>CM019063.1:341804053-343086553 GCA_009667805.1 Leptobrachium leishanense
CGGTCTCTGGGAGCGCTGCTGGAGTGCGTTGCGGCTGGCGCGGTTTACCTTGTGGTCTCTGGGAGCGCTGCTGGAGTGCGTTGCAGCTGGCGCGGTTTTCTTGTGGTCTCTGGGGAGCGCTGCTGGAGTGCGTTGCAGCTGGCGCGGTTTGCTTGTGGTCTCTGGGGAGCGCTGCTGGAGTGCATTGCAGCTGGCGCGGTTTACCTTGCGGTCTCTGGGGAGCGCTGCTGGAGTGCGTTGCAGCTGGCGGCGGTTTGCTTGGCTTAATGCTGGCCTGTAGTTTGCAGAGGAGTCACCAAAGGACGCTGAGTGTAACTAATGTGAGAGATTACTGGGCTAGGGAGTTTTACCCTGGATGAGGTTTGCAGAGCTGGAATTTCCAATTATAGATCTCCTAAGGGCCTTGCCTTGAGTCTCTGTTTTGGGCTTTACCAGGCCTGCACACCTGAGGGTGATTTTCCTTTCCAGTGTATTTTCTCTTTCAACAGTAGTTAAGCTAACAGCTGAATTAATAACTCATTCTGCGCAGACTTTCTTGCCTTTTAAGCCACATGCCTTGGAACCTTTACTTTGATATAAACTTCACAAACTTGTTTTCTCAATTGCTGAAGTTAAGCTGCCTTTCCATGAGGTGAGAAAAAAGGAGGGGGAGCAGCCAGACTGACTCATTTAGCTTTAAATGCAAAGAAAAATGTCCTTTAGGAAGCTGGCTTTTAGATGCAGCTGCATAAAGTGAAGACCAAACAGTCTTTCGTTGTTTCAAAGGGTTAACAATCAAATGGAGCTTGGGAATGAATCTATCCAGCCTCTTCTCACTGTTCTGTTCCCACGGTAGCTTTGCAGAAAACAGCAGTGATAACTCCGATAAAGGGGTATTATACATACAGATTCTTTATTTCCAGGCATCCTAAACAAACACTTACAGTGTTGAAAAGATTCATCCGGATTACTCAGTCTGTCCCTTCATACGGTGTGAGAAGAGGGTAACTTCACTCCCATGCTGAGAGAGTGTGAGAAGCTGCTCTTCTGGAGAATTGGAATTCCTAATGGAGGGCTTACCAGCATGCAAAGCACCTCAGCACCAATCAGACACATAGAACTGGTCACATGTCACAGAACTACATTTCCCTGAAGACATTGCCCTTAAAGGGATAGCTCTTAAACATTATAAAGCTGTCTCTTAAGGAGAGCCAATACTGACTATTCTCAGGCTGCTCTAGTCAGCACAAAAGGGTTAATCTCCATTAGACTGTGCTTTTTTGTTTTCTTCTTACTTTTCCCTCTGAAAAGGCAATAAGGACTAGACTCATTTTGTTTATATTAGTCAGCCACACATCACTCCAACAATCTGCACTAGACTTGAGGATGACCAAAAATTTAGTTTTGTTTAATTATTTTCATTGAAAAATAAAATTATTTTTGTCTGAACCTAATTTTAGCTCATCTGAAACTTGGTAATTTTTGTTTTTCAGACAATTTGGCACTGACTGTATTAATTTAGTGGTGGTGGCAGGTGAATGCTAGTCAATGCAACTCTCATAGCTAAATAAAAAATGTTAAATATTTGAATCCCTACAGGTCACACTATACCACACTACGCAAACATTGTGTGGGTGGAGGTGTAGTGACTAAATTGAAAACAGAACATTTACTGTAAAACTTCTTTTTTTCTGTGTGGATTATAGATTTGAGAAGCACCAGCATTTCTTATCACTGCAAAACCGACAATTTTAGCCAGTTTTGCAATGCCAGCAAACACCTGTACTCAGTGGATAACCCCTTTAGTCTTATTGAATCCGCGATTATACATTTCCATTTATATAGTTATGAAACTCAGCAGCACATATCCAATCCATCCTCCCTACTAGTTTGTATATTTTTTATTTTTGTGTAATGAAACCCACTGCCTTCAACCTTGTCAGCTTTTCTTGTACTTTACCTAACCTTTCCACTTGTCTCTTTTACTGTTGTAACCAAAGCTTCCTCTGTCCATATGCCCTCACCCTCCATGGGACATGTTTCACTCTTGCCCACACTATATATGGCCTCAGTGCCCTTTGGAGAAGTGTGGATGCTGCCTTCCTGCCAAGGGACTGTTGCCCAATGTGGCAACACTAATGCACAGGCCCGCCATCAGGGCATTACGCCCCATGCTGCCGTAAGGGGCCCGGGGGGGTCCCGGGCCACCGGGGTCCCGTCGGCAGCAGCGTTGCCGTTTTACAGCTCCGGTATCGGACTCTGAGTCCAAATCCGGAGCTGTGTCTCTGCTGCAGGAGCCAGAGGAGACACTGTGTCTCCTCCGGCTCCTAGAAGCTTCGCTGGCTGGGCGGGGCCAAGCAGCATGTGGGGGCCTCCCAAGCACACTGCTTTGGCTCCGCCCACTCCAGTAAGTGAAGCTGCACGCCTGAGACGGAGGGCCCGTGCAGAAGGCCAGAAGAAAAGAAGATTGAAGAGAAGAAAAGAAGATAGAAGAGAAGAGCAGAAGATTGAACAAAAGAAGAGAGAAGAAAAGAAGAGCTAAAGGAAGGAAGACAGCGGAGTGGTGAGCCAGGGACCAGACCCAGGGCCCAGACCCCAAGGTCCAGACCCAGGGCCCAGACCCCAAGGCCCAGACCCCAAGGTCCAGACTCCAAGGCCGAGACCCCAAGGCCCAGACCCCAGGGCCCAGTCCCCAAGGCCCAGACCCCAAGGCCTAGACCCAGGGACCAGAGCCCAGACCCAGGGACCAGACCCAGACCCCAAGGCCCAATCCCCAAGGCCCAGACCCAGGGCCCAGACCCCAAGGCCCAGTCCCCAAGGCCCAGACCCAGGGCCCAGACCCCAAGGCCTAGACCCAGGGACCAGAGCCCAGACCCAGGGACCAGACCCCAAGACCCAGAGCCCAGACCCAGGGTCCAGACCCCAGGCCCAGCCTAGACCCAGGGCCCAGGGACCAGACCCCAAGGCCGAGACCCCAGGACCCAGACCCAGGGCCCAGACCCCAAGGCCCAGACCCAGGGACCAGACCCAGAGCCCAGACCCCAAGGCCAAGACCCAGGGCCCAGACCCAGGGACCAGAGCCCAGACCCAGGGACCAGGCCCAGACCCCAAGGCCAAGACCCAGACCCAGGATCCAGACCCCAGGGACCAGGCCCAGTCTAGACCCAGGGCCCAGACCCCAGGGTCCAGACCCCAGGGACCAGGCCCAGTCTAGACCCAGGCCCCAAGGCCCAGACACCAAGGCCCAGACCCAGGGCCCAGACCCCAAGGCCCAGCCCCATGGCCCAGGCCAGACCCAGGGACCAGAGCCCAGACCCAGAGCCCAGACCCCAAGGCCTAGACCCAGGGACCAGAGCCCAGACCCTAAGGCCCAGACCCAGGGCCCAGGCCAGGGTCCAGACCCCAGGGACCAGGCGCAGCCTAGACCCAGAACCCAGGGACCAGGCCCAGCCCCAGGGACCAGACCCCAAGGCCCAGACCCAGGGACCAGAGTCTAGACCCAGGGACCAGACCCCAGGGCCCAGACCCCAGGCCAGACTCAGGGCCCAGACCCCAGGGACCAGACCCCAGGTCAGACTCAGGGCCCAGACCCCAGGGACCAGACCCCAGGTCAGACTCAGGGCCCAGACCCCAGGGACCAGACCCCAAGGCCCAGTCACAGGGACCAGAGCCCAGACCCAGGGCCCAAACCAGACCCCAAGGCCCAGGGACCAGGCCCAGACCCAGACCCAAAGGCCATCATATACAGCCCGTTACTGTGAGATTTATTGCTGTGGATTCTGTGATACGCTCATACACACTGCACATTACTGGGAGTTTTATTGCTGTGGAGCTTTGTGATACGCTCATACACACTTCACATTACTGGGAGTTTTATTGCTGTGGTGCTATGTTATGTCCTTTTTTTTTTTTGAAGGGGGAGAAAAGCTGTTAGAGGTTGAGGGAGTGCCGGGGGGCCCGCTGGTGCCCCAACGTGAGGTTCAGTAAGGGGCCCCATCATTTCTGATGGCTGCCCTGCCAAATCAGACAGTGGGCATAAGTGGGCACAAATGGGTTGACGCTAAATGTGAATATAATATAAGAGATACTGAGCTAGTATTGTAACAGAGTAAAACTTATCACATAAAAATAAGAGCGTACACAGAAAATATATGAGTAAAACATAAGGAATCAGGAGAGAATAAGCACAAGGCCAGTAATCTATCCTGTATGTCCACAGTGATAAAAAGGTGGACCTCTAGATAGACCTGTGTAAGGATCATCGCCGCCGGCGTAATAAAAAGCCTAAACCCAGTGCTGGCTCATAGTAGTGAGACTTTCAATAGCAGTACCACTACTCACCTCTGCCTGTGCATCGCTCAGGTGTTGCCTAGATCACCTACTACTCCTGCATAAAACCAGGCCACACCTGAAACCCAACGCTTCCACATTGTCTTGGAAATATCCAAGCTGCAAGGAGCTACCTGTTGTGCCTCCAAGAATCCTAGGACCCATACTCTGCTGGATCCTATTCTCTCAAGGCTATCTCTGTTATATCTCTCCTGGACTTATTATTTGCAAACCTCCTGGATCTCCTACTTACTACAGACCTCTGGACTTGTTATCCTCCTGGATCTCCCAAGTTTTCCTTGCCTGGATTATAAGGATTTGCCCATATCTCCAAGGACTCAGATATATATATACATATATATAACCTAAGTACACTTTGTTTGTATTGTACCATTGTTCTGATCCGCAGTTTCCCTTTATACTTAGTATGTTCTGATTTATTCTGTTTATCCCTCTTATGCATAGTTAATATTATTCTCCGCCTTAGTTCTCTCTCTAGACCTGTAACCTTTTTTTTTAACTGTGTGTGTCCAGAAGACCAGCATCAGAAAGCACCAGATTCCAGCAAACTCCAGAACAAGGTAGGACCATCCTCCCACAACACCAATAACCCACAAGATTATCAAATTTATATAGAAACATCACTTTTGAAACATACAAATACATTCAACATGGAAAACTGCACTTTAAAAAGACAGAACAAAGACTCCAGCACACAAGCCACAGGCAGCAGGGGGTCCGACACCTTGGAGTTTGCTTACACAAAAACAGAAAAGAGCAACCAGGCAAAAAAAGCCTTAAAAAAAAGGAACAAATTGAACAAAATCCAGAGACTCTGTTTGCGGACTTCTCAAACAATGATCAGGGTAGGATGAAAACAAATGTATTATTTCATACGGAGAACACTGAGGCCTGGCATAGAGCTTTCTGCAAATACTACAATAATATTAAAAAAGGAGATATCAACAGGGGCCGCCAGATCACGGTCAGGGATGAGGAAAATAAAGAGTGTAATGTACTCGCCGTAAATATTTATCACCATGGCACCATCATGGTACAAGGCACCGAGACCCATTTAGAGGAATTTGAGCAAATCTTCCCTCAAATTAAAGAACAAGCCAAGGACTTCAAGGACCTTGAAAGTCCAGCTAGTAAGACCTGTGAGGAACACATTACAGCAAAGAAATCCCCCAGAGTCATGTCTGCATTATGCCCCAGTCAAGATCTCCCCTCACCCGAAATCCTCAGAGACTGCATATCCCAATTAGAAAGAGACTTCATTCAATTCAAGGAACAGCTTCAAAGGGAACCAGGTGACAGAAATGCAGATTACCAACTCAGAGAAGAAATTAACACCCTGAAATCTGAACACAGGTCTGCCATACAGGACATCCAACTGAAGATCCAAGAACTTCAAGAGGAAAATATCCAGCTGAGAGAAGAGATGAGGAAACTTAAAACACAAACACAGCCCATCAACCAGGAGAGAGAATCAACAATGATTAATATAGACAAAGTGCCTGAAAATGAACATGAGACAAATAAAACTCCATACATCAACAACACAGAGATCAGTGACAGCCAAAACCACTCACAAAATCCTGAACCCACAACCAGCCGGCCAACAAATCCCAGACAACAACCCCTGAAACTGTAATAATAATGGATTCAAATGGGAAGTACTTAAACACAAGAAGGCTCTTCCCAGGAAAAAACGTCACCAAAATCCATTGTGCTACTATTGAACAGACAATGGTAGTCCTCACAAATCCATACTTCACGAACCCCAAACAAATCATCATACACACAGGTACGAACAACATTCAGACAGAACAGAAAGGCATTGCAGACAAACTGTCACAACTAACAGACACTGCACAGCAAAAGTTCCCCCACTCCAAAATAATCCTATCCTGTCTACTTCCGAGGAAGGACATATCGAACCACATCATCCAGAACATCAACACAGAACTGGCAGCTAAAACTAGCTCAAAGCCCAACATTCATCTGGCCCAACACCCTTCCATAACCCCTGAACACCTCTACGATAACAAACACCTCAACAAACAAGGGGTGAGTCACCTGGCAAGAGAATTTAAAGACATTGTACTGAACAGAACCCATATCCCCGAACCTGGCACAAACCAAACCCAAACTAACACAACAACAACCACCACAAGACGACCTCAAACCGCACCGCACCAAGACAAGAACACCACATTTAAACCAAGAACAGGACAAAACAGATGGCAGGAATGGCAGAAACCACCCGCCCCAAGATGGACATCAAGACCTCCACAGAACAGAGACTTGGAGGAGATACGGACCCTCCTCGGCACACTATACAACAAATTAATGTGAATTGATCTCATAATGAACTACAATGACAACCATCCACAACCTGGTTGTCCCATGTAATTTTGCTCATTACAAGGTATAACAACATAAAATGACATCACTAACAATCAGTAGCTGGAACATTCAGGGTCTGAATGCTTCAGCCTTTGGATCCAAAGTAAACGATCCAGACTTCAAACATAGACTGCACAACGTGGACATACAAATCCTGCTGGAAACATGGAGCCGGGCACAGGATGACCCACAAACACCTGTGGGCTACAGAGAATTTTCCGTGCCCGCCCAGAAGGATAAAAGCATCAAACAGGGTCGCCATTCAGGAGGAATATTAATCTGGTATAAGGAGGAGCTACACGAGAACATCAAAGCAATCAAGAAAGGAGACAGCCACATCTGGATAAAAATAAGTAGCTCCGTCCTCACCTCTCAGTCAGACATCTTCCTATGTGCAGCTTACATTGCACCACCAGAGTCTCCATACTCCAAAACAGACACCTATGAGGTGGTACAGAGTGAGGCCTCCCACTTCCAGTCCCTAGGACACGTGCTTCTCTATGGAGACCTCAACGCCAGGACAGGAAGAGAAAAGGACTATGTGATCTCAGATGGGAACACATACATTTTGGGAGCCGCAAACTACTGTCAGGAGTCAATACAGGTGCAAAGAAACAGCTATGACAATACAACCAACAAGAGTGGAAGAAAATTGCTGAATTTGTGTCGGAGTCTCGGACTTTACATCCTTAATGGCCGCACCAAGGGAGACTCTCTGGGAAGGTATACATTAAGCTCCCATGTAGGAAACAGTGTGGTCGACTATGCAATCACGGATATGAACTCCACTCACATCAACGCCTTCACCGTCACCCCACAAACACACCTGTCAGACCACAGCCAACTACTGCTTTATATTAAATCCTCAAACAAACCATCCTCAAAACCCCATCAGAGCGGACTGTACAACCTCCCACCATCGTTCAAATGGACCAGACACTCTACCATAGCCTACAGAGAGGTCATCAACAGACCCGACATCAAAGATCAGCTAACAGTCTTTCAAAACCATACCTATGTACTAAGTCCCCAGGGGGTGAACCAAGCAGCAAAGGACCTCCACAGCATACTACACACCATCGCAGAGACCTCCAACATTAAAAAAGTCAACTTCAAGAAATCATCCAATAAACAACCCAATAAATGGTTTGACAAAGAATGCAGAACACTAAGAAACAACCTACGAACAGTCTCAAATAAAAAACACAGAGACCCCGACAACATTGACCTGAGGATCACACATGGTGTCCTGCAGAAAAACTATAAACAAATCCTCAAAAAGAAAAAACAAAACCTCATCTCCCAAAACCTTCAACAACTGGAAGAGGCTCTTCAGGATAACTCTTTCTGGGAAACCTGGAGTCAAATCGGCTCAGGATCCAAGAAAAAACACCTCCACATCCAAAATGGCAACATCTGGCTCAACTACTTCAAGAGCCTGTACAAAGACATTCCCAAAGAGGAGCTAACTGGGGAACAGGAACACATCATCAGAAGACTACATGAACTGGAGGAAAAAATCAAGGATTTCCAAAACCCGTTAGATACACCCATTACACCCCAAGAAGTAGCAGAAAAAATTCAAGATCTGCGAAGTAAAAAAGCCAGCGGGATGGATGGAATTCTTCCAGAGATGATTAAACACGGCTCTCCAGAAGTACACACCGCAATATGTAAAGTTTTCAACCTGGTCCTGAGCGTTGGATTCTACCCTCAAGTATGGAACCAAGGCCTCATAACACTATCCATAAGAGTGGAGACCAATATGATCCAGCCAACTACAGAGGGATATGTGTCAGCAGCACACTGGGAAAACTGTTCAATAGCATCCAGAACAAAAGAATCCTCAGCTTCCTGACACAGCATAACGTCCTCAACAGAAGCCAAGCAGGGTTCATGCCAAACCATCGCACTACAGATCACATCTACACCCTGCACAGTCTCATCAAGGACCATGTCCACAATACAAAACATGGGAAAATATTTGCTTGCTTTGTGGACTTTAAGAAGGCCTTTGACTCAGTGTGGCACCCAGGCCTTTTCCTCAAACTACTGGAGAGTGGAATAGGAGGGAAAACATATGACGTCATCAAGAGCTCATATAATGAGAACTTCTGCAGCATAAAGGTGAATGGGAAGAGAACAGAGTACTTCCGGCAGGCTCGTGGAGTCAGACAAGGCTGCAGCCTAAGTCCAACCCTCTTTAACATCTACATCAATGGACTGGCTGAAGCTCTAGAATCCTCCTCAGCACCAGGACTAACTCTACATGACACCGAGGTGAAGTTCCTGTTGTATGCAGATGACCTCCTATTACTGTCACCAACAGAGAGAGGTCTACAAGACAGCCTGGAAGTGCTGGAAAAATACAGTGCGGCATGGGCACTACCCATCAACCAAAAGAAAACAAAGGTCATGGTTTTCCAAAGGAAGAACGCAAAAACCAAGAGTTCCTGTTTCACACTTAATGACTGCACTCTTGATGAAGCCAACAGCTACACATACCTCGGCCTAGAAACAAACCGATCAGGAAGTTTCAAACCAGCCATAGAGGCCCTAAGAGACAAGGCGCGTAGAACCTTCTATGCCATCAGGAGAAACCTCTACAAACTAAAACCGCCTGTAAGAGTCTGGCTTAAAATCTTTGATAGTGTCATCACTCCAATCCTCCTTTATGGCAGTGAAGTATGGGGCCCCATCACCTACCCTGACCAACCCAAATGGGACACCAGCCCAACAGAAATATTCCATCTGGAATTCTGCAAGCACCTCCTCCAAGTCCATCGGAGCACCTCTAACAATGCTTGCCGGGCCGAGCTGGGCAGACTCCCCTTACTTCTTGCAGTACAGAAGAGGGCGCTATCATACTGGGACCATCTAAACATCAGCAGCCTCAACTCATACCACCATAAAGCCCTACTGGCCAACAAGGACCATCCAAAACCATGTGGGCTGCAACAACTCATATCCACCCTGATCATCCAAAACCCCCATGAAGGCAACCTGACAAAATATCAAATAAAGGCCCTAATTAACGATTCCAGGGAAAACTATATCAGAGAATGGAGACATGATATAGCAAACTCCAAGAAACTCACCATTTACCAATCCTTACAGAGGGAATACAAACTGGCCCCATAC
This sequence comes from Leptobrachium leishanense, assembly GCA_009667805.1. NCBI lineage: Eukaryota > Metazoa > Chordata > Amphibia > Anura > Megophryidae > Leptobrachium > Leptobrachium leishanense. Next base: position 341,813,915 of record CM019063.1, read on the forward strand.
CTGGAGGTACTACAAGACCCCAAGGACAGACAGATCCTGAGCCGGTACAGACTGAGCGCCCACAGCCTGGAAATTGAATCAGGGCGGCATAGACAGACCTACAAGTCCAGGGAGAATAGACTGTGCCAGCATTGTGACCAGGAGGCCCTGGAAGATGAGGTCCACTTCCTCCTACAGTGCCCCAAGTACTCAGCACTGAGGGAAACTCACTTCCAGAGACTCTCCGCTCTCATCCCGGACTTCACCTCTATAGAAGAGACGAGAAACTCCACATCATATTGGGAGAAGAGGAGCCGGCGGTGAAAATATCTGCCCAATACGTCGCAGAATGTCACAGACTGAGAGGAACATGAGAGATCCTGGACTTATAAATCCCCAACACGGACTCGCCCCCATCCCCCTTCACATTATCCCTTACCCCTGATAATGTCCATGGACTTGCCCATTCCCCCCCATATATATGTCCCACTACCCCCCTCCTCCCCATATGCTTTGGCAATGCTAAAATGTATTTGGTCCTGCCAATAAAGCTTATTTTGATTTGATTTGATTTGATTTGATTTGATATATATATATATATTCTCTCCTTCTTTCCTCCTTATCCATATATAGTATTCTGCTGTAATTCCCTCTAGCCCTGTAACCTGTTTATACAATCTCTCCTTCGTTCCTCCTTATCCATATATAGTATTCTGCTGTAGTTCCCTCTAGCCCTGTAACCTGTATATACAATCTCTCCTTCTTTCCTCCTTATCCATATATAGTATTCTGCTCTAGTTCTCTCTAGCCCTGTAACCTGTGTATACATACGATCTCTTTCCTCATCCATATATAGTATTCTGCTCTAGTTCTCTCTCTAGCCCTGTAACCTGTGTATACATATATACGATCTCTTTCCTCATCCATATATTATTCTGCTTTAGTTCTCTCTAGACCTGTAACCTGTGTATACATATATACACTCCTTCCCTATTCCTTAGCTTTTCTCCTCTATTCAGTATTCTCCATCTCTTGCATACCCCTTTTATATCTGTTATTGCCTTTGCTTATTTATTGTGCCTTTTACAATAAATCATTATATATATATATATATATATATATCTGCTTTGCAAGACTTCTTCATTGCACATTGGCTCGTACCTACCACCCCGGAACTAGCACCTTACAGACCTGGTTATAGCAACACTGAAATTGAAGCTGCAAAGAACAAAATACTAAAACACGAGGCACCAACAATTCAATGCAATAATATTACAAGACCCAAGAGTTAAGAATGCTTTTCTTCTGCAGTTGAAGAACAGATTCCAATTACTTACAGACAATGAAGATCTGACGCAACCAGACTCCGATGAAGTCAGGGACGGACGGAAAACTTGTGGGGCCCCCGGGCAATAGAAAATCATGGGGCTCCCTTGTACCCTGCCCACTGAAGGTCATGCCCACATAAACCCCACCCACATAATGCAACAGAGATGTGTAAATAATTTCTTAAAACTATTTTCCAAGTAAATGTTTTAATAAGACAAAATCCAGTCAGACCCACATGCTAATAAACTATCTTGCCCTCTTCAGATCAAGGACATGCGGTGAGGCACCGGCTAGTATCAGAGCCAGATATACACAGGTTACGTAGGTTCAGTGCTCCCGAGGATCTGGCTGCTCTCAGTGCTCCCCAGGATCTTGCTTTAGGCTAGCAGGAGACGGTGATGTAACTAGAGGCGAAAATAAAAAACATAACCTAATGTAAAGAATCGCTACAGCTGCTGTGAACTGAAAAATAATAATGCGCAGGGTGGCAGAGATGGACAGCGGGGGGAGCGCGGAGCAGGTGAGTTTGTTAACTTTTTATTATATTCATTCAGTACTAGTGAGTGATTTAATGGCAGGTGAGCCCAGTTAATGGCTGATGCCCCTGACGGCTTATCCCTGCTTCAGATGGCTACCACTCAGTGTGAGGGTAGGAGTATATGACAGAGCTCCACAGCAATAAATCTCACAACAATGTGTGGTGTGTATGAGCGTATCACAGAATCAACAGCATTAAAACTCACAGTAATGTGCAGTGTGTATGAGGATATCACAGAGCTCCACAGCAAAGGAAACTCACAGTAATGTGCAGTGTGTATGAGCATATCACAGAGCTCCACAGCAATAAAACTCACAGTAATGTGCGGTGTGTATGAGCCCATCACAGAGCTCCACAGCAATAAAACTCACAGTAATGTGCGGTGTGTACGAGCGTATCACAGAGTACCACAGGGATTTTTTTTTTACTTTACACCTTTTTTTCTCCCAGACCCATCCCATTCATTTTTTACACCCCTTCACCAGCAAGCTACTCACTTTATCCCCCCTAGCATGCCCCCTCACCTTACTACTCCCCCACCTTGCTGTCACCCAGATGCCCCCTCACCTTACTACCCCCCCAGCATGCCCCATCACCTTACTGTCACCCAGCATGCCCCCTCACCTTACTGCCCCCCCAGCATGCCCCATCACCTTACTGTTACCCAGCATGCCCCTCACCTTACTGACCCCCCAGCATGACCCATCACCTTACTGTCACCCAGCATGCCCCTCACCTTACTGCCCCCCCAGCATGCCCCTCACCTTACTGTCACCAGCATGCCCCCTCAACTTAATTGGCCCCCAGCATGCCCCCTCACCTTACTGCCCCCCCAGCATGCCCCCTCACCTTACTGACCCCCCAGCATGCCCCCTCACCTTACTGGTCTCCCCAACATGGCCCCCTCACCTTACTGCCCCCCCAGCATGCCCCTCACCTTACTGCCCCCCCAGCATGCCCCCTCATTGACCCCCCAGCATGACCCCTCACCTTACTGGCCCCCCGCATGCCTCCTCACCTTACTGGCCCCCCAGCATGCCCCCTCACCTTACTGACCCCCCAGCATGCCCCCACCTTTTTCCCCCCACTCACCAACCATTAAGTGTCACAACACATTCTAGGCCTCTGTCCTCCTTTACCAGAGTGGAGGAGAAACAGGATGGGTGGCTCCGCTGCAGCTTCCCCGTACTCTGATGTGCCCTCCTCTTCTGCCGCTGCGTGTGTGTCACACACATCACATGATGAAGGGGGCAGTGCCACCTGCAGTGTGCCATGCACATGTTTTGAAGGTGGGGGCATGCACGCTGTGGAGGCACGCCGTGGCGCCACTCTGCCTCCCAGACCCAGGCAGCGAGTAACAGGCGCAGCAAGCACTGTGCCGCTCGGCTGGGCAATGACAGCTCCGGATTCGGACTCAAAGAGTCCGATCCCGGAGCTGAGGGAGTAAGAAAATGGCGGGGCCCACTGTGTACTGTCAGCCAGTACATGCGAAAAACCGGGCCCCTACCAACCCGCGGGCCCTCGGGCAGCGCCCGAGTGCCCGATGGGTCAGTCCGCCCCTGGATGAAGTTAACACCAAGTGGGAACAAATCAGGAAAGCATATCTCCAAACCAGTGAAGCATGCCTAGGATTGAAGCAACAGAGGAGAAAAGAATGGATCACAACAGACACCTGGCAAACTATTGAAAACAGAAAAGCCCAGAAAAAGAAGCTCATGGAGGCAAAGTCAGAGAGACTCAAAGAAAGATGCAAACAGTATAAAGAAACAGACCGAGTAGTGAAGAGGATGACAAGGACAGATAAGCGGGCATACATAGACAACCTTGCCAGCCAGGCAGAAAACGCAGCTAGAAGAGGAGAGCAAGGGAATGTATTCAAGATCACCAGGACAATATGTGGCAAATATCAGGGAACCACTAACACTTCAATTACAGACAAACAGGGGCGACTTCTTACTTCGAACATAGAACAAGAAGCTTGATGGGCAGAGCACTAATGAATTTCTGAACAGACCACCACCAACAGAAGCTGACGTCCAAGAGGCAAAGATTGACATCGATATCAATGTTGCACCACAAGAAAAAGAAGGAATCATCTCAGCCATTAAATCCCTCAAGAATGGTAAAGCCCCTGGACAGGATAACCTCAGTGCAGAACTATTTAAGGCAGATCCAGAGGTTGCATGCAGAATGTTACAGCCACTATTTACAACCATTTGGGAAGTAAAGAAGATACCAGATGACTGGACAAAAGCAGTGACGTGCGGTGAGGTCAGTGGCTGGTGAGACACTGGCTAGTATCAGAGCCAGACATACACAGGTTACGTAGGTGCAGGTTCAGGGTTCCCCAGGATCTGACTGCTGTCAGGGCACCCCAGGATCTGACTGCTGTCAGGACTCCCCAGAGTCTGGCTGCTGTCAGTTCTCCCCAGGAACTGGCCGTTCAGTGCTTAGCAGGATCTGGCTGCTCTCAGTGATCCCCGGAATCTGGCTGTTCAGTGCTCCCCGGGAACTGGCTTCTCTCAGTGCTCCCCAGGAACTGGCTGCTCTTAGTACTCCCCAGGAGCATTGTAACAGAGGTCAGGGCGCTGCTCCTATATTAAGATGCTTTGGGCAAGTGGTTCTGTATTAGGATGCTTTGGCTGTTGGTTCTGTATTAGGATGCTTTAGACTGGTGGTTCTGTATTACATGCTTTGGGCAGGTGGTTCTGTCACATGACTGTCCTGCGCCAATCAATGCATGGGAGGCATGCCTCCTATGCAGACATTTTTTGATGCCTCTGAGGCACTGGAAGAGCAATATTCAGGAAGTGGGCAGTGCTCAGATGTCTGTTCATTGAACAGATGCGCCACACGGCCCACTTCTTGGCAGTCTACGCAATTTGCGTAGCGTCCTGCTACGCAAATTGTGTAGGCTCAGGCTGCTGGGAAGAAAAAAATGTGTGGCGGACAGAGAAGACAGCGGGGGGAACGCGGAGCAGGGGAGTTTGACTGCAGTGCAGCCCTTAATGGCAGGTGAGGCTCTGCCTCACCTGCCACCCCTGACCGCACGTCCCTGGACAAAAGGCATCATTGTAAAGATCCCAAAGAAAGGCTCCTTGAGTAACTGCAACAACTGGTGAGGAATCACCCTGCTGTCAGTTCCAAGCAAAATATGTGCCAAGATTATCATACAGCGAATCTCAGACGCAGTAGACAAACAACTCCGGAAAGAGCAATCAGGATTTAGAAAGGGAAGAGGATGTGCAGACCAAATATTCTCCCTACGCAACATCGTTGAGCAATACACAGAATGGCAGAAGCAACTTTACATCAACTTTGTAGACTTCGAGAAGGCCTTCGATAGCATACACAGAGACAGCCTTTAGCGTATACTTCGTGCCTATGGGATCCCACAAGAGATTGTCACCCTTATCAGGAGTTTCTACACCAATTTTACATGTAGAGTAGGAAACATTGATCCCAGCTTTGAAATAAAAACGAGAGTGAAACAAGGCTGCGTAAGTCAGCACTGCTATTCAACATAGCTATAGACTGGGTAATGTGACAAACAACGAAGGACCAACCAAGAGGCATCAGGTGGACTCTTTTTTTTCAACACTAGAAGACCTGGTTTTTGCAGATGACCTAGCATTGGTCTCTCACACTCACCAGCATATGCAAAACAAAAATCCCGACTTAACACATTTGCACTGTAGATAGGCCTGAAGATCAGCCAGAAATAAACAGAGGTGATGACACTTAATATTCCAAACTATTTACCAATCCAAATTGGTGTAGATATACATATAACAGAAGAGTTCACCTACCTAGGCAGCATTGTCAGGCCGATGGAGGAACAGGCAGAGACATCATGAGCCGCCTCAGCAAGGCTAGAACCGTCTTCCAGATGTTGAATAACATATGGGAATCTCCTCAGTACGGCACGAATACCAAACTGAGACTGTACCAGAGTTGCGTACTGTCCACCCTGCTTTATGGTTCAGAAAGCTGGAGAATGACAGAAAATGACCTCTCTAAGCTATCAATATTTCACACAAAGATCCTCCGAAGAATCCTGTGAATCTTCTGGCCCAAAACCATCAGCAACCAACAACTCCTCATTCAGTGTAGACAAGAATGTATGGAGGCTATCATCACAAGAAGACGATGGAGATGGATTGGGCATGTCATCAGAAAAGAGCATGGGGACATCACCAGAACTGCCCTTCATTGGACACCAGAAGGAAACTGCAAGAGAAGAAGACCAAAGAGCACCTGGTGTCGAATGGCGAACAGAGAACTCAAGACTATGTATCACACGTGGAGTACCATATAAAAGCTGGCCCAGAACAAACAGGAGTGGCAAACCTTTGTTGCTGCCCTATGCCAATAGGCATAGGGCAATAAGTAAGTGTCTATGAGAAGTGCCACCTCTGTATCATCCTTTAGCTTTGGAGCGCATGCCCCAGCTGTACGAACAGATCGGGATCCGGCTGTCTGTAACGCATATGCTCTGCCATTGGCTCCTGCCCGGTGAATATTACGCATGCGCCAACAACACGCACATGAGCTCCAGCCACTAGACAGATCTAACCAAGACGAATGGCTCTGAGGTATGTATCGGTTGCCATTCCGCCACATACATATTGACATATCCACATCATGTTGGTACACCTCCCCATTCTCTCCCTAACAGTATCTAGCATATATCCAGCCTCACCCTCTTGGCTCCATCTATGGGCGGAATAAATTAACCACTCTTTTCCTCGTGCTACTCATCCTTAATGGTATACTACCTGTCAATCCTCAAGCATGCCCCCTTTCCCCAGTAATCTGTAGGACGGCTCATATATGTGGCACCACCTCTGCCCGGCACCTGTATCAATGCAACCACTACTCCTTGTCAGTATAAAATGAGTCTAACAGGGTTATTCAGAGAGCATTGAAATGTCACCCACATTTCGGTGCGCTCTCTGATTCGCCGCACTTCGGCAAGTCTGAGTCACTGACCCTGTGGTGAATTCAGTATTCACTGAAGGGTCCCTAAAGTGCGGCTGCCGAATGAATAAAAAAAATGTTGCCAACCCGCTAGACAGCCGCCGTAAACCCGTCACTGCCAACCTGCCAGACAGCCGACGCCGGACAGCCGCTGTCAACCCAATGGCCACTGCTGCAAACCCACTGGCCGCTGCCGCCAACGCGCTGGATAGCTGCCGTAAACCCGCCGGACAGCCGCCAAACGCAGCTGACAAGCCTTCGAACACAGTGCCAACCAGCGGTAGAAAAAAGCCGACATGCCGCCGTACGGGTAAAATAATAAAGAAGAAAAAAACTATTGAAAGTGTCAAATTTGAAACGCTGTTTGCAAAAAAACTACTGGACGAAAATGTCTGTAATTAACATATAAGATCCTATGAATAATAATAAAAAAGTCTGTTACATTAAAAAGAAACGCTATTTTAAAAAAATCAGAAGAAAAAACCTTTGTCGAAAAAATGTCTAATAAATTCTAAAAAAATACTGAAAATACTTTTTACTGCAGATTAAAAAAATAAACGGTTTATTAGATATTGCAATAATCACAGAAATATTTTTAAAATTGAAACATATGGGATTCGCCTGTTTAAACTTGTCGAATGAAACCACCGAACATCAGGGCATTGGGACAACCTTTCACTGCTGTTCAGTGAACAGATAAACCATTGCTTCTCTATGGGGGAGTTCACTGCCATTGAACAGCACCGTATTTTGCTGACAATTCGCCACAATTTTTACAACTGCCTGCTTTGTGAATAGTCGAATGGCACCGTACGGGGAAATTCACTTTTCGGGGCATTTTCAGGGCAAGTTCGGAACTCTGTAAATAACCCCTCCCCCTCAGGAGGTCAGTTCTGCCATTTATCTCAGCATAAAGCTTGAATTGATCTCTCTCATAATACCCCTGATGATGCCATTTGAGATGGCGAAATGCGTAGAGTGATGAAGTGAAGTTTTTATTTTTGTCCTTCGGTCATGCTATTTTCTTATACTTGAGTATCTTGTGGGGTGTGCTGTTCCTGGAGTGTTCTCAGCACATCCCCCCCCCCCACAACCCTTTTTTGATTGGTATAGTTGTACAAAGTAATAATTGATGTGAGTACCTTGGTGAACTTTCAAGGCAGTTTCTTCACTTTATTATTGCCACAGACCATAGAAGACCTGTTTTCCTACTTTGCCAGTGGTACAGACTTCTGGACATATATACAGTATATATATTATATTATAATTTAGAGGTCCACTTTTTTTATCACCATGGACATACAGGATAGATTAGTGGCCTTGTGCTAATTCTCTCCTGATCCCCTATGTTTTATTTGTATGTTCTGTGTATGCTCTTATTTTTATATAATAGGTTAAAAGTTAAATTTTACTCTCCCTTTGCAATACTAGTTCGGTATCTCTTATCTTATATTCATGTTTCAGGGTCACCCCCATTTGTTTGCAAGATACTGAATTCAATTGGTACATATTTGGGTATGATTTGTGCTCTAGCTGTTATCCATCTGCAACACACTACCATACAACTTTCTTTACCTTGTTAACATTAACAGGCTTATTCAGAGAGAGCTGAACTGGCCTTGATATTGCACCGAACAGTGAATTTCCCTATACGGTGCAATGTCTTGGCCATTTGGCCATTCAAAAGCTGCCAGTTCGCCAAATTTTGGTGAATTGCCAGCGAAACACAGTGATCTTCAGCAGCAGTGAAATCCCCATAGTGAAATCCCTAGCAGCAGTGAAATCCCTTCAGAGAGCACCGAACAGCACCGAAATGTCAGTGAAATGCCCCGATGTTTGGTGGTTTCATTCGGCAGGTTTAATCCGGCAAATACCATATGTTTCAATGTTAAAAATATTCCAATTTTTATTCAATATTTATTAAACAGTTTATTCTTTTACTATTTTTGATTTTTTTAGGATTTTTTGGGATTTTTGGGGATTTTTCAGCATTTTCTATCTCCCAATTTATTTATTTATTTATTTTTTAAATAGCATTTTTTTTCTGTAACAGACCTTTTTATTATTATTCATAGCACCTTATATATTAATTCCAGGCATTTTCGTCCAGCAGTGTTTTTGAAAACAGCTTTTAAAAGTTGCAGTGTGTTTTTTTGCTACTTTTTTTGTTGTTTTTTTTTTCTTACCCCGTTCGTTGGCGTGTTGGCTTTTTCCAGCAGCTGGTTGAGGCTCTGTTTGGCTTTTGTTTTGGCGGTTTTTTTTCGAGTCGCTCTGAAATTTTTCTGGCGGTTTTGCAGCAGGTATTTCCAGTAGATGGATACAGTATTTTTTGGATACATTCATGTCACGTTTCCACATTCCAGCTAGGGTTGCCATCTGTCCAGTTTTCACTCGGACAGTTCGGGTTTGTAATCACGTGTTCGGGTTTCAGCCCCTTCCCACCCAAACACATGATTAGAACGGACCAGGCCCAGACTGAATACCAGTGAGTGCCTTTATGACTGTATACCACTAAGAGCCTTTGTGACTGCATATCTGTGAGAGCCTGTGTGAGTGTATACCTGTGTGCACCTGTGCCTGTGTGTCTGAGTGTATACCCATATGTACTTGAGAGTCTGAGTATATCAGTGTTAGGTTCTCCAGGTGTGTTTGTGAGTCTGGCAGTGTATTTATTAGCAGGGCCAGAATTATAATTAGGCAGAGTAGGCATGTGCCTACAGGCGCCTGCCACAAGGGGTGCCTTGCTTTGTAAAAAAAATATATGTATATATTTTACAATCATTTAGACCACTGCATCTCTGGAGACCTAAGGGCTAGAGAGACATATTAGGTATCATTGGAAAGGCCAGATTATGACCTTTCCAGTGGTTACAAACATAACCAGGTTAGATTTATGTAAAAATAAAAAGACTAATAAAATATTATTTTGCTCTTTTTTTTCTCTAACAGCACTATTATTCAGTTTACAGTAATGATGTGCTAACTCACCTTCTCATTTCCCACACTGCCAGCAAGTGTGGAGCTGATGATGCAATGCATTGTTTAACCGACAACCTAGACCATAGCACTACAGTGACGAGATAGAGGGACTTTGGATCCTGCATCTCTGAATTGTACACCACACAAGTGAGGTGTCATTGGAAAGGTCAGAGTCTGGTCTTTATGGTACCAAACATAACCAAGTAATGTGTAAAAAACAAAAATGAAAGTAAAAGCAAAATAAATTTTTTTCTCTGTTCTACGCCAGAGGCAAAGTGTGCTTTTACATATAAAACAGACAATGCCGCTGCATTAACTCAACCAACACAGATTCTGCTCCTTCTTTTGATTTGATCGCAGTGAAACTGTTTTTCAGTTTTTTAAAAAAAAAAATTAACTTTTACAGGGCTATTCAGAAAGAGGTGAAAACCTTGAGAATTGCCAGGAGAATGAACAATCTAGACCAAATAGCCAATTTGGAAAGTGAGAAAAATAGGAGAATTTTTCTGGTTTGACTATTTTGACCTAGAATTTTCAATTCTCCAGTCATTCTCAAGGGTTTCACCTCTTTCTGAATAGCCCTGTTAGTTTTTTTAGTTTACCCCAAAACGAAAATTAACATTTTGCCAAGTTTCCTTTTTTTTGTTGGGGGGCGCTCCACATTTCTTTGCCTACAGGCTCCTGAGATGCAAGTCCGGCCTTGTTTATTAGTGTCTGCCTGTGTCTGTCAGTATGAAAAACATATCTGGATACCACGCATTGTCAGTATTTGGGTCAGGGGTCTTGGGTCCCTGAAGAATGTATGAGCAAGTGGTGACCACCCAACTCCAGGATTAAGAGAGCTTTTTTCCATTGATGTGAACAAGGCAATGCTTCAACCCTGAATGAGTCTGTGACAACTTGTCACGCATGATTCTCATCTGGAATCCGTATTAAAAAACAGAAACACAGCTCTGAGAACCTGATATGAAGTGAATTTGCAAAATCACTTAAAGAATCTATACTCCCCTCTTTTCCTGCAGTGCAGAGGACAGCATAATCCATGACCACCTCCTGTTTTCTCTTGCGTAAGGATGCTGAGACATGTGTAACTGAATGCTGACCCAGCCGTGTGAGCGCCATCGAAGGGAGACCTCAGTCATCCTTCATACGCAAAGCGTGTATAGTCTACATGAAAAAAATATGCCGCGCAACATTTTAGTGTTCCTGTTTGATTTAAAGGAAAGGTGGCAACCCTAATTCCAGCCCTGACTGCTGGTGGTGAAAGCGATCCAGGCCAGCTCTTACTTTGTGTCCCCTGCAGCTGGCCTGGCCTGGGATCACATGGTCTGCCCTGTTCCAATAAATATCCAAGCAGTGCATAGGCACCTGGCTCTTGCATGGGTTTAGTTCCTGAGGGTCTTCTTTCCTGATAGTCATTGCTTCCTGTGATCTTGTCCTGGTAATTCCTGTGTATGATCTCTGTTATTCCTGACTACCTGATCTGTGTATGATCTTGGCCTGATATTGACTACTCTGTTTGGTTTAGCCCTGTACTCTGTGTATTGCTGTTTCTTGATATCTGTGTACTGAACTCTGCTTGGCTGATTTCCCTCTCTGGTTCCTGAATCCTGGCTGTTATGACTTCCTGCTCTGGAATATGATCTTGGCTTGAATTCGGACTACTTTCTTGGTAATCGCTGTTGTTATTCTGTTATTTGTTTCCTTGTGTCCTGTATCCTGTTTAGTGTATCACCCAGCAACATATTAATTTAGTTTAGAAGGCCATTGCAAGGACCTTGTCCTAGTTCAGCATTTCCCTGTGTTGCTGCTGGGTGTGAGTATATTGTGTTGCTGTATCCTTTTAACCCACGCCCTTCTTGTTCTCTTGTTTCTGTGTATTCTTGTGAGGTTCTCTTTCCCTAGACAGAAGGCCATTCAAGGACCTTATACTAGAGTTAGGGTTCCTTTTTATCGTTCTGTTTTCACCTTGTTCTCCTGCCCTTCCTATTGTTCTAGTTATTCTGTTATTTCTCTTGTCCAGTATCTGTGTACTGTGGTCTGTGTCTATACAGCCGGCAGCTAACCTGCCTCAAGCTCAAGAGCTGAATATCCAGTATAGGGCCACATCTTGGCTCACGCTGGGTGCCCCCGTGACAGTTCGGATTTTCCCTGCACTTCGGGGACACTGTGGTGGATGCTGAAATCAAATTTGATTCCCCCGACATGCAGGGAATGAAAGAGCAAAATTCCGGTGGAATTCTGGTGCTCTTTGAATAACCCTGTATATGTATAGCTGTCTAAAACTGGTTGTGTGTTAAGAATTTTGTTGTGCCATGGAGGGTAAGGGCACAAAGATGAAGGGAGATTTACTTACAACTGTATTGTGTAAAGATGTATAATTTAGGACTTTCGAATAGTTTGGAACTAATAATCCTAATAATATTAATATTGTCTTTATGCATTATCATTTAGTCTTCTCCAGGTCTCTTCATGAATCTTCATCGTCACGTGTATTCCAGTTCCCTGACGAGCCCCAAACTCCTGCAAAGTGGGGTGGCTATGGAAATCAAAATGGGTACAAAGAAATTGAGAAATACTTGCCAGATGCACTGACTAATGGGACAAGACTTCCACCGGAACAAGAATTGCTTGATGTAATTAATATGACAAGACATCTGAAGGAAGAAGTAGTTTATGACTATGATGATTACGAGAAAAACATATTGGGAGAATTATATGGGTCTGTACGTGAGCACACAACACATATAGAGATTACATGGAATGAGACACTGAGAGGGGAGGAATGAGTCACTGAAGGGGAGGGATACCTGTGATACCATCACACAAAGAGAGCATAAGTGAGTGTGACATGCCTTAAATGTGTCCACTCCCAGACTGCAGTATCAGTATATAATGCAAAAATCATGAGATGAAACAATCTGGCTAATCAGTAAAGATTGCCTATATCACAATTACTTTGTGCTGTCCAATAAAATTGTCTCCTTTGAATGTACAGAACACTTACTCATTGGGGCGTGAATAGAGAGATACCCATTTAACAATCAGAGCTGAAAACACATTTACTGCAGTCTCTACAACTGTACCAAGAAAAAAAACACTTATGTACATATGCAAGCAAATAAGAACTTTCTTATGTTCAGCTAGTGAAATGCTGTCCCACTAGCTTCTTTAAAGATCGCATTATTAATCTACAGGGTTATTCAAAAAGATCCGAATTGTGGCCGAAAGTTAACCGAACAGTGAAATTCAGCGTACGGTTACCTTTCCTGGCCATTCGGCTATTCAGAGAGCAGGTATTTTGCCAAATGTTGTCGAATTGCCTGCACATACTGTGCCTGTTCGTTGCCTGTTCGAGGGCAGTGAAATCCCCATAGAGAAACAATGCTTCGTCTATTCAGAGAACAAAAACCAGCAGTGAAAATTTGCCGAATTTCCCTGCTGTTCGGTGGTTTCCCTCGATAGGTTTATTCAGGCGAATCCCATAGGCTTCAATGTTAAAAATATTCCCGTTTAAAATATTCCAGTTTTAATGCAATATCTAATAAAACGTTGATTATAATATTCTGCAGTAAAAAGTTTCTTTTAGCTATAGATTTTTTTAGGATCTTTCAGGCATTTTCCTGCATTTTTTTGCGAATATTTTTAAATAGTTTTTTCTATTTTCTGTAACAGCCCTTTTTATTATCATACATAGGATCTTATATGTAAATTTCAGACATTTTCGTTCTGTAGTTTCTTTGCAAACAGCGTTACACTTTTCAAACATTCAAGCAAACTGTTTTTTTCACTCCATTCGTCTGCGGTGTCAGCTTTTTCCGGTGGCTGCTCTGTGCTGTGATCGGCAGCTGCTCGAGTTTCTCCGGCGTGTTCGGCAGGGTTAATCCAGATGTTTTTGGCGGGTTTCAGTGTGCGTTCGCCGGGTTTTGCAGTGAGTTTTCATCGGGTTTCAGGCGGCTTTTCCCTGCACTACGACGGCCCTGTGGTGCTTGCTGAATAAACCGCAGGGTCGCCGAAATGGGATCACCGAATTGAAGAGAACGAAAAGTCACCGAGCGTGCAGTGACGTTTTGATTCACTTTGAATAACCCTGTTAGTTTAAATTCAATGCATATCCTCCTGGTTATATATAGTTTCCATCCCATCAATTGTGTATCCACATAATTCTGTGCATATGACTATTTCTTTGCAGGGTTGCAAATATATATTTTTCAATGTATATATTTTAATCCTAAAACTGACAAATTAGACAATAAAATATTTTTTAAGCGATTACATTTGTGTTATCTGTATGAAAAATTATGAAAGAAACCTTCTACGTAATCCACCCAATTATGCTTTATTGTCACAGCAAATGAATAAAGGCTGCACTCAGGAGCTTATTGCCCACTGGATTATATACAGTATGTACTATATCAAAACAATAATGTTCAGAAGGATGTAGATTATCTAGTAAAATCTGCCTCCTGTTGCTGACATTGAAATGCTGAATTAATTGCCTCTTTTCTGAAGAGAAATATGAGTACTTACATGAGTTTCACATTTTTCAGTAGAGGTATGCATGGCTACAAAAATTTGTTTTCCTTTTGAATGAAAAAAAATTATAAAAACAAACTTTTGTTTAATATTGATTCATTTCGTCTGAAATTTAGTTTCGTATTTCAAATTATTCAAATCAAGTCAGCACCACTAGCATTGGACAGTGAAATATGGTGCATTTTGCCGGACTTTGGTGATCTGTATATAGAGGAATCATTCAATAGTTCTAGACAATTTCGGTGCTGCCGAAGTGCTCCAAACTGCACCATATTTCCTTGTCAATTGGCCTGTGGTGCTGAATTTATTAGATTGAGCACCACAGGCCAATTGACAGTGAAATACAATGCAGTTCGGCACACTTCAGGGACATGGAAATTGTCCCATACAGAACTATTGAATGATTCCTCTATATACAGATCACTGAACTGCAGCAAAATAAATCTCAGGGTAACTTTTCAAAATCTCAGGTTTGGGTGGCGTTGCTAGTGGGCAAACATGGTGGATGCGTGATCGAGCAGCTCCGATGGTGAACGGTCTTTACAAGTGAACATCTCCTCATAGCAACCCGACACAGCTTTCAGCTTAGGATCGGTACACTGGTGAAAGTCATGGCTATCACCAAATAGAAAAAAGAAATGGACAAAGAATGTTTCACCCCCAGGCAAATCAAACGGCGTGACATACCAGAACACCAACATGGTGGCGGCTTACCCTGGATGCTGTTCGTCACCTCCGGAATGGACCTGGCAGTGTTCTCTTCTAAATAGACCCTCTGATACTCTGACCTCTCGCCTGGATCCGGTGTCAGCAGACATACGAAAGGAGATCAGAGATATAGGTGAGAGGACCTCCAAATTGGAGGAGAAAATGTCTAGGATGGCGGAAGCCCACAACTGTATGGCCGCAAAGGTGGAGGAGCTGGAGGAACGACTGCAGAAATATTCAAGTAAGCGTACCTAGAACATTTGGTACCCAGGGCGGATCATATATTTGGCACCTCCCCAACTTTAAAATGTAAAAAAATAAATAAATAAATCACACGCACTTTTTTAAAGGTTTTCAAAATTATTTTTAGTTATAGCATTCTGGCAGGACATGACGTATATATATTATAATGATATATTATGAATCTGCCGATGGGGGATCATTCATGTGTCCTCTGTGCTGTGAAATAAGGGGCGAGTGTAGATTCTTTTTGAATAATTGTTATTTTTAAGTGATTTAGCAAACTCACAACATATTCATCCTATAGTGGTTTTTCTTTTTTCTGTAAGAGACCTTTTAATTATCAATCATAGGACCTTATATGTAAATTCCAGACATTTTCGTTAAGTAGGCCGACTCCCTGCACTTCGGGGACCCTGCAGTGAATGGTGAATTCACTGCTGGGTGGGTAAATTTGATTCCCTGAAGTGCAGGGAACAACAGAACATCAAAATGTTGGGGTCATTTCAGTGCTCTGTGAGTAACCCCTTTAGTGGTGGGTTTTTGACGCCCCCTGGAAAGTGCCAGCCTAGACCTTGCCTACCCATGACAAACTTGAAAGTTAGTGAAATATCAATGTATCCCTCCTGGTAAAATACTTTGCAAAAATAATTTATTCTTTTTTTATTTTTTTTTGGGTGTCATCCTAGGGGGTGGTGTCACCCGCCAAAAATTTGTGAAATCTCAATGTATCCTTCCTGGTAAAATACTTTGCAAAAGTAAAAAAAATATATATATTTTTTTTTAGGGTGTCACCCTAGGGGGTAGTGTCACCTGGTGCGTCCCGCCCCCCCCCTAGGTATGCCCCTGGCTGGCAGATCTGGAGAATCGCTCTCGTCGCCATAACCTGAAAGTTAAGGTATCCCAGAATCTATAACCTCCTCGTGAACTACAAGCGTATGTCTCAAAGTTCTTCTCCCACTTGCTGCCCGATGCCGCTCCAGAGTCCCTTCTGGACCATATACAAGACGTCCCCAAACCACCATTGTCCCCGCCGAAAGTACCCTGAGACATGATTCTACTACCCTACTTTAAAACGCGCAAAGATATTTAGCGGATTCTGCACAAACCGGAGGTCTTTGGTCCGGATTACACGCATTTGGCTGTCTTTCCTGATCTCTCAAAAGCCACTCTACAAAGGAGACGACCCATTCGCCCCCTCACTACAGCGCTCCGCTCAGCTAGCGTGGTGTACCAGTGGGGCTACCCCACCAAGCTTATTTTCCACCATGAAGGTTCGACGACAGTGATTTCCACTCTGGAGGAAGGTCGTCGGACACTTGAGAATCGGGGGCTGAAGATTACTGAAGCTGTGACTTGCGGCCCTAGCCCCTCTGTGCTTGTGGCGGTGGACTGGCATACCCGCTGAAGTGTAGCGCTGTTTAAAACTCTGTTGCTGTATTGCTCGGGTTTGGCCACCACTGGAAGGCAAGCGCAATGTAAACAATACTGGACACAATGGGACTACATTTTCCAGCATGCTTTGGAGCAGAGACAGGAAGTGGGTGGGGAAGGAGGAAAGGACATCCACAGCCTCTCGTGAAGGAGAGCCAGTGTGAGCCGAGCGGTGAACAGAGTAAGACGCACGTGAGACTGTGAGCAATTGTTACCAGGCCGGAGAGCAGGCGCTGCCTTGCCGACGCTGGGGATCGATAAAGTGACTTGCCCGAGACCTAGTAATCCACCGCTGAGAGGTTTTGCACAGACACAGAGTTCCAGATTGGACCCCGAGTAAGGAGACCGCGATGATCCACTGGGAGTGCAGGCGGTAGGCCGTAGATCTTGTTGTAGAAGACGGACAAGCAGGAGAAGCGGATCTGGTGGCACAGGGTCCCAGTATAATCCAGCGGAGAGACGTCCTTGATCGGGCAGTGGAACAGATTGTCTGGCGGATGGGTGAGAGGCCTTCCAGGCCACAGTCAAAGTTTAACGAAGCACGCTGCAGTATTGCTTAAATCTACAGGGCCCAAACGTGACTAGTCGAAGATTTATTAAATCCATTCACTGGCCAGTCGAATATAGTACCCGGGTACCTGAGCTCACGCACACACACACACTTTTTGGGACATAACCTGCACAGGATTTACACTCCAGAAACAAAGGGGTTAAACTTTTCTTTTACTGCTGCGCGTTTCTCGCATTACGAAATCCTGTTTTCTATATACCGTGCTTACATTATATATGCCGCTTTATTGAGACCAGTAAAGTATATACAGTTGTGTTCAAAATTATTCAACCCCCACTGAAATTGAGTGTTTTGGCCAGTTTAACATTGATTTTGATCATTCAGTCATCTTGCTTACAATTAAATCAAAGAGGCACGTGTAGGTCAGACAAATATAACATAACATTTATAATGAAATAACCACAAATGTCTTTTCTGTGCTCACATCATTATCAGTTTTATTCAACCCCAAGTGACATTCAATCTTAGTACTTATAACTGTAAAAGGATGTTGTACTAACAGCTTTTAAACGTGAAGCATAGCTTGACACAAGTGTCTTGTAGTGATCTACGGGTATCTTCGCCCATTCGTCATGGGCAAAAGCCTCCAGTTCAGTCACATTCTTAGGCTTGCGCACTGCAACTGCTTTCTTTAAGTCCCACCAGAGGTTCTCAATCGGATTTAAGTCAGGTGACTGCGATGGCCACTCCAAAATGTTCCAGCCTTTAATCTGCAACCATGCTCTAGTGGACTTGGAGGTATGCTTGGGATCATTGTCCTGTTGAAAGGTCCAATGTCTCCCAAGCCTCAGGTTTGTGACGGACTGCATCACGTTGTCATCCAATATCTCCTGGTACTGAAGAGAATTCATGGTACCTTGCACACGCTGAAGCTTCCCTGTACCTGCAGAAGCAAAACAGCCCCAAAGCATGATTGACCCCCCGCCATGCTTCACAGTAGGCAAGGTGTTCTTTTCTTCATAGGCCTTGTTCTTCCTCCTCCAAACATAGCGTTGATCCATGGGCCCAAACAGTTCTAATTTTGTTTCATCAGTCCACAGAACACTATCCCAAAACGTCTGTGGTTTGTCCACATGACTTTTGGCATACTGCAGTCGACTCTTCTTATTCTTTGGAGACAGCCTGGGAGTTCTGGCATGGAGGCCTTCATTACGCAGTGTGCCCCGTATTGTCTGAGCTGAAACTTCAGTACCCACATCTGACAAATCTTTTCTCAGTTCCTCAGCAGTCACACGGGGACTTTTCTCCACTCTACACTTCAGGTAGCACACAACAGTCGAAGTCAGCATCTTCTTTCTGCCATGACCAGGTAGCATTTCAACAGTGCCCTTTGCCTTGAATTTGCGAATGATGCTTACTATGGTCTCTCTTGGTATGTTTAACATCTTTGCAATCTTCTTATAGCCATTGCCCTTCTTGTGAAGAGTAATCACCTCTTCTCTTGTCTTCCTGGACCATTCTCTTGACTTCACCATGTTTGTAACCACACCAGTAAATGTCTAGAAGGAGCTGAGTATCACAGTCATTTTAAAGCTGCCTAATTGGTGCTTATTATGCTTTATTGCTGCTCTGTGACATCCACAGGTGTTTTCAATACCTGATTGAAAACACTTGAATGAACCTCTGTTCTTTAGAGTGGTAGTCTTTAAGGGGTTGAATAATTGTGTCAATGAAGAATTCACAAAAGAAACATTTACTACTGTATTACAAAACCAATTGATGTCATTTTAGTTGCATATGGTTCTTTAACCCTTTCGCTGCTGCGGCTTTTCCCGCCCCTATGCTGAGGTCATTTTTACCTGTTTTGCGCATCATGTTTAAACGTGTTTTGAAGGCTTATTTTAGTATATGACCCAGACATATTATATATCGTTCTTTCCGTCAGACTCGGTAGATTCATAATATGTCATTATTATATGTATACGTTATGTCATGTCTGTATATTATAACAAAAAATGCAATAAAATATGCATTTTCAATAATTTACAATGTGTAAAGTGTTTTTTTCCACATTTTAACATGCGAGCAATTGCGGTTATATTTTGTATGGGGTGCGCTTGTTAAAATAATTAGAGATGGGGTCTCGTTACATTTTTTTTTGGGGAAAATGACACTATTTTTAACAAACGCACCGCATACAAAAATCGTTAGTGCAGCATCATTGTTCACATTATAATTGAAATGGGAACAATATTGCTGCATTAACAAACCAAAAAAAATAAAAAAAGTGTTTATTTTTTTTTACAAAATTTTTCACTTTCATGTTTGGTATCGTTGGAACGGCCATGCTCTGGCCGATCCAACCATACCAAAATTTAACCCCTAGCTGCCACGGATCGGGAGATAGGGAGTTCATTGGAACTCCCTATCTCCACAGTTGGTGGCAGTTAGGGGTTAACTCTAGGACTGGCGTCATCGTGCTACGCACGATGACGCCAGTCCTCTGGGGGAGTTCCCGGAGGCTTGGCCGACATCCAAGATGTCGGCCAGCTCCGGGAAAGGATCACGAACCGGCGCTTTTCAGCGCCGATTCGCGATCCAGCTCCCCAGGGGTTAATGCCAGGGATCATTTGGAAGGGCAGGCTGTGCCCTTCCAAATGATGCCTGGGTTAACCCCCGCAGAGCCGCCGATCGGGAGGGAGAGAGGTCCGAAGGACCTCCCCCCCCTCCCTTTCAGGCGCCTCCTCCACACATGCGGGGGGGGCGCCTGAATTAGGTGTCATCGCGCCCCCGCGATGACACCTAATTCTGGCGGCTGCTGGTCTGGATGCCGGGCTGACATCCAGGATGTCAGCCCGCACCGGAGGGGCCAGCGATCGTCCGGAACCCGGCCGAACGCTGACCCCAATGGGAGGACGCGCTCAGCGCGTCCTCAGCACACCAGCGGGACTGCTGAGGACGCGCTGAGCGCGTCCTCAGCAGCGAAGTGGTTAAAAAGTCCTTGTAGGATTTCATTCTGAATACAATTACAAATGTACACTAAATTCCCTAAAACCCTTTACAGCATTGGGGGTTGAATAATTTTGAACACAACTGTAATTTATAAAATCCACAACAGTGCTGGTGTATATTTATTCCCTAGTGCGGAGAGACTAACCCGAGGTTAAATTCAGCGGCTCCTCCGGGAGTGAGCGCTACACGTGGGGGCTCGTTTCCGGGATACAGTCTCTAAAAAAAACGCATTTATAGGGTTAAATATGGATCCAGACACTGCTGCCAAATGGTGTGAGGAGCAAAATAACCAGACAGAGTTAAGCATAGTCATGGATATTCCTGCAGACACTTGGGCCGAAGATCAGATTCGCCGGGCCGTGGCAGCGCTGACACCAGATCATAGGGGGGCAATACTGGACATTAAGGCAAACCCAGAGACTTCTCACACATATGTTCTTTTTGAGTGGAGAAAGGATGTTCCAGTGTGTTTCAGGGCGCGAGTGTGAAGCTGGCCAACGATGTGGAAGTTTGACTGGTCCAGCCCAGCGCGCCACGTGGTGATCCCGCGAATGTTCCCACGGCTAGCCCGACAACATCCGGTCACAGGGTACCGGATACTACTTCAACCCCGGTGACAGGGTTCCCTCCTGTTGCATTCTTTACCACTATGGGAAAACTGGTGGAAACATAAGCCCAAAACTCCGCTGCGTCTCCCCATTATGAATATCGCAAGTTACGGTTTTATTCTGGTAAGGTCCCTGTGCCAACTGGAGAAGAGGATTTTGAGACTTGGATAGATCAGGCAGTGCAAGCAGTGGAAGAATGGGAAGTTGCTGACACCGTGAAGAGACAAAGGTTGATCGAGAGCCTAAGAGGTCCTGCTTCAGATGTCATCCGAAATCTGAAAAGGGACAAGCCAAGCTGCATGGCTGCGGAGTATCTAGAAGCTTTACAGGAAATTTTCGGGGGAGTGGAGGATTGTGCCGAGCTTATCCACAAATTCTCTCACACCTATCAAAAGGAAGGAGAAGAATTGTCCACCTATTTCTGGCGGCTGGATAAAATCATCCATCAGGTCATTCTCAAAGGAGGCATGGAATCGAGTCATGCAAGCAAAGCTTTGATGGATCAAATTTTTAAAGGAGCACTCCCACTGGATCCCATAATGTTGAAATTTCAGACTAGATACCAGAGCAAGAGACTGACCTATTCCAAACTGGTCAAAGCTTTTCGAGAAGAAGAAGCTTTAATTAAGGCTAAAAGGGTTGCTAATGCTTGACACACAGTTTTCACTGCAGAAGTAGGAACTCTGTGTAGCAGACATACAGACTGAAGTGCTGGCTTTGAAAACTCAGATGTCGCAAATGATAGAGTTGATGACGTTGCTGTCAGCTAAGGACACCAGAACTGAGGGGGTTGCTGTAGCCTCGAGCAGGGGGTCTCCAAGTGAGCCGCAAGAAGAAAATATACCCACACTCTCGAGGAAGAAATGTTTTGGCTGCAGGGAAATCTGCCATTTCAGAGCCCAGTGCCCAAAAGGGAGGGCCGAAAAGAAACCGGTCGAAGAACTCCTGAAGGCCGTGGAAAAACTGTTGTCCACCTTGCAAGCGGGAAACTCCAGAGGGCCCTGGTGAGGGAACAAATTAGGCGCCCGACTGAAAAAAAACGCTCCAATTTTCAAGTCCCAAATGAAAGGCCGAGAGGGCCCAGATCCGTGCCAAATACTGTGTCTGTCAAGACTGAAAGAGTTACTCCCTTAGTATCCGGTCCTATGTCGCAGGAAAGCAATGCACACCCAAGACCTCAATGAGTCAGGAAGAGGCTAGGGTACAGTGAACTGGGTCTATACCTCCTGCGGCTACGGATAAGTTTCCTGACCAGCTGGTAGGTCCTTCTCCCATCGTTCCAATCTAAGTAGAGGGAGTCTACACTAAAGCTCTGTTAGACTCCGGGGCTCAAGTGACTTTGATCTATCGAGACTTCTACGAGAAGCACTTGAAACATATACCTCAAAAGAAACTAGAGGACCTTGAGATCTGGGGTATCGGAACAGAGAAGCTTCCCTATGATGGATATCTACAAGTGAAGTTAGAAATTAGATCCGAAGTCATCGGACAGTCTGGAGGTTGTGATGCATTGGCCATTGTGTGTCCTCGCCCTTCAGGGGCCAACAGAAGTTCTATGATCGTGGGGACGAATACTGATCTGGTGAGACGTCTACTGACTCCCATAGTGATGGAAGAAGGTTCTACAAGAGGAGTGCATCCGATGTTGCGTCCAGTCTATCAACGAATGATCGAAGAACAGAGGGCACCTGCTGAAGTGAGGCGTCTGTGGAGATTGGGAGGAACAGAGAAGGTTCTGCAATCAGGAGAAGTGGCGAGCTTCCGAGCTTCAGTCAAGTTGAACGGATCACAGCCGGGTCCTTATGTGGTACTGGAAACTGATCTCAGTCGTGGGAGTGAAGCCAGAGTAGAAGTAATCCCTGAGATAATCTCTACCAGAGCTTTGAAACGGACATGAGGAAGAGTTTCAGTTAGTGTGTGTAATGTGTCTGATTCTCCAGTGATCCTGAAAGCACGAATGCCCATCGGACAAGTAGCTTCTGTTACACCTCTCTCCCCTACCGGTTTAAGGGGGGGAGTGAATAAAGAGGTTCCAGCTGAAAGGTTCTATCCTAAAGATGCTCCCATCTCGCCCGAATGGAAGAAGCGACTTCAGTCCCAGATTCTAAAATGGAAGGACTTGTTCTCGAAGGATGAGTTCGACGTGGGCCTAGCTAAGAGTACTGAGCATCGCATTCGACTACAGGAAGATAAGCCGTTTCGAGAAAGGTCAAAACGAGCTCCGCTGGGAGACTTGGATGATCTACGAGAACAGCTGAATGAACTGCAAAGAACTAAGGTGATTCAAGAGTCCAGGAGCCCTTATGCATCTCCAATAGTGATGGTTCGGAAGAAGAATGGTTCTATCCTTCTATGTATAGACTATCGCACGCTAAAACAGAGAACCATTCCGGATCAATATGCCACTCCTCGGATAGAAGATGCCTTACAGTGTTTGTCTGGAGCAAAATGGTTTAGTGTACTAGACCTGCGAAGGGGGTATCACCAGATACCAATGCATCCTGAAGACAAAGAAAAGACTGCGTTCATCTGCCCACTGGGGTTCTTTGAGTTCAACAGAATGCCTCAAGGCCTTACGGGGGCTCCAGCCACGTTCCAACGGTTAATGGAGAAGACAGTCGGGGACATGAACCTGATCAAAGTGTTAGTGTATCTGGATGACATTATTGTGTTTGGGAAGTTTTTGGAAGAACATGAGCAACGGTTGGAGAAGGTCTTGAAGCAGCTCCATGAAGAGGGGTTGAAACTGTCTCTAGAGAAGTGTCAATTCTGTTTACCTTCCGTTACGTATCTGGGACATGTTGTTTCAGCAGAAGGCGTTTCGACGGATCCTCGAAAGTTGGAAGCCGTAGCTTCCTGGCCTAGACCCCGAAATGTTACTGAACTTAGATCTTTCTTGGGGTTCTGCTCCTATTACTGAAGATTCGTAGGAGGATTTGCCAAGTTGCTCAACCACTGAACAAACTCCTACAGAAGGAAGACGCAGAAGAAGGTCACAAGGCCTCTGATCGAAATTCGTTGGCTCCAGGGCCAAGGAAGGCTCGAGAATCCATCCAAGAAGAATGGACTAATCAATGCAAAGGTGCTTTCATGAAGCTGAAACAGAGTCTAACTCGAACTCCTGTCCTGGCTTACGCTGATCCTCATAAGCCATACAAATTGCATGTGGATGCCATCAGAGAAGGTCTAGGGGGAGTCCTATACCAAGAATATGGTGGATTGTTGAGGCCTGTAGCACATGTGAGCTGAAGCCTTACACCTTCAGAAAAGAACTATCCTACCCACAAGTTGGAGTTCCTGGCCTTGAAGTGGGCGGTAGTAGACAAGCTGAAAGATTATATGTACAGAGCCGAATTTGTGATAAAGACTGATAACAATCCTCTTACCTACGTCCTTACTACTGCGAAGCTGGATGCAACGGGACATTGGTGGTTGGCCGCTCTGTCTGGGTTTCGGTTCAGCCTGAAGTATCGCCCTGGAGTGAATAATCGAGATGCGGATGCTTTGTCAAGAAGGCCCTACACTACAGAATGGACTCAGTTAACTCCAGATGGGGTGCAAGCCCTATGTCAAGGGGCCGAGCGCCAAGTCAAGGGAGCGATTGGGGCAGAGGCTATAGGAGTTATGGCTGCGAGTGTTCCAGAACTCTATTGTAATCCTACACAGTTGAGGAGTGAAAGCTTACCTACTCTCTCGAAACAGGACCTGAGAGCAGATCAAGCCAGAGATCTCCTGATTGGATTGACAATAAAAGCAATGAACGCGGGTCAAAGGGGACTTCTGCTGACAAATTCTCCCGAAGGAGCTCGTTTGGTTTATAAAGAGTGGGAGCGGCTGAAGATGTTAGATGGGGTGGTCTACCAAAGGGGCCCCTCGAATAATGCTGAAGAAATGCAGCAATTGTTCCTCCCAGAGAAGCACAGAGAAAGTGTGTTGAGAGCATTGCACGATGATCATGGACATTTGGGTGCAGAGAGAACTTTTAAACTGGTGCGAGACAGATTCTATTGGCCCTGCATGAGATCTGAAGTTGAAAGTTACTGCCATTCGTGTTTGAGGTGTATTCAGAGAAAGACCCTACCAACCCGAACTGCTCCAATGAGCCACCTGCAAAGTCAGGGACCCATGGACTTGGTGTGCATTGATTTCCTGTGCTTAGAGCCTGATGCTAGTGGGCAGGGAAAAATCTTAGTAGTGACTGATCACTTCACTCGTTATACAGAAAGAATGAACAGGCGCCCGAATCCGTACCACCACCAACCAACCAATGCCAAACCAGAAATTTTTGTGGTTTCCCCCAAACCAGTGAAAATGACAAAGATAATGGTACGTATCTGGTGGCGCGAAAACAATCGCCAATTGGTAGCTGATGGTTCCCTTAGTTCATTACATCCATGTGGAGTATATGGAAGAAAATAAACAATATATAGTGCAGATGGTTATAACACGTAAAACAAGTAGTTATATACTGTTCCACTCACAAATTGTAGAGCCCAAGCACTGGCTCTAAGTGGATCAAAGCTCTTGGGTACTTGACTTCTCCTCTTCTAAAGGTGACCCACACCTTATAGAAATTTCATGGGATATGAAAAAGAAAAACCAGACAACCTCCTTGTGCAGATCTTCCACAGATGAAATACCATAAAATAAACAAAGCCAGTCAACTCACATTTGTTGGAGCTATGGACCAAGCTCTAGGTATGTGTGCCTCAGGACTTATTTCTAGGTAAAGCCCAAACACCTTCTTTTAGGAATCCAGAACAGCGGGGGAAGTTTCAAAATTAAAATATTTATTTAAAACATGAATAAAATTACTGGCTCAGCCAGGAGACCAGAACGCGTTTCGTTCAGATCAACTGGCTTCATCAGCTGGTTTACAGCTTATACTGATGTGTACATTCATATAGTGTCCTTAAATTGTCCCCATCTGTCCTTAATTACAATTAAGCGTGTGTTCCACGCCTCAGAACCAAGTTCTCTCGGATCTGCGGCGGACGCCGCCATCTTGTGCATGCGCTCTTCCCACTCCATGCGTCTCACTGTGCGGGTCAGGCTTTGAAACCGGATGTAATATGCGTTCCACTGCGGCTATGGCGATTGGTTCCTGACGGTGCGGTATCTTCATTCCTCTAAGGCGATCAAGCAGTTTAAGAGACCCCATGGAGGGAGAACAATATCAGAACCATATGTATTTGTATAACTGTATTTGTCCCCGCAGATATGTCAATAACCCATAGGAACGAGTATATTGATCTTCACTTAGATACTGATCACTCTGAGCAGTATCTGAATGGGGTCCATACGACACAGTGATGGGGGATGGTCGGACAAACATGGCTGACGGGAACCATGGAGATGACACAGGGATGAGTCATCTCCAGGAGGCCGGTCAGTCATTCTAGTCCACACCTCTGTCCTTTTGATATGTAAATGTATTTACTGGACAAACTTGTTTTCCTGTTGTATAGTCAGTGGCCACTGGGCGTTGTCCGATTTGAGTAATAAATTAATCTGACCAGAAGCCAGGAGCTCACTTGGGACTGAGCGCACTTTGGACTTGGCTCTTGGCTGAGGTGGTCAGATGAACTCCAGGTAGAAACAACATGATGGTGTCTGTGTCTCTTTTCTGCGCGCGTGCAGGTACGTATGGCAGGGATGGCAGAGAACTGCCTGTAAGTACAGCGGATCAAACTACATTAGGGAATTGATAGTAGATTAATTTCCAAAACATATGGCGAGTCAGCTAAACAAGGAACCAACAGATTTTTCCTCTGCACAGAAGAAAAAAGGAGAGAAAGCAAAGTGTAATTTTGTCTTTTGCATTGAGGAAATGTCTGCTTGATAAAAGAACGATTTTGCTCGTTTTGTGTAAGAACGAGATAAGTAATTTTCTGGTGTAGTTTTTGGTGGATCTGAGCTGATTGTACAGAGACTGTATGGTGAGATTGTGACGTGTGTGCTGACCAGTACAGGATATCGTTTTTGTTGTAACTTCTATTTGTGTAACTTTTATGTTTGTAAGAGGTGATTTTGGTTTGTAGAGGCAGAATTTTGTTTTAATGTTTGTACAGGAGAAACGGCATTTAGAGGATTTTTTATACTGTTAGCCTTTAAATCAGAGGAGGTTTTTACTCTGGTTTCGGGGGTGGGGCACAGGGAATAGAGAAACTGTTTTGTTTAATTTGGTTTCTCTATTGCTGGATTTTGGAGACACCATCTTGGTCTTCCTTTGTGTGAAAAAAACATGCTGCTTGGCAACCATCTTTGATTTCCTTTGTGTGAAAAAACCCATGCAGCCTGGCAGCCATCTTACCTTTGTGTGAAAAAATGTGCTTTGGCAGCCATCTTGGTTAGTTTGGTGCTGCAGGTTTTTTAACAAGGAATTCAGTTTTAGATGGAGCTGATTCACTTTTAGTTTTGGTGTCTATGGAAAGCGATTAGTTTGTTTTTGCCTCAAATGTTAGTTTTTGTCCTGAAGTTATTTTTGTCTCTTTTGTAACTTTTCTATGTACGGCTTGATTTTGTTTTGAGTGTTCGGTTATGTTATAGCCCAGTGACCAGCCTGATAGGGGAATCATTGTGTGATGGTTAATGATTCTGCTTAATGTTTGTATATCTGTGGCTGTTACACTGAATTGTATCTCTCAGGGTAATTGATTGGTATAGTGAATACGGGTACTACAGTGTAGGAGGGTGGTGCTTTGTAGTTCTGTGCCAAAAGTATTGGGACAACTCATAGAGATTGATAGCAGTGTCTTTTTCGTAGTAAGCATTGTAGTGTTTGTATTCCTGTACAATGGAAAGCATTTTTAAGGAAGTAGCTAAGGTACAACACACGGCGGCCATTGTTCAAGCTATGCAGGGATCTATTGACCCTTGGTGGGAGACCAAAATTGTGTAGCAAACCTGATAGGTAACGGAAAGTTCCGCAAACGGAAAGGAAAGTATGCTCTGATTTTTGCTGCTGGTTGGATAGCTGATAAATTTCAGGAGTCTTGTAGGCTGAAGCTGAGTTTGGAAGGAGAGATGGAAGATTTAAAAGTAGAAATGGATAAATTGAGAGCTCTTGTTGTCCAGCAGGCAGCTGAAGCCAGCACAGATTATGAATGTACTGTGAGGTCTAATACTGAGCTATGCAAGGAGAATGAATGTTTGTCTCAAAGCTCGACGCATGCACAGAAGGCTGTAAGGGAATTGTCTGGTCCCTGCAGCAGGACAGAAGCTGAACATTGTGCTGTAAGTATGGAGAAGTCTGAGGACTTTGGGTCAGATACTGAAACCGACTCAGGGATGGAGATGGACAATTTGTCTGACCCTGGAGTTGGGAATGTTGGTGCAATGGCGGAGGATACTTCAGGTGAGTCTGTGGTAAAAGTACTCCATTCAGATAGTGGTGTGGGATCTAGTCATGCTAGGATGGCTAGTGTTGGGCAGCAAGGCCGATCACCATGTGCCCAGAGAAGGTTTTGTGCAGGGAGACAAGCTATTCGTTGCTTTGCGTGCGGGGGATTTTCACATATTGCCAGGAATTGTGTAGTAACTAATTGCAACAGACAGAGAGATTCTAAGTATCCCAGAACCACGGCTAGAAGTAAAGCGGTTTATTCAGCAAGGTGGGGTAATGGTCCCAGACATGGATCTTTGCAAAGGCATAGAAGCCAGGGACAGCCAAGGTCATGGATCCAGGAAAAAGATTTAAAATCCCAATATGAACGGCTGAAATGTGAAAATGTGAAGCTTAGAGAGGAAAGAGATCGTTTCTGGGAATTCAGCAGAGTTCCTAATTTTGGGTTCCAGAAAAGGGGAAATGAAGAAATGTTATTGAGGTCTTTCTAAACTATTTTACGGTTTGTATTTTTGCACGAAAAAAAAGGAAAAAAATTGAACTTTTAAAACTTAATTCAAATTGACTTTTTCCTTTTGCTGGAAACCTGTTTGGGACCTTATTGTAATGTTAAATCCTGTTTCTATGGTAATATAAAGGTGGCCGGGGACTGGACTGTTTCAGGCATTGATGTGTTAATTCAGTGCTATACAATTGTTTGTTCTAAGGTTTTTTTTGTTTTGTTCTTGGTGTTTGCATTGAGTTTTGGTTTTAAGTTAAAAGTTACTTTTTACTGAATCTCAATGTATATAGCAAGACTTCCTGTAACTGAAGTTTTGGTAGAGAATATACTTCAGTTGTGTTTTTTTATGTTATTGTTTTGAGTTTTAGAACTTTGCTGCATTTTGCACAGTATTGCATTACGGTTGGTTTTGCGGTAGAAAAAGAAAGGATTTGGTTTTAAAACTTTCTTTTTATATTTACTACGTCAAAGCGGATTGTGCAAGCGAGAATAACACGCTTTTATTGGTTTAGAGTTGCTTTGCACAGCAAGTAGGTCATTTCGGTTTTAAGTTCAGACTGTTAGGTTTTTTTGAGAAGTTTTTTCATTTGGTGACAGTGATTCATGTACTGTACTGAGACATCGTACAACTAGGAAATAGACAGCAGGAGGCTATCCCCATTTAACAAATGTATACTGAGAGAAGCCACATTGTTCTGTAGAGAAAGAGGATAGTCATTGAGCTGTGCGGTTTAGTCTGGCGACGCAGTGTACGGGCGTACAGCGTATACGTTTGTGTATGCATATACTGTGAGGGGTAGAGACATAATTCAAGGGGGGTAATCTGTGGTTGTTGACTAATCGTTTGGGGCATAGTTCTGTACCAAACCTGTTGGGACAACAAGCCATAGAGTTACACGTTGCCTCGGTTAGGGTCTCTAGTTGGGGGACTATAGTGGATATAGTCTGACAATCTACCGTGAAAGAGGACACCAGATGGTGCTCTCCTAAATTGGTGCAGGGTTTCCCTGGACACAGGGGTAAGACGATAAGCCGATTCGAATCGCCATGGGCAATGTGCCGTCCATGCAAGGGAAGGAAAGCGAGGCTTCCCACAGTCAGACGGCTGCGCAGCACACGAAAATCCTAGGTTTGGGGCGAAGGCCATGAAACCCCATTTAAAGAATGGCATAGATGGTCCAAGGGTACCGCTTGGGGTATCCCTCTGGAGGGGACATTTGACACCTGGAGATGGGAGAAATTCATAACTGAGTTTAAACCCAGACTCTGGACGACAAAGACCTTAGGTGTAGCTCAGATGTAGCTTCAGAAGTCTTTTAAGGTAAACTGACAGGGTATACAGAAGGCGGTTTCAATCCGGAAGAACCGCATTATGTACACATGGCCAGAGGGGATAGCCGCAATTGGTAATCCAATGATGGAAGCGGAAGAGGCTCTTTCTGGGCTAACTCTGCTAAGGCAGGCTGGATCCACTAACACTGGATCTGTTGTAGTTTCCTCTGATGTTTCTGTTGTCACCAATGTAACTAACTTTGCTCTCTCCAGTTTTTTTTGTGTTTTTACATTCCAAGGTTAACACCTAACATGGACACGTCTTCATCAGGGGTCGGTGACTAGTCCCTCGGAATACAGTTGCAAGCTGAAGATCGTGTTAGATTAGTGGGCCCCAATCGATCCAGGGGTGGTATGTGGATGACTTGGTACTTTGATGTCCCACACGGGAGGTTTGTTATCGGCATACTGTATAATTTCTTAACCATCTGGTGCCCACAGGTAATAAGGCTAACAAGGAGAAAGTACAGTTTTGCAAGGAAAAGGTTATCTTTTTAGGACATTGTATCTCTCAGGGTACCCGACATTAATCCCCCAGAGAGTAAAGACATTAAGTGGCTCTAACACCCACTAAACTGACTCTAAGATGATGCACCATTTTTGAACACAGCATCTCTTCTTCCTGTTATGAAGGAGGAAGAGAAGGGGGGAGATAATGGTGTGAAAAAAGTAAATTTTCCAACTTTTACTAACCATTCTAACCTCTCAACCTCTCAATTTTCCAACCTAGTAGGGAAACACTTTGAGGACAATCATGATTGCTTTTCCTTGATGAGCTCCAAAAAGTCCACCAGGTCCGGGAGTCTCTCCCAGACCCAAACTCAATAACCAGTGTTCATTCTAGTCAACCAGGTGACTGGATCATGCTAAAGAAACATCCGAGGATGGGACTAGAGGCGAGATATCGTGGGCCATTCCAGGTGCTGCAGACGACGCCAGCCTCCCTGAAGTTCGAGGGACAAGGCAACAGGATCCACGCCGGTCACTGCAAGAAGTTTCTCAAATACGTCAAAGAGTGAAGAGTATCATTTTCTTTATTTGTTTAGTTTAGTTTTTAGCGAGGGAAATGTACCTAAGACTAACAAGGGCCACAAGGAGACATTTGTAATAGTAACTCTGGCTCCTGTCGTTCGCTTGTTTAAATTCTTGTGCGGTGTTGTAGTGAGGGAGATCACCAAGAAACAACGACAGTAGAGCGTCCAAAGGGGGGGATTTACAAGGGTCAGGTCCACACTGATGGGAGCAGGGCAGAAGAGGGTTGGAATCTTTTTTTTAAAGCTTTGGGAAGCTTCGGGGGATTTCTTGTTTTCCATTGGATCCTGGCTAAAGGTAATGGGAGTATAAATACTTATGGTGTTTCTGTCTCTATTCCTTCTATATGCCGGAGTGAGATGTTCCTGATGTCTAATCGAGCGAGTTACCGAAGCCCGAACAGATGAGACACCCAGAGGACCAACCCATGGACCGGATACAGAGGATTTCAGACCGACCGAGTTAACGGAGCCTGAACAGATGAGACGCCCAGAAGACCAACCCATGGACCAGATACAGAGGATTTCAGACCGACCGAGTTACCAGAGCCTGAACAGATGAGACGCTCAGAAGATCAACCCATGGACCGGATACAGAGGATTTCAGACCGACCAACGATCGGCGCAACCCACCACCTCATGTCCTCCCTCTGAGTCACCTCCCCTAAAGGAGATTCTACGTGTCAAGTTCTACGTGTCAAGTTCTACATGTCAAGATTTGTTAAGATTTGCCCAAAAAATCGGCGTGTCAAGATTTGGTTTTAGATTTACTATCCACGTGTCAAGATTTGTTTTTGCTTTATGATCCACGTGTCAAGATTTGTTTTAACACTTGCTTTAAGATTCGGCGTGTCAAGATGGACTGTCTGTTGTTTTTTATCATGTGTTTGGCTTTTTGCATTCAGAACTTTACAAGAGGAACTGTTTCTTTCCAAGGAAGATCGAGATTCATCGAGGGACACTGGGGAGCAAATGACAAAGAGGAGGGACTGTTGTGGAAATTTTATTATGTGGACATTATACTCTAGGATGTGTGTGTTTTTATATATTGTCATCCGTCTCCCTGTGTTTGGATTAAACTGAGAATCGCTCTAGCAGAGTGTATTTTGGGTTAATCAGAACCAGCGGCAAAACCGTCAGTATGAAAACCTTCTTTTGGGTTTAGAGACATACCTGCTTTTAAGACATTTAAGCCTTGTCTCAACACTGGTACCGTGTTTTGATAATAACTGTATTTGTCCCCGCAGATATGTCAATAACCCATAGAAACGAGTAGATTGATCTTCACTTAGATACTGATCACTCTGAGCAGTATCTGAATGGGGTCCATACGACACAGTGATGGGGGATGGTCGGACAAACATGGCTGACGGGAACCATGGAGATGACACAGGGATGAGTCATCTCCAGGAGGCCGGTCAGTCATTCTAGTCCACACCTCTGTCCTTTTGATATGTAAATGTATTTACTGGACAAACTTGTTTTTCTGTTGTATAGTCAGTGGCCACTGGGCGTTGTCCGATTTGTGTAATAAATTAATCTGACCAGAAGCCAGGAGCTCACTTGGGACTGAGCGCACTTTGGACTTGGCTCTTGGCTGAGGTGGTCAGATGAACTCCAGGTAGAAACAACGTGATGGTGTCTGTGTCTCTTTTCTGCGCGCGTGCAGGTACGTATGGCAGGGATGGCAGAGAGCTGCCTGTAAGTACAGCGGATCAAACTACATTAGGGAATTGATTGTAGATTAATTTCCAAAACAATAGTCACAGACTTCATTTTCGTTCCCATGAGTCTCTATTCCAAGTCCCAATCCGCTCCAGTGTTGTTCCCATAATCAGATCTTATTGGATGCCTCCAAACGTTCATTATAGTTTTGTTTCGTTCTTGCTGCAACTTAGATGGCTTCCGGTATCGTCCGTGACATCACTTCTGGTTTTCGCCTTCGATCCCACATCCGGTATCCCCCGCGATGTAATTTCCGGTTTCCATCCTCGATCTCACATCCGGTCCTTCGCATGATATCCCCCTCCATCTCCGTCCACGCTCAATCCCTCCGGAACTCCACCGCCGAATCTCCTGTGTCACTTGGACCCATCAGCGATCTTCCTGTATTCCTTACTTTCACTTTCTAGCTCATGCGTGTCCCGATACTTTTGTTGTTTCTAAAAAGTGCCAAATTTCCTCTCCGGTTTAATCATGATAAAAGATCACAAGAACGGGGAAAAAGAGGAAAAAGAAGAATAAAAGAGGAGAGAAAAATGATTAACCATAGAATGGCCCAATTATTCCCTATTAGAACAAAAAATATAAACAGACGCTCAAAAAACTTGAGCCTAATATAAAGAATATATACAAAAAAAGGAAAAAATACAATGGAGATATTAAAAAACTAATAAATAAAAAACACAATTTCAGAATTTCCTCAATAATTTTCTAAAAACAGGTAAGATCCAGTTCCTCATTCAGACCCAGTGGTGCCATCATTTTTAATTTGTAGATCCAAAAAGACTCCCTCCGTAAAAGTCTTTTATTCCTATCTCCTTCTCTCCAACTTTCTTCTACATGTTCAAGCACTACAAAATCAAAAATACCAAATTTAAATAGAGGACAATTATTGCAGTGTACAGGAACCAAATGCTTAAGAAATTTTTTCCTGATATTATTTTGATGTTCCAATATTCTCTCCTTGAGTTTTCGTATTGTTTTGCCTATATATTGTTTCCTGTAGCCACATTTCAGCAAATAAATTACAAATTTAGTATCGCATGTGATTTTGGATTTAATCTTAAAATTCTCTTTTGTAACTGTACTCGAAAAAAAAGGTAATTTTATTCTTTTTCAAATATTTGCAGGCTTTACATCTAGAACATCTATAAAAACCATTCAATTCACTATCATTTTCTTTTTTAGTTGGTTGGAAAGTTGCACTAGGTGCAATAATGGATTTTAGGTTCCTTACTCACTTAAAAACTACATTTGGTCTTTCAGGAACAATTTCCCGGAGGATCGGATCCTTTTTCAAAATGAACCAATTTTTTGATAAAATATTTCTGATCTTGTAATGATGTGCATTAAATTTTGTGGAAAAAGCAAATTGAAAGTCCTGATTAAAGGTATCTTTCTTTGGTTTTGATCTCAACAGATCTGTCTTTTCCACCATACCCACTTCATTGCAGATCCTTATTACTTTATTTTTGTTATATTTTTTCGCAATCAGTTTCTCCTGTATCACAGAGACTTGATCCAGATAGTCCTTTTGATCCGTACAATTCCTTCTGACTCGTAGCGCTTGGCTTCGTGGAATTCCATCCAGCCATGGCTTGTAATGGCTACTAATATAGTGGATATAGCCGTTACCATCCGTAGGTTTAAAATAACATTTGCTTTTCACCATCTTATCCTGATTGAAGAAAAGAATATCCAAAAAATTGATGTGTTCACAGTGATAATTATCTGTAAATTTCAGACCGAAGGTGTTAGAATTAATATATTGTAGAAACTGATTGAAGGCTTCCTCTTCACCACCCCAAATGACAATAATGTCGTCAATGTACCGTCGCCAGAGCACCAAGCTTGCCGCCCACTGGGAAGGACCCCAAATGAAGGAGTCCTCCCAGTATGCCATATAAAAATTGGCATAACTGGGGCAAACTTGGTGCCCATGGTCGTATCGTTGATCTGTAGAAAAGAATATTCATTATACAAAAAATAATTGTGTTCCAAGATGAATCTGATGGCCACCTTCAAGAATTCTTTCATATCTCTCCCCATTTCTTCTTCTTTCCGTAAAAAAGCATTAACAGCTTCAATACCCAAGTCATGTTGTATCACTGTGTACAGTGCTGTTACATCTAAGGTTGCCCAGCGGTAAGTTGAACGCCATTCAATGTTCTCCATCTCCTGTAGAATGTGACTTGAGTCTTTAATATAAGAGTCTGTCTTCTTGACTATAGGCTGAAGGAAAAAGTCAATAAATTCAGATAGGTTAGCAGTAAGGGAGTCAATCCCACTGATAATAGGTCTTCCCGGCGGTTCATATAGATTCTTATGCGCTTTTGGCAAGAGATAAACAATTGGAATTTGAGGATGACACACCATAAGGAATGATTTGTTTTCATTTTCAATAACTCCATCCTCTGTGGCTTGTTTCAAAATGTTTTCCAATTCTTTTATAAAGCTCTCAGTGGGATTTGATTTAAAATTTTTATATGTAGTTACATCTGATAATATTCTTAATGCTTCTATCTCATAATAGGCTCGAGACATTAGAACCACTCCTCCTCCCTTGTCTGCTTCCTTTATCACAATGTCTTTTCTCTTCTCTAGAAATTGTATAGTGTCATACTCTTCCTTACTCAGATTATGTTTTTTATTTTCCGGGTTGCTTTTTTCAAAATCATCACAAATGGCTTTATAAAAAGTTTCTAAATACAGTCCTTTCTCATGTTGAGGAAAGAAAGTCGATTTGGGTTTAAATCTTGAATTAGTTCCTTTCTTTATTTGGTCTTCTTGATCATTAACATCCGTTTCTCTTTTTTTGAAAAAAACGTTTTAAGGTAAGTTTACGAAGAAATTTTCTAGCATCTATAAACAACTCAAATTTATTTGCAGATTTGTTAGGACAAAACTTAAGACCTTTACTCAATATACTAATTTCTTTCTCCTTCAGTGAAACACCTGTAAGATTAAAAATACAATTTTTTCTCTCTCCATAATTAACTCCACAGGTAGTTAGAGTCTCCCCCTCTAGATGTCCTCGCATCTCCTTTTCTTCTGTGGGTTTTCTTCCCTCAATGGACTGTATTTGTTTAGATTCTCCCGATCTCTTCCCTTTCTCTGAAAATAGTTGGTGATACGGCCCTCTTTTGGGCCTAGCTCCTTGTCTAAAAAAACCTGATTTTGGTTTTGGGAAGAATGGCTCGTATTCATATGAGAGGTAGAGGCTATTTCCCCATCTACTATTGTTTTCACTTTATTAGTAGTAGGGTTTTGTTTTTAGCCCGGATGTGACTGTTGGATATTTGATTTTCCCATCAAATTCATCTTGGAACACAATTATTTTTTGTATAATGAATATTTTTTTCTACAGATCAACAGTACAGCCATGGGCACCAAGTTTGCCCCCAGTTATGCCAATCTTTATATGGCATACTGGGAGGACCCCTTCATTTGGGGTCCTTCCCAGTGGGGGCAAACTTGGTGCTCTGATGATGGTACATTGACGACATTATTGTCATTTGGGGTGGTGAAGAGGAAGCCTTCAATCAGTTTCTACAATATATCAATTCTAACACCTTCGGTCTGAAATTTACAGCTAATTTTCACTGTGAACACATCAATTTTTTGGATATTCTCTTCTTCAATCCGGATAAAATGGTGAAAAGCAAATGTTATTTTAAACCTATGGATGGTAACGGCTATATCCACTATACTAGTAGCCATTACAAGCCATGGCTGGATGGAATTCCACGAAGCCAAGCGCTAGGAGTCAGAAGGAATTGTACAGATCAAAAGGACTATCTGGATCAAGTCTCTGTGATACAGGAGAAACTGATTGCGAAAAAATATAACAAAAATGAAGTCATAAGGATCTGCAATGAAGTGGGTATGGTGGAAAAGAAAGATCTGTTGAGAACAAAACCAAAGAAAGATACCTTTAATCAGGACTTTCAATTTGCTTTTTCCACAAAATGTAATGCACATCATTACAAGATCAGAAATATTTTATCAAAAAATTGGTTCATTTTGAAAAAGGATCCAATCCTCCGGGAAATTGTTCCTGAAAGACCAAATGTAGTTTTTAAGTGAGCAAGAAACCTAAAATCCATTATTGCACCTAGTGCGACTTTCCAACCAACTAAAAAAGAAAATGATAGTGAATTGAATGGTTTTTATAGATGTTCTATATGTTGTTAGAGATTATTGACTTCTTTAATAGGTCAGGGATATATTAATTATGACGTATATTTTTCATATTGTAGATATATATAGATATATATATATTATTGACAGTGTCTCCAATACCAGTGGTATAAATTGGTATTTTACCCTTAAGAAAATAAGATAATAACCAATCAATGAATATACGTCTTAACAAATATATGGCGCATTATCCCGAGTTCTTTTGATGCTATCTAGATATTTTTAAACACAATAAAATCAATAAAGATGATATGAGACTGAGTAACGGTAAAACAATTCAAACCAAAATTTATTCACACGTCAAGTTTCATACAATCATATGTTATCAACGGATTAGTAAGATACAATTTCACAAGTAATTATAGATCGTGATTAGTAGCGATACTGCGACACGCAATAATCTAATGGACAAATATTTTAGGTCTATAGACCGCACCACAGATATACACGCCTCAGTTCTTAAACACCAAGCTCTATTCTATTCACTTAAACCTTTCCAATTATAAACCAATCCTCCACCTGGCTAAAATAAACACTCAGTTACTGGGCATCACCTGCAGCACAATTTATTATTGTGGGGGCCTATTCACTAAATGCAACTTCCTTCAGGGAGATACATAACGCACTCGATAGGTAGACTATCTCTTCCACAGATCAATCACAGCACTTCATTCAATATACGTTAACCCAAAGCTTCTTATTGACTTAGATGCATTCAATCGAAAGGGCTGCAAGATGGATATGGAAGGAGTTATGCTAGTTTTATGAATGGGGCTGACGGCACTTGACATATAAAAACTATTTCACGGTTCCAGTGTATCTCACTATGGGTATACAATTGATCTTTAGATGTCCAAAACCAGTATTCTTAGAATATAAATAATTCCACTAAATTATGGCTCAAGTGTTTAGCCGGAAATAGTCTCTTCCTTAGCACTCCTCTGCAGTGGAGTGGAAAGGCTGATTACTAGTCTACTGATTAGGCTTCAACAGCAAAATAATTCATTTATATTCCTTTAATTTGTGATGGACATCTAAAGTAAG
Source organism: Leptobrachium leishanense (assembly GCA_009667805.1). Taxonomy (NCBI): domain Eukaryota; kingdom Metazoa; phylum Chordata; class Amphibia; order Anura; family Megophryidae; genus Leptobrachium; species Leptobrachium leishanense. Next base: position 341,851,945 of record CM019063.1, read on the forward strand.
GACTATGCAATTAGAAAATAGATATCAAGTTATTCAGGCATACTTTACCATCCGGTTAGTGAAGATAGAGTGGTGGAAGATTAGGGTGTGGTCACGTCTTATTGGGGGGCTGATGATATTTGCCCTTTCTCCCCTCCAAGCATCCCTCAGGTCTCTCCCCAAGCTTTTCTCAGTGTGTTCATCCCTCTGGAGTGTCCCCCCCTATATAGTGGTCTTCCGCCCAGTTTTAGATCTAGCCCATCACTATGTGGCCTCATTTGATTGGAGGATATATATATTCATCAACTCCAGGGGTCTGTCCAGGTGTTATATTACCTGGCCAGCAGATGGCGCTCTCAGATCAACCATCAACCTTCTGCAGGAATTAATTTATGTATTTGGCCAATCTTTTACTGGTTTGGGGTCGTTTTATTCCTATACCCCGGGACTTCATCGATTTTATTAACAAATCAAAATTTATTTCTATTGTGGCATCGCCGGCATACTTCGCCACGGCGTGTGTGCATTTCATACCCCCTTTACTTAAATCCACAGGTATGTGTATGTGAGAGGATTCTGCAGACATACATTAATTCATTCATTCGTGATATCGTCTTTAACATTCACAATTACCAGACTTAATCTGTTTTATGCATGTTAGTACACCAGACATTTGTAATAATCAACTGAATGTGGTATGGCCTCTGTTTTTTTCATAAAACGCCAAGATTATCTATTCTAACTGACCACATAAATTAAATATTCAAATACCATATAGTGTTAGATCATATTGCTAAATAGCATAGCATTACAAGCTGGTTTATCCAAGCCATTTAACCTTCTCTGGGTTTTTTTTTATTGGGCAACCCATTGTTCAATGTTTACGTGGCTTTCAGAGTTTCGATCTGACAAAATAAACACAATACTGAGATACCTATCCTAGGGTAAGATCAGTTGTCATTGTGTTCCCTTACTTTTAAACAATTTGATCTAACATCTGCTTGTTTATTTTTTTACAACCAGAGTCCATTAGACCTTCTTTGATCAATGGAAATGTCTTCCCTTGTATGTGTAACAATAACGATCCATTGTCTTTAGAACGCATATTCTTGTTATATATTAACCACGCAGACGAGTTGTCTGTGTGAAGCAATTCCTGGCCCCAAATTTAAATAGTCCTGCGAAATATAGAAATTTCATATCCGAAAAGGTCTGACAATGTAAAGCCTGCAAATATTTGAAAAAGAATAAAATTACCTTTTTTTCGAGTACAGTTACAAAAGAGAATTTTAAGATTAAATCCAAAATCACATGCGATACTAAATTTGTAATTTATTTGCTGAAATGTGGCTGCGGGAAACAATATATAGGCAAAACAATACGAAAACTCAAGGAGAGAATATTGGAACATCAAAAAAATATCAGAAAAAATTTTCTTAAGCATTCGGGTCCTGTACACTGCAATAATTGTCCTCTATTTAATTTTGGTATTTTTGATTTTGTAGGGCTTGAACATATAGAAGAAGGTTGGAGAGGAGGAGATAGGAATAAAAGACTGTTACAGAGGGAGTCTTTTTGGATCTACGAATAAAAAACGATGGCACCACTGGGTCTGAATGAGGAACTGGATCCTACCTGTTTTTAGAAAATTATTGAGGAAATTCTGAAATTGTGTTTTTTATTTTTTATTTATTAATTTTTTTAATATCTCCATTGTATTTTTTCCTTTTTTTTGTATATATTCTTTATACTAGGCTCAAGTTTTTTGAGAGTCTGTTTATATTTATCGTTCTAATAGCGAATAATTGGGCCATTCTATGGTTAATCATTATTCTCTCCTCTTTTATTCCTCTTTTTCCCCGTTCTTGTGATCTTTTATCATGATTAAACCGGAGAGGAAATTTGGCACTTTTTAGAAACAACAAAAATATCGGGACACGCATGAGATAGAAAGTGAAAGTAAGAAATACAGGAAGATCGCTGATGGGTCCGAGTGACACAGGAGATTCGACGGTGGAGTCCCGGAGGGACTGAGCGTGGACGGAGATGGAGGGGGATATCATGCGAAGGACCGGATGTGAGATCGAGGATGGAAACCGGAAATTACATCGCGGGGGATACCGGGTGTGGGATCGAAGGCGAAAACCAGAAGTGATGTCACGGACGATACCGGAAGCCATCTAAGTTGCAGCAAGAACAAATCGAAACTATAATGAACGTTTGGAGGCATCAAATAAGATCTGATTATGGGAACAACACTGGAGCGGTTTGGGACTTGGAATAGAGACTCATGGGAACGAAAATGAAGTCTGTGACTATTGACCATATAAGGAAAACGCCATAGCCAGCCAATGAAATACCTGTGAGGGTAATAAAAGGAATGATGGATATTTTATATGTCATATTATTAGATTTTTATGCTTTATGTATTATCGCCCTTGAAAAAGTCTATTTAGTAGACGAAACACGTTGGGCTTTGTTATATTTATTTTTATTTATATTTATTTGGAATAAAAGTTTTATTGATCCTTTACCCATCATTTTTTTTTTTTTGGCAATTCCAGTACCCGTGGTCTGTCCCATAGACCAACTGGGACCTCTTCAGACGCTGAGGCATCCCATCTTTCTTTCCTATTTTTATATGGAGCAACGGACCATCTCCAGGGAATTCCTTCAGCACTTTATTTTAAGGTAAGTAACGCTTTCTCCCTATCACCAACTGCTTGTTGTCTATTGTATAAATTGACCAGAAAAAAGGCTGCAAATTAAAAAAAAATAATGGTTGAATAAATATTTAATAAAGACAGGGAATTCTTTTTACATTGAAATCTATGGGATTCGGGGGGGCGTGGCCGGCCGCATGGGGAATCAGACGTGCTTTCTAGGAGCTCCGCTGAAACCCACTGATATCGGGGGTTTCTACCCGGATTTCCCGTGAATTATTTGAGGATATCACCCCTGCTGAGCTGGCCATCGAGTGGCAGACTTCGGAGCTCGTTTTGGCCCCCTCTCCGGAGTCTGGAGGAGCTTGGATGAGTTTAAGGCCTCTGAGTAAGCCCTGCAGTCGGCCATCTTGAGGCCTGTACCCCAGCATTTCGTCGGCCTGCTCCAGGAGTGGTCCCCTTACCCGGGTGTACAACTGCGGTGGTTGGAGAGGATGGAGGACCCTCGCCTACTGACTGCTGCGGAGGTCCCCATAGCAGAGGAGGGAGAGGGGGAGTTCCGGGGGCAGCTGGGGCTCCCACCCCCCGTCAGAACCCTGGGAGCCATGTTGGAGCGCCTCGAGGAGCTTGTGGAGCTGATGCCTGGGGACGATGAGACTCCGCTCACGCGCGGTGCGTGGCGGCAAATGATGGACGTGCTGTGGGGTGATCGGAGGCCGGAGGCCTTTGCTGGAGGAGAGGCAGTGGAGGGCTTGCTGGAGATTCGCGTGGGTGTCCCTGCAGAGGTTAATGCCGGTGAGATCGAGAGGGTGCCCGATCTGTTGCGCAGACCCCCGTTCCCAGTGACGACACTGGAGGAGCATGAGGTCGCTGAGATGCCTGCGTGTCGGGACCTAGCTGAGATGGTGATTATGCTACCGGAGGCTGCGGCTCCCTCTGTGAGGCCTGTGCTGGGGGTGCTGCTCGGGGCCCTGAGTTTGGGTGCTGTTGAGGGCCGGTGCTTACCTTGGCCCTGGGCCGTTCCCGGTGCGGCAGACGGGGGGACCTGGTCGCTGGATGTTTCGGGCGCTGCAGGCGATGGAGGAAGGCATGGAGATGCTTTATACCCCACGTTCCTACTGGACACAGGATGAAGGGAACTTCCTACCGATCCGCTGTTGAATAATGGTTTACGACCTTGGCACCCCTGCATGGCCTGCTGCGATTTTCTCCCCCTTCGGTTATTTACCGATGACTTTTTGTTTATTTTTCTGTTTACCCTGATTTTTGCTGAATAAAAGCAGATTCTTCTTTTTACTGCACGGTATCCACAGACTTTTGCTGTCCCCCCATTCCCCCCCCCTCGCTGAGACATACACAGCTGAATTTTTATTTTTGCTGGACTAATTTGCAGACTTTTGTGATCCCCTTCCCCAAATTTTATTTTTCCCTTATCCCCTCCCCCTGCTGAGACGTACTATGTGTTCTGATCTGTGTTCCCACCCTTTTAATTTTTTGTTTCCCCTCCTTTTTATATACTCCTGAATGATTTTATGGTCCTGCTTGCTGATTCTGTGGGTTTAATGTTGTTCGTCTGTTGGAGCACTGGGACTTTTTGTCCCCCTCCCCCTTTTTTTTTTTTTTTTGTGGGACATTGGGAAGTAGCCTGGGCGAGCCACTAGGGTGGCTACCTAGGCTCTGTACACCCTTTTGGCCCCAGGTCTCCCGGCCACGTGGCCCCTTCCATGGCCCTCGGTTCCCCTTTAGGTTGCCGAGGCGAGCCAGGAATGCCACAATATGTTTGGCAGTCCCTCGTTACCCTTTTCTTTTTTTTTTTTTTCCTGGTGCCCCCTCAGCGAACTCCATTGCTCTCTCTTGTTTTTGCTGGATCGACCCTTTTGACGAGTTTCTGCACCCTACCCTGTTTTTGTATCCCCCTTACCCCAATTTTTGTTCTTCTGTAGTTTCCTCTGAGATCCCCCCTTATGTTTTCTGTGCTTTCTTTGAGAGTATCTTCTTAGGCCCTGTGAGGCTGTTTGGCTGGTCGGTCTGTGACCCTATGTTTATCGTAAAATAAAAATTTGAAATATAAAAAAAGAAATCTATGGGATTCGCCTGCTTAAACCTGTCAAACGCAACCACTGAAAATCATGGCATGTCACTAACAGTTCGGTGCTGTACGGTGTTCTCTGCATAGACTAACCATTACTTCACTATGGGGATTTCACTGACCCCAAAGATCACCATATTTTTCTGGCAATTCACCAATATTTGGTGAATTGGCAGCTTTTTGAATAGCCAAATGGCCACGAAATTGCACCATATGGGGAAATTCACTGTTTGGTGCAATTTTGGGGCCATTTCGGTGCTCTTTGAATTACCCTGAAAGTTATAAGGAAAGACTAAATAGCTTAAACCTGTTTAGTTTAGAAAACAGCACCTTAGAGGGGATCTGATAACTTTAAATAAATATTTTTCGGGGGAAATTATAAACCATTGTCTGGAAACCTATTCATTAATAGGACACAAGGTCACCCATTTAAACTGGACAAAAGGAAATTCAGCCCATAGCACAGGATAGGAAAGGATATTTTACAGTGAGAACAATCAAGCTGTGGAATTCTACACCTGTTGAGGTTGTGGGGTCAGAGTCTGGACAGACTTTTAAACAACGACTGAATGTCAAAAACAGAATATGGAGGGTTAAAAGATTTAATATGTGATAATGGCTGCTTGATCCAAGGGGAAATCTAACTGCCATTCTGGGGTCAAGATGGAATTTTTTCCCAGCATGCTGCATACATGGCGAGCTCTTCAGACTGGGCATTTTGCCTTCTTTTGGATCAACAGCTGAAGGTGATGTATGAAAGGCTGAACTCGATGGACGCACGTCTTTTTAACTATGTAACTCTTGCAAGCTTAATCCACTGTCCATACATGCTTTAGATGTTTATTAAACTTGTTAGCACCAGCTGGGTGGAGTAGAGGTAACATCATTACTCTATATCTATGGAGACACAGGTTTGAATCCTGGCAAGAGCACCTCTCCAGTAAGTGTCCTTGGGCAAGACACCTAACGGTACATACTCGCCACCCAGGACATACTTGAAAACGAGAGAAATCTCAATGTATCCTTCCTGGAAAAATACTTTCTAAAATAAAATCTTTGCCAACACTTCTTTAAAACTACTTCCTGTAAAAGCTCAGGCCACAGGAAGCACATCTGCTGCCTGTACAGATTCCTTTTTTTTTTTAATATAAAAGTTTTTATTGGAGTTCACATATAGAATGGTACAACATTGCAAAAATGATGAAACTTCAGAGATAAAAGACATAAATTCCTATCATTGACAATAGGCAATTCAAATGAAGCATCAATGTTATCCGATAAAGGGTCATTTGTGCGGACTCCATTTTCCACAAACAGATAAAATCCTAAACTAACATGAAACACCAAACACGGCAGCACTACAGTCGTACACAGTGAAGTATCTTATATCAAGGTTCCAGACTCGACAAACACCCTCCACCTCTCCCATGTATCATCAAACTGGCACATTGAGTTATTCGCGGTGTGGAACATTTCTTCATATTTAAAAACACTTTCAAGGGCCATCATAACTTCTTTCATAGATGGGCATAGTGAGGAACGCCAATGTCTCGCAATAACCGTTTTTGCTGTCCCCAGTACCATAGAGATAAACCTCCTATGACGGATCTGAATAGTAATGGGTATAATATGTAGGAGGTACATTTTCGGGCATAGTGGGAGTCTAAGTGAAGTGCAGTGAGAAATCAGTCTACTTATTTTAACCCAATAACCCCCCAGTGCGGGGCATAACCAAAAGGTATGCAGTAGAGAACCGAGGCCGGTAAGGCATCTCCAGCAGAAGCCGGTAGTCCCCGAGATATGGGCCAAACGGGTTGGTGTTAAATACCATCTACACAGTAATTTAATATGGGCCTCACGTAGATTGGTGCTTCTGGAATATTTGTATATTGTGTCCATGGCGTATGACCAGTCATCTACGGAAAGCGTGAAAGCTAAATCTTTTTCCCATTTAACCATATAGGGCAATTTTTTAGGTGGGGTCGGGGTTAGGAGGCTATTGTAAACAGAGAGATAGCGGTTTCATTTGACATTTCTTCCCCATACACAATTTGTGAAAAGCTGAAAGATTCGTAGGTGTGAAAGAGGTCAGGCCCTTCTGGTGTAGAGCGTGCTTCACACGTAGGTATGTAAAACAGTCACTCATTGGGATGGCAAACTCCTGTACCAAGTCTGGAAAGGGTTTCAGGGAGTGGGATGTAAAGAGCTGCCACACCTGCATCAAGCCACGCAAGAACCAAGAATCTAAATTTAAGTCTGGAATATAGCGACACAGAACTCTGAGCGGGGCGAGAAATAATAAGTCATAAGGCCGTACCAACGGACGACCCCACTGGCGCCAGGACGTGAGGGAAGGCATCGAGGCGGGTAGCAGACCCATGGTGCTATTCCTAGGAAGGAGTGGAAGCCACAACAGGTCATGAAGTTTATATGGGAAAATCATGGCATTCTCCAACTGTAACCATAGAGGTGGTTCTTTGATATGCATTGACGACAACAGTTGGGCTAGTAAGGCTGCTTTGTAGTACAATTGTAAATCTAAAAAACCCAACCCTCCGTTACGTCGCGGTGCAGTGACTGTAGAGGCTGATACTCGAGGAGGCTTCCCTTTCCAAATATGCAAATGAAGCAGTTTTTGCAGCCGGAGCAATAAATGCGCCGGTATGAAAACTGGGATGTTTCTGAAATAGTATAAAATTTGGGGTAAGATACACATCTTTATGGCCGCCATTCGACCCAACCAGGAAGATTCATTTGTGCTCCATGTAGAGAGCTGCGTCTCGATGGAGTTCAAAAGTGGCGTGAAGTTTTCCTTTAGGATGGTGCCTCGCAATTTAGTAAGGGAGATTCCCAAGTATTTTAAAGAGGTAGAGCGCCAATCAAAAGGGTACTTACTACGCAAAGAGCTAAGGGATGAAGCAGCAATATTTATAGGGAGAGCTTGTGTTTTACTCACATTATTTTTATAGTAACATAACGCTCCAAAGCTGTCAATGAGGTGAAACAGGGAAGGGAGCGATATCTCCGGGGTAGTCAAAAAAAGCAATAGGTCGTCTGCAAAAAGTGCCAGCTTGTGCTCCCCATGCGGGGTCGGCATACCTTTGATCGCCTGGGAAATCTTAATCTGCAGCGCTAAGGGTTCTAGAGGCAGAATAAATATTAACGGGGATAATGGACAACCCTGTCGGGTGCCATTGGTTATGTGGAAAGAGGAGGATAGAAACCCCGATGCCAAAACTTTCGCCGACGGGGCAGAGTAAAGGGCCATAATGCTGTGTACAAATTGTGCTGGTAGACCAAACTTTAGTAGCACCAGCCGCATATACCCCCAGTGTAGGCGATCGAATGCCTTTTCGGCGTCCAATGCCAGCAGGAGTCCGGAGGTATTAGTCCTATGGGCCAAATCAATTATATCATAAAATCGTCGAGTATTGTCACATGTTTGGCGGCCCGGGACAAAGCCGGTCTGTTCAGTCGCGATCAATGATGGGAGTAGGGGGCCCAGCCTAGTAGCTAGTAATTTAGCATACAATTTGGCGTCTACGTTCAACAGGGATATAGGGCGGAAGTTGGCACAGTGCGTCGGGGCTTTACCAGGTTTAGGCAGGGTCACTACTGTTGCTTGCAACATCTCTGGGGGGATGATGCCAGTGTTCTTAATGTCATTAAAAAGCAGGGTGAGAGTCGGAACTATTGAGGATGCAAATACCTGATAATACAGATTCGTAAAACCGTCGGGACCTGGGGCTTTATTTTTTGGAAGTGCCTTAATAGCCGTAAGTACCTCCTCCTCTGTAAACGCAGCAAGCAAGTCTGTAGCCTGAGAGGGAGGGGAGGTTCGCCGCCTGGAGAAAGAGATCTATGTCGTCCTGGGTAGGGGACGGTACGGTGTGGTCCAATCCTAGGTTGTACAGGGAGGCATAATAACGTGCAAATTCATCAGTAATGAGGGCTGGGTTATAAATTTTTACCTTATTAGCATCCAATAGGTACGGTATGTTGGTTTGCATTCTTTTCCCTTTCAATTTAGACGCCAGCAATTTCCCCGGTTTATTCCCCTGGGTATAATGATCATAGTTAAGCCGTCTAATTGAGCGTGCCGTGACTTGGAGCATCAGGTGTTCCAACTCGCGGCGCTGCGCAGTCAATTGAGCGGTAATATGAGGGGTAGGCGAGGATTTATTCTGGGTTTCTAGGTCAGTGATGCGTCGTGTAAGAGCAGTCATCTGAGCATTAAGACGTCATTTACGCTGCGCTCCTTTCTGTATAAAATGTCCTCGCATCACAGCTTTGTGGGCCAACCAAACCAACGCTGTTGCAACGTCCCCAGTTACGTTCGTCATGAAATACTCCTGAAGGAGTTGTAGCGTTGTTGTCACGTCCTCTCTGTCTACAATGAGTGAGTCATTGAGTCTCCAATTCCCCATACCCCTCGGTGGAAAAGCAGCCTCAAAAGTGAGCGTAAGCGGAGCATGATCAGACCACGTAATGATGCCAATGGTCGCCTCCAGGAGACGAGACAAAGCTGAGCTATGTATCAAACACAAGTCAATTCTACTATAGGAGGAGTGGACATGAGAGAAATATGTGTAATCACGTGTGTTGGGGTGGCATATCCTCCAAGTATCATATAGGTCAAACGAATGCATGAATTCCCGTAGTTGTTTACTAGAGGGCGGGGGGCGCGGGAATGGGGGCGGGGTTGGCTCGTCTGAGTGTCAACTTCGGGGTCAGGAGTACAATTAAAATCCCCACATAGGAACATCGTACCACTAGACATTTTTTTCACTCTACCAAAAGCTTTCTGCAGAAAAGAAACCGGATTATCATTAGGGAGATATAGGTTAGCAATAGTGACTGGTAATTCGTTCAGCGTACCCACCAGAATCACAAGGCGGCCCAACGGATCCACATACTGAGCCGAACACACAAAAGTCCAATCTCTATGAAACAGGATCGAGACACCTTTGGACTTCGTCGGAGCAGTGGAGTGGTAGGTCTCAGTGTACAGACGCGATTTCAAAAACGGCGGACGCCTCTTACAAAAATGAGTCTCTTGCAAACATACAATAGCCGGTTGAGATTTATGCAGGTCACGAAATAAAGCATGGCGTTTGTACGGAGTGTTCAAACCCCTAACATTCAAGGAATAAATCTGGAATTGAGGTTTACTCATTTGTGGTTACGCCCAGCCCTCTAGATCTCACAGCGGACATTGAAGACAACCTCCTCGGGAAAATGAAGGGACATTCCTGCACATAATAGCCCCTAGAACCGTATAACCTAGTGCTTACCAAACAAACAAACACTACATACATTACATACATAGGTCGAACCAAAAGGAAACAAAAGGAAAAAGAAAAAATGAAAAGAAAGGAAAAAGGAAAATAAAAAATCCGACCAAACTTCAGAAAAAAAACTGCACTCCATGAGCGCAGCTGAGTGTAGTCAATCAACACAGCAGATTGGTATAAGTAGGGAAAAAAAACCCTGTCAAGAAAAACTCCAGTAGGGGAAACAACAGTCCCAACTCTACCTGAGAAGGACCGAGCCAATTTACAGGCCATTGGAAGGCCTCGGGACTTGCCGAATAAGAGACCAGAACAGGCCCCCAGGAGCGACCAGTTGAGGTAGATCAAAAAGGGGTCAGTCCAGCATCCGTGGAAGAGTTCTGACGCCCAAGAAGACGGGAAGCAACATGGCGAAGTAATAGAAGCACGCCCCAGTGTTGGATAGCGCAGGGCCAGAGCCTCATTTCGGTCGGACCCGATGCCACTCCGGAGAAACTTTCAGCGGCGAAGATGAGTCCTCCCGGGGGGGAGTAAACTCAGACACGACTTTCCATTCCGTCAACAGACGCATGCCAGTGAGGTGATCAGGGATAACGTGCAAGACTCCCTCCCGCCATAACAAAATCTTTGTAGGAAATCCCCAGCGATACGCCATGTTGTGATCACGTAGAATTTTCGTGAAAGATGAAAATTCCCTTCTTTTAGACATGGTAGCTGTTGACAGGTCTGCGTAAAAAGAAATTTCGGCATACGGAGAAGGCAGAGGCATAGATTTCCGTGATGCTCTCATTAACGCTTCTTTAACATGGAAAAAGTGCACCCAGACTAGAACATCTCTAGAAGCTGAGGGCGGCAGGTTCTTGGCGCGTGGTAGTCTGTGTGCCCGATCCATCAGGAAATCCTGTGACGAGTACGTTGGTACTAGGATCTGGAAAAGTTCCAATATATAAGGCTGAAGATCAGCAGGGGTTACTGCCTCTGGAATGCCCCGGATCCGTACATTGTTACGCCGCGAACGGTCTTCCAAATCGGCCAATTACGTTGCCATGGTGTCATGTGCAGTCTGCAAAGCTATATGACGGTCCACTAAATCGTTATGGGCCAAACATAGGTCGTCTGTCTTAGCCTCCAAAGTGTCTGTCCTCTCACCCAGATCTTGTACATCACGTCTCAGCTCCTGCAGCGCCTCTTTAAGATCCGTTTGTATAGCAGATCTAAGTTCTTGCAGCATGGCATGTAGTCTGCTTTCTGAAGGTGGTAAGATGTCAGACATGCAGGGTGGGCCTGCTACAGCCGCTTCCATGGTGAAAGAGGAAACAGAGGAGGGAGATCCGCCATCTTGGGCCTCACGAACCCGATCTTTTTTCGCCGATTTTGCCGGTTCCAACGCTCGTTGCGCCTTAGGGGGCACCATCTGGGGGCCAGGAGATGTCACCCAGCTGTGGGTGAAGTTTCAGCCCTGGGGTTGCTGTAATTTAGCCGCAGGTATTAAAAGTTTAGCGCCGGTCACAGGAGCTCTCCTCACATGCGACCGCGCGCTGCAACGTCCGGCCACGCCCCCGTACAGATTCCTAATACCACAAAGGAGTACTCTAAAGGTCATCTTAAAGGGAGTCTGTAAAAGTGCATTTTAGCATATATTATTGAGAAAGTGCTGTATATATTAGACTGTGTGTGTATCATGTTATGTTATGTTATTTGGACCTACAGAAACTGGATTATGGTAGGCATAGGTATACTGTGATGGGCATGAGAGACTGTAAAGGGTATTCAGTATAGTATGATGTGCATGCAGTGGCAAGTAGAGGGTGGGGGGCACCGGCGGGGTGGTGGCCCCAGGCATCCACTGTCAGGGGGGGCATCCAAGCTATAGGTCCAGCGCTGGGCGGACTGACCCGTCGGCACTGCCCGAGGGTTGGTAGGGGCCCGGCAGGCACAGTGGCCCTGCAGCACTGCACTGTCTTCCCTCACCCTCAGCTCCTCCGGACCGGTCACCAGAGCTATCATCAGGGAAGGGAGCGAGACATCCAGCCCAGCAGCACACGCGCACTACACAGCCACAGCGTGGCTAGTGCGATCACATCTATTGTCCCTGCCGGGGTCCCGGAGTGCAAGGCTGACATCCAAGATGTCAGCCCGCACCGGGGGGGGGGGCGCAGCAATCGGACAGAATCCCGATTGCTGAACACGTCCACAGCACAGGAGACCCACTTGGCTGGACGCACTGAGCGCGTCCTTAGCAGCCAAGTGGTTAAAGGACTTATATGTTAATTTCAGATATTTTCATCCAGTAGTTTTTTATGCAAACAGCGTTTAAATTTTGACACTTTCAGTCTTTTTTTAAATTAGTTTTTACCCCATTCGCCAGCTTGTTGGCTTTTTCTGGCGGCTGGACGGAGCGGTGTGCAGCGGATCGTCAGCATTTCCAGACGTGTTCGGCGTGTTTTTTGCGCCTGTTCGAGTGATCCGATACTTCGGATAGTAATGGATGTGCTTTCCGCTGGATTTTTGGCTTTTTTCCCAGCGATTTTATTTTATTTTTTGTGGGTCCGTTCCCTGCATTATTATTATTATTATTATTCTTCTTTATTTATAAAGCGCCAGCATATTCCGCAGCGCTGTACAATAAGCACAGTATAGACAGGGTTACAATACATTGAACAACATTTGACAAACAGTACAGGAGGAGATGAGGGCCCTATTCCCGTAGGAACTCACAATCTGGGAGGGTTGGGGTTGGAAACAGGAGGATAGGACTGTAAGGTGAGAGTGATTGATGGTTGCGTCAGAGAGTTGGGTGGTAGGCTTCCCTAAATAGGAATGTTTTCAGGGAGCGTTTGAAGGAAGAGAAGTTAGGGGAAAGTCTGACAGTACGAGGGAGAGCGTTCCAGAGAGTGGGGGCTGCGCGTGAGAAATCCTGCAGTCTATCATGGGAAGAGGTGATGCGGGGAGAAGTTAGGGGCAGGTCACTGTTTGACCTTAGGGAGCGGGCTGGGGTGTATTTGGTGATTAGTGAGGACAGGTAGTGGGGAGCTGAGTTAGTGAGGGTTTTGTAGGTAAGGATAAGGATTTTGAACTTAATTCTGCAGTGGATGGGGAGCCAGTGAAGGGACTCGCAGAGGGGAGCGGCAGAGACAGAGCAGCGGGTGAGGTGAATTAGCCTGGCGGAGGCGTTCAGGATGGATTGTAGGGGGGAGAGGCGGGACAGAGGGAGGCCAGATAAGAGATTATTGCAATAGTCGAGTCGGGAGATTACCAGGGCGTGTATGAGTTGTTTTGTGGTGACAGTGGTAATAAATGGCCGAATTCTGGAAATATTACGCAGTTGGTATCGGCAGGAGGAGGAAAGAGACTTGATGTGGGGGATGAAGGAAAGAGCAGAGTCAAGTGTAACTCCAAGGCAGCGAACTTGGTTTGATGGGGAGATGGTGATACCCTCCACCGTGATAGAGAAGTCAGGAGGTGGGGAGGCATTGGAGGGTCGAATAAGTAGGAGTTCAGTCTTTGACATGTTGATCTTTAGGTGATGGGAGGCCATCCAGGAGGAGATGCCAGATAAACAGTCACTGACTTTTGAGAGGACAGGGGGAGAGAGATCAGGGGTAGAGAGGTAGATCTGAGTGTCATCAGCGTAGAGGTGGTAATTAAAGCCAAAGCTGTTGATGATTTTGCACAGGGAGGAGGTGTAGATGGAAAAGAGCAGAGGACCAAGGACAGAGCCTTGAGGTACGCCAACAGATAGAGGCAATGAGGAGGAGGAGTTACCAGCAAAGGACACACAGAAGGACCTGTTGGATAAATAGGAGTCAACCCAAGCAAGTGCAGTCTCACCAAGACCCAGAGAGTTGAGGGTCTGTAGAAGGAGGGGGTGGTCAACAGTGTCAAAAGCAGCCGAGAGGTCAAGCAGGATGAGAATAGAATAGTGGCCGTGTTTTTTAGCAGTTAGGAGGTCGTTGGTGACTTTGGTGAGGGCAGTTTCAGTTGAGTGTAGGGGTCGGAAGCCAGATTGAAGGGGGTCAAGTAGGGAATTGGAGGACAGGAAGAGGGAGAGGCGGTTGAAGACTAGTTTTTCTAAGAGCTTTGATGTGAAGGGAAGCAGGGATACAGGGCGGTAGTTGGATGGAGAGTTTGGATCTAGGGATGGTTTCTTTAGTAAAGGGGTAACTAGCGCCTGTTAGAAGGTGGATGGAAAGGAGCCAGTGGAGAGAGATAGGTTGAAGATGTGTGTGAGAGCAGGGGTGAGGGAGGAGGAGAGGGGAGGAATTAGATGTGAGGGAATGGGGTCGAGCGGGCACTTGGTGAGATGTGAGGAGGACAATAAGGAATTGACTTCCTCCTCAGTGGCTGCGAGGAAGCGGCAGAGGGTGGCAGAGGGGACCTGTGGGAGTGGAGGTGGCAGATAACTATCTTGTGTTGGGATGTTGCTTCTGATAGTTAAAGTTTTACTGAGGAAGTAGTCTGCCAGGTCTTGAGCGCTGAAGGCAGCTGTGGGGGGAGGTGCAGGTGGGTAGAGGAGGGTGTTGAAGGTGGACCAGAGCCGTTTAGGGTTGGAGGACAGCGTAGATATAAGAGATGAGAAGAAGGATTGTTTGGCCAAGTGGAGGGCAGAGGTGTATGACCGGAGAATAAACTTGAAGTGAACAAAATCAGCTTCAGAGCGGGATTTCCTCCAGGCACGCTCTACGGTGCGGGAGCATCTTTGCAGGTAGCGAGTCTGGAGGGTGTGCCAGGGCTGAAGCTGGTGGCGTGGGGCCTTACAGAGTCGAAGAGGAGCAAGAGTGTCTAGAGCAGAGATAAGCGTAGTGTTGTAGTGATTAGTGGCAGCATCAGGGCAGGTGAAGGATGAGGTATGAGGGAGGTGGTGAAGTAGGTTGGAGAATTGATGGGGGTCCACAGCATGTAGATTTCTGCGAGTGTGTGTGCGGGGTGGGGGAGCAGGGTGTTTAGGAAGTCCAGATAGGTTGAAAGAGAGAAGGTGGTGGTCAGAGATGGGGAAAGGGCGACATTTGAACTCAGAAATGGAGCAGAGGTTGGAAAATGGAGAAGAGGTTGCATTTCAGGGACTCTTCAGTGAATGCTGAACTAACCATAGGGTCAGGTACTTTGATTCCTCAAAGTGCAGGGAACAAGAGAGCACCGAAATGCAAGCGACATTTCGGTGCTCTCTGCATAACCCCTCTAGTGTGTGAGATCCCAGATCTGGATCAGCTCTGTATCTTCCCCAGAGGACTGAGAGGGGCAAAGGCACTCAGCACTGTAACCACTCATATGTTTTTTTTTTTATTGGTTTGGCTAGCACAGTGTATAGATTAAAATTAATTCCCTATTAAATAAGCCAACGTGAATCTGTGGCCAAATGCCACATCCTCCTCACTAGCAATTTTGTTAACATGGGGTAGAATGGCAGAAAAAGCACTTGTGAGATTTTCATAATACACAAATTAAGTAGACATGTGCACAGCACAAAATTTCGTTTTGAACTAATGGATTAGTCCTAAAATGCAATTTATTTAGTTACTAAAGAAATTCGTTTTCAGTTCTTTAGTATGAAAACTAATTTCATTCATCCGAAAACCAATGGATACAATTACTATTGTAGTGGCTCCTCAGAGGGCTGAGATCGCTGCTTGTTACAGTATCTCTCACTCTCAGCACAATGTGGGCCATATTACATAGTTGGTGCTAACTTAACCAGAGCTGTTGTAAACTTCCCAGAGCCATTAGAGCCTATGGAGGTTTTCAGTTTACAACAGCTCTGGTTAAGTTAGCACCAACATTGTAATACTGCCCCGTGTCAGGCAAAGCTGTTACAATTACTGACTGTTCGCTGCTCATCACAGCGCTCAGAGTTTCAGTAAAACTAGTAAATAATATTTTTATATATAAGAGGTTAGAACAATATTATTTCCTTGTTTTACTGAAACTCTGAGCGCAGTTACAGTCAGTTACTGTAACAACTGAGCCTGATACATTGTACTGAGAGATAATGTAACAAGCAGCCGATCTCAGCGCTCACAGCCACAGGATTTAAAGGGCTGAAAAAAAGGATCCTCTCTGTATAATGTTTAGAACATCCTCCTACATTAATACCCCTGTCTGTATAATGTATACAACATCCACCTGCATTAATTAATACCCCTCTCTGTATAATATATAGAACATCCTCCTGAATTAATTAATGTCCCTCTCTGTATAGAACATCCTCTTCAATTTATACCTTTCTCTGTATAATGTATAGAACATCCTCCTGCATTAATACCCCTCTCTGTATAGAACATCCTACTGCATTGGCATGTGGAGGGTGCAGAACTTCGGATGTTGCACTCTTCATTGCTGGTCTCCTTCACTCATCAATGTAATATCACAAAAAGGACTGGAACTAAAATGTAGTGCATTTTATTTTAGTTTCTTTCGTTTTTTGTACTGAGCAGTTTCGTTTCTCTTGAGTCATACTAAAACTAAATTATCCCAAAATTCGGACTAAATCGTTTTAGTACTAAAACGAATGCACATGTCTAAAATTAAGCAATGGCACCGATAATGGTCTTAAGTCTGTGCTTCCAACTCTGCTTGTGCTCCACTGAAAATAGAAATCTATGAACCTCTAGTACAGTGTTTCCCAAACCTGTCCACAGGACCCGCTGACACGCCAGGTTTGACCGATATAATTAGCTTCTCAGTGATTCAGTATTCAATCTGCATTTCCCCCAAGGTGATCTGTAAAATCTGGCCTGGTTGAGGGTCCCAGGGACAGGTTTGGGAAACCCTGCTTTAGTAGCTTTGGCAACCTGTTGGCAGTGTAGACCTTTTAATTAGTTAACCCTCTCTAATAATGGACCAACAGAAAAAAGACAACTGTCCAATCACTAGGAAGAAACAGTAGATTCAGAAGACAGATTTTTGAATAGGAGTCCCAGGTCGCTAACAGTTCTAGGTTCTGTTTTGAATGTTTCCACTGCATTTGGTTATACAGAAGCAGAGATTGCCTGGATAGAATTACTACTGATCTGTGTCATCACCTCCAGATAAATCTTTAGTTGCTTTGCAAATGGGAAGGGGGATGTTTAAAATTTATAAAACACTCAGCTTAACCTGTCCAGTTCCATATATTTAGCAAAGTTATGGTTCATTGTGTGCCCCAAAGGGAGTTGACAAAATGATAGGCACTCAGATTTTAAGATATTTTTGTTAAAACTACAGAGTGCAAAAACAAATGTAAACAGATATGGTGACTTTCCAGGAGATATCCATATAAACTGGTAGACAACAACTTTGAATTTCTAATTCTATTATTAGGCAGCTCATTAGGCTCTTATACACTAATGACATAAGGAATTATTGGAGGAGAGTTGCATACATTTGAAACACAACCAGGGTTTTTCAGAAAGAGGTGAAAACCAGGAAAATGACTGGAGAACCGAAAATTCTAGGTCAAAATAGCTGATTTGGGGGGCGGAGCCGAGCCGACGAAGATGGCGGACGTGTGTTAGCCGAGCTCCCGTCCTTACCGCCGCCGATCCTCTCCTAACAGCACCTCACTCGCCTGCCACGCCAGCTAGAAAGGGGTAGGAACCTTCCCCCATCATGATACCGGCCACTAAAAAAAAAAACAGCGCGATGCGCCCATTGTCGCCGCCAGACACCGGGCGGATGAACAAGATGGCGCCCGTAGCAGCTCTAAGGGAGCAGACCGAGATGGCGCCCAGACCCACTCGCCCCAGCTCCCAGAGCATGATGCCCCCGCAGCGGCTCCTGCCCTAGCCACCAGGGATGACATACAGGGCCTGCGGGCCTTCATTACTCACGAACTTAAAAAATCCACCAAGGCCCTATCCTTAGAAATCCAAGCGATTGGAGAACGCACTGCCAGTCTGGAAGAACAGGCCAAGAAACATATTACGTTCTCTAACGATTTGGCGGGACGCTCTGAGGCCATGGAGCACTGTCTCCAATATCTAGAAGAATCCTTGGAAGATCTTACGAATCGGTCCAGAAGGAATAATGCACATCTCTGTGGCTTATCAGAAACAGTTACTAATTCTGACTTATCAGATATTTTTCATGGCATAATTAAACGACTGGTCCCTGATATACCGGATTCTCATCTCATATTGGACCGTATCCATAGAGCGCTGGGTCCCCGTCGTGATAACTCGTCCACTCCACGAGACGTGGTGGCACGTTTTCACTATTACACTTCCAAGGATGCGGTTCTTAAAGCTATGCGGGATCAAGATGTGGAATATAAAGGCGCTCCCTTATCATTTTTTCAGGACTTATCTGGCTCCACTCTTGCTCGGAGGAGAGAGTGGAAAGAGATTACGACCATTTTACGTAACAATAACATCCGATACACATGGGGGTTCCCATTTAAGATTTTGATATTTCACAACAACCATACTTCGGCCTAAACATCCCTCCATCAGGCGAAGAACCTTTTGAGATCCTTGAATTTACAGGTGCCTCCTTCGATTGCTGCCCTTGCCCCTCCACAACCTTTGCCGAGGCTCGCTCAAGAATGGGAGACTTCAGGAGACTGACCACTTTTTGATTGCCATGGTCCGTAATGGCGTTCAGTGTCTGGTTACCTACAACGCCCACTGACAGGATGGGCCCGTTTTACCTCGCGGCAGGCGAGTGTATGGAAATTCGATGTAACGTATTCCTCTATTTGCGGGGGGTTATGCCCCACTTTTATAATGGTTCAAATTGTTACAGATATGGTTCTTTTTTCTCTCTCCATTCCCTCTTGGGTCTGGAATTAGGAGAGGTTTTTTCTTTCTTCTACAGTTTATTTGTATTGCTGGCGGCGGAGGGGGGTAGCCGGTTTTGGTATCACCCTGACACCGACTGATTGTCGTTGTTTTTTTCAATGGTCTTCTACCTCTCCCCCCCCTATATCCACCTCCCCTTCGGTATTCCCGTTCGGCTGGTATCCCCTTCTCCCTCGTGACTGCCCATCACGAGATCTTTCTATCTTATTTTCCCGCTTATCTTCTTTCCTTTTCCTTTTCAATTCTCTCTTCTTCTCTTATTCCCTCGGGATCCCCCCACCGGCTGCCCCTCGGGCCTCTTGCCCTCCGGGGGAGGGGTGGCCAGACGGGGGATCTTTCCTTCACACTCTTCTCCTATCTGATTAATGTCTAAGGTTAATGTATACTCTATTAATGTAAAAGGTCTTAATTCACCACCTAAGAGACGACTTCTATTCAGGGAGCTCCGACGGAAGTCGGTAGAAATCGCATTTCTCCAAGAAACTAGAATACCTAAACTAGCCACTTTTCGCCTCTCAGACCGGGCATACTCCAGGACATATATGTCATGCTCTACCCCTAAACGTAATGGTGTTGCCATTCTCTTACGCAATTCATGCCCGATGGTGGTTGAGGAGGTACATGCAGATGGGCTGGGGAGGTGTGTGATAGTTCAAGGTACCATATCCTCTCAGCCATTCTCTCTTATAGCGCTTTATGGCCCTAACTGCCCGGATGCTAGCTTTTGGGAAGACACGAGGGATTTTATTAATTCACATGCTAGAGGTAAGATCATTATGGGGGGAGATTTTAATGCTACCTTATGCCCCCAAGTGGATAGGTCAGATCCCCGGGGAGATAGATTGACGCAGCCCTCTTCCTCTCAGGATAATCAGTATCACGGCTTTGTGCATGAGTTGGGACTCATAGACATATGGAGAGTTCAACACCCGTCGACTCGAGACTATACTTTTTACTCTCATGTTCATGACTCGTATTCCCGCATAGATTGCTTCCTGACCGCCCCTGACTGCATACTGACCGTCTTGTCCTCCGACATTGGTTCGATCACATGGTCGGACCATGCGCATGTGTCTCTGAAACTGACCCCTTTCGCCCCTTCTCCCGGAAGACGGTGGCGCCTTGATCCATTTTTATTAAATAAACCAGGAGTTTCGGACACGATTAAAGAAAACACCTCAGAATACTTTCAACTGAACAACACTCCTGACATCTCCCCTCAGATTCTCTGGGCGGCGTACAAGCCGGTGATAAGGGGCAAACTTTTAAGCTTGGCAGCATATCATAAAAAACTAAAATTAGCGGACATCACTTCTTTACAAACCCAACTCAGGCAACATGAACTCCAACATAAATCTTCCCCCAGCCCTGAAACCTTTACCGCACTTTCTCGAGTTAGGTCAGACTTAAATCAATTGTTTGTGGAGGATGCAGGACGAGCTATGCTATGGTCTAAGCAGCGCTATTACGATAGGTCCAATAAAATGGACTCCCCATTGGCCCGGCTAATTAATCCTCGCTCACAATTTCGCCCTATCACAGTTATACGGGACAGGGATGGCCCATCACACACGACCCCGCGAGCTATCAGAGATGCGTTCACTAACTATTATATGGCCCTATATGACCATTCCCCTGACCACACCCATACAAATAAGGTACTGATGCAGGAAATAGAATCATACTTGAACCAGGCATCCTTACCTCGGTTGCTGGAATCTAGAATGGAGACACTGGTGGACATGATCACGGAGGAGGAGATAGGTAAGGCCTTGGGATACATGAAGCCTCATAAGGCCCCAGGTCCGGATGGCTTTACATATCACTTTTATAAATCCTTTGCGGCAGAGCTTATCCCTAGGCTACTCCTTACTTTTAATGACATGCTGACAGGGGGTACACCACCCACAGAATCTTTAATGGCCTCTATAGTGTTAATACCCAAACCCGGTCGGAACCCTCAGCTAGTGGAAAATGATCGCCCTATATCTTTTTTTTTTTCCATATAAAGTTTTATTAAGGTTCACTCGTGAAGAACAAATGCCAGAAATAAATCACAAATATCGAAAATATTGAAAAAGGAAGGGATCACGCAGGATCCTACCATTAACAATTCTAGCAACAACATAAGATTTGCAATATAAGCAGTCGGGTGAACCAATCTTTTTCATTTTAAACTAAAATTTATAACATTTTGAAACATAACAAAAACACACCAATTATAAAAATACACAAAATTGAAAGAAAAAGAAAAACAGAAGAAAAAAAATAAAAAATAAATAAAAAGAGAGAAAAGGAAAAAGGAAAGGAAAAAGAAAAAATATGCTCAGTCAGGTCCACGAACGGCAATATTTATGTCGTATCCTCATCAAGTATATCATGTATATCATTTATATCAATTATATCAAGTCTCCAGAAGCTACAAAGAATTCCCAACCTTCCCATATACCTTGGAACAAGCTGAAAGAGTTAGCAGCCCTGTGGTACATTTCCTCATACAGATAAACATTCTCCAGTGATAACATGACTTCTCTCATAGAGGGACTGAGTTGAGAAAGCCAGTGACGTGCTAAGGTAGATTTAGCAACGCTAAGTATTTTCGATATGATGCCTCTGTCGTTGTTGTATAGTAATCGGAAGCATATGTAATAGGTATTGTTTAGGGCACAGGGGCACAGACAATCCGGTACAATGAGAGATCAGTCTACAAACTTTTCCCCAGAAGGTAGCAAGGAGCGGACATTGCCAAAAGATGTGAAGAATAGATCCGACACTGGTGCCGCAACGCCAACACATACTGGAATGTCCGGGTATATGAGCCAAACGATTCGGGGTCAATTACCATCTATATAAAAGTTTAAGATGTGATTCCCGCAAATTAGTGCTCCTAGTGTATTTATATACCATTTCAGTGGCATAGAACCAGTCCTCCTTAGAAGACTTGAACGACAAATCTTTGTCCCATCTGATCATATAAGGCAGTTTCTTATTAGGGTTCGCAGACAACAAACTGTCATAACATAAAGACAAAGGTTTTTTCATAACTTTTTTACCTAAGCACAGTCTGTGAAAGGCCGTAAGATCCGTCGCTGCAAAGGAGGAAATACCTCGTTGAGTCAGTGCATGTTTTACCCTAAGGTACTTGAAACAGTCGCTAGTGGGAAGGGCAAACTCACGCGTTAGGTCCGGGAAGGATTTGATTGAGGAGGCCGTAAAAAGCTGATTAATATGTGTAAGACCTAATTGGAACCATCGGTCAAGATTCAGGTCCTGGATAGTGCGGCAGAGGAAGCGCAATGGAGCTAAACTGAGCAGTGGGAAGGGTCGTAAAAGTCGTCTACCCCATAAACGCCATGACATAAGGGAAAGGGAAGTGGATGGTAAGATACCCTCCAATGTGTGGTGTGGGAGCGTTTCTAACCACATCAGGTCATGAACTCGAAAGGGGGCAGTATAAGCATTCTCCATCCGTAGCCATAAAGGGGTTTCACGCTGGGACATGGAGGACAGGAGCTGAGCCAATAAAGCCGCCCTATAATACGCCGTAATATTTATAAAGCCTAGCCCCCCCCCCTACGTCTAGTCGCGTTAATCGTGGAAGCTGAAATGCGTGGAGGCCTCCCTTTCCATATGTGTGCCTGCAGCATTTTTTGCATGCAAAGCAACATATGGGCCGGGATAAAAACTGGAACATTCCTGAAAAAATAAAGAATCTGGGGTAATATACACATTTTCAAAGCCGCCATGCGTCCCATCCAAGAGACCTCCAGTCCGAGCCAGGAGGTCAGTTGGGAGGAGATAGAAGTCATTAGGGGGTTATAATTGAGTTTAAGGATAGAGCCCCTAGATTTGGTGAGAGAGATGCCTAGATATTTCAAAGAGGTCTGATCCGCGAGGCCAAAGGCTCCAATGCCAAAACAAAGATGAGTGGGGAGAATGGGCAACCCTGCCTGGTACCATTGGTAATGGAGAATGAGGAGGAAAGAAACCCAGATGCCAGGACCTTTGCCGTTGGAAGGGAATACAGGCTCATGATACTATTAATAAATAGGGCAGGGAAGCCAAAGGATTCTAGTGCCTTCCGCATATAGCCCCAATGCAGGCGGTCAAATGCCTTCTCGGCATGCAGTGCCAGGAGGAGCCCAGTTGTATTGGTTCTATAGGCAATGTCAATTATATTATAAAATCGTCGGGTGTTGTCACATGTCTGTCTACCAGGTACAAACCTGGTCTGTTGCGCTGAAATCAAGAGAGGAAGCAGAGGAGCTATTCTAGACGCCAACAGCTTAGCGTACAGCTTAGCATCCACATTTAATAAGGAGATAGGGCGGAAATTCGCACAGCTCGTCGGGGGTTTGCCAGGTTTAGGTAACGTTACGATAGTGATAAAAGAGGAAACGTGACCACCCCCTGTAACAACAATAATAGAAAAATGTACGTATCTGCGTGCTGCCAAGCACTGCCCTCTAGTGCTGATAAGGTAGAAGAAATATGGAGCGGTATCTGTAAAATAAATTACAAAAACCAATGGTGCAGATCACAGAAAAATTAATAAATAAGCCCCTGCTTAAATTAAACTCACAAGATGTGAATAGTTGGTAGGCATGTATCAAATCTCTTGAATGTTACCCCTCCTGGACGAATGGGAAGATGTACAGGTCTCTTTGACAATCAGCTCAATCAGCAGAAATATTTTGCCTTGGACTCCTTCCAAAAAACGCCACCGGGATCATCCAAAAAATGAAAGAAATATAAAGCGGGTGCTTAACAAAAATGGATTTAATTATAACCAATGAACAAACATAATCCAAGGCGTTTCGTCTCTATGAAAAACGAGACTTCATCAGGGAAATGTGTATGGAATGGAATAAAAAAGAGTCACAATTTATACAATTGAAAAACAATAAAAACACGCCTCAAATTAACACTTAAAAGGTAACAGCCGGAATCGATTGAAGTTGGGCAGTCCGACGTGCGCCTCAACCTGAAGCGCATCGTAATCGGAACTTATTTCTCGCGGTTCGTTTCTGGTCCTTGCCGAAAATGACGTATCGCAGTAAAGATCCAATAGGAATTTGTTGGTCACCATTTTGAGAAGGTCAAAAACGATGCGCATTCTTGATACCGCTGCGCTCGCAAAAGGGTCCACAGACAAATCCTTTCGTCCCCACAAATGGGACAATGCTGACACCAGAAACACTAATCGGTCTCTAAAAACTCCTCTGCAACAAAATGAAAAAATAATAATAATAATAATAATACGTGAATCAGTATCTCCACAATTGGGAAATACCAGCTAGACATATATAAGAACAAAAGCGCAGTCAAAAACGTAATAGGAAACGGAATAAAGGACAACATGAAAAACACAAAAACAATTTCTCAGTGGAAGAAACTGGTATGAATGAAGGGTGGTGCTGTTAATGACAATGGGATACACTAGAGACACTGGTGTATGTCCAAATCTGTGTTTAACCCCCCCTCCTTCCAAGTACCCATTCTAAAAATCCACTCCGTTTCTCTTAAAATCAGGTCCTTGGAAGAATCACCTCCTCTCCAATTTTGAACCACCAGGTCTATACCAAAACACTTGAAACGATCAACACTAAAAGCAGGGCAATTATTACAATGAACGGGTACACCGTGGGTAGTGGAACCCCTTCTAATATTACCCAGGTGTTCCAGAATACGGACTCGTAATGGTCGTGCCGTTTGGCCTATGTACTGAGAACCACATGGGCATTGAAGTAGATAGATAACCCCCTTACTGGAACAATTGATAAAGTGATTAATCTTATATGTCTTCCCTGTGTTACTACTTTTAAATTCCGTAATCTTCCTATCTTGGTTAGCGCAGGCCTTACATCTTCCACATTTATTATAACCCATAGGTTTTTTTGGAAAGAATGAATCATTATTAGTCACATTCTTATGCGGCGGTAAAACACTAGGAGCTAGTTCATTTTTCAGATTTTGGGCTTTTCTAAAGATTACTTGGGGCTTAGTGGGAATACGATATTTCAAATAATCATCTGATTGCAAAATATGCCAATGCTTATTAAGTATATTTTTAACTTGATGAGAGTGTGGATTAAATTGGGTACTAAACGCAAAATTAAAACTGCTATCTGTGGCACCAATTCCCTCCTTCAGCAACATCTCCCTTTCTATACATCTCACTTCTTGTAAATCTCTCAACACTTTATTTTCCTCGTACCCTTTCTTTACGTACTTTTCTAAAATAATATTAGCTTGGATATCATACTGAGAGAGATTTGAGCAATTGCGTCTCAGTCTTTTAAATTGACCTTTGGGAATATTTTTAAACAGTGGTCTGCATGAGCACTATTTACATCAATTGCCGAGTTACAGTCCGTAGGTTTGAAAAAAGTTTTAGTCTCAAGTTTACCATTGTTGACAAAAATAGTTAAATCAAGGAAGTCTATTTCACTAGGATGGATATTATAGGTGAATTTTAAATTGTGGTTGTTAGAACTGAAGGACTCTATCACAGTCTTTAGTGAATCCATAGGGCCATCCCAGATGACAAAAATATCATCTATGAAACGTTGCCAGAGGACAAGGCTGCCCCCAACCACCGGCCATACATGCTCCTTCTCCCAACTCTCCATGTATAAATTGGAGTAGCTGGGGGCAAATCTTGTCCCCATTGAAATGCCACAAATCTGGAGGTAAAAGGACCTCTCAAACCAAAAATAATTGTGCGTTAGAATAAAAAGCATGAGATCTTCCAAGAAGTCAACCTGTATCTCGGAAAAGTCGGAACTGAGTTTCAGGATGTTAATCACTTCCTCTACTCCTTTATTATGGGGAATAGAAGTGTAGAGAGAAACCACATCTATGGTTGCCATACAAAAATTATCTCTCCACACTATATTCTCTAACAGACGCAAAATATGACCCGTGTCTTTAAGAAAAGATTTCATCTGTCTAACAGAAGGTTGGAGAAAAATATCCACATATTGTGAGACATTACTTGTAAGGGAATTAATGCCACTTATGATAGGTCTACCTGGTGGTTGATGTAGATTTTTATGTATTTTAGGCAAAAAATAAAAAAGAGCAGTAGCACATTGAGCATTGTATAAATACTTGTGTTCCGCTTCCGTTAAAATGCCTATTCCTTTTCCTTTATCCAGCAAAAGGGACAATTCTAACAAAAATTATTTTTTTGGGTCCCATGCAAGAATCTGATAAGTGCCTTTGTCACCCAGTATCCTGGAGGCTTCTTCTAGATAATACACTCTGGACATGACAACTGTCCCCCCCCCCTTGTCAGCCTGTTTGATCACCAATTTTAGGTTATCTTTTAAAGATGTAATAGCTTTTCTTTCTTTAAAATTCAAATTCGGCTTAAATGGACGGGTGCTAAGTTTTTCCAAATCTCTCCAAACAACATCCATATATACTGGGATATGATTTCCTGTATCCCAGATTGGAAAAAATTGAGATTTTACTTTTAATTTCGAATGATGAAAAATTTCGGAAGGAGTGCTTTCAGGGTTAGTGACTGTTTGGATGGTTGTTCCTGATATCGATGCCATTTTAGAAAAAAAAACGTTCCCTAGTTAATTTTCTCATGAACCTATGAAGATCAAGAAAAACTTTAAAATTATTCTGTTTTTTAGCTGGCGTGAATTTTAAACCTCTACGGAGTAGCAATAGTTCCGTATAAGAAAGTGCTACTCCTGAAATATTAAAAATCCCATCTGGATCATCACTAGATACGCTCACGATATTTTGTTGAGGAGATTTAGTCTCTAATATCAATTTTCTTCTTCGGAATCAGTTTGGATTGTAAGGAGTCTTTTCTTTTTTAATGGTTTCAAAGGAGAGAAAGGGTTGTGATGAGCCCAACCTGGGAGAGGCGGAGCAGAAGTCCGCGAGCCCCCCGATCCCTCCCTCCCTAAAAAAACAGCTGATCTGGAATCCGACCTGTGATCCATATCCCTAGGGCCTGATGAACGGGCTCTAGTGTGGGTATTATGGGTTTTAACCCACCCTCCCAATCTATCCTTGGCCCTAGGGGTGGGTATAGTACCCACTCCTCAGCCATAAGTGGATCGGGGATGATGTTTAGGTTTGGCCCCTTCATTGGAATGGAAGGTTTGATGAGAATTGGATTTATATTGAAAAACTGATGGTCTAGAGATGTTATAAATAGAATTGAGACTTTTTTGTGGAGAAATGAAGCCTTTCCTTCTGCATAATCTTTTTGGTCTCTTCTAAATTTATCTGCCTTTCTACGGGCAACTATATCATCTGTTTTTTTGATATTGCCTTTAAGCACTTCAAACTTAGACTGGGAGATCTGGGGTGTATTGAGCTCCAGAATCTGTTTTTCTACGGTATCAATATTTGTTTCTAATACAATCAATGTTCTTTTTTGATACTCAATAAGAGATTGAATCATTTTAAAGGAGCATTCATCAAAGGCACCTTGCCACTCTGATGTCAATTGTGCATCCTCCTGGCCATATGCCAAGGTTTTACAGATCCTTAGACCCCTTGGAATAATTTTTGACTGTGCATATTGCTCAAGGGACGTGATCTCCCATCATTGTTTTGTCTCTTTAATCATCATAGTTTCCATATTTTTAAAAAGTCTGTTAAGATCTAAATCGTCTCTTAAAACAGTGGGGGAATTGGAAAAAAGATCGATTTGGCGTTTATTTCGATCCAACCTTAAATCTGAATAAAAGGACTGCATTATGTCCTAAAAGGTGTGACTCAAATAAATTTAAAATATATATAACAATACAAATGAGTACAGGTGGTGGTACACTGAGAGGACACACACAATGTGCAAATAGAGATAAAAGAGGAAACGTGACCACCCCCTGTAACAACAATAATAGAAAAATGTACGTATCTGCGTGCTGCCAAGCACTGCCCTCTAGTGCTGATAAGGTAGAAGAAAGCACTCCTGAAAGCACTCCTTCTGAAATTTTTCATCATTTGAAATTAAAAGTAAAATCTCAATTTTTTCCAATCTGGGATAAAGGAAATCATATCCCAGTATATATGGATGTTGTTTGGAGAGATTTGGAAAAACTTAGCACCCGTCCATTTAAGCCGAATTTGAATTTTAAAGAAAGAAAAGCTATTACATCTTTAAAAGATAACCTAAAATTGGTGATCAAACAGGCTGACAAGGGGGGGGGGGACAGTTGTCATGTCCAGAGTGTATTACCTAGAAGAAGCCTCCAGGATACTGGGTGACAAAGGCACTTATCAGATTCTTGCATGGGACCCAAAAAAAAATTTTTTGTTAGAATTGTCCCTTTTGCTGGATAAAGGAAAAGGAATAGGCATTTTAACGGAAGCGGAACACAAGTATTTATACAATGCTCAATGTGCTACTGCTCTTTTTTATTTTTTGCCTAAAATACATAAAAATCTACATCAACCACCAGGTAG
Source organism: Leptobrachium leishanense (assembly GCA_009667805.1). Taxonomy (NCBI): domain Eukaryota; kingdom Metazoa; phylum Chordata; class Amphibia; order Anura; family Megophryidae; genus Leptobrachium; species Leptobrachium leishanense. Next base: position 341,880,182 of record CM019063.1, read on the forward strand.
ACCTATCATAAGTGGCATTAATTCCCTTACAAGTAATGTCTCACAATATGTGGATATTTTTCTCCAACCTTCTGTTAGACAGATGAAATCTTTTCTTAAAGACACGGGTCATATTTTGCGTCTGTTAGAGAATATAGTGTGGAGAGATAATTTTTGTATGGCAACCATAGATGTGGTTTCTCTCTACACTTCTATTCCCCATAATAAAGGAGTAGAGGAAGTGATTAACATCCTGAAACTCAGTTCCGACTTTTCCGAGATACAGGTTGACTTCTTGGGAGATCTCATGCTTTTTATTCTAACGCACAATTATTTTTGGTTTGAGAGGTCCTTTTACCTCCACATTTGTGGCACTTCAATGGGGACAAGATTTGCCCCCAGCTACGCCAATTTATACATGGAGAGTTGGGAGAAGGAGCATGTATGGCCGGTGGTTGGGGGCAGCCTTGTCCTCTGGCAACGTTTTATAGATGATATTTTTGTCATCTGGGATGGCCCTATGGATTCACTAAAGACTGTGATAGAGTCCTTCAGTTCTAACAACCACAATTTAAAATTCACCTATAATATCCATCCTAGTGAAATAGACTTCCTTGATTTAACTATTTTTGTCAACAATGGTAAACTTGAGACTAAAACTTTTTTCAAACCTACGGACTGTATCTCGGCAATTGATGTAAATAGTGCTCATGCAGACCACTGTTTAAAAAATATTCCCAAAGGTCAATTTAAAAGACTGAGACGCAATTGCTCAAATCTCTCTCAGTATGATATCCAAGCTAATATTATTTTAGAAAAGTACGTAAAGAAAGGGTACGAGGAAAATAAAGTGTTGAGAGATTTACAAGAAGTGAGATGTATAGAAAGGGAGATGTTGCTGAAGGAGGGAATTGGTGCCACAGATAGCAGTTTTAATTTTGCGTTTAGTACCCAATTTAATCCACACTCTCATCAAGTTAAAAATATACTTAATAAGCATTGGCATATTTTGCAATCAGATGATTATTTGAAATATCGTATTCCCACTAAGCCCCAAGTAATCTTTAGAAAAGCCCAAAATCTGAAAAATGAACTAGCTCCTAGTGTTTTACCGCCGCATAAGAATGTGACTAATAATGATTCATTCTTTCCAAAAAAACCTATGGGTTATAATAAATGTGGAAGATGTAAGGCCTGCGCTAACCAAGATAGGAAGATTACGGAATTTAAAAGTAGTAACACAGGGAAGACATATAAAATTAATCACTTTATCAATTGTTCCAGTAAGGGGGTTATCTATCTACTTCAATGCCCATGTGGTTCTCAGTACATAGGCCAAACGGCACGACCATTAAGGGTCCGTATTCTGGAACACCTGGGTAATATTAGAAGGGGTTCCACTACCCACGGTGTACCCGTTCATTGTAATAATTGCCCTGCTTTTAGTGTTGATCGTTTCAAGTGTTTTGGTATAGACCTGGTGGTTCAAAATTGGAGAGGAGGTGATTCTTCCAAGGACCTGATTTTAAGAGAAACGGAGTGGATTTTTAGAATGGGTACTTGGAAGGAGGGGGGTTAAACACAGATTTGGACATACACCAGTGTCTCTAGTGTATCCCATTGTCATTAACAGCACCACCCTTCATTCATACCAGTTTCTTCCACTGAGAAATTGTTTTTGTGTTTTTCATGTTGTCCTTTATTCCGTTTCCTATTACGTTTTTGACTGCGCTTTTGTTCTTATATATGTCTAGCTGGTATTTCCCAATTGTGGAGATACTCATTCACGTAGTATTATTATTATTATTATTTTTTCATTTTGTTGCAGAGGAGTTTTTAGAGACCGATTAGTGTTTCTGGTGTCAGCATTGTCCCATTTGTGGGGAAGAAGGGATTTGTCTGTGGACCCTTTGCGAGCGCAGCGGTATCAAGAATGCGCATCGTTTTTGACCTTGTCAAAATGGTGACCAACAAATTCCTATTGGATCTTTACTGCGATACGTCATTTCCGGCGAGGACCAGAAACGAACCGCGAGAAATAAGTTCCGATTACGATGCGCTTCAGGTTGAGGCGCACGTCGGACTGCCCAACTTCAATCGATTCCGGCTGTTACCTTTTAAGTGTTAATTTGAGGCGTGTTTTTATTGTTTTTCCATTGTATAAATTGTGACTCTTTTTTATTCCATTCCATACACATTTCCCTGATGAAGTCTCGTTTTTCATAGAGACGAAACCCCTTGGATTATGTTTGTTCATTGGTTATAATTAAATCCATTTTTCTTAAGCACCTGCTTTATATTTCTTTCATTTTTTGGATGATCCCGTGGCGTTTTTTGGAAGGAGTCCAAGGCAAAATATTTCTGCTGATTGAGCTGATTGTCAAAGAGACCTGTACATCTTCCCATTCGTCCAGGAGGGGTAACATTCAAGAGATTTGATACATGCCTACCAACTATTCACATCTTGTGAGTTTAATTTAAGCAGGGGCTTATTTATAAATTTTTCTGCGATCTGCACCATTGTTTTTTGTAATTTATTTTACAGATACCGCTCCATATTTCTTCAACGTTACGATAGTAGCTTGAAGCATTTCTGGGGGTATTACACCTGTGGTTTTGATATGATTGAAAAATCTCGTAAGGGTCGGTATTAGAATGTCTGCGAAAGTTTGATAATATAAATTAGAGAAACCGTCTGGCACAGGGGCTTTATTCTTTGGGAGAGCCTTAACGGCCTTACGCACCTCCTCCTCTGTGAACGGAACCAGCAACTCTGCTGCTTGTGAGCGGGATAGGGAGGGGAGGTCTGCATCCTGGAGGAATCGAGTGATCTCACCAGAGTCTGGGTCGTGGGTCGTAGGATCCAATTTTAAGCTACATAAAGAGGCGTAGAAGTCAGCAAATTCCTCCGAGATTTTTAGCGGGTTGTAAATCCTATCCCCTCCATTATCTAAGAGGTAAGGAATTTTGTTTGAAGCCTTTTAGATTTCAATTTAGATGCCAATAACCGGCCAGCTTTGTTGCCTTGGGTATATTGAGTGAGATTTAAGCGTCGTATGGCCCGTTCAGAGGACTGTAACGTCAGTTGAATTAAATCCCGTCGGATGGTCGTCAGTCGAGACAAGAGGTCAGGTGTACGGTTTATTTTATGTTGGGATTCCAAGTCAGATATTTGCCGCTGTAATGAGATCATCCGGGGATTGAATGCCTTTTTCCGGGTAGCCCCTCTCTGAATCAAATGGCCCCTCACCACTGCTTTATGCGCCAACCAAACTGATGAGATGGCTACTTCTTCCGTCACATTCAATGCAAAGTATTCCCGTAACACCGCCGATGTATCAGACACATCAGCGCCACTTACGATAAGCGAGTCATTTAGTCGCCAATTCCCCATCCCCCTAGCAGGGTAGTCAGCCTCAAAATCCAACGTTATAGGCGCATGATCAGACCACATTATAGAGCCGATACGGGCGGCTAGAAGGCGAGGGACTGTAGAGCCATGTATCAGACATAAGTCAACGCGACTGTAACATGAGTGAACTGGTGAGAAAAAAGTGAAGTCCCTGGTTGAGGGGTTGATAATTCTCCATGCGTCATATAAGTCAGAGGATCGTAAAAAATCATTTAGTTGGCGGCTGGAGGGGGTCTGTTTACGAGGCTGTGTGCGGGTCTGGCCCGGCCATGTATCCATAGCCGTGTCAGGCACACAGTTAAAATCTCCACACATGAAAAGAGATCCCTCCATCATATTCTTAATCTTACTATAAGCTTTTTTAAGAAAGCATACCGGGTTGACATTAGGCAAGTACAAATTAGCAACAGTAATTGGAAGTTCATTCATAGTGCCCACCAAGATCAAAAGGCGGCCCAATGGGTCTGTATATTGGTTCAAGCATTTAAAGACCCAGTCCTTATGAAAAAGAACCGAGACACCCCTAGATTTCGTCTGGGCAGTAGAATGGAAAGAAACAGGATACATAGCGGATCGTAAGTGTGGGGTGCGTAAAGCACTAAAGTGCGTCTCCTGCACGCAAACTATCGCCGGTTTACATTTATGTAAATCACGAAACAGAGCATGTCTTTTAAACTGAACATTCAGCCCCCTAACATTCATTGAAAAAATTCTGAACTGAGGCTTACTTGTGATTATTTAACCACAGCAATATAAAATGCATGGTAGAATGAGAAATACTAGAGAGGAGACATGAGGAGTATGAAGGCCATGGCCATAAGAGCATATCAACAGAAAAAATGAAAGAAAAATGAAAAAAATAAGAAGGCTCACGTGGAGGTGAGAAATCAGCCAGAATATTCCAATCCTTCAAGAATTGTAATCCAGTGGTAACATCGGGAACAACATGCACGATACCATCCTTCCATATCAAGAGCTTCGTAGGGAACCCCCATCTGTACGCCAACTTATGATTACGGAGAAGCTTGGTGAGAGAGGAAAACTCACGTCGTTTGGACATGGTCGAAGCCGATAAGTCAGCAAAGAATGAGATATCAGCATAAGGGGCAGATAAAGGCATGGACTTCCGTGACGCCGACATCAGAGCCTCCTTGATGTGAAAAAAGTGCACCCGGATAATGACATCACGAGCCACTGACGTAGGCAGGTTTTTCGCTCGTGGGAGGCGGTGCGCTCGATCCAGAAGTAGGTCTTGTGGCGTAGCCTCCGGCAGCAAAACTTGAAACAACTCCAGAAGATATGGATGTAAGTCCGCTAGGGTGACTGCTTTTGCGATACCCCTGATTCTAATATTATTACGCCGGGAGCGAACTTCTACGTCAGCCATTTTAAGTACTAGAGATTCATGGGCCGCTTGCAAAGCCAGGTGTCGGTCTACCAGATCATTGTGGGCTAAACATAAATCATCCGCCTTGGTTTCCAACGCATCGGTGCGTTCACCCAAATCCAGAACGTCCCGGCTCAGCTCCTGCAGCGCTCCTTTGATGTCTGCCTGTATGGTTGAACGCAGGTCCTGCAACATGGCGTGTAATCTGCTCTCTGAGGGTGGCAACGAGTCAGAGAGGCCTAGTGGTGCCGAGGGTGACGTGTCTGGGTCATGGGCCAACGCATGCTGCGGGGATCCGCCATCCTGGGCCTCCTTATTGCGTTCTTTCCGAGCTGATTTCGGGGGATCTAGCACTCGTTGTGCCTTGGGAGGTGCCATCTGGGCGCACAGTAAATTCCCCCACCTGTAGCCACAAAGAATATGCCTCGGTTACCCTTTAGAAGCCGTTGGATTAAGAAAAGTTCAGCGCTGGCCACATGAGCTACATATCCATGCGGTCACGCATTGGTGTGTGCTGGGCGGGTGAGAGTCCACTAACAGGGAACCGATGGAGTCGGTTCCAGCCTCCAATCAGCCCTCCAAAGTTGTCTGTTGTAGGTAGGATGGGGATTAGGCGTTTTCCCGCCGTTGGAGGATACGTGGAGGCCGCAGCTGCAAGCCGCTGCAGGCCGCTGCACGAGGTGTCGGAGTGCGCTGGTCTCGGGTGCGCTGTGTGGGACAGGGGTAGAGGTGATTGACCTCTGTGGTGCGGCTTACCCGAGTCAGCTGGTGATGCCGTGAGCGGGCCGGTCAGATCCGATGGGACCGTCTGCTGCGACCCCGGAAGTGGAAGCCTGTGCGGCATTATCCAAATCCAGCTCAGGCACCGCTCGCGCAGTAGGCCCAAGGAGATCCGGCCGCGCTCCCGCAGCAACCAGGGGGCTTCAAGATGTGCGCCTCGGTGTCTCTGTGTTCTGGGCTGGCGAGAGAGTGCGAGCAGGTCCGCAAGAGCGGCGGAGAACCCCTGCAGATTAGCCGGTTTTGGGTCAGTTTGCCGGAGCTACTCCACGGTGCGTCTTCTCCTCGCCCTATATCTTTAATAAACACGGATTTAAAACTGTTCACTAAAATTCTGTCCTTACGACTGGATCGGTTATTGGGGGATTTGATCCATCCTGATCAGGTAGGGTTTATTCCAAATAGGCAGGCATTTGAAAACACCAGGAAAACAGCAGATCTCATATGGTATGCTTCTACTCACAAAATACCTTCTCTATTTATCTCCCTAGATGCGGAGAAGTATTTGATAGAGCAGAATGGCCCTTTTTGTTTTCTCTTTTCAAACATCTTGGTTTTCCTCCAGCATATGTGGAGGCGGTACAAGCCTTATACTCATCCCCATCCGCTCAGGTGGTGATTCCTGGTACAGACATGATCCCCTTTAATGTTCGCAATGGTACTCGCCAGGGCTGCCCCTTATCACCGGCTTTTTTTGCCCTTTTTCTGGAACCTCTTTTGCAACACATTAGACTTGACCCTTCCATACGGGGCATTTTGATCCAGGGAAATGAATATAAATTATCAGCTTATGCAGACGATGTCTTATTATCGATCTCACAGCCCCTATCATCTCTCCCTAAAGTTCTGCAGACATTGTCTGATTTTGCTCGGTTATCTGGGTATAAAATAAATATGGACAAGTCGGAAGCTATTCCGATTCACATAGCGGAGGGAGACACTTCTTTAATTCGCTCCTATTTCCCTGTAGTAGTTTCACTGACTTCGATTAAATATCTAGGCATTCATTTATCGACTGATCCCGGACAATTGTATGATGTGAATTATGCTCCTTTGTTGTCCCAAATTAAAAGGGATTTAGAAAATTGGGATAAATATGCAATATCGTGGATGGGTAGAATATATTGTATAAAAATGACTGTCCTGCCTCGGCTATTGTACTTTTTTCAGGCACTCCCGATAGCTATCCCTCCAGAGGATCTCCATCACCTTCAGCGGGCGATTGATAAATTTATATGGAGGGGCAAGCGGCACCGAATAGCAAGAGCAACGCTCTACCGACCTAAAGATGCAGGGGGCCTGGGTCTTCCTTGCCTCCTATCTTATTATTACGCGGCCCAACTGGCCCAAATTGTTGCTTGGCACACACCGCCCAGACGACACCGTTGGGTAGACTTGGAACGTGTCCTTATGTTTCCGGATGACCCCAGCCTTTGGATCTGGCTCTCAGAAACCCACAGGACTCTGTTACGCACCAACTGTCCAGCTATAGTGAACTCCATCAGGCTATGGGATAAATTGGCTGCAAAATGTGACTTGGCGTCTTTTCCGTCACCTTTATCTCCGATCATACGGAATAAAGCTTTTCTACCAGCCTATTCGGTGAAAGCGGGAAGAGGATGGATGGACTGTAATATCTCCCGGTTCTACCAACTATATCCAGGAGGCTCTTTCCTGGCCCATACGGAGTTCTTGGTGACTGGCACAACAGCCCTTGCTCGTCTCCTACCATATATGCAACTAAAGGCTTTTGCCTCTCAACCACATGTGAAAGCGGCGGCCTTATCACCTCTTACATCGTTTGAACGACTATGCAAAGCAAGCTCATACCCAAAAGGTCTGATTTCGACTCTATACCGCTCTTTAACCTCTTTGTTAGACTGGAGAGAATTAACATATATTAATGCCTGGGAGAAGGATTTGGGGGAACAATTGGATAGGGAGGAGTGGCTGGATATATGGGACTCCATGAGAATCGTTTCGGTGTGCACCACCCACCAGGAACAACTGGTCAAGACCATATTCCGATGGTATGTAACTCCAGTACAACTCTCACGTATGTCCCCTCCGACCCCGGATACCTGTTGGAAGGGATGCGTCGAACGGGGCTCCTATATACACCTGTGGTGGACATGCCCTCAAATACAACGTTATTGGACTGGAGTCCAGACTATTCTTTCCACAGTCCTCACGAGACATATTCCTATGGACCCCTGGGCCTTCTTGCTCTCTCGACCCAATCCGGATCTTTCCCGACAGGAACACAAACTCATGGCAAAAATCACTTTGGCGGCCCACAGTGGTCTCCCTTCTCACATTTTTGGCTTTGCCACTTTTGTTTTTGCGTAGAATGAACCGACTTTAGTTTTATTTGCTTTTTACATGACCTCCATGTTCTTTTCTACTTGCATCTCTTTTATTTCCTTTTTCTCTCTTTATTTCACTTCTTGGGGATCTGGGCAATCCCCTCCCTCTCTCTCCCCACCCTTCTTCTCTTTGAATATTAGGAAAATAGATATATTTGGAGAGTATTGCATCTTTCTATGTTGTGTTCCGCATTCTCTTTGACTGTATTGCCTTACTTTCTCCAATAAAACTATCAGGGTTATTCAGAGAGCGTGAAAAGCAGGAGAATAACTGGAGAATGACTGGAGAATGAAAAATTCTAGGTCAAAATAGCCGATTTGGAAAGTGAGATGAAAGGGAGAATTTTTCTGGTTTGGCTATTTTGACCTAGAATTTTCCACTCTCCAGTCATTCTCCAGTTATTCTCCTGCTTTTCACGCTCTCTGAATAACCCTGTAAATTTATAAAAAAAAAATAGCTGATTTGGAAAGTCAGATAAATGGGAGAATTTTTTTGGTTTGGCTATTTTGACCTAGAATCAGCGGTGTATTTCGGCCTAGGCCGACTAGGCCTAGGCCTAGGGCGGCACTTTCCAGGGGGCGGTGGGCCGCACCGGGTGGCCCCACCCCTAAAAAAATAATTTTTTTTTTACTTTTGCAAAGTATTTTACCAGGAAGGATACATTGAGATTTCACAAATTTTCAAGTGAAAGGAATTTGAAATATGATAGCTAATTCACTGTATACATATTTCTAGATTCTAGTAATATTTGATAGCTAAATATATAGGGCCTGAATGACTGCTCAGCAAATACGTAATTTGTTCATTGAAATAATGCTGAGTCTGGTCTTTCTCTTGGCTTCCTGTTTTTTTACCAATGAGTGCAAATTTTCTATTCATCCAAACTTCCTCCAGAAACTAAGACAGCTGGATGGCCGAGAGGAAGGGAGGGACACAGATGTTTAATTGTTAATGTACATCCTATGGAACATTCTTGCCCAAAAGCATGATATAGATGTGTGACGACAATTTAGTCTTGCCTACAGGGTAAGGACAGGAAATGTTTGTGTAAGTCTAGGTTACTGCCCAAAGTAGAAAAAACGTGTTTCCTATATTACTGACGTATTGATTCTTTATTGGCTTGTAATCCATGAATTTGTGACACTCCTATTTTGACAAAACTACTGATGTGTTTGAAACTTGTCCAGAATAAGACGAAACACCCAAGACAGAATTTGTGTCCTGGTCTTTTATTCTCTCTCGAGTTGTTTCCTGTATGATCACTGGGTCTGGTGACAAATCAGATATCTTTCCCATCACTGGACCGTGGCCCTTCCTGTGAGGCTTTTGCAGAATACATTTCAATTTGGTATCAGAAGTGCGGATTTGAGCTAATCAACTTGTCTTGGTGAGTATAGGTTTACATATTTATTGTATTAATATTTATTGAACCTGATATTCATCATAGGCAACTTGCTTGTTCAAATTTTCGAACTCGCATTATTTGATTTGATAGTGCAAGAGCTTCTTTTGAATGATTTGAATGTTTGAGTGATGGTGAATGAAATATAGGATTTTTTACAATCGGTCTGGGTAAACTGTATAGTGATTAGGGATGAGCTGTTCGGGTTCGGACGGCTCGGAGTTCGACCCGAACTTTGGTAGTTCGAAAGTTTGCGAATTTAGAACTTTTTGGGCGTGTTCGGTTCGAGTGCGAAAAAAAAAAGAAATTTTGAAAAAAGTATAGAAAATGCTTAAAAGAATACTAAAAAATCTAGAAATAAAGAGACTCTTTACTGCAGAATATTATAAGCAACGGTTTATTAGATATTGAATTAAAAACTAATGTGTACGTGGAAAGATTATCAACTCTAAATGACCTCTGTTCACAAACGGGCATAACACCAGGTGTTTTTAGTCTGGTAATCAATTTGATACATTGTACAACATACTGAGGGTGGGGTGGTGTCTGCTTCTGATTGAGATTTGAGAATTAATTTCCTTAAAACATCCTAATATGCTGCATTTAACCCTTTCGCTGCTGAGGCTTTTCACACCTCTGTGCTGAGGTCATTTTTACCGCTTTCGCTCATCATGTTTAACCGCATTTTGTAGCCATATTTTGATAGCCATATTTTGATATATGACCCAGACATATTATATCGTTCTTTCCGGCAGACTTGGCAGATTCATAATATGTCATTATTATATGTATACATTATGTCATGTCTGTATATTATAACAAAAATGCAATAAAATTTGAATTTTCAATAATTTATTATGTGTAAAGTGTTTTTTTTCACATTTTAACATGCGATCGTTTGTGGTTATATTTTGTATGGGGTGCGCTTGTTAAAAAAATTAGAAATGGGGTCTCGTTACTTTTTTTTGGGGAAACTTTCGCTTTTTTTAACAAACGCACCGCATACAAAAATCGTTAGTGCAGCATTATTGTTCACATTATAATTGAAATGGGAACAATATTGCTGCATTAACAAAATAAAAACAAAAAAAAAACTTGTTTATTTTTTTTTTAGAATTTTTTTAAATATTTTTTTATTTTATTTATTTTTTTAAAAATGTCATGCTCATGTTTAGTATCCTTGGAAAGGCCATGCTCTGGGCGATCCAACGATATCAAACATTAACCCCTAGCTGCCACGGATCGGGAGATAGGGGTTCATTGGAACCCCCTATCTCCACCATTGGTGGCAGCTAGGGGTTAACTCCAGGACTGGCGTCATCGTGCTATGCACGATGACGCCAGTCCTCAGGGGGAGTTCCTGGAGGCTTGGTCGACATCCAAGATGTCGGCCAGCTCCAGGAGAGGATCACGATCCGGCTCCCCAGAGGTTAATCACAGCCACCGTTTGGAAGGGCAGGCTGTGCCCTTCCAAACGGTGCCTGGATTAACCCTCTGCCCCCCGGCGATCGGGAGGGAGAGCGGTCCGAAGGACCTCTCCCCCTCCCTTTCAGGCGCTTCTTCCGCACATGTGGGGGGGGGGCGCCTGAATTAGATGTCATCGGGCCGCCGCAATGACATCTAATTGCTCCGCCGGGGTCCCTGAGTGCTGGGCTGACATCCAAGATGTCAGCCAGCACCGGGGGGCGCAGCAATCCGCCGGAATCCGGCGGATTGCTGCCTCCTGTGCATGGACGCGCTCAGCGCGTCCATAGCACAGGAGAACCACTTGGCTGGATGCGCTCAGCGCGTCCATAGCAGCCAAGTGGTTAACTGGTGTATGAAAAAAATTCAAAATAACATCTAAGGCTAGGGTCAGATGAGCGCATTTTGTACGGACTGTGCGTCTGTGCAGTACGGACGTACTTACTGACTGACAAGGTAGTGGCCACACAGTCCGTTTTTTTCACTGACGTATTTTTTGACTGATGTAGCAGGGAAAATAAATTAAAATGAAAAAACATTCTGTCCGTCAAAAATGCTGGACGTATAAATGCAGTCCATCTGACCTCGTTTCATCACTCACATACAAAGCTACACGGACGTTGCAGACGTGGCGCACTCCGCACGTCCGTTCTAGCAGTATTACGTTCTTGCCTAACCTGTGTCTGTTTCCTGCGTCCGCCATGCATCCGCACTTCCGTGCGGACGTACTTCGTGTGTGGGGCTCCATTGGTCAGAATGCTATGCTGCCACAGACGTACAAATGTGCGGCAACACGGACGTGATAACTGCGCTCGTCTGACCCCAGCCTTAAGCAATGTTATTTTTCACCTCGGGATTAAACATTCACAGGGTTATTCAGAGAGCGGTGAAAAGCAGGAGAATAACTGGAGAAGTGAAAATTCGAGGTCAAAATAGCCAAACCAGAAAAATTCTCCCATTTAACTCACTTTCCAAATTGGCTATTTGGTCTAGATTGTTCTCTTCTCCTGCCAGTTCTCCTGCCTTTTACCTCTCTCTCAGGGTTGTTCAGACAAAGGTGAAAACCAGGAGAATGGCAGGAAAAGAGAACAATCTGGACCAAATAGCCGATTTGGAAAGTGAGATAAGGCTAGGGTTAGACTAACGCACTTTTTTACGTTCGCGTGTAAAAATGCTTTCGTTTGACCCTAGCCTTATACCTTTAAGTTTCCCGCCCCTGGGAACTGGGTCCCTATTTACCTGACTGCCTGTTATTTCCTATTTGTGCGTGTTCTCCCTGATAGTGCAGCTAAAAAGATTTTAAATAGAATGGAGATTGCTGTTTTGTGATTTGGCTCAGTGAGAATAAAGGAAACTGCGCATTTTTGCGACCCTTTCCCTCTCACCCTTTTAATTGCGCTGGCCCTTCTCCTTCCCCCCTCCACCGCGCCTTTTTTTTTGCGATATGGGTGCCAAAAAATCCTCCCATATAGATCCAAAAACAACGGGCAAATTAGATAAGCACTTCAATAAGACGTTAATGCCCCCAAAATGGCCCTGCTGAAATGCCCGCCGATTTTGTACAACGTGTTGCTGGTGGATATTTTACCACGCCCTTTATAGATTGTCTTGCTGGTTGGACTACAGCCATGCATTCGTTTGATCCATTCCCAGATTCAGGAAGCTTCTCTTCCCATCATATGTCCATGATAAAAGGCTTATGTCTTGGCGACCAAAAAGCTTTCCCATATTTTCAACCTGACTCAAATTGGGATAGAAAATATATGAAGGAATGTGGTAAAGTGTGAATTCACTTGTCCTCTTCATATAACCCCATTTCTAAAACTCCTAAAGATGTATCATGGTCCATAGATAATCCCCCACCTTACAATTCCTCTCCTCCTGTCCTTTCACAACCTACTCCCAAACACTCTTCCCTTTATCCCAGCCTTGGCCCTAAGACTTTGGCAGCTGTGATTACAACTATTGAAACCACTACTAATCCCCTGCCTTCCCCGAAGCCCTAACACAAAATATAGGTGTCTTAGGTGCTATCGTAGGAATACCCCATGTTGAAACAGACAGGGTTATCCAAAGAGATTCGAAAAGTCACCGCACGTTCGGTGACTTTTCGTTCTCTTCAATTCGGTTCCTTTTGCCGATCCCATTTCGGTGACCCTGCGGTGTATTCAGCAAGCACCACAGGGCCACCGAATTGCAGGGAAAAGCTGCCGCAAACCTGACGAAAACGAACCGCAAAACCCACCGAATGCACGCCGAAAACAAGCAAAAACATCTGGATTAAGCTTCGAAAAACCAGAGCAGGAGCCGATCACACGCAGCAAAGCAGCCGAACAGGAGCCGAATCATACAGAGCCGAAGCAGCTGAGACGCAGAGGAGGCAGTGAATAAATTAGCAAAACCGTTTGTATGAATCTGTGAAAATGAAAAGCTGTTTGCAAAGAAACTACTGAGCCAAAATGTCTGAAATTTACACAGGAGGTCCAGGGAATGATAATAAAGAGGGCTGTTACAGAAAAAATAAGTAAACTTAACCACTTGTCTGCTATGGACGCGCTCAGCGCGTCCAGCCAAGTGGTTCTCCTGTGCTACGGACGCGCTCAGCGCGTCCGAGCACAGGAGGCAGCAATCCGCCGGATTCTGGTGGATTGCTGCGCCCCCCCGGTGCGGGCTGACATCTTGGATGTCAGCCCAGCACTCGGGAGCCCGGCGGGGACATTAGATGTCATCGCGGCGACGCGATGACATCTAATTCAGGCGCCCCCCCGCATGTGCGGAGGAGACGCCTGAATTCCTTCGGACCTCTCTCCCTCCCGATCGCCGGGGAGCAGGGGGTTAATACAGGCACCGCTTGGAAGGGCACAGCCTGCGGCGTAACCGGCGTTCGGTTACCTTTCTCAAGCAATTCGGATCTCTTTGGATAACCCTGTAAGTCTAAAGCTGCTGCTCTTTCATCTCCTACCATTTCTCTTGTTCCTCACCCTCCAATTGTCACCTGCTACCTTTCTCCTTTTCTGCTACCCCAGAAATGGATGCTTAAAGAACTCCAGGCAGGTGCTACTGAAGCTGATGTTTATCATTGGGCCTCAGAAAACCTTGTGAAGTCTCAAGAAATTCCGCCTGATGTTAGAATTTATGAGAAAGGAGGGAGAGTGGGCCTACCTGCTGCAGCAGCGCCAATCTTTATTTTTTCCTTTCACGGTCCTGGCCGCAGATCTCCCAAACTCACATACAGCGAAATGGCTAAACATTTTTCTGTTTGTAATCTTAAGGCTATGATTAATTCCCAACTTTATCGTTGCCTTATATGTGCCAGAAATAATACACAGGGCCCAAAAATTAAAACTCAACACCTACCGCCAGCTAATGGTCCATTCCAGGAACTCCAAATTGATTTTACACACATGCCCACTGCAAAAGGTAACCTGAAATACCTTCTGGTAATAGTTGACAAGTTTTCTAGATGGCCTGAAGCCTTCCCTACTGCAAGGGAAAATGCCAGAACTGTTGCCAAAATTCTTTGTAAAGAATTAATACCCAGATATGGCTGCCCCATATCTATTGATTCAGATAATGGTCCTGCCTTTACCTCTAAGATCACACAGGAATTGGTAAAATTAATGGCCATTCAATGGAAGTTTCATTGTCCATACCTTGCGGAAAGTTCCGGAATCGTAGAACGGCAAAATAGAAATATCAAAAATAAACTTAGAAAAGCTACTGAGGGTACCTTCAAGAACTGGCCGGATTACCTTCCAGCCATTCTTGCAGAAATAAGAATGTCCACCCATTCTGTCACTGGTCTCTCCCCCTTTGAAGTTCTCATGGGAAGACCCTTTCCTACCCCATGGATTCCTAAGCAAGGTCCCCTGGTAATGTTACCAGGTGATCTGGATGAATTTAGGGAAGCATATGTTACTCAGTTGCTTAAAACATTGCATGATTTCCATAGAACGGTCTCCTGCTCTTTTCCGCCTCTCTCCACAGATCCTACTCACCGTTTCGTTCCAGGAGATCGAGTGCTCGTGAAGGCCATGCATCGTCACAAAACCATTGATCCACCATATGGAGAACCGACTACCGTCCTTGCTGTGACCAGAACTGCCGTGCTGACTGATGAATCACCTTCCTGGATCCATCCATCAAGGATAAAGAAAGCGCCATTCATCCCTGATGACTTCATTCCTGATCCACCTGTGACCTCAACCCCAGACATGGAATCGCTGACCCCTGCTTCTAGATGACCTCCTCCTGTGACGTATCCCGCTGATGAATCTGGAGTGTGGGCCTCAGCAGTTGTAAGCCCCTGCTAAACTGTTGGCTGGTTTCCCAGCTGAAGAATCGTTTCCCCCCAATTTATTTTTTATGCCTATTAACTGTCCTATTCAACCTGAAGAGTAGTACCTTTTTTCCTCATTTACATGAACTGTTTATATTTTGATGAACTTTCCTTTTTCACAAAGTAATACATACTGTATAAACTCTGATTTTACACTTGCAGTGTCTATTGATAGAACTACTACCAAGATGTTTTGCTCTTTTTCCAAGAACTGTGTTATTTTTGTTGGTTCGCTTTTAATCATCATGATCTACTTCATCATACTTACTGGTAGTTCATGCTACTATCATAGATGTTTTTGGGAACATATTGTAGGTCCCCACAATATCTTCTTTGCTCGTCCCCCAGTTCTTAATATGCATTTGAAAAGAGACTTGCATTGACCTAATAACTATGCATATGCTGCTCAGACTATATATGAACTTTCAGGTTTCAACAAGTCCTGGATAGTGCTGGATATGTGTGGCCAAACCGACTAGTTCTAAATATGGTATACCATATGAAGGAGTTGCTTTGAATCTTAGTCTTTTTGATGATGATTTGTTTACACTGCCTACTTTCTCTAAAACTACTAACAATCCAGGTGCCACTTTTATACGTACTCCCCTCTTACAGGAACATAGTGGTACTGCAGTGATATGAATGAGATTTAACATTACTGGTAGAATGCCTTTACCAGAACCTAACAGAAAGGAACCTCCTTGCCAGGTTATAATGGATCATATGTATGTCCCTAATAATTCTGAGATGAATCTACAAGCCACTTTTCGTGTTTCCTTTCTTTACGGTAATAGTTCTTCTTCCTGGTTCAGCATCCCTTGGCATTCTAAGTTAGTGTCCTCTCCCCTTTGTTCTAAACCAGGTATACCAGATAAATGTGTAAGTGTCACGGTGGCCCATGTCCAGGGAAGTGTTGCGCCTTCAGCCCATGTCCAGGGAAGTGTTGCTCCTTCGACCCATGTCCAGGGAAATGTTGTGCCTTCAACCCATGTCTGGGGAAATGTTGCGCCTTCGACCCATGTCCAGGGAAGTGTTGCGCCTTCAACCCATGTCCAGGGAAATGTTGTGCCTTCAACCCATGTCCGGGGAAATGTTGTGGTCGTCACAGCAGCTGATATCCAAAAAGCCTTATTCCAGGGTACTGTGTACTACAGGACAGAGAATGGTGCTGCCCGCGAATCAGATGCAGCATGCAGAAAGGACAACCAATCGCAGCACATGACCAGCGATCCTATAGCAGAGCAGGGCGTCTCCTCTGAGCACCAAGAGGAAGTGCTGTGGCTCCATTTAAAGGGCTTCCTTTCTCTTAGCAAGTTGCCCTAGCGTGGTTCCAGTTACGCCTAGTGCCTTGTTGTTATTGCTGAATTCCTATTCTGACTGATTTCCTGGTTAATACGATCCTGGCTTGTCTCGAGTTCCCTGTATTCTGGCACCCTGAATTTTGGCATAGTATAAACGGACCTCTATTTCCTTAACCCCTGCCTATGTGTGTTTTTGATGGTTTGCTCTGCTTAACCCGGCCATTATTAAGGACCGGCTAGCTAGAGCACTGTGGGTTACTTTATTCTGCAGGTTGTTTTACTTTGCATTCCGCCACTTTCTTTGTGTTCGTCATTCTCAGTATTACTGACCATAACCCTGCCATTACTAAAGACTGGTTGGTCAGGGTCTGTTGGCTTACAGTCTGCAAGCGGGGTTACCCGATCCTGACATTACGCTAGGGCCATGGGCCAGGATTTTATAAATGACGTCCTTCGGGACTGCCTCTCCTCATGTGTCATAGTCTATCTAGATGACATTCTGGTGCGCTTTCTGACCTACATACACATTATGATCACATGCGTTCTGTTCTCGGCACTCTGTTACGAAATGGTTTATATTGTAAGCTAGAAAAATGCATATTCCATGTGACACAGGTCGCTAATTATTACAGAAAGTTTATCCCACACTTTTCTTCTGTAATTGCTCCTATCACCTCTATGACCAAGAAAGGGGCCAATACAACCAACTGGTCTCCCGCTGCCCTTAAAACCTTTGAGGATTTAAAAACGGCCTTTGCCTCTGCACCTATTCTAGCACATCCTAACCCTTCTAAACCATTTATAATGGAGGTCGACGCATCAGAATCTGGGATAGGGGCAGTACTTTCCCAGAGAGACACCTGGGATGCCCCACTTCACCCTTGCACCTACTTCTCCCAGAAGTTGTCCGACTCAGAAAGAAACTATGATATTGGTAACAGAGAACTCTTGGCTATTATAATGGCTCTAAAAGAATGGAGACATCTGTTGGAGGGTTCGCAAATTCCGGTGATCATTCTAACTGACCACAAGAACCTAGCCTACCTGGCAGACGTGAAGCGACTGTCCCCCGCCAGGCCAGATGGTCGTTGTTCCTAAGTCGCTTAAATTGATCACCTACCGCCCAGGGTCACGTAATACCAAGGCGGATGCGCTTTCCAGACAGTTCGAGGAAGAGGAACTGCCTCACACCGAACCGGTTTCTCTCATACCCAGTACTCATATAATCACCACTGTGTGTATGCAAGTGTCTTCTCAGTTGATCGAGCGCATTCTGTCCTATCAGAATGCCGCCCCTAGCTCTCTACCTCCGGAAAGATTGTATGTAGGAGAGAACGAGAGAAGGGAGTTATTACAAGTTATGCATGCATCAAAGGTTGCAGGTCACCCAGGAGTCAATAAGACCATTTTCACCGTTTCTCA
Organism: Leptobrachium leishanense; assembly: GCA_009667805.1. Classification (NCBI taxonomy): domain Eukaryota; kingdom Metazoa; phylum Chordata; class Amphibia; order Anura; family Megophryidae; genus Leptobrachium; species Leptobrachium leishanense. The sequence continues at coordinate 341,898,032 of CM019063.1, forward strand.
TCTATATTGGTGGCCCACTCTTCGTGTTGATATCCGAGAGTTCATTGCCTCCTGTAACGTGTGTGCCCAGAATAAGACCCCTGCTGATCTTCCAGTGGGTCTATTACAACCTCTCCCTGTTCCTTCGAGACCATGGACCCATTTATCCATGGACTTTATTGTGGACCTACCCCCATCTGAGGGTAATACCACCATTCTCACAGTCATTGACCGTTTTTCTAAAATGGCCCATTTTGTTCCACTGAAAAAACGTCCTTCTTCAGAACAGCTAGCCGGTATATTTGCTAAGGAGGTGGTACGGTTACATGGGATACCGCAGGAAATAGTCTCAGATCGTAATACTCAGTTCATTTCCCGATTCTGGAGATCCTTCTGTAAAGAAATGGGTATCAACTTATCCTTTTCTTCTGCCTACCACCCACAATCTAACGGTGCTGCTGAACATACCAACCAGTCCTTAGAACAATATTTACGGTTCTTCATCTCCCACCAACAAGATAATTGAAGTTCCTTATTACCTTGGGCTGAGTTGGCTAGGAATAATGTGGTACATACCCCGTTTTTTGCGACCTATGGGTTCCATCCTGCTTTACTACCTGGCACTCCATCTGAATCACCCATTCCTGCACTTAACGATCACTTACGACTCCTACGTCAGTCCTGGACGCGGATTCAATTCGCTTTGCAAAAAGCTTCTTTAGCCCATAAGAAGTTTTCAGACCGCCACAGACGACCAGGCCCTTCTTATGTCCCTGGTCAAAGGGTATGGCTCTCCACTCGGCATATCAAACTCCGGGTGCCCTCTCACAAATTGGCACCACGGTTTATCGGTCCTTACAGCGTCCTCCGACGCATTAATCCTGTCTCTTATGCCTTGGAGTTGCCTAAGTCCTTGAGAATCCCCAACTCCTTCCATAGCTCTCTACTCAAGCCCCTTGTCTGTAACCGGTATACCACTCCCGTGAAACAGCCTCCTCCTGTCCAAGTTCAGGGTCAGGAGGAATACGAGGTGCAGGCTCTCATCGATTCCAGGTGGTCTAGAGGCGGATTGCAATATCTTGTGCATTGGAAGGGATACAGCCCGGAGGAACGTTCCTGGGTTGCTGCCTGTTGTTCATGCCCCGGGGCTGGTCTCCGCCTATCATCGCCGTTTCCCTTCTCGCCCTCAGACCCGCCGTCAGGGGGGGTGCTGTCACGGTGGCCCATGTCTAGGGAAGTGTTGCGCCTTCAGCCCATGTCCAGGGAAGTGTTGCTCCTTCGACCCATGTCCAGGGAAACGTTGTGCCTTCAACCCATGTCCGGGGAAATGTTGCGCCTTCGACCCATGTCCAGGGAAGTGTTGCGCCTTCGACCCATGTCCAGGGAAATGTTGTGCCTTCAACGAAATGTTGCGGTCGTCACAGCAGCTGATATCCAGAAAGCCTTATTCCAGGGTACTGTGTACAACAGGACAATGGTGCTGCCCGCGAATCAGACGCAGCATGCAGAAAGGACAACCAATCGCAGCACATGACCAGCGATCCTATAGCAGAGCAGGGCGTCTCCTCTGAGCACCAATAGGAAGTGCTGTGGCTCCATTTAAAGGGCTTCCTTTCTCTTAGCAAGTTGCCCTAGCGTGGTTCCAGTTACGCCTAGTGCCTTGTTGTTATTGCTGAATTCCAATTCTGACCGATTTCCTGGTTAATACGATCCTGGCTTGTCTCGACTTCCCTGTATTCTGGCGCCCTGAAATTTGGCATAGTATAAACGGACCTCTATTTCCTTAACCCCTGCCTATGTGTGTTTTTGTTGGTTTGTCCGGCTTAACCCGGCCATTATTAAGGACCGGCTAGCTAGAGCACTGTGGGTTACTTTATTCTGCAGGTTGTTTTACTTTGCACTCCGCCACTTTCTTTGTGTTCGTCATTCTCAGTATTACTGACCATAACACGGCCATTACTAAGGACCGGTTGGTCAGGGTCTGTTGGCTTACAGTCTGCAAGCGGGGTTACCCGATCCTGACAGTAAGTTTATGGCAATGGATGGATAAAACTTTCCTTGTAAGTGTTGGCAACGCCAACTATGCTGATTTCATGTTTGGATGTATTAACGCATCCCAACTGAATGCTACCCATGTTTTGGTTAAAAATACTGTGTGGAATGTAGCATCTTTTGGGAAACTTAACTTGCAAGGTCCAATCTTTTGGACTGTTGGAATCATGTAAGTGGAAGATGGCACATACTCTAGTATGATAATGGATGCAACATATTATATTGATGCTTATGCTACCTTGCCCCTTAACACCCCCCTTTTTACTGGTTATGTGGTAAATGGGCATATTTGGTAATACCTAGAACTTATGTTGGTGAATGTGTTTTGGGCCTTATTGGTCCATCTCATACTATTCACCCTTATGTTCCGTCTGGTATGCGCATTGACCTACATAACACTGTACATCGCTCTCGTCGCTCCTCCATATCTGTCAAAACCTCTGAGGCAGAGCGATTTGGTGGGATCTTGCTACCCGCATATGGTGTTGCTCGTTTGTTTTCTAAAATGAACCTTTTTGTAGACTTAGTTGATGACATGTTTAATCATACTACACATGCTCTAGCAGTTCTTTCTGCTGAGCAACGTCATATTAGAGATATTGACATCCCTGCAGCTTTTGTTATGTATTGATTATGCTTATACTTCCTGTTTCCTGTTCTGACCTCTGACCTGGTCAAACGGTTTGACCAGGTCAGAGGTCAGAACAGGAAACAGGAAGTATAAGCATAATCAATACATAACAAAAGCTGCAGGGATGTCAAGCTGCAGGGACGTCCGAATTAAAGAAACTTTGAGCTGATGGAGACATGCAGTGGGTATTGAAGGTGAGAAGCTCCAAAGAAGTTACTTATGGTTAAATCCATCGCTGATTCAAGTGTGAAGAATCTTGAAGAATCCCATACAAGGGGTGTGACCCCCCAGAGTGGTCAAAAGGCGATATCATCTGAGCCATATAGGGCTCAACACTTGTGAGTTCCTAGTACACACAATTGTTTTTTTCCCATATTTTTTATTTGTTTATCCAAACGATATTGTTTATATATTTTTTACTACTAGGTTCTGATTCCCCAACCAGGACTATGCAGATTACTGCTGAAAATTCCCATTCAAGTTACACACTAAAGTTAAGTGCGCTCACACTGGGGCTAGTGCCCATGCTTTAGTCTTCTGATTTACTGTATAGGGTATACATAGGTGTTTTTGCGCTGCAATCATACAATTATATATTAATTAGCGCCACCTGTCTCTCTACTTTTTCTTATTAGAAACTAAAAGACTAGAACCAAAATAAATAAAGCTTTGTAAAACAGTGACTTTATTATACAGTCCCCACCACAGTAACATACATGCCACTGTACAGTTTTCAATTATGACAAATTGTAACAATAACATATTCCCCCCCCAAATAATACCCTGACCAAAAAATAAAAATAATAAAAGAAAATAAAAAATAAAATCACATGCCATCTTAACTCACTGAACAAATACTGGAACATGCGTGCATTACAGTGCGAATTAAATTATCCAATAGGATTGCAGCACATGACATAATGATGTTATTGAGTAGGCTTTTAATTACTTGTGTGTTCTTCCTCCCATAGTAAGGAAAATTGTAATACTTTTGTTTTGAAATGCGGATTGAAAGAAAACGGAGAAATTTTAAACTAGGTTTTATTTTTGTTGTCACTTCATAATTTCACTTGACTATTTTTAGGTCTTCATTTGGATTGTGTCATTTTCCCCATTTCAAAACAAATATTGAGGGAATATGGGCAATTTTTAACATGACATGTTTAACATATTGATGTAAATGGAAACTTGTCATAATTTAACCCCAAAAAATATTGCTATGTCAAAAATAAATAGAAATGTAAAAAGGTAATCGGAAGGAAATAACTGTATTACAAATGTAAATCAAATGGAGTTGCTGTGCTAATGTTACAGTAACTCCATTTGATTTATATTTGTCTAGTACAACATTTAGAAAATTGGTCCCAATAATGCCTAAAAAGATAAATGTATTTGCTTTTCATCTTTAACATCGTGATGCTGTAATTCCACCTCAAGATCGCAGGATGGAGTCCAGTACAGAAACATTCGTGTCCCAAGATGATGAATCAGTTTAGAAGATGTGGAATGTGTAGATAGGAAAAGGACATCTACTCCTGAAGGCACTTAAAGTGTGTTTAGAGAATCCAACGAGAGCAGTGTATAGCAGTAACTCAAAAATCATGATGCATGAGATTTTTATATACTAATGCAATTCTATTTCACACACAGGATGGCTCCACTTTTAATCGCTTTTGTCCACGAGGAGATTCATTCTCACAATTTTCTCGCTTCTCCTGTTTGCCCTGAGCAGAATCCAACATTTCTGCATTAAATGATTTGCTTTCAGATTTGAAGTCTGTATCATTTGGTTCTGTCTTGAATGGCAACCCTGCCCACTTTGGTATTTTCAAATCTAAATGTTGCATGAGCTGCTCCATCACTTCATCGACATATCCATGAATAAGCAAGTCAGCTTGCCGGTCCTGTGGAAGATAAATTGTTACCTGAAGCCTATACTACATGCTTCATTATTTTAAAACGTAAAGAAAGGGTGCACCTTTTTAATGAATAATAATATATCAAGAAAGAAAAAGGGGAATCTCACTTCTAATCATCATGATTTACATATTAAAAAGGAACTGTAACAGAGCAAGGTTATCAAACCAAAACCATATATTTCCATATAGGAATAATGGAAACTGAATTTATAGTATATATCAGCAGTCAGAAACCTTGACCCTCCAGATGTTTTGGAACCACATTTCCCTTGAGGGTAGCTCCAAACATCTGGAAAGCCTAGGTTGTTGATCCATGCTAGAGATTCCTAAATGGGAGAAGAAGGTCCCTATGGATTGGACTACCTTCACATATGTTTAACACTACTTAATTGAAACAAAAGCAAAACACAGAAACCGTGCAAAAAAAATAAATAAATAAAAAAAACACACCATACAGACACAATAAATACTAATAAAGGTCTGGTTACCACCAGGAAACCAATCGAGGTACAATCCTGGTATGTGTATAAATCAACCATATGTGGCTAAGCATATAGTAGTAAAGAAACAGAAAGCACGATACATCTGTTCTAAAGTACACTAATACATATGTACATAAAGCAATGGTACATTGCTTGGATATCTGCCACATAAAATTTAAAAACAGGTCTGGTCCTAACCCCTTAGTGACCGGGCGGTTTTACACAAATCCGTCCTTTAGTGACCGCTGCTGTTTTTACGTTTCTGCGCTGTTAGTGTTTAGGTCAAATTTTCCTCTTACTCGTTTATTCAACCCACACATATTATACACCCTTTTTCCTGCCATTAAATGGACTTTCTAGAAATACCATTATTTCCATCATATCGAATAATTTACTATAAACAAAATATGAAATATGATGAAAAAAATGGTAAAAACACTTTTTCGTAATTTAATCCCCAAAATCTACAACCACCAAAAAAGACCCCGGCTAAATAGTTTCAAAATTTTGTCCCGAGACTAGAAATACCCAATTTTTACATGTTTTTGCTTTTTAACCACTTTACTGCTGAGCCAGTTCACCTATGTGCGCTGCGCTCATTCTGACCATTTTGTGCTAATTATTTTGAGATGACAGCCTAGGTCCTATTTAATTAAACCCCGCCCCAGACAAAAAAAAAAACTTTAAAAAAAAAACATTTAATTTTTTTATTATTTTGTTTATTTTTTTTAAACCAAACCTGGTCATGTTTGATATCATTGGAAAGGCCATGATCAGGCCTTTCAAATGATGTAAAAAATGACCATCTAGCTGCCATGGATCGGGAGAGAGGGGGATCCTTAGGATCCCCTAATCTCTACATGGCAGCTAGATGGTTAACTGGCCCACTGACATCCTCACACATATGGTGAGGTTGACAGTAGGTGGGGGGGACCTGGAGGCTTGGCTGACATCCAAGATGTCAGCCCCCCCCTCCAGGTTCGAATCGCGTTTTGGTGCCAATTAGTGCAATGGTTAATGCTTTACACCGCTGAACAGGGGAGACTCTCCCCTTTTCAGTGGTGCAAAAAGCATCTCCCTAGCTTCAATGGTTGGGGAGATAGAGGGCTCCGAAGGAGCCCCCCCTCCCCTCCATTGATTTGAATGGGGGCACCTGCTGATGACGTCACCACGCAGCGTGGCGACGTCATCAACCTCGCCGGCCCATGTAAATCACATGGGCAGGCTTCCTCCCTGCCAGATCACCGAGGGATCCAGCGAGGGAGGTAAGTATCGGGCGAGAGGGGGGTTAGGCGCCGCTGACGTCCGCGGGTCTAAGGGAGACCCGTGGACAGGACGTACAGGGTAGGTCAGTGGTCCTTAAGGGGTTCATTGACCCTAGATGCTGGACATAGTGTTGTGGTGACTGTATCTCGACTGCCAACATATAGTGCGGTATAGATATAATACAGATATACGATGCAGAAATTTCTGCCGACTAAAGCTGTAATCACCCTGACCTAAACAATGCATGCATATGGGTTGACGTGTGGTGAATTTGGAGCTGTAAGATCAAACTACCATTACCGAATATACAGCACTAGATAAATTTGCACTTTAAAAACAGGAAAACTCTTATTCACCACTTGTAGAAGGCTAAGTGTAGATACAAGGTAGTCCACCATACGGACTGGAGCCAGATACAATAAGAAACGCGTCCCTATCAAGCTACCAGTCCCCTTGCAGTGGGACTAAAAACACAAGATGGACTTCATTTAGGACATTCAACTGTAGCCTGTATTGTAGACCACCTTGTATCTACATTTTGGTCATTCCACTCCAACAGAGGTTCGAAGGAGAATCCAATTAATACACAAGTATTTTTTTTTTTTGAGAAAGGATTTTACCAGGAAGGATACATTGAGATTTTTCTCGTTTTCAAGTATGTCCTGGGTGGCGCGTATGTACCGTTAGGTGTCTTGCCCAAGAACACTTACTGGAGAGGTTGCTCGCTGGGATCGAACCCATGACTCCACAAGCTCTCTCCATGCAGAAAAGTGATGTTACCTCTACTACACCCAGCTGGGACTTTACTTTGTGTGTTCTTGTATGGTTTATGTATTTTTTATTCTTCAATTAAAAGGTTACGTTTTAATGTTTCACATTACCATACATGAGAAGGTAGTCCAGTCCATTGAGTCTTCGACTTCCACTTAGAAGCTTTACAGTTGTTATGGGTTTAACCCCCTCAGATTGGGCAGTGTAAAGGCCCTGCCTTATCTCCAGATTAACTATCCGTTCCATGCTATAGAATCTTTGGAAGGTGTATCCCATTTACTACTTTAATGCAATCATCTATAGTATAGATTGCATTAAAGTAGTAAATGGGATACACCTTCCAAAGTTTCAAGGTATAGGCATGTGGTGTATCTTAAATGGTGATAATCTCACCGGAACCAATTGTTTAAAGTCTAACAATGAAATATGCAGAAACATTGAAGGGCTCTAACAAAGTGTATTTGTAAAGATTAAGGTCTTTAAGACTTGTCAGTTGCACAAGAGATGGTGTGTTTACGTAGGGGGGGGGGGGGCTCAATTATTAATACCAGGCCAAATTTTAATTTTATGTGGCAAATATCCCAGCAATGTAGCATTGCTTTATATACATATGTATTAGTGTACTTTAGAACATATGTATAGTGCTGTTGCTTTTCTAATATATATTTATACAGATTTAAACCGACTTTAAAGGTGATTAAAATAGGGTGTCGGAATGTTACCTGCATCCCCGCACTTACGTGTTTTGTTGGTTGGAGGTTTACAATCACCAGTTTTCCACCATTGCGTTTGGTAAGAAGAGGAAGGTTGCCACTAGGCTTAATCTGCAATGAAGTTCCTAGTGTGATTGAAAGATCGGCTTTCCTGCAGGTACAAAAAGGAAGGAGTGTGGATAGATAGACCAAACTTATTTTGTAACTGTATTAAAACAATAAAGAAAAATATAACAGTTAACTCTTAATTTCTAGGCTACCTGCAAGCTTCATCAGCCATGTTGAGGTCCCGATCAGGTAAAGAGTCCTCCCAGTCCAAGATGGTATCAGTCAGTTTCCCCCTGAAAATTTTTGTTATAAACAAAGAACTGGCAATATAAATGTGTAATTGGTGTGTTGGAATTCCACCGCTAATTTTAGAATTTGTGTGTATTTTTAATTTTCTTCTAAAACTGCATGACAATGCCACAGAATGAGCCAAAGAAAATACAATCCTAGAATCTCAAAAAATATAAATAATTAAAAAAAATAAATAGCTGTTACCACAAATCTTTACCTGCAAGCTCTGAGACCTCGGACTTTAGGAACATCACAGAGTCTTCCGGTAGGTTTTAGCCCCATTGTTCCCACAACACAATCTCTAACATATTGCCTGTGGAAACATAACAGCATTAAACAGGTATTTTTTAGAAATTTGTGGACAAAATAAATAAAAATATTTTCAATGAAGACACACAGAAAAACGTTTGGTAACCTCTTGCATGTGATATGCTCCGTAAGGAGAAACATACTTGCCACATTTAGTACATTCCTCTACAAACATGTCTCCGTGCAGTTCTGCAAGATGTTCCCTGTCAAAGGAAACATGCAAAGTTAGTGTTTCTTGACTTACTTTTAATGTTTTCAATAAAGAGATTGGCGGAAGAGGCAGGCAAATCATACACACCTGGGAAAACCAGATCTAACATGTAGTCCATCCACATTCTGGCTAATTAGGAACTTAAGTAAACCAACTTTCTGTAACTGCAATAATGCCATATGTGTGGGAGAAGGATGGGCATTTTCAAATGTTGTGTCAAATTTTGGACTGAGACCTTTCTCCTCCATTGTCCACACCCCCTTGGGTCCCCTGTAAGTAAACAGAAAAATGTTTCAAGACAGGGTGTATGATCATAATGCATTTTGTAAGAAATAAAATAATTAACCCCTTAGTGACCGCGGACGTACCATGTACGTCATGGCCGCGGGTCTCTTTTAGACCCTCTGACGTACATGGTACGTCCTGCGGTCTTTTGAGCGCTGGAAGCGATCGGATCGCTTCCAGCAGCTCAAACGCCATTGCAGGCTGCCTGGGAGTCCAGGCATCCATGCAATGGCGGTTAGAAGTGCCGGGGCACCTTGTGATCGCTCCCCGGGAGCGATCAACATCCGGTTTCACCGGAGAGGTGCCCGGCACTTCTAGAGAGCGCTGGAAGCGATCGGATCGCTTCCAGCAGCTCCAGGGCCATTGCACGCTGCCTGGGAGTCCAGGCATCCGTGCAATGGCGGACAGGAGTGCCGGGGCCCCTTGTGATCGCTCCCCGGGAGCGATCAACATCCGGTTTGACCGGACAGGTGCCCCGCACTTCTACAGAGCGCTGGAAGCGATCGGTATCGCTTCCAGCTGCTCTGAGTATATTGCAGGGATGCCTCGACATCGAGGTATCCTTGCAATAGGGTTACCTGCCGCCGGTCCGTCTGTGATCGCTCCCCCCGAGCGATCACTTCCGGTAGCGGCAGGAAGTACTGAGTGCCACGAGGTATCGTGGCACTCAGTACAAAAAAGATCACATAAGTGATCAGGTGCTCTGCTGGGTGCCTCGAGGGATCAAGGCACCCAGCAGACTAAAAAAAGTGTAAATAAATAAGTAAAAAAAAGAAAATAAAAATGAATAAAATAAAATAAAAGTGACAGCCAAGATGGCGCTACCCTTCTAAGGGCAGGGTCATCTTGGGGCTGTGTGGGATGTTCCTAGCCTGCCTCATCAGAGAGGCAGGCTAGCAACATCCAATCAGAAGTAAGAAAAAAAATCTAAATAAAATTTCTAATTTGTCAGGTCAGGTCAATATTTTGTAAATATTGGCTCTGACCTCTGTGATTCTCCCTCCCTCTCCTCACTTGTGTTTTGGTGAGCGAGAGAGAGAGATCAGATTTGACAGGTTAGAGATTTTAGGTAGATTTAGTGAGATTAGAAAAATTGAGGCAGATTTAGAGAGATTTTAGGGAGATTTAGAATAATTGAGGCAGGTTTAGAGGGATTTAGAGAGATTTAGGTGTTTATTTGTATTTTCTCGTGAAACCCAACGGTTCTTCTAAGAACCAACAATCCGCTTAGATTATAAAATTTTATAATTATTATATATATATTATATATAATGTCTGAGAGGGTGTACAGCGCCGAGGAGGCATATGCCATCCTGGCGTCAGAATCGGAGGCATCTGCGTCGGACTCAGACCCTGATTTTGACCCCACTAACTGCTCAGAGACGTCGCTAGATACATTATCTACGCTGGCTGATGTATCTAGTGATGTTTCTGATGCAGATCCTGGGCCACCACCTGCCAGCAGGAGACGCACAGCTATAGCAGAGGAGTGGGTAGTGCCTCATCGCCAGAGGCCAGATATCCCTCCTTTCACGGCAAATCCTGGCATCAATATTGATGTTGCAGGATTTACCGCCACACAGTTTTTGCAGGTGTTTATGGGGGATGATTTGTTGGGCCACATTGTTGCCCAATCAAATTTGTATGCCCATCAGCATTGTGCTGCGAAGCCAGACTCCTACTTGGCAAGGCAGCAATGGACCCCGCTAGATGTGCCAGAATTTCTGAAATTCTGGGCACTTACTATGCTGATGGGCATCATAAAGAAGCCCTCAATTCGCTCCTACTGGAGCAGTAGCCCCATCTGCTCTACCCCCATTTACCCCCAATGTCACGTAGAAGGTATGAAAACATTTTGCGTTTCATGCACTTCAGTGACAACAGCCTGTGCCCTCCTAGAGAGCATCCCCAGTTTGACCGGCTGTATAAAATCCACCCCCTGATTACCCACGTCGCCGCCAGGTTTGCAGAGGCTTATACACCTGGAAGGAATATCTGCGTTGAATCCCTAATGAAATACAAGGGAAGGCAGGGATTCAAGCAGTATATTCCTTCCAAACGCTCCAGGTATGGAGTGAAGGTGTAGAAGCTCTGTGACAGCGAGAGTGGGTATACTCAGGCCTTCCGGGTGTACGAGGGAAAGGATAGTAGCCTTGACCCTCCAGGTTGCCCAGAACACATGGGAACCAGTGGCAAGATTGTGTGGGACCTACAGTTGTGTTCAAAATTATTCAACCCCCAATGCTGTAAAGGGTTTTAGGGAATTTAGTGCACATTTGTAATTGTAATCAGAATGAAATCCTACAAGGACTTTTTAAAGAACCATATGCAACTAAAATGACATCAATTGGTTTTGTAATACAGTAGTAAATGTTTCTTTTGTGAATTCTTCATTGACACAATTATTCAACCCCTTAAAGACTACCACTCTGAAGAACAGAGGTTCATTCAAGTGTTTTCAATCAGGTATTGAAAACACCTGTGGATGTCACGGAGCAGCAATAAAGCATAATAAGCACCAATTAGGCAGCTTTAAAATGACTGTGATACTCAGCTCCTTCTAGACATTTACTGGTGTGGTTACAAACATGGTGAAGTCAAGAAAATGGTCCAGGAAGACAAGAGAAGAGGTGATTACTCTTCACAGGAAGGGCAATGGCTATAAGAAGATTGCAAAGATGTTAAACATACCAAGAGAGACCATAGGAAGCATTATTCGCAAATTCAAGGCAAAGGGCACTGTTGAAACGCTACCTGGTTGTGGCAGAAAGAAGATGCTGACTTCGACTGCTGTGTGCTACCTGAAGCGTAGAGTGGAGAAAAGTCCCCGTGTGACTGCTGAGGAACTGAGAAAAGATTTGTCAGATGTGGGTACTGAAGTTTCAGCTCAGACAATATGGCGCACACTGCGTAATGAAGGCCTCCATGCCAGAACTCCCAGGCGCACCCCCTTGCTGTCTCCAAAGAATAAGAAGAGTCGACTGCAGTATGCCAAAAGTCATGTGGACAAACCACAGAAGTTTTGGGATAGTGTTCTGTGGACTGATGAAACAAAATTAGAACTGTTTGAGCCCATGGATCCACGCTATGTTTGGAGGAGGAAGAACAAGGCCTATGAAGAAAAGAACACCTTGCCTACTGTGAAGCATGGCGGGGGGTCAATCATGCTTTGGGGCTGTTTTGCTTCTGCAGGTACAGGGAAGCATCAGCGTGTGCAAGGTACCATGAATTCTCTTCAGTACCAGGAGATATTGGATGACAGTGTGATGCAGTCCGTCACAAACCTGAGGCTTGGGAGACGTTGGACCTTTTAACAGGACAATGATCCCAAGCATACCTCCAAATCCACTAGAGCATGGTTGCAGATTAAAGGCTGGAACATTTTGGAGTGGCCAACGCAGTCACCTGACTTAAATCCGATTGAGAATCTCTGGTGGGACTTAAAGAAAGCAGCTGCAGTGTGCAAGCCTAAGAATGTGACTGAACTGGAGGCTTTTGCCCATGATGAATGGGCGAAGATACCCGTAGATCGCTGCAAGACATTTGTGTCAAGCTATGCTTCACGTTTAAAAGCTGTTATAACTGTAAAAGGATGTTGTACTAAGTACTAAGATTGAATGTCACTTGGGGGTTGAATAAAACTGATAATGATGTGAGCACAGAAAAGACATTTGTGGTTATTTCATTATAAATGTTATGTTATATTTGTCTGACCTACACGTGCCTCTTTGATTTAATTGTAAGCAAGATGACTGAATGATCAAAATCAATGTCAAACTGGCCAAAACACTCAATTTCAGTGGGGGTTGAATAATTTTGAACACAACTGTACTTTTTCCCCTGATGAACAAAGGGTACCACTTGTATGTTGATAATTTTTATACGAGTGTCCCTTTGTTCAAGCTGCTGTATTGTTTTGATACAGCAGCATGCGGTACTGTTCGCAAGAACCGTGTAGGTTTCCCAGCACAGCTTGTCCGCACCCGGCTAAAAAGGGGGGAGACCTCAGCTCTGCGCCAAGAGGAGCTGTTGGCGGTCAAGTACAGAGACAAGAAGGATATATACCTTCTATCCACCATCCACACAGAGGTCTGTGGAGGTCTCTGTACGTGGCAGAGCTGAGCACATCAGGAAGCCAGTGTGCATCAAAGCCTATAACCGGCATATGGGTGGGGTTGATCTGGCAGATCAGATGCTCCAGCCCTACCAGATTATGCGGAAGTCAAGGGCCTGGTACAAAAAGGTTGCAATTTACCTGATGCAAATTGCAACCCACAATGCCTTTTTGCTCTGCAAAAAGGCAAACCCCGGAGTGACGCTGTCCTTTTTACAGTTTCAGCTCCAGGTCATTTCGGGGTTTTTGTACCAGGATGCACATGCTCCCGGGCGGTGATGGGGACAGAGTTGGGGCTACACATTTTATTTATAAAATCCCCCCTACTGAGGGCAAACAGAAACCCCAAAAAAGATGCAGGGTGTGTTTCAGAGGGGGCAGAGGAGAGACACAATCTTTTACTGCCCAGAATGCCCTGGACAACCCGGTCTGTGTCTTGGGGACTGTTTATCACACTGTGCGTGATCTGTGATTTTTTTTTCCTTTCTATTTTTTTCTTACACTCTAGTTAGTTAGTTCAGTTTAGTTTATTTTTCTTTTACTGCACCAGACTTTTTACATTTTATTCCTACATTTTTATGTTCTACAATTGGTGCTGTATTTTGCCAAAATCTTGGCACACCTATGCATGGGGGGCATGGGTGTACTCAGGAGACCTTGCAGAAAACAACCTGGAGAGTTTTCATGCAGTAACAAACAACAGTGTCTCCTAAATCACAGTCCAAATCTAATGTGGGCGTAAAAATCTGAAAATTGAAAAATTACCGCCACACACCTTCTCAAATGTTTTGGGCTAAAACCGTTGCATCCATGGCATCAAAGCACTCCATATGCAATACCTTGGGGTGTCAACATAACAAATATAAACAATTTTCTGGCAATAATTCAAACTGGGGTATGCGGTAGACCCAAAACCAAAGATAGGCCTAGCTGAAGAAATAATCTCAATTTCAACTCCAATGACAAAGTCATAAAAATTGTATTTGAACCTTCCCAAAATCCTGGCAAACCTATGCATGGGGGGCATGGGTGTACTCAGGAGACCTTGCAGAAAACAACCTGGAGAGTTTTCATGCAGTAACAAACAACAGTGTCTCCTAAATCACAGTCCAAAACTGATGTGGGTGTGAAAATGAAAAATGACCACCAAACAGTATCCAATTTGTTTGGAGCAAACGGTTGCATCCATGGCATAAAAACACTCCATTTACAATACTTTGGGGTGTTAGCTTACCAAATATATGCACGTTAATAAAATTGGGGTATGTAAAAAGGCCCCTAAAAAGAAGATAAGCAAAGAAGATACTGTATGTCAAATTAGAAAATTGACAAGCACATGTATCACAGACAGAACAAAAAAATATTCTGAATAAGAATACGAAATCAAAAGTAGGACTAAATAATAAGGTCCCTTTTGTCTATCAATATAGTAACGAGCATAAGGAAGTTCGGAAAATTCTTAAAAAAATATTGGCCTATTCTCCGAAAAGATGAGGATCTTTGCCAGATTTTGGAGATTTCACCCACCATCATTTTTAGAGGGGTTGATAACATCAAGAACCATTTGGTCAGTAGCCATTTAAAAAATAAGAAACTAAAAAATCATTTCGGCTTAGATAATGGGTTCTATGGGTGTGGCAATTGTCTGGGATGTAGAACCACAGGAAACCAGAAGAGACATATAAAAGAATTTAATAATATGACGGGAGATAAGTACAAGATACATGATACACTTACCTGTTTTTCGAAAAATGTTATTTATATCTTAATTTGCCCATGTGGGAAAATGTATGTTGGCCGAACAAAGAGAAGTCTAAATATTCGCATTCGTGAACACTTAAATAACATTAAAAAAGGTGTAGACTCACATACAGTACCACAACATTACAATGAAAGTCACAATAAAGACCCTAGGGGGACGAAATTTTTGGCGATTCAACAGGTAGAAAGAGAATGGAGAGGGGGAGATTTTATTAATAGGATAAATAAAGTTGAGATGAGGTGGATTTATAATTTAAAAACACTGGCACCTAAGGGTTTGAATCAAGATTTTGAGATTTGTCACTTTTTGTAACAGAGAGAGAGGAGGGAAAAAGAAATTATTTTTTTTTTTTTAAATTCAGCTTATATATGCCTGAAATAAATGAGCACTTCAATAAGAACTAATAATGAATTAGTGATTGCACTTTAATTAATACTTGCACTTTACAATATCAAAGGCACTTTAATCAGTGTTTCACAATATTGATCACATGTGAATACTGTTTAATTGTGGGATTATTCACACAGATTTAATACTCTATACTTGATTTTAGCTGATAGAAGTATTTGCACTTTATAATATTGAAGGCACTTTAATCAGTGTTTTATACTTCACAGTATTGATTATATGTGAATACTGTTTAATTATGAGACTATTTACATAGCTTTATTAATGGGAGAATTAATAATAGCCTAATGGGGGAATTGATAATATTCCTTGTCTATGATTTGTTAATTAACACAAGTATTGAATATAGGCACACTACATCACTTATTAAGAATGATAAACAAAAAGTTTTGTAATTAATACTATCACATTGACAACACATTGGGATATATAATAGGTTTGGGAATTTAAGGTATGCATGCACACAGGATAGTGCTGCACATTATTAATCACAATCTTGGATGTAGTAATCATTTCGATAAACAATAGAAAAAAATTAAATTATTTTTCTCCTTTTCCATACAACACTTTATTCCCCGTTTCAATATATGTAGGTTTCAACACCAGGCAATAATCATACACTGAATATAGTTCCTTTAAATGTAGAAATGTATGAGAATTAAGAATATGCAGCCGCTCAGGGTGCAATGAGATGCGAACGGCAAACTGCTGAGCTGTAAGCACTAGAGACAGGAATGGAACGCATGGTAAGGCGGATTGAGACGCACCGCCATTTTTGAGGCGGATCCCACATCACCATTGAGCGGTGCTGCGCGCTGGGTCAGTGGTGTTATCATGGCGTTGGAAGATAAGAATAAAAAAACGGGCGTTCCCCGGTTTAATTAAATTAATGATTTAGAAAGAATATAAGGAGATTGCAGGACACCTTGAACTATTCTTTTGCCGACTGATGAAGCGATTGGTATCGCGAAACGCGTATTGGCGTTCATTTTATGTATTATTTTAATTATTTTATTAATAAATATATTTTATGCTTCGAGGATCCTGCAACCTTATTTTCCTTTGGAGGAACATTACCAGACGGAGGAGGAGAAAGGGGAGTCCGATATCTCCTTTACATATCGGTGGTACTACACATCCAGTGTCAGATTTATGACACCTCCAAATGTGAGTTGAATTACTATACATTCGTTTGGGGAATTCAAAGAAATTATACAGATCACACTATGTTTGCCAATTTTTCCCTTTTTTTTTAGGGTTGATGACCACGTATTACAAGTGATTCTGTTGTTTAATAAGAAGATCTCCAGCTTGAACATTTATCATCAAAAAGGGAAGCGCAGACTTGTCACCACATTTTTTCTTCATTAGAGGTAAAAAGGCCCCTAAAAAGAAGATAAGCAAAGAAGATACTGTATGTCAAATTAGAAAATTGACAAGCACATGTCAAAAGATTGGCGTAGCACCCCAAAAACAACAGAACAAATCTATATATGGGTGGTATCACTTTACTCAGAAGATGTTGCTGAACATATTTTGGGGTGTTTTTTGGCAGTAACCCATAACTGGATTTGACAATTCATGCCTGAAGTACAATGTGTGTGAAAAAATAACACAAAAAGTGACTACCTGAAAGTTAGACATAGAGCTAGTGCATAGAAAGTGTTAAAATACAACTCTTTGAAGCACCCTAGGGTGTGCCCTTTCTAATAATATATGGTTTGAAGGGGGTAAATTACTTTGGCCGGCTTCAAAAATGTCCCAAATAGGACATGGGTGCATGATGACGAAATGGGAAAATTCCAAGTTGGAAAACTGAAATGCGCACCCCCCAAATAAGGCCTATTAGCCCCCAAAGGACCCGACATACCTATACATGGGTGGTATCAATTTACTCAGAAGATGTTGCTGAACATATTTTGGGGTGTTTGGCAGTAAACCTTAAAGTTCACAGTACATGTATTGAATATTCTTAAATTGGGTTAAAAAAAAATAAAAAAAAATCACCAAAACATTTTTTTTTCTCAAACTTTGGCATAGATTTGTGGTAAAATGGTTTGCGTGGAAAGAGTCAAAATACCCCAAGTTTAATACCTTGATTTGTGTACTTTAAAAAAATATGTATATGTGGAGGGTTATTCAGGAATTAGTGACAGATATCAGTGTTACAATGTCACTATCACTAGTTTTGAAAATAAACTCTTTGGAAATGGCAAAGTGCTACTTGCACTTATTGTTGCATAAAATAAAGAAAAAAAGCGAGGAATATGTAAACATTGGGTATTGCTAAACTCAGAACTAAATTTAGAAACTACTAAGGAATTAAATTTTTTTGACGGTTGTTGATACCTAAGAAATTTTGGGGGTCAAAGTTCGAAAAAGTGGTGTTTTTTCAATTTTTTTGTAATATTTCACAATATTTTTTATAGTAAATTATATGAAATGATGAAAAAAATGGTATCTTTATAAAGTCCATTTAATGACGAGAAAAACAGTGTAAAATATGTGTGGGTTACATAAACGAGTAAGAGGAAAATTTGACGTAAACACTAACAGCGCAGAAAACGTAAAAACAGCAGCGGTCACTAAAGGACGGATTTGTGTAAAACCGCCCAGTCACTAAGGGGTTAAACAAAAAACAAAGACCAAGGACCATGTCAACAGTCCAGGATTTCTACAACTCCAGGCTATATTCAATTCTGTAAGAAATCCAAAAAGGCACAGAGATTGTCAGGAGGATAGAAGATTGGTAAGTAAGTGTTCCAAAAAGCCGAAGGTGAAATATTTTCCCTTGGTCGTCAAGATTCGTTTGCCTCCGCCAGTCCCAGATTCTCCCCTCCGCACGCAGCCCTGAATCAATGTCAGTTCTTAATTTCTCCTAATAAAGCAGACGACACTGTTCATATTGCGTTACACACTCACTGGCCATTTGATATGGCCGTTTTTTATTTGGTACAGAATCAGATAAAAATAGTTAACACCCTCGCTCCCCAGACATCCCGGCACCGCCATTCAGCCTGCTCTCCATTAGGTCCTCTCAGATTGTAAGCTCTTGAGCAGGGTCCTCCCTGATACTGTTCTGTGTTTAACTTGTATGTATATTGGTTATTCTGTCTTTCCAATTGTAAACCGCTACGGAACTTGGTGGCGCCTTACAAATAACTATAAATGCAGTCATACAGAGCTATGGTCCTTGTTTCGGGGGGGGGATTCCAGGGGAGCAGTGGCAATCCAGGGGTACCGTTTGATAGAACAGGTCCCTATGGTGTCACAGTCCAAAAAGCACCCAAATCCGGAGGCAGGGGCAAGGATGGCAGCCTTTAGCATTTACCTCCAGGTGATGCTGCATGGTCGCTGGTGCCTGAACTTTTGGGGCCAAGAAAGGCTCACCAACGTGGGTTCCGATGGAGCTCCCTCCTGAAAATCACCCCAACGGTAGCTCCCATGAGGGGGACCCTAACCCCAAAAGTGCACCCTGCTGGAGCAAAGGGTTTTCAGGGCACCGAGGTTTAAAGTTTCTGCAGAAGTTTCCAATAAAGTAAATGCTGTGCAGTCTTTGAATGGGATGGGTTGGCCCATCTAGCTCTTTGGATGGTGATTGGCTGGGGTTTCAAACTCAGCTCATGGTTTCAAACCCAGGCTTCCCCTGGTGTCAGATAACACAGTGAACATGAGGGACAGACTTAAAGGCATTTGGATTATGTGCTG
The DNA here is from genome assembly GCA_009667805.1 of Leptobrachium leishanense. Lineage (NCBI taxonomy): Eukaryota > Metazoa > Chordata > Amphibia > Anura > Megophryidae > Leptobrachium > Leptobrachium leishanense. Next base: position 341,916,981 of record CM019063.1, read on the forward strand.
ATGGGGAAAAGTCACAGACCACCACTTTTTTTTTATTTCAAGTTTTTATTTGGTAAGAAAGGGTCACAGGTTAACCAGCAGAGAGGGCATCGCAGGGCCATAATGATCATCGGCAGCGCAATCAGAGAAAATCAACAGAGGGTCATATAAGAGAAAATCATAGAAAAGGTTCAACAGTTGCACGGCAGGTTCTCAGAGAGAGTGATAAACATGAACAACATGGGGTATAGGAGAAAAACAATAATAATAATTATAATAAGGGATCAGAGGAGGTGCTCGGCATATCTTTGCTCGAAGGATGGTGTCCCGAGGGAGAAAAAAAAAGGGGGGGGGAAGGGGAGCAGGGTGGAGGCACATGCCATAACTGACACTCCTGGCACACTCCCAAAGGAGGCCATGGAGGGACAACGTCAAGAGGCCCGGTGGTCCAAGGGCCAAGTATGGCAAGTTTTGCCATAGAGGCGCAACTCGGGACCACACAGAGCGTGCCAAAAAACAAGTGTGGGGGGGGTACACCATATACGACAAATTGGGCACTGGGGAGAGACCAAACCAGGGATGAGGAGAATAAAACACAATAAAAGGGGTGGGGGAATAAAACATTGGCCTCTGACATCGCAAGGGTAACGGACGGTTAATGACGGGGGATTCCAAGAAAAAAAAAAAACTAGGATAATCAATAATCAACGGCTACAGAAAAAAAAGGGCAACAAAATGAAAAGAAAATCGGGGGAAAAATACATCAGTCAGCCTGGGTCCCGCAACTGGCCCTGTGAGGCCGGCGCGACACCAGAGCTCGCGCTTCATCTAGGGTCGTCGCCGTGAGGGTCCCACCTTCAGAGGATATAAGGAGAGAGCCCGAAGATCCCCAGCGGAGCGAACACCGTGCAGGTGCAGCAAGGCGGTGACCTCCTTATAGAGTCTACGGGCTGCCAGCATTGAAAAAGGCAGATCTCGAAAGATGGTGATTGAGTCAGCAGTGTGAGCGACCCGAAAAGTAGGGCTAACGGCCTGCAGGATCCGGGAATGAGAGTCCACATCTCAGAGCACCAGAAGGACATCTCGGGAGGCCCCAGCCGGGGCTGCAGCCGCCTTCCGGAGGCGCATGACCGACAGAACCGGTGACCCTGTGACATCGGTAGAGGTCTGCAGGATTCGGGCCACCAAGCCAACCGCATACTGAAGAAGCCCCTCCTCGGCTATATTCTTGGGGAACCCCCGTAGTCGCAGATTTCTCAGTCGGTGCCTAGATTCCAGGGCCATCACTGCAGAGTTCAGGTGAGTAACCTGTTGTCGGAGATCTGCAACCTGGGCATCCATCGCTACCTGCGCCCCCTCCACCTTTAGGGTACGGACATCCACGTCGTACCGGCTGGGTGGAGTAGAGGTAATGTCGCTGCTCTGCATGGAGAGAGCCTGTGGAGTCATGGGTTCATGAGCAACCTCTCCAGTAAGTGTCCTTGGCAAGACACCCAACGGTACATACTCGCCACCCAGGACATACTTGAAAACAAGAGAAATCTTAATGAATCCTTCCTGGTAAAATCCTTTCTCAAAAAAATAATAAAAAAAAAAAAATATACGGGACTGGACAAACCACCACTTTTAACATTAATACATAAACAGACAAATAGCTTACATGAGGGGAATAGCAGAGGAGCGAGGTTTTAGTACAGTCCACAGTCTCTGAGCACAGGGTTCCGTGACAGTAAGAACTAAGATTCCTTGGACCCAATCATACACTGTATCATTGCCTTAGGTGATAGCAGGGTTGGGAGCCCTGTATTTACTAGCAGTAGACCTGTGTATAAGGTGTAGAGAATTCCTATTAAAAGTCAGAAACGGGCCTTCCAGTGTCTGTGGGTATAAGATAAATGGAAAACCTCTGTTGTTAGACACCTCAGAATGCAGTGTGGAAAACCTCTTAAAGGATTAGCTAGTAAAAAACAGGACTCACACCCTGTATGATTGGCTCCCGGGTAGGTATGCACCGATACTAGTAATCGGTACCGGGACCTGCACGAATACATGGTACTCTTGCAGAGGCCCCCAATACCTAAACCGATACCAGAAGCCAGCGCTGGGCTAGCTTGTTGGCCGGTTTCTTTGGGGCAGTGTTTGGCGCGCTGCCAGGCTCCTCCGGCGTCTTCTTCCTTTGAGCTGCTACCAACAAAGAGTTGCAGCCCGGCCGCTCGTTGGGATCCACCAGCCGCGATCTCGTCAGATAGCGGAGTTCACAAGATCTCACGAGACCGCGGCTGTGCGTGCTTCCCAACGAGCGGCCAGGCTACAAGCTCTGCAGGCGGCCGCTTGAAGGAAGACGACGCCGGAGGAGCCTGGCAGTGCGGGAGGGTCAGCTGGGGCAATATATGTGTGAGCTTTGGGTTAGATATATATATCTGTTCCTATTGAAAAGCGGTCACATGACTTTAAATAAAAATATCGGTACTCGGTATCGGTGAGTACTTTTAAAAAGTATCGGTACTTGAACTTGGTCTTAAAAAAAAATGGTATTGGTGCATCCATACTCCCAGGAATATTTGAGTGCTTGTAATGTGTGTTTGCAGATAGCTCTCTGTACCATTACCTCCGACTCTATACTTTATCAAACGAAAACACAATCTTAAACATCTTTTTGTGATTTTTGTTTGTTCTTGGGGCATTTTAGAATATTGTTAAAAAGAAGTTAAAGTTTTACTTGCGTTGTAACAAGATTTTTAATTAAAAGGTTTTGTAGAATTTTTACAAAAAGGAGTGCTTGTGTCGACATGAAAATCGCAGATAGTAAAATACAAGAAGATATGTTACTTTGCAAAATACAGAGCGGCAACATAATTAAGCAGCAGTACAGATAACATATTATTTACAGAAATAATAAATCTGGCAGAATGAGGCGGGAGGAGGGGTAACTATGAATAATTGAATAGATCAAAGATTGTGAAGACACAGATTGATCACCAATGTTGGGCAGAGCAGAGAGTTTGCGTGCTTGATTTGGGTAAAGTACTCAACAGGAGCAAAGATGATCTGTACATGATCAAGGAGGACGTACAAGGGGGTGGGAGAAGGGATGGCAATATAGTCAAGTGGAAAAGACAGTACAGTTGCAATCAAAAATGCAGGAAGTGGACCAGTAAAATAAGCAGTTGATGTTGGTCAACTGTGCCCTTCGCTCTGTGAATAAAGTCCTCAGTGACCTGTACATTGACCAGCCATTCAAGAATCAAAAGGGGTGTCGGGAGACTTCCAATGCTGCGTTATGACCTGCTTAGTGGCATGTAGAAGGCGAATGTCAAGCGAGCGATGTAGTCTGCTAGAGCTAGATCCAGGTGAGTGTGAGAGTGTGACGCAGTAACATAGCTGCTGGGGTGAAGTGGGGGGGGGGGGTTGATGATACTTTACATATAGCAGCATGTAGCAGTCTCCAAAGAGGCTGGATCTGTGGGCATAACCAGCACATGTGGAGCAAGTCAGCATGTGGAGCGTGCCACTTCCAGCGATCGTCATCAGTAGGTTTAACATAGGTGAAGAGCGCTGTTGGGCGATACCATTGACAGAGCACCTTGTGTGCAGTTTCCTGCATTTTGGTGGCTTGTGTACGCAAGTATGAAGAAGGACTGCGGTTGTGCTACCGGGATGTCCTGAGGTGGTTTTGGATGCCCTCTATGTGGAGTCTGGCCAGTGGTAACTGGGGTTGGTCGGGAGGGGAGGGCATATCCTCTGTCAGAATGCCAGTAGCTGTTGCAGTAGTATAAGTGGTGAGGGCCACGGATCAATTGAGGTGGACTGTTGCAGGGTTGTCCAAACCCGCAGCGTGGCTGAGATTGTAGGGTGCTGTGCGGTGGGTGTTTGTGGTGCTGTGCCCAGAAGCCAAGGAAAAGACGGCGAAAGAACACCCAGGTATGGTCTATTCTAGGGAAACCCATAATTTATTTTGGGGGTCTGCACGCCACTCCAGACGTAAGAGGTGTACTCCCTGATGGTAGCATCGAAGATGTGGTAAGGCTAGACCCCCAAGGGCTTTCGAAGTTGTCAAGAGAGCCAAGCGCAATCGCGGTTGGTGGCAATTTCACACATATGTCGCAAATAGTTTCTAACGAGAAAAAAAAAACATGAAGGGCATAATGATTGGCACAATTTGAAAGAGAAACAAGATAGGAGGGAGGATATTAATTTTTAGTACACTTATACAGCCAAACCATGTGATATGCGGGTACATCCAATTCCAAGCAAGGGCAAAAAGATTGTTGCAAACAGGTCCGTTGTGTTGGGGGTTAGCATGATGCCCAGATACAGCGCGCATGCGTAGAGGGGAGAGCTAGACACGGAACCCACGCATGCATATTACTCAACCGAATGCCAGATAAATCTGCACCGCTGATTTGCCGCTCCATTCGCCAGACAGATGTAAATGTGGTCCACTGAATTAAGACCTTAGTGATTTGATCCTGCCCCTCTCCATTGAGCCCTACTAAGACGCTACAAGTTGACCACACCCCATGAAGACGGCACAAACCATCTCTGCCCAGCACCTGCTAACGGTCATCACTACCGCTTCACTATATAAGAACGTAAGTAAGCTACAGTCTCTTCCTGGCATACTACTCCCAACCATTATCCGTACTGCTCCTGAGGATACCCTAGTGACGAAACGTGTAGGGCAACGGAGTATGGGATATTAAAATGCTGAATTTAAATTTAGTTTAAACTGGTTTTGCTGCTAACAGGAGATTCCAATTGGGGTGGATCCCTGCCATACAGCATTCTGAGCATGAGACCATTCTAAGGATCTTAATGCTTTCCTACTATTCTTTGGCTTCCTACTTTTTCTACACAATGGATCCATGAAGCTCATTTTCCTAACTATCCATGCTAGACCATTGAGCCAATATTTCTAGTTAGGCAGGCTGAATCTGTTTGACCAGCAATACCCTGTCCTACTTATCTAGGTTCTTAAAAAGGTCTCTCAAATGTGAGCCCAGATCCAATTCCTGTAATTAGTGGGATTTATATGTATGTCTGTCCTGATTTTAAGTGTAGAATAAATGTTAAGGTTTAAAAAATATGTTCCAATTGTCCTTTGACCCTATCGGATAGGATGCCCAGATATTTCATTAAATAGTGAGCACCATCGAAAAGGGAAGGCATCTTCAAGTTGGGTGCGGAGTAGGCATGGGAGTGTAAATCCTAAGAGCTCTGGATTTAGCCATGTTAATTTTGTAATTGTTAATTGAACCATAGTGAAAGGCAGTAAGGGACAGTAAAAAAATCCAACGGTTGTTGGAATTTTTCTAAAAATAAAAAAAAAACAGTATTTTTGTGCTTGTGGCATCACACATTAATCCCCCGAATTGCTCTGGATGGTCTATAGCAAGGGTCTAGGGTAAGGGCAAATAGGAGGGTAGTCCGGTCTGCTGCCATTCCGTATAGTAAATGGAGTGAAATGGACAGTCTGCAATTAAGTTAATCATAGTGGTTGGAGAATCATAAAGGGCCTCAATCTATTTAAGTGTATGTTGGCCAAAGGTCAATCGCTGGGTCAAGTGCCCCTGGGTGGCCAGAAACGACCCTAAAAGCGATTGACCCAGAACCAGGAGGGTTCCACCTCATGTGAGTCAAAAAAAAAAAAAAAAAAAAGATCTATATTCATTATACGGTTCCATATGGGTCGCACTATGATATATTCCTCTTTTTTTGTCTCCACTTGAGGGATATCTTGAGAAGAGGACCACGAAAGTTTTGGGACCTGCTATATTTCAAGAAGGACATTGCTATCGCTACACTACTTTGTCTTGTATGGTTGAGTAACAAGGACCATTTTTGTGTATGAGCGATTTCCATAAGACATTTATCAGCGCTACTATTCCTTCTGTTTTTCACAGGGTCAAGAACATGTAGGGCCAGTGCACAACATCAAACCCGTTTTCCGTGTCCGTGGACAGAAGCAAGGCGAGAGTAGATAGAGCCTCAGAAGCTGCATGAATGAGGTTAATAGCCCTTGTGGGGTATAGTCTCTCACCTCCCTCCCAAGTATGAATCCGGTTTGATCAGGGTGTACTAGGTATGGAACTAATTGAGCTAGTCGTAAAGGCAAGACATTAGCAAATACCTTTCGATCCTGGTCTAAGGCTGTTCACATAGCGGGTGTCACCTTTTGTATGTACAGTGGCAAGAAAAAGTATGTGAACCCTTTAGGATTACGTGGAGTTTTGCATGAATTGGTCATAAAATGTGCTCTGATCTTCATCTAAGTCACAACAATTTGAAATTCACAGTCTGCTTAAAATAATACAACACAAACATGAAAACATATAATGTGTTTATTGAACATAACATGTAAACATTCACTGTGCAGGGTGGGAAAAGTATGTGAACCCCTAGCCTAATGACTTCTCCAAGAGCTAATTGGTGCCAGGAGTGAGCCAACCTTGAGTCCAATCAGTGTGATATTATTGGATGTGTTGCTGAAAGCTGTCCTTCCCTTTAAAAACACACACTAGTTTTGGGTTTACTGGTTTCAAGAAGCACTGCCTGATGTGAACCATGCCTCGCAGAAAAGAGCTCTCAGAAGACCTAGGATCAAGAATTGTTGACTTGCATGAAGCTGGAAAGGGTTACAAAAGTATCTCCAAGAGCCTTGATGTTCATGTGTCCACGGTAAGACAGACTGTCTACAAATGGAGAAAGTTCAGCACTGTTGCTACTCTCCCTAGGCATGGTCGTCCTGTAAAGATGACTGCAAGAGCACAGCGCAGAATGCTTAATGAGGTAAAGAAGAATCCTAGAGTGTCAGCTAAAGACTTACAGAAATCTCTGGTACATGCTAACATTTTTGTTGACACATCTACAATAAGGAAAACATTTAACAAGAATGGAGTACATGGGAGGACACCACGGAGGAAGCCATTGCTGTCCAAAAAGAATATTGCAGCACATTTGAAGTTTGCAAAAGAGCACCTGGATGTTCCACAGCACTACTGGCAAAATATTCTGTGGACAGATGAAACCAAAATTGAGTTGTTTGGAAAAAAACACACAACACTATGTGTGGAGAAAAAAAAGCACAGCACACCAACATCAAAACCTCATCCCCACTGTAAAACATGGAGGAGGGAGCATCATGGTTTGGGGCTGCTTTGCTGCCTCAGGGCCTGGGCGGATTGTTGTCATTGATGGAAAAATGAATTCCAGAGTTTATTAAGACATTTTGCATGAAAATGTAAGACCATCTGTCTGCCAATTGAAGCTCTGCAGAGGATGGGTGATGCAACAGGACAATGACCCAAAGCAAACAAGTAATTCAACAAAAGAATGGCTTCAACAAAACAAAATACGCCTTCTGGAGTGGCCCATTCAGAGTCCTGACCTCAACCCGATTGAAATGCTGTGGCATGACCTTAAGAGAGCGATTCACACCAGACATCCCAAGAATATTGCTACACTGTAACAGTTTTGTGAAGAGGAGTGGTCCAAAATTGCTCCAGATCGTTGTGCAGGTCTGATCTGCAACTACAGGAAACGTTTGGTTGAGGTTATTGCTGCCAAAGGAGGGTCAACCAGTTATTAAGTCCAAAGGTTCACATACATTTTCCACCCTGCACTGTGAATGTTTACATGTTCTGTTCAATAAAAACATATGTTTGTGTTGTATTATTTTAAGCAGACTGTGTTTTTCAAATTGTTGTGACTTAGATGAAGATCAGAGCACATTTTATGACGAATTCGTGCAAAACTCCACGTAATCCCAAAGGGTTCACATACTTTTTCTTGCCACTGTATATGTATGTGGGTGCAGATCTATATCTATCTATCTATCTATATATATATATATATATAAAAAAAAATTATAATTGGGATCTGGACTGGGCGAGGCAGGTTATAAAGATTGCTAAAGTTGGTGTGAAATAGTGCTACGTGGTCAGTGGGCAATGTGGCATGCGTGCCTTGGGGCGGGCGAAGGAGGTGAGGGATAGAGTTTGTGCCTATGAGATTTAAGGGCTCGGGCTCTGGAAAGTTTTGCGGACCGTGAGAATTGCTTTCTGTGCTTGACTGTTCACGAAGAAGCGAAGTTGTGTGTGTAATTCTGTGAGCTCAGCATAGACAGAGTCATTGTTCCGGCCTGGGAATGCGCTCTATTTTTCCTTCTAGAACCCGGTTTGATCAAATACCCCCTTATCACTGCCTTGTGTGTCACCCACAAAATTTGCTGGGAAACTTCTGGGGTGCTATTTTCAGCAAATTACTGTTTCAGGGTGCCAAGAAGACCTTCTATTACAAGGGGGTCCGCAATGTGTGACATTAATTTGCCACAACTTCTCCCTGGGGTGTGTCATGGGCAGGTGAAGGAAGGGGACTACTGGGTTATGGTCTGAACAGGTCATTGGATTTGCGATTGCGAAGTCCAGGAGGTGCAGGTGGCCAAATGGGAGGAAGAGGTAGTCAAGTCTGGAATAGGATGAGGAGGGCTGTAAAAGGTGTCATCTTTCAAAAGGGGGCAAAGCCGAGCCAACAATCAACAAGTCGAAAGGGGGAAACAGTTCCCCCTATTGAGGCACCATCTCAGGGGATCCTGTCGTGAGACACCGGCCAGTGGGATGAGCGAAAGCAATTGTGGACAACAATTAGATAAAATGAGAGTCAATTAAAAAATCTAAATAAACAGTTATAATACAAACGTAAAAACATAAGAGCCACGGTTATGAAACGGTCTCCTGCTGAAAAAAAGTATTGGGCAGGGATGTAATTATGCCAGGATCACCGGGCAAAGCAACTACCAAGGGTCTCTGGCATACTTGGCAGAGAAGGAGTAGAAAAAGAGGAAAGGGGAGGTCAGCACAGGCTGCGACACTTAAGGGGATTGTGAAGCCACATATCAGGTTTAACGTGCGATATTGTATCAGGTTGAAGACATGGGTTTGCCAAGTGGAAACAAAAAGGGTATAGGTAATGTCAGCACTGCATGTCTGAGGATGTCCAGAGGGTAAGTGCACAACCTCTGCTGTGCTGGAGGGGTGGGGGTGTTTAACACTGGCTAGAGATGGAGCAACTTCTCGGTAGACCATCCTTGTGGAAGAGCTGCTAGTCGGGGCAGGGTGTGAGCTGAGACCTGCAATTTACATCTCTAGGGATCCGGAGAGTCAGGTAGGCCTGGTGACAATGGCTGGGAGGAGGAGCGTCATCTCCGACAGTTGAGTTGCGGACACGGCTGCATTAGGATTGGTTGCATGTAGCGAGCCAGGGGGTCTGGCCAGCTTGGGAGGGTGGCTGACGGCAGAGAAAGGACCTCCAGAAAAGACTGTAGGGTCCGCTTCAAAGAGTAGTGTATGTACGCTAAATTCGTATCAAACCTGAAGTATAAATGGGTGCAGCCACTTGTACTGTAGAGTTTGGGCCTGAGTAAGTGGAGGTGAGGGGCGCAGGTGGCAACAAGTGATGGGCGACAGATCTTGAAATTAGGGCTGAAACAACTAATCGATGATTAATAGTTGTCAACTATTTCCATTATCGATTAATCGTGTCGATTAAATCGTCCTGTGTACAGCACACACGGTTTAGAGTCAGACTGAGTTAGACTTAAATAACTTCAGCTTCGGAGCTGATTGGAGAAGACGTGTCACTGCTTTACTAGGTATGATTTAGTTCTAGGGTTATGTCAGACACAACCAGCTTGTTTTTATTCCGTTTACAAAAGTAGCAGAACTATAACACAAACAAAGGATACTGCCACTGGGAGAAGGAGCTGTATGTCTGTGTTTTATATTTAGTGGAAGCTGGAGTCATGTGTCACCATCCCACCCTCCCTGCTGCACCCTCTTTGGTCGAGAACTGCCATTCCCTCCCTTTGAAAAACGAATCAATTTGCACAAAGTGCAACTAGAGTACCAAGAGTAGGTTAATTTTATCTTTTTTGTATAAATGAACGTTGTACACTGCATTGTATTATGTATATTTTTCTGCACTTTGATAAAGACCAATTAGGTCGAAACGCGTTAGTGCTGCAATAAATTTTACTTTATTTTATCCTGCCGACTTTTCGTCTGTGACATATCCCGGGGATCCAATATTTCATCTATGGACCAGGTTATCACCACGGATGGTTGCTGGTAGGACGGGCTGGTGAGATCATATCCACAGATATATGCCTATATAGTCCAGAGCCGACTTTATGGGGCTCAGAAAAAAGTGGAGTTAAATACTTTCTCTCTGGAAATCAGGTGTCATAAGGATGTACTGCGCAATGTATGTCTCCTATTAGGTTTTCTAGATTATCTTGAAGTATTACTCACTGGACACTTGGCGTAAGCGCGAGGAATCTACCCATTATTCTAATTTTAATAATACACATAAACAGACAATGAATGAAAAATTGCAAGGTTGGTGGTAGAGGGTGTGGAGGGTGGGACAATGACCACCAATCAATAAGCAAAATTGCACAATGAAAGGGTAAAGGGGTCTATACCTCGGCGGTTCAAGCCACCTACATAACCAGTAATGTAATAAAGGAGTACCAGACAGCATATAGCAAACCCAAACAACTACCCTCACCAACCAAAGTACAGTTAAAAACAACATCAAGGAGGCATAGCTTGACGCGTTTCGCCCGTCTGGGCTTAGTTTGAAGCTAGTATGCCTTAAATATTCACCCCAATATATATAGGTACCTAAATTAAACAAATACCAGACAGCTGGACCGAAAATCAGTATGGGGAAATCACTTCCGGGTACGCCGGCGATCACATGACAATTGAGACCAATGAATTAACAGGAACATCATGGGTGCAAAAAAGGGCCAATCAAGAAGCAGTGGAGGTCACATGGGATTAATGGCCAATAAACAGCTCCCAGTGTCCAGGAATGAACAGAGTGGATTCTGCAGTGTACTTCCTGGTATGTCAGCGATCACATGGCAGTTAAAACCAATAGGGTAACAGGAACATCATGGGTGCAGAATGGGCCAATCAAGGAACAGTGGAGGTCACATGCGATCAAATGGCCAATCAACGGATCCCAGTGTCCAGAAATTATCAGAATGGACTCTGCAACATACTGATCAGCTAAGAAAAGGGCAAGAATGATAAAAAGCCACTGCAGCCTGCAAGAATACGCTATAATGTTGCCATAAGGCTATAAGCGTGACATAAAGATCAACTAGGTAGCAGAACGTCCTAATGCCGATATAATAATGCACAAGAGCACCAAGGAAATAACAATGGTGACATCAAACCACTTGAGAAGGTCTAACCTAATGCTGATGTGCAGATGAATAAAGGGGTGAAAAATAAAAACTAACATAATAATGGAATGAATGACTATTAACCAAGGTCTAGACATATGTATGTCAAAAAATCATGTATATATTAAACATGTACACATATATACATGCTCATATATGCTCATAAATGTATGAATGCATATACAACACAATAAAAAGGGGAGCAAAAATAATGATAATAATATAAAGAACCTTAATAAGGGGCATGTAGGGAAACATCATGTGACCATGCGGACAGTTGGAAGAGAACCACAATACAGAACCAAGTGACTAAATAAAAGGGGTAAACGTAAACCCTTCATTAAGTCCAAAGGGTGACCGAGTATTGAGTTGGTAAATCCAAAAGGCTTCACGTTGAAGTAATTTGATGTCAAGATTGCCCTTCCTTGGGCCCAACTTGATCTGCTCAATGCCCAAAAATTTCATGTTATTGAGTGTACACATATCGCAACTCTGAAAATGTCTTGCAACGGGGGTATCCTTAAGTGATTTGATAGATCTGACATGTTCCAAAATACGTACTTTTAATGGTCGGATGGTTTTGCCAATATATTTTTTACCACAATAACAAATGAGTTGGTACACAACGCCAGTGGAATTGCAATTCAAAAATTGGCGGACAGAAAAAGTTTTGGAATTGTCAAAATTAGAAAAGTGCTTGGGATCACGGGATACATAAGCACAAGCGGTGCATCTGCCGCATTTGTACATGCCCTTGAGTCGATTGATTAACCAAGAAGTGTTGGGAGACCGGGGAGTTTGAAAATGACTATGTACATCTCCTGGCTGTCATAGAAGGATGTGGAGTAAGAGCCCCCTTCAAATAAGGGTCCTGAGTTAGCAATGGCCAATACCGCTTACATATATGTCTAATAGCGAGCCACCCACAGTCAAAATTGGCAATCAATCTGATAGACTCCGATTTTGTAGCAGTGGGAGCATCTTGCAAGAGGCCGTGTCGTTCGGTGATCAATGCCCGTTTATAAGCGGACTTTAAAACCCGGTTAGGGTAACCCTTCTCTTTGAAGGCCAACCGAAGAGCCTGAGATTTATGCTTAAATTCTGAAATGGAACTACAGGTACGACGTAACCTCAGGTACTGACCTACTGGAATACCCTTGCGCAATGAATGAGGATGATGACTAGACCATAATAGTAAATTGTTGGCAGCCGATGGTTTACGAAACAAGGTTTACGAAACAAGGGTTTACGTTTACCCCTTTTATTTAGTCACTTGGTTCTGTATTGTGGTTCTCTTCCAACTGTCCGCATGGTCACATGATGTTTCCCTACATGCCCCTTATTAAGGTTCTTTATATTATTATCATTATTTTTGCTCCCCTTTTTATTGTGTTGTATATGCATTCATACATTTATGAGCATATATGAGCATGTATATATGTGTACATGTTTAATATATACATGATTTTTTGACATACATATGTCTAGACCTTGGTTAATAGTCATTCATTCCATTATTATGTTAGTTTTTATTTTTCACCCCTTTATTCATCTGCACATCAGCATTAGGTTAGACCTTCTCAAGTGGTTTGATGTCACCATTGTTATTTCCTTGGTGCTCTTGTGCATTATTATATCGGCATTAGGACGTTCTGCTACCTAGTTGATCTTTATGTCACGCTTATAGCCTTATGGCAACATTATAGCATATTCTTGCAGGCTGCAGTGGCTTTTTATCATTCTTGCCCTTTTCTTAGCTGATCAGTATGTTGCAGAGTCCATTCTGATCATTTCTGGACACTGGGATCCGTTGATTGGCCATTTGATCGCATGTGACCTCCACTGTTCCTTGATTGGCCCATTCTGCACCCATGATGTTCCTGTTACCCTATTGGTTTTAACTGCCATGTGATCGCTGACATACCAGGAAGTACACTGCAGAATCCACTCTGTTCATTCCTGGACACTGGGAGCTGTTTATTGGCCATTAATCCCATGTGACCTCCACTGCTTCTTGATTGGCCCTTTTTTGCACCCATGATGTTCCTGTTAATTCATTGGTCTCAATTGTCATGTGATCGCCGGCGTACCCGGAAGTGATTTCCCCATACTGATTTTCGGTCCAGCTGTCTGGTATTTGTTTAATTTAGGTACCTATATATATTGGGGTGAATATTTAAGGCATACTAGCTTCAAACTAAGCCCAGACGGGCGAAACGCGTCAAGCTATGCCTCCTTGATGTTGTTTTTAACTGTATTTTGGTTGGTGAGGGTAGTTGTTTGGGTTTGCTATATGCTGTCTGGTACTCCTTATTACATTACTGGTTATGTAGGTGGCTTGAACCGCCGAGGTATAGACCCCTTTCATTGTGCAATTTTGCTTATTGATTGGTGGTCCTTGTCCCACCCTCCACACCCTCTACCACCAACCTTGCAATTTTTCATTCATTGTCTGTTTATGTGTAAAATGAACCTACTCTTGGTACTCTAGTTGCACTTTGTGCAAATTGATTCGTTTTTCATGTTGTTTGGGTTATGCCCTTTTGTTGAGTACCTGGTGCCCCTTTCGTTGTGCCTTTTATTCCCTCCCTTTGGCCTGGTCCCTTTCCCCAAACTCACTGCTACACTCAGATCCGGTGTTTTGTCCATAGCCACTCCCCACTCACACTTAGGTCAAGTCACTCCCTTCCACCTCCAGGCCCTCCTTCCACTCAAGTTTGTCCACAAAATTATTTAAAAGGGACACTACGCACCCTGACCACTTTATCTCATTAACCCCAATTTCATGCTGACATCATCATCTATGACCAAGTCCTTGTAGCTGGGTTCATTTGAAAAAGCAAACATGGACTTAAGCCGCGCATGCAGCATCAACCCATCTCTCTGATCAAGCACTCGCACACCTTGTGTGAAAAGTACACAAGATACGCAATTTGCATATGTACATATGAAATTATGTACAGTACTCAAATTGCTTATGAAAAAAGGGGGAGGGGGTTGTGGTTATTTGTGGGAGGGGTTTTTATTAACACAAAATTCCTTTTAAGTAAACAATTTTTTTTTATTATCCGATGAATCAAAATAATAATCAGCCCAACTAAATCGATTACGAGTATAATCGTTAGTTGCAGCCCTACTTGAAATAGGGAAATTCTTGCATTGCAAAGTTGATGAAGCGGGAGCCCATGACTGCTGTCATTATATTTTCCTTAAATGGGTGACGGAGAAGACAGCAGATCATATCCCGTGGGGGTGCGTCAGGGCGTGCAGGGCTCTATGAAACTGTTCAAATTCAATGTCCATTGCAGGGTCTCTGCTAAGGATTTCATTGAACAGGTGTGTTTTAAATCCACAGGGGTGCCCTCCCCCTTCCAGAAGAGCTCTTACCCTTATTTTATTGCGTCATCCTCAGTTTTCAAGATTCCCAACCCTGGTCCTCAGGGCCCACTAACAGGCCAGGTTTGCGAGATAATCGCCTGTGCGGTGCTTCAGATAATTTGCTGCTCAGGGATTGCAGGGTTCAGTCTGCATTTCCCCAAGGTAATTCGTTAAACCTGGCCTGTTAGTGGGCCCTGAGGACAAGGATTGGGGACCATTGCTCTTGATGTCTGTCCATAGTTTTCGTGGATTTTCGCTGTGTTAAGAGGCTAACCGTATGCTGGATCCTATGCGGCAGCCGGCTGAGGTCCTCTCGCAGGCCTCTGAGCTTGGCCACATTAATATTTTTTGGGTGTGCAATTGATAAATATCTATCCATCTAAGAAGACTACCCATCCAACTGAGGGGAGGGGGAAATAACATTTCCCTACACCATAATTCTCAGTCTTTGCGTCACTTCAACTCACTTTACTTTGGTTTCCCACATATCACTTCACTGTTCATCAAAAGACAGCAGAATTTTTTGCTCTAACCTGAAATCCGGAATCCCACAAGATGTACTAATTCCAGCTCCTGTATGGAACACCACATATTTAGCATTACGAATCATATCTGCCAGCTCCATTGCCTTCCTGACCAGCTCTTCTGGTGGGTCAAAAACCTGGGTGAAATACGAGAGAGTTAGCCTTTTAAGAAGTAAACCCAAGAGTGTTATTCACAAAACACAAACACAGTATTATTATTATTGTCATCATTTATATAGCGCAACAGTTTCCACAGCGCTTTACAATAACCAAGTGGAACGAAATACATATAAACGGACATAGGATGGAAACAAGAGGTGTAGAGGGCCCTGCTCATAGGAGCTTACAGTCTAGAGGGATTGGGGTTGAGGAAGACAGAGATGTGAGGGAACAGGGTGGAGGGGGCAGGTAGTGGGATGAGAGGATCGTACTAGTTTAAGGACCTCTTGTTCAGTAGCTTAAGGGAACGAGTTAACCACTTCCATGCGGAGGACGCGCTCAGCGCGTCCTCCACATGGCTCCTGCTGTGCGGAGGACGCGCTGAGCGCGTCCTCCCTTTGGGGTCAGCGTTCGGCCGGGTTCCGGCCGATCGCTGGCCCCCCCGGTGCGGGCTGACATCCTCGATGTCAGCCCAGCATCCGGAACCGCCGCCGATGAAATTAGGTGTCATCGCGGCAGCGCGATGACACCTAATTCAGGCGTCCCCCCCGCATGTGCGGAGGAGGCGCCTGAAAGGGAGGGGGGGGGGGAGGTCCTTCGGACCTCTCTCCCTCCCGATCGGCGGCGTTGCGGGGGTTAACCCAGGCACCATTTGGAAGGGCACAGCCTGCCCTTCCAAATGGTGCCTGGCATTAACCCCTGGGGAGCTGGATCGCGAATCGGCGCTGAAAAGCGCCGGTTCGTGATCCTTTCCCGGAGCTGGCCGACATCTTGGATGTCGGCCAAGCCTCCGGGAACTCCCCCTGAGGACTGGTGTCATCGTGCATAGCACGATGACGCCAGTCCTAGAGTTAACCCCTAACTGCCACCAACGGTGGAGATAGGGAGTTCCAATGAACTCCCTATCTCCCGATCCGTGGCAGCTAGGGGTTAAAGTTTGGTATGGTTGGATCGGCCAGAGCATGGCCGTTCCAACGATACCAAACACTACTGTGAATTTTTTTTTTAAAAAAAATAAAAATAAAAATATATTTTAAAAAAAATTATATAAAAAGAAAAACAACATTTTTTTTTTCTTTTTTTTGGTTCGTTAATGCAGCAATATTGTTCCCATTTCAATTATAATGTGAACAATGATGCTGCACTAACGATTTTTGTATGCGGTGCGTTTGTTAAAAATCGTGTAATTTTCCCCAAAAAAAATGTAACGAGACCCCATCTCTAATTTTTTTAACAAGCGCACCCCATACAAAATATAACTGCAATTGCTCGCATGTTAAAATGTGAAAAAACACTTTACACGTTGTAAATTATTGAAAATACATATTTTATTGCATTTTTTGTTATAATATACAGACATGACATAACGTATACATATAATAATGACATATTATGAATCTACCGAGTCTGACGGAAAGAACGATATATAATATGTCTGGGTCATATACTAAAATAAGCCTTCAAAACACGTTTAAACATGATGAGCAAAACCGGTAAAAATTACCTCAGCACAGAGGTGTGAAAAGCCTCAGCAGCGAAAGGGTTAAACATGTGAGGATGGACATGGTTAGCATCTTCCTGCATGGGTGAAGATGGCATTGTTCTTATCTGTTCAATTTTTGCTGTGAAAAAGCATGCTAGGTCTTCGGCTTTGAGGTCAGTGTGAGGAACAGCCACCGCAGGACGGAGAAGGGAGTTGAAGTATAGTGCAGTAATCAAGGGAGGGAAATTCAAACAACGGGCAGGCGATGATTAATAAATTAAACTTTTCTGAATGATGTTTGGCAATCCAGAGAGGGAAATTCAAAGTTTACTGTGACTCAATGTCGATTAGGAAAATAACCTCCTACGTTTTCAAGTATTCATAATGAGCGAACAAATTAAAAACAATACTTCTTGGAGACACACTTGAACGTACTTTTGGCTCTGTCCATAAAACTGCTGAAGCTTATATCAAAGTGTGGGGTCTGTGGCTGGGGTCCAGGCATTAGCATGCAAATGTATAATGTTCTTCTCCTGTGTGCTCTTTTTCTCCCTTCGCTCTCACACTTCTCTCCTCCTTGATCTCTTACATATGGACTGGTAACTTTCTAGCTCTATGCTTTGTTACTCTCAGGACACTTTCAGGCCCGTGTCAGATGAACGCAGTTATCACGTCCGTATTGCCGGACAGTTTAACATCCGTGTTGCCGGAGGGTTTAACGTCCGTTGTACATAGAATCATGATCAATAGAGACCCACACATGAAGTATGTGAGCACTGAACTGCGCACGCACAACGCACGTGGCAAACGGACGCAAGTTAGGCAAGAACGTAAAACCGCTAGACGGACACGCAGAGTGCGCCACATCCGCGTAGCGTTCTGTTTGAGTCATGAGATGTCAGACGCAGCGCATTTGCAACGTCCAGCACCTTGACGCACAAAATGGCTTTTCATATCCTTTTCAAATTTTTATTTCCCATAGTTCTTTTTTTTTCTACGACTGTCAAAAAAAAAAAAAACGGACCGTGTGGTGTCTACAGTATCTTCCGTCAGTACATCTGTCAGTTATGCACGCAGAGTGAGCTCTGACTGCGTTCGTCTGACCCTAGCCTTAGGGAGTGATATGTTGCAGCACTACATATGTATTACATTATTTACATTTATATAAAACAACAACTGTATGCAGTCTGATCTGGTCACAATCAACAAGTCCAAAGTCTATGGCTGAGGTATACGCCATGAGATAAATCAGTGACACCCAACATTGAATTAAATGTTTAGTTATGAAACTACAGTTCCCTTATGAAGCTGAAGTTAGCTTCTTATTCAGGCAGCTTCCTATTCAGTGACTGAAATTGGCTGCTTATTCGCCAAGCTCTTATTCCTCAAAGAATAATGTCAATAAAAAGTATATCGAACAATTGGACAATTCTAACACATTCATATGATGAAATAAATTTATCCAGATAACTGGCACCCCCCCCCCCCACTCGTTTCAATGGTAGAAAATGAATAAGTAATTGGTGATTTCCTCTATGAAAATCATCTTGGCTCACCCCAAACTGACTAATTTTCTATCAATTAGACTGTTCTCTATCAGAAAAAACATAATCTGGCCCGAGCCAAACATTATTGATTAAGCAAACTGGCATCAAACCTAGCCCCCCCCCCCTCTCTATTATATGCAATGAGAAAAAATAAGTAGCTGATGATTTTCTCTATGAAAATCATCTTGGCTCACCCCAAACTGACTAGTTTTCTATTAATTATGTGGTATGCATTTGGTTTTGATGCATCCCTACTCTATACATAGCGCTCCCTGCGTCCCTATAATATATTTATATATATCACATGGGGTTGCTATATGATCAGGGCTACCTTTTTTATACTATTCCTATTAAATTGGCAGTAATTTTTATGTATTTTATTCAATAGAATTTTTTTTGCCTATATGACATGCACTTTTGTGAAAATAGAAGATTGTGTGTACATTTTAATTTAGTTATTGGATTCCTGTCCAGTACGGAGAGAAGCAAACATCATGCAATGTAGCCTGGCTGCGAGGTGGAGCGTCGTGAAGTCAAGCCTGCAAAATCTTTGCTTCACTACGCTGTGCGTCGCTACGCGCTCAGTGTATCTCAGGCTTTAAGCTCAGCCACACGCATCCTCTCCATAGGACTCAATTGAAACAGACGCCGGCGGTCACATGACCTGCTGGAGCTCGTCTTGCGAGATCCGGCCGGTCAGCGTAGTGATACGCAGGGGGAGACTGGGGGGGACTTTTTCCCCCAGTTTTTCCCTGCTCCCACCGTACTGAGGAGGAGGCGGACAGAGCCGCAGGCTTCACCGCGAACCAGGAGGTGAGTATACGAGTTTTAAGAAAAATTTTAGGCTGGTGTTAACGTATTCTTTAGAAGCGGAATCCGTTAGCACCAAGTCCTTGCTCTGGTTAACTTTTTGTTAATCGCAGCCAGACGTTAATCAGCGCTGGGACTTTGTAATCCTAACGCTGATTAACACTTTGCGCTCCCTATACTTAACATGGGGAGCGCAAAGTACAGTAACCTCGCGCAGAGAAGCACAAGATACCAAACGCAAACGGGTTACTTAACCTGTTAACGCAAATTAGAATCCAAACGCTAACTACTTGGGCTAAGGTTAACGCTCACGCAGGTGAGCGCTAACGTTAGTGTGACAGAACAGCCGTCACTTTCAAGTTATTGGCACATAAAACGTTAAGGCTAGGGTCAGACTAATGCAGTATTAACGTGCGTTTAGCCGCACTAAATCACGGCCGTGCTAGCAGCAAATTACATCCAATGCCGGGCAGCAAACGAATTGGCAAACGAACGCATTTTTTCGAGAACGTCAAACCGCTAGTACTGACGTACAGAGTGCGCTGCGTCCGCTAGCAGCATGTGTGCGTGAATAGGAGACGTCAGATGCTGCTAATGTTCGGCCAACATAACGTCCAGACGCAAAAAGTGTTTTATTGATGATCCGTACAAAATCACGGATGAAAATGCGCATCGTATGACTGCTATCGCGTATTCCGTGAAAAAATACGTCCATTCGTTCGAACGCACTTTTTCACGGACAACGCGAAAAATGCGTTTGTCTGACCCTAGCCTAAAAGTTCGTTGGTTCAATGTTAAATTTCGTTTATACAATTTATGTCTGTATGATCCCTGTGTGTATTGTGTTTCCCCTCACAATTCCCCGCACCAAACACCTGTATTCCCTCACAATTTAATACCACCTAAATTGCCCAGTTTTCGTTCCCCCAAGTTTATAATTCGTTGCATGACCCTGATGTTTATTAAGTTCTTTGACACCCCTGCCTTGCCCAGCCACCGTGGTTTATCTGCCCAGCGCAACCCTGATACAGCTGCCACCAGCCAAGACCTAGCACAGCCGACATGCCTTACACCCTGCACCTCTCAGCCCCTGTACATGCCACCAGAGTGCTTTTTGGTCAGAAGGGCTCTGGGAACATGGTGCCACTGCGCGGTGAGTTGTAAAGGGGAGCGCCACCGAGATCACTCCTCAATCAGCTGCTAAACTCAGGCCGGGCTTCCAGGTGCAGAGAAAATCCTGGGTTCGGAATCAGAGCCCGCACTCCAGGAGGGTGGAATTTCACGGGCAGGGAACAGCCCAGGGTGGGCCAGACAGTGTGGCACCAAGAGCAGAGCTCGAGGCAGGGGCAGCCCATGTTAAGTATACCAAAAGGGCTATGGCTGGTGGCAGTGTTAAAACTGAACCCGGGATGTCTGAGAGCTGGCATGGGAGAGAACAATGGGACTGTACCATATAAATGTGTCTGTATTGTTCAAAAATAAACCAACCTGCTTAACCTGCACTACACCTCAACGAGTATTTGATAAGAGGAACTATCTGCTAGGTATTTCCTATGGCTGACTCGCTAGCTTCCAGCAAGGGACCTGACGCCAGCTCGCTACCGCAGCTTGACTTTTTGCTGCAGATTAAAGGAATAAACAGTTTATAAGATATTGAATCAAAACAGGAATATTTTTACACATTGAAACCTATAGGATTCGCCTGAATAAACCTGCCGACTGAAACCACTGAATAGCAGGGCATTTCACTGACATTGCTCTGCTGTTTGGTGTCTGTGAATAGATTAACCATTACTTCTCTATGGGGGATTTCACTGCCGTCAAACAGGCAACATATTTGCTGGCAATTCGCCTAAATTTGGCGAACTGCCTGCTTTCTGAATAGCTGAATGACCCTGAAAATGCACCGTACGGGGAAATTCATTGTTTGGTGCCATTTCGGGGCCAGACCGGCTCTTTCTGAATAACCCTTATAGTAAAGTTTCAGGAAACTTCGGACTCAGAAGCTCCGCAGTCGAAGAGGAGGAGCTACGCACATCGAGGGACAAAAGGAGAGTAAAATCACCTCAAAATAAAAAAATTAAATAATTGTGCAGAGGCTGTCGGCAGCATTTGCCCAATTATTTTATGGAAAAGGGTAAAATCTATTTTCAATAGAGTGTCATTTTAAGTGATTTTTGTTTTGCAACAAACATTTGAAACTTCAAATCAACAGAGCTTGAAAAATCGCTCACTTACCTAAGATCGATAGGTGAAGGGGGTGGAGTGACCTGCTGCTTTCTCTGGCCATTATCAACAGACAATTGTGAACAAATATTCCTCAGCATTA
Source organism: Leptobrachium leishanense (assembly GCA_009667805.1). Classification (NCBI taxonomy): domain Eukaryota; kingdom Metazoa; phylum Chordata; class Amphibia; order Anura; family Megophryidae; genus Leptobrachium; species Leptobrachium leishanense. The sequence goes on from CM019063.1 coordinate 341,938,444, forward strand.
TTTTTTGGTTCTACGCAACCCCACTGAAGTGAACATGCAGGACTTTTGCAGGATTGCCCTGAGCTCCTTGGAGTCCATTGCACTCTTGGAGCCGATACTGGTGAGAGCGGCACTGCTTTTATGGATCAGTAGCTGAAAAATATGCTGGCTCAAGCCAGAATAGCACCGTTAATGGTGAGCCAAAAATAGAAAATAAAATCATGCAGCTTTTTTCAAATTGTGGATCCCAGTTGATGACTGGGATATGATTAGCCCAAGGTCGTAAAAGGGGCTAAAATGAGGAGGGCGAATTGGCGGTCAGGTTGCCCAGACAGTGGTCCAGAAAGTGATCCCAACTTTTCTAATGGAGTCCTGATTAGTAGTGAAGGAGAAAAGGGTGGAATGAAGTAGAGCATCACTAATAAAACTGCCTTGCATTGCAGTTTTGGCATCTTGCTTAAGGCTAGGGTCAGACGAACGCATTTTTCGCGTTGTCTGTGAAAAAGTGCGTTCGAACGAATGGACGTATTTTTTCACGAGTACGCGATAGCGGTCATACTATGCACATTTTTCGTCCGTGATTTTGTACGGATCATCAATAAAACACTTTGTGCATCTGACGTTAATAGGCTGGACATTAGCAGTGTCTGACATCTCCAAATCACACACAACACCGCTAGCGGACGCAGCGCACTCTGTACGTCTGTACTAGCGGTTTTACGTTCTCGAAAAAATGCGTTCATTTTCCACTTGCGTTGCGCAGCCGGACTTTCGTGCGACCGTACTTCGTATATTGGCCGTCATTGCCCGGCATTTGCTGCTAGTGCGGCCGTAATTAAGTGCGCCAGAACGCGCGTTCGCACTGCCTCAGTCTGACCCTAGCCTTATTCATCACAAATGCGGGCAGCATACGGACAGAGACACCAGCATTCTATGAACATTGTTTACTTTACTACTGGCTGCACCGCTCTCGGCTGGTAACGTAAGCCAGCATTCTCACTGACTCTTCCATGTCACCAACTCTCCCAACTCACCCATCTGCAGTTCGTGTACTCCTTTGTCTTCTCACATATCCCACTTTGGGAACAACTGTTCAATGACAATCATTTTGGCTCACCCATGAATGAATTTTTTTTTATTAAGTGGCTTCTCTTCCGTTGCAAAAAAAAACAACAAAATTTTGCCTGAGCCAAACAATATTGAGACAACTCGAACCCTGACATTAATTCTTTTAAATGCTAAACTAAAATGATCAAATCAATGACTTTTTCAATGAAAACTCTCTTTTTTTCTTTTGAATTATTTATTTTAGAATTTGAATACAGATAGTAAAAAGAAAGTAAGCGATGAACAATGGCCACGCAGGACCATAAAATGTCATCTATAGAGTCATGAAATAGTAAAAATAAAATGGAGGGGAAGGGGGTAAAGGAGTAAGTGGAGTAAAACAAATCCAAACAAATCGAGAGGGGCAGACCAAAAAAAGTGGTGTAGTCTGGCAGGGCGGGGGCATCATGAAGGGGGGGGGGGAAATCAAAAGGGGGGGAGGCAAGGGACTGCCCAGTAAATCATGGCGTACCCTGCTCACCCAAGCTACCTAACTGAAACCGGGGGCCTGGGAAGAGTCCACAAGGCTGGGAGATCTGGGGCCAGGGAGGCCCGAGCCTAGGCTGCCACCCTAGTGGCTCGCACAGGTGTCTACCCAGTGTCCCATACCAAAAAATAAATAAAAGGTGGATCACCACCCCCAGCCGGACTCCCACGTCAATCCTGGATAAAAGGGTCACATAGGGAACCCCGCATAAATAGTTGGGCGGTGAGGAGGGTGAAAAATGTGGGAAATCAAAAACATCCTCAGAATGTCACAGCAAATGAGGAGAAATAAAAAATGCCTTCAGCATAAGTCAAGCTACTTAAACAAAAAAAGAAAAAAAAAAGGGGAAATGGGGGAGGGTGTGAAATCACAGACAAAAATGAGCAGCACGGCCTCAGAAAAATTGGGGCGAACAGTCCCAGCTATCCCAAGGAAAAACAGATGTAGAGGGGAGTCATTCATCCGGGCTCTGAAGGTAGACCCTTGGGGGACCATGTGGAGCAGCCAAGAGCCCCACGATGGTCAAAACGGCCTGCGCCGCCTCTGTGGTTGCGGCAGAGTAGGCCTTTCCCTCCCAGGTAACATCATGAGAACCTGAGGCGCCCCAGTGATGTCGAATCCCACAGCCCCATAGCAGAGCTGTGACATCGCCAAAACGCGCCATGCAGCCAACGCCAAAAATGGTAAGCCTCAATAAAAGGTGATACAAGTAGAGGTAAAGGTGACCTTAAAAGTGGGGCCAGCCGCTGCAAGGATCCGAGACTGGGTAAGCACATCTCTGGTGGTCAATATAACATCATGCGGGAGGAGCCTGGCAGTGGCAGCCTTCTGAACACGCATAGCTGAAACAATAGGGGAGTCCAGGAAGGTCGCAGTGTTGAAAGAAGGTGAGTCAACAAGTTGCCCAGATAAGCGAGGAGCCCTTTATCACAGACATCCTACAGGATCCCCCACAAGTGGATATTCCAGCGCCGGTGCCGATTCTCCAAGGCCAGGACCGCAGAGCTGAAGCGGACAACTTGCATCTGGAGATCTGCGACTGTAGCATCCGTTGTGCCCAGCGCCGCCACCACCACCGTCTCCTGAGAATGGGAATGGACCTCAGCAACCCGAGTCTGCATGGACTCCACAGCAGAGCATATCTCGTTCAGGTCGCTGTGTCACAAACCCCGAAAGTCATCCATGACCTTTTGAAGGTCAACTGCAGTGAGTGGCGGAGACCGGCCCTGCGCCTATGCAGCTTCGACACTCAACCCTGTCAATGGGTCGTCAGAGGATTCGGAGTTCGCCGAGGTCCCACAACAGCGGTCCCGCATCCCTCCTTCGCGCCCAACGCCCAGCGAGACCCTGATATCTAGGAGATATGATCCCTCTGTCTCACCAGATTTCCTTGATTTCTTTCTCATGCCGGTAAGGATGGTGCACACAGGAAGGAACCATGCTGTAGGAACCCCAAGCACAGGCCGCAAGATGGCCATTGCCTCAGCCAGTCGGAAAGAAAAGGAGTGTGAATCGGTGCTCCACTCTGTTCCCACAGCCACAGGGTGAGTCAATCGGGTGCCAGAGTTCCAGACAAATGCCCTGAGGAGATTGTGCCAATCTCAGGCAGGCAATAAAAACGACCTCAGGACCTGATATCTGGCTCTGCGGCATGGAGCTCAGCAGAGCCCCGTTCAATACCTCAGCAGCTGCAGAATTGCTGCAGCGCAGCAATTCAGTTTGCTGCAGCAGTGTCATTGAACGCTTTGGATGTGAATTTTGAATCCAAAATGGCCGACGATTTCTTAACGAAAGATTCAGATTGTTTTTCGATCACTCGGACAAAATATGATAAAGGAAAGCAGTCAGAACAATTCCGTTTTGTATGCACAAATGATAGTTTTTATTGAATAAATGTTATGTTTACTTCTGAAACAAAATCTAAATTGAACTGTAATATATGTCTATGTGCAGGGGGAAATAATAAATATTTTGTACTTTGGTGAACAAAAACCTGAAAATTAACATTGCTGTACGGAATTGTTATGTAATTGTTCGTGGCGGCAGCCATCTTGCTGTACGGCATTGTTACTTGCTTCATGGTGGCGGCCATCTTTGTCGGTTGTAGATTTTGGGGATTAAATTTCTAAAAAGCGTGTTTTTCCCCATATTTCATACATTTTTTTTATAGTAAATTATACGATATGATGGAAATAATTTTTATAAAGTCCATTTAATGGTGAGAAACACAGTATATAATATGTGTATGTTGCATAAATTAGTAAGAGGAAATTGAAACTAAACACAAACAGTGCAGAAACATAAAAACAGCAGCGAGCACTAGTAAAATGCCCGTGTTGGGGTTAAAAGGCATTTTAACCCTTTCGCTGCTGAGGCGTTTCACGTCTCTGTGCTGAGGTCATTTTTACCGGTTTTGCTCATCATGTTTAAACGTGTTTTGAAGGCTTATTTTAGTATATGACCCAGACATATTATATATCGTTCTTTCCGTCAGACTCGGCAGATTCATAATATGTCATTATTATATGTATACGTCATGTCCTGTCTGTATATTATAACAAAAAATGCAATAAAATATGAATTTTCAATAATTTACAACGTGTAAAGTGTTTTTTTTTCACATTTTAACATGCGAGCAATTGCGGTTATATTTTGTATGGGGTGCGCTTGTTAAAAAAATTAGAGATGGGGTCTCGTTACATTTTTTTTGGGGAAAATTACGCGATTTTTTACAAACGCACCGCATACAAAAATCGTTAGTGCAGCATCATTGTTCACATTATAATTGAAATGGAACAATATTGCTGCATTAACAAACCAAAAAAAAAAAAACTTGTTTGTTTTTTTTTTTTTAAAATATTTTTTTATTTTTATTTTTTATTTTTTTTAAAAAACTTTTTTCACAGTGGTGTTTGGTATCGTTGGAACGGCCATGCTCTGGCCGATCCAACAGTACCAAACATTAACCCCTAGCTGCCACGGATCGGGAGATGGGGTTCCAATGAACCCCCTATCTCCACCGTTGGTGGCAGCTAGGGGTTAACTCCAGGACTGGCGTCATCGTGCATAGCACGATGACGCCAGTCCTCAGGGGGAGTTCCCGGAGGCTTGTCCGACATCCAAGATGTCGGCCAGCTCCGGAAAAGGATCACGAACCGGCGCTTTTCAACGCCGATTCGTGATCCGGCTCCCCAGGGGTTAATGACAGCCACCGTCTGGAAGGGCAGGCTGTGCCCTTCCAAGCGGTGTCTGTATTAACTCCCTACTCCCCTACCTTTCAGGCGCCTCCTCCGCACATGCGGGGGGAGCGCCTGCATTAGATGTCATCGCGTCGCTGCGATGACATCTAATGTCCCCGCCGGGGTCCCGGATTGACGGGCTGACATCCAAGATGTCAGCCCGCACCGGGGCGGCGCAGCAATCCGCCGGAATCCGGCGGATTGCTGCCTCCTGTGCTCGGACGCGCTGAGCGTGTCCGTAGCACAGGAGAACCACTTGGCTGGACGCGCTGAGCGCGTCCATAGCAGCCAAGTGGTTAAAGAATAAAAATGCATGAAAATAATAAAAGTCCTATAAAAAAATAATTGAACGGTGTGTTACAGAATTTAAAAAAAATGAGAATCAAAAATTTTGGCAAAAAAAAAATTTCATATATAAAGCAAGTGAATACATTTTTTTTTGCTGAACCTGAAAATAATTATCAATTGAATAAATAATAAAAACTATCTTTTTACATTGAATCATAAGGGTTTCACCTGTTTAAACCTGTCGAACTGAAGCACTGAAAATCAGGGCATTTCACTGACAATTTGGTACAGTTCAGCGTCTCTGAATAGATACATTACTTCTCTATGGGACAATTTCACTGCCACCGCAGGCTGCCGAATTGCGGAGTTCAGCGGCAAACTGCACCATATTTTGCTGGCAATTCACCAGTATTTGTATACTTAATAAGTATTATTAATCAATAATGTTTGGCTCGGGCCAGATTATGTTTTTTCTGATAGAGAACAGTCTAATTGATAGAAAACTAGTCAGTTTGGGGTGAGCCAAGATGATTTTCGTAGAGAAAATCACCAATTACTTATTCATTTTCTCTACCATTGAAACGAGTGGGGGGGGGGGTGTGCCAGTTATCTGGATAAATTTATTTCATCATATGAATGTGTTAGAATTGTCCAATTGTTCGATATACTTTTTATTGACATTATTCTTTGGCTGCTTATTCGCCAAGATCTTATTCCTCAATTTCAGTCACTATATAAGAAGCTGCCTGAATAAGAAGCTATCTTCTGTGTGAGAATAAGAAGCTGGCCGAATAAGGAGCTAACTTCAGCTTCATAGTTCCCTTGAGGCATTGCCAGTAGTAAGGTTTGCAAAGCATCATGGAAGTTATAGTTGACAGCTGGCGATCTGGTACAGTAATCCTGCAAGACGGAAACTAATTTAACTCCATCCTGAAAAGCATTATTCATCACTGGAATGGAAATGCTTTCATAGTACAACGTCATACAAGAGGCCATAGGAATACCCTGCACTAAACACACAGATTCTAGAATACAAACTGCCCAAATGAAGAAATGGGGCTACTGTTGATTTACAGACCACGATTGTGAGAGATCAGCGTCTCCATTGCTGAAGCACGTAAATCAGGCACGGCTCATAACATACAGGTTCATACAACAATGAGGGGCGAGGTTTACTCCAAACAGCAATGAACATGGAGGTATTATATAAATATTAAATGTTAACACGTAAGAATCAAAGTGTACAGTTTACAAATCCTGGTTAAAAAATCCATGCATTGCAATGCTCACCTCCGGTATTCCACATCGTCCCTTATCCGAATACGGGGAAAGTCCTGCTGCATAATTCACCGACATCTTGGTCGCACATCAAAGCAATAAAGTTGCATTTGTTGTTACAGACCACTCTACTCGTCGGCTCATGAATATGACGTCGGCGGAAGTCTCCACCGCGGTTTCCTGATTCTAAGATTGAGTGGACCTCGATGTAATGTCTGAACAGGATGGAAATAGCCTCCCCTAGGGCTATAGCTTTATGTAAAACATAGGTTTATATATATTTTGTTGTTAAGATTTACTTTATCAATTTGATGTCTGCTTTACACAGAAATATAAAGGAAAGCAGTAACGCTGATACATAGTGGTTTTATGACGAATGGTGAAAATGCAGATCACGATTACCCACTGTGTTTTCCGGTTACATAAGAGTCTGGCATGTTCGGGCAAATTAGACTTTGGAATGAGTCTACAATCATGGAGACGGGGTTTTAGCACACCCATGACGATGTGACAGGCGTTGTTTGGAAGCTTCGAGATAGTGCAGGTCAGTGGCAGTCACCCACCCTAGGCCAGGGATGTCCAAACTCCGCCCCCAGATGTTCCTGAACTACAACTCCCTTAATTCTCTGACTGCATTAGATGGATGGAGAAGCATGGGAGTTGTAGTTCATGGGGCCGGAGTTTGGACACCCCTGCCCTAGACTACTGGGGTTATTCAGAGACAGGTGAAAACCAGGAGAAGAAAACAATCTAGACCAAATAGCACATTTGGAAAGTGAGATAAATGGGAGAACTCTTTTTTTTTTTCTCTTCAAAACATGGTAGCAGAAGTATAAATGTACAAGGTAGCAAAATCACAACTGTACCATGGTAATGGTCGAGTCATATAAGTAGCACAGTGTACGGAATCATATTCTTAAAATTTACAGGCCTCTCTGGACATGTGTAGTAAAGGTTGCAAACAGAAATTGTGAAGAAAAGAGGAGGGCAAAGGGTCAAATCATAGAAAAATTCACAGGGTCGCAAGAGGCCCATGGCAACTGGGAAGTGTGCATGTACCCCACGCTTCCAAGTGGTGTAGGAGAGTGTGGACCGTACAGCATGCGGCCTGAACATGGTCTAGGGAAAGGTCAAATATGTGTCAGGCTTCACAAGGGACATCATGGGAGACCGGGGGGGGGGGGGAGGAGGTAGTGGAAAAAAGAAGTGAGGGAGAGAGAGATAATGAGAGAGCGATTGAGAAAAAGGGTGCGAGAAGGGAGACAGAAGAAAAAGGAGAAAAAAAAACCCAAGGAGGGATGAGGGTGAGGTGAGAGCTGGTTCAATCAGAGCCAAGTTGGTTTGGCTATTTTGACCTAGAATTTTCACTTCTGCCAATTCTCCTTAGTTTCACTGTTCTCCGATTAACCCTGATAGTTTCTGAATTTCCTCTGATGCTCAGCAACTCATTAGATTGGCATGAGCCTCATGGGAAATATAGTTTAAAAACCTCTGGAGGAACAAGATTGCTGACGCCTGTTGTACAGCTTTTTGATAACCACACATTCATTTGGTATAACATTATCTAAATATGTTTATAAATTCTTATATGGTTAACAATAACAAATTCACTGGAATAAACCTAACCCAGTGGACCCACCTGGACATATTAACATTTTCACTATTCAGTTACTGATAGAAACCTCAGAGTTTAAAATTTTGATATAAAAAGGTTTCCACTTCTCCCACACATTTTTAAACTCTCAGTCACTCTGGACCCTTGCAATACTTTCCCTGGCTCCCTGTTTCCTTTTAGAATCCAATTAAAAATACAGGTGCTCACATACAGAGCTCTCCATAACCTGCCTACATCTCCTCCCATCCCGAACACTTCGCTCTGCCAATGAGCTGACCTTATTTTCTCCTCGGACCCATATCCCCAACTCTCGCCTTCAAGACTACTCCCAAGCTGCCCATTTCTATGGAGCTCCCTCCCTGCACCATTAGACTCTCCCTGTCTCTCCAATCCTTCAAGAAGTCTCTGAAAACACATTACTTTTAGAGAAGCCTATCATCTCACTCCCTAAACCCCCTCTGTTCAACTCTTACTCCATCTTCCCACCCAGCCCACGTGCACCCACTACTTCAGGTTCTCTATTTACTCTTCCTATCAGGATTATTCAGAGAAAGGTGAAACTAGAGAATTTTTGAAGAAGTGAAAATTCTAGGTCAAAATAGCTGATTTGGAAAGTGAGATAAATGTGAGGATTTTTCTGGTTTGACTATTTTGACCTAAAATTTTCACTTCTTCAAAAGTTCTCCAGAGTTTCAACTTTCTCTGAATAAACCTGCAAGTGTGTCAACTCTCTCCTCTTTCATTGTACGCTCTTGAGCAGGGTCCTCTCTCCTACTTGTAAGTATTTTTGTTATTCTGCCTCCCATTATACAGCACTACAGAACTTCTTAGCGCTTTAAAAAAAAATTTCACTGTAATGAAAATCTCGATGCAGCAAATTAAGACAATATTTTCTCTATAATGCTCTTATAACCATCACAGTGTGACTTCTAAGCAACCAAATAAACACTCTGTAAACACAAATAATTAAATGTTAACTTCTTTTATCGGAAATCGGTAGGAATTTGTAGGTCACCCATGTGTGTGTCCGTCTCCTGGTGTACCTCAGCCCTGAGAGGAAACAGGAAGCTCAGTGAGATTATGTTACAATCCTTTTTTTAGAAAGAAACTATACTGTCTGTCAGCAGTTTGGCTAACACAATGTATAGGCAGATGTGGCAGAGCTTTCAAATGAGTTAACACAAATTTAATTCTGGCCAAAAGCAAGTTATCCTATTTACAATAGGATTCCTTAAAACATTTATTAAAGTTTAGAGACTCTGCTCAAAACTTTTTTGCTTTACAACTCTGTCATATATCTACAAAACCCTAATATAGAGAACCTCCAAAAGAAAGGACAGGAAAAATAAACTCCTGTCCCCCCAATGATCTGCTGCTCTAGGCCTATTCGCCCTATGCTGTTATACACTCCACTTATATTAGAGGAGTTCTGAAGAAATTGGAAAGAGCAACTATAACCAGCACAGTTATTTGTAAGCTGGCATTTGTCCTTATTTTAACCCCCTTAAGGACCAATGACATAAATGCATGACTTTAAAGACCCTTGGTCCTTGAGGGGTTAAAGGTATTATTCATCTGTTTTATGTAAAACAATTCCCTGTTTTTGTTAAAATACAGTCCATATTTTAAAAATACCTTTCTCAGCACCTGCATGTAAGAACCACCGTCTGCAGAGAAAAGCCTACCATTGCAAAATGTGGGATATGTAATGTATATGATCTTTAACACTAAAATGATCCTATAAAATGAATGAGGAACTGGACTTCCGCGTGGTGACCCTATGAAGATGGCCACGCTTTAAATCAGCTCCGTTGCAGCCTCCTTCTTACCAGAAACACTACAACTCCCCTCATTCTCTCCATCTGGTGTTCTATCTCCAAATGGCCATGTTTGTTCAAACATAACTGACACAGCAAATCTAGTTGTATTTACGTAATAGCCTAAAAAATAAACTAATGTGTATCTGGCGCCACCCAATGGTTGGATCCGTTGAGGCGATTTCCCCCTTCTTTACTTCATAGGTGGTATGGTTAGCTTTGGTGGAAACAGAAAGGAATACGTAGTGTAGAAAATACCATATAACCTCCGAATTTATAATGAATAGTGAAAGCCTACTCACTTGTGTTTTTAATAAAAGACACCTAATTCCAGGTCGCCGGTAGTTTAATAACGTATATTCATCCCATCTCTGCTTATATAGTCTTTCCCCAATACTTTCGGTATCAATTACCAGGTTCCGCCACCCCGCATGCGTTTGTCTTCGAAGATGGCAGATGAGATCTGCGCATGCGTGATATGCTGCTTCCAAGATGGCCGACCATTTTGAATCTGCACATGTGCAATTTACAAGTTCCGCTTCAATTCGCTGTGTTCCATATCCCAAAAATGGCCGCACATTCCATTCTACGCATGCGTCTCAGATATTTTTTATTGTAAACCGGATACCTCTAGCATTCTGCACCATCTCTTCCTAACGGAGGGCTATTAAAAACGATAACATATTAAAATATCTGTGTATCCGTCCTATTTCCATATACAATACATATATACGGTATCTCACAGAAGTGAGAACACCCCTCACATTTTTGTAAATATTTTATTATATCTTTTCATGTGACAACAATGAAGAAATGACACTTTCCTACAATGTAAAGTAGTGCGTGTACAGCTTGTATAACAGTGTAAATTTGCTGTCCCCTCAAAATAACTCCACACACAGCCATTAATGTTTAAACCGCTGGCAACAAAAATGAGTACACCCCTATGTGAAAATGTCCAAATTGGGCCCAAAGTGTCAATACTTCGTGTGGCCACCATTATTTTCCAGCACTGCCTGAGCCCTCTTGGGCATGGAGTTCCCCACTTCACAGGTTGCCGTTCGAGTCCTCTTCCACTACTCCAAGACGACATCACGGAGCTGGTGGATGTTAGAGACCCTGCGCTCCTCCACCTTCTGTTTGAGGATGCCCCACAGATGGTCAATAGGGTTTAGGTCTGGAGACATGTTTGGACAGTCCATCACTTTTACCCTCAGCTTTTTTAGCAAGGCAGTGATCGTCTTGGAGGTGTGTTTGGGGTCGTTATCATGTTGGAATACTGCCCTGCGGCCCAGTCTCCGAAGGAAGGGGATCATGCTCTGCTTCAGTATGTCACAGTACATGTTGGCATTCATGGGTCCCTCAATGAACTGTGGGTCCCTCAATGAACTGTAGGTCCCCAGGGCCGGCAGCACTCATGCAGCCCCAGACCATGACACTCCCAACACCATTCTTGACTGTAGGCAAGAAACCCTTGTCTTTGTACTCCTCACCTGGTTGCTGCCAAACAAGCTTGACACCATCTGAACCAAATAAATTTATCTTGGTCTCATCAGACCACAGGATATGGTTCCAGTAATCCATGTCCTTAATCTGCTTGTCTTCAGCAAACTGTTTACAAGATTTCTTGGCCATCATCTTTAGAAGAGGCTTCCTTCTGGGGCGACAGCCATGCAGACCAATTTGATGCAGTGTGCGGCGTATGGTCTGAGCACTGACAGGCTGACCCCCACCTCTTCAATAGGGATGAGCTGTTCGGTTCGATCAGTTCGGAGTTCGACTCGAACATTGGCAGTTCGAAAGTTCGCGAACGTCAAACTTTTTGGCGTGTTCGGTTCGAGTTCTAAAAATTTTTTTGAAAAAAGTATAAAAAATGCTTAAAAAATACTAAAAAATCTAGAACTAAAGAGACTCTACTGCAGAATATTATAAGCAACGGTTTATTAGATATCAAATTAAAAGAACTACCCAGGGCAAGAAGGCACACATGTGGGCGATGATTACGGACGCAGTCAACGCGGTGGGAGGCAATGGACGGACTGTGTACGTCATCAAGAAGCGGAATGTACAATAGCATAAACATGTTACATACACATAACACACATTACATCTACCAACACATGCTGCAGCGTAATGTATTATCTGTTTGTCAGACAAATGTGACTGTCATAAAATTATTCTGGCTTTATTTAACCCCTTAAGGACCGCTGACGTACCCTGTACGTTCTGTCCACGGGTCTCCCTTAGACCCGCGGACGTACAGGGTACGTCAGCGGCACCTAATCCCCCTCCCGCCCGATACTCACCTCCCTCGCTGGATCCCTCGGCGATCTGGCAGGGAGGAAGCCTGCCCATGTGATTTACATGGGCAGGCGAGGCTGATGACGTTGCCACGCTGCATGGTGACGTCATCAGCAGGCTTCCCCATGCAAATCAATGGAGGGGAGGGGGGGCTCCTTCGGAGCCCTCTATCTCCCCAACCATTGAAGCTAGGGAGATGGTTTTTGCACCGCTGAAAAGGGGAGAGTCTCACCGGGAGAGTGAGAATATCCAGAAAATCCACATCACCCATTGCAGCATTTTAAAGATGGAACACACAGGCAGCGCAAAAAATCCTATGCAAGCCTCATGCACTCTAAGCTCATGTAATTTTGAGGTGTGAAAGTTTCAGAAAAATGTATACGTGTGCAAATATTTTAACCCCTTAGTGACCGGGCGGTTTTACACAAATCCGTCTTTTACTGACCGCTGCTGTTTTTACGTTTCTGCGCTGTTAGTGTTTAGGTCAAATTTTCCTCTTACTCGCTTATTCAACCCACACATATTATACACCCCTTTTCCCGCCATTAAATGGACTTTCTAGAAATACCATTATTTCCATCATATCGAATAATTTACTATAAAAAAAAAAATGAAATATGAGGAAAAAAATGGTAAAAACACACTTTTTTGTAATTTAATCCCCAAAATCTACAACCACCCAAAATGACCCCAGCTAAATAGGTTTAAAATTTTGTCCCGAGACTAGAAATACCCAATTTTTACATGCGTTTGCTTTTTAACCCCTTCACTGCTGAGACAGTTCACCTATGTGCGCTGCGCTCATTCTGACCATTTTGTGCTATTTATTTTTAGATGACAGCCTAGGTCCTATTTAATTAAACTCCCCCCAGACAAAAAAAACTTTTAAAAAAAAAACATTTTTTTATTTTATTTAATTTTTTTATTATTTTTCTTTTATTTAATTTTTCTTTTATTTATTTTTTTAAAACCAAACCTGGTCATGTTTGGTATCATTTGAAAGGCCATAATCAGGCCTTTCAAATGATGGCAAATATGACCATCTAGCTGCCATGGATCGGGAGATAAAGGGATCATTAGGATCCCCTTATCTCTACATGGCAGCTAGAGGGTTAACTGGCCCACTGACATCCTCACACATATGGTGAGGTTGTCAGTGGGTGGGGGGGGGACCTGGAGGCTTGGCTGACATCCAAGATGTCAGCCCCCCTCCAGGTTCGAATCGCGTTTTGGCGCCAATTGGCGCCGCAACGTGATCCGGCGGCGAAATGGTTAATGCCATACACCGCTGGAAAGGGGAGGCTCTCCCCTCTCCAGCGGTGCAAACGGCATCTCCCTAGCTTCAATGGTTGGGGAGATAGAGGGCTCCGAAGGAGCCCCCCCCTCCCCTCCATTGAAAAGCATGGGGACGCCTGCTGATGACGTCACCACGCAGCGTGGCGACGTCATCAGCCTCGCCTGCCCATGTAAATCACATGGGCAGGCTTCCTCCCTGCCAGATCGCCGTGGGATCCGGCGAGGGAGGTGAGTATCGGGCGGGAGGGGGATTTGGCGCCGCTGACGTACCCTGTACGTCCGCGGGTCTAAGGGAGACCCGAGTACAGGACGTACAGGGTACGTCAGAGGTCCTTAAGGGGTTAATTTTTTTTATTATTTTTTATTTTATTTTTTGCTTAAACCAAACCTGGTCATGTTTGGTATCATTGGAAAGGCCATGCATCGGGAGATAGGGGGATCCTTAGGATCCCCTTATCTCTACATGGCAGCTAGATGGTTAACTGGCCCACTGACATCCTCACACATATGGTGAGGTTGTCAGTGGGTGGGGGGGGACCTGGAGGCTTGGCTGACATCCAAGATGTCAGCCCCCCTCCAGGTTCGAATCGCGTTTTGGCGCCAATTAGCAAATTGGTTAATGCTATAAACCCGCTGAAAAGGGGAGACTCTCCCCTTTCCAGCGGTGCAAAAAGCATCTCCCTAGCTTCAATGGTTGGGGAGATAGAGGGCTCCGAAGGAGCCCCCCCTCCCCTCCACTGATTTGAATGGGGGCACCTGCTGATGACGTCACCACGCAGCGTGGGGACGTCATCAACCTCGCCGGCCCATGTAAATCACATGGGAGGCTTCCTCCCTGCCAGATCGCCGAGGGATCCAGCGAGGGAGGTAAGTATCGGGCGGGAGGGGGGTTAGGTGCCGCTAATGTACCCTGTACGTCCGCGGGTCTAAGGGAGACCCGTGGACAGGATGTACAGGGTACGTCAGCGGTACTTAAAGGGGTAAAAACATTTTTTTAAAAAACTTTTTTCCTTGTTTCTTGTCCCCCAGGGCACTACCCGGACCCCCATACACCTTTTATGGCAAATATCTTGCATATATGCCCTCTTGGAGGGCACTCTAAAAATCAAACTTTTGAGTCCCATTGACTTGCATTGAGTTCGGTTCGAGTTCGAACTTTTGAAATTGGTCGAGTTCGAATGCGAACCGAACACGGGGGTGTTCGGCTCATCCCTACCCTTCAATATCTGCAGCAATGCTGGCAGCACTCACATGTCTATGTCCCAAAGAAAACCTCTGGATATGATGCTGAGGATGTGCACGCAACATCTTTGGTTGACCATGTTGAAGCCTGTTCTGAGTGGAACCTGTCCTGTTAAACCACTGTATGGTCTTGGCCAATGTGCTGCAGCTCAGTTTCAGGGTCTTGGCAATCTTCTTATAGCCTAGGTCATCTTTATGTAGAGCAAAAATATTTTTTTTCCAGATCCACAGAGTTCTTTGCCATGACGTGCCATGTTGAACTTCCAGTGACTAGTATGAGAGAGTGAGAGCGATTAACACCTAATTTAACACACCTGCTCCCCATTCACACCTGAGACATTGTAACACTAACAAGTCACATGATACTGGGGAGGGAAAATGCCTAATTGGGCCCAATTTGGACATTTTCACTTAGGGGTGTACTCACATTTGTTGCCAGCGGTTTAGACGTTAATGTCAGTGTAAATTTGCTGTCCCCTCAAAATATCTCAAAACACAGTTATACAAGCTGTACACTCACTACTTTACATTGTAGCAAAGTGTCATTTCTTCAGTGTTGTCACATAAAAAGATATAATAAAATATTTACAAAAATGTGAGGGGTGTACTCACTTCTGTGAGATATTGTATATATAACAATGATATATTAGGAGTCTGCTGAAAATAAGGATATATAGTTTGTCTGAGTCCTACATTAAAACATGACTTCAAATTGCGTTTAAACATGATGAGCACAAAACGCTCAAAATGAGCTCAGCACACGGGTGAAATGGCTCAGCAGTGAAGGGGTCAAGGTTATAATTTTTTAACATTCTGCATATTATTTTTTTTGTATCATATCACAGTCTTGTTCAGGCATCCATATGTTAACCTTGTTTACTGCATAAGGATTAAGGGGTTTGAGTTAGACGTATGAACCACATGTTCATACTGTAAGCATGTAACACAAGGGGTTATTCAAAGAGCTCCGAATTGCTGGCGAAAGGTAACCGAACGCTGAATTTCAGCGTTCGGTTACCTTTCCCGGCCATTCGGCTATTCAGAGAGCAGGCAGTTCGCCAAATGTTGGAGAATTGCCTGCACATACGGTGCCTGTTCGAGGGCAGTGAATTCCCCATAGAGAAGCAATGCTTTGTCTATTCAGAGAACAAAAAACAGCAGTGAAAAGTTACCGAATTGCCCTGCTGTTTGTGGTTTAATTCGACAGGTTTATTCAGGCGAATGCCATAGGCTTCAATGTTAAAAATATTCCCGTTTTAATTCAATTTCTAATAAACCGTTCATCATAATATTCTGCAGTAAAAAGTCTCTTTATTTTTAGATTTTTTTTAGGATCTTTTAGGCATTTTTTGGGATTTTTTTGCAAACATTTTTTTTCATTTTTTATCGTTTATTCTGAAACAGCCCTTTTTATTATCATTCATTGGACCTCATATGTAAATTTCAGACATTTTCGTTCTGTAGTTTCTTTGCAAACAGCGTTTCACTTTTCAAACATTCAAGCGTACTGTTTTATCTTTTTCTTCACTCCATTCGTCTGCGGTGTCGGGTTTTTCCGGCGGCTATAATCTGATCGGCTCCTGCTAGGGTTTCTCCGGCGTGTTCGGCGGGGTTAATCCAGATGTTTTTGCGGGTTTCGGTGTGCGTTCACCCTGGTTTTGCGGTGAGGTTTTGGTGGGTTTGCAGCGACCTTTCCCTGCACTACCACAGCCCTGTGGTGCTTGCTGAATACACCGCAGGGTCGCCGAAATGGATTCGCCAAATCGAACCGAATTGAAGAGAACGAAAAGTCACCGAACGTGCGGTGACTTTTCGATTCTCTTTGAATAACCCTGATAGTGGCTATATTTCCTGCATATTTGTTTTCTGTGAATCTGTATATTTGTGTTGTTTTTTTAATATCTTGCATTTATTACTTTGTATTTCTGTACCTGCTGTAAAAATTCAATGTTCTTGAACCCAGGACATACTTGAAAACGAGAGAAATCTCAATGTATCCTTCCTGGTAAAATACTTTATAAATAAATAAACATTAATTTATCATAGAACCGTTATTAAACATTGTAGAGTTTTCACTTGTTTTATTATATAGTTGAATAAAGTTTGATTAATTTAATTTGTACTTAACAACACTCTTTCTTGTTGTTGGTTAGATACGTTTTTGGAATGTTAACACTAATGCATTAGAAATATTCATGGTATAATGATCATCTAATGAAAAAAGGCAATAATTAGACTCCTTATTTTATTATGTAATCAAGATATAACTTATAAAATATCCCTAATAAAATTTGATGATTAAAACTATATATACATATGTTACTATAGGACAGGTGTCTGTATATGAATTTTCTGTTTTGTTTTATCTTTGTCAAATTGTATAACCTGATTTGAAAGAAAATGTTTTATATTTTTCCTTGCGCAAAACATGCTTGGAAGGCAGTTAAATTGTAGTACCACAGGTACATAGCTCTACATTGTTCCATTTTCTTGTGCTTATATACAGAAAAGTAAGTTATGGTTTCCTAGATGTAAATGATGTAAAATGTTGTTCATAAAAGAGATGTTTTGAATTCATTTGTTTTGTTTTACCTGTTTACACCTGTAAGGTCATGGTTTTTTGATAACAAACGGGAGCTTGTAATTTAATATAGAGTAATAAAGCATTTACTCCTTTCAAAACTTCTGCCATCAATGTTAATGAGACGTTTACCTGAGACTCTACTGAGTTGGCAGGTGTGTAAGGATCCTGTGTCGCAGTGAAACAATATCCTTTCTGGGTGGTTTCAGATATACAGACGGTTGGCGTAGGCTGTACCTGGTTTTCCATATGCTTTTGATTCTTCCACGTGAGACATTTTGCCACTGTTTCAATAACCATATCTCATTTTGTTTGTTCCCTCATAAAATGTGAAAATAGATTAAAATAATCTACTTCAGTTTAAGAGATCTGGAGGAGTGACAGTTTTTTTTTTGTCCGTGTACTAACTGCATCTTCAGGTAAGTTCAGTTTTATTAACAAATTATTTGTAGAACTAATGTACACCATAGTTAGTACAATTTGTCAGCATGCTACAGTTTAACATGTGGTCTAATCCAGCTAATAGAGACAATAGCCATTGCATAGATAAGGTTTCACTATATTTAACAAACTGTGGCACATCCTTATTATCATTATCATCATTTATATAGCGCCAAATGTTTCCGCAGTGCTGCTCAGATGAGGTTACAATCTAGAGGAGGGTCAATTATGTTCTTTTTGTTTTAATGCATTATATCTGGGGCATGACTTGCATGTCTTTGAGTTGCCAATATGAGGCTTTAAAGCAGGGATCAGCAACCTGGGCACTCCATTTGTGTGGAACTACATTTACATGAAACGTTACAATTCTAATGACTAGTTGACCCTCATGGGAGATGTAATTCCAAATCCTCTGGAGGGCTGAGGTTACTTACCCCTGCTTTAAAGGCTTCTCATCAGACATGTTTGTTTATTAATTTGCTAAATCATTCAGTAGAATTTAGGCATAATTTATCAATAGTACATCATTAAAATTTGCAGACAAAATTTTTATCTTTGTAAACTTATGTAAAAGTAAAGGGACATTCTAGTTGCTTTTGAACTTTAACTAGCAGGTCTATTTATAGACATTTAAATAATGTCTAGCTGACGTACTGTGAAAACAGAGAATAAGGGTTATAAGCAGAGCCGTAGCTAGCTCCTTTTGCACCCGAGGCAAGAATAGAAAATTGTGCCCCCCCCCCTGCTCTGGCTAGACACTGGTGTGGCTCACCGTGTCTGCTACTCTTGCTGGCGTCTCTTGCTAGCATTTGTATTGTAGGCATTTGGTGGTGGTGGGCTCCAGGGCAGTGTGGCTGAGTGTGCTGGGCTCCAGGAAAGTGTGGCTGATGTCTGTGGTGGGGCTTCAGGCAGGGCCGGACTGGGTTTAAAAAGCAGCCCTGAGACTTAGACCAGCCCTATATTGTGATAAGTTCAAACGAAAAGAATATGTATCAGAGCTCCACAGCAATAAAACTCACAGTAATGTGCAGTGTGTATGAGCGTATCACAGAATCCACAGCAATAAAACTCACAGTAATGTGTAGGGTGTATGAGTGTGTCACAGAGCTGCACAGCTATAAATCTCACAGCAATGTGCGGTGTGTATGAACATTAATTTAACAGTTATTTTAACATCATGGGGGGCCATCAAGGTTTAGAAAATTATCAGTCATGCAGGTTGCATGGCCCTGTGTATTGCTAGGGTGAACATGCATCCTGTATAAATGGATCCTGCACAGGTGAGAGAGTAGAGGGGTAGAAAGAGAGTGAGAGGGGGAGAGAGTGAGAGGGGGAGAGAGTGAGAGGGAGAAAGAGGGGAGTAGAAAGAGGGGGGTAGAAAGAGCGAGTAGAAAGAGGGGGGTAGAAAGAGCGAGTAGAAAGAGGGGGGTAGAAAGAGCGAGTAGAAAGAGGGGGGTAGAAAGAGCGAGTAGAAAGAGGGGGGTAGAAAGAGCGAGTAGAAAGAGGGGGGGGTAGAAAGAGCGAGTAGAAAGAGGGGGGGTAGAAAGAGCGAGTAGAAAGAGGGGGGGTAGAAAGAGCGAGTAGAAAGAGGGGGGTAGAAAGAGCGAGTAGAGAGAGGGGTAGAAAGAGCGAGTAGAGAGAGGGGTAGAAAGAGAGAGAGGAGGTAGAAAGAGAGAGAGGAGGTAGAAAGAGAGAGAGGAGGTAGAAAGAGAGGAGGTAGAAAGAAAGAGAGAGAGGAGGTAGAAAGAGAGAGAGGAGGTAGAAAGAAAGAGAGAGGAGGTAGAAAGAAAGAGAGAGGAGGTAGAAAGAAAGAGAGAGGAGGTAGAAAGAAAGAGAGAGGAGGTAGAAAGAAAGAGAGAGGAGGTAGAAAGAAAGAGAGAGGAGGTAGAAAGAAAGAGAGGAGGTAGAAAGAAGAGAGAGAGGAGGTAGAAAGAAAGAGAGAGAGGAGGTAGAAAGAGAGAGAGGAGGTAGAAAGAAAGAGAGAGGAGGTAGAAAGAAAGAGAGAGGAGGTAGAAGAAAGAGAGAGGAGGTAGAAGAAAGAGAGAGGAGGTAGAAAGAAAGAGAGAGGAGGTAGAAAGAAAGAGAGAGGAGGTAGAAAGAAAGAGAGGAGGTAGAAAGAAAGAGAGAGGAGGTAGAAAGAAAGAGAGAGAGGAGGTAGAGAGAGAGGGGGCAAAGGGGAGAGGGAGAAAAGGGGACAGAGGGAGCAAGCGCAAAGGAGACAGAGAAAAGGGTGACAGAGGGGAAAAGGGAGAGAGGGGAAAAGGGAGGAGGGGGAAAAAGGGACAGGGAGAGAGGGGCAGAGGGGAAAATGGGGAGAGAGGGGGCAAAGGGGACAAAGGAAAAGGGGGAGAGAGAGGAAAGGGGACAGAGGGGGGAAAAGGGAGAGAGGGGGCAAAGGGGACAGAGGGAGCAAGTGCAAAGGGGACACAAAAGGGGAGAGAAAAGGGGACAGAGGGGAAAAGGGAGTGAGAGAGGGCAAAGGGAACAGAGAGAGGGGGCAAAGGGGAGAGAGAGAGCGGGTGGAGAGGGAAGATAGAGCCCTGCTGATATCTCTACAAATCAGAGTGACAGTCTCTCACCTGGGGCTGATTAACAACATTTTCAAGGTGTGTGTGTATCAGGGAGGAATGGATTGAGAGCAGCTGCTCTCACACCTCACCTAGAAGTCTGCCCTGCTGCTGCCTCTCCCAATGAGTGTTTGTGGCCACAAACTTCCTGTAAGCAGAGCAGGTGGCTGATTGGAGGAGGAGGCGGAGACAAGTGGAAGGAAGAGAGGTCACCAGGGATCCACTTCCACACTGTCAGCGGAGAGTCTCTCAATCACTTGCCTGAGTGCAAGTGAGCATTGAAGAAGCCACAGCCCACAGGCAGCCCAGCAACCCAAAAATTAAGAAAGGCCAGGCTGGCTTCAGGCCAGGCAGTGGCTGAGTGTGCTGGGCTTTCTGGCGCTACTCAGTCTGTCCCCACGGCTCTCGGCTCCGCCCCTAAAGTCTACTCTAGTGATTAACGCAGGCTGTGACACGTGCAGGCGGCGCTAACCACTGGTTGCAGTCACGTGTGGCTGCACCTCCGCACTTTGAGCTGTTCAGTGCAGCTAGAAGGGGACCTCCGCTTCTGCAGTCAGAGAGAGAGAGGTGATCATCGCGATTTCGATTTACATTATTACTAAGAGCGAGTGATCACCCCTGCCTGCGCCCCCTTGTGGCTGTGCCCGAGGCGAGTGCCTCACTCGCCTCGCCCTCCCTACGGCCCTGGTTATAAGATTTACAACCTATAGACACTGAAAAGAGCTCAGTATTGTGACCAAGTGGACTGAGACTATAGACAGAGGTGGTGCATATCAATTTTCGTAGTAGTCATAGCTCACTGTGGGGTAAACGAGATCAGAGCATCAACCCTGGACATAAAATGGAAAACAACATAGCTAACAGCAGATAGCTCCAGTCCCCACCAGGTGGCGATAAAACTTAACTTTTATTGAAGTTATATGCAGGTATGATACTTAGAAACATCGGAAAATGTCGGCAGATAAGAACCTTTCGGTCCATCTAGTCTACCCAATTACATGGATACTTTACCTGGATTTTATCTTTTTTTTAGGATAGCCTTATGCCTATCCCATGCCTGCTTAAATTCAATCACTGTTTTGGCCTCTACCACTTCTACTGGAAGGCTGTTCCATGTATCCACCACCCTCTCAGTAAAATAATGCTTCCTGATGTTACTTTTAAACCTTTGCTCCTCTAATCTAAGACTATGTCCTTTTGTTTTGCTACTTTGTTTCCTTTTAAATATACTCCCTTCCTCTACCTTGTGGATTCCCATTACTTATTTAAATGTTTCTATCATATCTCCTTTGTCTCGTCTTTTTCCAAGCTGTACATGTTAAGATCATTAAGCCTTTCCTGGTAACTTTTCTCCTTCAAGCCGTACACCATTTTAGTAGCCCTTCTCTGAACTCTCTCTAAGATGTCTATATTCTTCTGGAGATACGGTCTCCAGTACTGCACACAGTACTCCAAGTGAGGTCTCACCAGTGCTCTGTACAGTGGCATGAGCACTTCCCTTTTCCTACTGCTAATACCTCTCCCTACACAACCAAGCATTCTGATAGCATTTCCTGCTGCTCTATTACATTGACTACTTACCTTTAGATCCTCTGAAATAATAACCCCTAAATCCCTTTCCTCAGATGTTGAGGTTAGGACTGTATCAAATATTCTATATTCAGCCCTTGGGTTTTTACGTCCCAGGTGCATTATCTTGCACTTATCCACATTAAAACTCAATTGCCACAGCTCCGACCATTTTTTTTAGTTTACCTAAATCAATTGTCATTTTGCTGATCCCTCCAGGAACGTCAATCCTGTTGCAAATCTTTGTGTCATCAGCAAAAAGACCATTAATACCTTCTGCAATATCACTAATAAAAATATTAAAGAGAATGGGTCCAAGTACTGACCCCTGAGGTACCCCACTGGTAACAAGACCTTGCGCCGAATAAACTCCATTTACCACAACCCTCTGTTGCCTGTCATTCAGCCACTGCCATTCCTGTCCATTCAACAATATTGGAATTTAAGATCAAAGATTGCAATTTATTGATAAGCCTTCTATGCGGAACAGTATCTAAAGCTTTACTGAAATCTAAATAAGCAATGTCTACTGCACCACCTTTGTCTTGGTATCTAAAAACGTGTCCACATAAACCAAACACAAACAGATAGCACAGATATGATAAAACCAATGCTGAAAAACCACCTATGGAAGAAAATACTATGTAGAGAGTTACATAGGCTGAAAAAAGAAATGCGTCCACCAGGTTCAGCCTTTCACACATCACCTACTGCTGTTAATCCAAAAGAAGGCAAAAAACCCAGTCTGAAGCGCTCGCCAATATAATATGTCAAAAGCTAAGTAGGAGGAAAATATATTAAGTATATATTTTCCGGTACAAAGAAATGGTTAAACTCAACCCAGGCAGTAGTGCAGTACAAGGGGTGATATTCAGAATGTCCTGATAAATAAACCTCTAAAATAAAGTCAATCAGGGACAGAGTGAATAGCTGCTGGCATAGCACTCCCTAATGTAAACCTACACAGGATAAGCCGCTGAACCCCTGGTGGAGATAGGAGAAGAAAAGGAAGAAAAGCCTGTAAGGCCTGCTAATCACCCTGTAGCTAGATATAGATTTTTTATCACTGACCCTAGACTGTAGAGATAAACGTACTTGACACACGTCTCGCCAGGATGGCTCGGCAGGAGTACTGCACTACAGTCTGGTTTGAATTTAACCATTTCTCCTTACCGGAAAATATATCTACTTAATATATTTTCCTCCTACTTAGGCTTTGACATATTAGATATATCTACATGGTATTTTCTTCCCTAGGCAGTGTTTGAGCATAGGTTTTATCATATCCATACCTTGCTGGACTGGATTCTCTCCTCATCTCCTGATAGCAAGAACGCCTGCCTCCTGTATTCTAATAGCTTTAGTGACCATTGTCTAGTGTACTGCGTGCGCAAAATAAAGGCCTTGAAATCTCCCCCAAAGGTAATAACCACCAGGTCTTTCAAGAAATTTATTCTTGAATCCTTCCTAAGTGATCTCAAACAGCTCCCCTGGTACAGGCTAAACCGAATCCCAGACCTAGACTGTGCAATTGAATACTTTCAGTCTGAGCTCCTGCAAGTCTGGAATTCCCATGCCCCGCTGCATAAAGTGCGAGTAAAAGGGACCCATCTCCCCTGGGTTACAGCTGATCTTACACTAATGTACCATCTTAGAGATTCACTATGGTCAAACTTCAAGAGTACTGGTTCCATGAACGATCACTACGAATACCGAAAA
This sequence comes from Leptobrachium leishanense, assembly GCA_009667805.1. Lineage (NCBI taxonomy): Eukaryota > Metazoa > Chordata > Amphibia > Anura > Megophryidae > Leptobrachium > Leptobrachium leishanense. The sequence goes on from CM019063.1 coordinate 341,961,970, forward strand.
TGCTGGAATGAATGCACAAAACAAACAAAAATGGCCAAAGCCCATTACTTTAATGAAAATCTAAACAATAACCTATCAAACCCTAGAAACTTTTGGAGAACCATAAGTAACATACAAGCACCCCCAGTCCACTCCCAGCCGGCTGCTGTCAAAGTAAACAACCAAACCCTGAAACCCCCCTTAGATGTAGCAAATGCCTTTAATGATTATTTTGTTGGATGCGCCACCACTTTGATTGCCAAGCTAGGAAATGACATGCAATCAGAGAGGCCTCATGCAGGTCAGGCCCCTCCAACTGTGCAAAGTCCCTGTATCAGACAGGAATTCAGTTTTAGACCAGTGCCTGTCAGTGTCGTTACTAAACTTCTCCGTAAGCAAAAAATAAAATACCAGTCTGGACCTGATCAAATACCAGCAATGCTGCTGAAAATCAGTGCGCCAGCAATTGCAAATCCTGTCGCAACCCTAATAAATGAATCACTGGCGACTGGATACATACCCAAACTCTGGAAGACTGCGAGAGTGGTACCTATCCATAAAAGTGGTGACAGTACTTTGGTATCCAACTACCGTCTGATATCGTTGCTCCCTGTAATGTCAAAAATCTAGGGAAAAATGCGTCTACACACACTCACGTGATTATTATCAATATTGGAACTACTTAACCCCGGATCAATCAGGCTTTCGTCCAAATCACTCAACTACAACCGCCCTTTTAAAAGTCTGCAATGATATCCAAGCTGGGATGGTACAAGTAAACCTAACTGGAGCCATCTTCCTTGATTTTGCCAAGGCCTTTGACACGGTAGACCATGGCATCTTGTTAGAAAAACTTAAAAACTCTGGCATTGGTGAACGCACGCGAACCTGGTTTCAATCCTATGTATCCGACAGATCACAATATGTGTCAATTTCTGGCAGTTCCTCCCTCCCACTCCCAGTCACTTGCGGTGTACCCCAAGGCTCAATACTAGGCCCCCTACTATTCACAATATTCATAAATGATCTGCCCAACGTCTGCAAAGCCTCAACTATACATATGTATGCAGACAGCACTGTAATCTATACCAGCAAACCAAATCTCGGGCAGCTGGAAGCCGTGCTGCAAGAACAATTCACAGAGGTAGAAAAGTGGATCAAAAACAACAAACTTTTTCTAAATACTGACAAAACTGTAACGATGCTCTTTGGAACAAAACCTAAAGTACACAAATTGCAAAATCCCCATCTATGTGTTGGGACAAAATCAAATGACACGCTGACCACAGTCACTTCTCTCAAATATCTAGGTATGTGGTTGGACCCTAATCTATCCTTTGGCCCCCACATCGAAAAACTCTCATCTAAACTTTACCCCAAAATAGGTGCCCTGTACAGAAACAAATCCTGCCTGAGCACCGTGGTAAGAAAGCAGATTGTACACCAAATGCTTATGCCGGCTATTGATTACGGAGATGTAGTGTATGCAGCGGCCCCGCAAACACACCTTCAGAAACTTACTACATTGTATAACTCCTTCTGCCGCTTTGCATTACAATGTAACTACATGACCCACCATTGTGACATGTTAAAAGAGCTAAACTGGCCATCGCTGGAGTCTAAACGCACCCTTCACCTTTCCAGCCTGGTGTTTAAGAGCATTTCTGGGAAGCTGCCACCCTACCTGAATAGACTGCTTCCCCCCAGCAGCTCCCTCATCCTATAACCTCCGATCCAGGACCAGCACCTTACTTGCAATACCACAATACAAAAAGGCAGTGGCTCGGTACTCGTTTTCCTACAGAGCACCACAATTATGGAATAACCTCCCAGACACCATCAAATCTTCCCCTCACTCAAGACAGAGCTCCTTTTTTTTTTGTATAATATCTTTTTTTATTGAAATAAAAGATTGCATATAATCAAGGCATTATCAGTTCAATTACAGAATAATAAGTGAGATACAGAAAAATACCGCTAAAATAAGCTTATACCATCTAGTGCAAGGTATTCTTATGAAAAGAAAAAGCAAGGAAGGAGAAAACAAAAGAAAAACCAAAAACCATAAAGACAATAAAACAAAACAAAACCAAATACACAACGTTGGGTCTTGTGATCCCTATGATCACATGGGAGAGTCTCGTTCATCTGCCGGTTCCAAGATACTGTCTCAGTCAGCCAGCTCGGTCTCTGAGGAGAATACGGGGGGTATGGCTCGCCTTTCATGGGACTTGGCTATGGCCTCCGGGTTATCCTTACGGTGTTTCATAACAAAGTCAGACCACCAGTACCACGTTTTAAAGTAAATATCATATTTGTTTTCCAGTGAGAGGTGGAGTTCCTCCATTTCCCTAACGCTGGAGACCTGATCTATCCATTCGAAGATCGTTGGTGGTGATTCCGATCTCCAGTGTCTGGGGATCAGGGATTTTGCTGAGTTAAACAAGTGAATCATTAGAGACTTAATATATCTATTCGTGGATAGGGGGACCACATGTAGGAGAGCCGCTTGCGGGGTGAAGGGGATTTCCATAGAGGTGATTTCGTTAACATAGGTGAACACCACCTCCCAGTAGGGCACTATAAACGGGCAGGACCACCAAATATGAATGAACGTTCCCTTCGAAAGCCCACATCTCCAACAATCCGGGGACACACCCGGGTGCATCAACGCCAATCTGTTAGGTGTGAGATACCATCGTGATAGCAATTTATAATTCATTTCTTGTACTTTCAGGTCTCTGGAGGAATGGAAAGTGATATGGAAGATATCTAACCAAGCTCGTTCGGTCAAAGGAGGGGGTGTCTCGGTTTCCCACTTAGTAGTGTAGGAGGGTAGGTCTGGGTATTCCGCAGCCATCAGAAGGGCATATATTAATGAAAGGAGGTGTGGTGGTGGGGGGTCTTGAGTACAGAGGCTTTCAAAGGGGGACAAAGTAGGTCTGTACGGTTGGTGTGCAGTCAGGCTGGACCAGAAGTGTTTGAGTTGGAGATAGCGATATGCCTCCATTGGGGACGGTTTCCGCTGCGGCACCAATTGCTCTAAGGGTAGAAGTGTGCCCTCAACAGTGCACATCTGGATCGTTAGATAAGGGCCATCATAGTCAATGTCTAGGAATGAGGGTTGGCGGCCGGGCAGGAAGTCAGGGTTGCTGGTTATGGGAGTAAGGGGAGAGGGGAGCGGGGATAGATCCAGTCTGTGGCGATAGCGGCGCCATAACCTCAGAGTCGGGGATATCGTTGGGTGTGGCGTCGGGCAGATAGTGGTGTGAGAGACCATTTGCCAGGGTGCTGAGGCAATGGGGACTTGAAGGAATTTTTGTTCAAGGGGGACCCACAGCTTATGGGGAGGGGACATGGACCAGTCTGACAGGCGAAGGAGCAGTGCGGCCACATAGTAGTATTCCATGTGAGGTGTACTCAATCCTCCCCGGTGTTTAGGACGGGTCAGGTGGCGAAAGGCCAACCTGGGTCGTTTGTCAGCCCATATGAACTTTCCAAATAAACTGCGTAGTGTGTTGAAGAATGAAGGGGTAACATGGATAGGGAGAGTCTGGAATAAGTAGAGGAACTTAGGTAGTATGGACATCTTTATTATATTAATCCTTCCAAACCAAGAGAAGTGGGGCTTATCCCATGCCTGTAGGTCGCTCCGTACCCTGTGTAAGAGAGGTTCATGGTTAAGAGTGTATAATAGAGTAAGGTCAGAGGGGAGTCGGAGGCCCAAGTATGTGATAGCTTCTGATTGCCACGAGAAGGGGAAGAGTGATCTGATCTGCAAGCGAGTGGCGTCAGGGATGTCCACTCCAATTGCCTCACATTTAGTAGTGTTACTCTTAAAATTGGAGACCGCGGCATATAAATGGACCTCCCGCAAAAACGCAGGGAGAGATTGTAAGGGGTCTATGATCGTCAGTAGCACATCGTCCGCAAAAGCAGAAACTTTATACTCGTGTAAGGGGCCATTGTATCCTCGAATGCATTCATTGTCCCGTAACCTCTGTAGGAAAGGTTCTAGTGTAATAATAAACAGTATCGGAGAGAGTGGACATCCCTGACGCGTCCCGTTCCGGACCGACAAGGGGCTGGAAAGTGAGCCATTTACGCGGAGGAGGGCCGTCGGGTTACTGTATAGTGCCGAAACCCAGGCAAGCCAGCGAGGCCCCAAACCCAGTTTTGCTAGAACCGTTATTAAAAATGACCAATCTACTCGGTCGAACGCCTTTTCGGCGTCAACCGAGAGAAAGAGCATAGGGGTAGAGCTGACCCGGGATATGTGAAGAAGGTTTATGGCTCTCAGAGTGTTATCCCGAGCACCTCTAAGAGGAACGAATCCCACTTGGTCGGGATGGATTAGAGAGGGGAGTATAGGGTTAAGTCTCCGGGCCAGCATTTTTGCCATAAGCTTTATGTCGTTATTTATTAGAGAGATGGGGCGGTAGTTAGAGCATGATAAAGGGTCTTTACCAGGTTTCGGTATAAGCGAGATTGTTGCTCGGAGAGCTTCTGCGGGGAAACTAGTCCCTTCGTCAATCGCGTTAAAGGAGCGGAGAAGGTAAGGGCCCAATGTCTTCAGAAAGGTCCGATAGTACCCAATAGAAAAGCCATCTGGACCCGGACTTTTCCCTGTCGGGGTAGCTTTAAGCGCCTCCGCCAGTTCCTCAGATGTGAAGGGGACATCCAGTGCCTCAGCCTGGTCCGGGGAGATAGCGACATCCAGGGCTTTAGCCAAGTAATCCGCCATAAACTTAGCTGGAGGGGGTGAGTCCCTAAGATTATATAGGGAGTGGTAGTAGGTATGGAACTCAGCTATAATTTCGTCATTGAGATGTGTGACGGAGCCGTCGGAGCGTCTAAGTTTGGGGATGTAGGTAGACTGGTACTTCTGGCGTAGGGCTCTTGCTAAAAGTTTGCCACATTTATTACCATGAAGGTAATAAGAGCGTTTAGTAAGGAGGAGCGACCTACATGCATGGTGATGGAGCAGTTCCCTCAGTTCTGATCGGAGGGAGGACAGGGCGGAATAATGTTCAGCGGATGGAGTGGTCTTGTGGAGAGTCTCAAAAGTTTGTATATCCGCGAGCAAAGATTGGATCTTGTCTCCCCTATCCCTTTTACATCGGGCCCCCAGCTGGATCAGCTGACCCCGGAGTACACTCTTATGTGCTTCCCACAGTAAGGGATCCGTGACTTCCCCATTATCATTCTCGTCAAAGTAGTGAGTAATGGCCTCCGTGAGGTACTCCCGGTGAACCACGTCTTTCAGAAGAGATTCATTAAGACGCCATTGGTATTGTCTAGGGGGTAGGTCGGGGACCTCGAGATCCATCAACACTGGGGCGTGGTCTGACCAAGTAATACTCCCTATGGACACAGTGCGAATTAAATGAAGGGTATGATGAGACATGAGAAAAAGGTCCAGACGGGAGTAAACTCGGGCAGCGTGCGAATAAAATGTGTAATCGCGCCCAGCGGGGTGCATTGCTCTCCAACAATCTACTAATTGAAACGTCTGTAACAGTTGGTGGAATCTCCTTCGTTTAGATGGCTGTGACGCTCCCGGGGAGCGGCAGCTTCCTTCGGGGAGTCCGGGGAGATATTGAAATCTCCTCCACAAAATAGAAGGCCTTCAGCAAACTTAGCGAGTTTATTCAAAATTTTTCTGAGCGCAGTGCATTGATGGGTGTTGGGAAGGTATAGATTTGCCAGCGTAACCAGTCTAGATCCGATATGCCCCTTAATAAAGATGAAACGGCCCTGTGGGTCTGCCATCTGGGAGGTGCATGTAAAAGGGATATGTGAAGCTACCAGGATAGCCACCCCTCTAGACTTTGACGCCTCAAAGTTACTATAGAAGCCCTGGGTAAAGTAAGTTGAGCGCAAAGTTGGAGCACTGTCTGACCGAAAATGAGTTTCTTGCAAGAAGGCAAAATCGCATTTTTGCTTACGGAGATCAGCCATAGCGATCCGCCGCTTAGCCGGGTGGTTCAGTCCCCTGACATTCAGGGATATAAGTCGTATTTTAGCCATAATCTAAAAAAGTGTCCCTAAAAAATTTACAGTGTTGGAGAGAGTGCACTCCCCTGCGCTGGCTCATCACAAGCGGTTCCGGCACGAACAAGACGTACATGTTGCATGGACCCAAATAGACATACAGTAATAAACACCAAAATACAGACAAAAGAAAAATCATAAACCGCACCTTACAGTGCCGAACACATAATGAAGATCGGTGTGGGTACCCGCGTAGGGTACAGGCCCATATGGGGCCAAGCCAGCAAGATGAGAGTGTGGAACAGCCGTTCCAGGCGTACTGGAGAAATTCAAACACCGCAGGGGGGATGGTGTAGAACACAAGTAAAATACTCAACATGGAAACCTTAGAGAGTGTAAAATAAACGAAATACAGCACTACCGTTAAAGTAGTGTAACAGCCTCCTAATTCTGCCGCACCCGGGCAAATATAAAGTAAGCTTATCCATCGAGTGTCGTCCTCAGCAGATGGACATAACCACAGGACACGTCCCGTCGTCCAATATCTTATAGCAAAATAAACCCAATAATAAAAAAAAAACAAAAAAAAAAAACAGGAGAACAAGAGATATAGAGATATATGGACGCTCCCAAGGGCTTTGGGCCTCCGTCCTCGGAATGTAGGTGTCGTAATGGACCCGCCGGTCGTTTTAGCCAACACAGTAGAAGGGGGAGTAGGAAACCATAAAGAGGGGGAGAACTTCTCAGGGGTCCTGCCTCGCCGGGCCAAAGGACGGGTGGAGTCCTGGGTCTGTTGCCTCCTCCCTGAGGGGGTGGCGGTGCTTCTGTTTACGGACTGCTTGCCATTTTTGCCGTTGGGGCTTGGGAGGGGGGAAATCTAGTAAATCTCCTCCATGCCAATTTGCGACCTCCACCTGCGGTAGGTCCAAAGCGCGAATAAACTCAGGCACATCTCCAGGTTCCATAATAGTCATGAGCTGATTATCCCGTCGTACAGTAAGAGCAAAAGGGTAGCCCCACCTGTATCTAATGTCTCGATCTCTGAGGACATCCGTGATCGGCTTAAGGTGTCTCCGAGCTTGCAAAGTGAATCTGGAAAGATCTTGGTAGACTTCAACCGCGTGTCCATCATGTGTGATTGATCGTTTCTTTCTGGCCGCTTGCATGATCTCTTCCTTGAGCGGGAAATGATGTATGCGGCAGATGATATCTCTTGGGGGTGCTGACGGGGCTCCCCGTGGGCGCAGCGCCCTATCAAGCAGTATCGGCGTATCAGGCGGGCGTTCGAGGAGCGCATTAAATAAAGTTCGTAGAGTGAGGGGTATATCTTCTGTGTCCTCCGGTTCAGGGACGCCTCTAATTCGGACATTGTTGCGGCGCCCTCTATTATCTAAGTCGTCTACTGAGCGGCGTAGGTCAGTAACATATCAGGACTGTTCGTTTATTTGGGCCTGTAGTCTGTCTAGGTGAGCCATGGAAGCGTCTCTATCCTCCTCTAAATCCTGCACTCTGCCTCCCAGCTGCCACATATCAGCCCCTAGTTCAGCGAATTTTGCATCAAATTTCGCCTCAAAGCGTGAAAATAAAGATTCCAGGTCTCTCTTAGTGGGAAGGTGGCGCAGGGTCTCCCTTACCTCCGCCGTTGGTATGTCGCTCAGAGAGGAAGTCCGGCTGTCTTGCAGATCATCCTCCGATTCTACCATGCGGTCCCCGGCCGCCGCCATCTTGGCTTTGCGGCCTTGTGAGGAGACAGCCTGTGATCCGCGGAGATAGTGGCGCATCGGGGAGCTCCCGGTCAGCGCTGGTGTGTGCGGGTGGGTCACAGAGGCAGCGGCTCATTTTTTTTGTCCCGTGGGACGTCTTGCGGACATTCGAAGAGCTTATTTGGTGCGCCCGGGTGCAGAGCTGCAGAACTAAGCGGCCATCTTGCCTCGCGTCCAAGCCACGCCCCCAAGACAGAGCTCCTTACTAACATACCTCAATACAGAATGCACCTGTAAACTTGTAACCTAGTGACTATATTTCCTACATATTTATTTTCTGTTAATCTGTATATTTGTGTTGTTTTTTAATATTTTGCATTGTCTTACTTTGTATTTCTGTAACTGTAACACTTCAATGTTCTTGAACCCAGGACATACTTGAAAACGAGAGAAATTTTAATGTATCCTTCCTGGTAAAATCCTTTATAAATAAATAAATAAAATATCTGTGTTATTTGTTTGTGTTTCGGTTATTGTGGCCATGTCTTTTAGATACAAAGTGTCATACCTGTATATAACTTCAATAAAAGTTAAGGTTTATCGCCACCTGATGGGGCCCGGAGCTATCAGCTGTTAGCTCTGTTGTTTATAAGATTTAGATCAGTGGTGGAGGATACAAAGTATATTAAAATTTAACTTTTAATGTATTCTAAAGACCAGATGGACATTTATACTTTGGACCACTAGGGGGCACCAAAGGAAAAGAAACAGTGAAAATCAAGCTCTGGACGAGCTTGCAAAGATTTAAAAAACAAACGTGTGTCAGAGCTGCCTAGAGCTGCGGGGAAACTGACAGACTTGTATTTGTTAGTGCATCTAACTTGGAAAGACCCAATAACTTTGGAAGGGTCTCTCATATAAGTGTGTCCTTGTACTTCTCCATGGCTGCGTCGGGCAAGGAGATGTAGAAACCCCAGTGAGACGAGGCTTTCGTGTATTATCTCAGCAATGTCCTGCTGTGGGTGGGGCTTACGTCAGGGGAGATCACATAACTGAATGGCTCTCCAGGAGTCCCTGGGACCGAGAAAAATTGAAAAGTGTCAGAAAAAAGAAGAAAACAAAAAAATTAACTGATCAAAAAAGTGCGGAGTGTCTGCAAAAAGTGCCCCGGGGAGACCCCGGGACCAAAAAAATTGGATCAAGGATTCCACTGTAGAGCACGCAGCTAAAATCCCAGAGGAGAATCCCTTCACACTGCGGGGGAGTGGGGGGGCTGCAAGAGCAATCCTAATATCACAGTTGATTGGTGAAAAAATCCAGGAGGAGTGTACAGTGCTGACTTTCTTCCCGTCTCAGCAACGTTTGTGGCAAGGTGTTGGACTGTTCCCAGGCCTGGGCAGACTGGCATTGCGGTTTCCCTTCGGAGTGGGCAGGCCGCACCACGCGGCTCGACGCGATGGCAGCCGCCAGAGAAGAATTCGTGGGAGTCGCTCAGCACTGTCCCTGCAGCGGATCTAGTGCAGCAGTAGAACACCGGTGCCAGTCCCGTAGTGAGGAGAGGGCGAAAATGGGGTTCCAATGTCCCGGCCCTTTGTCGACTAGGGCAGTCAGCCTCTGTGCGGCCTCCGGGTTGAAAAGCCGCGTCTCCGTCTCCGGGTGGTTGATGATTGTCGGGATGCAGCAGTGATCCAAGCGGTCTCCTGCAACAGATTTGGTGGAAAATGTCAGCGAAAACCCCTGCAACAGCGGGGATTCTAGCCGATGAGGACGGAGATGTAAGTAAAAGCAGCCATTGCCTGCCTCCCGAAAGTCCCCAAACCACGATTTTTAAAATTATTATTTTTTTTTTAAAAGAATTACATTTTCTTTTACACCAAACATGGTGATGATTGGTATTATTAGAAAGGCCATGCTCTGGCTGCCACCGATTGGTAGATAAGGGGGGTAATTTGGACCCCCCCCCCATCTCCACAAAAAGGATTTCCATAAGAAATCCCTGGGCAGCTAGGGGTTACTTGCCCAACTGATATCATCGCGCACATGCAGATGTCAGCCACCTCTGGGAGAAGGCGCTGTATATCACAGACCAGCACCTCAGTGGTTAAAGAGAGGCATCGCTGGGAAGGTCACACTGTGACCTTTCCAGCGATGCCTCTCTTCAAGCTGGATCTCCTCCTGAGTGTGAGGGAGAGGGGTCCAAAGGAGGGGTCCAAAGTGCGCCTGAAACCAATGTCACTGTGCCTACCAATGATGTCAGTGCGATGGCTTGGACCAGTGGTTCATAACCGCGGTCCTCAAGTACCCCCAACAGGTCAGGTTTTCCAGATATCTGAAGCTCAGCACAGGTGATAGGATTTGCTGCTGTGTGATTGCAGTATTCAGTCTGCATTTCCCCAAGGCAATCCTCAAAACCTGGCCTGTTAGGGGTACTTCAGGACCGCGGTTGGGAACAATTGGCTTGGACCATAAAAGCGGTGGTCTGACTTCCTTGAAGTCAGACAACTGAAGGACCCCGGCCAGAGAGGTGAGTATAGGGAGGGCCCTGAGTACGTACTTGGTCATTAAGCGACCATTTTCATAGGACGTACCTGGTACGTCATTGGTCACTATGGGGTTATATCTGTCAAACTGAAGCACCGAAAACCTGGCCATTTCACCAACTTTATGGTGCAGTTTTGTGTTCTCTGAATAGATTAACAAATACTTCTCTATGGGACAATTTCACTGCCCCCGAAGGTTGCCAAATTGCAGCGATCTGAAGAAAACTGCGCCTTACTTCACTGGCGAATCGCCAATATTTGTCAAATTTCCAGCTGAATGGTGTAATTCACTGTTCCTGGCAATTCGGTAGCAAGTTCGGTTCTTAGTGAATAACCCCTTTAGTGAACAGACCTGTAGATGTCTTATGTGTCCTCAGTTTAAAAATCTTGAAGCCTGCCAGGACACATGGGGCACTATTCCCTAGTGAACGCTAATGTTAGCGGTCGGATGTGTAAGCATTGCCACCAGGATAAGTGACTTTAACATATGCCCCATCAGGGGCGAACTGACCCATCGGGTGCCGCTCGCGGGCCCGGATGGGAAGGGGGGCCCGGATTGGCCCTGCGGTCCAGGCAGGGCCAGTGTCAGACAGGCACCTGGTCTCCCATTTGATCAGGCAGTGTGTGGGATCAATCTCCCACACGTTGCTCCGGAAGTAAAGGCCCTGGGGGGGAGTGGAGGAGGAAGGAGAGGTTGCCAGACCAGCAGCTCACATGGGGAGATGCTGGCTCCGCCCCTTCCACTGCTGCAATACAGCTTGTGAAGCCTTCTTAGTGCAATCCTTCCAAGTGAGGCATTTAGAGATATTCTGGTGAGGGATTTTGATTTTTGTTTCAAACAGATCTTTTCTATTCATCTTAAGGTTTTAAGTTAGGTCTGGTGAGTAAATTAGGTTAGTCTGGCGACTCAATTGTCTTACTGAATAGCACAAAGTTGATAATCAATTGGGTGCTATTTGCTAAGAGGTTAAGCTTGTCCACGCCTTGCTGGGGGAGGTGTTCTTAGGTGACTATATAAAGTTGATATTAGCTTGTCTAATAGAGTTTGTGAAGCCTTCTAAATGCAATCCCTCCAAGTGAGGCACTTAGAGATATTCTGGAGATACTCTGGAGGTAGTCTGAGGTTAGACAGGAGGTAGAAAACCTACAAAAAGGTAAGATTTGCTTGTTTTAAATCCATTCTTTCATTTTATGGCAGGCTTGGTTCATTGTAATAGCTGTCATGCATTTGTTTTTAGATCCAATTTTTGGAGGGTGCCTGATATGTAGGCAGTTCTCTTTATTGCAGCAGGAAATTTCCTGTTTGAAGTCTGAGATTTGTAAATTATCTGTTAGCCAAACTCAGACTATGACTGTTACAAAGCCACTGCCACAGAGGCCTCCTAGGAGCGGCAGATGGACTACTGTAGGATCTGGTAGACTTAGAGTTGTGGATAGAAGGCATGTCCCACAGTCTGTGGCTCTTCTTAATTCTTTTGAGGCACTTTCAGAGTGTAGTGGTAAGACGGAAGTAGGCTCAGACACCAAAGTTGAGGAACCACCATCCCCTATGCCTAAGGTATGCAAGACTGCAACCAAGGACAAAAAAGGAAAAGGTGGGACTTGATAGAAGGCAATTGTTGCTGGGTGATTCTATCATAAGAGGTGTTGAGCTGGAGAGTAGTGGTTTGGTGAGATGTCTTCCTGGGGCTACTGCTCATAGAGACAGGAGACGTATTCTCAATATTGTCAAACAAGCAAAGCAGGAAGGGGAAGTGGATGTTCTAGTCCATCTAGGGACAAATGACTTGGCTAGCAATGAGGTTTCTGAGATTAAGGAATATTTTTGTGTTCTTGGAGGTGAAATACAGCAGATTGCGTCCACTGTGTCATTTTCTGAAGTTCTGCCTGTGCATAACATTCAGGATAGGCAGATGCGCACTAGGGAATTTAATTTGTGGCTTTGGGAATGGTGTCGGAGGAAGGATTTGGCTTTGTGTCCCATGATAGCTCTAATTGGAGCAGAAAGGAATTGTATAGAAAAGATGGTTTGCATCTTACTCATAGGGGAACATATGTTCTCAGTGAGAAGTTCAAAGGTTTCACAAAGGAATATTTAAACTAGGGGGGGACAAAAGGGTAAAAAACAATCTGCCCAATTGTCCCATAAAACTAAATCTGAGGGTGCAAGCAACATGCGGGGTAAAAAATGACAAACTCAGAGTCGTGTCTATAAATGCTCGCAGTTTAGTCAATAAAATCAATGAACTGGAGGTGTCAGGGTTCAAACTGATTGATGATGCAGCAGGTGCGGTAGTGAGCCCAAGATGCAGTGAGGCAGTTTGCAAGATAAACAAAAGGGTTTATATTAAAACACAACAACACAAGAAGCATGAACCAAACAGGAGACACGAACCAGACAAGAGAGGAGACTGGGCACAGAGGGGAATAGCTTTAGAGGAGGAGAGAAGATGCAGGGAAAGGAGGTTGAGGCAAGAAGGATGACTGAGAGTAGTGGGACGAGCGGTAAGAGAAAACAATATAGAAGTACTTAGAAAGGAGGAGGAATGAGGGATAGCAAAGATGAGAATAAGAGTCTAGAGCAGTGGAAAGCAGAAATAGACACCAGGGGAACTTAACAGCAGATGGGGCAGACAATGAATAAAGAATAACACTAAACAATACAGATAACAGACATTCAGGCAAAGGTACCAGTAGGGATATATCAATAGAGTGGTGGTTGGGAATTCAGGGGTCTAGGCAAGGCGGCAGGCAGTGTGGTCCAAGTCCATATCCAGGGGGTCTGATACACAGGGTTCCAGATGGGGGAAACAGGGAGCAAAAGGGGGTACCGGTATGGAGAATGAGTGTTCAGGTAGAAACAGGGGTCCTTAGGCAGTCTTTGGTGATACCACAAAGAAGGGTTCAGGAATAGCTCTGCACAGGAACACAGTCTGGGACTTCAATGAGGAAGTCCAGGGTAGAGGGTGTGACTTCCTTAAATGCAGGACTGATGAGGGAGGATGAAGGGCAGGTGAGGTTCCAGGGTAAAATGTCAGAGTCCAGGAATGTGTAGTCTGATAAAGTCCTGTAAACTGCATAGGGCATGCAGGATGTGGCATAGAAAGGGGGCGCCAGGGGGTCAGGGCCTCTAGGACCTGACAGGAGGCAATGATGGCAGCTGAAAAAGTAGATTTAGTGGCGGTTTCTGAGACATGGTTCAGTGAGAAAAATAACTGGGACATAACAATACCGGGGTACTCTTTATTTAGAAAAAAAGACAGAGGAGGTAGGAAAGGAGGAGGAGTGGCCCTGTATGTGAAAAACAACACTATAAACAAACCAAATAAAAGTGAGCGAGGTGAACATAGAGTCAGTTTGGGTTACGCTATCATTTGGTAATCATACAGTAGCTCATGTAGGTGTGATCTATAGACCCCCTGGACAAGTAGAAGAGCTAGATAATCTGCATGTTTGAGGAAATAGCCAAAATAACAATGAAGGGGGAAGTTATTATCATGGGGGACTTTAATCTTCCTGATGTGAACTGGAAAACCAAAATAGCTGGGTGCACCAGGAGTACAATTATTCTAAACTCCCTACTGGGAGTAGTTGAGGAGCCGACCCGTAAAGAGGCCATATTGGATTTAATACTCACAAATGGAGGTTTGGTATCAGACGTTGTTGTAGGTGAAAATTTGGGATCTAGTGATCACCAGTCAGTGTGGTTTAATATAAGAACAGGGATGGAGCTGCACCACACAAAAACAAAAGTTTTAGACTTTAAAAAAACAGATTTTTATAAAATGAGATTTTGTGTTAATGAGTCATTATCAGACTGGAGGAGTTTAAAGGGAGTCCAGGAGAAATGGGATTATTTAAAGGATGCATTATTGAAGGCCACAGGCAATTGCATTCGCCTTGTTAGCAAAAACAAAAAAGGGAAGAAACCACTGTGGTACTCTACAGAAGTGGCCAAAATAGTGAAGAACAAAAAGATAGCATTCAATAATTATAAAAAAACTCAGAGTGAAGAAGATAGGCAAACCTATAAAATTAGGCAGAAAGAGGCAAAGCAATTTATAAGCGCTTCCAAAGCACACGCAGAAGCGAAAATAGCTCAGTCAGTAAAAAAGGGGGACAAAACATTTTTTAGATACATAAACGAGAAAAGAAAAGTAAAACAAGGATTAGTTAGATTAAAAACAAAGGAAGGAAGGTATGTAGAAGAGGATAAAAGTCTCGCTGACTGCCTCAATATTTTTGTTCAGTCTTTGCAGAAGAAAAGGAAGGAAAGGGACCTCAGTTAGGAGGAAACACTAGAGAGACATTTACATATGAGTTTACAGATGAGGAGGTTCTACAGCAGCTGGCTAAAGTAAAGACAAGTCAATGGGGCCTGGGATCCACCCTAAATTATTAAAAGAGTGGTGTAATAGCAAAACCGTTAACAGATTTATTTAACCAATCCTTGTTAACGGGAGTCGTCCCAGAAGACTGGAAATTAGCAAATGTTGTGCCCATTTACAAGAAGGGTAGTAGGGAGGAATCGGGGAACTATAGGCCAGTTAGTCTTACGTCAGTAGTGGGGAAATTAATGGAAACCATGTTAAAGGAAAGGATTGTTGAACATCTAAAAACACATAGATTACAGGATCAGAAATAACATGGGTTTACCTCAGAGAGATCATGCCAAACTAATCTTATTGATTTTTTTTGATTGGGTAACAAAAATAATAGACAAAGGTGGTGCAGTAGACATTGCTTATTTAGATTTCAGTAAGGCTTTTGATACTGTTCCGCATAGAAGGCTTATTAATAAATTGCAATCTTTGAGCTTGAATTCCAATATTGTTGAATGGATTAGGCAGTGGCTCAGTGACCGGCAACAGAGGGTTGTGGTAAATGGAGTTTATTCGGCACAAAGTCTTGTTACCAGTGGGGTACCTCAGGGGTCAGTACTGGGACCCATTCTCTTTAATATTTTTATTAGCGATATTGCAGAAGGTATTAATGGTAAAGTATGTCTTTTTGCTGATGACACAAAGATTTGCAACAGGGTTGACGTTCCTGGAGGGATCAGCCAAATGACAAATGATTTAGGTAAACTAAAAAAATGGTCGGAGCTATGGCAATTGAGTTTTAATGTGGAAAAGTGCAAGATAATGCACCTGGGGCGTAAAAACCCAAGGGCTGAATATAGAATATTTGATACAGTCCTAACCTCAACATCTGAGGAAAGGGATTTAGGGGTTATTATTTCAGAGGATCTAAGGGTAAGTAGTCAATGTAATAGAGCAGCAGGAAATGCTAGCAGAATGCTTGGTTGTGTAGGGAGAGATATTAGCAGTAGGAAAAGGGAAGTGCTCATGCCACTGTACAGAGCACTGGTGAGACCTCACTTGGAGTACTGTGTGCAGTACTGGAGACCGTATCTCCAGAAGGATATAGATATCTTAGAGAGAGTTCAGAGAAGGGCTACTAAAATGGTGTACGGCTTGAAGGAGAAAAGTTACCAGGAAAGGCTTAATGATCTTAACATGTACAGCTTGGAAAAAAGACGAGACAGAGGAGATATGATAGAAACACTTAAATACGTAAAGGGAATCCACAAGGTAGAGGAAGATTTATTTTATTTAATAGGAAACAAAGTAGCAAAACAAGAGGACATAGTCTTAGCTTAGAGGGTCAAAGGTTTAAAAGTAACATCAGGAAGCATTATTTTACTGAGAGGGTGGTGGATACATAGAACAGCCTTCCAGTTGAAGTGGTAGAGGCCAAAACAGTGATTGAATTTAAGCAGGCATGGGATAGGCATAAGGCTATCCTAAACAAAAGATAAATCCAGGTAAAGTATCCAAGGAATTGGGCAAACTAGATGGGCCGAAAGGTTCTTATCTACCGACATTTTCTATGTTTCTATGCTCGATGCAGAGCCTCCCCTGCTGTGCTGGATGTGTCCAGCATGTGTGTTATGCTCTGTGCTTGTTCAGATATAAGGCTGGGCTGTCAGGTTCACCATTGCTTTATTGCAGGACACTTACTGTTATACACAGGCTTTGAATTACTACAGAAACACAGGATGATGCATCTTCCTTCATAACTGCATCACACTAACTGACTCCTGAAGATGGCTGCCGTGCCCTCTGACCTGTGTCATCCTGGGGCGGAGCCACTAGTTAAAGTGATAGTACATGTATAGTACAGTCAGCTATAACAACGTGCAGGGAGGGGGAGTCAACGGAGACCAGTCAGGAGGCAGTCCAGGATTCTAACCTAATCTGTGAGTATATAACAGGCAGGTGTGTGTGTGTGAGCAGAGTGTGTGTGTGTGTGTGTGTTTTTTGAGCTGTGTCAATTTGTGTTTGAGCAGTGTGTGTGTGTGTGAGCAGTGTATGTGTGTTTCAGCAGTGTGTGTGTGAGCAGAATGTATGTGTGAGTAGTGTGTGTGTGAGCAGTGTGTGAGAGCAGTGTAAGTGTTTTTGAGCAGTGTGTGAGCAGAGTGTGTTTGAGCAGTGTGTGTTGTGTGTGTAGGAATGTGTGTGTGTGAGCAGTGTGTGTGTTTCAGCTGTGTGTGTTTGAGCAGTGTGTGTGTGTGTTTGAGCAGTGTGTGTGTGTGTTTGAGCAGTGTGTGTGTGTTTGAGCAGAGTGTGTGAGAGCAGTGTGTGTGAGAGCAGTGTGTGTGTGTGTTTGAGCAGTGTGTGTGTGTGTTTGAGCAGTGTGTGTGTGTGAGAGCAGTGTGTGTGTGTGAGAGCAGTGTGTGTGTTTTAGCTGTGTGTGTGTTTGAGCAGTGTGTTGTGTGTAAGCTGTGTGTGTTTTTGAGCAGTGTGTGTGTGTGAGCAGTGTATGTGTGTTTCTGTAGTGTGTTTTTGAGCAGTGTGTGTGAGCAGTGTGTGAGAAGAGTGTGTGTGAGCTATGTGCAGTGTGTGTGTGTGAGAGCAGTGTGTGTGCGAGGAGTGTGTGTGTGAGCAGAGTGTGTGTGTGAGCAGAGTGTGTGTGTGTTTCAGCAGTGTGTTTCAGCAGTGTGTGTGCGAGCAGTGTGTGTTTGAGCAAAGTGTGTGTGCGTGAGCAGAGTGTGTGTTTCAGCAGTGTGTTTTGAGCAGTGTGTGTGTGTGAGCAGTGTGTGCGTTTGAGCAGAGTGTGTGTTTCAGCAGAGTGTGTTTTTGAGCAGTGTGTGTTGTGTGTGAGCATTGTGTGTGTTTGAGCAGTGTGTGTGTGAGGTGTGTGTGTGAGAGCAGTGTGTGCGAGCTGTGTGTGTGTGTGAGCAGAGTGTGTGTGTGTGATCAGTGTGTGAGAGCAGTGTGTGTGTGTTTGAGCAGTGTGAGAGAGAGCAGTGTATGTGTGTTTCAGCAGTGTGTGTGAGCAAAGTGTGTGTGTGAGCAGAGTGTGTGTGTGTGAGCAGTGTGTGCGTTTGAGCAGAGTGTGTGTGTGTGTGTTTCAGCAGTGTGTGTTTGAGCAGAGTGTGGTTTTGAGCAGTGTGTGTTGTGTGTGTGTGAGCAGTGTGTGTGTGTGAGGTGTGTGTGTGTGTGTGTGAGCAGTGTGTGTGTGAGAGCAGTGTATGCGTTTTTGAGCAGTGTGTGTGTTTGAGCAAAGTGTGTGAGCATAGTGTGTGTGTGAGAGCAGTGCGTTTGTTTGAGCTAGGCTTGTGCACCGATTTTTTTTTCGGTTCGATGCGATTTTTCGGATTTTTAATCTTTTCGATTCGGCTCGTTTCTACCGATTTCAGTTTCGATCCGGTTCGGCTCAACTCGTTTTTCGTGTACATTTTTTTCGGAATTTCAACCATTTTTCGTATTTTCGTGTCACTTAGCTTGTTTTTTGTATCGACTTTTCGTATTTTCGGACATTTTCGTTCTTCGGAATTGTAAATGGTTTCGGAATATCGACCATTTTTCGTATTTTCGTGTCACTTAGCTCGTTTTTTTGTATCGACTTTTCGTATTTTCGAAAATTTTCATTTTTCCGGAACGTCTGTTCTCCTCGTTTCAAAGCAATAAATTTCGATTTGACACATTTCAAGTACATTCGAAAATTCCGAAAATATTTCGTTTCGGCTCGGAAAACTTTTCGGATCTGCCATTTTCGGATCTAAAAATTTTCGGAAAATCGGCCGCATCCGAAAACACGAATCGGGAAATTTCGTGAAAATTCCGAAATTCCGAAACCCGAAACGCACATCCCTAGTTTGAGCAGTGTGTGTGTGTGTTTGAGCAGAGTGTATGTGTGTGAGCACAGTGTGTGAGCAGTGTGTGTGTTTGAGCAGTGTGTGTGTGAGCAGTGTGTGTGTTTGAGCAGTGTGTGTGTGTGTGCAGTGTGTGTGTGTGTGCAGTGTGTGTGTGTGTGAGAGAGCAGTGTGTGTGCGAGCTGTGTGTGTGAGCAGAGTGTGTGTGAGCAGAGTGTGTGTGTTTGAGCAGTGTGTGAGAGCAGTGTGTGTGTGTTTGAGCAGTGTGTGAGAGAGCAGTGTGTGTGTGAGCAAAGTGTGTGTGTGAGCAGAGTGTGTGTGTGTGAGCAGTGTGTGCGTTTGAGCAGAGTGTGTGTGTGTGTTTGAGCAGTGTGTGTTTGAGCAGAGTGTGTTTGAGCAGAGTGTGTTTGAGCAGAGTGTGTTTGAGCAGTGTGTGTTGTGTGTGTGTGAGCGGTGTGTGTGTGTGAGTGGTGTGTGTGTGTGAGCAGTGTGTGTGTGAGAGCAGTGTATGTGTTTTTGAGCAGTGTGTGCGAGCAGTGTGTGTGTTTGAGCAAAGTGTGTTTGAGCAGAGTGTATGTGTGTGAGGTGTGTGTGTTTGAGCAGTGTGTGTTTGAGAGCAGTGTGTTTTGAGCAGTGTGTGTGTTTGAGCAGAGTGTGTGTGAGCTGTGTGTGTTTGAGCAGTGTGTGAGCTGTGTGTGTGTTTGAGCAATGTGTGTTTTTGAGCAGCGTGTGTGTGTTTGAACGGTTGTGTGTGAGCAGTGTGTGTGTATGTTTGAACGGTTGCGTGTGTTTGAGCAGTGTTTGTGAGAGCAGTGTGTCTGTGTTTTGAGCAGTGTGTGTGTTTGAGCAGAGTGTGTGTCAGCAGTGTGTGTTGTGTGTGAGCAGTGTGTGCGTTTGAGCAGAGTGTGTGTGTGTTTCAGCAGTGTGGTTTTGAGCAGTGTGTGTTGTGTGTGTGAGGTGTGTGTGTGTGTGAGAGCAGTGTATGTGTTTTTGAGCAGTGTGTGTGCGAGCAGTGTGTGTGAGCAAAGTGTGTGAGCAGAGTGTGTGTGAGAGCAGTGCGTTAGTTTGAGCAGTGTGTGTGTTTGAGCAGAGTGTATGTGTGTGAGCACAGTGTGTGAGCAGTGTGTGTGTTTGAGCAGTGTGTGTGTTTGAGCAGTGTGTGTGTGAGGTGTGTGTGCAGTGTGTGTGTGTGTGAGAGCAGTGTGTGTGCGAGCTGTGTGTGTGAGCAGAGTGTGTGTGTTTGAGCAGTGTGTGAGAGCAGTGTGTGTGTGTTTGAGCAGTGTGTGAGAGCAGTGTATGTGTGTTTCAGCAGTGTGTGTGAGCAAAGTGTGTGTGTGAGCAGAGTGTGTGTGTGTGAGCAGTGTGTGCGTTTGAGCAGAGTGTGTGTGTGTGTTTCAGCAGTGTGTGTTTGAGCAGAGTGTGTTTTTGAGCAGTGTGTGTTTGTGTGTGAGCAGTGTGTGTGTGTGTGTGAGGTGTGTGTGTTTTTGAGCAGTGTGTGTGCGAGCAGTGTGTGTGTTTGAGCAAAGTGTGCGTGAGCAGAGTGTGTGTGTGAGAGCAGTGCGTTTGTTTGAGCAGTGTGTGTGTGTGTTTGAGCAGAGTGTGTGTGAGCGCAGTGTGTGAGCAGTGTGTGTGAGAGTAGTGTGTGTGTTTGAGCAGAGTGTGTTTTTGAGCAGTGTGTGTGTTGTGTGTGTTTGAGCAGTGTGTGTGTGAGCAGTGTATGTGTTTCAGCAGTGTGTTTTGAGCAGTGTGTGTGTTTGAGCAGAGTGTGTGTGAGCTGTGTGTGTTTGAGCAGTGTGTGAGCTGTGTGTGTGTTTGAGCAGTGTGTGAGCTGTGTGTGTGTTTGAGCAATGTGTGTTTTTGAGCAGCGTGTGTGTGTTTGAACGGTTGTGTTTGAGCAGTGTGTGTGTATGTTTGAACGGTTGTGTGTGTTTGAGCAGTGTGTGAGAGCAGTGTGTGTTTTGAGCAGTGTGTATGTTTGAGCAGAGTGTGTGTCAGCAGTGTGTGTTGTGTGTGTGAGCTGTGTGTGTTTGAGCAGTGTGAGCTGTGTGTGTGTTTGAACGGTTGTGTATGTGTGTTTCAGCAGTGTGTTTTGAGCAGAGTGTGTGTCAGCAGTGTGTGTTTGAGCAGTGTGTGTTGTGTGTGTGAGCTGTGTGTGTTTGAGCAGTGCGTGAGCTGTGTGTGTTTTTGAGCAGCATGTGTGTTTGAACGGTTGTGTGTGAGCAGTGTGTGTGTGTTTGAGCAGTGTGTGTGTTGAGCAGTGTGTGTGTGTGAGAGCAGAGTGTGTGTGTGAGAGCAGAGTGTGTGTGTTTGAGCAGTGTGTGTATGTGTGAGAGCAGAGTGTGTGTGTGTGTTTGAGCAGTGTGTGTGTGTGAGCAGAGAGTGTGTGTGTGTGAGAGCAGAGTGTGTGTGTGTTTGAGCAGTGTGTGTGTGAGAGCAGTGTGTGTGTGTGTGTGAGAGCAGAGTGTATGTGTGTGTTTGAGCAGTGTTTTTGAGCAGTGTGTGTGTGTGTTTGTGTGTGTTTTTGAGCAGTGTGTGTGTTTGAGCAGAGTGTGTTGTGTGTGAGCTGTGTGTGAGCAGTGTGTTTGTGTTTGAGCAGTGTGTGGTTTTGAGCAGTGTGTGTGTGAGCAGTGTTTGTGTGTTTGAGCAGTGTGTGTATGTGTGAGAGCAGAGTGTGTGCAGGGCCGGTGCTTCCACTAGGCAAGCTAGGCAACCGCCTAGGGCACACTGCCACCTAGGGGCGCAGCTGGTCCCAACCCTGGTTCCATTATTGTACCCCTTCCTCATTGTTTGCTTGTGTAGCTGGCAGTGGCGGCTCGCAAAGCGGACCCCTGCTAGCGGTGCAGAAGGTGGATGTCTTATGGTGCCATCAGATGACGTGCAGGCGCCAAAAGAGCCAAATGAAAGAAAAAAAAGGAGGCGAAAGAAAGAAAAAAGCACGAAAGAAAGAGAAAGAAAAAAGAGGCACAGAGGAAAAGAAAAAAAAAGAGGCACAGAAAGTAAGAAAGCGGCAGATGAAAGAAAAGGCGAACGAGTCACAGAGGGTAGAGGAAAGAAAGAGGCACAGAGGGCAGAGGAAAGAAAGAAAGAGGCACAGAGGGCAGAGGAAAGAATAAAAGAGACAGAGGAAAGAAAGAGGCACAGAGGGCAGAGGAAAGAATGAAAGAGACAGAGGAAAGAAAGAGGCACAGACCGATCCCGGGCCTGACCAGCGGAGGGAGGGATAAGATGGGCACGAACGACCGTGTGCGGCCCCCCGTGCAGTGTCCTGTCTCCCCCGCAGTATGCATGTCCCCCTGTGCGCACGGTGTGTGTGTGTGTGTGTGTGTTTCCCCCTGCACTTCAACAGTTGACAATTTTTTCTAGGGGGGCACAAGCAGCTGGTCTTGCCTAGGTCGCAAAATAGTCTAGCACCGGCCCTGAGTGTGTGTGTCTGTGTGTGTGTGTTTGAGCCGAGTGTTTTTGAGCAGTGTGTGTGTGAGAAGTGTGTGTTTGAGCAGAGTGTGTGTGTTTGAGCAGAGTGTGTGTTTTTGAGCAGTGTGTTTGAGCAGTGTGTGTTTTTGAGCAGTGTGTGTGTGGGTGTGAGCTGTGTGTGTCGGTTATGCGTGTTTTGTTTTTTTGGGGGTTAACCTTTTATGGGCATGGCACAGGGGGCCCCAGGATTACTTATTGTCCGGGGGCCCCATTAGTTGTCAGTCCGCCCCTGCCCCCCCCATATTAGCTTCCTGATGCTAATCACATAAGAAATCACACAGCACATTGGTTTTTGCGCTAGCATTTGCGAGTTTACTGTACTTTGCGTGTCCTGTACTTAACATGAGGAGCACAATCATTAAATAGCATTTCGATAAGTAAGGTATTACAAAGTGCTAGAGCTAATTACTGTTGGGATGCGTAAAGCCAAATTTTAACTACTCCTAAAGGCTGGTGCTAAATGATTCTGCATTTGTAAAATCATTTAGCATCCCCGAAAACCTCCCCAAAATATCACATACTAACCTCTCCCGCAACGAGAACAGTGGTCCGAACCGCCGCTTCTGCTTGCCGTGAGCAGAGTGAGACTGGGAACAAATAGTTCCTAGTCTCCCTCTGCAATCACCCTACAGAGCTGCACGATCTTGTGAAAGTGAAATCACGCAGGGCACGCAGCCTGGTAGCGCAACCCTCCATGGACTCCTATGGACTCCAGGCGGTGAAACTTGTGGCAGCGCAGAAGCACTTCCCGCAAGTATCCCAGCGATTATCGCTGCATTGTGGGGTGAGGTGCTCAGCTAGCGCCTGCCATCGGAATACCACACTAAAATGGGGATGCTAGGGGGAAACCTGAGCTCTTTGCTCAGTCTTGTTACAGGCAAGAAGCTTGTCGATAATTACTTTAAATGATTAAAGTGCAAGGATTATTTTAATAAAATCACCTGTGTTACACAGAGAGAAGCATGTAGCATAGATAGGGAAATAGGAATCATGGAAAATGGTACAATGCTTTAGGATAAAACACTGCGTTTACTAAAATAATCTTTTATCTTCAACTCTCATATGAATTTAAAATATTTATTAGAATCGTCCACTTTCATATTTATTTAAAATCTTGAATTTAAAAAGTAAAAAAATAGAATTTCTCCCAACTAATTATTTCTTTCTCCATTAATGCCTTCACTTCCAAGCACGTTTTATTAAGAAAAAAGCATAACGTTTATTTTAAACATAGGATTTATAAATAAATATATATATATATATAAAACACCTAAATATAGGATAAGATAGATTTTTTTCCTATAGTGTTACTCTGAAATAGTTAAATTTTGCAGTGCGAGTGGGGGTATCTCCTTTCGGCTTCTTTGCAGTAAAAACAGGGTAATAGAAACGAGATCTAAATGAGAATTTGGCTTCTCACCAGGGAGAACGCCACTCCTGTATTATGAATTATGCAAATGGAACTTTGTATGATAACATTTTATTTTTCAATGTAATATATATATATATATATATATATATACACACGCGTTTTTTCTTGTGAAAGGGTAAATTAATGCATTATTAATACAGTCTAGTCAAGAATTTGACCTTTCTACATTTGGTCAGGCCTTAAATAAAATTTGTTATACAGTATGTATACATGTGGTGGCATACATTTTTGAATGACCACAGGGGATTATATATTATTTATGGCTAGGATTTATTCTTTAATTCACATTTGTTTTTTGGTAATTTTTCTGCATTTACGGGTCACTGTAGTGGAAGAATATAGACACCTTAAGGAATTCTTATTTAACCACTTCAATGCGGAGGACGTGCTGAGCGCGTCCTCCGCATGGCTGCTGGTATGCGGAGGACGCGCTGAGCGCGTCCTCCCTTTGGGGCCAGCGTTCGGCCGGGTTCCGGCCGATCGCTGGCCCCCCGGTGCGGGCTGACATCCTCGATGTCAGCCCAGCATCCGGAACCGCAGCCGCTGAAATTAGGTGTCATCGCGCCAGCGCGATGACACCTAATTCAGGCGCCCCCCCCGCATGTGCGGAGGAGGCGCCTGAAAGGGAGGGGGGGAGGTCGTTCGGACCTCTCTCCCTCCCGATCGGTGGCGTTGCGGGGGTTAACCCAGGCACCATTTGGAAGGGCACAGCCTGCCCTTCCAAATGGTGCCTGGCATTAACCCCTGGGTAGCTGGATCGCGAATCGGCGCTGAAAAGCGCCGGTTCGTGATCCTTTCCAGGAGCTGGCCGACATCTTGGATGTCGGCCAAGCCTCCGGGAACTCCCCCTGAGGACTGGCGTCATCGTGCATAGCACGATGACGCCAGTCCTAGAGTTAACCCCTAACTGCCACCAACGTGGAGATAGGGAGTTCCAATGAACTCCCTATCTCCCGATCCGTGGCAGCTAGGGGTTAAAGTTTGGTATGGTTGGATCGGCCAGAGCATGGCCGTTCCAACGATACCAAACTCGAATGTGAAAAAGTTTTTTAAAAAAAAAAAAAAATTAATTAAAAATAAAAATATATTTAAAAAAAATTATAAAATAAAATAAACATTTTTTTTCTTTTTTTTGGTTCGTTAGTGTAGCAATATTGTTCCCATTTCAATTATAATGTGAACAATGATGCTGCACTAACGATTTTTGTATGCGGTGCGTTTGTTAAAAATCGCGTAATTTCCCCCCAAAAAAAATGTAACGAGACCCCATCTCTAATTTTTTTAACAAGCGCACCCCATACAAAATATAACCGCAATTGCTCGCATGTTAAAATGTGAAAAAAAACACTTTACACGTTGTAAATTATTGAAAATACATATTTTATTGCATTTTTTGTTATAATATACAGACATGACATAACGTATACATATAATAATGACATATTATGAATCTACCGAGTCTGACGGAAAGAACGATATATAATATGTCTGGGTAATATACTAAAATAAGCCTTCAAAACACGTTTAAACATGATGAGCAAAACCGGTAAAAATGACCTCAGCACAGAGGTGTGAAAAGCCTCAGCAGCGAAAGGGTTAAGTCTTCATTGAGGTATACATTTTGTAAAATTCCCGAATTCTCACACAGTTACTTAAATTAATCCTACTGTATCATTAATGTGTTTTCTTGTTCACACTGAAACGTTATGTACAAAGTTACAGTTTAAATAGATTACACTGTGGCTTGGATTACTGAATCATGGTGGCATGAAACACTTTAGCATTGATGATAACTTTTACAGCACACATTATTGTCATTGTTTCAGATTGTTAATTCTTGTCATTGGCTTCCAGAGAACCATGTAGGTTGGAATTCAGCAGAATGCTTTAAATACTGAATTGACATATTAAAAAGGAGAGTGTAGATAACAACATTTTATACTTATTTATTGTGAAAGCTGATTTGCAACAAAATGTAGACCATAATGATGTACTAACAATGTATATTTGTTGTAGAGCCAGTCCAATGCGGAGTTTAAAAGCTAAATTTAAAAGGAGTGAGGTAAGTGCTCTAGCCTTACTAAATGAAGCACCAAAGCAAAATGAACTTCAAATTAAAGATTTATACTTCCAAAATTAATTTTATCACACTTTCGATCTAATCTCTATAGCTATAATTTAATATATAAGGCTAATGTCAGACGAGCGCATTTTGTACGGAATGTGCATCCGTGCTCAACGGATGTACTTTCTGACTGACGACAAGGTAGCGGCCACACAGTCTGTTTTTTTCACTGACTTTTTTTGACGGATGTAGCAGGGAAAATAAATTAAAATGCAAAACCATTTTGTCCGTCAAAAATGCTGGACGCACAAATGCAGTCCGTCTGACCACGTTCGTCACTCACACAGAAAGCTATGCGGACGTTGCGGGCGTGGCGCACTCCGCACATCCGTTCTAGTGGGTTTACGTTCTTGCCTAACCTGCGTCCGTTTGCCGCTTCCGTCATGCGTCCGCACTTCTGTGCGGACCTACTTCGTGTGTGGGGCTCCATTGGTCAGAATGCTATGCTGCCACGGACGTACAAATGTGTGGCAACACGGACGTGAACCCTGCACTCATCTGACACGAGCCTAAAAGTGAACGTTTGTTTGTATGTTTGTGTCAAACCCCGCCCAACTATTTTTGTTGCTATGGTAGCAGAAAAGAACAAAGCTTGAGAGTTCCAAACACATGCGATATAAACACATATCTAAGCCCTGTATCTGGTTTATTATTCTTTATTTACATAGCACCCGCATATTCCGCAGCGCTGTACAATGGGCACAAGATTAAAATTTAAACCCATCCTGATCCTGTAAACTTTATCATTTAGAACTCTTATCAACAGCTGAAAAATAAGTTTGGGAGGCATATGTGAGATGAATTCAAGTGAGATCCACAAACAATTATTATACATAAAATATATATATATATATATATATAATGTAGATTAGGTAGGCCTTGTTAATCCAGATGCCAAAATCACGAGTATAGCAGTCTGTAGTGATACCTTTTTTATTGGACTAACGTTATGTAGCGCTCACTCCCGGAGGAGCCGCTGAAAATGAACCACGGGTCAGTCTCCCCGCACTAGGGAATAAATATACTCCAACACCGTTGTGAGTTTTTATAATTTAAATAGTTTACTAAAATAGTAAGCAGATGTTGAGACACGGTATTCACAGGTATTATTACAGTATTATCGTATCGCGGTAAAAACGCGTAGCGGGAAAGAAACGAAACACGAGGCTTCGTATTTCGGAAAAATATTATATTCGCAACTGGAACAGAAAAGAAATGCAATTCCCCGAGAATTCGGGCAAAAAGGGACACGTAGTGAAACCAAAAAACACAATCTTCGTATTTCGATAATTTCCACTAAACGCGCAGCGGAAAAGAGAAAAATATATTCGGAACGTATCTTTAACTCCCGTTCCGATTCGTAACAGAATGAGTCCTGCACAGGTTAAGTCCCGGAATGTTAAAGGTGTGTATGTGTGTGTGGTACCCGGGTACTGTTCAACTGGCCAGTGAATTTACTTAAGGAATGTCTTCGACTAGTCAAGTTGGGGCCCTGTGGACTTTAAAGAGAAAACAGCAGTGTGTTCCTTATTTACATACAGCCTTGGAGGCCTCTCACCCATCCACCGGTTGCTTTAGGCTCCGCTGACCCAGGACGTCTCTCCGCTCGATATTGACTGGGGATACTTGCTGCCGGATCCGTTGTCTGACTTTCCGTAGCTTGTCCACGACTTGTCCAGGTCACCGCCTGCTCTCCGTATCCGATCAACTCGCGGCAACTCCTCACTCGAGGTCTTCGGTTTCTTTGATCTGCAGCAATCTCTGGAACTTGGAGGTCTCCTTCTCCTTAGGCTGAATGACCCGATAAAGGAACTGACAGGTCTCACTCGCGCTCTGGCCTAGGCCCTCTAGCGATGTCTGGCAATGCGTCTGCTCTCTCTCGTTCCCTCGCGCGCTCTGGCGCGTGTCAGGGCTGCGGGTTCCGGGACGGCTGGTCCGGCGGTCCCCTCCACATCGGGCTGCTGCTCAGGGGGTGGGGTTGTGGCTGGCGCATGGGCCTGGCGTTACCCGGAGACCCGGCTTACCTCTGTCGCGGGTCCATGACTCCCGGGGGGGACGACGAGTGGATCCCCGGGTGTCCGCCGCGGGCTTGCGTCGCAGCCCAAGACTGCTGGCCCAGCACGTGCCCCAGAATGGACGCGCGCGCGGCCAGGCTCCACCAATATGGCGGCCGGTCCGCGGCGCGCGTCTATGACGTCACCAGCGTCTCGGAGTAAGGGAGGAGCTCCATGGGTACTTAAGGGCAGACTTGCCATTCTATCTTCGCTTCACTATTGTAGCAGTTCCCTCAGTATTGCTCTTCCCATTCCATATTTTATGCCTTCCTGTGATCCTGACTTGGCTTGTGACCCCGACCTCCGTGTACCGCTGTGATCCTGACTTGGCTTGTGACCCCGACCTCCGTGTACCGCTGTGATCCTGACTTGGCTAGTGACTTTAACCTTGCTTTCTTCACCAACTCCTTGGGCTCCCTGTATCCTACTCCCGGGATCCCTGACAGCGCGTTCTCCACGAGGTTCGGGATGTAAGCGTCCTGTGTCCCACCCACTTCCTGTCCCTTTGCAAAGCACGCCGGGAAATGTAGTCCCAATGTCCAGTGTCTCTAATCGCGATTGTCTCCATCTTGTGGCCAAAAATAGGTACTGCCAGCAGCAAGATTTTAACACAGCGCTACACTTACATTTAAAATACAAGCTTTCGAGAGTGATCCTCCCTTCGTCAGGTCTAGAAGCTTACTGATCAGAATAATAGAATTAAACATTGGGACATTCATCGGGCACACGGTTGGGGGTGTTTAATGTTGTGCATCGCCAAATGGCATGGTCAGTGTGGGGAAAGAAAAAAAGGGAGAAAAAAAAAACAGGCACATAAGACAACGGTGATAAGATCATGTCCACTTCATAGGGAAAGTGAAAGGACAAAAAAAAACAAAACAGTGAGTATGAGGAAGACACAGATAATAAGAAAAAAAGCACAAAAACAAAAAAAGGAGAGAGAAAATCAAGCCCCAACCAGAGTTATGACTATTATGTGACGTTGTTATAGTGGGTTAAAAAACCCAAATCTACATTAAGCCCTTGTTTTATACTGTTGAAATATGTGATCATTTTCATTTCATATGTTTTGCATTCCCGGTGGTCTTTAAAATGTCCTTTTGAGGATTTTAATTCTGAGGTTTTGGATGGAGTGGCCTGCTACATTGAAGTGATGTCTCACCGGGGTACAATATGTATTTTCCTGGTGGTTCCTGATGGAGTGTCTGTGCTGGTCCATCCTGAGATTTAGTTTAAGGTTGGTTTCACCAATATAGCAGCCCTTATCACACGTCGTGCACTGGATCATGTATACCACATTTGCAGACGTGCAAAGGTATGAGCCCTTGATGTTGTGTGTGGCATTGTTGTGCCGTGCAGTGCTGCTGTCACATATATGTAGGCACAGTTTGCAGCGGGGTTTGTTACAGCATTTGGTCCCATTCTGTATGTCGTCCTGTTCCTGATTGAATTTGCTACAGACCAGTTTTTGCCTCAGGTTTGGGGGTTGCTTGAATGCCAGTAAGGGGGTGTCACGGTCCACCCGGGGTACCTATATTGCACAGCCTTTGTCCTGGAATGCTTTTGTATTGGGTCTTCCTTTTCTAGCCCTGGACTTCCAGCTGAGGGCCATCCATGATTTAGCCTCCATAAAAGGCAGAGAGAGGCAGCCAGCAGTGGTTCTGCATTGCTCTCCCTGACTGAGGTAACTTGGTTGTGTGCAAACCTGCTCTTCCTGTACCAGTGTATTCTGCGTATCCAGTACCCATCTGTCTACCTTATTGTTCCTGGATACATCTCCGTCTGTGCAAGGGACTCTCAGCGATCTCCACCTGCGCTGTATCCACGGTCTGTGGTCAAGATTCCAGGTCACTACTCAAGTGGGTACTCTCAACTGCGTAGCCCACTATCCCCTGTGTCTGGAAACCTACTTGTGGATTACAGTTGTTCGTCACCGTCTCTGACCTTTGATCCAGGTACCACTGCCAGCTGTCCAGACTTATTCTTGATGGACCCTGTCTGCAGTCTGGGACTGCATTGCCCACAATCTACTGACTCTCCAAGAACTCTCCCTGGACTTTATTGCAATCCCCAATGCTTTCTCGTGCCTGCTACCAAGGCCTATTTCTGTTCAATTAAAATTATTTCGTTGCTTGTTTCCTGTCTGGCCTCCCCTCTGTGTCACCGCCTGCTGGGCTCATACTTGACCCGCACATGCCACGTGACAGAATGCAGAACCCATCTTATTACGAGTCCGCGGTGATACAGGCGGTGGTGGCATCCATGAAAATGGCTGTGGAGAACTTCCTGCAGCAACTGGACTCTGTGTTGCTTAAAGTGCTGCAAGGATTAAGGGGCACCTCACCTAAGGTGCGCTCTTCAACTTCTATGTCTGGCTGCAGGAGACCCTTGTCTGAGGAGGAACGCTCCAGGAGGAGGTCTTTGGGACTGTGCGTCTGTTGTAGTGCAGGCTCATATTTCATATCTTCGCGCCCTGTGCGCCCACCCAAGCCATCCTCATCACAGACCAGAGTCAACCCTGTTACTCCTGCTTCTCGGCTGGTTGCTCCTCCTGTGTCTGTGCTTGCTAAAAGCAAAAAGACATTACCTGCTGAGTCCTTGCCATCAATGTCCAAGAGAACTCCAATTGCCAAAGCACCCTGTCTCCACCAGCCCTCGCCAAGCTACTATCAAGCCTCGCCAGGTCACAGCCAAGTCTCGTCCAGTCTCTGCTCCTGCTAGGCCTCGCCAGGCTACCAAAGTTGGCAAGTCTCGCCATACTCCGGTACCTATATCTAAGAGACATGAACTTAGGGATGTCTTTTCTGAAGAGAGTACAGAGGAAGACTCCCTCTCTGATTACTTGGAGACCCCGCCATCTGAGCCTGCTGACGTTGAACCCATGGACATGGAACCTACCTTGCCCACAGATTCGGAGCCTTATATGCCCATGGAGGTTGCTTTGACACAGACTACGGAGGTCGCTGCCCTGCACGTCGCAGAATCTCCGGAGGTCGATGCCCTGCACGTCGCAGAATCTCCGGAGGTCGATGCCCTGCACGTCGCAGAATCTCCGGAGGTCAATGCCCTGCATCCTGCCGAATCTCCAGAGGTCGCTGCCCTGCATCCCGCCGGATCTCCAGAGGTCGCTGCCCTGCATCCCGCAGGATCTCCAGAGGTCGCTGCCCTGCATCCCGCAGGATCTCCAGAGGTCGCCGCCCTGCATCCCGCAGGATCCTCAGAACTGTCACCGCCACGGGGCCGTCGCCGCCGCCGTAAGGGCAAGCCGCTCACTGCCCAGCAGCAGGATGATACCCAGGTCACCACAGAGCTGTGCTGTACCCAGGTCGCCGCAGAGCCATGCTGTACCTCAGGTCGCCGCAGAGCCGTGCTGTACCCAGGTCGCTGCCGCACCGAGCCTTGCCGAGGGTGCTGCCCCAGCGAACCTTGCCAGGGGCGCTGCCAAATCGAACCTTGCCAGGGGCGCTGCCCCATCGAGCCTTGCCAAGGGCGCTGCCCCACTGAGCCGTGCCAAGGGCGCTGCCCCACTGGTCATCGCTGAGGGCGCCACCTTACCGAGCCGTGCCAAGGGCACTGCCCCACTGGTCATCGCCGAGGGCGCTACCTTACCGAGTCGTGCCAAGGGTGCTGCCCCACCTGTCATCACCGAGGGCGCTGCCCCATCGAACCTTGCCAGAGGCGCTGCCCCATCGAGCCTTGCCAAGGGCGCTGCCCCACCGGTCATCTCCAAGGGCGCTGCCCCATCGAACCTTGCCAGGGGCGCTGCCCCATCGAGCCTTGCCAAGGGTGCTGCCCCACCGGTCATCTCCGAGGGCGCTGCCCCATCAAGGTTTGCTAAGGGTGCTGCCCCACCGGTCATCGCCAAAGGTGCTGCCCCATCGAGCTGTGCCAAGGGTGCTGCCCTAACGGGTTGTGCCAAGGGCCCATCACCCATTGTACGTCTTGCTCCCGAGGGCTGCATCTGGGCATCCAATGGCACGTTGGTCCGAAAAGAAAACCTGCCACATTTTGAGAGGGCCCTACGTGCTTATGGTGACGTTTATGGCAATCCAGACTCTGAGTACGTTGGAGGGTGGTGATTTGTGCTCCATCCCCTGTTCCAGCCTCGGTCAGGGGGGGTACTGTCACGGTCCACCCGGGGTACCTATATTGCACAGCCTTTGTCCTGGAATGCTTTTGTGTTGGGTCTTCCTTTTCTAGCCCTGGACTTCCAGCTGAGGTCCATCCATGATTTAGCCTCCATAAAAGACAGAGAAAGCCAGCCAGCAGTGGTTCTGCATTGTTCTCCCTGACTGAGGTCACTTGGTTGTGTGCAAACCTGCTCTTCCTGTACCAGTGTATTCTGCGTATCCAGTACCCATCTGTCTACCTTATTGTTCCTGGATACATCTCCGTCTGTGCAAGGGACTCTCAGCGATCTCCACCTGCGCTGTATTCACGGTCTGTGGTCAAGATTCCAGGTCACTGCTCAAGTGGGTACTCTCAACCGCGTAGCCCACTATCCCCTGTGTCTGGAAACCTACTTGTGGATTACAGTTATTCGTCACCGTCTCTGACCTTTGATCCAGGTACCACTGCCAGCTGTCCAGACTTATTCTTGATGGGCCCTGTCTGCAGTCTGGGACTGCATTGCCCACAATCCACTGACTCTCCAAGAACTCTCCCTGGACTTTATTGCAATCCCCAATGCTTTCTAGTGCCTGCTGCCAAGGCCTATTTCTGTTCAATTAAAATTATTTCGTTGCTTGATTCCTGTCTGGCCTCCCCTCTGTGTCGCCGCCTGCTGGGCTCATACATGACCCGCACATCCAACGTGACAGGGGGGCTGTGGGAAGATTTCTTTGAGCGCAGGGTCCTCTGTGACCAGTGGCTGCAGATCTTTGATGATTTTGCGAATTCCCTCTAGAGTTGGGTTGTAGGAAACAACTAGAGGGATCAGTGTGGTGTTTTTCTTTTCTTTGTAGCGCAACAGCTGTTCGCACGGTGTTTATAGGGCCGATTTGATTTTTTCAGAGATTGTCCTTTCCTTATACCCTTCCACTGGAATGATGCAGATAGTTTGCTCAGGTGTTCATCCCTGTCCCCAGTGACCGAGCAGATTCGGTGGTACCTGATGGCCTGGCTGTAGATGATGCTTTGTTTCGTGTGGTTTGGATGAAAGCTGGCGTTGTGGAGGTAGCTCGTCCTGTCTGTGGGTTTCCTGTACACAGATGAGTGCAGCGTGCCGTTGGCAGCTGATATGGTGCAGTCCAGGAAGCTCACACTGTGCTTGGAAAAATCCATCTTTAGTTTGATCGATGGGTGGAACGTTTTGAATGCCTTGTGAAAGTCTAGAAGGCGTTCCTCTTCTTCTCTCCATATGATGAAAATGTCATCATTGTATCATAGATATTTGTGTGGTTTGTGAGGGTGAGTGTTCAGGAACCTCTGTTCTAGATCTGCCATGAAAAGATTGGCGTATTGTGGTGACATTTAACTACCCATAGCGGTCCCAGTCATTTGTAGGTAGCAGTTATTGTTGAAGCTGAAGCAGTTGTGTGTGAGTATAAATTCAATCAGCTTGGTAATAATTTCACCGTCATATTTATGCGGAGTATTGTGGGAGGAGAGAAATTTGAGACAGGCATTTATTCCATCTTTGTGTGGGATGTTACTGTATAGGGATTCTACATCCATAGTAACCAATATAGTGTCGGCTGGTAGTGTCTCGATATCTCAAAGTTTGTTGAGAAAGTCTGTGGTGTCCTGTATATTACTGGCAGTGTTGGTTACTAAGGGTTTCAGGATACCCTCTATAAGGCCAGAAATTAGTTCGGTAAGTGTGTCCATACCTGTGATAATGGGTCGTCCTGGGTTCCCGGGCTTGTGGATTTTGGTCAGCATGTAGAACGTGCCCATGAGAGGATTGGAAGGCACCAGATTCTCCAATTCTTGCTGTAGGTGTTTGGGGAACGACCTGATAAGTATGCCAAGTTGGGTTTTGTATTCTTTCGTTGGGTCTTGAGTCAATTTCCGGTAATAGCTTACATCTAACAGTTGTCTGTCACCTTCTGCCATGTAGTCTTGGATGTTCATGATCACTACTGATCCACCTTTGTCAGCTGGCTTGATGATGATGTTGTTGTTGCTGGATAGATTTTTCAGGGCCATCCTTTCTGCACGTGAGAGGTTCGGTGGTATTTTTTTCTGCTGCTTCTGTGTGGTAACCAGGGATGTCACTCTTATGCGAAAATATATATTATCTGTTCTTGAGTGGGTTCACCAAACCAGTTGTTTATATTTACTCCAACTGGAAAAACAGTAACAGGGTTATTCAGAGAGTGGTGAAAAGCTGGTTCTAAGTCAACATAGCCGATTTGGAAAGTGAGATGAATGGGAGAATTTTTCTGGTTTGGCTATTTTGACCTAGAATTTTCCATTCTCCAGTCATTCTCCTGCTTTTCACCGCTCGCCGAATAACCCTGTAAATTTAGTTTATACGCAAGCCTTACAATGAACATGTACTTTATTATTATTACACTTTTCCTCCATAAGAGTTCTTCTGATGAGTTATACTTTTTAGGAGTTTAAGAAAAAAATGTCTTATTTAGTTTGTGATAATAAATAAAAAAGTTCAAAATTAAAAAAATTACAAACTAATTTTTTTTTAAATAAGTTGTAATTAAATTTTCATGTTTTGTTAAGAAGTCTTTCCAAAAAATTTAAAGCTACTTCTTAAAAACATGCAATAAAATAACCTAATGAAAAAGTAAAAACCCAGCAACGCCTGGTATATTAGGTAGTTTGTTATAAATATAAGCACTTATTTGCTTTGTTGATGACAGATTCCATCTATAAGAACACTCATTTTTGGTTTGTTCAGCATTTAAATTTTCATTTCTTTGATAATACTATTGTATAATTATTTATGGAGTATAATATCATCCCCACACAGACAAAACTATTTAAGAAAATATTTAACTCTATGTGTTACTGGTGGCATCCATTTTGTGATCTTTTGTGTTGTAAACTGCCCCCCACCCAATATATTTACATCACTTGCTCCTCTCTGGGTAGCTTTGGCCATAGAATGGAGTCTATTCACTAAAGGGTGATCTCAGGAGAACTGCTGGAGAAGTGAAAATTCTAGGCCGAAATAGCCAAACCAGAAAAATTCTCCCAATTATCTCACTTTCCAAATCGGCTATTTGGTAATAGGGAGCAGTTATCCCTTAGCAGCTTAAACAAACACACACAAGGAGAATAGGACTAATCTGATGGCCGAAAAATTCGGCAGAAAGAAGGGCATAACCCAAAAATTGAAATCACTAAAAAACTTTATTGATATAACTTTGCAAGACAAAACCAATTAAAAAACATAATTGTATTGCAACCAATAAATGTTATCGGGTGGACACTGTGACTATTGCAGTGATAGGGAGTGGGATCTTGTACCTTTAGCTAAAGTGGTCAGAGAAATATATATAAAAAGTAATTAATAATGCCACCTGGACATTCCAGAGCTCCAACAGCAGATCATCGTGGTCAAAATGACAATTAGTATTGATGGTCGTCCAAGTGGTTAAGCAAAAAAGCTCTAGATGACTCTCTTAACATGAAAAGCCAGAGTAGAAGATTGTCTATTAATGCAACAATTCAAGAAAAATGCTACTGATAATCGGCTATTTGGTAATAGGGAGCAGTTATCCCTTAGCAGCTGTCTATTACAAGCTTTATAATATGTGAGCCGTGTATACAGCCAAGGAAGACCGTGGATAATACCACCCTCTGCATGCACCAGTTCATATTATTTCACCCATTTCAGTCCCTCAGTTCATTTAATATCCCCCCCACTTCATTTCCTTTCAACCCCCCCCCAGTTAATTTCTCCACCGACTTCATCTCATTTCATCCCCCCAGTTAATTTCTCCCGCACTCCAAGGCATTTCAGCCCCAGATAATTTCTCCCCCAGTCCATATAATTTCAGCCCCCAGTTAATTTCTCCCACAGTCCATCTCATTTCAGCCTCCCTCAGTTAATTTTTCCCATTGTCCATGTCATTTCAGCCCCCCAGTGAATCTCTTCTACAGTCCATGTCATTTCAGACCCTCCCCTGGTTAATCTCTCCCACAGTCCATGTCATTCCAGCCCCCCCAGTTAATCTATCCCACAATCCATGTCATTCCAGTCCCCCAGTTAATCTCTCCCACAGTCCATGTCATTTCAGCCCCTAGATACTTAACAAAGTGTTTCCTTGGCTTTCTCCCAGTCCTGGCTGGATAAGCATTTTACCCTTATTTCTCTTCCACCATTACCTTTCTCTTAAGTTACCTTTACTTCCCTTCAACCCCCAAACCATCCCCCCCACCCCCGCTCTCCCCATAAATAAAAACCCATGACAAAAGTATTGGCGGTTCGAAAAGGTCACGTCTTTTATTTATAATCAAGGCCAAAAAATCATTGCCTTTGTGGCAGAATTATCAGCGATTCTCACTTTCTTGGAATAGGTAACACCAGATAACACTGGTACCATAGATCCAGCCAGATAACACTGGCAACCGCAATGAACCACCAGCATTGCCCAGAAATAGCGGCCGGCCCCACGTGGCTAAGCTAGTGCGATCACACGCTGCTCTCTTTATAGCAGATAGCAGGCCGGGAGCAGTGGCGTCGTAACGTGGGGGCGGTGGGTGCGGCCCGCACCAGGTGACACCCGCCTTTAGGGTGACACCGTCACCCTAAGGGCGGGTGTCTCACCCACCGCCCGCCACCGCCGCGTATTCGCTCCGTGCGAGCGTCCGAAGCATGCAGCTTCGGCGCTCGCCTGGAGGAAATACGTCACCAGCCAATCACGGCTGGTCACGTGGCTCCCCCAGACTAGCGCCCAAGCTGCGCGCCGCCGGACGCTCAGAAGGAGCGAAAAATGCGGCGGAGAGGTGCTGCCTGGGCCGCTATCCATGTGCTGGGACCAGGACCAGGAGGTGAGCTGGGGCAAATCCATGAGCTGCTGGGGCAAATCCATGGGGGCCTGGGGCAAATCCATGAGCTGCTGGGGCATATCCATGAGGAGCTGGGGCAAATCCATGAGCTGCTGGGGCAAATCCATGAGCTGCTGGGGCAAATCCATAAGCTGCTGGGGCAAATCCATGAGCTGCTGGGGCAAATCCATAAGCTGCTGGGGCAAATCCATGAGGAGCTGGGGCAAATCCATGAGGAGCTGGGGCAAATCCATAAGCTGCTGGGGCAAATCCATGAGCTGCTGGGGCAAATCCATAAGCTGCTGGGGCAAATCCATGAGCTGCTGGGGCAAATCCATAAGCTGCTGGGGCAAATCCATGAGGAGCTGGGGCAAATCCATGAGGAGCTGGGGCAAATCCATAAGCTGCTGGGGCAAATCCATGAGGAGCTGGGGCAAATCCATGAGGAGCTGGGGCAAATCCATGAGGAGCTGGGGCAAATCCATGAGGAGCTGGGGCAAATCCATAAGCTGCTGGGGCAAATCCATAAGCTGCTGGGACAAATCCATGGGGGCCTGGGGCAAATCCATAACCTGCTGGGGCATATCCATGAGGAGCTGGGGCAAATCCATAACCTGCTGGGGCAAATCCATGAGCTGCTGGGGCATATCCATGAGGAGCTGGGGCAAATCCATAAGCTGCTGGGGCAAATCCATGAGCTGCTGGGGCAAATCCATAAGCTGCTGGGGCAAATCCATGAGGAGCTGGGGCAAATCCATGAGGAGCTGGGGCAAATCCATAAGCTGCTGGGGCAAATCCATAAACTGCTGGGGCAAATCCATGAGGTGCTGGGGCATATCCATGAGGAGCTGGGGCAAATCCATGAGGAGCTGGGGCAAATCCATGAGCTGCTGGGGCAAATCCATGAGGAGCTGGGGCAAATCCATGGGGGCCTGGGGCATATCCATGAGGAGCTGGGGCAAATC
The DNA here is from genome assembly GCA_009667805.1 of Leptobrachium leishanense. Taxonomy (NCBI): domain Eukaryota; kingdom Metazoa; phylum Chordata; class Amphibia; order Anura; family Megophryidae; genus Leptobrachium; species Leptobrachium leishanense. The sequence goes on from CM019063.1 coordinate 341,999,352, forward strand.
CATGAGGTGCTGGGGCAAATCCATGAGGTGCTGGGGCAAATCCATGAGGTGCTGGGGCATATCCATGAGGTGCTGGGGCATATCCATGAGGAGCTGGGGCATATCCATGAGGAGCTGGGGCATATCAATGAGCTGGGGCATATCCATGAGCTGCTGGGGCATATCCATGAGCTGCTGGGGCATATCCATGAGCTGCTGGGGCAGTATATCCATGAGCTGCTGGGGCAGTATATCCATGAGCTGGGGCAAAATCCATGAGAGCAGCTGGAGCATTATCAATGAGAGCAGCTGGGGCAGTATATACATGAGAGGAGCTGGGGCAATATCCATGAGAGGAGCTGGGGCATATCCATGTGTGCTGGGGGCAATATCCATGAGAGCTGGGGCAATATCCATGTGTGAGCTGGTCTGGGGCAATATATCCATGTGTGAGCTGGTCTGGGGCAATATATCCATGTGTGAGCTGGTCTGGGGCAATATATCCATGTGTGAGCTGAGGCGCAATATATCCATATGTGAGCTGAGGCGCAATATATCCATATGTGAGCTGGTCTGGGGCAATATATCCATGTGTGAGCTGAGGCGCAATATATCCATATGTGAGCTGGGGCAATATATATCCATGGGTGAGCTGCTGGGGGCAATATATATCCAGAGCTGCTGGGGGCAATATATATCCATGTGTGCTTTCACTGCCTTCGAACAGGCAACGTACTTGCTGGCAGTTGGCAAAAAGTTGTGTGAGCATATGAGAGAGCTCCACAGCAATAAACCTCACAGTAATGTGCGCTGTGTGTATGAGCATTCAGTGTTATATGGGAGTACTGATTTAGGAGTAAGAGTAGTTAAAAAAAAAAATCTGAAAAACTCGGGGGGGGGGGGGGGGTGACACCATAAATTACCGCACCGGGTGACACCGACCCTAGTGACGCCACTGGCCGGGAGGATCTTCAAACCAGGAGTCACCTGTGTTTGGCAGCACAAACCACCGCACAGACCCCCAGATACTCCCCCTCTATCGCCTCTCCACGTGCCAGGGCCGCATATTTCACCACCCGAAGTAACTGTCCATGTAATCCCCTCAGCTTTGGCCGCACAAACCACCAGCTGGCTTTGTGTAACGTGGTGAAATGATCTGACTGCACCTCAACTAACCATGTCTTTACTCGAAAAACAATCCCCCAGCTTTGGCCGCACAAAACACCAGCTGGCTTCATGTAGCATGGTGAAATTACTGACTGCACCTCAACTAACCATGTCTTTACTCAAAAAACAATCCCCCCGGCTGTGGCCATAGAAAAACCACCAGCCGAAGTAGCTGTCAATACAATCCCCCCGCTTTGGCCGCACAAACCACCAGCTGGCTTCATGTAACATGGTGAAATTACCTGACTGCACCTCAACTAACCATGCCCATATCTAAAGCAATCCACCGGCTTTGGCCGCAAAACCACCAACCGGCTTCCTGCGACATGGTATGACTCCATATGGGAACCCACGGGCGATCTTGAAATGACTGGCGGAATCACCACTTCATTAGCCCCTATCCGTGGTCAATGCTGCTCTCTGACGACGTGACCTTTGACTCGGTAAACAGGCAGTAACCTAAAAACAGGGTGGGTAGGGTGGGAAAAAGACAAAGGTTAGACTGATTTCTTCTGTCCTTTGCTTACCCTTTTCTATTACCCCTGCCCCTCCCCTTTCTGTTATCTGCCCCGAGACCCAATCCCAGCGATAATCCTGAAACAAAAGGGTGAACCATTGTACTCCTCCCAATTTTCTACTCTTTTCTTTAAACAGGGAAATTGCTTAAACTTCTTCCCTCCCATTCAGTGTCTCATCAGTACTAAGCATTTTACCCTTAAGTTACCTTTACTTCCCTTCAACCGCCCAAACCATCCCCCCACCCCCGCTCTCCCCATAAATAAAAACACATGACAAAAGTATTGGCGGTTTGAAAAGATCACGTCTTTTATTTATAATCAAGGCCAAAAAATCATTGCCTTTGTGGCAGAATTATCAGCGATCCTCGCTTTCTTGGAATAGGTAACACCAGATAACACTGGTACCATAGATCCAGCCAGATAACACTGGGAACCGCAATGAACCACCAGCATTGCCCAGAAATAGCGGCCGGCCCCACGTGGCTAAGCTAGTGCGACCACACGCTGCTCTCTTTATAGGAGATAGCAGGCCGGGAGGATCTTCAAACCAGGAGGCACCTGTGTTTGGCTGCACAAACCACCACACAGACCCCCCAGATCCTCCCCCTCTATCGCCTCTCCACGTGCCAGGGCCGCATATTTCACCGCCACCAAAAATGAGGACCCTCTTTTTCCGCCACCAATAAAAGACCGTGACCTTTTCACTTACCTTACACAAGGGTCTTTATCAGCCCTTCGATGTTGCCAATGAAAAGGTTGTTCCCCGCCTTGGACAAATGGATGCCGTCATGCCTAAACAATTCCTCCTGCATTGTCACTATGTTCTGATGCTCCAAAACCTTTCCTCCCATCTCCAGCATAATCTTTTTCGCTGCCTGGTTTAGCTTCTTTCTCCCGATGTATCTTGCACCCTGTTCCCTGCAGTTCCTCCACACTAATCTAGCAATTACGTTAGACCACACTATCTGAACATCCGGCCATTCCTTCCTGAACCACCTAAGTGTTTCCCGGACCCTATTCTGCAAATCTATCGTCGTCATAGCCCCTATCATTATATCTGGCTTCCCCCACCTTCTCCTAGATTCCTGTGCTACCCCTAAAAACTGTGCCCACCCCATACCCCTCCTTCCTATCCACCTAATCCCCGCATTAGTGAGGCTGAACCCATCGTTGTGCCCGCAGCGTGAACAGCCGCCCAGTGCACATAGGTGTGTCCCAGGATCCATACTCTCTTCGCCCGCTCTGAAAGAAAAAAACAAAAAAACAGAATATTAACGCTCAAACACATACCAACTTTTTATCGTGACTGTAAATTGAATCAGGGTTATATGCATACGCTTATTCACAACCCTCTCCTCTCTAAATTAGTAAATTATGAAATACCAGCTAGCCTGCTAAGACCGGTGCCCTTTAAACAAATTCCCTTCCCCCATCGCTGTTTATTCCTAACTGCTCGCGATCTGCCAGAGAAATGAAGGTTTATTTCTTTCTTTTTTTTATTTTATTTATTTTTTAATTTATTTTTTATTTTATTTTACCCAAAAACAGAATATCCCCTATCATTATATCTGGCTTCCCCCACCTTCTCCTAGATTGAATATAGAATATTTGATACAGTCCTAACCTCAACATCTGAGGATAGGGATTTAGCGGTTATTATTGCAGAGGATCTAAGGGTAAGTAGTCAATGTAATAGAGCAGCAGGAAATGCTGGCAGAATGCTTGGTTGTGTAGGGAGAGGTATTAGCCGTAGGAAAAAGGGAAGTGCTCATGCCACTGTACAGAGCACTGGTGAGACCTCGCTTGGAGTACTGTGTGCAGTACTGGAGACCATATCTCCATAAGGATATAGACACCTTAGAGAGAGTTCAGAGAAGGGCTACTAAAATGGTGTACGGCTTGAAGGAGAAAAGTTACCAGGAAAGGCTTAATGATCTTAACATGTATAGCTTGGAAAAAAGACGAGATAGATGAGATATGATAGAAACATTTAAATACGTAAAGGGAATCCACAAGGTAGAGGAAGGGAGTATATTTAAAAGGAAACAAAGTAGCAAAATAAGAGGACATAGTTTTAGATAAGAGGGGCAAAGGTTTAAAAGTGACATCAGGAAACATTATTTCACTGAGAGGGTGGTGGATACATGGAACAGCCTTCCAGTAGAAGTGGTAGAGGCTAAAACAGTGATTGAATTTTAGCAGGCATGGCATAGGCATAAGGCTATCCTAAACAAAAGATAAATCCAGGTAAAGTATCCATGTAATTGGGCAGACTAGATGGGCCGAAAGGTTCTTATCTGCTGACATTTTCTATGTTTCTTTCCATCCCAGAAACGTTACAGCCTTTTCCACAGCCGCTTTGAATTGAGACCTGGACAAAATTGGTTCCATCCTCATGCCTCAAAAAACATATGGCCGTTTGCAGGAGCCGCCTCCAAATAACCTCTTACACATAACACCGGGCATACCTCCACTTAACCTCTGTATTACGCTCCAGTCTTTGTGTAATATACCCTCCCCTCCTCTAAGTAATGGATTCCTTTTGTTTTCACATGCTTGTGTCAGCCCCTCGCCCCCCCAGCAACCAAGGTCACCCAGCTCATGGTTATCTGATGCATTGTTCCTAGCTGGATGTGATTACATTGTCTCTGCACCTTTCCTCTCTGTGTGTGTGTGTGTCCCTTGCACAATGTAAGTAAAGGCAGTCTCCATTTTGAGTTGAAAAAAGCAAGTATCTTATGTACGCTATTGCCCGCATTCTGGGCCATAAGCAGTACTTCTGCGGAATACTGACTTCAAGGGGAGCAGTCTGCCCGTGGACAGGAACCCCCACGTTACAGCCTCGTTCCCCGAATGCCCTCTGGGTTAAGCTAAATGGGGACTTCTCCAAAGGACCAGCCATTCTAACTAACAGCACCTCCTTCCCCCACTTTTCTCTCAATATTTCTGGCAGTTCATATGCTGATTTCAACTGCTTTACTTTCCTACCCCCTTCGCTTCAAACCTAATCAGTATCTTGAAGCCTTCCTTAAAAAACCCTTACTCCATTCTCCTTATCCTCCATCTTAAGGCTCACCAGCCCTGGAATCCTTTACCAATAGTACGAGGCTACACATGTGAAAGTCTTTAACCCACGTCTACCAATGAAACGGTTTCTTTCTTAGTATATTAATCTATAGGCCCGAAGTTAAGTCAACATACCCAAAATAGTGAAACAGCATTTGCTAACATACAAAATCACTGTTTAGTTGATAAGCCTCTTCAGAAATTATAACAGACACATTTAGATGTGTATTTGGTTTAGTAATTGTTATATATTCATAAATCTGGCAGAAACCATCTGGATTAATTTAGTTGCGCAAATGTAAGTTTAAACAGATTATACAGTTACTGCTGCACCACTTCCTCATTGACAGCAGACCATGTGACCTTTTGAGGCTTAAGATGGCTGCCAGCCATGCGGTCACTGATTACTAATAATAAGGTTTGATCAAGTATTACAAAGTGAAGCAAATATCAAACTAGCATATTCTAGCTAAAATGCAAATCACTAGAACGGGTAAATTAGTGTGTATTTAACCAAATAGATTACACACACACATACAGTATAATGTCAAAATAGAGACAAATGCACAGAATTAATACACTCAATACTTATCCACTCCCAGGCTTTCTTATGATGATGGTACGGGTGGAAAAGATGAGGGAGTTGCTGCTCATGTTTCCTCCATTTCGGACATAAGTCTCTCCTCTCCCTCCATAAAGACAAAGTTAGCGTTCTGAAATAATTATTTACTCAACTGTAGCAAGTGCGCAAAAAAAGATTGTACATTTCTGCTGTGTCACTTCAAGAATTGCGTCAATTAGTATAGTGAACTTAAATACAGTATACAAATGAGTTTATTCATCAACTTATTGCTTAGCTCTTGGGGTTACTTTATTTATTTCACATATACCCAGGTGAGACAACCCCCCTCCCTTCCAGATTACATTACAGATAACAACAGGCTCCAGCCACTGGACAATAGAAAAGCTCCAGCCACTGGACAATAGAAAAAACAGTCATCACAATGGATTGTTTACCCACACTTCTCTAGACAGTGTGCTTAGGGAAACCCAGGATGTTAGAGTGCAAGCTCTTGAGCAAGGGGCCTCTCCTACTGTTTAATGAGTGCAAAATATAACAACTTATAACTGTAACATACAGATACACACTTTGACAACAGCATAGCACATCACACACACTTTACACTATATACAGCGACAATAAACTGTAAAGCAAAATACTTGCAAATAAACATTGGGGTGGCCGTTTTATCACAGGTTGCTTTGTATGCTTCCGGCCTGTTCAGTACAAAAATGACTGCAGCTCATTAAAATGTACCGATTTTGGAGTGCTATTTGGTGCTAGAACACCCACTATATATGTGTGTGATTCTTAAAATTGACCATCAGTCATTTACTAGAGTGAGCACTTTAACTATAACGGCACGGCAATCTTCAGACCGACACAGGCAAAATTACTGAACCCAAATGCACCTAATAACATACAAATCAACAAATCACTGTATTCTGGCCGAGTTATACTGGAACAATTAACCTATTCATAATTGCTATCATGCAGATACTACACAAAATTAACAAGGGAATACAGTATTGCAAAGTGTAACGAATATCAAAAGCATCTACTAAATAAAACATACAAATCAATACAATGGAAAACCTGCACCTATTTATCCAAGTAATAATAGAACTAGGAACATATATATTTAGCAGACTATAATAATAGAGAATACATAACAGATTGATACAGCCAGTAATACTTATACAGTCGTTGGTTTTCATATGATGATGGTGATGGTAAAATGGAGTTAGCTGTCCAAAATGACAAAGGTTAGACTGATTTCTTCTGTCCTTTGCTTACCCTTTTCTATTACCCCTGCCCCTCCCCTTTCTGTTATCTGCCCCGAGACCCATCCCAGCGATAATCCTGAAACTAAAGGGTGAACCATTGTAACTCCTCCCAACTTTCTACTCTTTTCTTTAAACAGGGAAATTGCTTAAGCTTCTTCCCTCCCATTCAGTCTCTCATCAGTACTTCTCCTCCCCTTCCTGCATGTGCTTACCTCTTGCAGCATGGCGTGGGGTGCTCTGCTTCGTGTAGCTGAGATGAAATGGGCTGGGTGAGCATTTCTCTGTAGGAGCAGCTAATAGCCTCCGCCTTCCCTCCCCTCTTCACCCTGGCGGGTCCTCTCTTCCGGCGCAGCATGTGGGAGTTTGGACCCACATGCTACCAATCAAATGCAGGACCCTGTGCCTGGCATCTAGCAGAGCAGGAACGGCGTTCCCACAGGTGGGCTAGTCTGGGAACGCTGTTCCTGTGTGTCCCCCTGCACTCGACCCCTGGGTGTAGCTGTTTCTTTAATTCTTACAATACAGGAATACTACCTTCTCCATCATTAATGGCTGCCTGGAGAATATTTTGAGAACAAATATGCTTGTCAAGATCTGAAGTGTGCCCAATTTGAGGCCATTTAGGCATGCTCAGTTTGCTTTCAAAAGGGATTTGATTGTCACCAATTTGCATAACATTGGGACAGGTAAGGAATGCTGCCCCTCAAAATGTCAGGTTTACTACTTTCTTCTGGGACAGAAAAAAGAATAGTAAATATTTTCTTATTAGACATTTTCTTTTAGACCTTTTTAAATATTAAAAAAACTAGCTGCCATCTTCTCGACAGTCTCTCTGTGGGCGATTCTATGATCTTCACACAAAAACAGGGACGCTAAGGAGAAAAACCTGCGCCTGCAGATTTCTCTTTAGCGTCCCCATTTTAGCGTGACATTGGGGTGCAGGCGCTCAGGGCTGGACTGGCCTACTGGAATACCAGGAGGAATCCCGGTAGGCTGCTTAATTTTGGGACTGCTGGACTTCCTGTGGGCTGTGGCTTCTTTAATGCTCACTTGCACGCAGGCTGCGTGCGAGAAACGCTCCGCTGACAGTGTTGAGGTGGATCTCTGGTGACGTCTCTCTTCCGCTCGTCTCCGCCTCCTCCTCCCATCAGCCACTTGCTCCCGCTCACAGGAAGTTCGGGGCCACAAGCTCAATCGTTGGGAGAGGCAGCACTAGGGCAGACTCCTAGGCAGGGCCGGATTTGCACAGAAATGTGGAGCGGCCCTACCACCCCCCCACCCAAACAAAAAAGAAACATGCCAAAATTACCATTTAAAGTTTCATTTTGAGGCAAACAAACTAAAAAAAAATACATTTTAAAAACTGTTTTTCTCCACGCTAAAATCAAAAGAAGAGGCAGAATCTGTTGCCTTAGTTGAATTAGTTACAGTTACAAGTATTTATAAAGCGCCAACAAATTCCTTAGCGCTGTACAATGGGAGAAACAGAATAGCAAATATACATGTGTCACACACACGGAACAGAAGGATGGCGGACCCTGCTCGAGAGAGCTTACAATCTTAGAGGACAGGGGTGGCACATTAGGTGAGGGCGAACTAGGGTATTTGAAGTAGCGGGTTGCATGAGGGCTGAATGGGAAGCTGGAACAAGAAATGTGCAGTGGGGGATCATGGAGTGAGCTGATAGGCTTCTCTATAGTATTGCGTTTTCAGAGACTTCTTGAAGGACTGGAGAAATGGGTGAGTCTGATGTTGTGGGGGAGGGAGTTCCATAGAAAGGGTGCAGTTTATGTGAAGTCCTGAAGGCGAAAATTGGGTGTGCGGGTATGAGGAACTGATAGCATCAGATCATTGCAGAGCGAAGTGGTCGGATGGGATGTACCTGCTAATAAGGGAGGAGATGTAGGCAGGGGCTCGGTTACGGAGCGTTTTGTACATGAGCACCAGTATAATGAATTGTATTCTAAAGGAAAAAGAGAGCCAGTGTAGAGATTTTTTTTTTGTGAAAGGATTTTACCAGGAAGGATACATTGAGATTTCTCTCGTTTTCAAGTATGTCCTGGGTGGCGAGTATGTACCGTTAGGTGTCTTGCCAAGGACACTTACTGGAGAGGTTGCTCGCTGGGATCGAACCCATGACTCCACAGGCTCTCTCCATGCAGAGCGGTGACATTACCTCTACTCCACCCAGCCGGTACTGATAGAGAGGTGAGGTGTGCGAGGTGCAGGAGGTGAGGTGTATGAGTCTGGCACAGGCATTCATTACAGAGGCAGAACCTGGGATCTCTTAAGGCCAGAGAGAAGGAGGTTATAGTAGTCAAGGCGGGAGATAAGAGCTTGGATGAGCATTTTAGTGGAGTCTGGATTAAGAAAGGGGTGGATGCGTGCAATGTTTTTTAGGTGGAAGTAGCAAGATTTGGTTAGAGACTGAATGTGAGGAGTAAAGGGTAGATTGGTGTCCAAGAGGACCCTGAGGCAACAAGCCTGAAAGGTAGAAGTAATGGTGGAACCATTCACCTGAAGAGAAATTGGCGCAGGAATGGAGGTTTTAGAGGGAGGGAAGATGAGAAGTTCAGTTTTCCGAGAGGCTGAGATTTAGGAAATGGGAAGTCATCCAGTCGGAGACAGCCGATAGGCAGACTGTAACACTGTCCAACACATGAGGAGAGAGATCGAGAGAGGAAAGGTAGATTTGGGTGTCATCAGTATAGAGGTGATATTGAAATCCATAGGAAGAGATGAGGTTGTCCAAAGAGGCAGTATAGATCGAGAAGAGTAGGGGACCCAGAACAGAGCCTTTAGGTACCCCAACTGAAAGAGGAACTGGTGGTGAAGAGACACCAGCAAAGGAGATACTGAAGAAGTGAAAAGAGAGATAGGAAGAGGACCAGGAGAGAGCGATGTCACTGAGGCCATGTTGACACAGCGTGAGCAGGAGAGGGTGATCAACAGTGTCAAATGCAGCGAAAAGCTCAAGAAGAATGAGGGAGAAGTGACTAGACTGGAGCGGATCGAGTAGAGAGTTAGCAGCAAGAAAATTGGTTAGCTGGTTATAGACCAGACGTTCTAAGATTTTGGAGACAAAGGGGAGCAGAGAGATGGGATGTTCAAGAGGGAGGTAGGAGCAAGAGATGGCTTTTTTAGAATGGGGGTGATCAAAGCACGTTTGAATACAAAGGGAAAGATTCCAGAGGAAAAATATGAGTCAATACAGAGACAGTAACTGGTAGGACAGGCCGAATAAGGCTAGGGTCAAACGAACGCATTATTCGCAGCGACCATCAAAAAGTGCATCCGAACGCATTGACGTATTTTTTCACGGAATGCGCCAAAACGGTCAGACGACGCGCATTTTCGTGCGTGATTTTTTTTACGTATCGTCAATAAAACACTTTTTGCGTCTGGACGTTATGTAGACTGGACATTAGCAGCGTCTGATATCTCCTAATCACGCACACACGCTGCTATGCCGCCGCAGCGCAGTCTGTATGTCAGTACTAGCGGTTCTGCGTTCTCAAAAAAATGCGTTCATTTTCCACTTGCGTTGCGCGGCCGGACTTTCGTGCGGCCGTACTTCATATATTGTCCGTCATTTGCTGCTACTGCGGCCGTGATTAAGTGCTCCTAAACGCACGTGTAGCGCTGTGGTAAAATCTTGCTGTGGCAGTACCTATTTTTGGCCACAAGATGGAGACTATCGCGATCAGAGATACTGGATATTGGGACTACAATGCCCGGCATGCTTTGCAAGAAGACAGGAAGTGGGTGGGGACTGGAGACTTACATCCTCTGCCTCGTGGAGAAAGTTCCAGAGCGCGCCAGGGAAGGGAAGAGAGCAGACGCATCGAAGAGATTACGAGAGGGCCTAGGCCAGAGACCAAGAGAGACCTGTTAGTCCAGAGAAGATCACCCAAGCTGAGGAGAAGAAGACCCACCGGGATCCAGGCATTGCTGCAGACCGGAGGAATCGAACGGAGAGCAAGCGGTGAGCTGGAAAAGCTGTGTGGAGTCAGACAACGGATCCGGCCGCTAGTATCCCCAGTCAAGATCGGGTGGAGAGACGTCCTGGGTCAGCGGAGCCTAAAGCAATCGCCGGATGGGTGAGAGGCCTCCAAGGCTGTTTTATGATTAAAGGACGCTCTGCTGTTTTCTCTTTAAAGTCCACAGGGCCCCAACTGACTAGTCGAAGACCTTCCTTTAATAAACTCACTGGCCAGTTGAACAGTACCCGGGTACCACACACACACAGATACACTTTTCACATTCTGGGACTTAACCTGTGCAGGACTCATTTCCTTTTGCGAATCGGAACGGGGGTTAAAGACAAAGATACGTTCCGAATACATTTTTCTCTTTTTCCGCTGCGCGTTTGCCGTAATACGAAGGGATTGTATGTTTGGGGTTTTGCTACGTGTCCCTTTTTCTGAACTATCGGGAAATTGCATTGCTTTTATGTTCGGTTGCGAATATTTTATTTTCCGAAATACGAAGCCTCGTGTTTCGTTTCTTTTCCGCTACGCGTTTTACCGGGATACGAAAATACTGTAATAATACTTGTGAATACCGTGTTTCAACATCTGCTCAAATATTTTAGTAAACTATATAAATATAAAAACTCACAACTGTGTTGGAGTATATTTATTCCCTAGTGCGGGGAGACTGACCCGTGGTTCATTTTCAGCGACTCCTCCGGGAGTGAGCGCTACACACGTTAAAAAATGCGTTAGTCTGACCCCAGCCTAAGGTGTGAGGGAATGGGATCAAGTGGACAGGTGGTCCGGTGGAAGGACAGGAGAAGTTCTGAGACATCCTCCTTCGAGACCAGAGAATAGGAAGACATAGTAGAAGAGGGGGCAGGTAGTGAGGGAGTCAGTGGGGTAGAATGGTTAAAGGAGAAGGGCAGTGAATGCAGCAGCATAGTTTGTTTTATATGTAAAAGTATATATTGCCTCTGCTGTAGAACAGAAAAAAAATTTGCATTTACTTTTTTCATTTTTACACATTACATGGTCATGTTTGGTATCATTGTAAAGACTAGACTCTGACCTTTCCAGTGACACCTCACTTAACCTTGTGCGGTGTACAGTTCAGGTTCCAAAGTCCCCATCTCTCCTCACTGCAACGCCACGGTCTAGGTTGTGAATTGAACATTGCGTTGCTTCACCACATACACACTTGCTGGCAGTATGGTAAATGAGGTGAGTTAGTGCAGCATCTCTGTTCACTTTATAATTGTAAATTGAATAATAGTGCCGTGTAAGAAAAAAAAAAGAGAAAAATATTATTTTAATTTATTTTTACATAAATCTAACCTGGTTATATTTGGTATCACTGGAAAGGCTATATGCTGACCTTTCCAATGATACCTCATATGTCCTCATATGTCCCTCTAGCCCTTAGGGCTCCAGAGATACAGTGGTCTAAATTATTGCAAATTGTAAAAATATATATATATATATATATATATATATATATATATATATTTTACAAACACAGAGCCAGGCACCTGTAGGCACATGCCTACTATGCCTAATTATAAATCTGGCCCTGCCTGCACCAATAACAGGATTAATGGGGAGAGAAACCAAAGTAAAAAACATGGGTATAGGCTTTTTGGTGGATCAATTAACCACTCAATATCCACAGCTACACTGACCCTACAATCAATATATATTTCTATCCTTCCCCTGTAAACTGAGCATGTGAAGGGTGTTCACCATCAAAAAAAATCCCATACAATTTCAATGTTGGTATATTTAGTATGTAAGCACTATTAGTTGCGGCGAAACACGTGTCAGGCGCAGTAATGTCTGATGGTTTTTAGTAGATCACTGTGGGGGTTATTCAGAGAGAGGTGAAAACCAGGAGAATTGGCAGGAGAAGAGAACACTCTAGACCAAATAGCTGATTTGGAAAGTGAGATAAATGGGAGAATTTTTCTGATTTGGCTATTTTGACCTAGAATTTTCACTTCTCCAGTCATTCTCCTAGTTTTCACCTCTCTCTGAATAGACCTGTATGTCTTCATTTTTTGGTTTTGACTTGTAGCACTTGTTATATAGGGGTGGCTATCACCATCCGTTTATCTGCCCCCCTTTTTGGGGGGGGGCACTGTTGTATTTGACTGCATTCTGCCTCTCTAACTCGCTTATATACATATGGGGATTTAAATCTAGCGATTGTGCAAAAATCATGGAGTTTAGGGTCAGTGATTTGGATTAATATTGCCTTTAAATTTCACTGAAGCAATCTTTATCTGCACTTTCTCCCTTTTAAGCCTGAGATACACTGAGTGAGCGAAGAGAAGCAAACATTTTGCAGGCTTCACTTCACTCCGCTCTGCCTTGCAGCCAGTCTACACTGCATTACGTTTGCTTCTCTCCGCACTGGACAGAAATTCAATAACTAAATTAAAATGTACACACAAAAATCTTTTATTTTCACACACATATATATATATTATTATCTGTATATATATATATATATATTTTTTAAAGTCTGGCTGCAGTGTGTATATATATATATATATATATATATCACACACACTGCAGCCAGACTTTATATATATATACAGCCAGGGCATGTGGGCTGTGCGGGGGATACAGTGTTTTTTTATTCTTGGACAATTTATTTATGGCCAAGTAACCAGGATCATAGAGGGGGGATCCCGGCAGCACCTGGCCCTGGGTCCTGCTGTGGGGCAGCTCTCCCGTGCTGCTGGGCTGACCGAGGCGAAGAGGACCGAGGGAAGAGTGTGGAGCAACGCTGGTGGGAGGGACTTACAGGACACGGCGCATGCGCCGTGTGCTGCAGGTCCTGCCCCTCCGCTCAGCGTGCCGCTCTGCCGAGTGTAAAGTTGTATTTTTCCAACTCCCTTCGCTCAGCGCCGCATCGTGACGCGGCCTGAGCGACGGAGGTGGAAAAATCTGGATACACTGAGCGCCGTCTCGACGTGCGGCGCAGCTTACAGGCACTACACGTCGCTTCGCGTTTAGTGTATCTCAGGCTTAAATCCTCCTATTTGATTAAGTATGTTGTTTGGGGAGCATATATGGCACCCACGTGCTTATATACTGTACTAAATATACCAACATTGAAATTGTATGGAATTTTGTTTGATGGTAAACACACTTCACATGCTCCGTTTACAAGGGAAGGATAGAAATCTATATTGATTGTTGAGTGGTTAATTGATCCACCAAAAGCCTACACCCATGGTTTTTACTTCGGTTTCTCTCCCCATTAATCCTATTATTGGTGCAGGGCCTCTGCATATGATAAAAGCATACAAGTCACCCCTTGCTGTGGATATAATATGTTTATTTTAATTCATTAAGTACTGATTTAATAAAGCTATTTTATACAATTCTTTGTTTGTACTAAGCAATTTATACATAGAGACTGTTGTTTCAGCAGTCTCTTATTCTTTTTCCTTTTCATAAATACAGCGTGTTAAATCCCATACTTACTTTTACTTAGAGCACTATTACATTCTTCGCGCACTAATGTGCGTGTGCACAAAAACGCATTAACACGAGGGGAAAAACCCTTCGCGCTGAACATCAAATTACGACGTTCGCGCATTCGATGCGCGTTAACGTCTAACGCGAGGAACGCAAGTTCGTGCGCACATCCCATACTTAACATTGTGAGCGCAAATGTGTTTGGGTGCTGGTATGCGGATGGTATTACTATCGATGCGCAACTTTTTACGAACGACGTTTGCACGCATAATTTTAACGTCTTTGAAAAGCTGGTGGTAACTGCAAATCTGAACGTTCTGGCCAAAACGAAATACACCAGCATGAAAAAAAAAAATACAGCACAGTATAGTTACACATTCTACACATACCCAAACAATAAAATAGAGAGGTTGTGCGTGTTTTTATATTGCTGCAGCATATATACACAGATTGATTTTGACAGGCGCTAAAACTGAACGGGAGACAATTGTGGTTCTTAATTCTGATTGCCCACCGATTTCTGCGCGCAACGTTAATGCGCGTGCGTTTTTGTGCTTCTTTTTTACACGTGATATTTTTTGACGGATGAAAAAATGCACTTGGATCGTAATACCTGCGTTAATTTACGCACGTTAACGTTTAATGCTGCGTGCAAAAAAAATTGTGCTTCGCGTACCAATTTGCGCGTTGAATGTAATAGAGCCCTTAGGCTGGGTTCACACCTAAGCGTTTTTAATACGCGCGTTTTTCACCGGCGTTTTCCTTGCGTTTCACGAGCGTGTTGCAAAAATGAAACGCGCGTTGTACGCGCGTTGTATGCGCGTTTTGTGATTGACTACGGAGGTGTCCAATAGGAAATTACTGTCTTAATTACGGAGGCGACCAATGAAAAAGACCTCCCTGTGCACGAACCAAAGAACGCACGCACGCAGTATGCGAAAACGCACGTTTTTGAATTGGGAAACGCGCAAACGCGCGTTCACGTCAATCTCTATGGCCTCGAACGCGCGTATATCTGCACCAAAGAAGCTCCCGAACTTCTTTGTGCGTCGTCCGTTTATCAGCGCGTTCATGCGCGCTGATAAACGGCCAGGTGTGATATGCCCACATAGGGAATAATGGTATTTCACTGTTTGAGCGTTTTACAGCGCGTAGGAACGCGCTGTAAAACGCTTAGGTGTGAACCCAGCCTTAGAGTGCTCCCCAGGGCTTACTGTCAGTGGATAGTTAAGCTTTTTTGCCCCTTTTCTTTTTTGTGGTCTCTGGATAATAAGGTTTACAGAGACCGAAATTGAGCCCAACGTCTTAAAATTTTACCTGCCATCACTTTCAGGGAAAATCTATTTCACGCTATTAAAAGTAAATTACATTATTTAATTACTGTAGCCATAGTATACTGAATGCTTTTGCCTCAAATCTATAATTTGAAAATTATAGATAAAGAATGAGTCCTAAATCATGGATTTAATAGTGTTTTAGGAGATATTCAGCAAATGGTCACTTTTCTCACTTGACCCTAACTAATGTGTCTCTAGAATTTCATCCACGACATGTTAGCTTGATGTTTGTTTAGAAATATCCACTATCCACTGTGATAGTGTGATTAGAAGCAGGGCACCATATTGTCAGCAGGCGGATGGAGAAAGGTCTTATCCGCTATAGGATTAATTCTCAGATGTCTGCTGATTAAAGACTGCCCTGCCCTTATATTTATTTTTAGTTCCCTCTAGGACAGCAGTATTTTTGCTGGGAGCAGCAGGGGAGGAGAAAAGTCCTGAAGTCGCTAAGGGAAGTACAACCACTTTATTTTACTCTACTGGTAAGCGGCTTAACTGCCCAGTATTATAAGTGCGGGGAGAACACATGTTCAGCTAGTCTCCAAATTAGGAGTAGACTTTTGATTTATGTTTGTTTTATCTGCTTGTTTATTTGGGTATACTGCCTGTACTGTGGCTGCGAAATAAAGTGAAGCCTTGAACACCAAAATGTCAGTCCAGTAGCTATATCACTAGAAACAGATGAAGAGTGCTGGAATTGGAAAAGAAAACCCATCAGAATGAGGAGATGTTACTATGTTTTCTAGAAGATGAGGCAATTTTTTAAAAGACCTTTACCAGACCACTACTGCTCAATGGAGACATGCCTGGAATGTAATCATTCAAGAGACAACTATAACACAGTATATTGTTTAAAAAAACCAAAACTGTTATCTTTTAAAGATGTAATTATAACTTGCCCATCATACAAGCTTCAACTGAGATCAAGTGGTCTTCATTCAAAAATTTATGTTTTCTGAATGGCGTTCATTGGGCCAGAACTTTTTTAGGACATATCTATTGAACTGCATCTAACATTTGCTTAGTTCTTAATTTACATTTTGTGTCATAATAAAGATTTTTTTTCCAATTAAAGGTGTTTAGTATGTTCGGTGAATCGAACGATAATCCTGTTATACTATATTTTTAATTTCAGCCTGTAATTTTTCAAAACATGCAGGGTTATCCAAAGAGATCCGAATTGCTTGAGAAAGGTAACCGAACGCTGAAAATCAGCATTCGGTTACCTTTCTTGGCCATTCGGCTATCCAGAGAGCAGGCAATTCGCCAAATCCTGTCGAATTGCCTGCACATACGGTGCCTGTTCGGTCCCTATTCGAGGGCAGTGAAATCCCCATGAAAAGCACTGCTTCGGCTATTCAGAGAACACAAACCAGCAGTGAAAGGTTCCCGAAATGCCCTGCCATTCGGTGGTTTAATTCGGCAAGTTTATTCAGGAGAATCCCATAGGCTTCAATGTTAAAAATATTCCCGTTTTAATTCAATATCTAATAAACCGTTCATTATAAAATTCTGCAGCAAAAAGTCTCTTTATTTATAGATTTTTTAGGATACTTTAAGCATTTTTCTGAATTTTTTTAAAAAAAAATCAAAGTCCGATTTTTTTTTTTTTTTTTCAGTTTGCTTATTTTTTTTGTAACAGCCCTCTTTATTATCATTCCCTGGACCTCCTGTGAAAATTTCAGACATTTTCGCTTAGTAGTTTCTTTGCAAACAGCTTTTCATTTTCCCAGATTCATACAAATGGTTTTTCTAATTTATTCACTGCCTCCTCTACCTCACAGCTGCTTCGATTCGGCTCCTGTTCGGCTCATGTTCGGCTACTGTTCGGCTTCTTCGAAGGTTAATCCAGATGTTTATGCTTGTTTTCAGCGTGCATTCGGTTAGTTTTCGTCAGGTTTGCGGCAGCTTTTCCCTGCAATTCGGGGACCCTGTGGTGTTTTCTGAATACACCGCAGGGTCACCGAAATGCAATCGGCAAAAGGAACCGAATTGAAGAGAACGAAAAGTCACCGAACGTGCGGTGACTTTTCGAATCTCTTTGGATAACCCTGATGGAAATCTTTAAAGGTCAAATGCTTGCTCTAGACACTTGTGAAAAATAATGTGAGTGCCAAGAATAGCCATCAGAGTAGTCAGTAGGGTATCTTCCATCTTTTTCATATAAATCAGTGCATTAAAGATATATATTTTTAAACATTTCCTTTATGATTACACAAAATGTGAGTAACAGACCTGTGAGCTTAACATCTGTGGCTGGGAAAGTATTTGAGGGGTTACTAACGGATAATATTCAGGAATTCATTGTACAATCTTATTAGCAAAAATCTGCATGGTTTTATGAACCATGATCATGTCAGACTAACCTAATTCCATTCTATGAAGAACTAAGTAGCAGTATAGATCGGGGGACGCAGTGGATGTGATTTACTGGGATTTTGTCAAAGCTTTCGACATCGTTCCACACACAAGAGGTTACTATTTAAAATGAGAAAAATTTAGATGAATCTAGATGAATATTCTAGTCCTTGGAAAGAAAACTGGATAAAAGATAGGGTGCAGAGAGTGGTCATAAATGGTACATTTTCAAGATGGACACCAGGGGTAAGTGGTGTCGACAGGGGTCTGTTATAGGACCAATTCTATTCAATTTATTTATAAATGACCTTGAGATAGGCATTGAAAGTCATGTGTCAATGTTTGCAGATGACACAAAACTAGGAAAAGTAATACAATGTGAGCAGGATGATACTTCGCTGCAGATGGATTTAGATAGAATGGGGGGCTGGGCACTTAAATAGCAGATAACGTTTAATGTTGATAAATGCAAGGTTATGCACTTTGGAGTGAAGAACACACAAGCAACTTCTACCCTAAATGGTACGAAGTTAGGGAAATCAAAGTAGGAGAAGGATTTGGGAATAATCATAGACTTCAAACTAAGTAACAATGCCCAATGTCAAACAGCAGTCTCCAAGGCCAGCAAGATATCGGCATGCACTAAAAAGGGAATTCACTCTCGGGATGAACACATAATTTTGCCTGTTCATAAAGTAATGGTCAGACCGCACCTTGAATATGCTGTGCAATTTTGGGCACCTGTTTTAAGAAAGGATATTATAGCACTAGAAAAAGTGCAGAGCTGTGCAACTATATAATAAGGAAAATTATGACTTTATATAAATATATACGAGGCCATTATATACCATTGTCTGGAAACCTATTTATTAATAAGGCTATACATAGGACTCAAGGTCACCCATTTATACTGGATGAAAGGAAATTTGGCCTAAGGCATAGGAAAGGTTATTTTACAGTGAGAACAAGTAAAGCTATGGAATTCTTTGCCTGTTGAGGTGGTTGGGTCAGAGACTGTACAGACTTTTAATCAACGACTGGATGAATTCCTGCAAAAGCCTGATATTAAGGGTTATAATATTTAATATGTGGGTAAAAGCTGATTGATCCAGGGAGAATTCTGACTGCCATTCTGGAGTCCAGAAGGAATTTTTTCCCAGTATGTTGCATATTGGCGAGCACTTAAGACTGGGTTTTTTTGCCTTTTTTTTTTGGATCAACAGCAGTAGGTAATGTGTGAAAGGCTGAACCCGATGGGCACATATCTTTTTTAAGCCTATGTAACAGCATTGTCATGTGTAACAGATGTTTATACCGCGACCGGGTCAAATCTGTTAATGCCGCTCCCTTGCTGGACCCCTATCTTCCCACCAGCAGTCTTTCGTGCCTTTCTCCAGTCATAGCTGAAGCTTAAGGACAGGTATACTGAAAGCGCAGAGATAACGTTCCCCAGAAATGAGGCAGCACGCAGGTCTCGGGGTTAGACCAGTCAGACAGGAACTGAGCCCTTAATGAATAATATAAAGAGTGCCAGGGGGGCCTAGCGGCCAATGGAAAAAGAGACCCTGGTGTCTTACTGCGCTTAATCAGGAATCCCTCCCCTGGCATATTGTTGTTACACATCAGAAATTCCTCCCCAGCACATTGGTGTCTGGGACATAATTAGACCGGGGACAGATAATGGAATTAACTCTGGGCACCAAGATGCATTGCGCACAGTATGTGATAATGGGGCAATGTTTGCTAGACAAGACCGACAAAGGAAGACCACTCAAGTCTTTCACAGATGCAAAAACATTCCAGATAGGGGGAGTTGTAAAAGGCTACAGTGACCCACACAGTAAACATATAAACCATAGTAACATAAGCATAGTCAATAACAATATTAACCGTAACAGTATGCATATATAACACAGACATTACAAACACCCTGCACCTAATTGTAGGTACAAGGTGACTTTAACATAGGTGAGGGCAGGGAAGCAATACAGAACATCAGGCCTGCACCTTCTAAATGCATCTCTACCCCATCTGTACCCCAAGATCAAAGTGACTCTTGTCTCATCATGTAATTAAATACATTTTACCTGTGTCTCATAGAGTCCAGATTGGGGGCGAATGGATTTCAAGTTGATGGCTGCTGTAACTTGCAATGAACCAGACAAGGTAGAAGCATTGTTGAGCAAGAAAAAACTTCAGTCCCATAAACTAGATTCTACTGGTCGATCAGCGTAAGTATGCACTGAGATTAATTTCTGATCACATACACATAATGAGGGTTATTCAGAAAGCACTGCTGTTTTTCAATATTGTAAACAGCTGCCAAAATCACGTTATATGTATTAATGACAAACGCTGGCATTTTACAACGGAAAAAAAAAAATCCGAACTGCTGCAGGAGAATCTTCAATGTGCAACACTGGTGAACACTGGCACTGTCTGAGTAAATACGTAAAAGCACCATGACTTTAAGATAATGAAATGACAGGAAGACTGCACTTAAATATGCCGTGCAATTTTGGGCACCTATTTTAAGAAAGGATATTTTAGCGCTAGAAAAAGTGCAGAGACGGGCGACTAAATAAGGGGAATGGAAGATTTAAGTTATGAAGAAAGACTAACAAGCTTAAACCTGTTTAGTTTGGAGAAATGGCGCCTTAGAGGGGATCTGATAACCTTATATAAATATATACGGGGCCATTATCAACCATTGTCTGATAACCTATTCATTAACAGGTCTATACATAGGACAAGGGGTCATCCATTTAGACTGGAAGAAAGAAAATTTAGCTTAAAGCATAGGAAGGGTTATTTTACGGTGAGAACAATAAAGCTGTGGAATTCTCTGCCTGTTGAGGTGGTTGGGTCAGAGACTGTACAGACTTTTAAACAATGACTGGATGAATTCCTGCAAAAGCATGATATTAAGGGTTATAATATGTAATATGTGGGTAAAAGCTTCTTGATCCAAGGAGAAATCTGACTGCCATTCTGGGGTCATGAAGGAATTTTTTCACTGTGTGTTGCATATTGGCGAGCACTTCAGACTGGGTTTTTTGCCTTCGTTTGCATCAACAGCAGTAGGTGATGTGTGAAAGGCTGAACCCGATGGACGCATGTCTTTTTTCAGCCTATGTAACTACTGTATGTTAAACTATGTTAAATGGTCTCAGTCTATTTTTACTCCTTTGAATTTTCTTTGCACAGGTTTCCTGGGTCTCTGATCAAATATTTTCTATCTTGCATATGTTTGTTTGTCATTGTATAACGATATCCTGCATTGTATGTGAAAAAGTTGTCCTCTTATTAAAAACTTATCAAAGTGGGTTTTATAATCCTTGCAAGGCAGTGGATTAAATATAAATTTTAGAGTATAAACCCCGCAGCCTTTCTAATCCTTTGTTTTTTTAAAAAGACTCATGTCTGTTGGCTCTCTGCTTAAAATTTCAATGTAAAGATCACATTAAATGCATAGAGTTCTAAAGTCCACTGTATTAAAATAGTACCAAGTGTAATTTTACACATTACTTCAGTACAGAAGATGCAGGGAGGAATGATTTGTACAGGGCATATACCACATATTATTTACACTGTTAAATAATACTCATCTGTTACATGGATGTACTATGCCACTATATGATCTTCTTTTGGATATATGCTCTATCTGTAGGGGACATAGTTTGTGGCGGTTAGAAGCAATGAATTATTTTCATATTTTTGCCATGCAAGGGTTGAACACTTTTCTGCAAAAGAGGTTATACATGGTGCGTACAGGGGATGTGTGTAGCAAAATGCTGTGTGAATTGTCTGTGCAATGTAGGTGTATATCTAAATTTTTTCGATATTCCCTATCTGGTTTATGATGACGAGCATGAAGGCCGGCGTCAGACGAACGCAGTGATCACGTCCGTATTGCCGCACAGTTTAACGTCCTTCGTAGCATAGAATCATGAACAACAGAGACACACACACAAAGTACATGCGCACCGAACTGCGCACGCACAATGCACTTGGGAAACAATCGCAAGTTAGGCATAAACGGAAAACCGCTAGATGGATGCGCAGAGTGCGCCATGTCCGCGTAGCATTCTGTGTGAGTGAGGAGATGTCAGACGCAGCGCATTTGCGACGTCCAGCACCTTCACGCACAAAATGGCTTTTCATGTCCTTTTCAAATTTTTAGCATTTTTCGTATCAATTTTTTTTCCCATAATTCCCGTTTTTTCTACATCCGTCAACAAAAATGGACTTTGTGGTGTCTACGGTATCTTCCGTCAGTATGTCCGTCCCTTGTGCACGCACGCAGAGCGCACTCTGACTGCATTCGTCTGACATTAGCCTTACACTGCCCGTATCTGTGTGAATACATGATTATTCCTTAGCAAAAATATGTATTTTTTGATAAAATCTCGTAAGTATAAATGAAGAAATGGGATGCGTGCAGAATTGAATGTATATATCTCTAATTTCTGAATAACATCAAAAAATTATGCAGTGAATCAGTAATACTTTGCTAGGATGTTGCAAGCAACTTCTGATCCATATTAATTTTACCCCAGTCTTCACACTGCTGCAAGTCTTGGACACACAGATTGTCTGCATGTTATTCTTTCCCACCAAGCCCAGATTCTGGCACCAGACAGTACAGGTAAGACATGTTCTCTTTCAAGTCCATAAACTCATTTGATGTGACAATTTTACACTTTTGTTTCGATTTTTGGGTAGATCTCAGTCAAACTGTGTGCAACTGATCCATTCATATCATACAGTGAGTTGATGATACTTCATATACTGTATATACTCTGCATTCTTATAGTTTGTCATAGCTGACATGCTTTCTTCAGTACAGGTGTCTGAAAGGGACACTACCACCAAAAAATGAAACGTCCTTTATTTTGTTTATTTTATGTTGCTGATATCTTATATGTACTTTGTTTTTCACTTGTATGTTTAGTTAAGAAAATACTTTATATGTGTTACTGGTGGCATTCATTTTGTGATCTTTTGGGTTGTAAACTGCCCCCCCCCCAATATCTTTACATCACTTGCTCCTCTATGGGTAGCTTTGGAAACTATCATGGAAACTAACATGGAAACTATCATGTCTATTCACTAAAGAGTGATCTCAGGAGTATTGGCTGGAGAAGTGAATTTTAGGTCAAAATAGCCAAATCAGAAAAATTCTCCCATTTATCTCACTTTCCAGACCATCTATTTGGTCTAGATTGTTCTCATCTCCTGCCCATTCTCCTGACGTCACCATTTAGTGAATAGACCTGTATGGGTTGGTCACTGACTGAAATCATTGTATTGTGTGGGATGTATTCAAGGAAATCACCAGAGGGTAGCCAAGAAGTCTTTTAAGCTCCGTGGCTCAATCAGCTGCCATCTCTTATGTTGAAAAGCCTTGATCACATTACACCCGATGCCTTATCTAAACATTCCCTCCTCCACCTCACTGACAAATACTGTATTAGATAAAGCACAGCCACAAAGTAAAAATTTTGTACAGATTTTGGTAAATGCTGCATCATGGGGAAAATCCACAAAATGGAAACAGGAGATAAAAAACCCTATAGGGGTTATTCAGTAAGAGCTGAACTTTCCACCGAATTGCACAAAACAGTGAATTTCAACTGTGTGGTGTAATTTCGTGGCAATTTGGCTATTCAAAAAGCTGGCACTTCTGCATATATTGGCCTCAGATCGCTGCAATTTGGCAACCTTGCGGCAGGAGTGAAATTCCCCATAGAGCCGTATTGCAGTGATGTATCTTGGCCTAGGGTGACAAGGCCTAGGGCGGCACTTTTGCAGCACTTTGACAGGGTGGTAAAAAATGCCACCCCGCTGCTCAGTGTAACCCGCAGTCGCCGGTTCTAAATCCCCAGCCTCAGCTGAGCTCCGAAGCACCCACCGCGGCGCCACCAAGCGATGCGTCCGCCGCGTCGCGTCACAGCCGTCCCATCACGTGAACCCTGCGGCGCTGGGAGGAAGTGATTATATAACACAGTGGCGTCACTAGGGTTGGTGTCACCCGGTGTGGTAGGTTATGGTGTCACCCGAGTTTTACGGGGGTTTTTTAAACTACTCTTTACTCATAAATCAGTACTCCCATATAACACTGAATGCTCATAATACACGGCGCACATTACTGTGAGGTTTATTGCTGTGGAGCTCTGATATGCTCATACACAAATTTTGGCAAACTGCCAGCAAGTACGGTGCCTATTCGAAGGCAGTGAAAGTCCCCATAGAGAAGTAATGGTTAATCTGTTCAGAGACACCGAACAGCAAAGAAATGTCCTGATGTCCGGTATTTTCATTTGGCAGGTTTATTCAGGGCGAACGAACAGCATAGGTTTCAATGTTAAAAATATTCCTGTTTTTAGCCAATATCTAATAAACCGTTTATTCCTTTTATCCTTGCAGGGTTAGTCAAAGAGCTCCGAATTGCTGGAGAAAGGTGACCGAACAGTGAAATTCAGCGTATGTTTACCTTTCCTGGCCATTCGGCTATCCAGAGAGCAGGCAATTCGCCAAATCCTGGCTAATTGCCTGCACATACGGTGCCTTTTCGTTGCCTGTTCGATGGCCGTGAAATCCCCATAGAGAAACAATGCTTCGGCTATTCAGAGAGCAAAACCCAGCAGTGAAAAGTTGCCGAATTGCCCTGCCATTCGGTGGTTTCATGCGAATCCCATAGGCTTCAATGTTAAAAAATATTCCCGTTTTAATTCAATATCTAATAAGCCATTCATTATAATATTCTGCAGTAACAAGTCTCTTTATTGCTAGATTTTTTTTAGGACCTTTTAGGAATTTTTGTTGATTTTTTGCAAACATTTTTTTCCGTTTTTTTAAATCGTTTCTTTTTTCTGTAACCGCCCTTTTTATTATCATTCATTGGACCTCATATGTAAATTTCAGACATTTTCGCTCAGTAGTTTGAAAAGTGAAACGCTGTTTGCGAACAAACATTCAAGCGTACTGTTTTTCTTCACCTCCTTCGTCTGCGGTGTCGGGTTTTTCCAGCAGCTGCTCTGCGCTGTGATCGGCTCCTGCTCGGGTTTCCTCCAGCATCTTCGGCGGGTTAATCCAGATATTTTTGCGGGTTTCGTGAGTGTTCGCCCTTGTTTTGCGGTGAGTGTTCGGCAGGTTTGCGGCGACTTTTCCCTGCATTACGGCGGCCCTGTGGTGCTTGCTGAATACACCACAGGGTCGCCGAAATGGGACCGCCAAATCGCACCGAATTGAAGAGATCGAAAAGTCACTGGACGTGCGGTGACTTTGATTCTCTTTGAATAACTGTTACTAAAAAAATAAAATCAATAAAGAGATTTTTTTACTATCTTTTAGGCATTTTTCAAAAAAAAATCATTTTTATTTCTAATAGCAATTTTTCTTTTCTGTAACAGACCTTTTTATTATCATTCATAGAAACTTCTGTAATATGTTAATTACAGACATTTTCGTTCAGTAGTTCTTTTTAAAACAGCAGGTGACGGGTATGTGGCAGCATTCGGTGGCTGATTCCCTGCACTTCAGGGACCCTGTGGTGAATTCACCGGGGAAATTTGATTCCCCAAAGTGCGGGGAACAACAGAACACTGAAATGTCTGCGTCATATCCTCTTTGTAGTGTTTTTTTTGCCACCCCCTGGAAAGTGCCAGCCTAGGCCTTGCCTACCCGGGACATACTTGAAAATGAGAGAATTCTCAATGTATCCTTCCTGGTAAAATTTTATTTATTTTTACTTTTACATAAAAATATGTTTTTAGGGTGTCACCCTAGGGGGTGGTGTCACCCCGCCCCCCCTTGCGAAGCCCCTAACGTCAATTCCTCCCAGCCCTCCACCATGATCAGAGATCACGTGCAGCCACAGCGGTGGCTCTCAGGACTCAGCCCTACAGGTTCACCAGAGGGGGGAAATTGAATGCGTTGAAAGGAGGTGGGGAATGAAATGTAAAGAGGAGGGAATTAAATGAAGAGGGGAGAATGAATGAAATGCAAAGCAGGGGGAATGAACTGGAAAGAGGGGGGAATGAATGGAATGAAAAGAAAAGAGGGGGTGAGAATGAAATGAAAAGAGGTGGGATTAAATGAAGAGAGAATGAATGAAATGAAAAGAGGGGGGATGAATGAAATGAAAAGGGAATGAAATGCAATGAAAAGAGGGGGGAACGAAATGCAATGAAATGAAGAGTGGGGGTGAGTGAAATGAAAAAAGTGGGGTAAAATTAAGATGGAGAGAGTGGGAAATGAATAGGGGTTAAATGGGCTGAAAAGGGAGGAGGGGAGATGGACATGAAAAAGGAGAGACTCACTGCCTTTACCGTTAGAGATCTATTGCTGTGGATCCTGTGTGCACTCAGACTCCTTGCCTTTACCATGAGAGTTCTATTGCTGTGGTGCTCTGATATGATCATCACAGTGCACTTTACTGAGAGTTCTATTGCTGTGCAATGCACTCATACACAGTGCACATTTCTGTGGGTTTTATTGCTGTTATACGCTCATACACAGTGCGCATTTCTGTGGGTTTTATTGCTGTTGTCAGGTTCGTGCCAGGAAGGAGCCATGGCACTGCTTCTGTGTGATGTTATATTCCCAAGCGCTGGGGGTGAGCAGGCAGAAAGACACTGGAGGCTGTATATGCACAATAAAGCTGTATTGTAGATATGGTTCACAGCAAACAGTCTTAGCACAATACAGGTATAACACAAAAACACAGCAAGAGGATGGTGGGCCACGTAGTCTCTCTCTAGATCCACTTGAGGAGAAGCAGGAGTCTTAGGCAACAGTACCTTGATTGCAGGTTAACCTCCTTGGAGAGAGCTTGAGGGCTAGAAGCCACCTGAGAGTCTCTAGACCCACTGGATAGTGGGCCACGCAGTGGCATGTCCAGCAAGCAGGAACCAGGTAATGCAAACACAGCAAGGATGGAATATTCTGGTATACACGGTACAGCAGATAAATCCAGGGACAAACAATAACAAGAGGGGGCTCTCAGGACCTCTAACAACAGGAAGGGAAAACACAAAATGGAGGAGGGTGTGGTCAGGTTATATGCAAACACTCAGAAATGGGCACAGGAATTAACCCCTGAGAGGAATGCAGGTGAGGAGCAACAGCAAGCTTCATGTATACAGGCAGGCTCCTAGAGCTGGCATGACAGCTGTGGAGCTCTGTGATACACACTGCACATTACTGTGAGTTTTATTGCTGTGATACACAGTGCGCATTTCTGTGGGTTTTATTGCTGTGCAGCTTTGTGATGCGCTCATACACAGTGCACATTTCTGCAGGTTTTATTGCTGTGGAACTCTGATACAGTAATGTGCAGTGTGTATGAGCATATCACAGAGCACCACAGCAATAAAACTCACAGAAATGTGCACTGTGTCTGAGTGTATCACAAAGCTGCAGAGCAATAGAACTCACAGTAATGTGCAATGTGTATGAGCATATCAGAGCACCACAGCAATAAAACCCACAGAAATACGCACTGTGTATGAGCGTATCACAGAGTACCACAGCAATAAAACTCACAGTAATGTGCAGGCCCTCAAGGCCGACCAGGCCCTCAAGCATCCAAAAGTACTCCAGCGGGCCAGCAACCATGCCATGTGGGTAGGTTTGTGTGTGTGTGTCTGTATGTGGATGTGTGGGTGAGTTTGTGTGTGTGTGGATGTGTGTGTAAGTTTGTGTGTATGTATGTGTCCTGTGTATAGTCCTATTAACCCCTTCACTACCGATATTGAGATATCCCAGGCTCCAAAGGTACCATCTGGTGCCCCGATATCTCGATTTGCTTTTCGGCTGCAGATTAGCATATGAAATTTGTTTGCTGCAAATTAATTTTGTTAGCTTTTGGGATGCAGAAGGTGTCCAAAGATTTAGCCCTGTGGGCATAATACCCAAAGAGCTAAAACTGTAAAATTGGCAGCTGAAAACTGAAATATCGGGCTTACAGAAGCTGTCAGCAGCTGATGCAGGAGAAATAGAAGAAAATAGATCTGCTGTTAAAGCCTCTGTAACTCAAGGCAGTAGATGGCGCCATCTACTTGCCAAATAGGTTATTACAGTAAAATTTATTAAAACTAATTTTTCAAAAAAACACTGGTTTCTGACAATAGTTTTTTGGAAAATCACTTGGTAGTGAAGGAGTTAATGAATAGTGTGACGGAACGGCCGTCACGGTGTATAAAAAGATTATGTGTGTGTAGTTATTCCTTCATTTAAAAGGTTAAATTTGTTTCCATAATTTAGTATCTGTTTGGATAAATACAGGGCAAACGAAATACATCAAAACGAATTCCCCTGTTAGATGTGCTGTAAAGTGTCCAAGGTCATACAGTTGTGTTCAAAATTATTCAACCCCCACTGAAATTGAGTGTTTTGGCCAGTTTGACATTGATTTTGATCATTCAGTCATCTTGCTTACAATTAAATCAAAGAGGCACGTGTAGGTCAGACAAATATAACATAACATTTATAATGAAATAACCACAAATGTCTTTTGTGTGCTCACATCATTATCAGTTTTATTCAACCCCCAAGTGACATTCAATCTTAGTACTTAGTACAACATCCTTTTACAGTTATAACAGCTTTTAAACGTGAAGCATAGCTTGACACAAGTGTCTTGCAGCGATCTACGGGTATCTTCACCCATTCGTCATGAGCAAAAGCCTCCAGTTCAGTCACATTCTTAGGCTTGCGCACTGCAACTGCTTTCTTTAAGTCCCACCAGAGGTTCTCAATCGGATTTAAGTCAGGTGACTGCGATGGCCACTCCAAAAGGTTCCAACCTTTAATCTGCAACCATGCTCTAGTGGACTTGGAGGTATGCTTGGGATCATTGTCCTGTTGAAAGGTCCAACGTCTCCCAAGCCTCAGGTTTGTGACGGACTGCATCACATTGTCATCCAATATCTCCTGGTACTGAAGAGAATTCATGGTACCTTGCACACGCTGAAGCTTCCCTGTACCTGCAGAAGCAAAACAGCCCCAAAGCATGATTGACCCCCCGCCATGCTTCACAGTAGGCAAGGTGTTCTTTTCTTCATAGGCCTTGTTCTTCCTCCTCCAAACATAGCATTGATCCATGGGCCCAAACAGTTCTAATTTTGTTTCATCAGTCCACAGAACACTATCCCAAAACCTCTGTGGTTTGTCCACATGACTTTTGGCATACTGCAGTCGACTCTTCTTATTCTTTGGAGACAGCAAGGGGGTGCACCTGGGAGTTCTGGCATGGAGGCCTTCATTACGCAGTGTGCGCCGTATTGTCTGAGCTGAAACTTCAGTACCCACATCTGACAAATCTTTTCTCAGTTCCTCAGCAGTCACACGGGGACTTTTCTCCACTCTACGCTTCAGGTAGCGCACAGCAGTCGAAGTCAGCATCTTCTTTCTGCCACGACCAGGTAGCGTTTCAACAGTGTCCTTTGCCTTGAATTTGCGAATGATGCTTCCTATGGTCTCTCTTGGTATGTTTAACATCTTTGCAATCTTCTTATAGCCATTGCCCTTCCTGTGAAGAGTAATCACCTCTTCTCTTGTCTTCCTGGACCATTCTCTTGACTTCACCATGTTTGTAACCACACCAGTAAATGTCTAGAAGGAGCTGAGTATCACAGTCATTTTAAAGCTGCCTAATTGGTGCTTATTATGCTTTATTGCTGCTCCGTGACATCCACCGGTGTTTTCAATACCTGATTGAAAACACTTGAATGAACCTCTGTTCTTCAGAGTGGTAGTCTTTAAGGGGTTGAATAATTGTGTCAATGAAGAATTCACAAAAGAAACATTTACTACTGTATTACAAAACCAATTGATGTCATTTTAGTTGCAGATGGTTCTTTAAAAAGTCCTTGTAGGATTTCATTCTGAATACAATTACAAATGTACACTAAATTCCCTAAAAGCCTTTACAGCATTGGGGGTTGAATAATTTTGAACACAACTGTATTTAATTGTGTTTTTCCTGCAAGGTTCCCCACTGATTCTGCAGGTAGAAAACGGCAACATTGTTGCAGACAGCCGCTGGCAAATTGCCAAAACCCGACCAGAGTTCACCTGCTTGCCCTGGAGGCCCCTTTACCCCGAGCAAGGTGCTTTTTGGACCATAGGTCCCCAGGGATGGTAGTCTAGTGTGGGACAAGTTTGGAGAGGATTCGCTAAGGAGAACCCCTCCATCCAACTAGAAATCCCCCTCCTGCCCGGAGCCTGTCAGCCCCTGCACTGCAGTCTCGGAAAGAGAGCTGACAAACTGTATCTGGTGGCGTTCTGACCCCTCTGGATGGATCGGGCAGATTCTTTCAGGTAAGCAGCCCGGGGACCCGAGCTACCCAAGGTGTAAAAGGGGTGCCGGAGCACCCTGGGGATCACCCCGAAAACCCCATTTTCCAGACCATCGGACTGGGAGCCGTGCCCGTGCCATGGGGGGCATCGGACAGCAGACAGGCAGGCGCCAGAGACTGGGCTATGGCAGAAGACAGTGGCAGAATTCACCCCAGGGGTCCGGGGGCGGGCATGGGAGAGAACAATGGGACTGTACCATATAAATGGACCGTGTACATGCTGTATTTCATTAAACCAACTTGCTTAAACCTATACTTAGTCACGACTAGTATTTGGGGAGGGCATAATCACTGAATAAGCTGGCTTTTACTGAATCCTTCGCTGCCAGACCATCCAGGGACCGCTGCCAATCTCTCTCCCACCTTGCTAGCTCGCTACCCGGCTAAGCTCTCCAGCAAGACTCGGCGCTGCAGACGGAGCTACCCCTGCAGGGTAGCTGATCCGTTACAAATAGGTTTCTTAGTTTGAAGTCTATGACTCCACAACCACACCACAACCGCCGAGCGCCTGGAGCAGCACATCACCCGGGGAGATTCTGAGACCAGCCCAGCAGGGGGAGATACAGCCGCTGGCTTGACCCCGGTCTCAGCAGCCCTGAAGCTCAAGGAGGTTTGCAAGACTTCCACCTCAACGGAGGAGCTCTAACTGTATGGCCCAGTGCTACGAAAGGCTCAAGCGGACAACTCTAAAAGACTTGCTAGAGGCTCGTGGAAAGGTAGCCAGCGGGAAACCCAAGGCAACGCTCATTACTAAACTGATGGAGGACGACCGGGTGAGCATGGCACCTTCCGAGAATTCAGAGGCCTCTGAATGGCGGCGAGAGGTACAATGGCGGCTGGCCCTGTCAACCCTCAGGCAGAAGTGATTACCAGCATATTGGCAGATACTGACCAGCTCCAAAAAGCTGAGCATCAACACCGGTCTGGAGGGTCCACCACGTCCCAGCATGCCACAACAGCTCCCAGGCACAAAATCCCCTATGCAGCATTCAAAATGTTCCCGGAAGGATGCGAAGATATTAATGGTTTTCTGCAGGACTTTGAACGGCAGTGTGTGCTACAGGCGGTCGATACCACAGATTGGGTTCCCATCCTGGCAAGCAAACTCACCGGAAGAGCAGCTGAGGCATTTCAGGCCGTGGCAGATGAGGACTGCACTGTCTACGAGCGGGTAAGAGAACATCTCCTTGCCCGCTATGCCCTCACTCCAGAAGCCTATCGGCTTAAGTTCCGAAACCTCCGGAAAGGCCCCATAGACAGAGTGGGGCCACAGGATGCAGCAGGCCGTTAAGAACTGGGTCCAGGGGTGTCAGGCGACCACTCTGGACCAATTCACTCACCTCATCCTACTCGAGCAGTTTTACAACTGTACCCCTTCGGAGGTGCGGGACTGGGTCAGGGACCAAAGACCCCTCACGCTACCTGAAGCCACCTGCCTTGCAGATGAATACCACGATGCTCGGAGGAATGCTTCGACCCAGTCGCGACCCACACCCCGGCCTGGGCCGATTCTCACGCAACCCCGGACTGCCCTCACGGAACACCCCAGGCACCAACCTCCCTCTCAACAAACAGCGAACTGGGCCCAGGTGCTATGGGTGCAACCAAATTGGACATATCCGAGATCGCTGCCCCCTGAACCGGGCCCTACCACTGGCAGCTCGTCCAGAGTACCCCCCGGCCAGGGCCGCGGCATACTGCAGTCAACATGATCCGGACCTGATGCTGACTACCTCCCCTGAGGAGGACTGCGGAATCCTGCATGAGGCCAACCCGATACAAGCTGCTGCCGCAGACAACCATCAACAAGTTGTCCGGATCAATGGCCAGCCAGTGCAAGGACTTCGGTACACCGGGGCCACTCTTACTTTGGCCAAGCCACACCTTGTTCCCCCTGCAGCCACCACGGGCTACTCAGTGGCTATCCGAGTGGCAGGTGACAACGTGTACCGAATCCCCACAGCTAGTGTCCACCTGGACTGGGGCACCAGAGCTCGGGATGTCGAGGTGGTGCTGATGCAGAACCTACCCACAGACATACTGTTGGGGAATGATCTGGGATTGTTAACCTCCGCCTTCGAACCCACCGACCATGGAGAGGCATACCCCGTTACTATCCGGCTGCAGGCTCCTCACCCAAGCTCCGGAGGGACCACGGTAAGACTCACCAGACCCGACCCTGCCCCAGATAGGGGCCCCTCTATGACCTGGGATTCCCCGGGCGACTTTGCCAAAGAAACCCTAGAGGACATCACTCTGGCCCCTTATAGACAACAGGCGGGCCAGGATCCGAGAGGGCTAGGGGAGGTAAGATTTGAGTGGGACCAGGGGAAGTTGTATAGGATCTCCAGGGGAGCAGGGAGGGGGGCAGCCCAGATACCCATTCGACAGCTGGTAGTGCCAAAGAAATATCGGCGTGATCTCTTAAAGATCGGGCACGATATTCCTCTAGCAGGCCATCTGGGACACCGGCGGACCTTGCATCGCCTGACCCAGAGCTTCTTCTGGCCTGGTCTATCTGGCGATGTGAGGGATTACTGCCGGACCTGTGAGATATGCCAGAGAGTAGAGAAGCGAGGGGACAGAGCTAAGGCCACCCTGAGACCCCTACCCATAGTGGGAGAGCCATTTAGGAGGATGGCGGTAGATCTGATAGCGGTGCCTAGCACTACGGGGAAGAAATACATCCTAACCGTAGTTGACTACGCAACCCGGTACCCCGAGGCCATAGCCCTGCGGAATATCCAGGCAGAGACCGTAGCTGGTGCTCTGCTCCAGATATTCTCAAGGGTTGGATTTCCACAGGAAATTCTGTCCGACCAGGGCACGCAGTTCACAGCCGAGGTTACCCAACAGCTCTGGAAACTGCGGGATTAAACCCCTGTACAGCTCCCCGTATCATCTGCAGACCAACGGGCTCTGCGAGCGTTTTAATGGCACCTTAAAACAGCTCCTCCGCCCTTTCACCCTGTCCAATAAGGACTGGGAACGCCACCTACCCCACCTCCTCTTTGCATACCGGGAGGTCCCCCAGGAAGCCACCGGCTTCTCTCCCTTTGAGCTGCTGTACGGCCGGAGGGTCCGAGGCCCATTGGAGCTGCTCCGGGAGCATTGGGAGGGTACTCTGTCTGAAGAAGGGACATCGGTCATAGATTGTGTACTCGAGTTCAGGGATCGGCTGCAAAGATTGACCGACCTGGTTCGGGACAATCTCAAAGCCGCACAGACCAGGCAGAAGAGGTGGTATGACCGGTCGGCCAGGGACCGCACCTTCCATTTAGGACAGAAAGTGTTAGCTCTCCGACCGGTCAAACAGAATAAGCTCCAGGCAGCCTGGCAGGGACCGTACAAAATTATAGAAAAACTCTGCGATACCACCTTCATAGCAGCCAGCTGTTCCAATGAAAAGATCCAACAAACTTTTCATGTGAACATGCTGAAGCCATATCATGAGAGGGAAGAGGCAGTAGCCGCGATCTGCGCTCCGGATGTGGGGGACCTGGAGGGTCTCCCCCTACCAGTGCTGCCAGGGGATCCTAGAGCCAAAGGAGGGGTAGCTGATATCCGGCTTGGTGAGGGACTTAGTTCACGCCACAGAGAACAGGCTCATCAGTTGCTCCAGGAGCACCAAGACTTGTTCTCGTCCCACCCCGGCTGCACGACTGTAGCGCTGCATCGGGTTGATACCCAAGGTCAAGCCCCCTTGAGGCAGATGGCGTACTGCATCCCGGATGCAGTAAAGGATGGGATGAAGCAGGAGATCCGAGAGATGCTGGATCTCAGGGTAATAGAACCATCGGATAGCCTGTGGGCATCTCCGGTGGTCCTAGTCCCAAAAACAATGGCACTTCCAGGATCAGTGTTGACTACAGGAGGTTGAATGAGCATACGGTCACCGACGCCTACCCCATGCCCCGGGTAGACGAGCTCCTCGACCGCATTGCCATGGGGAACTTCCTCATTGACTTGTGTAAGGGCTATTGGCAGATTCCCCTTGCCTGCGGTAGATGTGCCAAAATTGGCATTCATTACTCCCTTTGGTCTGTAACAATTTTGGGTCATGCCATTTGGGATGAAGAATGCCCCGGCCACCTTTCAACGCATGGTGGATCAGCTGCTGGACGGAATGCAGGACTTTATGAGTGTATACCTAGACGATATTGCTGTCTTTAGCAATACCTGGGAGGAACACCTAGTCCACTTGAGAACCGTACTGGACCGCATAAGTGAGGCAGGGCTGACCATCAAACCCGATAAGTGCCACATAGGGATGTCAGAGGTCCAGTACCTAGGGCACAGAGTGGGTTGCGGGAAGCAGCGTCCGGAACCAGCCAAAATCAAAGCCGTTGCCCATTGGCCTACCCCCGCACCAAAACCCAGGTATTAGCCTTTCTAGGGACAGCAGGGTACTACCGACACTTTGTACCCAATTACAGCACCATTGCCAAACCCCTGACCGACCTCACCCACAAAAACCTTCCCCCGGCAAGTCCTGTGGTCCCCGGAGTGTGAGGGAGCCTTCCAACAGTTAAAACGGCATTGGTGGAGGCACCCGTACTAGCCGCTCCCGATCCAACTTAACGTTTTGTCGTTCACACAGATGCCTCCATGTTCGGACTGGGAGCAGTACTGAGTCAAGTGTGAGAAGATGGACATGACCACCCTGTTGCCTATGTCAGCCGGAAGCTATTACCCAGGGAGGTTGCCTACGCGGCCATCGAGAAGGAATGTTTAGCCCTTGTATGGGCACTTAAGAAACTTCAGCCCTACTTAGGCTGGGGTCAGACGAGCGTAGTGTTCACGTCCGTGATTGTGCCTAAAAGTACGTCCGTGATAGCATGACAGAAAGCCCATCGGAGCCCGACACACGAAGTACGTCCGCACTGAACTGCGGACGCACAACGGCCGCGGACGCAAGGCAGGCAAGAACGTACAACCCCTAGAACGGCCGCACAAAGTGCGCTGCGTCCGCAACGTATGCATAGCTTTGTGTGTGAGTGATGGAATGTGGTCAGACGGACTGCATTTATACGTCCAGCATTTTTCACGGACAAAATGGTTTTGCTTTTTAATTTATTTTTCCTCCTACATCCGTCAAAAAATAAACGTCAGTGAAAAAAACAGACTGTGTGACCACTACTGTGTCTTCCGTACTGACGTACGTCCGTGTGCAAGGACGTACAGTCCGTAGAAATCACGCTTGTCTGACCCTAGCCTTATACGAGCACTCCTTCACCATCCTCACGGATCATAACCCCCTGGTATGGCTGAACCGGGTGGCCGGAGACAATGGCTGACTTCTGCGGTGGAGCCTCACGCTACAGCCTTTTAATTTTTCCATTCAGTATCGGCCTGGAAAACACAATGCCAATGCAGACGGTCTCTCTTGCCAGACCGAGCATGAAACGTGAGCACTAACTTTCATGGACATCCCCAAGCGGACCCGACTAAGGGTCTCACCGGGTCTGCCATCTTTGGACTCGGGGGAGCTATGTGACGGAACGGCCGTCAGGGTGTATAAAAAGATTATGTGTGTAGTTATTCCTTCATTTAAAAAGGTTAAATTTGTTTCCATAATTTAGTATCTGTTTTGATGTATTTCGTAATTCGTTTATCCAAACGAATTCCCCTGTTAGATGTGCTGTAAAGTGTCCCCAAGGTCATATTTGTGTTTTTTCTGCAAGGTTCCCCACTGATTCCACGGGTGGAAAATGGCAACATTGTTGCAGACAGCCACTGGCAAATTGCCAAAACCCGACCTGAGTTCACCTGCTTGCCCTGGAGGCCCTTTACCTCTAGCAAGGTGCTTTTTGGACCATAGGTCCCCAGGGATGGTAACCTGGTGTGGGACAAGTTTGGAGAGGATTCGCCAAGGAGAACTCCTCCATCCAACTAGAAATCCCCCTCCTGCCCAGAGCCTGCTCAGCCCCTGCACCGCAGTCTTGGAAAGTGAGCTGACAAACTGTATCTGGTGGCGTTCTGACCCCTCTGGACGGATCGGGCAGATTCTTTCAGGTAAGCAGCCCGGGGACCCGAGCTACCCAAGGTGTAAAAGGGGTGCCGGAGTGCCCTGGGGATCACCCCGAAAACCCCATTTTCCAGACCATCGGGCTGGGAGCCGCGCCCGCTCCATGGGGGGCATCGGACAGCAGACAGGCAGGCGCCAGAGACTGGGCTATGGCAGAAGGCAGTGGCAGAATTCACCTCAGGGGTCCGGGGCGGGCATGGGAGAGAACAATGGGACTGTACCATATAAATGGACCGTGTACATGCTGTATTTCAGTAAACCAACTTGCTTAAACCTATACTTAGTCACGACTAGTATGTGGGGAGGTCATAATCACTAAATAAGCCGGCTTTTACTGAATCCTTCGCTGCCAGACCATCCAGGGACCGCTGCCAATCTCTCTCCCACCTTGCTAGCTCGCTACCCGGCTAAGCTCTCCAGCAAGACTCGGCGCTGCAGACGGAGCTACCCCTGCAGGGTAGCTGATCCGTTACAAATAGGTTTCTTAGTTTGAAGTCTATGATTATTCCCAAATCCTTCTGCTTTGATTTCCCTAATTCAGTACCATTTAGGCTAGGGTCAGATGAGCGCATTTTGTACGGATTGTGCGTCTGTGCAGTACGGACGTACTTTTGACTGACGACAAGGTAGTGGCCACGCGGTCTGTTTTTTTCACTGAAGTATTTGACGGATGTAGCAGGGAAAATAAATTATAATGAAAAAACATTTTGCCCGTCAAAAATGCTGGACGTATAAATGCAGTCCGTCTGACCAGGGCCGGTGCAAGCATTTTTGTTTACTCAGGCGAAGTTGCGTTTTGGTGCCCCCTCCACCCAATCCGTGCCATGCCAATAGGGAGTGTTTGGTGTCCTCACGCATTGCCAATCTATGCTGTGCCTGGTGCCCCTCCTGTGCCACAGGGCCAATCTACAGAGTGTGTGGTCCCCTCCTTTGGCAATGTGGCATAGGAGGGGCACCAGGCACTGCACAAATTTGCAATGTGGCCAGGTGGTGCCCCCTGGTCTTGCAGTTTGAAATATGTGGGTATATTGACACAGCCTGCCACTCCCAGTGTTTCCCTGTGATCCTGCTACCTACCACCCTCACTCTGTTGCTGTGGTCCACTGTCTGACTCCAGGTCTCCAGAAGCAGACTGGCAGCAGGGTCCTCATCCTCTAATTCAATTCACTCCCCCTTAATTCATTTTTCCCCTTTAATTACTTTCACCCCCTCCCCCCTTAAATTCATTTCATATAGCGTATGACAGAGCTCCACAGCAATAAACCTCAGAGTAATGTTCAGTTTGTGTGTATGAAAGTATAACTGAGCTCCACAGCAATAAAACTCACTCATACACACTGCCCATTACTGTATCACAGAGCTCCACAGCAATAGAACTCACAGCAATGTGTGGTGTGTATGAGCGTATCACAGAGCTCCACAACAATAAAACTCACAGTAATGTGCAGTGTGTATGAGCGTTTCACAGAGCTCCACAGCAATAAACCTCACAGTAATGTACCGATATCAGTTTACTCAAACCCCCCAGCAGAACATTACACACACACACCCCCAGCAGAACATTACCCGTCAGCAAAACATTACACCCCCCAGCAGAACATTACACACCCCCGAGCAGAATATTACACACACACCCCCTCCGCTCCCTCAGTTTATTCAAACCTTTTAAAAATCTTCTCTCGGCCTCTCTGCCCAGTCCTCCTTCACACTACAGTGGAAGCATGCAGGCTGACTCCGCTGCAGGGCTGCACCCTAAGCTTTGGGGTTTGTCCTCCAGGCTTTTCTGCTGCTGCGTGCCCTGGCTATGCGTGTCACGTGAGGGGGCGGTGCCAAATTATGCAGTGTGCCTGCTCATGTTTAGAATGTGGGACTGAGGCAGGCACACTGCATTGGTTTGAGACTTTGTGAGTGCGCGGCTGGGCCCCTGGATCTGAAGATCATTCATAGCTCCGCTTCCGGTATTTTAAAAACAGAATTTTTCTGTCTGTCACAATGACAGCAAGCCAGGACAGTAAGGCGGCTGACTTTGCCGCCTTACACTAGCGCCGGCCCTGCGTCGGACTACGTTCCATCACTCGCAAATAAAGCTGTGTGGACATTGCAGACGTGGCGCACTCCGCACATCCGTTCTAGCAGTATTACGTTCTTGCCTAACCTGCGTCCGTTTGCCACTAGGGATGTGCACCGATTTTTTTTTTTTCGGTTCGATTCGATTTTTCGAATTTTTAAACTTTTCGATTCGGCTCGTTTCGACCGCTTTCTGTTTCGATTCGGTTCGGTTCAATTCGTTTTTCGGGTACATTTATTTTTCAGAATATCGCCCATTTTTCGTATTTCGTGTCACATTGCTTGTTTTTTTGTATCGACTTTTCGTGATTTCGGTAATTTTCGTTTTTTTGGAACGTCTGTTCTCGTTTCAAAGCTGTCTAACTCTATTCGTTTTGATGTAAACTACTATGGTTTACTTTTTTAATACTACTTTATTTTTTTATAATAAATTTTTGGTTTGTTTTTCGGATCCGATAATTCATTCTGTCGATACAATAATTCTGGCGATTCTATCGTGTTTTTTTAATTAACCCTTTTGCTGCTGAGGCTTTTCCCGCCCCTTTGCTGAGGCTTTTCCCGCCCCTGTGCTGAGGTCATTTTTTTTTTTACCGGTTTTGCTCATCATGTTTAAACGTGTTTTGAAGGCTTATTTTAGTATATGACCCAGACATATTAGATATCGTTCTTTCCGGCAGACTCGGCAGATTCATAATATGTCATTATTATATGTATACGTCATGACCTGTCTGTATATTATAACAAAAAATGCAATAAAATAAGATTTTTCAATAATTTACAACGTGTAAAGTGTTTTTTTTTTCACATTTTAACGCGCGAGCAATTGCGGTTATATTTTGTATGGGGTGCGCTTGTTAAACAAATTAGAGATGGGGTCTCGTTACATTTTTTTTTGGGGAAAATTACACAATTTTTAACAAACGCACCGCATACAAAAATCGTTAGTGCAGCATCATTGTTCACATTATAATTGAAATGGGAACAATATTGCTGCATTAACAAACCAAAAAAAAGAAATTTTTTTTTTTTTTTTTTTTTTATAAATATTTTTTTATTTTTAATTTTTTTTACAAACGTTTTTCACATTCGTGTTTGGTATCGTTGGAACGGCAATGCTCTGGCCGATCCAACAATACCAAACTTTAACCCCTAGCTGCCACGGATCGGGAGATAGGGGGTTCCAAAGAACCCCCTATCTCCACCATTGGTGGCAGCTAGGGGTTAACTCCAGGACTGGCGTCATAGTGCTATGGACGATGACGCCAGTCCTCAGGGGGAGTTCCCGGAAGCTTGGCCGACATCCAACATCCTCATGGATATGCCCCAGCTCCTCGTGGATATTGCCCCAGCTCCTCGTGGATATTGCCCCAGCTCCTCGTGGATATTGCCCTAGCTCGTCGTGGACATGCCCCAGCTCCTCGTGGACATGCCCCAGCTCCTCGTGGACATGCCCCAGCTCCTCGTGGATATGCCCCAGCTCCTCGTGGATATGCCCCAGCTCCTCGTGGATATGCCCCAGCTCCTCCTGGATATGCCCCAGCTCCTCATGGATATTGCCCCAGCTCCTCATGGATATTGCCCCAGCTCCTCATGGACATGCCCCAGCTCCTCGTGGATATGCCCCAGCTCCTCGTGGATATGCCCCAGCTCCTCATGGATTTGCCCCAGCACATGGAATGCCCCAGCACCTCATGATAATGGCCCCAGCTCACCTCCGCCGCCTTTTTCGCTCCCTCAGAGCGTCCGGCGGCGCGCAGCTTGGATGCTCGCCAGGGGGAACCACGTGACCAGCCGCGATTGG
The DNA here is from genome assembly GCA_009667805.1 of Leptobrachium leishanense. Lineage (NCBI taxonomy): Eukaryota > Metazoa > Chordata > Amphibia > Anura > Megophryidae > Leptobrachium > Leptobrachium leishanense. Next base: position 342,039,349 of record CM019063.1, read on the forward strand.
CTGGTGACGTGTTTCCTCCAGGCGAGCGCCGAAGCTGCATGCTTCGGACGCTCGCAGGGAGCGAAAAACGCGGTGGCGGGTGAGACACCCGCCCTTAGGGTGACGGTGTCACCCTAAAGGCGGGTGTCACCTGGTGCGGGCCACACCCCCCGCCCCCACTGGTATATACATTTAACGGCCGCACGCCCATGGACTTACTCTATCCAAACAAAGTTCAGAATGATGTGAAACATTGGGACTTTTTGGATAGATTTCGATTTTTGACTATCCAAAAGTTAAAAAAATAAAAATGGTCGAAATCTAATGCAAAAGTCCCGATGTTAAAAAAAATTGAAAAGGGGACTTGTTATATTTTTTTTGGGTGAAAATTACACTATTTCTAACAAACCCACCCCATACAAAAATCCTTAGTGCAGCATCATTGTTCACATTATAATTGAAATGGCAACAATATTGCTGCATAAACAAAAAACCTGTTTATTTTTTTTATATTTTAATTTTTTTAAATTTTTAACATTGTCATGGTTGGTATTGTTGGAAAGGCCATGCTCTGGTCGATCCAAACATTAACCAACCGATAGCTGCCGCGGATCGGGAGATAGGGGTTCCAATCTCCACCATTGGTCACAGTTAGGGGTTAACTCCAGAACTGACGTCATTGTGACGATGTCTTGGGACTGTCGGCAGCTGCTGTTCCCCCACGCTGTTGTCTTCCTGCAAAGACGTGACCATGTTGGCGGGCAGCGTCTTAGCGGGCAGCGGTGGGAGAGAGAGAGCTCATAGCTGGGAGGAGGTGTTGTGTGAAGCTGCAAACAGGGACAAATAAACTAGACCTGAGCCGCACTAAGGATCTTTGGGTTGTGTCGGAGAAGACTTCACGCAGTGCTGCCATCAATATTTTTTGATAAATTCTTGGTTATACAATGAATGTGACTGGACAAAAATCCGTGTTGTGACATCGCCTAAGTTTAACAAAACCAGGCCACGTCGGTAATCAAATCTCAAGGCAGTACAACAAGGTTGTGTTAGTGTGTGACATTTTTTTGGCCAGGCAGGAAGTGTAGAATGTGCACAGTCACATTCATGGCCACAAATATGTTGACAAATTTATGACAAAGGGTCCATAGAAATGTCAATACATTTATGTACATATAATTTTAACAGTGTGGAAACCAAGCAATACATATTAACTTATTAAGTAAGGAAAAGCAACGCACACACAGACAGGAAAATAGTGAAAAAAATCTAAAATTTATTTACAACATATGAACATAGGGAAGGGAACATGCCAAGGATGGCAAACTGCCCAACAGTTACTGGCATTTGAGGAGATGTTGGAGCTGGTCCGCATCTTGGATTACAAAGATTATGATTGCTGTAAGGGCCCTTACGGCAGGAAGAATAACACCCGCAAGGATCGTATCCTTGAAAAGCTACGCACCACCATCCTGGAGCTGTTCGGGAAGGACCGAGCGAAGGACCATCTCTGAAAACGCTGGTCCGACCTCAAGGCACGCGAGCAGGAGCAGCTGAGGCACATTCTGGTGACATTCGGGAGGAGGCTGCCACTGGTGTCACTGCTGCTCCAGGATTTCTGCGGCATTGTTTAAGTGCTCCCGCAGTTCCTGGAGCAGTTCTTGTATGGCGTCGATGGAGGTAACTGCCAGGCGTAGCTCGCCGATCGCCTCCCGTCTGGCTTCTCCTTCTATATATCCAATAAATGAAAGAAGGAAAATACAGTAAGTAAAGCAGGTTTCTATTTTTGACTGAAAGTCTTGAAAAAATATAACAGTAGTATATACCAGTGCTGGCGGCCTCCTGAGGCACCGACTCCTCCTCCGACTCCTCCCCCACCACCACCGTCTGCATATCCAGTGCTATATCTAAGAAATTAAAGAAATAAAAAATACAGTAAACAACAAAACTGATTTATTTTTGAACAAAAGTCGATGCAAAATACGACCGTAAAAAAAAAAACCTGGACTGGCGGCCTCCTGCTGCTCCGGCTCCCTCTCTCCATCGCCCTCCTCCTGCTCCTCCTCTTCCTCCTCCTGCTCCTCTTGTGCTATACATAAAAAATTAAATTAAAATACAGTAAACAAAAAATGTTTTCTGTTTTTGACCAAAAGTCGTTGCAAAATTTAAACAGTATATACCAGCGCTGGTGGTCGCCCGTGGCTCCTCCTCCACTGGGGCACTGGTCCCCGCCGGGGCAGATGCCGCCTTCTTCCTGTCTTCTGCCAAATCCAAAAAATAACACGTAAATAATGCAGACTGGAAAAAATGGTATATCTATACACTATATTGCCGAAAGTATTGCGACAACCCTCCACTACCCCACTACCAGCTTGACACACCACTACTCCCATCTCATTGTTCTAAAGTCACAAAATATTTATTTATTTCCTCTGCACATAGACATATACTAACGTTCAATTATATATATTTTTTCAGAAGTAAACATTACGTTTATTCAATAAAAACTATTATTTGTGTTTTGTGCGTACAAAGCGCATTGTGCGACTGCTTTTAGTTATTTTATAGGAGGCCTCAGCCTCAGTTTCACTTTCAGTTTCTGCTAATAATAAAACTGGATATTGCAGAAACAACAACAGAAATCCACCATTTTGTTTTGAAATTTGCATCTAAAGCATTCAATGACACTGCTGCAGCAAACTGAATTGCTGCACTGCAACAATTCAGCAGCTGCTGAGGATGTATTGAACGCGGCTCTGTTTGGATGCACTTACAGAAGAACTACATGTCCCATCCTACCACTTTAGCAAAGACGCAGAGATTTTTATTGATGCGCAGGTGGGAGCCAATATTGGGCAAGCTGCGGGTCATCTCGTATGCATCACTCAGTCACAACAACCTCCCCCCCAGAGCACACTACAGTACACACAGTGCCAAAAGAAATCCAGCATTGTAACTTCATCTACATACATCAAATGTCACAATTTTCACGAATACGTAAAATCACTAAAAAGAAGAGTTATGGCAAAAATGCATGTATGACGAGTTGTGAAAACGCAAAGCTATACACAATCACATTGCATGAAAGAAGGACTAGATAAATCAAGGTATTTCTGTGCACATTAGCACATGCAAGCACATTATTATTATTATACAGGATTTATATAGCACCAACAGTTTGTGCAGCGCTTTACAATATAACATGACACTTACGTTTTGCTATGACGCGACGGATGTGTCTCAGCTGCTCCTGCTCGCGTACTTTCAGATCAGACCAGCGTTTCCGGAGCTGGTCCTTCGTCCTGTCCTTCCCGAACAACTCCAAAATGGTGGTGCGTAGCTTGTCAAGGATACGATCTTTCCTAGCGTTCTTCTTCCTGCCGTAAGGTCCCTTACAGCAATCGTAATCTCGTCTATCAAAGATCCGGACCAGCTCGAGCATCTCCTCAAATGCCATATTGCTGGCCCGCTTCTTTCTGGGTGGTGGTGGTTCATGGAGAGACGATGCGGAGGTGTCAGAATGGCACTCGTCGTCTCTTGCAGCCATGGTGAATAATAATAACAATATTTTGTCCAAAAAAAGTTGTCAAAAAACGGCTCAATAAAGTTACGACATCCGCGCGCATGCGCGACCCGCGGACGAATCAAATCCGACCAAATTATGAAATTTCTTATCGGATCATTGGAAACGAAAAAAAATTAATACGCATTTACAAATACAAAATTTACAGAATCAGCGATATAACCGATAATATAGTATGTCCAGAATTACCGAAATGGAACCGAAATCCCGAATGGAACCGAAATCATGAATAGAGGGAACATAAATTTCGATTTGACACATTTCAAGTCCACTCGAAAATTCCAAAAATTTTCGATTCGGCTCGGAAAACATTTCGGATTCGACTTTTTCGGATCTAAAAAATTTCGGAATTCGGCCGCATCGAAAAACCCGAATCGGGAAATTTCGTGAAATTTCCGAAACCCGAAACGCACATCCCTATTTGCCACGTCCGTCATGCATCCGCATTTCTATGCGGACGTACCTTGTGTGTGGGGCTCCATTGGTCAGAATGCTATGCTGCCACGGACGTACAAATGTGCGGCAACACGGACGTGATAACTGCGCTCGTCTGACCCCAGCCTTAGAATGTTCTGCTTGTGTGTTCTTCACTCCAAATTGCATAACTTTGCCTTTATCTACATTAAATTTCATCTATCTAAATCCCTCTGCAGTGAAGTAACATCCTACTCACATTGCATTACTTTTCCTAGTTTTGTGTCATCTGCAAACACTGGTACATGGCTTTTGATGCCTATTTCAACACCATTTATAAATAGATTTCATATGTTCTGACTGTGTTAATTTCTGTTATACTACATATACATTTTTGTTATACTACATCATGTACATTTATACATCTTATTTTACTCATGATCTGATTGGTATTCTTGTTTGTCAGTCTAGATCTTTTCACTAGCTGGACTGTCTTTGTAATGCAAGATATTGATGTTGGATAACTTGTTTTTATGCAGGACTTCTTGCGCTGCACCTGGCTGCACAGAATGGTAATGCTGACTGTGTAGTTTTGATATTACAGGTATTTGACAATTCCCCGTGCCTGTGTATTTTCTTCATTGTTATAATAGCTCATGAATATGCATAATTTTAGCAAATACACCCACCATTAAACTGAAATTTCAGTGTTTGTTCTAAAAGTTTTACTAAATCCAGGCTGGTAACTTAGCCATTTTGACAAGTGAACCAATTTACATCAATTGTATACCCCAGTTTATCCTATTTCAGCAGGAGTCTGCAGAACTTAGCTCAATATCTTCCTTGTTCAGGGCGGGGGGAGGGAGAATCTCTGTTGTGGATAAGAAAGAGGAGAGGAAAGAAAATTGAGACGTGGTTGATGTTGCCACCTGTCCTGTTTTCACCCAGACAATTCAGGTTTCTAATCATGTGTTCGGGTTTCAGCCCCCTCCCACCCGAACACATGATTCAGACTGGATCAGGCCTGGACTGAATACCAGTAAGTGTCTGTATGAGTGTACACCATTGAAGAATGTTTGACTGCATATCTGTGAGAGCCTGTGTGACTGTATATTTGTGAGCACTTGTGCCTGTGCGACTGAATGTATAACTGTATGTATTTAAGAGTCTGAATGTACCTATGTTAGTTTCTGAGGGTGTGTTTGTTTCTCTGTCAGGGTCTTTATCGGTGTCTGCCTGTGTCTTTCAGTAAGAAAAACTAATCCGGATACTGCACATCGGCAATATGTGTGTCTGTGGTCTGGGGGTCCCTGTAGAATGTATGAGCAAATGGTGACCACCCAACTACAGGATTAAGAGAGTTTTATTCCACCCAAGTGGACCAGGTAACATTTCCACTCAGGATGAGTCTGTCAGCTTGTGGCTCATGATTCGCTTTTGGAATCAGTATTTAAAAAAAAAAAACAGCTCTGAGAACCTGATATTAAAGGGATACTCCAGGCAATATGACCACCTCAGCTTTTTAAAGTGGTCATATTGCCTGAAGTATCCCATTCCCCCCCCCCCTCTACGTTTTCCTGATCGGCTGATATTGCTGAGAGAAGCGGTGGACTTTACTCTGCCCTCCCAGCTGTCAGCCTATCGGGTTTCAAGGTTCTGCGTTTTGGAAGTCTCGGCAAAGCTGGGACGTCATCGTGCTACAAGCGCAATGACATCCCACCGCTCCGGCAGAGTTGCGGGAACGCACAGGAGAAGGAGCCGGAAACGCCTCCTCCTTCTCTGCCTAACGTTTTTAGACAAGCAGGCGGGGTGAACTTCAGCTCACCTCACCGCTCGTGAACGCGCACTTCTATGCACATGTGCGGTTGAATGAGCAGGATTCCGGGAGGAAGCCTGCTGATTGGCTGGTTTACGTGATAAGCGCGCATGCGTGCCTTGCACGTAAACCTTTAGCCCTTCCAAACGCTGCCTTCCTTTAATCTCTGGCCCCCGGTGATCGAGAGGGAGAGAGGTCTGAAGGACCTCCCCCCCCCTCCGTCAGGCACCTCCTCTGCACTCGTGGGGGGGGGGCCTGAAATAGATGTCATTGCGCTGGCGCGATGACATCTATTAGTCCCGCCGGGGTCCCCGAGTGCCGGGCTGACATCCAAGATGTCAGCCTGCACCGGGGGGGCCAGCAATCAGCTGGAATCCTGGCTGATTGCTGCCTGCTGTGCATGGACGCGCTCAGTGCGTCCGCCGCAGCCAAGTGGTTAATATAACGTAAAAAAAGGGGGGTGATTTTCAGCTTGGAGTGTTCCTTTAAGTGAATTTGTAAAATCACTCAAACAATCTATACTCCCCTCTTGTCCCAAAGTGCAGAGGATGGCACAACCACGACCCCCTCCTGTTTTCTTTTGCGTTAGGACCCTGAGACAGAGTGCAGCCACAATGTGCATGTGTAACTGGATGCTGACCCAGCCATGTAATGCGATCAGGCGGAGACTTTCATACGCAAAGTGTGTATACTCAACATAAAAAAATTATGCCGTTCGACATTTGAGTGTTTGGGTTTGGCTGGAAGGAAAGGTGGCAACTCTAGATGTGGTTAAGAAATTTAAAGTTAAATTGGAAAGAAACACAGCTAAACTTAATCCCAGACAAATATGAAAAACGTCATTGCTTGACAAATCTTTTGTAAGATTTAGAAAGAATCAATCAGCAATTGGTGGTACTTAAAAATATGCTTAGGGTAAAATTAAAGCCTGATTATTTTTTTCTTGTTTGCACTAATTTGCTTAATTTTTTTATACTTATATCTGATTTATTAGTGTTTTCTTCATTGATTAGTACATCTTTTTAATCTGTTTAAAATAATACATAGGAAGGATGTCCTGTGGATGTGTGTGATGGCCACGGCAGAACAGCACTCCACCATGCAGGTGAGGAGCACCGTTTGAATGGTTATATGTTAAACTTATTTATTGTGAAACCAGCATGTCTTTTACCCTGGTAGATTAGAACAATGACAGTTTGCTTTATTTTCATGTCTGAGATCTTCCTAGGGTCTCTTCCAGTCACCTGAGTTGTTTATCCCAACATTTTAATGGGACATTGTGAGGAAGAACATGCAGGCCAATGTACTAAAGGTGGACTTCTTCCCTAATGGTGTTGACCGCTTTGCGAACCGGCAAAGCAAGATTACTATCCAGTTTGATTGCCTTCCAAATATGCTGGCTTCCATCAGAAATCGTGGAGCCCTTTACAGAACCTTGAGATGCCCCCCCATGAACTACCCCCACCTTTTAACCCCTTAGTGACCGGGCGGTTTTACACAAATCCGTCCTTTAGTGACCGCTGCTGTTTTTACGTTTCTGCGCTGTTAGTGTTTAGGACAAATTTTCCTCTTACTCGTTTATGCAACCTACACATATTTTACACTGTTTTTCTCGTCATTAAATGGACTTTATAAAGATACCATTTTTTTTCATCATTTCATATAATTTACTATAAAAAACATTGTGAACTATGACAAAAAAATTGAAAAAACACCACTTTTTCGAACTGTGACCCCCAAAATTTCTTATGTATCAACAACCGTCAAAAAAATTTAATTACTTAGTAGTTTCTAAATTTAGTTCTGAGTTTAGCAATACCCAATGTTTACATATTCCTCGCTTTTTTCCTTATTTTATGCAACAATAAGTGCAAGTAGCACTTTGCCATTTCCAAAGAGTTTATTTTCAAAACTAGTGATAGTGACATTGTAACACTGATATCTGTCACTAATTCCTGAATAACCCTCCACATATACATATTTTTTTAAAGTACACAAATCAAGGTATTAAACTTGGGGTATTTTGACTCTTTCCATGCAAACCATTTTACCACAAATCTATGCCAAAGTATGAGAAAAAAAAAAGTTTTGGTGATTTTTTTTTTTTGAACGCAATTTAAGAATACATGTACTGTGAACTTTAAGGTTTACTGCCAAAAAGCACCCCAAAATATGTTCAGCAACATCTTCTGAGTAAATTGATACCACCCATGTATAGGTATGTCGGGTCATTTGGGGGCTAATAGGCCTTATTTGGGGGGTGCGCATTTCAGTTTTCCAACTTGGAATTTTCACATTTCGTCATCATGCACCCATGTCCTATTTGGGACATTTTTGAAGCCGGCCAAAGTAATTTACCCCCATCAAACCATATATTTTTTAGAAAGGGCACACCCTAGGGTGCTTCAAAGAGTTGTATTTTAACACTTTCCATGCACTAGCTCAATGTCAAACTTTCAGGTAGTCACTTTTTGTGTTATTTTTTCACACACATTGTACTTTAGGCATGAATTGTCAAATCCAGTTATGGGTTACTGCCAAAAAACACCCCAAAATATGTTCAGCAACATCTGAGTAAATTGATACCACCCATATATAGATTTGTTCTGTTGTTTTTGGGGTGCTACGCCAATCTTTTGACATGTGCTTGTCAATTTTCTAATTTGACATACAGTATCTTCTTTGCTTATCTTCTTTTTAGGGGCCTTTTTACATACCCCAATTTTATTAACGTGCATATATTTGGTAAGCTAACACCCCAAAGTATTGTAAATGGAGTGTTTTTATGCCATGGATGCAACCGTTTGCTCCAAACAAATTGGATACTGTTTGGTGGTCATTTTTCATTTTCACACCCACATCAGTTTTGGACTGTGATTTAGGAGACACTGTTGTTTGTTAGTGCATGAAAACTCTCCAGGTTGTTTTCTGCAAGGTCTCCTTAGTACACCCATGCCCCCCATGCATAGGTTTGCCAGGATTTTGGGAAGGTTCAAATACAATTTTTATGACTTTGGCATTGGAGTTGAAATTGAGATTATTTCTTCAGCTAGGCCTATCTTTGGTTTTGGGTCTACCGCATACCCCAGTTTGAATTATTGCCAGAAAATTGTTTATATTTGTTATGTTGACACCCTAAGGTATTGCATATGGAGTGCTTTGATGCCATGGATGCAACGGTTTTAGCCCAAAACATTTGAGAAGGTGTGTGGCGGTAATTTTTCAATTTTCAGATGTTTACGCCCACATTAGATTTGGACTGTGATTTAGGAGACACTGTTGTTTGTTACTGCATGAAAACTCTCCAGGTTGTTTTCTGCAAGGTCTCCCGAGTACACCCATGCCCCCCATGCATAGGTTTGCCAGGATTTTGGGAAGGTTCAAATACAATTTTTATGACTTTGTCATTGGAGTTGAAATTGAGATTATTTCTTCAGCTAGGCCTATCTTTGGTTTTGGGTCTACCGCATACCCCAGTTTGAATTATTGCCAGAAAATTGTTTATATTTGTTATGCAATACCTTGGGGTGTCAACATATGGAGTGCTTTGATGCCATGGATACAACGGTTTTAGCCCAAAACATTTGAGAAGGTGTGTGGCGGTAATTTTTCAATTTTCAGATTTTTACGCCCACAGTAGTTTTGGACTGTGATTTAGGAGACACTGTTGTTTGTTACTGCATGAAAACTCTCCAGGTTGTTTTCTGCAAGGTCTCCTGAGTACACCCATGCCCCCATGCATAGGTGTGCAAAGATTTTGGAAAAATACAGCACCAATTGTAGAACATAAAAATGTACGAATAAAATGTAAAAGTCTGGTGCAGTAAAAGAAAAAAAAAACTAAACTGAACTAACTAACTGGAGTGTGAGAAAAAATAGAAAGGAAAAAAAAAAATCACAGATCACGCACAGTGTGATATAGCTTGAAACAGTCCCCAAGACACAGACCGGGTTGTCCAGGGCATTCTGGGCAGTAAACGATTGTGTCTCTCCTCTGCCCCCTCTTGAAACACACCCTGCATCCTTTTTCGGGTTTCTGTTTGCCCTCAGTAGGGGGGATTTTATAAATAAAATGTGTAGCCCCAACTCTGTCCCCCATCACCGCCCGGGGAGCAGGTGCATCCTGGTACAAAAACCCCGAAATGACCTGGAGCTGAAACTGTAAAAAGGACAGCGTCACTCCGGGGTTTGCCTTTTTGCAGAGCAAAAAGGCATTGTGGGTTGCAATTTGCATCAGGTAAATTGCAACCTTTTTGTACCAGGCCCTTGACTTCCGCATAATCTGGTAGGGCTGGAGCAGCTGATCTGCCAGATCAACCCCACCCATATGCCGGTTATAGTCTTTGATGCACACTGGCTTCCTGATACGCTCAGCTCTGCCACGTACAGAGACCTCCACAGACCTCTCAGTGTGGATGGTGGATAGAAGGTATACATCCTTCTTGTCTCTGTACTTGACCGCCAACAGCTCCTCTTGGCGCAGAGCTGAGGTCTCCCCCCTTTTTAGCCGGGTGCGGACAAGCTGTGCTGGGAAACCTACGCGGTTCTTGCGAACAGTACCGCATGCTGCTGTATCAAAACAATACAGCAGCTTGAACAAAGGGACACTCGTATAAAAATTATCAAGATACAAGTGGTACCCTTTGTTCATCAGGGGAAAAAGTAGGTCCCACACAATCTTGCCACTGGTTCCCATGTGTTCTGGGCAACCTGGAGGGTCAAGGCTACTATCCTTTCCCTCGTACACCCGGAAGGCCTGAGTATACCCACTCTCGCTGTCACAGAGCTTATACACCTTCACTCCATACCTGGAGCGTTTGGAAGGAATATACTCTGCACCCAGCAGAGCACCTGATCACTCATGTGATCTATTATGTACTGAGTGCCACGATACCTCGTGGCACTCAGTACTTCCTGCCGCTACCGGAAGTGATCGCTCGGGGGGAGCGATCACTGAGCGGACCGGCGGCAGGTAAGCATATTGCAGGGATGCCTCGATGTCGAGGCATCCCTGCAATATACACAGAGCAGCTGGAAGCGATACCGATCGCTTCCAGCGCTCTCTGGAAGTGCCGGACACCTCTCCGGTAAAACCGGATGTTGATCGCTCCCGGGGAGCGATCACAAGGTGCCCCGGCACTTCTGTCTGCCATTGCACGGATGCCTGGACTCCCAGGCAGCGTGCAATGGCCCTGGAGCTGCTGGAAGCGATCCGATTGCTTCCAGCGCTCTCTACAAGTGCCGGGCACCTCTCCGGTAAAACCGGATGTTGATCGCTCCCGGGGAGCGATCACAAGGTGCCCCGGCACTTGTAACCACCATTGCATGGATGCCTGGACTCCCAGGCATCCTGCAATGGCGTTTGAGCTGCTGGAAGCGATCCGATCGCTTCCAGCGCTCAAAACACCGCAGGACGTACCATGTACGTCAGCGGGTCTAAAAGAGACCCGCTGCCATGACGTACATGGTACGTCCAAGGTCCCTAAAGGGTTAAGGGCTTCCTACACTACCCTCCACTCCAAAATACAAAATATTGATGTAATTATTGAAAAATATATGTAAAATATTGAAACATTTCAGCACCATGGTTAGCTACAATATAGCTGTCCATAGTGCTGAACTGCTGGTCTGAAACAATGTATCAGGACCTTGGACAGCTATTGTAGCTAACCATGGTGCTGAAACTTCAATGTATTTTTACATTGAAACCTATGGGGAAAAAAGTCTTGTTTCTTTAAAATAATTTATGAAACCTATATTTTCAACCGAAAAAAATCACAGAAAATGCCCAAATAATCCTAAAAAAACAAACATAATGGCTTATTACTGCAAGTGAAAAAAATAAACGGTTTAAGAAATATTTTATAAAAACAGGGTTTTTTTAACATTCAAACCTATGGGATTATTTTGGTATCAGCTGGTATTTTTTATTGTAGTACCGGCTGTATATTTTTTGAGGCAATGTAAGCCATGAACTGGTCCATCTAACAAGGAAGCAATGTATGTTCGTCTTGTTCAAATCCACATGTACGATTCACTTCTCTTTTCTTGTAGGATTCGTACGTTGCATTAATTACACTGCAGAGAGGTGCTTCCCTGCAGTGTGTGGATTCATATGCTACATTAATTACACTGCAGAGAGGTGCCTCCATTAAGGTGGAGGTGTCACTGCATTAAAATTAGTTTTTGATCATTTGGTTCCGTTTTTATTTTTTTTCGTTTTAGATCATTTCGTTCTGTTTTCTATCTCTTAAAAGTATTTGTATGATTACCATTCATTTTAAAGACATAAAAAATTGTGAACCCTTCTGACTCAGAAACTTGTCATTCGGCTTTGCCATTACCATATACTATATAGTATACTAGTATATAGATTAATGTACACTGATTGTGACCAAAACAGAATAGTGAGGAGAATGATTTTAGTTTCTGAATGGTTAAGTGCTCTAATTTTCAGGGACACAATTAAGTATAATAGAAATAATGCAATTATAAAGGGAGCAGCAAAAGTGAAAGGAGATCATGCCAGAGCAGTAGATCGGTAAGGGAGCAAAGAAGGAAAGCATAGAGGGGAATGGCAGTTCAAAGGTAACAGAAGTAACTGAGGGAGGCATGTAAAGATGAGTGATAGGTAATTTAACCAACAACTTAAAAGGGTTATTCAGAAAGTACCAAAATTTCAGTATTTTCTGGTTCAGCGTACTTCGGCGATTCAATTTTGCTATCCACCATAGGGTCCCCAAAGTGCGCCACACATTGAGCCACCGAAGACATCCAAGCTGACCGCTGAACAGACTGCCGAACATGGCTAAACTGCAGAAAAACAACCCAAACGGAACTCTATTCCTCTAATAGTTGCTTAACCGCTTAGTGACCGGACAGTTTTACGAAAGTCCGTCCAAAAGTGCCTGCTGGTATTTATACGTTTCTGCGCTGTTTGTGTTTAGGTCAAATTTTACTCTTTTATGCAACCCACACATATTATATACTGTTTCTCTGGTCATTAAATGGACTTTCTAAAGATACCAATTTTTTTCATCATTTCATATAATCTATATCTACAAAAAAAGTTACTTTGCGTACGTCACCGCAGTTAGACGCAATCCGCATGCGCAAGCTTACTTGCGCATGCGCGATCGAAAGAAACTTCTGCCGTGCACGAGGGGGCAAAAAAGCCTGTTTGGTGGAGGGAAGGCTGTGAAAGGAGGCAGCTCAGAAACAGAGTGCCGGCCGGGAGACCCCCACAACTCAGAGACACAGCGAGAGAACAGGTTTGTGTGCTCGGTACAGCCAAATCCTCCCTCTAATTCGCCCCTTCCTCCTCCCCACACGTGTCCCTCTCCGTGCAAGTCTCTCACTGTGCGCAGCTCCCACCCCCTGCAACCCCAAATACCACACCTGGAACACCCCACATCACCCCTGCAACCCAAAATACAACCCCTGCAACCACCCACATCACCCCCTGCAACCTCCCACATCACCCCCTGCAACCTCCCACATCACCCCCTGCAACCACAAATACCACTCCTGCAACCCCACATCACCCCCTGCAACCCAAAATACCACCCCTGCAACCCCAACATCAACCCCTGCAACCCAATACCACCCCATGCAACCCCCAAATACCACCCCTGCAACCCCCACACCACCTCCTGCAATCCCACAGATACCACCCCTGCAACCACAGATACCACCCCTGCAACCACAGATACCACCCCTGCAACTCCCCCACATCACCCCTGCAAGCCCCCACATCACCCCCTGCAACCCCAAATACCACCCCTGCAACCCCAACATCACCCCCTGCAACCCACAACATCACCCCTGCAAACCCAAATACCACCCTTACAACCCCCACATCACCTCCTGCAACCCCCACATCACCCCCTGCAAACCCAAATACCACCCTGCAAACCCCCACACCACCCCTGCAACTCCCCCACATCACCCCTGCAACTCCCCCACATCACCCCCTGCAACCCCAAATACCACCCCTGCAACCCCAACATCACCCCCTGCAACCCACAACATCACCCCTGCAAACCCAAATACCACCCTTACAACCCCCACATCACCTCCTGCAACCCCCACATCACCCCCTGCAAACCCAAATACCACCCTGCAAACCCCCACAACACCCCCTGCAACTCCCCACATCACCCCCTGCAATCCCAAATACCTCACATTCAACCCCCACATCACCTTCTGCACCCCCACATTACCTCCTGCAACCCCATATCACCCCTGTAACCCCAAATACCACCCCCTGCAACCACCCACATCACCCCCTGCAACCCCAAATACCACCCATGCAACCCCCACATCATCCCCTGCAAACCCCCACATCACCCCTGCAACCCCCCACATCACCCCTGCAACCGCAGATACCACCCCTGCAACCCCCACATCACCCCTGCAACCACAGATACCACCCCTGCAACTCCCCCACATCACCCCCTGCAAGCACCCACATCACCCCCTGCAACCCAATATACCACCCCTGCAACCCCAACATCACCCCCTGCAACCCCAAATACCACCCCTGCAACCCCAACATCACCCCCTGCAACCCAATACCACCCCCTGCAAACCCAAATACCACCCTTACAACCCCCACATCACCTCCTGCAACCCCCACATCACCTCCTGCAACCCCCACATCACCCCCTGCAACCCAAAATACCACCCCTGCAAACCCAAATACCACCCCTGCAAACCCAAATACCACCCCTCCAACTCCCCACATCACCCCCTGCAATCCCAAATACCTCACATTCAACCCCCACATCACCTTCTGCACCCCACATAACCTCCTGCAGCCCCAAATACCACCCCTGCAACCCCCCACATCACCCCCTGCAACCCCAAATACCACCCATGCAACCCCCCACATCATCCCCTGCAACCCCCCACATCATCCCCTGCAACCCCCCACATCACCCCCTGCAACCCCCCACATCACCCCCTGCAACCCCCCACATCACCCCCTGCAACCTCAAATACTACCCCTGCATCACCCCCTGCAACCCCCAACACCACTCCCTGCAACTCCCAACACCACCCTTACAAGCCCACCACATCACCCCTTCCCCACATCACCTCCTGCAAGCCCCCATATCAACCCCTGCCAGGAGTTTGCCCAGTCAGCCGCTAGCCCCCCGGGATGAATGAATTGGTATGCTGGGGGATGAATGAATTGGTATGCTGGGGGGGAGAAATTAATGAATTGATATGCTGGGGGGGAGAAATTAATGAATTGATATCAATACATTACATTGAGTTTTATTACAGTGGAGCTCTGTGATACCCTCATACACACTGCACATTACTGTGGAGCTGTGATACCCTCATAATCACTGCATATTACTGTTGAGCTCTGACACCCCCATAATGTGTAGTGTTGTATGGGTTTTTACAGAGCTCCACAGTAATGTGTAGTGTGTATGAGCGTATCACAAAGCTCCACAGCAATAAAACTCACATTAATGTGCGCTATGTAGAAAAATAAAAGTGGGCTGCTCTGTCCAAAATGCCCGGGCCTGCCCCCTGCAACCCCCATCACCCCCTGCAACCCCAAATACCACCCCTGCAACCCCCAACATCACCCCCTGCAACCCAAATACCACCCTTACAAACCCCCCCATCACCCTCTGCAACCCCCATCCTCCCTGCAACCTCAAAAACCACCCTGCAACCCCCCACATACCACCCCTGCAACCCCATCACCCCTGCAAACCCAAATACCACACCTGCAACCCCCACATCACCTTCTGCAATCCCCACATCACCTTCTGCAATCCCCACGTCACCTGCAACCCCCCCTGCAACCCCCCCATCACCTTCTGCAATCCCCACATCACCCCTGCAGCCTCCCACATCACCCCCTGCAACCTCCCACATCACCCACTGCAACCCCCAAATCACCCCTGCAACCCCTACACCCGTTTCAACCACAAATACCACCCCTGCAACCCAATATATGACCCCTGCAACCCCCAACACCACCCTTACAACCCCCCACATCACCTCTTGCAACTCCCCATTTTACCCCTGCAACCCCCACATCACCCCCTGCAACCCAATACCATCCCTACAACCACCCACATCACCCCTTGTAACCCCCCACATTACCCCTGCAACTGCAAAATATCACCCCTGCAACCCTCACACATCACCCCTACAACCCCCCAAATCACCCCCTGCAACACCAAGTACCACCCCTGCAACCCCATCACCCCCTGCAACCCCAAATACCACCCCTGCAACCCCACTTCACCCGCTGCAACCCCAAATACTACCACCCCTTGCAACCCCCCACATCACCCCTGCAACCCACCACATCACCTCCTACAACCGCTTCTGCTAATCTAATCACCTACCACTTCATGCACCTCCACAGTAAACCCCACACCACCACCTGCAACTCCCAATACTGCCCCTGCAACCCTCACATTACCTCCTGTACCTTCAACTCCCCTGCAACCCCAAAAGTCACCCTGTGCACCTCAACTCCCCTGCAATCCCCCAATACCACATTCTGCATCCTCACTGCCCCTGCAACCCCCCAATACCACCTTCTGCACCCCCACTGCCCCTGCAACCCCCCAATACCACCTTCTGCACCCTCACTGTCCCTGCAACCCCCAATACCAACTTCTGCACCCCCGCATCCCTCCAATATCACCTTCTGCACACCCCACTGCCCCTGCAACCCCCCAATACCACCTTCTGCACCCTCAATGTCCCTGCAACCCCCCAATACCACCTTCTGCACCCTCACTGCCCATGCAACCCCCCCAATGGAGCGCCAAGAGCAGCCAGATCCCGGGGAGCACCGAGAGCAGCCAGATCCTGGCAAGCGCCTAGAGCAGCTAGATCCCGGGGTGCACCGAGAGCAGCCTGATCCCGGGGAGCGCCAAGAGCAGCTAGATCCTGGGGAGTGCCGAGAGCGGCCAGATCCCAGGGAGCACCGAGAGCAGCCTGATCCCGGGGAGCGCCAAGAGCAGCTAGATCCTGGGGAGTGCGAGAGCAGCTAGATCCCGGGGTGCACCGATTGCAGCCAGATCCAGGGGAAGCGCCGAGAGCAGCCAGGTCTCGGGGAGCGCCAAGAGCAGTCCGATCCCGGGGAGCGCCAAGAGCAGCCTGATCCTGGGGTGCACCAAGAGCAGCCAGATCCTGGGGAGCACCGAGAGCAGCTAGATCCTGGGAGCGCCGAGAGTAGGCTTGTGCACCGATTTTTTTTTCGGTTCGATTCGATTTTTCGGATTTTTAAACTTTTCGATTCGGCCCGTTTCGACCGATTTCGGTTTCGATTCGATTCGGTTCGGCACGTTTTTCGGGTACATTTTTTTTCGGAATTTCGACCATTTTTCGTATTTTCGTGTCACTGTGCTCGGTTTATGTATCGACTTTTCGTATTTTCGGAAATTTTCGTTTTTCGGAATTGCACATTTTTCGGAATATCGACCCTTTTTCGTATTTTCGTGTCATTTTGCCCGTTTTTTGTATCGACTTTCGTTTTTCGGAAAATTTTCGTTTTTCGGAAAATCTGTTCTCCTCGTTTGACACATTTCAAGTCCATTCGAAAAATCCGAAAATTTTCGTTTCGGCTCGGAAAACATTTCGGATCTGAAATTTTCGGATCTAAAATTTTTCGGAAATTCGGCCGCATCCGAAAACACGAATCGGGAAATTTCGTGAAAATTCCGAAATTCCGAAACCCGAAACGCACATCCCTAGCCGAGAGCAGCTAGATCCTGGGGAGCGCCGAGAGCAGCTAGATCCTGGGGAGCGCCGAAAGCAGCTAGATCCTGGGGAGTGCCGAAAGCAGCTAGATCCCGGGGTGCATCGAGAGCAGCCAGATCCCGGGGTGCGCCGAGAGCAGCCAGATCCTCTACAACAATAGACTGCCCTCCGGACAGGTTTAACACTTACAGGGTTATTCAGAGAGAGGTGAAAACCAGGAGAATGACTGGAGAAGTGAAAATTCTAGGTCAAAATAGCCAAACCAGAAAAATTCTCCCATTTATCTCACTTTCCAAATCGACTATTTTGACCTCGAATTTTCACTTCCAGTCATTCTCCGGTTTTTCACCTCTCTGAATAACCCTGCTAGTTTACTATAAAAACTTGTGAAATATGACAAAATAATGAAAACACCACTTTTTCAAACTTTGACCCCCAAAATCTCTTATGCATCTACAACCGTCAAAAAAACTTTAATAGCTTCTAAATTTTTTCCTGAGTTTAGCAATACCCAATGTTGACCTATACTTTGCCTTTTTCCTTATCTTATGCGACAATAAGTGCAAGTAGCACTTTGCCATTTCCAAAGGACTTAATTTCGAAAATAGTGATAGTGACATTGTATCACTGATATCTGTCACTAATACCTGAATAACCCTCCACATATAATTTTTTTTTAAAAAGTACACAACCCAGGGTATTAAACTTGGGGGACTACATTACAATCTCCGCGTTAAAACAGGGGCGGTATGGAGAAAAAAACTGTGCCCGCAATTTTCCCCCTACCGCCCCCGTTTTAACAGGGGATTGCAATGCAGGCGCAAAAAATGCTGCCTGCATTTGTAGTGGGCGCTGCACCCCGGGATGCTCGCGGTAGCGCTGAGCGCAATCGCGAGCATCCACTCGATGGAGTCCATAGGACTCCATTGAGCCAGACGCCGATGGTCACATGACCTGCCAGATCTCGCCTCGCGTAGTGATACGCAGGGGGAGACTGAGGAACTTTTCCCCCCAGTCTCTCCCTGCTCCCGCCGGACGGAGGAGGCGGTTGGAGCCGCAGTCCTCGCCGCGGGACACGAGGTGAGTATACGATTTTTATTTTTTTGACTGGTGTTAACAGATTCTGCAGAAGAGGAATCCGTTAACACTGTCCTGGCTCTGGTTAACTTTCCGCTAACCAGAGCCGAACGTTAATCAGCATTAGCACTTTGCAATCCTAACGCGGATTAACACTTTGCGCTCCCCATGTTAAGTATAGGGAGCGCAAAGTACAGTAGCCTTGCACTGAAAAGCGCAAGGTACCAAACGCAAAACGGGTTACTTAATCCGTTTGCGTTTGGATTGTAATATGCGGTAGACACTGCAACTAAGGGTAATGCTCACGCAGGTGAGCGTTAATGTTAGCACATAGATTGTAATGTGGCCCGGGGTATTTTGACTCTTTCCATGCAACCATTTTACCACAAGTCTATGCCAATGAGGAAAAAAAACATTGGTGATTCTTTTGACATAGAGTGCAATTTAAGAATACATGTACTGAGAACGTTAAGGGTTACTGCCAAAAAACACCAAAACGTGTTCAGCAACATCTTCTGAGTAAAGTGATACCACCCATGTATAGGTATGTCGGGTCATTTGGAGGTTAATAGGTCTTATTTGGGGGGGTGCAAATTTCAGTTTTCCAACTTTGAATTTTCACATTTGGTCATCATTCACCCATGTCCTATTTGGAACATTTTTGAAGCCGGCCAAAGTAATTTACCCCATCAAACCATATATTTCTAAAACGTATACACCCTAGGGTAGTTCAAATAGTTGTATTTTAACACTTTCCATGCACTAGATCTACCACAATCTTTGTCAAATTTTCAGGTAGTCACTTTGTGTTATTTTTTCACACTCATTGTACTTTAGGCATGAATTGTCGAATCCAGTTATGGGTTACTGCCAAAAAACACCCCAAAATATGTTCAGCAACATCTGAGTAAAGCGATACCACCCATGCATAGGTTTGTTGGGTTGTTTTCGGGGTGCTATGCCAATCTTCTGACATGTGCTTGTCATTTTTCTAATTTGACATACAGTTGTGTTCAAAATTATTCAACCCCCCAATGCTGTAAAGGGTTTTAGGGAATTTAGTGTACATTTGTAATTGTATTCAGAAAGAAATCCTACAAGGACTTTTTAACCACTTGAATGCGGAGGACGCGCTCAGCGCGTCCTCCGCATTTCCGCTGGTATGCGGAGGACGCGCTGAGCGCATCCTCCCATTGGGGTCAGCGTTCGGCCGAGTTCCGGCCGATCGCTGGCCCCTCCGGTGCGGGCTGACATCCTCGATGTCAGCCCGGCATCCGGAACCGCCGCCGCTGGAATTAGGTGTCATCGCGGCAGCGCGATGACACCTAATTCAGGCGCCCCCCCGCATGTGCGGAGGAGGCGCCTGACAGGGAGGGGGGGAGGTCCTTCGGACCTCTCTCCCTCCCGATCGGCGGCGTTGCGGGGGTTAACCCAGGCATCATTTGGAAGGGCACAGCCTGCCCTTCCAAATGGTGCCTGGCATTAACCCCTGGGGAGCTGGATCGCGAATCGGCGCTGAAAAGCGCCGGTTCGCGATCCTTTCCCGGAGCTGGCCGACATCCAAGATGTCGGCCAAGCCTCCGGGAACTCCCCCTGAGGACTGGCGTCATCGTGCGTAGCACGATGACGCCAGTCCTAGAGTTAACCCCTAACTGCCACCAACGTTGGAGATAGAGAGTTCCAATGAACTCCCTATCTCCCGATCCGTGGCAGCTAGGGGTTAATGTTTGCTATGGTTGGATCGGCCAGAGCATGGCCGTTCCAACGATACCAAACACGAAAGTGAAAAAAGTTTTTTAAAAAAAAATAAAAATTAAAAATAAAAATATATTTAAAAAAAAATTATAAAAAAAAAATAACATTTTTTTTCTTTTTTTTGGTTTGTTAGTGTAGCAATATTGTTCCCATTTCAATTATAATGTGAACAATGATGCTGGCACTAACGATTTTTGTATGTGGTGCGTTTGTTAAAAATCGCGTAATTTTCCCCCAAAAAAAATGTAACGAGACCCCATCTCTAATTTTTTTAACAAGCGCACCCCATACAAAATATAACCGCAATTGCTCGCATGTTAAAATGTGAAAAAAAACACTTTACACGTTGTAAATTATTGAAAATACATATTTTAGTGCATTTTTTGTTATAATATACAGACATGACATAACGTATACATATAATAATGACATATTATGAATCTACCGAGTCTGACGGAAAGAACGATATATAATATGTCTGGGTAATATACTAAAATAAGCCTTCAAAACACGTTTAAACATGATGAGCAAAACCGGTAAAAATGACCTCAGCACAGAGGCGGGAAAAGCCTCAGCAGCGAAAGGGTTAAAGAACCATATGCAACTAAAATGACATCAATTGGTTTTGTAATACAGTAGTAAATGTTTCTTTTGTGAATTCTTCATTGACACAATTATTCAACCCCTTAAAGACTACCACTCTGAAGAACAGAGGTTCATTCAAGTGTTTTCAATCAGGTATTGAAAACACCTGTGGATGTCACTGAGCAGCAATAAAGCATAATAAGCACCAATTAGGCAGCTTTAAGGCTAGGGTCAGAGTGGGGCAGTCGGAACGCGCGTGCAGGCGCACTAAATCACG
This sequence comes from Leptobrachium leishanense, assembly GCA_009667805.1. Classification (NCBI taxonomy): domain Eukaryota; kingdom Metazoa; phylum Chordata; class Amphibia; order Anura; family Megophryidae; genus Leptobrachium; species Leptobrachium leishanense. The sequence goes on from CM019063.1 coordinate 342,060,577, forward strand.
GCGGCAGTAGCAGCACATAACGGCCAATGACGGCCAATATACGCAGTACGTGCGTACAAAAGTGCGCCGACACCACGCAACCAGCAAATGAACGCATTTTTATCAGAACGTGAAACCGCTGCTACTGACGTACAAAGTGCGCTGCGGCCGCATAGCAGCGTGTGTGCGTGATTAGGAGATGTCAGATGCTGCTAGTGTGCGGCCAACATAACGTTCAAACAGCCGGATTTCCCTAGACTTCTTTTTACCCCACCGTCATGAAATACGTCCAGAATTGCGCATCGTCTGACCACTTAAGCGTATTCCGTGAAAAAATGCGTGCGCACGCATCGACGTACATTTTGACGGTGGCTGCAGAAAATGCGCTCATCTGTCCCTAGCCTAAAATTACTGTGATACTCAGCTCCTTCTAGACATTTACTGGTGTGGTTACAAACATGGTGAAGTCAAGAGAATGGTCCAGGAAGACAAGAGAAGAGGTGATTACTCTTCACAGGAAGGGCAATGGCTATAAGAAGATTGCAAAGATGTTAAACATACCAAGAGAGACCATAGGAAGCATCATTCGCAAATTCAAGGCAAAGGGCACTGTTGAAACGCTACCTGGTCGTGGCAGAAAGATGCTGACTTCGACTGCTGTGCACTACCTGAAGCGTAGAGTGGAGAAAAGTCCCCGTGTGACTGCTGAGGAACTGAGAAAAGATTTGTCAGATGTGGGTACTAAAGTTTCAGCTCAGACAATACGGCGCACACTGCATAATGAAGGCCTCCATGCCAGAACTCCCAGGCGCACCCCCTTGCTGTCTCCAAAGAATAAGAAGAGTCGACTGCAGTATGCCAAAAGTCATGTGGACAAACCACAGAAGTTTTGGGATAGTGTTCTGTGGACTGATGAAACAAAATTAGAACTGTTTGGGCCCATGGATCAACGCTATGTTTGGAGGAGGAAGAACAAGGCCTATGAAGAAAAGAACACCTTGCCTACTGTGAAGCATGGCGGGGGGGGTCAATCATGCTTTGGGGCTGTTTTGCTTCTGCAGGTACAGGGAAGCTTCAGCGTGTGCAAGTGTGCGCCGTATTGTCATTATGCAGTGTGCGCCATCTGACAAATCTTTTCTCAGTTCCTCAGCAGTCACACGGGGACTTTTCTCCACTCTACGCTTCAGGTAGCGCACAGCAGTCGAAGTCAGCATCTTCTTTCTGCCACGACCAGGTAGCGTTTCAACAGTGCCCTTTGCCTTGAATTTGCGAATGATGCTTCCTATGGTCTCTCTTGGTATGTTTAACATCTTTGCAATCTTCTTATAGCCATTGCCCTTCCTGTGAAGAGTAATCACCTCTTCTCTTGTCTTCCTGGACCTTTCTCTTGACTTCACCATGTTTGTAACCATGAATTCTCTTCAGTACCAGGAGATATTGGATGACAATGTGATGCAGTCCGTCACAAACCCGAGGCTTGGGAGACGTTGGACCTTTCAACAGGACAATGATCCCAAGCATACCTCCAAGTCCACTAGAGCATGGTTGCAGATTAAAGGCTGGAACATTTTGGAGTGGCCATCGCAGTCACCTGACTTAAATCCGATTGAGAACCTCTGGTGGGACTTAAAGAAAGCAGTTGCAGTGCGCAAGCCTAAGAATGTGACTGAATTGGAGGCTTTTGCCCATGACGAATGGGCGAAGATACCCGTAGATCGCTGCAAGACACTTGTGTCAAGCTATGCTTCACGTTTAAGGCTGGTGTCAGACGAGCGTAGTGTTCACGTCCATGATTGCGCCTAAAAGTACGTCCGTGATAGCATGACAGAAAGCCCATCGGAGCCCGACACACGAAGTACGTCTGCACTGAACTGCGGACGCACAATGGCCGCGGCCCACGGACGCAAGGCAGGCAAGAACGTACAACCCCTAGAACGGCCGCACAATGTGCGCCACGTCCGCAACGTCTGCATAGCTTTGTGTGTGAGTGATGGAACGTGGTCAGACGGACTGCATTTATACGTCCAGTATTTTTCACAGACAAAATGGTTTTGCTTTTTATTTTATTTTCTCTCCTACATCCGTCAAAATATACGTCAGTGATAAACGGACTGTGTGGCCACTACTGCGTCTTCCGTACTGAGTACGTCCGTGTGCACAGTCCGTAGAAATCACGCTCGTCTGACCCTAGCCTAAAAGCTGTTATAACTGTAAAAGGATGTTGTACTAAGTACTAAGATTGAATGTCACTTGGGGGTTGAATAAAACTGATAATGATGTGAGCACAGAAAAGACATTTGTGGTTATTTCATTATAAATGTTATGTTATATTTGTCTGACCTACACGTGCCTCTTTGATTTAATTGTAAGCAAGATGACTGAATGATCAAAATCAATGTCAAACTGGCCAAAACACTCAATTTCAGTGGGGGTTGAATAATTTTGAACACAACTGTATCTTCTTTGCCTATCTTCTTTTTGGGGGGCCTTTTTACATACCCCAATCTTATTTATTGCCATGACCGTGCATATATTTAGTAAGCTGAAACCCGAAGGTATTGTAAATGGAGTGTTTTGATGCCATAGATAACCCAAACGAATTGGATAGTTTGTGGTGGTAATTTTTCATTTTTACACCCACATTATTTTTGGACTGTGATTTAGGAGACACTGTGGTTGGATACTGCATGAAAACGCTCCAGGTTGTTTTCTGCAAGGCCTCCTGAGTACACCCAAGCCCCCCATGCAAAGGTTTGCCAGGATTTTGGGAAGGTTCAATTTCAATTTGTATGACTTTGTCATTTGAGTTGAAATTGAGAGTATTTCTTCGGATAGGTCTGTCTTTCGTTTTGGATCTACCTCATACCCCAGTTTGAATTATTGCCATAAAAGTGTATATATTTGAAATGTTGACACCGAAGGATTGCATATGGAGTGTTTTGATGCCATGGATGCAAATGTTTTAGCCAAAAAACATTTGAGAAGATGTGTGGTGGTAATTTTTCGATTTTCATTTTTACACCACATTATTTTTGAACTGTGATTTAGGAGACACTGTTGTCGGTTACTGTATGAAAACTCTCCAGGTTGTTTTCTGCAAGGCCTCCTAAGTACACCCATGCCCCCCCCCCCATGCATAGGTTTGCCAGGATTTTGGTAAGATACAGCACCAATTTTAGAATATAAAAATGGAGCAATAAAATGTAAAGTCTGGTGCAGTAAAAGTAAAAAATAAAAATAAACTAAACTGGAACGAACAAAACATAGAAATGAAAAATAAATTACACATCACGCAGAGTATGATACTGCTTGAAACAGTCCCCAAGACACAGACGAGGATCTCTAGGGCATTCTGGCAGTAACAGGTTGTGTCTTTTCTCTGCCCCCTCTTGAATCAAACTCTGCACCTTTTTTGGGGTCTCAGTTTCCCCTCAGTAGGGGGGATTTTGTAAAGAAAATAAGTAGCCCAACTCTGTCCCCAATCACCGCCCGGGAAGCAGGTGCATCTCGGTACAACAAAATCCTCAAAATGACCTGGAGCTAGAACTATTAAAAGGACAGTGTCACTCTGGGGTTTGCCTTTTTGAAAAGCAAAAAGGCATTGTGGGTTGCAATTTGCATCAGGTAAATTGCAACCTTTTTGTACCAGGCCCTTGTCTTCCGCATAATTTGGTAGGGCTGTAGCAACTGATCTGCCAGATCAAACCCACCCATATGCTGGTTATAGGCCTTGATGCACACTGGCTTCCTTGTTCCCGCAGCTCTGCCACATATAGAGACCTCCACAGACCTCTCAGAGTGGATGGTGGTGAGAAGGTATACGTCCTTGTCTTTTACTTGACTGCCAACAGCTCCTCTTGGCGCAGAGCTGAGGTCTCCCCCCTTTTTAGCTGGGTGCGGGCAAGCTGTGCTGGGAAACCTGTGCAGTTCTTGGGAATAGTACTGCATGTTACTGTATCGAAGCAATACAGCAGCTTGAACAAAGGGACACTTGTATAAAAATTGGCAATATACAAATGGTATCCTTTGTTCATGAGGGGGAAAAATGAGGTCCCACACAATCTTGCCACTGGTTCCCAGGTGTTTTGGGCAACCTGGAGGGTCAAGGTTGCTATGCTTTCCCTCGTACACCTGGAAGACCTGAGTATACCCATTCTCACTCTCACAGAGCTTATACACCATCACTCCATACCTGGAGCGTTTGGAAGGAATATACTGCTTGAATTCCAACCTTTCCTTACACTTCATTAGGGATTCATCCACGCAGATATTCCTTCCAGGTGAATAAGCCTCTGCAAACCTGGCGGCAAAGTGGGTAATCAAGGGGGGGATTTTATACAGCCTGTCAAACTGGGGATGCTCTCTAGGGGGGCACAGGCTGTTGTCACTGAAGTGCATGAAACAAGGAATCTTTTCATACCTTCTACATGACATTGAGTGGGGTTAAATGGGGGTAGAACAGATGGGGCTACTGCTCCAGTAGGAGCAGATTGAGGGCTTCTTTATGATGCCCATCAGCATAGTTAGTGCCCAGAATTTCAGAAATTCTGGCACATCAAGGGGGTGTCCATAGTTGCTTTGCCAAATAGGAGTCTGGCTTAGCAGCACAATACTGATTGTTGCCAGAACAAATATCTATGCCAATGTGGCCCAATATATCATCCCCCAGAAACACCTGCAAGAACTGCATGGGAGTAAATCCTGCAACATCAATATTGATGCCAGGATTCGCAGTGAAAGGAGGGATATCTGGCCTCTGAGGCACTACCCACTCCTCTAGAGCAGCGCATCTCCTGCTGGCAGGTGGCCCGTGATCAGCCTCAGAAACATCACTACATGAAGATACATCAGCTGGCGAAAAAGATGTATCCAGCAATGTTTCTGGGCACCTGGCAGGGTCAAAATCAGGGTCCGAGTCAGACGCAGATGCCTCAGACTCTGACGGCAAGATGGCTTAAGCCTCCTCAGTGCTGTACACCCGACATTATATATAATATATTCTAAAAATTGGTGTTGATCTGTTTCACTGGTGCCACCCGGTGGTGATGGCAATAAACAACCTCAATACAATCAAATAAAACACAATGCAAGTAAAATGGTGCAAATAAGATAAAGCGATCTAGGATAAAAAGTAAAGTGACATTTACAGTCTTATCTTGTGTACTCCAGGTTGTAAAAGTCTTTAATGATTGTGAAAGTCTTAATAAACAGTGCAGGGAAGAATAAAAAATAAAAGTCATACAGTATCTCGTATTTGTGGAGTCAGCTGCCACTTCAAACTAACTTTGTTGTATATCCCTTTTCCACCTTCTAAGTCAGTATAATAGAAAGATGTGCTGGAGTTGGTACTTCTTGTCCTGTTAGTGGTTCCTTCTGCTGCACTCCATGTCTCAGAAGCGTGTTTTTTTACAAGGTTCCCATCCTCCGTGTCCCTCAAAATATAAAATGACTCACATAGAGCAATATTGTATATATTGTATAGAGTGCAAACAAAGGAGTAGAATGTCTTACTCACATTTGCTGGTGTCTTATCGATCAGACACCAGATTTGTAGGCAGCCGGTGACTTCAGAAGGTGCACGGATCACCTATCAGCCTCAGCCACCTCCTCGGCGAAAACAAGCATCCAGGACCCAGGATAGGTGTAAAATAAAGCAAATTTTGTTAGTAAAATACAGTATACCAAAAAGCTTCCTCAGTTGGTGCCACTGTATATTCACAGTAGCACCAAAAACCGAAATTGCATCGTGCGGTGAAATCATTGTTCAGTGCAATTGAGTGGCAAGTTCGTCGCTTATTGAAAAACCCTTTGGGCCACATTACATTCTCCACGCTAAAACTGGGGCAGTAGGGAGAAAAAACTGCACCCGCAGTTTTCTCCCTACCTCCCCCGTTTTAGTGTGGAATTACAATGCAGGCGCTTAAAAAGCTGCCTGTATTGGTAGCGCGCACTATGCCCCGGGATGCTCGCGCAGCACTGAGCACTGCCACGAGCATCCACTCAATGGAGTTGAGCCAGACGCCGGCGGTCACATGACCTGCCGGATTTCGCCTCGTGAGATCTGGCCGGTCGGCATAGTGATACGCAGGGGGAGACTGAGGAACTTTTTCCCCCAGTCTCTCCCTGCTCCCTCCGGACATAGGAGGTGGGTGGAGCCACGGTCCTCGCCTCGAGACAGGAGGTGAGTATATGATTTGTTTTACATTTTTTGGCTGGTGTTAACGGTTTTTGCACCAGCGAAATCCGTTAGCCGCAGGTCCAGGCTGTTGTTAACATTTTGTTAACTGCAGCCGGACATTAATCAGCGCTGGGACTTTGTAATCCTAACGCTGATTAACACTTTGCGCTCCCCATGTTAAGTATAGGGAGCGCAAAGTACAGTAACCTCACGCTGAAAAGCTCAAGGTACCAAACGCAAACGGGTTACTTAACCCGTTTGCATTTGGATTGTAATATGCGGTAGACACTGCAGCCAACGTTAATGCTCACGCAAGTGAGCGTTAACATCAAGATTGTAATGTGGCCCTTTATTGTCACTAAAAGCAAGTCCCTAAGAATTGATATCAGATTGGCAATAGTCAATCTTGTGAAGTCACTGTCTATACCATATAAGGAAAAAGAGTGTCATCTGCGCTCGTTTCTATGTGTTCCATGTACAACAAAAATGGAGGTTTTTGTTTGTTTCAATGGCCATTGCAACGTAAGCCCACTCGCCACTTCAAGGCACCTCTTTAGAGTGGGTACCTAACAATTGTAACCAAAAGGCCGCTCTACTGAGCAGCTCCAAGCCCCTCCAGCTGCTTTTCAGCCAAGGAGAGACAAAGATGGTGGGTTTTAGTTATACACGCACCAAACACTTCCCATTTGTGATCAAAAACAAAAACATGGAAAGAGGAACAGCTGCAGAACGACGGACTGGTGTTACAAGCATGATATACATAAGTACAGAAAAAATGGCGTCGCGCCCATACTCACTTATTTTCGGAGCGGCAGCAACTGCCAGGAGTAACAGCCCAGCCAATGTATAAAACATAACAAGGAAAAAGAGTGTCATCTGCGCTCGTTTAATGGGAAGTGTTTGGTGCGTGTATAAATAAAACCCACCATCTTTGTCTCTCCTTGGCTGAAAAGCAGCTGGAGGGGCTTGGAGCTGCTCAGTAGAGCGGCCTTTTGGTACATGTTAGGTACCCACTCTAAAGAGGTGCCTTGAAGTGGCGAGTGGGCTTACGTTGCAATGGCCATTGAAACAAACAAAAACCTCCATTTTTGTTGTACATGGAACACATAGAAACGAGCGCAGATGACACTCTTTTTCCTTGTTATGTTTTATACATTGACTGGGCTGTTACTCCTGGCAGTTGCTGCCGCTCCGAAAATAAGTGAGTATGGGCGCGACGCCATTTTTTCTGTACTTATCTATACCATATAAGCTCATTTTTTTTGTCCAACTGATCATCCTAAAACTAGATTTCCTCTTTTTAAATGAATTTTTCCATTCAGTTTCTAGCACCTTTTTGTCTCCTGTATATACAGGACTCCGCTAATTCATCCCATTTAGATTTTCATGAATTAGTCTAATTTTTTTTTCTTTTGCTCCTCACAGCCGTAAGTGGATGCCTGTCTTGTGCCAATATCCTCTGTGATTACCAGGTTCCAATCAACATTAAAGATAAGGTTATTAACAAATGCACAATTACATCTTATCTGCTGTGCTTCCAAATACCACCATACTCCTATTTGATGTTTTCGTTTTCATTTTAGGATGGTTCGTGTGCTCTTTCATTGGCTGCCCAAATGTGTCACCCTGAAATGTGTCACCTGCTGTTGCAAAGAGGTGCTGATGTTAACGCCAGAGATCTACAAGGACGGTAAGTGTCATGAAAGAATTATAGAAAAATGCCTACTTAATGCAGCTTTGATTTATTGATTATAGTCAATATATAATGACTGTAGGGAACCTTAAACTCTGACACAGGACAGAGAGTGTTAAAACCATACATTTAGAACTACTTACTATGCATCCGTAACAAGCTCTGCAAATCCTATAGTAATACTACCATTGTTATAATCAGTAATAGAATGTTACAGTTATGAATGCATTTTACTTATTCCAGATCAAATCCATAGCAGAATTGAATGGGTAATTCAAATGCCAAATCTGTAAGTGTATTAAGGATAGGCAGGCAAAGGATACCAGTTAAAGGCAAGTGATAATGTGAGTAGGAGATTGTGCAAGACAGCAATGGCTGTTCCAGAAAAAAAAAAAAAACAACAATTTGTTCAAATTGTCTTAAGGGTTTATTTACAAAGCACCGAAATTTAATTTTCATTTCGGTGCAATACAGTGCGCTTCTGCTGTTCCCTATCACTCACTGACCCTTTGGTGAATTCACTATTCACAGGCCGCAGAACACCGAATTGCAGGAAAGAAAATTAACCCTATTCTCTTGATAGGTGTTTAAACTGATAAAAATTGTATTTAAACGGGACTAATTAATAAAAATAATAATTAACAAAAATAAAATTTAAAGCCTTTTAAATAAATTTTGATTCAAAAATTTGTCTAAAAGATACAACTACAAAAAGAGGTTCTAAAAAATAAATAAAAAGACGTTTCTCTGAAAATTAAAAGAATAAATGGTTTTTAATAAACAAAAACTAAAAGTATTTTTTTTTACATTGAAACCTATGGTATTCACCTGTTTACACCTCTAGAAACCGAATCACCAAAAATCAGGGCATTTCACTGACACTTTGTTGCAAATCGGCATTCTGTGAATAGATTAACCATTACTTTCCCAAGGTGTCAATTTCGCTGCCACCAAAGATCGCCTATCTGCGGCGAACTGCATTGTATTTCGCTGTCAATTCACCAGTATTTGGCGAATTGACAATTCAATGACCAGATGAACTGCCCTGAAATTGCACCGTACGGTGCACGGTGGCATGTTTGTCGCTTTGTGAATAACCCCTTAACCACTTCCATGCAGAGGACGCGCTGAGCGCGTCCTCCACATGGCTCCCGCTGTGCGGAGGACGCGCTGAGCGCGTCCTCCCTTTGGGGTCAGCGTTCGGCTGGGTTCCGGACGATCGCCGCCCCCCCGGTGCGGGCTGACATCCGCGATGTCAGCCCAGCATCCGGAACCGCCGCCGATGAAGTTAGGTGTCATCGCGGCAGTGCGATGACACCTAATTCAGGCGCCCCCCCGCATGTGCGGAGGAGGCGCCTGAAAGGGAGGGGGGGAGGTCCTTCGGACCTCTCTCCCTCCCGATCGGCGGCGTTGCGGGGGTTAACCCAGGCACCATTTGGAAGGGCACAGCCTGCCCTTCCAAATGGTGCCTGGCATTAACCCCTGGGGAGCCGGATCACGAATCGGCGCTGAAAAGCGCCGGTTCGTGATCCTTTCCCGGAGCTGGCCGACATCTTGGATGTCGGCCAAGCCTCCGGGAACTCCCCCTGAGGACTGGTGTCATCGTGCATAGCACGATGACGCCAGTCCTAGAGTTAACCCCTAACTGCCACCAACGGTGGAGATAGGAGTTCCAATGAACTCCCTATCTCCCGATCCGTGGCAGCTAGGGGTTAAAGTTTGGTATGGTTGGATCGGCCAGAGCATGGCCGTTCCAACGATACCAACACTACTGTGAAAAAAGTTTTTTTTAAAAAAAATTAAAATTAAAATTAAAAAAAAAATATATTTAAAAAAAATTATAAAAAAAAAATAAACATTTTTTTTTCTTTTTTTGGTTCGTTAATGCAGCAATATTGTCCCATTTCAATTATAATGTGAACAATGATGCTGCACTAACGATTTTTGTATGCGGTGCGTTTGTTAACCCCTCCCGACCGCGGACGTACCATGTACGTCATTGCAGCGGGTCTCTCTTAGACCCGCTGACGTACATGGTACGTCCTGCCGTTTTTGAGCTGCTGGAAGCGATCGGATCGCTTCCAGCAGCTCAAACGCCATTGCAGGATGCCTGGGAGTCCAGGCATCCGTGCAATGGCCGTTAGAAGTGCCGGGGCACCATGTGATCGCTCCCCGGGAGCGATCTACATCCGTTGCACCGGAGAGGTGCCCGGCACTTCTACAGAGCGCTGGAAGCGATCGGATCGCTTTCTCAGCTGCTCTGAGCATATTACAAGGATGCCTCGACATCGAGGCATCCTTGTAATATACTTACCTGCCGCCGGTCCGTCCGTGATCGCTCCCCCGAGCGATCACTTCCGGTAGCGGCAGGAAGTACTGAGTGCCACGAGGTATCGTGGCACTCAGTACAAAATCGATAACACTTCAGTGATCAGGTGCTCTGCTGGGTGCCTCGAGGGATCAAGGCCACCCAGCAGAGTAAAAAAAAAGTGAAAAAAAAGTAAAAAAAAAGTGTAAAAAAAGTAAAAGAAAAGAAAAAAAAAAGTGTGTAAAAAAAGTGTAAAAAAAGAAAAATAATAAATAAACTGACAGTTAGGGGTAGGGTTAGGGTTAGGGTTAGGGTAGGGTTAGGGTTAGGGTAGGGTTAGGGTTAGGGTTAGGGTTAGGGTTAGGGTTAGGGTTAGGGTTAGGGGTAGGGTTAGGGGGGTAGGGTTAGGTTAGGGGTAGGGTTAGGGTAGGGTTAGGGTTAGGGTTAGGGTTAGGGGTAGGGTAGGGTTAGGGTTAGGGTTAGGGGTAGGGTTGGGGTTAGGGTTAGGGGTAGGGTTAGGGGTAGGGTTAGGGGTAGGGTTAGGGTTAGGGTTAGGGTTAGGGTTAGGGGTAGGGTTAGGGGTAGGGTAGGGTTAGGGTTAGTTAGTTCTAAGGGCAGGGTCAGGGGTAGGGTTAGGGTTCTAAGGGCAGGGTCATCTTGGGGCTGAGTGGGATGTTCCTAGCCTGCCTCATCAGAGAGGCAGGCTAGCAACATCCAATCAGAAGTTAGAAAAAATCAAAATAAAATTTCTAATTTGTCAGGTCAGGCCAATATTTTGTAAATATTGGCTCTGACCTCTGTGATTCTCCCTCCCTCTCCTCACTTGTGTTTTGGTGAGCGAGAGAGAGAGATCAGATTTGACAGGTTAGAGATTTTAGTGAGATTTAGTGAGATTAGAAAAATTGAGGCAGATTTAGAGAGATTTTAGGGAGATTTAGAAGAATTGAGGCAGGTTTAGAGGGATTTAGAGAGATTTAGGTGTTTATTTGTATTTTCTTGTGAAACCCAACGGTTCTTCTAAGAACCAACAATCCGCTTATATATATATAATAATTATAAAATTTTATAATCTATTATATATAATGTCTGAGAGGGTGTACAGCGCCGAGGAGGCATATGCCATCCTGGCGTCAGAATCTGAGGCATCTGCGTCAGACTCAGACCCTCATTTCGACCCCGCTAACTGCTCAGAGGCGTCGCTAGATACATTATCTATGCTGGCTGATGTATCTAGTGATGTTTCTGATGCAGATCCTGGGTCACCACCTGCCAGCAGGAGACGCACAGCTCATCGCCAGAGGCCAGATATCCCTCCTTTCACGGCAAATCCTGGCATCAATATTGATGTTGCAGGATTTACCGCACACAGTTTTTGCAGGTGTTTATGGGGGATGATTTGTTGGGCCACATCGTGGCCCAATCAAATCTGTATGCCCATCAGCATTGTGCTGCGAAGCCAGACTCCTACTTGGCAAGGCAGCAATGGACCCCGCTAGATGTGCCAGAATTTCTGAAATTCTGGGCACTTACTATGCTGAGGGCATCATAAAGAAGCCCTCAATTCGCTCCTGCTGGAGCAGTAGCCCCATCTGCTCTACCCCCATTTACCTCCAATCAATGTCACGTAGAAGGTATGAAAACATTTTGCGTTTCATGCACTTCAGTGACAACAGCCTGTGCTCCCCTAGAGAGCATCCCCAGTTTGACAGGCACCAGACTTTTACATTTTATTCGTACATTTTTATGTTCTACAATTGGTGCTGTATTTTGCCAAAATCTTTGCACACCTATGCATGGGGGCATGGGTGTACTCAGGAGATCTTGCAGAAAACAACCTGGAGAGTTTTCATGCAGTAACAAACAACAGTGTCTGCTAAGGCTAGGGTCAGACGAGCGTGATTTCTACGGACTGTACGTCCGTGCAGTACGGACATCGTCAGTACGGAAGACGCAGTAGTGGTCACACAGTCCGTTTTTTCACTGAACATTTATTTTTGACAGATGTAGGAGGGACAATAAATTCAATTGCAAAACCATTTTGTCCGTGAAAAATGCAGGACGTATAAATGCAGTCCGTCTGACCACGTTCCATCACTCACACACAAAGCTATGCAGACGTTGCGGACGCAGCGCACTTTGTGCGGCCGTTCTAGCGGTTCTACGTTCTTGCCTGCCTTGCGTCCGTGGGCCGCGGCCGTTGTGCGTCCGCAGTTCAGTGCGGACGTACTTCGTGTGTCGGGCTCCATTGGACTTTATGTCATGCTATCACGGACGTACTTTTAGGCGCGATCACGGACGTGAACACTACGCTCGTCTGACCCTAGCCTAAATCACAGTCCAAAACTACTGTGGGCGTAAAAATCTGAAATTTGAAAAATTACCGCCACACACCTTGTTGCCAAATGTTTTGGGCTAAAACCGTTGCATCCATGGCATCAAAGCACTCCATATGCAATACCTTGGGGTGTCAACATAACAAATATAAACAATTTTCTGGCAATAATTCAAACTGGGGTATGCGGTAGACCCAAAACCAAAGATAGGCCTAGCTGAAGAAATAATCTCAATTTCAACTCTAATGACAAAGTCATAAAAATTGTATTTGAACCTTCCCAAAATCCTGGCAAACCTAGGCATGGGGGGCATGGGTGTACTCAGGAGATCTTGCAGAAAACAACCTGGAGAGTTTTCATGCAGTAACAAACAACAGTGTCTGCTAAATCACAGTCCAAAACTACTGTGGGCGTAAAAATCTGAAAATTGAAAAATTACCGCCACACACCTTCTCAAATGTTTTGGGCTAAAACCGTTGCATCCATGGCATCAAAGCACTCCATATGCAATACCTTGGGGTGTCAACATAACAAATATAAACAATTTTCTGGCAATAATTCAAACTGGGGTATGCGGTAGACCCAAAACCAAAGATAGGCCTAGCTGAAGAAATAATCTCAATTTCAACTCTAATGACAAAGTCATAAAAATTGTATTTGAACCTTCCCAAAATCCTGGCAAACCTAGGCATGGGGGGCATGGGTGTACTCAGGAGATCTTGCAGAAAACAACCTGGAGAGTTTTCATGCAGTAACAAACAACAGTGTCTGCTAAATCACAGTCCAAAACTACTGTGGGCGTAAAAATCTGAAAATTGAAAAATTACCGCCACACACCTTCTCAAATGTTTTGGGCTAAAACCGTTGCATCCATGGCATCAAAGCACTCCATATGCAATACCTTGGGGTGTCAACATAACAAAATAAAACAATTTTCTGGCAATAATTCAAACTGGGGTATGCGGTAGACCCAAAACCAAAGCTAGGCCCAGCTGAAGAAATAATCTCAATTTCAACTCCAATGACAAAGTCATAAAAATTGTATTTGAACCTTCCCAAAATCCTGGCAAACCTATGCATGGGGGGCATGGGTGTACTCAGGAGACCTTGCAGAAAACAACCTGGAGAGTTTTCATGCAGTAAAAAACAACAGTGTCTCCTAAATCACAGTCCAAAACTGATGTGGGTGTGAAAATGAAAAATGACCACCAAACAGTATCTAATTTGTTTGGAGCAAACGGATGCATCCATAGCATAAAAACACTCCATTTACAATACTGGGGTATGTAAAAAGGCCCCTAAAAAGAAGATAAGCAAAGAAGATACTGTATGTCAAATTAGAAAATTGACAAGCACATGTCAAAGATTGGCATAGCCCCCCAAAAACAACAGAACAAATCTATATATGGGTGGTATCAATTTACTCAGAAGATGTTGCTGAACATATTTTGGGGTGTTTTTTGGCAGTAACCATAACTGGATTTGACAATTCATGCCTAAAGTACAATGTGTGTGAAAAAATAACACAAAAAGTGACTACCTGAAAGTTTGACAAAGAGCTAGTGCATGGAAAGTGTTAAAATACAACTCTTTGAAGCACCCTAGGGTGTGCCCTTTCTAAAAATATATGGTTTGATGGGGGTAAATTACTTTGGCCGGCTTCAAAAATGTCCCAAATAGGACATGGGTGCATGATGACGAAATGTGAAAATTCCAAGTTGGAAAACTGAAATGCGCACCCCCCAAATAAGGCCTTTTAGCCCCCAAATGACCCGACATACCTATACATGGGTGGTATCAATTTACTCAGAAGATGTTGCTGAACATATTTTGGGGTGTTTTTTGGCAGTAACCCATAACTGGATTTGACAATTCATGCCTAAAGTACAATGTGTGTGAAAAAATAACACAAAAAGTGACTACCTGAAAGATTGACAAAGAGCTAGTGCATGGAAAGTGTTAAAATACAACTCTTTGAAGCACCCTAGGGTGTGCCCTTTCTAAAAATATATGGTTTGATGGGGGTAAATTACTTTGGCCGGCTTCAAAAATGTCCCAAATAGGACATGGGTGCATGATGACGAAATGTGAAAATTCCAAGTTGGAAAACTGAAATGCGCACCCCCCAAATAAGGCCTTTTAGCCCCCAAATGACCCGACATACCTATACATGGGTGGTATCAATTTACTCAGAAGATGTTGCTGAACATATTTTGGGGTGTTTTTTGGCAGTAACCCATAACTGGATTTGACAATTCATGCCTAAAGTACAATGTGTGTGAAAAAATAACACAAAAAGTGACTACCTGAAAGTTTGACAAAGAGCTAGTGCATGGAAAGTGTTAAAATACAACTCTTTGAAGCACCCTAGGGTGTGCCCTTTCTAAAAAATATGGTTTGATGGGGGTAAATTACTTGGCCGGCTTCAAAAATGTCCCAAATAGGACATGGGTGCATGATGACGAAATGTGAAAATTCCAAGTTGGAAAACTGAAATGCGCACCCCCCAAATAAGGCCTTTTAGCCCCCAAATGACCCGACATACCTATACATGGGTGGTATCAATTTACTCAGAAGATGTTGCTGAACATATTTGGTGTTTTTTGGCAGTAACCCATAACTGGATTTGACAATTCATGCCTAAAGTACAATGTGTGTGAAAAAATAACACAAAAAGTGACTACCTGAAAGATTGACAAAGAGCTAGTGCATGGAAAGTGTTAAAATACAACTCTTTGAAGCACCCTAGGGTGTGCCCTTTCTAAAAATATATGGTTTGATGGGGGTAAATTACTTTGGCCGGCTTCAAAAATGTCCCAAATAGGACATGGGTGCATGATGACGAAATGTGAAAATTCCAAGTTGGAAAACTGAAATGCGCACCCCCCAAATAAGGCCTTTTAGCCCCCAAATGACCCGACATACCTATACATGGGTGGTATCAATTTACTCAGAAGATGTTGCTGAACATATTTTGGGGTGTTTTTTGGCAGTAACCCATAACTGGATTTGACATTTCATGCCTAAAGTAAAGTACAATGTGTGTGAAAAAATAACACAAAAAGTGACTACCTGAAAGTTTGACAAAGAGCTAGTGCATGGAAAGTGTTAAAATACAACTCTTTGAAGCACCCTAGGGTGTGCCCTTTCTAAAAATATATGGTTTGATGGGGGTAAATTACTTTGGCCGGCTTCAAAAATGTCCCAAATAGGACATGGGTGCATGATGACGAAATGTGAAAATTCCAAGTGGAAAACTGAAATGCGCACCCCCCAAATAAGGCCTTTTAGCCCCCAAATGACCCGACATACCTATACATGGGTGGTATCAATTTACTCAGAAGATGTTGCTGAACATATTTTGGGGTGTTTTTTGGCAGTAACCCATAACTGGATTTGACAATTCATGCCTAAAGTACAATGTGTGTGAAAAAATAACACAAAAAGTGACTACCTGAAAGATTGACAAAGAGCTAGTGCATGGAAAGTGTTAAAATACAACTCTTTGAAGCACCCTAGGGTGTGCCCTTTCTAAAAATATATGGTTTGATGGGGGTAAATTACTTTGGCCGGCTTCAAAAATGTCCCAAATAGGACATGGGTGCATGATGACGAAATGTGAAAATTCCAAGTTGGAAAACTGAAATGCGCACCCCCCAAATAAGGCCTTTTAGCCCCCAAATGACCCGACATACCTATACATGGGTGGTATCAATTTACTCAGAAGATGTTGCTGAACATATTTTGGGTGTGCTTTTTGGCAGTAAACCTTAAAGTTCACAGTACATGTATTCTTAAATTGCGTTCAAAAAAAAAAAATCACCAAAATTTTTTTTTTTTTCAAACTTTGGCATAGATTTGTGGTAAAATGGTTGCATGGAAAGAGTCAAAATACCCCAAGTTTAATACCTTGATTTGTGTACTTTAAAAAAATATGTATATGTGGAGGGTTATTCAGGAATTAGTGACAGATATCAGTGTTACAATGTCACTATCACTAGTTTTGAAAATAAACTCTTTGGAAATGGCAAAGTGCTACTTGCACTTATTGTTGCATAAAATAAGGAAAAAAGCGAGGAATATGTAAACATTGGGTATTGCTAAACTCAGTACTAAATTTAGAAACTACTAAGGAATAAAAAATTTTTGACGGTTGTTGATACATAAGAAATTTTGGGGGTCAAAGTTCGAAAAAGTGGTGTTTTTTCAATTTTTGTGTCATATTTCACAATATTTTTTATAGTAAATTATATGAAATGATGAAAAAAATGGTATCTTTATAAAGTCCATTTAGTGACGAGAAAAAACAGTGTAAAATATGTGTGGGTTACATAAACGAGTAAGAGGAAAATTTGACGTAAACACTAAGAGCGCAGAAACGTAAAAACAGCTGCGGTCACGAACGGACGGATTTGTGTAAAACCGCCGGTCACTAAGGGGTTAAAAATCGTGTAATTTTCCCCAAAAAAAAATGTAACGAGACCCCATCTCTAATTTTTTTAACAAGCGCACCCCATACAAAATATAACCGCAATTGCTTGCATGTTAAAAAAAACACTTTGCACGTTGTAAATTATTGAAAATACATATTTTATTGCATTTGTTGTTATAATATACAGACATGACATAACGTATACATATAATACGTATTATAAAAAAAATATATAAATATATATATATATTTTAAAAAAAATATAAAAAAAATAATATTTTTTTTTTCTTTTTTTGGTTCGTTAATGCAGCAATATTGTTCCCATTTCAATTATAATGTGAACAATGATGCTGCACTAACGATTTTTGTATGCGCGTTGTTTTGTTAAAAATCGTGTAATTTTCCCCAAAAAAAATGTAACGAGACCCCATCTCTAATTTTTTTAACAAGCGCACCCCATGCAAAATATAACCGCAATTGCTCGCATGTTAAAATGTGAAAAAAACCACTTTACACGTTGTAAATTATTGAAAATACATATTTTATTGCATTTTTTGTTATAATATACAGACATGACATATATATATACATATAATAATGACATATTATGAATCTACGAGTCTGACGGAAAGAACGATATATAATATGTCTGGGTCATATACTAAAATAAGCCTTCAAAACACGTTTAAACATGATGAGCAAAACCGGTAAAAATGACCTCAGCACAGAGGTGTGAAAAGTCTCAGCAGCGAAAGGGTTAAGAGATTGTTCAAGTGGTTTTTAGGAACTAGGCTAATACTCTTGGTCCACTATGTTTCATATATGTAAAAATGTATATTATGACTGAACAAACACTTCCAAACGGAAAATCATAAAACTTCTGCAGAAGATAAGACAAATAGGACGTATGGGGAATAGAAGACAATCAAATGGCCTGTTAATTCAGTCTACAACCTGCTGGTGTGAACTTAAAGGACTGGGTTCTCAAGAAATGAGTGGTATTTTTTGTACCATGTGAGCTAATTTCACAATTGATTTTCCTGTCCTTCTTGGTGTTCTTCTATAGATGGACCCAGAAGCAGAAATTTACCAATGCAAAATGCATTTTTAATCCAATACATCCTTCTGTTATTCCTTTTCTTTCAGTACTCCACTCATGCTTTGCTGTGAAGGAGACAGCACACACACAGCCCACCTTCTCCTCACTGCTGGCGCACAAGTTAATTTAGTAGACTCAATGGGGCACAATGCTCTACACTATAGCAAAGCCAAGGGCAATAGTCAAGTGCAGAATATCCTACAGGGTGTTTTGCAATCAGTTGATGGGGATGACATAAGAAAAAGTATTCAACAGAATGAAATAAATCCTTCCCCAGCAGACACAACAGGTAAAACGCCAAGGAAGAGAAAGGCTCCAGTGCCTCCTACAATGTCAAAACAGGTAAGAACATTTCATAACTTTATTATATTTAAAAAAAAAAAAAAA
This sequence comes from Leptobrachium leishanense, assembly GCA_009667805.1. Lineage (NCBI taxonomy): Eukaryota > Metazoa > Chordata > Amphibia > Anura > Megophryidae > Leptobrachium > Leptobrachium leishanense. Next base: position 342,078,986 of record CM019063.1, read on the forward strand.
CCACTTTTCTTTCAGTTACTACAACTATTTTCATATATCTTCATTAACTTAGAAACAGTACTGGGATAAAATCATATAAAACAAGGTATAGCATAGACAATATTAAACAGATAATTCAAACAATTCTAAAGTAGTTTATGGTTTGCAAGAGTACATGAAGAGAATAATCGTCTCCAATTGTCCGTCCTTTAACCCCTAAGACCCTGTCTTAGGCACACCTTGAGTTAACTCTCCTTCTGCGCAGGGAGAGAGAAAAAAATCCTTCAAAGAAGACACACGAGGCATGTATTTTTGTCTGGCAATTTTCTCTCTGCCTTTCAACGTTTCTTGACACATATTCCTTTTCCTTCAGCACATATAGGAGATAGAGATTTTTTTCAATACAGACTGGTCTGTTTTGCCGCTTCTTGTAAAAAAAATTTAATCTTGTACTCATTGGGTCTCACAGCACCTCCTTAGGCCGGGGTCAGGCGATAGCACTTCAGAGTGGAAGGAACGTCCGTGAGAGTGGACGTTCCTTCCAGTCGACACCCATCTGGCCACCTCGCTGAGCACAGTCAGTGTGCTCAGTGCTACAAATCGCGATACTCTATGGATGATCGCACTTTGCAGCCCCATCGACGCGCGTCTAGCATTTCGATGGAGAGGCTTTGTGGACGGACGCTTGTTGTGCACAAGCATGTGACCGGCCCCGTTGCAGCATCACAATGCTGCGATGGACGCCGGTAGGCTCGTCAGTACGGGTGCACCTAGTGCACTTGTCTGACACCGGCCTTACCTGTTATATTGTATTCTAGAAATGTGCATGTGGGGGGGAGGGGTTCTTTGTTTCGGTTCGTTTTTATTATGAGTCTTTTTTTTTCGTTTCGGGTCATTTCGGACAGTTTTTGTCAGGAACCATGCCTGCTGATGCATCAGCTCCATGAAAGGTGCTGCCCCCTGGTCAGCATTACTACCAGCACTGATAGGGGTTAATAAGTCAAAGCACCAAAACACACACACAACCACACCCCCTGTTTGTCCATAAAGGACCTCTCGCTCCTATGTGCAGTACCTCAGTATTGGTCTATCCCCTGATCTGTTCAGACGTTCATTCTCTATGTTCATTGATTCACCGTGTACCAGACCTCTCTGCTTTGCCCACCGACCACCGCTCTGTGCCAATCCTCTGACCTCGGACCTCCTATTGACTACTCTGTCTAATCCATTGTACTGCGCTCTGGCATCACCCAGTATCCATTCCAGCAAGGTACCGAGGTGTGGGTTATTATAATAATAATACTAATAATTATAATTATTTTATAAAGCGCCAGCATATTCCGCAGTGCTGTACAATAAACACAGTATAGACAGGGTTACAATACATTGAACAACATTTGACAAACAGTACAGGAGGAGATGAGGGCCCTATTCCCGTAGGAACTCACAATCTGGGAGGGTTGGGGTTGGAAACAGGAGGAGAGGACTGTAAGGTGAGAGTGATTGATGGTTGCGTCAGTGAGTTGGGTGGTAGGCTTCCCTAAATAGGAACGTTTTAAGGGAGCGTTTGAAGGAAGAGAAGTTAGGGGAAAGTCTGACAGTACGAGGGAGAGCGTTCCAGAGAGTGGGGGCTGCGCGTGAGAAATCCTGCAGTCTATCATGGGAAGAGGTGATGCAGGGAGAAGCTAGGCGCAGGTCACTGTTTGACCTTAGGGAGCGGGCTGGGGTGTATTTGGTGATTAGTGAGGACAGGTAGTGGGGAGCTGAGTTAGTGAGGGTTTTGTAGGTAAGGATAAGGATTTTGAACTTAATTCTGCAGTGGATGGGGAGCCAGTGAAGGGACTCGCAGAGGGGAGCGGCAGAGACAGAGCGGCGGGTGAGGTGAATTAGCCTGGCGGAGGCGTTCAGGATGGATTGTAGGGGGGAGAGGCGGGACAGAGGGAGGCCAGATAAGAGATTATTGCAATAGTCGAGTCGGGAGATTACCAGGGCGTGTATGAGTTGTTTTGTGGTGACAGCGGTAAGAAATGGCCGAATTCTGGAAATATTACGCAGTTGGTATCGGCAGGAGGAGGAAAGAGACTTGATGTGGGGGATGAAGGAAAGAGCAGAGTCAAGTGTAACTCCAAGACAGCGAACTTGGTTTGATGGGGAGATGGTGATACCCTCCACCGTGATAGAGAAGTCAGGAGGTGGGGAGGCATTGGAGGGAGGAATAAGTAGGAGTTCAGTCTTTGACATGTTGATCATTAGGTGGTGGGGGGGCCATCCAGGAGGAGATGCCAGATAAACAGTCACTGACTTTTGAAAGGACAGGGGGAGAGAGATCAGGGGTAGAGAGGTAGATCTGAGTGTCATCAGCGTAGAGGTGGTAATTAAAGCCAAAGCTGTTGATGATTTTGCCCAGGGAGGTGGTGTAGATGGAAAAGAGCAGAGGACCAAGGACAGAGCCTTGAGGTACACCAACAGATAGAGCCAATGAGGAGGAGGAGTTACCAGCAAAGGACACACAGAAGGACCTGTTGGATAAATAGGAGTCAACCCAAGCAAGTGCAGTGTCACCGAGACCCAGAGAGTTGAGGGTCTGTAGGAGGGGGTGGTCAACAGTGTCAAAAGCAGCCGAGAGGTCAAGCAGGATGAGAATAGAATAGTGGCCGTGTTTTTTAGCAGTTAGGTGGTCGTTGGTGACTTTGGTGAGGGCAGTTTCAGTTGAGTGTAGGGGACGGAAGCCAGATTGCAGGGGGTCAAGTAGGCTGTGATCAGCCAGGACTGCTAGCGGAATGCATTAACAGCATTCCGCTAGCAGCCACTCGACAAACCGCATTCCCCCGAGCCCTGCAGGATCCCTCCTCGTGCGGCCGCCTCCTCAGCCCTCTGAATGCTGTGACACGGCCTACAGCAGAGATCTCGCAAGATCGCATCACAGTTTTCAGAAGACAGCGGCTGCGTACAGGACCACACTGGAGCTGGGAGGAAGATGCGGTCCTGAGGTCTGCAAACTGATAAATATAACTCGTGGGGTCTCTGCCGGCTATAATTAATTCTGGGGGACTGCACCTGGCCATAATTAATTCTGGGGGACTGCACCTGGCCATAATTAATTCTGGGGGTCTGCACTTGGCCATAATTAATTCTGGGGGTCTGCACTTGGCCATAATTAATTCTGGGGACTGTACCTTGCCATAATTATTTCTGGGTGGTCTGTGTATAATTAATTCTGGCGTTCTGTCTGGCTATAATTATTTCTGGGGGTCTGTGTATAATTAATTCTGGGGGTCTGTCTGGCTATAATTATTTCTGGGGGTCTGTGTATAATTAATTCTGGGGGTCTGTCTGGCTATAATTATTTCTGGGGGTCTGTCTGGCTATAATTAATTCTGGGGGTCTGTCTGGCTATAATTATTTCTGGGGGTCTGTGCCTGTGTCTCCGGGTAATGGGGGTTGTGGAATTCTTGGGTGAGTTCCCTCACTTTTTTTCCCAGGACTTGACCCCTGGTTGTACCTGGAGTCTGGACACACATAATCTCCATAGGGACAGGAGGGTCAGGCTCCTCGGACACAGGGTACCCTTGCTCCATATACTCAGACTCCAGGACTTCTGTAGATTCTGTCTCCATGGGCAGTACTTTGTCCTCATCCTCCTCGGAGTTAACCTCCAGGGACACCGAATCTTTAGGTACCCTGGGTATGGGTCGTCTGGGGGCAGGTTTCGGTGCAGGAGGTAACCTGGGAGCTGGCTTGGGCACTTTCTCAGGTCTTTTCACCAGTGCAGACTTTGGTGATTTTGCAGATCTGGGTTCTGGTGCAGGCACGGTAGCTTTCACCGGTTGGGGCGGCGGTGCAGGCTTGATCACCTTACCAGGCTTATTCATTGCAGCAGACTTGGGAATTGCTGCAGGCTTAGGTCCTGGTGCAGGCCTGGTCTCTTCACGCGGGGGCAGCGTGACACGGGGTGTATTTTTTGGCATAGGAGGTTTGTCAAGTATTTGCCCAGGGTCTTGTTTCTTGGGTGGTCCTATGATTAGAAGCTAATCATCCTCATCCAGCAGGACTTTGCTCCCGCCCACCCTCCCCTCACCCCCCCCCATGGTTTTCATTTAATATATACCCAACTAATTGATCATGCAATTTCGCAGCAACCTACACCATATACTCTGGTACCTCTCTATTTCCTGTTTACTCACCTCCACCACCTTTCCCTATAATGTTTATCACACTATTGCTTCTCTTTTATTTCTCATCCCTTCTCTCTAAAACTTCTCTCTTCTTCTATACACCTTTCCAATTGCCCTAGGATGGAAAACAAGTTCCAATACACCACAGCCTGCTCAGTACTTTTAACCTATCAGCTGAGTGCTGGTGGAGAGTGTTAAAATCCAGCCCTCCTACCCCCACACAAAAATTTTAAAACTATGCAACCACATTATTACCAAAGGAAAACTCTGTTCAAATTCCTATTTATCCTGCTACTTTCCCTGGCAAACGATGTGGAAACTAACCCTGGTCCTATAGCTGACACATCCTTTAGTCTCCCCACTAAAAAAGGCCTCTCATTTGTGCACTGTAACATCCGCAGTTTACTCCCTAAATTGGATGAACTTCAAGCCGTGGTGTTGCTATTACAAACCCAAAATCATTGTGCTCACAGAGTCATGGTTAACCCCAAAAGTACCAGACTCTGCCATATCAATACAGGGGTATTCATGTTGTAGAAAGGACAGAGCAAAGAGAGGAGGGGGAGTTGTTATTTATGTTGAGTCCATAAAGTTCACCCCCTTACAGACTTCTAGCTCCCCTGTCACCTTTGATTTCCTCTCTGGTTTAATTGAGATTCCATTCAGTAAATCAATCATTGTTGCTGGATTCTATCGCCCACCGAGCTCTCCAGTGCACTCCCTCTCTGACATATCTCAAATCCTTAGTAACCTACTTGCCCAAAACCAAAAAAGTGAAATGCTGGTCCTCTGCGATTTTAATACAGATTGGCTAAATCCTAAAAACAATAAACACTGCTCACTGTTTAAAACTTTGCAGCTAACTCAATTAATCTCCTCCTCCACTCGCATTAATATGAAAAGCCCTAACCATACCTTTGCTGGACTGGATTCTCTCCTCTCCTGATAGAATACAGGAGGCAGGTGTTCTCGCTAATAGCTTTAGTGACCACTGTCTAGTGTACTGCGTGTGCAAAATAAAGGCCATGAAATCTCCCCCAAAGGTAATAACCACCAGGTTTTTCAAGAAATTTATTCTCGAATCCTTCCTAAGTGATCTCAAACAGCTCCCCTGGTACAGACTAAACCTAATCCCAGACCTAGACTGTGCAATTGAATACTTTCAGTCTGAGCTCCTGCAAGTCTGGAATTCCCATGCCCCGCTGCGTAAAGTGCGAGTAAAATCGACCCATCTCCCCTGGGTTACAGCTGATCTTACACTAATGTACCAGCTTAGAGATTCACTGTGGTCAAATTTCAAGAGTACTGGTTCCATGAACGATCACTACGAATACTGAAAATGCCGGAATGAATGCACAAAACAAACAAAAATGGCTAAAGCCCATTACTTCAATGAAAATCTAAACAATAACATATCAAACCCTAGAAACTTTTGGAGAACCATAAGTAACATACAAGCACCCCCAGTCCACTCCCAGCCGGCTGCTGTCAAAGTAAACAACCAAACCCTGCAACACCCCCTAGATGTAGCAAATGCCTTTAATGGTTATTTTGTTGAATGCGCCACCACTTTGATTGCCAAGCTAGGAAATGACATGCAATCAGAAAGGCCTCATGCAGGTCAGGTCCCTCCAACTATGCAAAGTCCCTATATCAGTCAGAAATTCAGTTTTAGACCAGTGCCTGTCAGTGTCGTTACTAAACTTCTCCGTAAGCAAAAAATGAAATACCAGCCTGGACCTGATCAAATACCAGCAATGCTGCTGAAAATCAATGCACCGGCAATTGCAAATCCTGTTACAACCCTAATCAATGAATCACTGGCGACTGGATACATACCCAAACTCTGGAAGACTGCGAGAGTGGTACCTATTCATAAAAGTGGTGACAGTACCTTGGTATCCAACTTCCGTCTGATATCGTTGCTCCCTGTAATGTCAAAAATTGTGGAAAAATGCGTCTACACACAATTACGTGATTATTATCAATATTGGAACTACTTAACCCCAGATCAATCCGGCTTTCGTCCAAATCACTCAACTACAACCGCCCTTTTAAAAGTCTGCAATGATATCCAAGCTGGGATGGAGCAAGGAAACCTAACTGGAGCCATCTTCCTTGATTTTGCCAAGGCCTTTGACACAGTAGACCATGGCATCTTGTTAGAAAAACGTAAAAATTCTGGCATTGGTGATCGCACGCTAACCTGGTTTCAATCATATGTATCCGACCGATCACAATATGTGTCAATTTCTGACAGCTCCTCCCTCCGCCTCCCTGTCACTTGCGGTGTACCCCAAGGCTCAATACTAGGCCCCCTGCTATTCATAATATTCATAAATGATCTGCCCAACGTCTGCAAAGCCTCAACTGTACATATGTATGCAGACGACACCGTAATCTATACCAGCAAACCAAATCTCCCGCAGCTGGAGGCCGTGCTGCAAGAACAATTCACAGAGGTAGAAAAGTGGATCAAACACAACAAACTTTTTTTAAATAATGACAAAACTGTAACAATGCTCTTTGGAACAAAACCTAAACTACACAAATTGCAAAATCCCCATCTATGTGTTGGGACAAATCAAATGGCACGCTGACCACAGTCACTTCTCTCAAATATCTAGGTATATGGTTGGACCCTAATCTATCCTTTGGCCCCCACATCGAAAAACTCTCATCTAAACTTTACCCCAAACTAGGTGCCCTGTACAGAAACAAATCCTGCCTGAGCCCCGCGGTAAGAAAGCAGATTGTACAACAAATGCTTATGCCGGCTATTGAATAGTGTATGCAGCCGTCCCGCAAACACACCTTCAGAAATTTACTACATTGTATAACTCATTCTGCCGCTTTGCATTGCAATGTAACTACATGACCCACCATTGTAACATGTTAAAAGAGCTAAACTGGCCATCGCTGGAATCTAAACACACCCTTCACCTTTCCAGCCTGGTGTTTAAGAGCTTTTCTGGGAAGCTGCCACCCTATCTGAATAGACTGCTTCCCCCAGCAGCTCCCTCATCCTATAACCTCCGATCCAGGACCAGCACCTTACTTGCAATACCACAATACAAAAAGACAGTGACTCGGTCCTCATTTTCCTACAGAGCACCACAATTATGGAATAACCTCCCAGACACCATCAAATCTTCCCCAGTCTTAAGTCACTCAAGAGCTCCTTACTAACACACCTCAGTACAGAATGCACCTGTAAACATGTAACATAATGACTGTTTCCTACATATTTATTTTCTGTTAATCTGTATATTTGTGTTTTTTTAATATCTTGCATTGTATTACTTTGTATTTCTGTAACAACTGTAACACTTCAATGTTCTTTAACCCAAGAACATACTTGAAAACGAGAGAAATCTCAATGTATCCTTCCTGGTAAAATCCTTTATAAATAAATAAATAAAGCAATACAGTTTTTTTAGTCCTGCTGCAGATTTGCAGTCTCTTTGTGGTGTGCTACTGCCACCTAGTGTTCGTTTTGTTGAATACTTTCCAATGTGGATGGGTATCTGACTGTGCGCAGATCTTGTTGTCAGGGTTTGCTGGTCTTTCGCCCTTCCGTGGATTCTGGTGTCCTCTCTCTCTCTTGTTCCTCCAAGGAAGAGAGTGGAATTAGGATAGTGTATAGCATTGTTGTGTGCTAGGATTGAACAATAGAAGCACACTTACATGAGTATGTTTCTTTGAACCACTGTCAGGATCGGGTAACCCCGCTTGCAGACTGTAAGCCAACAGACCCTGACCAACCGGTCCTTAGTAATGGCCGGATTATGGTCAGTAATACTGAGAACGATGAACACAAAGAAAGTGGCAGAGTGCAAAGTAAAACAACCTGCAGAATAAAGTAACCCACAATGCTCTAGCTAGCCGGTCCTTAATAATGGCCAGGTTAAGCAGAGCAAACCAACAAAAACACACATAGGCAGGTGTTAAGGAAATAGAGGTTCGTTATACTATGCCAGAAATCAGGGCGCCAGAAAACAGGGAAGTCGAGACAAGCCGGGATCGTATTAACCAGGAAATCAGTCAGATAGGAATTCAGAATAACAGCAAGGCACTAGGCGTAACTGGAACCACGCTAGGGCAACTTGCTAAGAGAAAGGAAGCCCTTTAAATAGAGCCACAGCACTTCCTATTGGTGCTCAGAGGAGACGCCCTGCTCTGCTATAGGATAGCTGGTCATGTGCTGAGATTGGTTGTCCTTCCTGCATGCTGCATCTGATTCGCGGGCAGCACCGTTCTCTGTCCTGTAGTACACAGTACCCTGGAATAAGGCTTTCTGGATATCAGCTGCTGTGACGGCCGCAACATTTCCCCGGACATGGGGCAAAGGTGCAACATTTCCCTGGACATGGGGCGAAGGTGCAACATTTCCCCGGACATGGGGCAGAGGTGCAACATTTCCCCAGACATGGGGCGAAGGTGCAACATTTCCCCGGACATGGGGCGAAGGTGCAACATTTCCCCGGACATGGGGCGAAGGTGCAACATTTCCCCGGACATGGGGCGAAGGTGCAACATTTCCCCGGACATGGGGCGAAGGTGCAACATTTCCCTGGACATGGGCCACTGTGACAACCACGAGCTGCTGATCGGTATACCCTTTCTTTTCCCCAGTGTCTCTTCCTCTGCTCCTGCTTTGATCATCTGTAGGTCTCGATCTTTGGTTACCCAGAGCTTCCCTTGACTGGGAGCTAGGGTTCCGGATGATGTGGACTTTAGGCCAATAATCGCTGGACGCAGGGTTAACCAAAGTAAAGGGATTTATTACCATTAAATGCAGCATTAAATAATGGGCTTAAAACATATAAAACAAGTAAATAAAATCATAAAGTGCTAAAAGGTCCTCCAAAACATGTTTCGCTGGCTCTAGGCCAGCTTCATCAGTTGGAAAACCTTTCAGAATTGCTGTGTTTTTTTATACAGTCTATTTTGGGGGGTAGCTTTCGTTTTCGCTTTCCCACTTCACTGCGCATGCGTGCGGTTTCATTTCGCGGGAATGCATTTACTGTCATCTTCCTCCGTCTCCTTGTAATGACGTCATCCTGGTTTCCCTCCGTGCTGGCTGGATGTTTGCCGTGAGTGCCTGAGTCTCAGATTATCGGAGGTCTCTATGTCTTGTCATGCTGTTGGGCTTGATTTTCACACATTGAGAGTTGGGATCTTCTTCTTTGGGTGTACATATTCCAGGCGGTATAAATTAATGCATATTTAATTCATAGCATATCCAGTGGATGTTTAATACTACCGAGGGGTAGTGGATACATATATCTAATGTGACGGACGCCGCTACACGGAGGGAGTAGATCTGCCGTAGGTGCCGGGGTTGCTCTGCAGTGAGCAGCGGTAGCGAGCCGGCGTCCGGTCCCTTGCTGGAATCTAGCGAGTCAGCCATAGGAAATGCCTAGCAGACAGTCCCTCTTCCCAAATACTGGACAAGACGTAGTACAGGTTAAGCAGATTGTTTTTTAATTAGAACAGCACCGACATGGTACATTTATACGGTACAGTCTCATTGTTCTCTCCTATGCCTGCCCTCAGACATCCCGGCGCCAGTTTTGCCACTGCCTCTAGCCCGAGCCCTTTTCGTATCCTTAACATGGGCTGCCCCGGCCTCCAGCTCCTGGTGCCACACTGTCTGGCCCGCCCTGGGCTGTTCCTTGCCTGGGCAATTCCACCCCCCGGAGTGCAAGCACTGATTCTGGTGCCGGATCTCCTCTGCGGCTGGGAAGCCCGACCTGGGTTTAGCAGCTGATTGAGGGGTGATCTTGGTGGCTCTCCCCTTTGGAACTCACCCCACAGTGGCACCATGTTCTCAGGGCCCTTCTGACCAAAAAGCACTCTGGTGGCATGTACAGGGGCTGAGTGGTGCAGGGTGTAAGGAATGTCGGCTGTGCTTGGTCTCGGCCGGTGGCAGCTGTATCAGGGTTGCGCTGGGCAAGGCAGGGGTGGCAAAGAACTCAATAAACATTAGGATCATACAAGCACAAATTGTACAAACGAATTATACACTTGGGTGAACGAAAACTGGGCAATTTGGGTGTTATTAAATTGTGAGGGATTGCAGGTGCATTTGGTGCGGGGAATTTGTGAGGGGAAACAATACACACAGGGATCATACAGACATAAATTGTATAAACGAAATTTAACCTTGAACCAACGAACGTTTAACTTTTTATGTGCTAATAAATTGAATCTGTCACATCTAATAAGTCATTAGTAGTGGTACACAAATGTGTTGTCTAATACATTGTCAGTTGTGACACATATCTAGGGTTCATTATGGTGTATATATATATAAAGAAGGGTGGTTTTGTAATAGCTGTACTCAATACATCCAGGAGATAGTGGATACATATAACTAGTGATTCAATAGTTGTGGTATAACATCATCAGTTGTGACACATATTGCGTAAATCTAGGGGTCAAATATATTATATATACAGTCAGGTCCAGAAATATTGGGACATTGACACAATTCTAACATCTTTGGCTCTATACACCACCACAATGGAGTTGGAATGAAACAAACACAATGTGCTTTAACTGCAGACTGTCAGCTTTAATTTGAGGGTATGTACATCCAACTCAGGTGAACGGTGTAGGACTTACAGCAGTTTGCAGATGTGCCTCCCACTTGTTAAGGGACCAAAGGTAATGGGACAATTGGCTTCTCAGCTGTTCCATGGCCAGGTGTGTGATATTCCCTCATTACCCCAATTACAATGTGCAGATAAAAGGCCCAGAGTTAATTTCAAGTGTGCTATTTGCATTTGGAATCTGTTGCTGTCAACTCTCAAGATGAGATCCAAAGAGCTGTCACTATCAGTGAAGCAAGCCATCATTAGGCTGAAGAAACTAAACAAACCCATCAGAGAGATAGTAAGAACATTAGGTGTGGCCAAAACAACTGTTTGGAACAATCTCAAAAAGAAGGAATGCACCGGTGAGCTCAGCAATACCAAAAGACCCGGGAGACCACGGAAAACAACTGTGGTGGATGACCGAAGAATTCTTTCCCTGGTGAAGAAAACACCCTTCACAACAGTTGGCCAGATCAAGAACACTCTCCAGGAGGTAGGTGTATGTGTGTCAAAGTCAACAATCAAGAGAAGACTTCACCAGAGTGAATACAAATTGTTCACCACAAGATGTAAACCATTGGTGAGCCTCAAAAACAGGAAGGCAGATTAGAGTTTGCCAAACAACACCTAACAAAACCTTCACAGTTCTGGAACAAGATCCTATGGACTGATGAGACCAAGATCAACTTGTACCAGAGTGATGGGAAGAGAAGAGTATGGACAAGGAAAGGAACTACTCATGATCCTAAGCATACCACCTCATCAGTGAAGCATGGTGGTGGTAGTGCCATGGCGTGGGCATGTAAGGCTGCCAATGGAACTGGTTCTCTTGTATTTATTGATGATGTGACTGCTGACAAAAGCAGCAGGATGAATTCTGAAGTGTTTCGGGCAATATTATCTGCTCACATTCAGCCAAATGCTGCAGAACTCATTGGACGGCGCTTCACAGCGCAGATGGACAATGACCCAAAGCATACTGCAAAAGCAACCAAAGAGTGTTTGAAGGGACAGAAGTGGAATGTTATGTAATGGCCAAGTCAATCACCTGACCTGAATCCCATTGAGCATGCATTTCACTTGCTGAAGACAAAACTGAAGGGAAAATGCCCCAAGAACAAGCAGGAACTGAAGACCGTTGCAGTAGAGGCCTGGCAGAGCATCACCAGGGATGAAACCCAGTTTCTGGTGATGTCTATGCGTTCCAGACTTCAGGCTGTGATTGACTGGAAAGGATTTGCAACCAAGTATTAAGAAGGGAAAGTTTGATTTATGATTATTATTCTGTCCTTTGGTCCCTTAACAAGTGGGAGGTACATCTGCAAACTGCTGTAAGTCCTACACCGTTCACCTGAGTTGGATGTACATACCCTCAAATTAAAGCTGACAGTCTGCAGTTAAAGCACATTGTGTTTATTTCATCCCAACTCCATTGTGGTGGTGTATAGAGCCAAAGATGTTAGAATTGTGTCGATGTCCCAATATTTCTGGACCTGACTGTATAAGGAAGGGTTACTAAATCCCTTTGTTTAAAAAGATGATTGGACCGTGGAGTGCATATGTCCTGGGGGAAGATGTGAGGACTGTTTCTCTAAATAGGTGGAGATTTTCTCGAGAGGATTTTTACAGAAATTGGCAGATTTCAAAATCCATATTTACTCCATTGGGTGTAGGGTATCAGACTCATAAATAATTTTCATCTCCTCTAGTCCCAGGATTTTAGTCATGTTTCCGCCTCTTCTCTGGCTAGGTACCTTTTTTAATGCCATAACTTGTAAGCTCATTGTGTCACAGTGGTGTGATTTCTTGAAGTGGGAAGGGATGCTATGTGTGTCTATTCCTTTACAGATGTTTCTTATGTGTTCCCTGATCCTGATGTTGAGTGCTCTGGGGGTTCTTCTGAGGTATTTCAGGCCGCATGGGCAAATGAGTAGATACGTTATTGGAAAAGCATGTCAGTACATCTCGGATCTTCCATTTCCCTCCTTTGTTCTTGACTTCTGATCTTAGTCTTTTTGTTGCCAGTGCTCCTGCAGGTTAGATAATTGCCACAGCTGTGGAACCCGTTTTCTATCTGGAAGTATTCTTTTTGGGGTTTTTCTTCTGGGTACTCACTCTTTGTTGTCCTCTTTTTTCAATTGCTTGTGCCCCAACACACAAATTGTGGCTTCTCAGAGAGGATGTCGCTCAACACTGGGTCTTGTCTTAATATAGGCCAGAATTTATTGACCACCTTCCTGATTGCTTTATTTTGTGGGTTATACGTATAGATCAGGGGAAATTGGTGTTTCTCTGTAGTGTTTCCTTTGTTCTTGTACATAAGGAGATCATTCCTGTCTCTTTTTCTTATGTCTTCCTTCGTTGTTTCCAGTTTTGCTTTGTCATAACCTTTCACTTCGTAGGCCTTCTGGAGTCTACTTGCTTGTTCGTTAAATTCGTCGATGTTGGCACAGTTCCTCCTGACCCTCTTCACCTGGCTTTTTGGCACCCCTTCCAGCCAACGTTCCTGGCAGCAGCTTGTCTTTTCAATAAAACTGTTGCAGTCAATCTTTTTGAAGAATGTTCTTGTGGCTAGTCTATCTTCTTCTGTATAAATGGTTAAATCCAAGAAGTCTATTTGTTCCTTACTCCACCTGGTGTCTAGTACTATATTACGGTTCTTCCCATTTATCTCTTCTAAGAAGGTCTCTAGCAGTGACGTGCGGTGAGGTCAGTGGCTGGTGAGGCACTGGCTAGTATCAGAGCCAGATATACACAGGTTATGTAGGTTCAGATTCAGTGCTCCCCAGGATCTGGCTGCTCTCGGTGCTCCCCAGGATCTGGCTGCTCTCAGTGCTCCCCAGGAGCACTGTATCAGAGGTCAGTGCACCGCTCCTGTATTGTATCAGAGGTCACGGGCTGCTCCTGTATTAGGATGCATTGTATCAGGGGTCAGGGCGCTGCTCCTGTATTAGGATGCATTGTATCAGGGGTCAGGGCGCTGCTCCTGTATTAAGATGTATTGTATCAGAAGTCAGGGGCTGCACCTGTATTAGGATGCTTTGGGCAAGTGGTTCTGTATTAGGATGCTTTAGACTGGTGGCTCTGTATTAGGATGCTTTGGGAAGGTGGTTCTGTATTTGGATGGTTTGGGCTGGGGGATCTGTATTTGGATGGTTTGGGCTGGGGGTTCTGTTTTAGGATGCTTTGGGCTAAGGATTCTGTATTAAGATGCTTTGGGCTGATGGTTCTGTATTAGGGTGCTTTGGGCAGGTGGTTCTGTATTAGGATGGTTTGTGTAAAGTAATGTGACAGACACAGAGCTTCACAACTGAGCTGAGCTCCTGCTCTATTTCCTGTTTAATCTGTTACTGCACACAAACATAACAGGGAGGGCTCAAGCAGACTAGCTACGGTGGTCAGGATGACACAAAAAGAAACATAGGCAAAACACAATACATTACATCTCCCTTCCTAAGTATAAAACAAACCCTACGTTAGCATAGTCACTTTAAATATATGTATAGATATAGCAAATATTAATCGTTGCTAATTCTTTAAACTTTGCAATTTACATAAGAACTTGCATGCCTAAAAAGAAAAGGTTAGCACACTTCAGATGAGAATCATTCGATGACCTGTCATTAAGAACAGTGAACTATTGAACATAAACATGTATAACTGTAAAGGAAAAGTTATTGGTAAACTGCTTTCACAAAGTGCTGTCGCCACGCATGCCTCTGACTACAAGTAAAGCCTGTCTGGAGGCTTCACGACTCTGCCAAGTCTGGTGGTGTACTGCCCGGTCAGCAGCATTTCCTCAGCAGGTTGTATTGCTGGCGAAGATTCTTGTGGAGATCTAGCATGATCCACAGACTCGGAACCAGTGAGTGCCGAAGAGCCCAACGACTCTGCCCAATGATCATCAACAAGTCTGTGACGGGAGTCATTGGCAGCTGGTGTGCTCTTACGAAGATGCTGGATGTTGCGACGGTATTCTCTATTCCCACAGTTTACAATATAGGATCTTGGGGCATTGTGAGACCACACTACTACTCCAGGCGACCATCTGTTACTGCCTGGATGCGACTGCATCCTAACTTCACCTCCAGGCTTCAATTCAGCACAAGGGCGGTGTTGTTCTGTGGTCAATCAGTGCAAGGTGTTTGTCTGGCGCTTTGGCCCAAAGTTTTTTCACAGTCTGGACTGCACGCTCTGCTTCGCCATTGGAATGTGGTGTGTGGGGTGATGAAGTTTTGTGAGTAATTCCATACCTTTGTCAGAAAATCTTTAATTCCTCTGCTGCATATTGAGAACCATTGTCTGTTCGGAGGATGACAGGGATCCCATACCTACTGAATTGGGCCTTCAGCTTTTCTATGACAGTGTGGCAATGTAGATCTTTCAGCACGTCCACTTCAATGAACTTCGAGGAGGGATGTGCTACTGTGTGGCTTTCGGAATTTCGTAATTTTCACGAAATGTCCCGATTCGTGTCTTCGGATTCGGCCGAATTTCCGAATCGGATTGGATCCGAAAACGGCAGATGCGAAATGTTTTCCGAGCCGAAACGAAAATTTTTGGAATTTTCGAATGGACTTGAAATGTGTCAAATCGAAATTTATTATCACTCTATTCGTGATTTCGGTTCCATTCGGGATTTCGTTTCCATTTCGGTAATTTTGGACATCGTATTATTTATCGTTATATCGCTGATTCTGTAAATTTTGTATCATTTCCATTTCCAATGATCCGATAATTCTGTGTATACGATAATTCTGTCGATACGATAATTCTGCCCATTCTATCGTTTTTTTATTAACCCCTTAAGGACCTCTGACGTACCCTGTACGTCCTGTACTCGGGTCTCCCTTAGACCCGCGGACGTACAGGGTACGTCAGCGGCGCCTAATCCCCCTCCCGCCCGATACTCACCTCCCTCGCCGGATCCCACGGCGATCTGGCAGGGAGGAAGCCTGCCCATGTGATTTACATGGGCAGGCGAGTCTGATGACGTCGCCACGCTGCGTGGTGACGTCATCAGCAGGCGTCCCCATGCTTTTCAATGGAGGGGATGGGGGGCTCCTTCGGAGCCCTCTATCTCCCCAACCATTGAAGCTAGGGAGATGCCGTTTGCACCGCTGGAGAGGGGAGAGCCTCCCCTTTCCAGCGGTGTATGGCATTAACCATTTCGCCGCCGGATCACGTTGCGGCGCCAATTGGCGCCAAAACGCGATTCAAACCTGGAGGGGGGCTGACATCTTGGATGTCAGCCAAGCCTCCAGGTCCCCCCCACCCACTGACAACCTCACCATATGTGTGAGGATGTCAGTGGGCCAGTTAACCCTCTAGCTGCCATGTAGAGATAAGGGGATCCTAAGGATCCCTTTATCTCCCGATCCATGGCAGCTAGATGGTCATATTTGCCATCATTTGAAAGGCCTGATTATGGCCTTTCAAATGATACCAAACATGACCAGGTTTGGTTTTAAAAAAAAATAAAAAAATAAAAAAAAAATTATAAAAAAATTATAAAAAAATTAAATAAAATAAAAAAATGGTTTTTTTTAAAAAGTTTTTTTGTCTGGGGGGAGTTTAATTAAATAGGACCTAGGCTGTCATTTAAAAATAAATAGCACAAATTGGTCAGAATGAGCGCAGCGCACATAGGTGAACTGTCTCAGCAGTGAAGGGGTTAAAAAGCAAACGCATGTAAAAATTGGGTATTTCTAGTCTCGGGACAAAATTTTAAACCTATTTAGCTGGGATCGTTTTGGGTGGTTGTAGATTTTGGGGATTAAATTACAAAAAAGTGTGTTTTTATCATTTTTTTCCTCATATTTCATTTTTTTTTATGGTAAATTATTCGATATGATGGAAATAATGGTATTTCTAGAAAGTCCATTTAATGGCGGGAAAAAGGGTGTATAATATGTGTGGGTTGAATAAACGAGTAAGAGGAAAATTTGACCTAAACACTAACAGCGCAGAAACGTAAAAACAGCAGCGGTCACTAAAAGACGGATTTGTGTAAAACCGCCCGGTCACTAAGGGGTTAAATAAAGATCCTTTTTTTTTCTTATGAATATGCATTGCACAACTTTATTTAATCATATTAAAATGGTATGAAAGGGACAAAAATGAACAAAACAATTTAAAAAAAAAGCAAAACTGACCCAAATGGTCTGACTTTAAAAATAAAAACCAGAACAAAAGGTTTTAAAATGGAAAAAAAGCTGAACAAAGTTACAAAATTATCAGAAACAAAAAATAAAATGATTTAAAACGAAAAAAATAAATAAAAAGAATGCAGCATATGAATACGCACACTGCGGGGAACAAGCGCCTCTCTGCGCGGTATAATTAATGCAGCATATGAATCCACACACTGCGGGGAAGCACCTCTCTGCGGTATAATTTATATGTATACGTCTGTGTAATATCCTGTCTGTATATTATAACTTAAAATGCAATAAAATTAGAATTTCCAATAATTTACAAGGTGTTTGTAAAGTGTTTTTTTTCACATTTTAACATGCAATCGTTTACGGTTATAAATATATTTTCTATGAGTTGCGCTTGTTAAAAAAATTATTATTAATTAATTATTAAAAAAGATGGGGGACTCGTTACATAAATTTTTTTGGGTGAAAATTACACAATTTTTAACAAACGCAACCAATACAAAAATCATTAGTGCAGGATCATTGTTCACATTATAATTGAAATGGGAACAATATTGCTGCATTAGCAAAACAAAAAACTATTTTTTTTAAAAATTTTATTTTTTTTAATATTTTTTTATTTAATTGTTTTATTTTTAATATTTTTAATTAACTTTTAACATGGTCATGTTTTGGTATGGTTGGAAAGGCTATGCTCTGGCCGATCCAACAATACCAAACATTAACCCCTTTGTAGGTGCCACTGCACGGATCGGGAGATAGGGGCTTCCAATGAACCCCCTATCTCCACCATTGGTGGCTGGCAACTAGGGGGTTAACTTCAGAATTTACTCTATCCGACATCCCGATGTGAAACATCGGGACTTTGGATAGATTTCGACCATTTTTATTTTTTTACCTTTCAGATAGTCGAAATCTATCCAAAGTCCCAATGTTTCACATCTGAACTTTGTTTGGATAGAGTAAGTCCGTGCGGCCGTTAAACGTATATACATTACAATTTTCGAACCATCAGCACACTGGATATAGCACTGTTGCTGTCCAGCGTCCTGATCCTGACCGTTAGAAAATCTGACTGCCTATATGTTATTTCCAATGATCCGATATTTCTGTCGATACGATAATTCTGTCGTAGTCGGATCATTTACGTCCACGGTTCGCGCATGATGGGATATGTCCATATGTCCGTCTCCATTACGGCCTGTCGTAAACTTTACGGAGCCTTTCAGGGTTATCCAAAGAGATCCGAATTGCTTGAGAAAGGTAACCGGACGCTGAAAATCAGTGTTCGGTTACCTTTCCTGGCCATTCGGCTATCCAGAGAGCAGGCAATTCGCCAAATCCTGGCGAATTGCCTGAACATACGGTGCCTGTTCGGTCCCTGTTCGAGGGCAGTGAAATCCCCATGAAAAAGCACTGCTTCGGCTATTCAGAGAACACAAACCAGCAGTGAAAGGTTCCCCTAATGCTCTGCCATTCGGTGGTTTAATTCGGCAAATTTATTCAGGAGAATCCCATAGGCTTCAATGTTAAAAATATTCCCATTTTAATTCAATATCTAATAAACCGTTCATTATAAAATTCTGCAGCAAAAAGTCTCTTTATTTATTGATTTTTTAGGATACTTTAAGCATTTTTCTGAATTTTTTAAAAAAAAATTAAAAGTCCGATTTTTTTTTTGATTTTTTTTTCAGTTACTTATTTTTTCTGTAACAGCCCTCTTTATTATCATTCCCTGGACCTCCTGTGAAAATTCAGACATTTTCGCTCGGTAGTTTCTTTGCAAACAGCATTTCATTTTCCCAGATTCATACAAATGGTTTTTCTAATTTATTCACTGCCTCCTCTACGTCACAGCTGCTTCGGCTCTGTGTGATTCGGCTCCTTTTCGGCTCCTGTTCGGCTCCTGTTCGGCTTTTTCGAAGGTTAATCCAGATGTTTTTGCTTGTTTTCAGCGTGCATTCGGTTAGTTTTCGTCAGTTTTTCGGCAGCTTTTCCCTGCAATTCGGGGACCCTGTGCTCTTTGCTGAATACACCGCAGGGTCACCGAAATGCAATCGGCAAAAGGAACCGAATTGAAGAGAACGAAAAGTCACCGAACGTGCGGTGACTTTTCGAATCTCTTTGGATAACCCTGATTGTAGAGTTTGAGAATTTTTTGGACAGACCAAAAAAAAAAACATCCCATCATGGCTCAAACTCAAAGAGAGTCCTATTCGGACACGTGATCCCCTTCCACCCCAGAGACACCCAGGAAGAAGCGGGCCAGCAACATGGCATTTGAGGAGATGGTGGAGCTGGTTCGCATCTTCGAGAAGCGTGACAATGACTGCCGTAAGGGCCCTTACGGCAGGAAGAACAATGTCCGCAAGGACCGTATCCTTGCACCACCCTCCTGAAAATGTTTGATAAGGACCGAAGCGGAAGCGCTGGTCTGACTGACCTTAAGACGCGCGAGGAGGAGCAATTGAGGCACATCCGGCGTGTCATAGCCAAACGTAAGTGTTATGTTATATTGTAAAGCGCTGCGCAAACTGTTGGCGCCATATAAATCCTGTATAATAATAATGTGCTTGCATGTGCTAATGTGCACAGAAATACGTTGATTGATCTAGTCCTTTTTTCATGCAATGTGTATAGCTTTGCGTTTTCAGGACTCATACATGCATTTTTGCCATAGCTCTTCTTTTTTGTGATTTTACGTACTCGTGAAAATTGTGATATTTGAAGTATGTAGATGAATGTGTTAATTTTTTTAACAAGCGCAAGTCATATAAAATATAACCGCAAACGCTCGCATGTTAAAATGTGAAAAAAAACACTTTACACCTTGTAAATTATTGAAAATTCAAATTTTATTGCATTTTTTTGTTCTAATATACAAACAGGACATGACGCATACATATAATAATGATATATTATGAATCTGCGAGTCTGCCGGAAAGAACGATATATAACATGTCTGGGTCATATAATAAAATAAGGCTTCAAAACGCGTTTAAACATGATGAGCGAAACCGTTAAAAATTAGCTCAGCAGCACAGCACACAGGCGTGAAGCCGTGAAATGCCTCAGCAGCGAAAGGGTTAATTTTTTTTGTCTGTTTTAAATAATTTTATTTGTTGTTTTTTTTTTCGTTTCAGATAATTTTGATCAGCTATTTTTACGTTTTAAAACCTTTTGTTCTGGTTTTTATTTTTAAAGTCAGACCATTTGGGTTGGGTCAGTTTTGCGTTTTTTAAATCGTTTTGTTCATTTTTTTGTTCCTTTCACACCATTTTAATATGATTAAATAAATTTGTGAAATGCATATTCATAAGAAAAAAAGAATCTTTATTTAATGAAAAAAAAAAAGATAGTATCAATCGACAGAATTATCGTATCGGCAGAAATATCGGATCCGAAAAACAAACCAACAAATAATTAATTATAAAGTACTATTATTATATTATAAACCATTAGTTTTAGTTTACGTCAAAACGAATAGACACTTTGAAACGAGGAGAACAGACGTTCCGAAAAACATGAAAATTTCCAAGATCACGAACAAAAAGTCCATACAAAAAACGAGCAGACCCGAAAACACGAAAATGACCGATATTCCGAAAAAAAGTCGATACGAAAAACGAGCCGAAACAGAAATCGGCCGAAACGAGCCGAGACAAAAATTTTAAAAATCCGAACGAACCGAATTGAACCAAAAAAAAAACGGTGCACAAGTCTAACTTCGAGTAGTAATCCACCAGCAAAATGTAATGAGTCCCTTCGAACTCAAACAGGTCCGAGGTTACTTCTTCAAAGGGAAGATCGGGCGTTTCTGTAGGTTGAAGGGGTTGTCTCGGCAGTTTATTCTGGAAGTCTGCACACTTGCCGCAGTTCTTCACCATTTGTTCAATGACAGAACTCATACCTGGCCAGTATAGAACCTCACGGGCTCTTTGCTTGCTCTTCACTATTCCCAGGTGGGACTGATGTATGAGCTTCAACATGTGAGCTTGCATAGAAGGGGGTACCACTATACACAGGCCTTTGTACACAATACCATCGGAGACAACAAGCTGACTTTGTGAGTCCCAGTATGGTTGTATTTCATTAGGCAGATCATGCCTGTGGTCTGGCCAGCCTTGTTGGATTGTCTGTTGAAGACAGCTGAGCTCTTTTCTTGTGCAGTTCTGGAGCTCTGAATATTTCTGCTCACTGATTGAAACAAAGTTAAGCATGGAGACACACTCTAAGCCTTCCATCTCAGGCTTGTGTACAGGTAACTGAGCTTTTGACAGCGTATCAGGCAGTTCCATATCTTTGCCTCGCCTGTACTTAACGGTGAGATCATACCACTGCAAGCGAAGGTGCATCCTCTGAATGCGCATGGGAGTAGAGAGTAATGGCTTCCTAAAAATATCCTCCAGAGGTTTATGGTCATTGTACACAGTAACGTGGTTTCCAAATATGTAATTATGAAACTTGACACATGTGTGAACAATTGACAGTGTCTCCTTCTCGATTTGCGCATAACGCTTTTCTGTGTCTGTTAGCGACCTAGACGAAAAGGCAACGGGGTGACCATCCTGCAATAATATAGCACCGAGGCCGTTGCTGCTGGCATCGCAGAAAATTTCGACAGGCTTGGATGGATCAAAAAATTGTAGCACAGGAGACTTACTTCACAGGTCTTTGAGTCTGTCAAAGGCTTGTTCTTGTGCTGGTTGCCACGCAAATTCCACATCCGTTTTCAGAAGCTGTCTTAGAGGTGCATCTTCTTCACTGAGGTTGGGCAGGAATTTCGAGAGGTAGGTGATGAACCCTAGGAAGCGACGAACACTATCCTTGTCTTTTGGTGCAGACATGGATTTCACAGCCTCTATTTTCACAGGGTCTGCTTTCAGGCCATCTGCTGTTATCCGGTGTCCTACATAGGGCACGGACGATTGCTTGACGTGGCATTTATCAAAGTTGAGACTCAGGTTATAGCTAGTGGCTCTCTGAATTACCATGTGGAGAATCTCATCGTGTTCCCTTACTGAAGGAGCCGCAATGAGAATGTCGTCCATGACACTGATGGCGCCGCTAATGCCCTCAAGCATTTCATCCATAATACGCTGGAATATTTCGGGTGCACATTTTAGACCGAAAGGAAGCCTAAGCCACCTAAATCTGCCAATGGGTGTGTTGAAGGTTGTCAGAAATGATGATGATTCATCTAGTTCTATTTGTAGGAACCCAGATTTTGCATCCAAAACTGAGAAAACTTTAGCACCAGGTATTGTAGAGACTACCTCCTCGATGGTGCGCATTGGGTAATGTTCCCTCTTAATGACTTTATTTAAGTCGCTCGGGTCAATACAGATCCTTATCTTGCCATTACGCACAGCTGCCACCATAGAACTCACCCACTCAGTTGGTTGGTTAACTTTAGTGATGTAGCCATCTTTAACCATCTCTTGTAGTTTTTCTAGTATTTTCTCTCGCAGTGCAGCTGGTTGACGACGGATAGGATGAACCACACCTTGTGCTTCAGGATCAATTTTGATTGTGTACTTGCCTGGCAAGGTTCCAGTAGTGCGAGTCAGCTCTGGATAATCATCTAGCCCAACTGGCACAGAGTGTGTTGTGTCGTTTTTCATAGCGGGCTGCAGTGCATTGAGCCGCATCAGTAAACCTAAGGCTTCCGCTGTTGCACCACTGAGCACATTTTCTTGCATAATGTCCACAATCTCAAATTCTGCTTGTATCTCTGTATTCTTGAATTTAGCCGGAAGGTCAACTGCAGTTATTGGCTTCAGCTTGTGGTTGGAGTAGGACTTTAGCACCTGATTAGAGCGTTTAAGCTCGCCCACATGCAGAAGTGCCTGATAGTTACTTAAAGTCAATATGTTACACTTTGCACCAGTATCAATTCTGAATGGTACTTGCCGAGACAGGATTTCAATGTCCGCTGTCCACTTATCATCGTGCTTATCCGTTTGTGTGAGATTTATGTTCAGCACCTCCTCATCCTCTGTTTCTGGTTGCAGCTGCACACTAACTGTGTTTACTGACCTTTTGCGACATACTGCCACCCAATGGTTTAATTTGTGACAGTACGAGCAGACAGAACCTTTTGCTGGACATTTTCCTTGGTTCCACTTATGTTGTGGATCTCTGCCACAACTTAAACAG
Source organism: Leptobrachium leishanense (assembly GCA_009667805.1). Lineage (NCBI taxonomy): Eukaryota > Metazoa > Chordata > Amphibia > Anura > Megophryidae > Leptobrachium > Leptobrachium leishanense. Next base: position 342,102,065 of record CM019063.1, read on the forward strand.
TTGTATGTTCGATTAGTATACATGTCTTTCTGCAAAAATTTAGTCTGATTTTGTAAATAGGCTTTTTTATTTGCCGTTTGCAATTGTGTATTCACCTTTATTGCTTGCACCTGAGATTCTTCTCTGACTATTTTAATTTGCTTCTGTGACAGTTCAAACTGTTGAGCGATTTCAATTGCTTTTGATAATGTTAGATCTTCCCCTTTGTCTAAGAGTCTCTCTTGGACGCGCTTTTCTCTGGCTCCAGCGATTATTGCATCGATTAACATATCGTCTGGATCCGCATACTTGCAAGCCATTAGCATGAGTTTTAAATCCTTCACAATCTGATCAAAACCCTCACTGACTCCTTGTTTTCTTAGTTTAAAGCGGTGTCTGGCTATTCTCTTATTCTTTCTTGGCCTTATATAGCTGGCAAATTTATCCAGTACTTTAGATGGATCATCCTTCTCCCCAGAGAAGCGTTTTATATATTTCTCTGCCCTGCTCGCCAATCCACGTACCAACCAACCTGCACGCTGCTTCGGTGTTTGTTCTGAGAGTGGTCCGTCAAACACGAATGTGACGCGGCTTCGAAATCTATCAAACTCTTGGTACAAGTCCAGAGCATCCCAGTCAATTTTAGGCTGTTCAAATTGCAATAATGCCATTCTAAACGTGAGATCTGTTCCAGACAGACTTCTGACACCATGTAAAGTAATGTGACAGACACAGAGCTTCACAACTGGGCTGAGCTCCTGCTCTATTTCCTGTTTATTGTGTTACTGCACACAAACATAACAGGAGGGAGGGCTCAAGCAGACTAGCTATGGTGGTCAGGATGACACTAAGAATTATACCCTTATCCTCTTCTTACACTTTTTCCCATGTAAATTACCTTCTTAAACCGACTAACCCCCCCGACCCCCCCTCCTTTTCCCATAAATGAAAACACAACAAAGTATTGGCATTTTGAAAAGGTCACGTCTTTTATTACTTAAGGCCAAATTCTTTGCCTCTAAGGCAGAATTATTATTATCGATCCTCGTATGCCAAATACGCTTCACCAGATAACACTGGCAGCCAGATAACACTGGCAACTGCAATGCACCACAAGCATTGCCCAGAAATAGCGCCTCACGTGGCTAAGCAGGATGACCACACGTCTGCTCAGTGTATTTTTATGGCAGATAGCAGGCCGAGAGGATCTGCAAACCAGGAAGGCACCTGAGCCTGGCCGTATGAAACCACAACTCACCCCGTACCCTGCAGACCCTCCCCCCACTATCGCCCTCCACGTGCCAGGCCGCCTATTTCACCGCTCCTCCCTAACCTAAACCATGTCCATCTTAAGCGCAATCCCCCAGCTGTGGCCGTTGAAACCACCAGCTGGCTTCCTGCCACATGGTAAAGTACCCAATGTAAGCGCAATCCACCCAGTTGTGGCCGTAAAAAAACACCAACTGGCTTCAAGCCTCGTGGGATACTTATCTGATCGATAATAATTGCTCTAAACCATACTTTTAATCAAAGAACAATCCCCCAACCCTGGCCGTTCAAAAACCACAGGCTGGCTTCATGTAACATGGTGTATAATGTGATAGAATAGGTAGACTAACCATGTCCATATTTAGACAATCCCCCAGACATGGCCGTATAAACCACGAACCGGGTTCATGCAACATGGCATAGTTCCATATGGGAAACCACGGGCGGTCTTGCATGAGTGGTGGAATCACCACTCCATTGCCCCTATCCATGGTGCTTGTGCTGCGTGACCTTTCCGACGTTGTAGCGAACCAGCATCTATCAAAGAGAAAACAAAACAGGGTGGGTTGGGTGGGAGTAAAAGAAAAATTATTGCAATACCAAAATGTCCCCCGCCCAGCCTCCTCCCTTTCCATTGTTTATCTTCCCATTGTACCCAATCACAAAGAGCCATGCTTCAGCTCATAAAACAAAGCCTGATCCCATATAACAAAGGAAACTCCCTCCTTTTAATCTTGTGCAATACAGGGATAATCCTTAAACCTCCTTCATTCCTAATTAGTCTTTCTCTCGAACAAAAAGAAACATAGGCAAAACACAATACATTACAGTTTGGGCTTGGGGTTCTGTATAAGTATGCTTTGTGCTGATGGTTCTGTATTAGGGTGCTTTGGGCAGTTGGGACTGTATTAGGATAGGTACGCAGAGGGATGAGTTGCATCAGTTATGTGGTGTTATGTGGCACCAATGATCCTGCCGTCCAATAAAATTCCCATTGTCTTCCTCAACCCCAATCCCTCTATACTGTAAATTCCTATGAGCAGGGCCCTCTACGCCTAACATTTCCATCCTATCTCCGTTTATCTGTATCTCGTTCTCTTTGGTTATTGTAAAGCGCTGCGGAAACTGTTGGCACTATATTAATGATGACAATAAAAATAATAATATGCTGTACTTTCTCAAAATTTCACTAAATAAAATACATTTACAAAAAAACACATTTGTGTGCACAACTAGGGTGTACTGTACCTAATAAAGTGGTCGGACAATGTGTGTGTATATATATTTATATTTGTACTTGTACTGATACTTTTATTTATTTGGACTAACTACATTTAACGGACAAGGGATAAGCTTTTGAGAGCTAACCTTTTTTCATCAGGTTTTAAGCAATTCTAAAAAAAAAGAGAGTTTAACGCTTAAAGCAGAGAGGTAGAAATAATTAGAAGTAGTGCGAGAGTAGGATGGCTTCATAAAGTAGGAAGGTATATTGTACAGATTAACATGTCAGTGTACATCAGAGGAATGTAGCATAAGTGATATAACAAAAAAAAATAATACATATAGCAAACATAATGCTGAATGTTCATATGAAGTTATGGTAATGAATCAGAAAATCATAGTCCATTCTGACTTATTATCATAACTTTATGGGGGTTATTCAGAGAGATCCGAAATATGGCCAAAATGTAACCGGACACTGAATTTCAACGAATGGGGACATTTTGGGGCCATTCGGCTATTCAGAGAGCAGGCAGTTCGCCAAATTCTGGCAAATTGCCTGCACGTACGGTGCCTGTTCGAGGGCAGTGAAATCCCCCATAGAGAAGCAATGGTTCGTCTATTCAGAGACACCAAACAGCAGGGAAAAATTGCCGAAATGCCCTGCTGTTCGGTGGTTTCATTCAACAGGTTTATTCAGGAGAATCCCATAGGCTTCAAGGTTAAAAATATTCCCGTTTTAATTCAATATCTAATAAACTGTTTATTATTTTATTCTACTGTAAAGAGTCTCTTTATTTCTAGATTTTATAGGATCTTGTAGGCATTTTTCAGGATTTTTTTCAGCAATTTTTGTAACTTTTTTTTTTTTAATCGTTTTTTCAATTTTCCTTAACAGACCTTTTTATTATCATTCATCGGATCTTATATGAAAATTCCAGACATTTTCGTTTTTGTGTTTTTTTTGGAAACAGCATTTCAAATTTCAATCTTTCAAGCGTACTGTTTTTTGATTTTTTTTCACCACGTTCGTCTGCTTGTCATGTTTTTCCGGCGGCTGCTCATCGCTGTGATCGGCGGCTAGTCGAGTGGTCGGCGAGTGTTCGCCAAGTGTTCTGTGGCTTTGCAGTGGGTTTTCCCTGCACTACGGGGGGCCCTGCGGTGCTTGCTGAATACACCGCAGGGTCGGCGAACTAGAATCGCCCAATTGCCCTGAAGTGCGGGTAACGAAAGGTCACCGAACGTGCGGTGACTTTTCGATTCTCTCTGAATAACCCTGTATATTAACATTCAGCAATATCTCTTTTATATGATTTTTCTTTCTGTTTTTTTCTCTGCTACATTCCACGGTAATTGTGAGAGTTGTTTGAGTGATAAAAAATTAAATGAAAATGAAAAGTAAAAAAAAATTAAAATGTGTGCTTTGAAAAAATGCATGTTCAAAACTGAATGAATTTATAGGAAAATATTTGTACTAACTACACTAGTCATTAACCTAATGTTTTCCTGAAGACTGTGCTTCCAAAGGCTGCTCAAGAAATCAAAGAAAAAAAGAGTGAAAAGGGTCAGGATCGTGGACGTACGAAACCAGAAAGGAAGGTGAGCTTCTAAAATATTTTATTTTGCATATTTTTTAAATTTATTTTAAGAAGATTTTATTTTTAGAGGAAAATTAAAAGTAACCCGTCACAGGGTGCAGCCAGTTGTGTAGTTTATAAAAAAATATATTTTACTTATTGTATTTCTAGTTTAGCAGTTACAGCTTGTAAATGCAGACATGACTTTTTTCAAAAAATTGCAGGAAAATGCCTATCTATATTGAGGTTGTACACGGTGAACTCTTAATCCTATTGTAACCGGCAATTTGTTGATTTATTCGGGAAAGGTCAACGTAGTGCGGTAAATGATGCTCCGGACACGAGTCAATTGGCAGGAAAGGCGTTCCTCATTATGGTACCAGGTAGTGGTGTATTTGGGCCTAGGCCGACTAGGCCCAGGCCTAGGGTGGCACTTTCCAGGGGGCGGCGGCCCGCACTGGGTGGCCCCACCCCTAAAATTTTTTTTTATTTTTTTTTTACTTTTGCAAATTATTTTACCAGGAAGGATACATTAAGATTTCACTAATTTTCAAGTATGTCCTGGGTAGGCAAGGCCTAGGCTTTCACTTTCCAGGGGGCAGCAAAAAACCTCACCACTCACAGAGCACCGAAATGACGCCAACTTTTTGGTGTTCTGTAGTTCCCTGCATTTAGGAGAATAAAATTTCCCCACCCTGCAGTGAATTCACAATTCACCGCAGAGTCCCCAAAGTGCATGGAGTCGGCCGCTGAATGCTGCCACCGCAAACCCGTGGCCTGCTGTTTTCAAAAGAACTACTGAATGAAAATGTCTGGAATTTATATATAAGATTCTATGATTGATAATAAAAAGTTCTGTTACAGGAAAAAGAAAAACTGCTATTAAAAAAAGGGGGGGGGATTTGTCCAAAAAAAATCTGAAAAATGACTAAAAGGTACTAAAAAAAAAATCAATAAGTAAAGACTTTTTACTGCAGATTAAAATAATAAATGATTTATTAGATATTGCATAAAAACGGGAATATTTTTAACATTGAAACCTATGGGGTTCACCTGAATAAACCTGCTGATTGAAACCACCGAACATCAGGGCATTTCACTGCCATTTCTCTGAGTCTCAGTACCACATGACTGGCTGAACCACGTGAAACGCACGTGCGCAGCTGCCCGCCCTTTCGTTAACACAGACTCTATTCTGGACTGAACACCCACCGGGAAGGGAATCAAATCTACAGTGCACCCTCTGGCAGTGGCATCCCACTGCTGACAAGATGGCTCCACAGCATAATTGCTGTGTGCTCATATACACTCGGTTTGCTGGGAGTTTTATTGCAGTGGATTCTGATGCACTCATACACACCGCACATTGCATTGCTGGGAGTTTTATTGCTGTGGATTCTGATACGCTGACACACACCAAACATTGCATTGCTGGGAGTTTTATTGCTGTGGATTCTGTGATACACACTGCATATTACTGTGAGTTTTATTGCCCTGGAGCTCTGGGATACGCTCATACACACTGCACATTACTGTGAGTTTTATTGCTGTGCAGTTCTGTGATATGCTCATACACACTGCACATTTCTGTGGGTTTTATTGCTGTGCAGCTCTGTGATACACTCAAATGCAGTGCAAGTTTCTGTGGATTTTATTGTTCAACCAATTAGAGCGGCTGTGATCCAGTATACTTGACATGCGTAGCTGTTCTTTGTAAAAATGCTTGAATTTAAACATTTCATAATTTTATTTATCGCAATAGGTACATTTGAAATGGTATACAAAATATACAAGTAGGCACTTGGTATCCACTTTTAGTATAAAGAGAGGAAAAGGCGGAGCTCTAAGAGGAAAAGGTGGAGCTTAAAGAGGAAGGGTGGGGATTAAGCAGGAAGAGGTGTGCCCTTGACAGGAAGGGGTGCGTCAAATTTAAATTAGGGGGTGCACGAGTTTAGTCAGGCCTAGGGCAGCACAAAACCTAAATACACCACTGGTACCAGGTTTGAGCAGGATGGACTCCAAAATCTCAAGTGAAGCTTCTCAACAAAGATACAATTTTTATACATTGAATCATAAAAAGTTACATCCCAGGTACATCCCCTGACTAAATACCCCCTCCCTCCATCTCGAAAACAAAGACCATATTGCAATTACGCGCAATAAACAATTTGGACACAAACTTGATTTAGAAGGGAGGCATGAGATCCGGTGTACCTTATTACAGCCATGATGGCACTCCCCATTAAATAAGGATGCAGCTGTGAAGACTAATTTCTTTGTTCGCCCTTGGTCCGGGCCCAAGGCCTGCGGCGTGACCTTGTTCGTATAAATCAGGTCTCTTGGCATCTGTATTGACACTAGCTGGATTCTAAGATTTTAATTGCTATGGCAGAAAAACTCTGGAATGTTAGAATGTAAGCAAAGTGATTATAAGGGTAGTTAGTATTATTCTGTATACAAATCATGCAAGATGGCTGCCAGAGTACAAGAGTGCGGCCATTTCTAGCTATTCCCCTTTCATTATCAAGGATGACTTTGTCCAATCAATTCAGACATTATTGTTCTCAAATAAGCTAGACTTATGTAAAGTTATTTTTCATAGTTTGTGGAGAATTTCTGTATAAAAATATCTGTATATTAGAGATATAGGGCTACATTACATACTTGTTGCTAACGTTAGTGCTCACCTGCGTGAGTTTTAACATTAGCCCTGGTGGCCCTAACGCTGGCGCACCATATTGCAATCCAAACGCTAACGGGTTAAGAAACCCGTGACCATTTAGAATCTTGCACTGTACTGCGCAAACTTACTGTACTTTGCGCTCCCTATACTTAACATGTGGTGCGCAAAGTGTTAATCAGCGTTAGGATTAAAAAGTCCTAACGCTGATTAACCCTTTCGCTGCTGAGGCTTTTCCCGCCTCTGTGCTGAGGTCATTTTTACCGGTTTTGCTCATCATGTTTAAACGTGTTTTTAAGGCTTATTTTAGTATATGACCCAGACATATTATATATCGTTCTTTCCGTCAGACTCGGTAGATTCATAATATGTCATTATTATATGTATACGTTATGTCATGTCTGTATATTATAACAAAAAATGCAATAAAATATGTATTTTCAATAATTTACAACGTGTAAAGTGTTTTTTTTCACATTTTAACATGCGAGCAATTGCGGTTATATTTTGCATGGGGTGCGCTTGTTAAAAAAATTAGAGATGGGGTCTCGTTACATTTTTTTTTGGGGAAAATTACACGATTTTTAACAAACACACCGCATACAAAAATCGTTAGTGCAGCATCATTGTTCACATTATAATTGAAATGGGAACAATATTGCTGCATTAACGAACCAAAAAAAAGAAAAAAAAATGTTTATTTTTTTTTTTATAATTTTTTTTAAAATATATATATATATATATATATATTTTTTTTTTTAAAAAACTTTTTTCACTTTCGTGTTTGGTATCGTTGGAACGGCCATGCTCTGGCCGATCCAACCATACCAAACATTAACCCCTAGCTGCCACGGATCGGGAGATAGGGAGTTCATTGGAACTCCCTATCTCCACCGTTGGTGGCAGTTAGGGGTTAACTCTAGGACTGGCGTCATCGTGCTATGCACGATGACGCCAGTCCTCAGTGGGAGTTCCCGGAGGCTTGGCCGACATCCAAGATGTCGGCCAGCTGCGGGAAAGGATCACGAACCGGCGCTTTTCAGCGCCGATTCGCGATCCAGCTCCCCAGGGGTTAATGCCAGGCACCATTTGGAAGGGCAGGCTGTGCCCTTCCAAATGGTGCCTGGGTTAACCCCCGCAACGCCGCCGATCGGGAGGGAGAGAGGTCCGAAGGACCTCCCCCCTCCCTTTCAGGCGCCTCCTCCGCACATGCGGGGGGGGCGCCTGAATTAGGTGTCATCGCGCTGCCGCGATGACACCTAATTTCACCGGCGGCGGTTCCGGATGCCGGGCTGACATCGAGGATGTCAGCCCGCACCGGGGGGGCCAGCGATCGGCCGGAACTCGGCCGAACGCTGACCCCAAAGTGAGGACACACTCAGCGCGTCCTCAGCACACCAGCAGCCCGGCACACTCCCGCTGCCCGGCATCTGGGTCCCCTCAACCCACGGGCCCTTGGGTGGCACCCGAGGGCGCCCCTAACAAAACTGCGCCCGGGGCCATGGCCCCCCCAGCCCCCCCACGCCACTGCCCAGGATCACTCATGGATATAATTGCCCCCCAGACTCACACATGGAAATATTTTCCCCCAGACTCGCACATGGATATATTTGCCCCAGGCTCACTCATAGATATATTTGCCCCCCAGGCTCACACATTGATATATTTGCCCCCAGGCTCACTCATGGATATATTTGCCCCCGGCTCACTCATGGATATATTTGCCCCCCAGGCTCACTCATGGATATATTTGCCCCCCAGGCTCACACATGGAAATATTTGCCTCCAGACTCACACATGGATATATTTGCCCCAGGCTCACTCATGGATATATTTGCCCCCAGACTCACACGTGGATATATTTGCCCCCCAGGCTCACACATGGAAATATTTGCCCCCAGGCTCACACATGGAAATATTTTCCCCCAGGCTCACACATGGAAATATTTGCCCCCAGACTCACACATGGATATATTTGCCCCAGGCTCACACATGGATATACAGTTGTGTTCAAAATTATTCAACCCCCACTGAAATTGAGTGTTTTGGCCAGTTTGACATTGATTTTGATCATTCAGTCATCTTGCTTACAATTAAATCAAAGAGGCACGTGTAGGTCAGACAAATATAACATAACATTTATAATGAAATAACCACAAATGTCTTTTCTGTGCTCACATCATTATCAGTTTTATTCAACCCCCAAGTGACATTCAATCTTAGTCCTTAGTACAACATCCTTTTACAGTTATAACAGCTTTTAAACGTGAAGCATAGATTGACACAAGTGTCTTGCAGCGATCTACGGGTATCTTCGCCCATTCGTCATGGGCAAAAGCCTCCAGTTCAATCACATTCTTAGGCTTGCGCACTGCCCACCAGAGGTTCTCAATCGGATTTAAGTCTGGTGACTGCGATGGCCACTCCAAAATGTTCCAGCCTTTAATCTGCAACCATGCTCTAGTGGACTTGGAGGTATGCTTGGGATCATTGTCCTGTTGAAAGGTCCAACGTCTCCCAAGCCTCAGGTTTGTGACGGACTGCATCACATTGTCATCCAATATCTCCTGGTACTGAAGAGAATTCATGGTACCTTGCACACTCTGAAGCTTCCCTGTACCTGCAGAAGCAAAACAGCCCCAAAGCATGATTGACCCCCCGCCATGCTTCACAGTAGGCACGGTGTTCTTTTCTTCATAGGCCTTGTTCTTCCTCCTCCAAACATAGCGTTGATCCATGGGCCCAAACAGTTCTAATTTTGTTTCATCAGTCCACAGAACACTATCCCAAAACTTCTGTGGTTTGTCCACATGACTTTTGGCATACTGCAGTCGACTCTTCTTATTCTTTGGAGACAGCAAGGGGGTGCGCCTGGGAGTTCTGGCATGGAGGCCTTCATTACGCAGTGTGCGCCGTATTGTCTGAGCTGAAACTTCAGTACCCACATCTGACAAATCTTTGCTCAGTTCCTCAGCAGTCACACGGGGACTTTTCTCCACTCTACGCTTCAGGTAGCGCACAGCAGTCAAAGTCAGCATCTTCTTTCTGCCACGACCAGGTAGCGTTTGAACAGTGCCCTTTGCCTTGAATTTGCGAAATGATGCTTCCTATGGTCTCTCTTGGTATGTTTAACATCTTTGCAATCTTCTTATAGCCATTGCCCTTCCTGTGAAGAGTAATCACCTCTTCTCTTGTCTTCCTGGACCATTCTTTTGACTTCACCATGTTTGTAACCACACCAGTAAATGTCTAGAAGGAGCTGAGTATCACAGTCATTTTAAAGCTGCCTAATTGGTGCTTATTATGCTTTATTGCTGCTCCGTGACATCCACAGGTGTTTTCAATACCTGATTGAAAACACTTGAATGAACCTCTGTTCTTCAGAGTGGTAGTCTTTAAGGGGTTGAATAATTGTGTCAATGAAGAATTCCAAAAAGAAACATTTACTACTGTATTACAAAACCAATTGATGTCATTTTAGTTGCATATGGTTCTTTAAAAAGTCCTTGTAGGATTTCATTCTGAATACAATTACAAATGTACACTAAATTCCCTAAAACCCTTTACAGCATTGGGGGTTGAATAATTTTGAACACAACTGTATTTGCCCCAGGCTCACACATGGATATATTTGTCCCCCAGGCTCACACATGGATATATTTGCCCCCAGGCTCACACATGGAAATATTTGCCCCCAGACTCACACGTGGATATATTTGCCCCAGGCTCACTCATGGATATATTTGACCCCAGACTCGCACATGGATATATTTGCCCCCAGGCTCACTCATGGATATATTTGCCCCAGGCTCACTCATGGATATATTTGCCCCCCAGGCTCACACATTGATATATTTGCCCCCAGGATCACTCATGGATATATTTGCCCCCAGACTCACTCATGGATATATTTGCCCCCAGACTCACTCATGGATATATTTGCCCCCAGGCTCACACATGGATATATTTGCCCTCATCATGGATAGATTGCCCCCAGGCTCACCTCTGCCGGCCCAGGCTCCGACGGGCAGATCCTGCGGCCACCGTGTTCCTTCCTTCAACGAGCGGCTTCCTCGTGAGTATCTGCCGCTCGCCTGGGATCCACCTTCCAGCCTGCTGCGATCTCGCGAGATCACGTGATCTCGATCGCGGCAGGCTGGTGGATGGATCTCAGTACGAGTGGCAGATACTCATGCGTCTGCCGCTCGTTGAAGGAACGAACGCGGCGGCCGCACGATCTGCCGCGAACAAAAAATAGTGCAGAGCGCAGCAGCGGTGCCGGGGGCTGAAATTTGCCGCCCCCAAATTTCTGCCTCCTGGCGCCGCTGCTCCGCTCTGCACCATTGTCGGGCCGGCCCTGGCCTGCATTGTAATTTCATGCTAAATCGGGGGTGCAAATGAGAAACCTGCAGGCGCAGGTTTTTCTCCTTTGCGGCCCCGTTTTAGCGCGATTAATGTAATGTAGCCCGTAATGTAGAAAATAATATTAATAAAAAAAACATATTTCACCCGTCCTTAGCATTTTGTAATGTTGTTTAATTTTTAATCTTTCATTCTTATTGTTCCGCACAGATTTATAAAAATATAGTCATAAAATAAATGTGTTATGCAGTATTTAACAAAATACATTGCAGGAAAAAGAAACAAAATAGCGTAATTGCTCCTGGGTAGTAATGAGAATACAAGCAATGGAATAATCCATGTAGTTAAAGACAAGTTGTGGAGGTTTGTAAAATATATGCTGGATCACAGTATGTATCAATGGCACAAGGGGGGCAGGAATGGGCTGATGGTGGTGTAGCAGCCTACTGGGAATACCATTTACAGGTCTATTCACTAAAGATGAAACTCAGGAGAATTGGCAAAAGAAGTGAAAATTCTAGGTCAAAATAGCCAAACCTGAAACTTTCTCCCATTTATCTCACTTTACAAATCAGCTATTTGGCCTAGATTGATCTCTTCTCCAACCACTTCTCCTGAGTTTCACCCTTTAGTGAATAGTCCTGTTAGTGTCCTGGACCGCCCTAGGCTTCCGTCCAATCACCTCCATCTCTCTTCCCTCTGCTGCCCTGAAACAAGCATCAAGCATACTCTCACAGACTCCCCTCCATCTCTATTCCCTCTGCTGCCCTGAAACAAGCATCAAGCATACTCTTACAGACTCACCTCCATCTCTCTTCCCTCTACTGCCCTGAAACAAGCATCAAAGTATCTACCATTCAACATGGCGTCCAACACTTTACCCCAGGCTGCCATAATCTTGCAATTGTATTTTTTGTCTGCATTTATTAATCTCTGACTAGTCCTATTTTAAATCTCCCTCTATTTCTGTTAGACAAAATCTGTTTGTTTTTCCCTCATCCTCCCTTCCCCCCACACATTGTAAATAGTAGCTATACGTGCATTTTTACCAACCTTAATCTATTTCAACAGCATACTCTCACAGACTCACCTCCATCTCGCTTCCCTCTGCTGCCCAAACCCACCCTCCTCATCCACCCGTCCACCCAGGGGCGTTCCCTAATTTCAGCTCTCCTTTACAGCTGTCTCCACTTCTCTCATTAATTACTCTTACTAAACCCAAGCTTCTGGTCCTTTTCATGCAATCCCTACAATATTATTCTGGCCACCAGTTTCACCTTCCCTCTGATCCCATTTGTTTCAATTACCCCAGTCCCTTAGATTCCGTAGCGCTTTACAATGGGGAAGCACAAACAGCAGACTTACATGATAGGAAATACAACCCTGGTTGTAGGATAACTGTACAGGTAATACAGCACTTTAAACCAAGTGCTCAGGCAGACATCCCATGAGATGGGATCAGCTCATGGGATTGTCATGGAGCTGACATCTGGCTCTCCTCAGAGAGCCACAAGGAACTGATTCTGCTCCAATTTTAAAGACCATTTTTCCATCCTTTCGGTTTTGCTTTTAAATACTGTATGGACAATATCTGAATGTTATTACTCATGTGGTTTTATGAAGTGTGGTGTATTTAAAATGTATCCTCTATTGTGTGAGTGTAGATTCAGATGTAGAAAACTGTATGTATGTGATTTGCTCCAGTCTCCATTTTGTCCAGTTTACCATGGGTCCCAAGGACAAAGGACCGCATGGCCCCAAAATGGAGGATACAGCAAGCCAGCTGATTGGAGGCTTTTCCAAGACCTCATCTGCCTAATCCCCTGGACAATGGGGGAGCCTGAAAGGGCAAAATGGAGGATACAGCAAGACAGCTGATTGGAGGCTTTTCCAAGACCTCATCTGCCTAATCCCATGAACAATGGGGGTGCCTGAAAGGGACTTGATGGTGACCAGGAGGCTGGGAAAGGAGCCAATCAGTGCGGGTTGTGTGGGCGGGGGAGTTGGTAATCTGTGTGTGTGAAGTTGTATAAATGACCCTGTTGAAACCCCTAAATAAAGCAATTCACTGTTTTAAGGCATACAGCTCGTCTGGAGTTTTATTTCAGGGCAAATCACAGTCACCACGGAAGACACTCAGCGGTCTTCCGAAACGCTACCTACCCCAGAAGAGGAACATCAAATCGACCCCAGACGGCACCACTTCCATACAGCGGCCCCTAACAACGCCAAAGCCATTCCCAGCACCCAGGACCAGCGGATCAGGCTGCTCGGGACGCCGAGTGCCGAGCCACTCGGTAGTCGGGCTGATCCACATCAGGGGCATCTGGAGAGCAGGACAGTCGACGGACAACCATCCCGTCACACTGCTGAACAGCGGTGGGATAAGCTCTTCCAACCCCAAAATGGCTAGCTATGCAAGTTGCAAAAGGGACACGCTTCGGGACCTGCTGGAAAGCCGTGGATTGGCCGCCGGCTCAAAGACCAAAGACTCTCTGGTTGAGGAACTGATCGAAATGGACCAACGGAACGGGGGCCCAAGGACCCCGTCCACAGAAGACCTCTTTCAGAAAAGAGTCCGGGAGAGGATAGCCATGTACAGCGTCACCCCCTCGGAGACCGCGATCCAACGAGTCATCGAGGACATCCATTGACAAGATGAGCAGAGATCATGATAGGATCTTGTTCCAGAACTGTGAAGGCTTTGTTAGGTGTTGTTTGGCAAACTCTAATCTGGCCTTCCTGTTTTTGAGGCTCACCAATGGTTTACATCTTGTGGTGAACCCTCTGTATTTACTCTGGTGAAGTCTTCTCTTGATTTTTGACTTTGACACACATACACCTACCTCCTGGAGAGTGTTCTTGATCTGGCCAACTGTTGTGAAGTGTGTTTTCTTCACCAGGGAAAGAATTCTTCATTCATCCACCACAGTTGTTTTCCGTGGTCTCCCAGGTCTTGTGGTGTTGCTGAGCTCACCGGTGCGTTCCTTCTTTTTGAGAATTTTCCAAACAGTTGTTTTGGCCACGCCTAATGTTCTAATGTTTTTGGTAGATGCCAAAACAGTAATTGAATTTAAGCAAGCATGGGATAGGCATAAGGCTATCCTAAACAAAGGATAAATCCAGGTAAAGTATCCATGTAATTGGGCAGACTAGATGGGCCGAAAGGTTCTTATCTGCTGACATTTTTCTATGTTTCTATGTTCTTGGATCTCTCTGTGGGGGTTTGTTTTGTTTCTTCAGCCTAATGATGGCTTGCTTCACTGATAGTGAAGGCTCTTTGGATCTCATCTTGAGAGTTGACAGCAACAGATTCCAAATGCAAATAGCACACTTGAAATTAACTCTGGGCCTTTTATCTGCACATTGTAATTGGGGTAATGAGGGAATATCACACACCTGGCCATGGAACAGCTGAGAAGCCAATTGTCTCCTTACTTTTGGTCCCTTAACAAGTGGGAGGCACATCTGCAAACTGCTGTAAATCCTACACCGTTCACCGGAGTTGGCTGTACATACCCTCAAATTAAAGCTGACAGTCTGCAGTTAAAGCACATTGTGTTTGTTTCATTCCAACTCCATTGTGGTGGTGTATAGAGCCAAAGATGTTAGAATTGTGTCGATGTCCCAATATTTCTGGACCTGACTGTATCTATATCTATAGATGCCAGTGGTCATTTTGCGAAGCTGATATTATATGCTTGAGTTTCCAAGAAAGTAATTAAGATGTTTATCACTGAACTCCAGGTGAAAGGATATTCCAGGGGTTGTCGAATGCCAGGGGAATGAGTCTTCTTTGATCTGCATGATAAGGAGGGGAAATTACCCCAGTTGGTCTAATGGAATTTCCTTCGTCTCGTGCAAGCATTTCACACCTTGGGCAAGTGGAAAAGGCTCAGCCCAGACTTAGCGGCAGCACTTGTAAGTGGTCATGCATTTCAAAGAAGCAATCATCTCCTTTGATCACTAGAGACAAACTTTGGGAATCAAGTTAATGACGAAGCGCAGTGAGCGTGCCCAGGAAACTGGAAGACTGAGAAATGTAGTGCACGGGGGTAGAAAATAAGGGCTGTCCTCCAGAGGGACAAGGCAGCCTATATATACCTGAGCCAAGCATGGGCTCAGGGCTTGTTTCTCTGGGGTCACCTAAGAACGTGAGAAACTGCCAATCTTCATATCTCCAGCCCCAGGAGTACACGGATGCTCCTGTTAGCTTACTGACTTGAGTAAGGGTCTGTGGTTTTAATCCTGTTTCTTTTATTTGCTGTTAGTGTGTAATTAATGAATATTATATCCATATTTTTTCTGTAACCCTAAATGCACTGTGATATACATAATTTTTGTTATCATAATAAATACAACTTATTAAGCTCTGCTCTGACTGATTCGATCCATGCTAACTGAAGGGACTGGATTATTGCTTTTGGTTTTAAGCTCGGGTATCTACTAAATTGTGAGTTGCGGTTGCTGGGATGGTGGGGTAAGCGCGCAGGGATTGTTGTCCGTGTAGTCATTATTTGGGTCTAGGATAGACGGATAGTGAATTGCTTAACTCTGTGTCTTTCGGTGCGGCGGGCATAGTGTTCATGAGAACTGGTGGCAGCATAACGAATAGAGTAAGAAAGTGGGTGTAAGGATTGTGGGAAACGTAGTCGCTACCCCAGGTCAAGAGAAGACAGGTACGGCATTGCAATCCTGGGACCACTTCCTCACGCTCCACGTGCGTGTCGCGAGCGGAGGCGTTGTCGGGATAGTTAGGCACGTGCGCACGGGGGTTGTTGTCCGGGTAGTCATTATTTGGGTCTAGGATAGACGGATAGTGAGTTGCTTAACCCTGCGCCTTTCGTAGTGTGCGCGTAGTTGTCGTGACAGTGAGTATTGGATTTTTGGGCAGGTTTAGCTGATGTGGTCAGTGATTGTGCAGAAGCGCAATCATTTAGCACCAGGTTGTGAAAGCGGACATTCAAATCTGAATAAAGTCAGGCACATATGGGGGACGAGCTGGTTAGAATAGTTCATTCTTCATCTGCTAGTGGCGCATTAACATCTCACACACAAAATATAGTATACTGTACGTTAATGTAGAGTAAGCAGCCGCTACCTCTGAATCAAAAGCTGAGCTTGCATCTCGCATGTATTAGGACGTTGCAAAATTAACGTTATGCTGTACGGCTCAAGCACGTGCTTTGAGTCCCAATTGTGATGTGGCCCTTTATTAGGCATTAGAGTGTCAGCTTATTTGCATTAAAGATTTTTCACCATACACTTTATTTAATTTCTAAGACAAAATTTCAAAAAGTAGTAGCACTAGCAAGTAACACGTAGAAAATGTATTGCAGACGTTAGTCGGGGCATATTGGCTACAAAACAAAGTTGTTTCATTCATATGCTTCCATGATTACTTTTGTGTTGTAAATACAAACAGACAATGAGACAGACAAAAGAATTTAATTAAGTTTTTTGGCATCTGGAACATAGAGAACTAAAATTTTAAAAATATTGGTAAACTACATTAGCGGTTCTTCTTTCATGTGCTAGGAACACTCTCGAACAGGCAACATAAAACTGCCCATGTGAGAAGCGGTCTTCCCTTAGGTCAATCCCCGCTACCTTCAAAGTCTGCCTCTGAGACTTGTTGATGGTCATAGCAAAACAAACATTTAGGGTGAACTGAAATCTTTTTAATTGAAACAGATATTCTGACGGTATAAGAGGTATTTGTGATATGAACACCTACTCTCTCAGGTCTGAAGCGATTAGCACGTAGCCTTAATCATGTTTCTGTGGTGTGACTTTACTTGCAATCTGATGCCATTACCTAGTTTAAGGAGGTTGAGGTTCCAAAATAATATCACAGGGGCACTCACGCACCCACTTTGAGAAGAAGCTTGTGTTCGGGAAGACCAGGTGGATTGAAAGAGTTCAAGAACTCAACGGGATACTGGACTGCGTCACCACTTCGATCCATTGAGTCTACAGATTTGTACTCCATTTGGACTCCTTCGAAAGATTCAATTAGTATCTTATTGATTACGGCAGCCATGCTGTTTTTTTGCTGTTAAAATGGTTATTTGAGCGTGCCATTCTGTAGATTTCCCCCGTCTAGGGAATAGTCTCCGTCACCAATTTTAGAAGCAGTTCAGAGAACTGACCTGCAGATATATCACCTCGAAATGAACTCTCATGTTCTTTTTGAGGGATCTTTTTTGTATAACTGGCCATAAATAGGATGATTTTATACATGCCTTTCTTCATCAGCTCACGTTCCTCTAAGTACTACAGGCAAAGTCTGGCGAAAGTCCC
Organism: Leptobrachium leishanense; assembly: GCA_009667805.1. Classification (NCBI taxonomy): domain Eukaryota; kingdom Metazoa; phylum Chordata; class Amphibia; order Anura; family Megophryidae; genus Leptobrachium; species Leptobrachium leishanense. The sequence goes on from CM019063.1 coordinate 342,119,456, forward strand.
CAGCCAGTAGCACAGTGACACCTTCCACCACCCAATTGTTTCCCTTGATGTCTTTCAGAGTTCTGCTTAAAGCCTCACAACGTCTCTTATATGCCAAAAGATTCTGAAACGGTGTGCATCCGCAGTTACAAACCTGTTATATGTGAAATATATTCAATAGCAAGAAGTCCATGCTTTTTACAAAAGTCCTTTCCGACAATTTACAGAACAGGAAAGTTTTAGATGTCCATAGTTGCCAATATATCAAGGAAATGTAGGATTGCAGATGGATTCAAAAAGAAGATGAGGATCTGGCATAAATTAAAAATATGCCAATGCATCACCAAAGAAAACAGAACGCATAACAAACAAACAATAAAATAGAACTGCCTGGTTAAAACTGGACAGGTAGAATATCATAAGGGAAAAAAGGGGGAGAAGGTTTGGGCGCCTTGATCCTGGTTTAGGCATTGGGAATGGATCCAGTGATTGCTAGACCGCTGCTACTATGGCTAGAAATTTGTGATATTTGAGTTTTAAGGAAGGGGTGGGACCAAAAAGAAGGAATTCTGGAACTAGGGGCAGTGCAATTTTGGGATATGTGTCTATATTACATTCCAAAAGACCGCAGGACATTCCCAAAAACAGTGGTATACATCGGCTTGTGAGTGAAGGTTTTTAAAACATGTCGAGGAAAGCTGTCAACCCATTTTGAATAATCTATGAGGTGAATAGTAATGCATGGTGTAAGACTTTTAAGAACATTTAATGGTATGATACCATGGGTAAAGTTTAGTCATACACGAATGAGCCGATGTGAGGTCATCAGTAGTGTAGCGTGTAAAATGAATAAACCATTGTGAGGGTCCAGAAATTGTGATGGGCTAATCTGTTATGTGGTGTAAACTTTTATATAGGGAGGAAATAGTCATTTTTGGGTCTGTTTCGAATGTGGCTGTTAAGGTGGTTTGTCCAGTCTTTCTCCTTAAAAGTTGCGATCACCGTTTAAAAATTATGATCTAATTTAAAAATATGTGAACCATGTAAAGGTTACATGACCTTCAAAGTTGCTAAAGATAGCGGGCTAACGTTAGCGCTCACCTGAGTGAGCGTTAACGTTAGCCCAGGTAGCCACCGCATATTACAGTCGAAACGCAAACGGGTTAAGAAACCCATTACCGTTTGGTACCTTGCGCTTTTCAGTGCAAGGTTACTGTACGTTTGCGCTCCCTATACTTAACATGGGGAGCGCAAAGTGTTAATCAGCGTTAGGATTACAAAGTCCTAACGCTGATTAACGTCCAGCTACGGTTAACAAAAAGTTAACCACAGCCTGGACTTGGTGCTAGCGGATTCCGCTGGTGCAGAAACCTAAAACTCCCCCATAAAAATCCAGATACTCACCTCCTATCCCGCAGCGAGGACTGCGGCTCTGTCCGCCTCCTCCATCCGGCGGGAGCAGGGAGAGACTGGGGAAAAGAGTCCACCAGCTCTTGGCCAAAACTGGTAGAATACCACCCCCCCCTGAAACCTGTGTCTGAATCCGCCCCTGGACCCAGCCCACAGGTTCGAACAGGGGGGGGGCACTTTAATGAAATTTAGAGTGGGGGTTAATGAGTTGCGTGGGGGGGGTGTTTAATGAGGTGTTGAGTGGGGGGTGTTTAATGAGATGAGCAGGTGGGGTGTTTAATGAGGAAATGAGTGGGGGTTTAATGAGGAAATGAGTGGGGGGTTTAATGAGATGATGAGTGGGGGGGTGTTTAATGAGATGATGAGTGGGGGTGTTTAATGAAATGAGAAGAGTTGAGGGTGGTTTGGGGTGAAAAGAAAAGAGGGGGCGTTTAGAATGAAATGAGTTTTATTGTTGTGCAGCTCTGTAATACACTCATACACAGTGCACATTTCTGTGGGTTTTATTGCTGTGGAGTTCTGTGATACGCTCATACAGTGCACATGTCTGTGTTTTATTGCTGTGCAGCTCTGATACACTCATACACAGTGCACATTTCTGTGTGTTTTAATGCTATGCAGCTCTGTGATACGCTCATACACCGTGCACATTTCTGTGGGTTTTATTGTTCAACCAATTAGAGTGACTGTGATCCAGTATACTTGACCTGCATGTCTGATCTTTGTAAAAATGGTTGAATTTAAACATTTCATAATTTTATTTATCAATAGATACATTTGAAATGGTATACAAAATATACTTGATATCCACTTGGTATCAACTTGAACTTGGTATCCACTTTTAATGTACAGAAAGGAAGAGGCAGAGCTCAAAGAAAAGGTGGAGCCTAAAGAGGAAGGGTGGGGTTTAAACAGGAAGAGTTGTGACCTTGACAGGAAGGGGCGTGTCAAATCTAAATTAGGAGGTGCACGAGTTTAGTCAGGCTTAGGGCAGCACAAAACCTAAATACACCACTGGCCGTATGCCAAGGGTCAGTATCGCCAGTGAGAGTGTCAGCCATATGTCAAGGGTCAGTATCTCCAGAGAGAGTGTCAGCCGTATGCCAAGGGTCAGTATCACCAGAGAGAGTGTTTTGATGTTACTTATTTACTTCATTTGTTATTTTATTTCAGATACTCGAGTATACTGCTAGATTTGTGACAAAAATTTGCCTTAAAATTGGAGGGGGTCGCGTTATATTCGAGACATCTGCATCGCGTGTAAGAAAAAAAATTGACTTGCTCAGGGATCCCAAGCTCCTGTAGTCTCCCTGAAGTGAATGCGAGCTCCCTGATAGACATAACCCTGATAGACATACGTATAAAGGGAGTGATTGCCAAGGTGGCACCTGGCATGAGCCATGGTGGACCCAAGGATACAGAAAGATCCTCAGGTGAGGATACACAGAATCAGGTGTAGATGATAGTTTATTGCACAAAAAACAAAAAACAGGGAGAGTCAATACTGGATGAACCAGTGCAGCAGTACATATCTTTAAGGCAGCAGGGTTGGGTGAGAGTGGACAATCCACATTGCTGGGCTGTGATCCAATACTCTGCAGGCAGGATCTTGCAGCAGACACTGTTAGGTGGAATAACAGAACAGATGGACAGGTGTTCACTCACTACACTGCTGGGCAGGCACTCACAGCAATTGCTGCTGGACCGGAAAGCAGAGCATGGAAAGTTGATATAGCAAGGCTTGGCAAAATGGTACAGCAAAGCTTGGCAAGATGGTACAGCAAGGCTTGGTGAGATGGAACAGCATGGCTAGGAGAGGATTTGTTCTACTGCCAGGCAGGTACTCGCTGCAGGTGTGGGGGGAAGACACTCTATCAGCTGGTGTCATTGGCACATCCAGAGAGAGGGCACAGAGGGGGAACCCCCACCCGCCGAGCTGCAGTCCCATTGTAGGTCATACAGGGGACCTTTGAATGTTTGAAACCCTGCATTTCTGGTTCCACACCCTACATAGACCATTTAGGTGTCACTGGAAAGGCCAGATTCTGACCTTTTCAATGATATCAAACTATGTGCAATGTACGGAGTAAAAATAAAACTCAACAGAGGACTGTGTGTTTTTCTCAGTTTTGTTTAACATTGTGTATTTCCTTAGAAAAATGCAGGATAGGAAATGAAATGGCTTAGAAGCAAAGGGGTTAATTTATACGTATCAGACCTCAGGAGTTCACTTGAGAAGGCTATTTCCTGGATAAACTCAAAATATATAAACCTATGGTGTGTAAACTGTATCCAAGCCTGTGTGTGTATCTGTGTAAGTACCTGGTGTATATATCTTGATGTGTATATAGCTATGTATGTGTCTTTTGAGTGTGTGTCTGAGTGCATATCTCCCAAATGTCCCAGTTTTTGAGAGACAGTCCCTATTTTGAGCCCGAACCCACTTTCCCTTTTTTCCCTAATGTTCCTCCTTTTAGGAACTCCACAATATATTCATGGAGTGCAGTTGTATAACAGAGCTGCACAGCAATACAACTCCCAGCATTGTATTGCTAATAAATGTAAATAAGTTACTTTGCTTTGATTTTAGATTTTTAGTTAGCATTTTTATTGATCTAAATGTCCCAATATTTTTTGATGCTGCCTATAAAGTTTGGGAATAGCCCCGTTTTTGTGGATGCCTATAACAACTTCCCTAAATGGTGTGTATGTGTGTGTGTAGCTATGTATGTGTTTGTATCTCTGAGTTATATGTCTATGTATGTATCAGTCTGGACCTGTGGTGTGTTAGTGCTGGCTGAGCTTGATTCTTAGTGACAGGCAGAGCATGTGCCAGAGTGCACAGTATTACTGTGTGGTATCTTGTCAGGTGTCACCTGAGCAGCATGAGAACAGATCCTGTGCAATGCTATTTAATATTTAATACTACTCTCCTAGAATTACAATAGGATTGTATCTAATAGTTAAGTATAATTGCATATTATTTTGATTGAAACTGTATTCAATGGCATGTATCAGAGGATAAAGAATTGAAAATAAACACGATCTCTTATGTATTCTTCAGAAACAGAATATTCCTTCCTTTCAAGTCAAGAAAAGTCAAGTTCAGAAAAAGATGGCTGATGTTGTACCACAAGAAAAAAAAGATGTGGATTCGGAAAACCTTATCCCTGAATCCGACATGCTATGTGACTCTCATCTACATGAGGAAATTATTCCTGACCCACAGGAGCCATGTCTAACGGAGTCACAAGATAAATATCCCACTGACTCCCAAGAACAAAGCGTTGTCATGATGAATGAATGTGCACTTGGTGTGCAGGAACACATTATTGGGGCAACTGAAGAACAGGAATCACAGCAGTCGATGCTTCTACATGTAAGAAATATGCGTAATTATATAGTATGTAAATGTTTACTAAACTGGCAATTTTGGAGAACCAGCAAAGAAATTGCATATCCTACTATTACTTAGCCTGAATTGAAAGGGGTTACAGTGGCTGGCCAGGCATAGTCTTAAGGAATGACTGCCCCTTGATGGTTGAAGCCAAGTGATGTGTTGTGCAGCACTATTGGTGATGATGATGATTAGGATCTGCGTTAACCAGTGGTGTGTTCACCAAGCCCAAATTGGAAATAGGACTTTGGGGGGTGAATCTAACCTTAGTGATTGTTTGTGCCTAAATTAAACTACCAGCAAGAAAGTTGTATTGCTTACTGCAGTACCCCGGTTGTTGTTATGATAGTACTTATATTTGAAACTAAGGGCAGTCTTACACTGGCATGCAATAAGATACACTACAATTAACCCCCCATCTGTGTGATTTGTACCCTGCAGATGTGGTATACCTGCTGACTAAATGAAATCAGGGCCCAGCAACCCAATATCTGCTTAAATTAGTTGAATTACAAAGTGTGAATTGAGCACTGCACTGTGGCAATCAGCTGAACGCTGTAGTGAGTGTATAAAATCAGTCAGTCAAACATAGAAATAAGAGCTCAGAGTCAGTAGCTGGGTGCTGCCACCAATACCATATGTGTCTAGATGAGCCACTGAGCATTATTTACAATAAGACTGCATTATTTTGAGAAATGAGCAAGAAATATACTAAATATTGAACTACAGTATGGTGGTTAATAAATTACTCTATTGGGCAGTTGCCACTCTGAATTGCCATTCTAACTGAATGGGCAGCAAAAGTAGTGATATGTTTGTGAATATTCTGCTTTAAGACAACTAACAGCATATGATCAGTGCACTACGTTTATTGCCACTCAATTAAAAGACTTATAGTGCTCTAAAGAAACAATTGGGTTCCAGTCCCGAGTGGACAGTTACTCCTGAGTAAAGCAGGAGGCACGATTTATTTTGTGGTAAATGCAATATATATATTTTCTTAAATCATTGAACGGCACTATATGACATACTTGGTATAACATCTGTAGCGAACTGTTTCGCCCTTAAGCCCTTTTCCAGTGATACTTGAAACTACAAATAGAGTATTTCACTATACATGGTATCACCTTGCACTATTCGGAATCCGATTTTAATATATATATATATTTACATGCATTGTCATTATATGTTCTATTCTTTTAACCAATTTAATAAAGGTTACATTTTACATAAATTGTATTGTCCATGTATAGGACTGTGCTAAGCAGCCAAGAGTTATGATAATTGCATATCCTATTCAATTATGCTGAATTTTCCCAGCTGTGTTGCTAATTTGTGATGGGTAATGGTCTTTGGAATATAATCTCACCAAATAGGTGGTCCAGCAAGCAACCGCAATTTACAATAGGTACAGTACCTTTGTTGCGCCATTGCATTTAAAGGCACACTCTATGCATTGTGACCACTAAATTTACTACCCTACCCTGAGTAGTCTCACCCCCCCCCCCATTCAGCCCTCCCAGAGTAGAGGTATAGCTCCCCCATTGTCACAGTTCTTAGGGTCTGAGCCTAGTATGCAGTTGATATAAAGGGGGCTGACCTTTCCTTAAAAAAAAATTACAATCATTTAGACCCCTGCATCTCTGGAGACCTACAAGCTAGAGGGACATATAAGATTGGAATGACCAGATTATGGCCTTTCCAATGCTACCAAACATGACCAGGTTTATGTAATTACAAAAAAAGGTAACTCCAATGATCCTGCGATAAGGGGTCACGCAACTCTGTGTTAATAAATCACCCCATGTAGTGAATAACTCTCACAAGATAGAAAGTATTATCTGGTTCTGCTCCATCATTTCCATTCCCAACGTGAGCTCTTTCGTGGAACACTCCTGGATCACCAAAGGAAGGATACACTTGCAGCAATTGTAGCCAATATAAAAAGGAATTTATTGCCACATCGTAATAAAATTATATATAAAAATGCCCAACGCGTTTCGTCTATAAATCTGTCTCAATGGCTTCGTAAACAGTTAAAAGATACAATTGCTTGTATCTTTACATTGCTTGTATCTTTTAACTGTTTACTAAAAGGGCTATTCACAGAGATCCGAACTGGCCCCGAAAGTGCAACAAACAATGAATTTCCCCATACGGTGCAATTTCGTGGTGAATCCCATAGGTTTCAATGTGAAAAATATTCCCATTTTTAATGAACTATTAAAAAGTTTATTCCTTTAATCTGCAGCAAAAAATCTATTGATTTATTTTTTTGGATTTTTTTAGGCATTTTCCGGCAAAAAGTTTTTCTAACAAACCCTTTTATTATTAGTCATAGGACCTTATATGTTATTTCCAGACATTTTTTTGCAAACAGCGTTTAAAATTTTAAACGTTGAAGGGTTTTTTTGGGGGGGTTTTTACCCCGTTTGTTGGCTTTTTCCGTCAGCTGGGCAACGTTCTGTTCGGTGGACCATTGGGTTTTTTCAGATGCGTTTGGGGTTTTTTCTGCGGTTTTGCACTGGTTTTTCTGTTCAATATGGCGGTTTTGCGGTGGATTTTCCCTGCACTTCGGGGACCCTGCGGTGAATGCTGAATTCACAGCAGAGTCGGGGAATTTGTGAAGTGCAGGGTGTCACGTCTTGGCCTTGCCCCCTGCTGGTGGTAGCAGGGATTCCTGTTTATTTTTGTTTTCAGCCTGCAGGCCATCTGTTGGGCTTATTGGCCTGCGGTCACATGACCTGTTCTGCCCTATAAGTACGACCAGGACTCCCCTTGATCCTTGGACCAGGATAGTCTTTCATACCTAGTCCCTGTATGCTGTTTACTTTGATTTGCTGTGTATGACCTCTGGCTCATGTATTTAGGATCCCTCTCTTGCCTGACCCCTCTAGTATGATATTCCGTGTATGACCTTTGGCTCTTGTATTTGGATCTCTCTTCTGTCTGTCCCCTGTACTGTACCGTGCTTAGGAATCTGTATGTCTGCATTCATCGTATGTTTGGTTTATGTTTTGTTCGTCATGCAGGCCTAGCCTAGTTAGTATCTCGAGACCACCTTTCAAGGATCTCAGTCAGGGCTTAGGGATCTTTCGAGTTTCTGTTAAAATCTTGTTTGTTCCCTGGAATCTGTATGTCTGCATTCATCGTATGTTTGGTTTATGTTTTGTTCGTCATGCAGGCCTAGCCTAGTTAGTATCTCGAGACCACCTTTCAAGGATCTCAGTCAGGGCTTAGGGATCTTTCTAGTTTCTGTTAATATCTTGGTTTGTTCCCTGGAATCTGTATACCTGCATTTATTGTCTGTCTGGTTTATGTTTTATTCATCTTGCAAACCTAGCCTAGGTAGTATTTCGAGACCATCTTTCAAGGATCTCAGTCAGGGCTTAGGGATCTTTCTAGTTTCTGTTAATATCTTGGTTTGTTCCCTGGAAGCTGTATACCTGTCCTTAAGGCTTCATCTCTGCAGATTGGGGGTTCCCCCTCACCCTATAGGGGCTCCCCGTTACATTATCCTGGTCCCAGAATAGAAGCTGGCAGGTATGTCTCATATGTATGAAGCTATATTGAACTTGGTGCTTGCTATGCTGAAAGAGCTGCAGAGGTTAATGGAGGCTCTGAGCCTATCACCTGCTGCAGCTAACGATGCAGCACCACCCTGCACTACTTGCAAATCCATGTATGAGAAGGAAAGACGCAGGTTGTATGGTCTCTGTTTTTATTGTGCAGATCCAAATCACACTATTGAGCATTGTGTATTAAAACCTGTTAAGCAATGGCAGGGGAACCATATATCCAGGTATCGCTATGGAGGTACTGGTGTGTCCTCCATAGGCATCCAGACTGGCAGAATAGCCACCTCAAATCTGGTGAATCATGGGATCACTATGCCCTCGTCTCCCAGTGAGGTTTCAGTGTCTCCGGTTGGGAACGCTTATGCCAGCCATGTCTGTATCCACTAGTACGCTGCCAGCCATGTCTGTATCCACTGGCACGCTGCCAGCCACGTTTGTATCCACTGGCACGCTGCCAGCCATGTCTATATCCACTGGAACACTGCCAGCCAGGTCTATATCCACTGGCACGCTGCCAGCTATGCCTGTTCCCACTGCAATGAAATGCCAGCCATGTCTGTATCTACTGACACGATGCCAGTCATGTCTGCTTCCCCTGCACGATGCCAGCCATGTCTGCTTCCCCTGGCACGATGTCAGCCATGTCTGTATCCACTGGCACGATGCCAGCCATGTCTGTATCCACTGGCTTGCTGCCAGCCATGTCTGTATCCACTGGCACGCTGCCAGCCATGCCTGTTTCCACTGGCAATGAAATGCCAGCCATGTCTGTATCTATTGGCACGATGCCAGCCATGTCTGTATCTACTGGCACGCTGCCAGCCATGCCTGTTCCCACTGGCAATGAAATGCCAGCCATGTCTGTATCTACTGGTACAATGCCAGCCATGTCTGTATCTACTGGCACGATGCCAGCCATGTCTGTATCCACGGCACGATGCCAGCCATGTCTGTATCCACTGGCATGATGCCAGCCATGTCTGTATCCACTGGCACGCTGCCAGCCATGCCTGTTCTCACTGGTAATGAAAAGCCAGCCATGCCTGTTCCCACTGGCAATGAAATGCCAGCCATGTCTGTATCTACTGGCACGAAGCCAGCCATGTCTGTATCCACTGGCACGCTGCCAGCCATGCCTGTTCTCACTGGTAATGAAAAGCCAGCCATGCCTGTTCCCACTGGCAATGAAATGCCAGCCATGTCTGTATCCACTGGCACGCTGCCAGCCATGCCTGTTCTTACTGGTAATGAAAAGCCAGCCATGCCTGTTCCCACTGGCAATGAGATGCCAGCCATGTCTGTCTCTATTGGCACGATGCCAGCCATGTCTGTATCTACTGGCACGAAGCCAGTCATGTCTGTATCCACCGGCACGATGCCAGCCATGCCTGTTCTTACTGGTAATGAAAAGCCAGCCATGCCTGTTCCCACTGGCAATGAGATGCCAGCCATGTCTGTATCTATTGGCACGATGCCAGCCATGTCTGTATCTACTGGCACGCTGCCAGCCATGCCTGTTCTCACTGGTAATGAAAAGCCAGCCATGCCTGTTCCCACTGGCAATGAAATGCCAGCCATGTCTGTTTCTACTGGCACGAAGCCAGCCATGTCTGTATCCACTGGCACGCTGCCAGCCATGCCTGTTATCACTGGTAATGAAAAGCCAGCCATGCCTGTTCCCACTGGCGGTGAAATGCCAGCCATGTCTGTATCCACTGGCACGCTGCCAGCCATGCCTGTTCTTACTGGTAATGAAATGCCAGCCATGTCTGTAGCTACTGGCACGAAGCCAGCCATGTCTGTTCCCACTGGCAATGAAAAGCCAGCCATGTCCGCTTCCCCTGGCAAAAAGCCAGCCATGTCTGTATCTACTGGCATGAAGCCAGCCATGTCTGTATCTACTGGCATGAAGCCAGCCATGCCTGTATCTACTGGCATGAAGCCAGCCATGTCTGTATCTACTGGCACGCTGCCAGCCATGCCTGTTCTCACTGGTAATGAAAAGCCAGCCATGCCTGTTCCCACTGGCAATGAAGTGCCAGCCATGTCTGTATCCACTGGCACGAAGCCAGCCATGTCTGTATCCACTGGCACGAAGCCAGCCATGTCTGTATCCACTGGCACGAAGCCAGCCATGTCTGCTTCCTCTGGCACGAAGCCAGCCATGTCTGTATCCACTGGCACGAAGCCAGCCATGTCTGTATCCACTGGCACGAAGCCAGCCATGTCTGTATCCACTGGCATGAAGCCAGCCATGTCTGTCCTACTGGCACGCTGCCAGCCATGCCTGTTCTCACTGGTAATGAAAAGCCAGCCATGCCTGTTCCCACTGGCAATGAAGTGCCAGCCATGTCTGTATCCACTGGCACGAAGCCAGCCATGTCTGTATCCACTGGCACAAAGCCAGCCATGTCTGTATCCACTGGCACGAAGCCAGCCATGTCTGTATCCACTGGCACGAAGCCAGCCATGTCTGCTTCCTCTGGCACGAAGCCAGCCATGTCTGTATCCACTGGCACGAAGCCAGCCATGTCTGTATCCACTGGCACGAAGCCAGCCATGTCTGTATCCACTGGCACGAAGCCAGCCATGTCCGCTTCCCCTGGCATGAAGCCAGCCATGTCTGCTTCCCCTGGCACGAAGCCAGCCATGTCTGCTTCCCCTGGCACGAAGCCAGCCATGTCTGCTTCCCCTGGCACGAAGCCAGCCATGTCTGCTTCCCCTGGCACGAAGCCAGCCATGTCTACTTCCCCTGGCACGAAGCCAGCCATGTCGGGTACTGGTAATGAGAAGCCAGCCATGTCGGGTACTGACAATATGTCATTCGTGATGCCTGAGGCTGGTACCTTGCCAGTGGTGTCCGGGACAAGCTGTACGTCAGCAATGACAGCTGTACCCAGGTTAGACGAGACAGCTGTGACCACGTTTTGTTATGAGGCCGATGTGCCTGGATTGGCACATGAGACCACTGTGCCCTTGCCCCACAGTGAGTCCAGTGTTGTCCCCACCATTGTCAAGCCTTGTGAGGTGGTCACAAAGTCTAAGAGAAGACAAGAAAAGGTGATCAACCCTAGCCAATCTGGTTCTGAAACTGCCACACTTTGTTCTGGTTCCATTGATACTACACCCTCTAAGTCCGAGGTTGCCTTACTCCGCACAGTAATCAGGGAAATTCAGCAAGCTGGTGGTTTAAAGGGTATTGAGATCCCTAAATCACATTGTGTTCCCACGGAATATATACGGACGCCTTCTGGCTTTGGATGCGTGAGAGGCACTGGGTAGTGCTCCAGAGACACCCTGACATTCTGAAAGGGCTGTTGGAAGACTCTGATTCAGATGATCCACAATATACTCCTCCTGGGGAGAGGTGTAAGATTGTTGTGGCGCCAACTGTACCATGTCCTGGTGATGTCCCATATCCCGAGAGTGTACCAGTCATGCACACACCCTGTACTGTATCGGTCGGGGCACGTTTAATGGCAAGGTCATTGTCTCTGGGGTAGACAGTAAGTCCACTGTGTCTAGTGGTTCCACTGTGGGTTGTAATATACAATCTCGGGGCACGACTACCGTCACTGGATCTGGCAGTACCTCTAATACCTCTATGTACCATGGTGTGGACGGAACTCCTAGATCACGGTCCAGGAGACGCAAGAGGACTAACCATAAACAACCTGGGACTGATGATTCACTCCGTTCAAGGTCCAAGGTACTCATGCCGTCGGACCCTCGGGTACGAGACCCTAGCCCGGTTGCCGAGGGTTGTGTACGGGCCTCTAATGGTGCAGTGATCTGCAGAGAGGACCTGGAGGTTTACGAAAGAGCTTTGCTTGCTCAGGCACATGCTGACTACTCTGAGTCTGAGTGGGATTCCAATGGGTACTGGTGACTGGTCTTGTCCGTTTTCATGCCATCCATGTTTTCTTTCTTGGGTGCCCAGGAGGTCACCCGTAAGGGAGGGGGTTATGTCACATCTTGCCTTGCCCCCTGCTGGTGGTAGCAGGGATTCCTGTTTATTTTTGTTTTCAGCCTGCAGGCCATCTGTTGGGCTTATTGGCCTGCGGTCACATGACCTGTTCTGCCCTATAAGTACGACCAGGACTCCCCTTGATCCTTGGACCAGGATAGTCTTTCATACCTAGTCCCTGTATGCTGGTTTACTTTGATTTGCTGTGTATGACCTCTGGCTCATGTATTTAGGATCCCTCTCTTGCCTGACCCCTCTAGTATGATATTCCGTGTATGACCTTTGGCTCTTGTATTTGGATCTCTCTTCTGTCTGTCCCCTGTACTGTACCGTGCTTAGGAATCTGTATGTCTGCATTCATCGTATGTTTGGTTTATGTTTTGTTCGTCATGCAGGCCTAGCCTAGTTAGTATCTCGAGACCACCTTTCAAGGATCTCAGTCAGGGCTTAGGGATCTTTCGAGTTTCTGTTAAAATCTTGGTTTGTTCCCTGGAATCTGTATGTCTGCATTCATCGTATGTTTGGTTTATGTTTTGTTCGTCATGCAGGCCTAGCCTAGTTAGTATCTCGAGACCACCTTTCAAGGATCTCAGTCAGGGCTTAGGGATCTTTCTAGTTTCTGTTAATATCTTGGTTTGTTCCCTGGAATCTGTATACCTGCATTTATTGTCTGTCTGGTTTATGTTTTATTCATCTTGCAAACCTAGCCTAGGTAGTATTTCGAGACCATCTTTCAAGGATCTCAGTCAGGGCTTAGGGATCTTTCTAGTTTCTGTTAATATCTTGGTTTGTTCCCTGGAAGCTGTATACCTGTCCTTAAGGCTTCATCTCTGCAGATTGGGGGTTCCCCCTCACCCTATAGGGGGCTCCCCGTTACACAGGGAACTAAAGAGGTGCTCTTTGAATAACCCTCTAAGTGTTCCCCGAAAGAGCTCACACTGGGAATGGAAATGATGGACTAGAGCCAGTTAATACCTTCTATCTTGGGCTGATTTATTAACACGATAGAAAAAACGGAGAAAGCGCCGGTGTAGATCCCACAACCACGGTACGCCAGATGCAAGATATATCACACCCAAGATATTGTCAATATGTGACTGTAAATGGGGGAATACAATTACCAGAGAATGTGCATGTAGCCAGGTCAACGTTCTTATGAACATGTAAGAGAGAAAAAGCAAAAACACATTGCGCAATACATATATACTAAATGATACAGTGATGTTCTGGTATTGAAAATCCACTCACATGGACCAGAGCCTGTACAATTCAAGGCTCTATATGGAAGCATTGGGTCCCTTCAGGGATGACCCCGTCCCTCTTCATATACCCTCAGAATGTAGAGCGGATACCATGTAGGGATGAACACAGAGATAGACCATAGCGTGATATAGTAACAAAAGACAAATAGTTCAAGCTCTCAATAGGGCCAAACTCACGTGGTATAGAGCCTGTGTCGTGTCCACTGGCTCCGTATTGAAGCTTAGGTGTGTTGCGGACACACCAAACCCCCTTGTACCAGCAAAGGATATACTTCTATTGTAGATGTAAATTTTTTTTTAAATTTAATATAAAACATAAACCAAAACGCGTTTCGCCGTAACAACGGCTTCATCAGTCGGGTGTGATATATCTTGCATCTGGCGTACCGTGGTTGTGGGATCTACACCGGCGCTTTCACCATTTTTTCTATTGTGGATAATTGTTTGAGCTTTGTGGGGATAGCCCTTGGGAGATATAGCAGCCGGAGTGGCCCGTAACCGTGGTGCTTTTCCCTCCACCTTTTTTGCCAGTTCAGCGCTACTTACTTAATTTATACCATGATTTATTAACACGGTATTGTTGAGTGTTCCCTTATCATAGGATCATTGGAGCTCCCGTTTTTTGTGATTATATGCAGAGTGTGTATAGAGACATGGAATACCTCCAGTGAAGCTAGACCCACCTCTATATAAGTTAAGTATTTTGTGTGATTTTAAATTGTCTGTTTAGGTTTATGTAAAAGTATAAAAATAAAAAAATAAATTTTTTCTAACGCAGCACTATTCTTCACTTTACAGTTATAAAGTGAACAATGCAGCTGCACTAACTCACCTTCTCATTTCCCACCATGGGAGAAATTGTGGAGGTGATTTATTTATTGTTCCATCTAAAACACAAGCTCTGCTGCAAGGAGAGAGGTGGCCATTTGTACACCTGTATCGCCATTCCTTACACCCCACAAAGTCAAGTTAGGTTTGATTGGACAGGTCATGTAAAATGTAAAAACAAAAACAACAACAAAGGACCCCCTTTTTTTTTGTTCCAAAGCAAGTTTTGATATCCTATTGAAAATTGCTGGAGTGGTAGAAAAGTCACATCTTGAAAAAGACCCTCAGCTGCAGCCGTATTTTGATGCTCCTGGCTGAAATGGAGCATTATTTTCCATATCTAGGGTTAGGCTTAGAAATTAAGTTTAGGGTTAGGTTATTTGTGCTTGTTTAACCTGAGCCCTAAGATTCTATTCCATGTATGCTTCATTTTAAGACAACAGATTCTGCCCCTTCTTTTGATAAGAGTTCAGTGAATAAATGGTTTTCAGTTTCTGAAAATGTTTTTTTTTAGGTGGGTAGGGGCACTCCAGATTTCTGTGACCACAGGCTACTGAAATTTAAATCCAGCCCTGCAGGCAGGAGAAGAATACTGCAATGTAGAGCCAGGAATGGGCACAGGGAGGCAGAGGAGGGACTTGTAACATGGAGGTAGAGGCAGAACTGGGAACAGGGACGTAGAGGCAGGACTGGGAACAGGGAGGCAGAGACAGGACTCACAGGAGGACAGAGTAAGTACAGAGCCAGAGAGCAGGCTGAAGACTTGGGACGCAGGTGTCTTAAAGGCACTGGAGTAGCTGGGTGTTACAGCAGCTGGGGTTTACTGGTCTCCGGCTTGTGGATCAGACCCAAACCTGTTTCAGTGTTCATCCCTCCTCTCCAGTCAAGCTGATCTGCAGCAGCTTTCCTTCTCTCACAACCCTCAGCCAGAACTTAGTGTAGGGAAGTACTGGTAGAATATTATTTTATTGGAAATGGGGACCAGTTCTATGGGAGACTGGGAGGGGGAGGTAAGAAGACATAATCAACTAATCAATACATTATCTACATGAGGGGGATTTGAATTCCTTCAGTAGATTTATTTATTTATTTATAAAGGATTTTACCAGGAAGGATACATTGAGATTTCTCTTGGTTTCAAGTATGTCCTGGGTTCGAGAACATTGAATTGTTACAGTCGTTACAGAAATACAAAGTAATAAAATGCAAGCTATAAAAAAAAACAGCAGAAATATACATATTAACAGAAAATAAATATATTCACTATGTTACAAGTTTACAGTTGCATTCTGTATTGAGGTCTTTTAATAGGGAGCTCTTAAGTGACTTTAGACTGGGGGAAGATTTCATAGCGTCTGGGAGGTTGTTCCATAATTGCGGTGCTCTGTAGGAAAATGAGGATTGAGCCACTTTCTTTTTGTATTGTGGTACTGCAAGTAAGGTGCTGGACCTGGATCGGAGGTTATAGGATGAGGGAACTGCTGGGGGAAGCAGCCTATTCAGATAGGGTGGCAGCTTTCCAGAAAAGCTCCTAAACACCAGGTTGGAAGGGTGAAGGGTGCATCTAGATTCCAGCGACGGCCAGTTTAGTTCTTTTAACATGTCACAATGGTGGGTCATGTAGTTACATTGTAGCACAAAGCGTCAGAATGAGTTATACAATGTAGTAAGTTTCTGGAGGTGTGTTTGCGGGGCAGCTGCATACACTACATCTCTGTATTCAATAGCCAGTATAAGCATTTGTTGTACAATCTGCTTTCTTACCGCGGGGCTCAGGCAGGATTTGTTTCTGTACAGGGCACCTAGTTTGGGGTAAAGTTTAGATGAGAGTTTTTCGATGTGGGGGCCAAAGGATAGATTTGGGTTTAACCACATACCTAGATATTTGAGAGAAGTAACTGTGGTCAGCGTGTCATTTGAATTTTGTCCTGACACATAGATGGGGATTTTGCAATTTATGTAGTTTAAGTGCTGTTTCAAAGAGCATCGTAACAGTTTTGGCAGTATTTAGAAAAAGTTTGTTCTCTGCGATCCACTTTTCTACCTCTGTGAATTGTTCTTGCAGCACTGCCTCCAGCTTCGGGAGATTTGGTTTGCTGGTATAGATTACACTGTCGTCTGCGTACATGTGTACAGTTGAGGCTTTGCAGACATTGGGCAGATCATTTATGAATATCGTGAATAGCAGGGGGCCGAGTATTGAGCCTTGGGGTACACCGCATGTGACTGGTAGGGGGAGGGAGGGGCTGCCAGAAATGGACACATATTGCGATCGATCGGATACATACGATTGAAACAAGGTTAGCATGTGATCACCAATACCAGAGTTTTTAAGTTTTTGTAATAAGATGCCATGGTCCAAGGCCTTGGCAAAATCAAATAAGATGACTCCAGTTAGGTTTCCTTGTTCCATGCCAGCTTGGATATCATTACAAACTTTTAAAACGGCAGTTGTAGTTGAATGATTTGAACAAAAGCTGGATTTGATCGGGAGTTAAATAGTTCCGATACTGATAATAATCGCGTAATTGAGTGTAGACACGTTTTTCCAGAATTTTTGACATTATAGGGAGCAATGATATCGGGCGGTAGTTGGATACCAAAGTATTGTCTCCACTTTTATGGATAAATGCAGAAACCAAATCAGTACACACTAGACAAGATTAGCAAACGGAGAACATCAGATCAATCTTGGGTCAAACAGTTACACAGATGGCAAGAACATTAAGTCTACATTGTATCACTAACATAAACCAATGCCTAAAATACAGTTTCAAGATGGAAATACATTTAACCCGTTAACCTTTAGCTGCCCACTTATGTGCTTGAGACTTGGCTGTGTCACATTTGGTCCGAGGCCACTTGGCAGGAGGCAGCATCCACACTTCTCCAACAAGCACAGAGTCCATGTACAGTGTGGACAAGGGTGCCAAGGAGGATGAGGGCACAAAGGTAGAGGAGGCTTTGGTTATACAGGTGTCTCAAAATCAAAAATCAGAGGCTTCAGAATGCACCTACTTTGTGAAAGCTCACAGAATCAATGCAGAAAACAGGTGAATTGGGTGTAACTCTATTTCCAGGCAACTCCATAAAACTGATGAATGACTAAGGTTGTGGTAGACTGGATGGATCAAGGTGGAGCAAAATTGGATCATGCAAAAGGATGGTATGCATCTGAGCACAAGGTGAAATCAGGCAAAACCTTAGAGGATACCTGAAGATACAACACTGAATCAGCCAGCCAGATCTCTGGTCATATTGAACATCAGTGAGGACTGACCTGAGCTTCAGGGGGAGAGGAAACCAATTTGGATCCCTCCCATTTTAGATTGTCTTCCAATGCTTCGGCTTCTTGCAAGCCCAAGCATATCACGTCTGTGTTGGAAATACAAAAGCATGTACTATAACATTTAACCTGCAGGTGGTGCTGTTGTTAAAGGGTACTATGGGTTCTGCACTTGTTGGTATATTCACAGGAAGGAAGTCATTTGTTTCTCTCTCTCACTTCCTTGATTTCTCCCTGTGTAATGCCTCCTGATTTCAGTCACTAGTCTGACATAGTTGTTTATTGTTTAATGCACAAAGTAAAGTTTATTGCTGCAAGTTCACAAGATTCCAGTGCCTCTATCATACATAACAGTCTGGAGGATTAGAGACCAGCGCTGCAATGGATACAAGGTGTGACGAAAGCGCCACTTTAAAGTTTATTTGCCTTTATTGTCTCTGTATATAGTGTAGAGTGTTGTGTGATGTGCTGTGTCAAAGTGTGTATCTGTATGTTACAGTTATAAGTTGTTATATTTTCCACTCACTAAACCGTAGGAGAGTACCCTTGCTCAAGAGCTTGCACTCTAAACTCCTGTGTTTCCCTCTCTGTAAGAAGACTCATTTGTTCCCCTCTCTGCATATTGTAGACTTACTCCTTTGTTTCCCTCTAGTCTCAGCACACTGTTTAGAGAAAACGCATGTGTAAACATTACATTGTGTTGAATGTCTTTTCTATTGTCCAGTGGTTGGAGCCTGTTGTTATTTGTAATGTATTCTGGAAGGGAGGGGGTTGTCTCACCTGTGTGTATTTGAAAAAAAGAAGCATTCTCCATTTGGATTTTGAATGAGCAACATCTCTTCATACAGTTTACGTGTCGTCTATACTGTATCTGGATACAAGCTCCGTCTTATACAGCGGAAAGGGGCGCTTGGGATACTAGGTTCCTTAACACTGGTTGGCAGCACTGTGGGATTGCCCTTTCCAGCTGGAGGAGCTGGAGACCAAAGGCTCGAGTGTGTGCAGACCAGAGCGAGATGGAGATTCTCGATGAGGTACGGAGACGCCTCAGTAAATATGGACCAAACTCCAGCATGGACCTGTTCCAGAGCGTGTGGACAGATGACTGCTTGTTGCAGCAAGAGAAAGCTGTGTGGGCTGAGGAAAAGGTTGTCACTCAGGATGTGGAGTGCAACGAGGACAAGTTCTCGGTCTGGATCGTGCCAGAGGACATTGGCAGCCAGGAGGATTGCCTGGTAACGGTGAGAGAGCGTGAAAGCCTCGCCAGTGAGTTACTAGGAGGCTGGACAGCCGGCCCTGATAGCCCACAGAGTGCTCCAAGCCAAGGATGGCTGAGGGAGCTGGAAGGCCTAGAGTTGATGGGGCCAGCAATGGATTTAAAACATTTGCAGAATGCTGCACAGCAACAAGTTCCCGAGAACCCTGGAGGAAGCCTCCCCACACCAGCCAGCGGGAAGAGAAAGAAAAAGAGGGGCGGCCGAGTTAAAACAGAGCAGAGGGAAACGCCTTCACAGCCCCCGAATTACAGCATTAAGCCACCTTCCAGCAGGCCGTATCAGGGCACTGGAGAGTCTGGCACCCAGACTGTTCCCGTCCTGAAAGATGAGGCCACGCAGATCATGGACAGTCTGGTCAGCTCATTACAGGCTGACTTGCGTGATGCTCGGGCAGAGCTATTGGCCCTGGCAGAGACATTACAGGACCATCAGGATAAACTGCAAGCTGTCACGGAGGAGAGATATTTCCACTGCAATGAAGCACGAGAACAGGCAGCCACTAGACGACAACTGTCGGCCCAGGTTCGTGCCTGCGAGGACAATACCAACAACCTGCACAGTGGAGCCCATGCGCAAATAAAGAAGCTGGAGCTCGGCTCCCGTATAACGATTGAGCAGCTAGAGGCCGAGCAGCGAACTGGAGCTGCTTTACACATAGAAAGGACTGCTTTTAAAATTCGCCTGGAGAACTGTGAGCAGGAGTTGGAGTAGACACAGCTCCTGCGGGACACTATGCAGGCCCGGGCCTGTGAGCAGCAAGAGGAAATACAGCTGCTCCAGAACCAACTTCAGCTGTGCCAATGCCACCTGCAAGAAACTGATGCAGCTCTGAAAGAGAGCCTTGCTCAAGCAAAGGCAAGCGAGATGGAGGTGAGCCGTCTGACACACCAACTGGAGGTATCGGCGCAGGAGCACTGGGGCACTGCCAGCCACTTGAAGGCTGAGCTTGAGAGGACACAAGCACAGTGCCAGTGGCTTCAAGAGGAGCTGTCTCTGTTACGAGCTACCAGCACTAACTTGCCCACCACGGAGGAGAGCAGCACAACAGGGGGTCGAGTCATTGCCCCTGTTATATTTTGCACTGAAGTGCGATTCTACCCAGTGTTGCTGGAGGCTGTCCTGGCATCCACGTGAGACTGGACCCCAAGGAAAATGGGGACCCCCCAGTACGCCACCTTGCCCAGAAGATCGGTGAGTGATCACCCTGGGAGGCTGCTAGGTTCCTGGTCCCCGGAAGAATTGCACCCATTTGGGATTGTGGGGTGGGCCCCTTTTGAATGTCTGGGAGGGGGGCATCAGCAGAAGGAGAGGCTAGGGACTGGGACTGCTGACTGCATTCAGGTCCTGGGTCCGCAGAGATGCCCTGGAGAGAGAAAGATATGGTGGGGAATTTCAGTGTGCCCACTAATGAACATTTTATGCCTGTGGACTGTGGTGGCCTGTTGCCTGGCGCACTGGACAAGAGGGGTGGCTTGCCTCTTACCCCAGGACTATGGACCCACAACCAACCAGGGGTACCCTGCAGCAACCGTCAGACTCTGCTGAAGGTGTTTGTGTGCCAGCACCCTGGAACTTTGCAGCTGGCGCAAAAATGGACAGAGTGAAAGGTCTTGTCAGTGGCAAGCGATCCGTTGGGATCAAAGCTCGCCGTGACGATCTGGAAGGGGGAAATGTGACGAAACCGCCACTTAAAAGTTTATTTGCATTTATTGTCTCTGTATATAGTGTAGAGTGTTGTGTGATGTGCTATGCTGTGTCAAAGTGTGTATCTGTATGTTACAGTAATATATTTTTCACTCACTAAACCATAGGAGAGGACCCTTGCTCAAGAGCTTGCACTCTAACCTCCTGTGTTTCCCTCTCTGTAAGAAGACTCCATTGTTCCCCTCTCTGAATATTGTAGACTTACTCCTTTGTTTCCCTCTAGTCTCAGCACACTGTTTAGAGAAGACGCATGTGTAAACATTACATTGTGTTGAATTTCTTTTCTATTGTCCAGTGGTTGGAGCCTGTTGTTATCTGTAATGTATTCTGGAAGGGAGGGGGTTGTCTCACCTGTGTGTATTTGAAATAAAGAAGCATTCTCCATTTGGATTTTGAATGAGCAACATCTCTTCATACAGTTTACGTGTCGTCTATACTGTATCTGGATACAAGCTCCGTCTTATACAGCGGAAAGGGGTGCCTGGGATACTAGGATCCTTAACACAAGGTTAGTTATTCTTTAAAAACTCTAATATTAAAATGGGAGGGGTTGTATTAGGGGCAAGGAAGGGTTAATGTTTAACCCCTCTGTGTCCCCCTCCCTTTTCATCCCAAGACTATCCCATTAATGGGAGAATGCAGCAATTCAACATTAACTGTCATTTTTATATCCATTTGGTCTTACAAATATTGGTTTGTATTTTCCCTCGCCGTCTTTTAGTATTACTTGCTTTACTGTATACACAATATCACAAGTCATCTCATAATTTCACACAGGGAAAATTACCTGCAAAAACACTACCTGCAATGAAGTAGAACACTTACAGGGTTATTAAAAGAGCACCAAAATTTAACCAGAATTTCGGTGTTCTTTCGTTGCTCCGCACTTCGGGGAATCAAATTCCCCGACCCTGAGTTGAATTCAGTATCCACCGCAGGGTCCGCGAAGTGCAGGGAACAAGCCGCCAAACGCATACGAAAAATCACAAAAAAACGCAGAACACATCTGAAAAATGCAGAGAAAACACTGATTCGATCCAAAAAAAGCCAACGACCCACCGAACATAGCACAGAGCAGCCACTGGAAAACGCCAACAAGCGAACCAACAGGTAAAAAATCCCACCACAACCTTTTACCCCTTCACTACCGATATCAAGATATCTCGGGCTTCTGGTGCCCCAATATCGAGATATCTCGATACGCTGAGTTCAAACTAATTTCATTTGCTTTTGGGCTGCAGAAGGTGCCCCCAATGTTTTAGCCTTGTGTACATAATGCCCAAAGAGCTAAAACTGTAAAATCAGCTGCTCAAAGCTCTGAAATATCGGGTTTTCAGCAGTCGATGCAGGAAGAAATAGAAGAAAATAGACCAGCCGCTCAAACCTCTAACTCAACTTATCAGTAGATGGCGCCATCTACTGGCCTAAAATAGTTATTTAGACTAAGAAAAACAATAGGTATAAGCTCAAATATTTCTTAACTTATAATTAATTAAAAACGATTTTTCAAAAAAAAATTGTTTCTGACAATCACTTTGGAAAATCACTTGGTGAAGGGGTTAAAAGCTGTTTTCAAACTACTGCACAAAAATGCCTGGAATTAATATATAAGGTCCTATAAATAAATACTGTTACAGAAAACCAAAAAAAGTCAGAAAAAAGTTCGCCTAAAAGTAAATAAAGAGACTTTTTGCTGCTAATTAAAAGATTAAACAGTTTAATGAAAATGGGAATATGTTTTACATGAAAACCTATGGGATTCGCCTGATTAAACCTGCCGAATGAAAGCACCCAAAATCAGGACATTTCCCTGACATTTCAGTGCTGTTCAGTGTTCTTTGAATAGATTAACGATTACTTCTCAATGAGTAGTTCTCTGCCATCGAACAGGTACTGTATTTTGCTGGCAATTCGTCATTATTTGGCAAACTGCCTTCTTTTTGGATAGCCGCATGGCTCCGATATTGCACCGTTCAGTGTAATTTCGGAGCCAATTCGGCTCTTTAACCACTTTTGTTCATTGCAACTAATTCCCTTGGAAAGCCACTTGCTAGCTTTTATGATAAATGGAGCTAACTTAAGGGGTTATTCAGAGAGCACTGAAATATCAGTGAAAAACCCTTAATTGCGCCAAATCCATGTACCAAACGCCGTTGATGAAACCGCCGAGAAACCACCAAATCGATCTGATAAACATAGAAACATAGGTTCTTATCTGCCGACATGTTTCTTTCGGCCCATCTAGTCTGCCCGATTACATGGATACTTAACCTGCATTTATCTTTTGTTTAGGATAGCCTTATGCCTATCCTATGCTTGCTTAAATTCAATTACTGTTTTGGCCTCTACCACTTCCACTGGAAGGCTGTTCCATGTATCCACCACCCTCTCAGTAAAATAATGCTTCCTGATGTTACTTTTAAACCTTTGCCCCTCTAATCTAAGACTATGTCCTCTTGTTTTGCTACTTTGTTTCCTTTTAAATATACTCCCTTCCTCTACCTTGTGGATTCCCTTTACGTATTTAAATGTTTCTATCATATCTCCTCTGTCTCGTCTTTTTTCCAAGCTGTACATGTTAAGATCATTAAGCCTTTCCTGGTAACTTTTCTCCTTCAAGCCGTACACCATTTTAGTAGCCCTTCTCTGAACTCTCTCTAAGATGTCTATATCCTTCTGGAGATATGGTCTCCAGTACTGCACACAGTACTCCAAGCGAGGTCTCACCAGTGCTCTGTACAGTGGCATGAGCACTTCCCTTTTCCTACTGCTAATACCTCTCCCTACACAACCAAGCATTCTGATAGCATTTCCTGCTGCTCTATTACATTGACTACTTACCCTTAGATCCTCTGAAATAATAACCCCTAAATCCCTTTCCTCAGATGTTGAGGTTAGGACTGTATCAAATATTATATATTCAGCCCTTGGGTTTTTACGTCCCAGGTGCATTATCTTGCACTTATCCACATTAAAACTAGGGATGTGCGTTTCGGGTTTCGGAATTTCGGAATTTTCACGAAATTTCCCGATTCGTGTTTTCGGATGCGGCCGAATTTCTGAAAATTTTTAGATCCGAAAATGTCAGATCCGAAACGTTTTCCGAGCCGAAACGAAATATTTTCGGATTTTTCGAATGGACTTGAAATGTGTCAAACGAGGAGAACAGACGTTCCGAAAAAATGAAAATTTCCCGAAAAACGAAAATTTTCCGAAAAACAAAAATCTTCTGAAAAACGAAAATTTTCCGAAAAAACGAAAACTCGATACAAAAACCGAGCACAGTGACACGAAAATACGAAAAATGGTCGATATTCCGAAAAAAAAATGTACCCGAAAAACGAGCCGAACCGAATCGAATCGAAACCGGTCGAAACGAGCCGAATCGAAAAGTTTAAAAATCCGAAAAATTGAACCGAATCGAACCGAAAAAAAAATCGGTGCACAAGCCTAAAAAAACTCAATTGCCACAGCTCCGACCATTTTTTTAGTTTACCTAAATCATTTGTCATTTGGCTGATCCCTCCAGGAACGTCAACTCTGTTGCAAATCTTTGTGTCATCAGCAAAAAGACATACTTTTCCATTAATACCTTCTGCAATATCACGAATAAAAATATTAAAGAGAATGGGTCCAAGTACTGACCCCTGAGGTACCCCACTGGTAACAAGACCTTGCGCCGAATAAACTCCATTTACCACAACCCTCTGTTGCCTGTCACTCAGCCACTGCCTAATCCATTCAACAATATTGGAATCCAAGCTCAAAGATTGCATTTTATTGGTAAGCCTTCTATGCGGAACAGTATCAAAAGCCTTACTGAAATCTAAATAAGCAATGTCTACTGCACCACCTGTGTCTATTATTTTTGTTACCCAATCAAAGAAATCAATAAGATTAGTTTGGCATGATCTCCCTGAGGTAAACCCATGTTGTTTCTGATCCTGTAATCTATGTGTTTTTAGATGTTCAACAATCCTTTCCCTTAACATGGTTTCCATTAATTTCCCCACTACTGACGTAAGACTAACTGGCCTATAGTTCCTCGATTCCTCCCTACTACCCTTCTTGTAAATGGGCACAACATTTGCTAATTTCCAGTCTTCTGGGACGACTCCCTTTAACAAGGATTGGTTAAATAAACTTGGTTAAACGGTTTTGCTATTACATCACTGAGCTCTTTTAATAATTTAGGGTGGATCCCATCAGGCCCCAATGACTTATTTGTCTTTACTTTAGACAGCTGCTGTAGAACCTCCTCCTCTGTAAACTGATATGTAAATGTCTCGTTAGTGTTTCCTCCTAACTGAGGTCCCTTTCCTTCCTTTTCTTCTGCAAAGACTGAACAAAAATATTAATTGAGGCAGTCAGCGAGACTTTTATCCTCTTCTTCGCATCCTCAAACTACTGAAAAATCACCACAGCGATCCAAAAAACTGCCAAATTGATCTGCCAATCTGTCTACCAGACTGCCAAACACATCAGACAAAAGCTGACCAGCCGCCGAACAGGGGTAAAAAAAAAAAAAACTTTTAGAACGGCGTTTTTAAAAAATCTTTTGCATTAAAATAATATAAAATGTCCTATGAATAACAATAAAAAGGAGTTACAGAATAAAAAAAAGACATGTAAAAAAAATCAGAAACAATAATTTCACAGAAAAAAAAAAAAAATGCCTAAATAATTCTGAAAAACTAAAATAGACTTTTTGTTGCAAATGAAAAGAATAAACAGATGAATAAATATTTAAGAAACACAGGGAATTTCTTTTACATTGAAACCTATGGATTCGCCTGCTTAAACCTGTTGAATGAAACCACTGAAAATCAGGGCATTTCTTTTTTCTTTTCTTTTTTATTGTAATATGTTTTTTATTTTGAAGAGAAGTCAGCAAGACAAACAGAAATAAAATTAAATGGCCCCGCAGGACCACAACAAGGCATGTACTAAAACACACATAAAAACGTAAAAGAAAAACAAACGTCGTCTGGAAGGACAGGTGATCTACTCAGGGAAACAACAAAAAAAAAGATATAACCAGTGGACCTCACACATAAGGGTTCGAACAGCAAAAACTAGGGATGCACCGATACTAGTATCGATATCGGTGCCGATGCCGAGTATTTGGGCGAGTACTCGCCCAAATGCTCCGATGCCTAGCCCGAGTACATTTGCTGCACCCGCCGCATGAAACCGCCGGGGAAGGACCGGCCGTCCATGGAGCGCCGAGTTCTCGGAAAGGCACAGCCGTCCAGCGCCTGATGACCTAATCAGAGGGAGCCGGCGGTTCACAGGGCGCGCCGCGTGACATCTGCCGCCCTATGTTCTGGCACCAGAGGAGACGTGGCCACGCTCTGACAAGGCGGCCGGCTCTGACAAGGCACCCTGATACCGCACAGAAGTCGGACCCCTGCCATCCCTGGAAGCGGCTGCGGCCTGAGCGCAGCCATGTTCTGGAGGATCCTGCAGGAAGTGGACCCCGCGGGCAGCACGTGAACACCGCTTCCTAGTCCGGGGTGTGTTAGTGGATGGCTCCCGGAATGTGTCACAGTGAGCTGTGGCCGCCGCCTGGGCCCTGTGTGTGAAACCTGGTGCCTCCCTGCCTGCCGGACCAGCCCTGCATACGGCATGCTTACCAACCTGAACAGTAAGTGTATGAGTGTATGTCCTTATTGCCAATGTTGGAGGTCTAGTGGTATCCTAAACCTGTTGCAATTCCTTACAGAGTGCAGGGAGATAACCAGGGAAGGAGCAGATGACATCCTCAATTTAGACATCATTAAAGAAATATTTTTATAATTACAAAATGTTTCAGCTATCTCCTGAGGCTCCTACAGATTGGATAATGGAGTTTGGAGGTGTAATATGATGTAACAGGGGTATGGAGGTGTAATATGATGTAATGGGTATGGAGGTGTAATATAATGTAATGGGTATGGAGGTGTAATATAATGTAACGGGTATGGAGGTGTAATATGATGTAACAGGGGTATTTAGGTGTAATATGATGTAACAGAGGTATGGAGGTGTAATATGATGTAACAGGGGTATGGAGGTGTTTATGAGGGTGTCACAGAGCTCCATAGTAACTGAGTTTTATTGTTGTGCAGCTCTTCCAGAGCGGGAGATCTGCATTTTGCTATTAGAAAGGGTAGCCAAATGATTGACTACTGTAGAGCTTCTTAGATACCAAATCCAGAGCCACTAAGGGGATAACCCAATATAACAAGAAAAGGGGGGGGGCGGAGCTAGCCGAGGAAGCGAGCGGCTGCATGTTGAAGGAGCTCCGTGATAAACACTGTTTTTAAAGTTATTTCCGCCGCTTGCTCGCACTTGAGAAACGCTCTACGGTCTCTGGGGGCACTGGGGGACTCGGTGAGTTTGCCTTACCCCCGAAATTGACGCTCCGGAGCGGATTAACCCCCGCGGCACAATCGGGGCCTAGTACTAGCGGCCATTTTAGAAGCCTGGAAGGAGATCTCTGAGAACTTTTACCGCTCTTCTTCCTTGTGCCTGCGCTTTTGGTGACATGCCCACCGGTCGCTCACAGAAGCTGCGGTCCAGACAGAGGGACATTCGGGACTCCATGAGAGGTGGGTCCATTTCGAAGGGAGATGCGATCTCCTCCTCCCTCCTCCCGGGCTATGACTTTTCGGAAGATGAAGAGGACCCCTGGCACTCGGGTGGTAGCTCTGCGATGACCTGGATCTCCCCACAATCTCGTACACCAGACTCCCAACCACTATCTGCAGCAGCAAAAAAAAGGGCGCAAAAGAAACGAAAAGCAGCGCTGACGGCGTCTTTGAGTGCCTCACTTGCTGCTGGTGGTCTCTCTGTCGGGGATTCGGCCGAGGAACACCAGCTTTCAGCCAGCAGTAGTGTGGCTTCATTACGACAGGACGTTTTGAGACCGGGTGCCCAACCGCAACAAACGAGAGCGACCTCATTCGAAACCCGTATGACACAGCCTGAGGAAAGTCGGCAGGAGGAGGATGATGATCTTCCTCTTACGAAAAGAGACCTTCGGAGGATCCTGGACGAACTCCGGGAGATCCGGGGGGTGTGGAAACCTGAAGTGGCGGCAGTTCGGGAGGAGGTTGCAACAATCCGTGCGCAGGTGACAGCAGTGCAGGCGACGACCTCTACAGTGCTATCGGAACATACTCACCTGTTGGGACAGGTCGCTGGTCTAAGATCCCAGGTCGAGCTTTTGTCCCGCTCTGTGGAGATGCTGGAAACAAGACACCGCCGTCGTAACGTCAGGGTCAGAGGCATCCCGGACTCTGTGTCGTCAGATGAACTCCCAGCTTACGTGTCTCGTTTGGCCCTTCGGATGGCGGGACTCCCTCCTGACAAGCCAGATGTGATCGGATCGGTATTCAGGGTTCGGAAACCTGCGGCGCTTTCGAAGGGGACACCCCGTGATGTCGTGGTGGCCTTTCGTGACGTAGCATTTAAGGTCAAGCTTATGTCTGCTCCTGGCGCAAGAGATCCAGTGAAATTTGAGGGCTCCACGTTGGCTTTGTATCAGGACCTTCCATTCCAGACTCTGCTTGCTCGCAGGCGGTTCCGTCCTGTGACTGCGGTTCTTCGTCGGAGGGGGATCCGTTATCGGTGGGGCTTGGCGGGAGCATTGGTGGTGACACATAATAATGTCCCCTACACCATCACTGATCCTGAAACCGCCTGGTCCGACCTTGAAGCGGCGGGCATCTCGCCGGACCCTCCGGAACTTCAGCCAGACTGAGACCTGAGCGATATTGTTTATCCCCCCCCCAGCTTTTTTCTTCTATGTTTACGTGTCACTGGTCTATAGATAAGCTCTGAGTATAATCTATCAGGACAATTTATGGCATTTACGTTGATAGTCCTACATGCTTATGTGTTTCTTTTGTGTTTTCTTCCTTCACTGAGGTTGGGACTTATTGCTTTTTGTTTTTTGTTTTTAATATTCCCTTATTGACCTGTTTCTACTTGCATCTTACATTATCTGACTGGCTGACCGTAGTTAGTTTGGCCAGCCCTAGACGGCTGTCTTTTTCTACGTTTGATTTCGTGAATTTCTTGTTATGTATAATTCTCTAAATAAAGAATTAAAAAAAAAAAAAAAAAAAAGAAAGAAAAGGGACCTCTAACTGAGGTAACCGGCTAGGACATATAATTAAAATAGAAAACTTTATTAAACATTTAACATAAATCTTACAGAAAAAAAAGTAAATTCAACTCAATACAGCATAAACTCAATACAACGTAACTAATGAAAGAAAATTGTGTGTGAAATAAAAATATTCACTAAAATTCCATAAGTAAATTACCTCTTAAAAGTGAATATTGCAAATAATTGATAACATGAACCTGTGAAATAACCATAAAAGTTGCTCCAATTTTTAAAGGCATTCGTTTCTCAGTGGAGCATATGGGTTCACAGTTTAATATAAGGATAATGATGATCCCTATTTGCATACTCTCTAAAGTGAATTTAGGAGATGCAATGGTTGAAGATCCTATGAGATTTAATCCGTTTTTGGATTAGATAGGTTTATTCCCCACCATTAAATACACATGTGATAAAGTACCATTAATGGAGCGTAGTAAACTGATTTTCGACCTAGATCGTGAATCTTTATAAGCAAACTTTGTACAGGCATACAGCCTCAGGTTGAAAATTTAACTATGATCAATTACTGTGTAATTATAGATTGTTCAGACGTATCGTCCATGAAGAGCCAGCATTCTGCCGCTTAGTCTGAATCAAAAAGTAACCGGCTCACAGTTTCCAACGGGATCAAATGAGCAGTAGGTGTCGTGGGGTTAAAGCTGTTAAACCTTTCTAATTGCACTGCTCTGAATACCAGTTTTGAAATCATCATCAACAGCATTGCCTGTCATACACTTGAAAGCCAGTCACAGCTATTTGAAATTTTTGCGTGATGCTAACTGTAATTAAGGTTGTATGTAAACCAGTAATATAAAATAATTTAGACAGTTGTCAAAGTATATACTCAATTATATTGTGAGTCAGTGCTGCAGATTACCAGTTAGATCAGCAGAAATATTTGCTATACAGATGTATTTAAGTGATTGTATCAAAACCAACCGATGTGGGTCTAAGCAGTTACTACCGTTTATGGTTATTTCACAGGTTCATGTTATCAATTATTTGCAATATTCACTTTTAAGAGGTAATTTACTTATGGAATTTTAGTGAATATTTTTATTTCACACACAATTTTCTTTCATTAGTTACGTTGTATTGAGTTTATGCTGTATTGAGTTGAATTTACTTTTTTTTCTGTAAGATTTATGTTAAATGTTTAATAAAGTTTTCTATTTTAATTATATGTCCTAGCCGGTTACCTCAGTTAGAGGTCCCTTTTCTTGTTATATTGGGTTATCCCCTTAGTGGCTCTGGATTTGGTATGTAAGAAGCTCTACAGTAGTCAATCATTTGGCTACCCTTTCTACATTCATTATAGGGTTTTAATACCCACTAAGAGTTTAAAGCTTGTGTACAGTTGATGACATCATGTCAGAAATATTAAAACAATTATGTGATGTGAGCACATGGTCGGAAGATATAGGGAAAGTCTTTACAAATGAATCTCTTCCAGCTGATTCGAATATAAGGGATATATCTGAAGCTTTCTTCGCAATTCAAAAGATCTATCAAGAACAGATTAAATCCTGGTGGGAAATTAAAAGTCTGCAGACATATATGACAGAGAAATTAGTACCCAGAGGACTAAGACCTGAAGTACCTCTCCCTAATAAAATAATAAAAGAAGAACATGTGGTGGAATGGCAAGGAATCCTTCTTGAATGTTCAAATAAATTAATGATTTTCCTAACAAAATTAGAACAAGAAAATTTGGATAAAATAAAAGACGACCTTGAAATCCAAATAAACAATATACAGAATTACCAAACAAATAAGGACTACAAACAATTTGAGGAAAAATTACAAAAAAATTTAGAAAGGTTCAGACAACAAATCAAAGAAAAAAAGCATTTTAAATTTCAAAGGGATGTTAAAGATTTTGAAACAAAGAATGTCTTCTGGGATAAAAAACGGAGGAGAAATCAACAACATCTAAAAAATTCTTCTCAATCTGATAGGACAAGTATGCCTGTACAAAGTTTGCTTATAAAGATTCACGATCTAGGTCGAAAATCAGTTTACTACGCTCCATTAATGGTACTTTATCACATGTGTATTTAATGGTGGGGAATAAACCTATCTAATCCAAAAACGGATTAAATCTCATAGGATCTTCAACCATTGCATCTCCTAAATTCACTTTAGAGAGTATGCAAATAGGGATCATCATTATCCTTATATTAAACTGTGAACCCATATGCTCCACTGAGAAACGAATGCCTTTAAAAATTGGAGCAACTTTTATGGTTATTTCACAGGTTCATGTTATCAATTATTTGCAATATTCACTTTTAAGAGGTAATTTACTTATGGAATTTTAGTGAATATTTTTATTTCACACACAATTTTCTTTCATTAGTTACGTTGTATTGAGTTTATGCTGTATTGAGTTGAATTTACTTTTTTTTCTGTAAGATTTATGTTAAATGTTTAATAAAGTTTTCTATTTTAATTATATGTCCTAGCCGGTTACCTCAGTTAGAGGTCCCTTTTCGCATTTTGCTATTAGGTGCACTAATTTCAGTGATTACATCAAATTAATATTCATTCATCTTTGACCATGCTGTGAATACAGCATGAATAAATAAAATGATTTTTTTCCTTTGCTGAATAGTGAATAGAACTAATTATTATTAATCACTATTCAGCAATGGAAAAAAAATGTCATTATTTTGTTTTTGCTTTAGAAAAAAATGTGTCCTGTCCCTTTTAATAAAAAGTATCAGTAATTGGTATCGGTGAGTACTTGAACAAAAGTATCGGTACTCGTACTCGGTCTTAAAAAAGTGGTATCGGTGCATCCCTAGCAAAAACGACTGTCCTCCAATAAGGGAAAATCTCAGCTAAAAAAGGGAGAAAGAAAGTCCTCAGCAGAAGAGAGATTCGGTGCTCTCTGAATAACCCCTTTATTACTTCTTTAGATGGGCTTGAGCTGAAGAGGCATTGATGATGACATTTTGGGTCCCTCTGAGATTCTTGTAATCTGCTGCAGTCTAGTGCACCTAATAACGGCATATCCTGTCCATTCATATTATGCTGCGCTGGTGCTACAGAAAATTTCTGGTGACACTAATGATGTACCTGTAATTACTGTCTAAAGCAGCCCCCAGATGCAATAGATATTAATGGCAGCAATGAGATGACTTTTGCTGCAAGGCAGTGGTTATCCTCTTTACCTTTTAACAGACTATTGCTGGACACAAAATCATACCATCATATTTGCCAGCCATTAGTTTAGGATGCGCACAATTGTTACATTTATTAATTACAAGTGGTAAATAATCCAAACTGTTAATTTTCATGTTCTCGATCATGAACCAAATAAGAAAAACAAAAAATGTAGATGGCAGCCTTGAAAGGTCAAACGCAAGAGCAAATCACCGTTCTACACAGACCCATGCACCAAATGATTTTCCCAGCATGGTAAGGACTAAACACAGGACGGAATGTATTAAGTTGCGACTTCTCGGAAGGTGTTACTTCAAAATGTGCTCCTCCCAAAAATGTGTGGGTCTTCTGCTTTGCGAGTCCTCATAAAGTAACTAACATTTAAACCCGCCCATTGGAGATGTGAGAACTCGCCCACTATAAGTATAGGGAGCTTGCAAATCTAAGCTTTCCTAGCAGACTCACAGGTTTCCAAAATGGTGCCGGAGAGAACCCCCTTCCACAAAACCACTTATTTTTGTATCAATATGTATGGAACCAGAACAGAGAGTGTATGGTTCCAGGGTACGTTTAATACATGTTGCACTGCACCTCAACAGGAAGTAGTTAATCAGGAAGTCAGACACATGGACACTGACTAGAAGATAGAACTGAAGTTTATAGATCTTGTTATAAGTTATTCTGTTAATAAATTTACCATAGCACTGCAGCTGGAGTCTGAGAGGCTATTTCATAAGCAACAACATTTATACAATTTTATTATAACTACAAGTGTAAAAATTGCACCCCAATGTTCCACAAACACCTCCGGCAACACACACAGTATTGTGAAATACTGGAACGTGTTGTGGTTTCCGAGATACAGGGGAAGCTCGCCAACTTGAAAGTCGTAAACCTCGGCTGTGGGGAAATCCTTGTGATACAAACATATGTGATTTTGAAAATATCTCGCATTTTGCCCGTCACATCCAGCAGGAATGTCCATCAGCGGACCAGCAAGTGTGGCTCTCTTCAGTCCACTTTGTCGGTGAAGTACCCAGCAAAATACATGTTAGGAAACAAAATGAAGACGAGCATCAAATAATAAAGTCCTGCATGTGCATCATAGCTTTAAAGTAAAAATGCATTTTTTACGGTATGGACTATGTGGATTACATTTAGTGGCTTTCACATTAAGAAAAGTTTGGGTTGTGGGCTGACTGTACAAAACACGATTTTACATTAAGCAAAGTACAGGTTGTGAGTCCTACCTAATGAAACCAAAAGCTGCTTTCCAATCAAGCCACGTATGCTCATGCTGCTTCAAAGTCATGAGGGAGACTGGTGGGTTTTCAATTATACCCTCCCCAGAAACGATTCCACTATGGGATTAAAAACAAAACTACGGAACGGGACAGCTGCAAGGATGACCTGTCTGGAGGTCGTGGCAGGTGAGCTTACACTTCAATGGCCATTCAAGTAAACCAAAACCTGTGCTTGTGTTTTGTTTCACGTGGAGTTATAGGGATAAGCGCAGGTGACATCTTTTTTTTCTTATGTTTTATACATGTTACTGGGTTGTATATGTCTGGTAGTTGCAGTCGCCCTGTTAGGGATCAAGCGCAACACGTTTTTTTTGGAAAGTAAAGGTTGTGGTCTGATTGTACAATACTCGATTTTATATTAAGCAAAATGCGAGTTTAGGGTTCAGTGTACATTAGTGTATTTTACAGTAGTAGGTAGGTGAGTTTAGGGATATAATGTAAAAATGCAGGTTTTACAACATGGATTTTGTGTATTACATTCTTTGGGCAAAAAGGTGCTTAACAATATAAATTTTTGATATAAAAATGTGTATATTTTATATAAAATATTTTTAATATAACAATTATGAATTAATGTAAAATTAGTTTTTTTAATTTTAAAAATTCTAATAATTAGATGTAAATATTTTTAGATAAAAATATATTTTTTTATTTTTGGAGTGTTTCTGTCATTCAGTTCCGGATGCCAAACCTACGCGTTGTTTTGATTTTTCCTTGCGGTGTTGTATGTCGTTTATCGTTTTACATGCTTGTACTGATCCAAAATGAATAAAAAAATATTTTAAAAAAAATAAATAATTTTTTAATGCAAAATTAGGGCCCTATTCCATAGTTGATGGTAAAATGGAGATAGGCGCAGATTTTAATTCTTACTAACTTCAGAACGAAATGCAAAGAGTCAGTTACCAGCAGGAATGCTGTGCACTGCTGCTAGTATTGGCTTGTGAAGTCCATAGGACCCAGGGCCGGACTGGGGATAAAAACCAGCCCTGGAAATAATTTCACACCAGCCCCAGTAATGTGCGGTGTGTTTGAGGGTATCGCAGAGCTATACAGTAATGTGCGGTGTGTTTGAGGGTATCGCAGAGCTGTACAGTAATGTGCGGTGTGTTTGAGGGTATTGCAGAGCTTTACAGTAATGTGTGGTGTGTTTGAGGGTATCGCAGAGCTATACTGTAATGTGAGGTGTGTTTGAGGGTATCGCAGAGCTGTACAGTAATGTGCGTGTGTTTGAGGGTATCGCAGAGCTATACAGTAATGTGCGGTGTGTTTGAGGGTATCGCAGAGCTGTACAGTAATGTGCGGTGTGTTTGATGTATCACAGAGCTGTACAGTAATGTGCGGTGTGTTTGAGGGTATAGCAGAGCTGTACAGTAATGTGCGGTGTGTTTGAGGGTATCGCAGAGCTTTACAGTATTGTGCGGTGTGTTTGAGGGTATTGCAGAGCTATACAGTAATGTGCGGTGTATTTGAGGGTATCGCAGAGCTGTACAATAATGTGCGGTGTGTTTGAGGGTATCAGAGGGCCATACATCTACTGTATATGCTGAGAATGCTAGGCCATACATATCTGCTGTTTTCTCTCAGTTGGCATGCCTGTGGGTCACCAGCTCTTATCTTGGGTGAGATAAGAGGCTCTTGCAGTCCCACAGACATGCAGCCCTGGGTGGAAAATAAAAAAGCAGGACCTCCAGCAGAGTAAAGTGATGAAAATTTTTATTCAGGGACAGCAGAACCCATGAAAAAGCAGTGACGTTTCGACCCGAAGGTCTTAATCATACAATTATAACTTTGTGGCGAAACGTCACTGCTTTTTCATGGGTTCTGCTGTCCCTGAATAAAAATTTTCATTACTTTACTCCACTGGAGGTCCTGCTTTTTTATTTTTCCTGCTGATATTTGGGGCTGGCGGCGTCCCTGCTTTGTGGTGACCTCAGAGTGCTTGGCTTGGGCTCCCTCCTGATGGAGACCGTGGCGCTTCTGTTTTTTGTCACATGCAGACCCAGGGCAGTGATCTGACCTCTGACCCTGTAAGTGACTCCCAAGACCGTCACAGGAAGCATCGTGTGAGCGCCCTGATGCTTTCACACGCTCGGAGCTCCCAGGCCCTGGGAGAGCTTCCTGCCCATCACAAGATGTAGACCACTGCAGTATGCCTAGCCTGCACCCTGCTCGCACTGCTGGTGTGATCGCCCGCTCCTCCGGTATACCTGTCGCTCGTGACACTGTCCAGTCATCTTGTGTCCGCTGGACGGCACGCACGCTGCAGCGGCTGTCAGCCCGGCGGCCCCTCCTCTCCCTCACTCACTAGGCAGCAACAACACAGACGGCCGCCCGGCGCCCGCAGTGGCCAGGCAGTGTGTAACACGCGGGTTGGCCTGGCCACTGCTGGCCGCTATCAGCACGCGGTTTCTAAAGTGATGATGTGCTGCAGCCCAAAGATTGCAGCAGCCTACCGGGATCCCTCCCGGCATCCCGGTAGGCCAGTCCGGCACTGATAGGACCCCATGGAGCTTTTGTGTCTTGGCCACTAGTGCTGCGCGTGCTTGCTCATCCGAGATCGTGCAGCGCCGTGGAGTGATTAGAGAGGGAGACTAGGAACTATTTGTTCCCAGTCTCAATCTGCTCACGGCGAGAAGAAGCTGTGGAACGTGCAGCCATTTTCACTGCATGATGAGAGGTGAGTATGGGATTTATATTTTTTTGCATTTTTATGAGTTATTTAATTTTTTTATTGCTTATTTAAGAATGAGAAGTAGATTACTACCAAATACAATGAAAGTTTCTTTACTTAATTATTCTTTTAGGATTTTGTTAGGCATTTTTTCGGTGAAATTTTAGGTTTCCTAACTTTTTTCAAAGAAACAAGGCTTTTTAACCCATAGGTTTCAATGCAGCATATGAATCCACACACTGCTGGGAAGTGCCTCTCTGCAGTATAATTAATGCAGCATATGAATCCGCACACTGCTGGAAACTTCCCAGCAGTGTGTGGCTTCATATGCTGCATTAATTATACTGCAGAGAGGGTCTTCCCAGCAGTGTTTGGATTCATATGCTGCATTGAAACCTATGGGTTAAAAAGCCTTGTTTCTTTAAAAAAAAGTTAGGAAACCTAAAATTCCACCCAAAAAATGTCTAAAAAATCCTAAAAGAATAAATAAGAAACTTTCATTCTATTGGAAGTAATCAACTTCCCATTCTTAAGGCTAGGGTTGTAAAGTAATGTGACAGACACAGAGCTTCAAAACAGAGCTGTGCTCCTGTGGATGTTTAATCTATAACTGAACACAAAATGGAGGGGGGGGAGGGATCAGGAAGACTAACTACGGTGGTCAGGATGGCTCAAAAAGAAACATAGGCAAAACACAATACATTACATCTCCCTTCGTAAGTATAAAACAAACCCTTAACTAGCATAGTCACTTGGGATACAGGTATAGATATCGCAAATATTAAATCGGTGATATTTCTTTAAACTTCTCAATTTACATAAACAGAAAACTTGCATCCCTCAAAAGAACAAAGGAAAGGTTAGCACATTTTAAACGAGACTCAAACGATAACATATCATCCAGAACAGTGCACCATTGTACATAAGCAAGTGGAACTGGAACAGTTATTGGCACACTGCTGTCGCCATTCGCGTTTGCTACGCAAGTCTCTGGCTACAAGGAAAGCCGGTCCGGAGGTTTCACAACTCTGCCTAGCCTGGTGATGTACTGCCCGGTTGATGTCATTCCCTTAGCAGTCTGTGGTACTGGAGCAGATTCTTGCTGGGAGTTAGTATGTTCCACAGGCTCGGGCTCCTCGGCACTCACTGGCTCCATCAACTCAGCCCAATGATCATTGATCAGTCTGTGACGGGAGTCATTGGCATCTGGTGTGCTCTTACGAAGGTGCTGGACGTTGCGACGGTATTCCTTATTTCCACTTTCTACAATATAGGATCGAGGGGCATCGTGAGACCTCACTACTACTCCAGGCGACCACCTGTTACTGCCTGGGTGCGGCTGCATCCGAACTTCATCTCCAGGCTTCAATTCAGCACGGGGGCCACTTGCTCTTTTACGGTCATAGTAGAATTTCTGAATGCATTTGCTTCTGTCTAGGCGCTGTTTGACTTTGATGGGATCATAAGCTGCAGGTGCGAGCAGCAGACGAGCAGTAGGCAGGCTATTTCGGGGCCGCCTGCCCATCAGCAGTTGAGCAGGCGAAAAGCCTACAGAATCCAGTAGAGTTGTCCTGTAATCAAGCAGTGCAAGGTGTTTGTCTGACGCTTTGGCCCAAAGTTTTTTAACAGTCTGGACTGCACGCTCGGCTTCACCATTGGAATGTGGTGTGTGAGGTGACGAAGTTCTGTGAGTAATTCCATAACTTTGGCAGAACACCTTAAATTCCTCTGCTGCATATTGAGGGCCATTGTCTGTTCGAAGGATGACAGGGATCCCATGCCTGCTAAACTGAGCCTTCAGCTTTTCTATGATACTGCGACAATGTAGATTCTTCAGCGTGTCCACTTCGATGAACTTTGAGTAGTAATCCACCAGCAGAATGTAATGGGTCCCTTCGAACTCAAACAGGTCCGAGGCTACTTCTTCAAAGGGAAAACTGGGGGTTTCTGTTGGACGTAGGGGTTGTCTTGGCAGTTTATTCTGGAAGTCTGCACACTTGCCACAGTTCTTTACCATTTGTTCAATTACAGAGCTCATACCTGGCCAGTATAGGACCTCACGGGCTCTCTGCTTGCTCTTCACTATTCCCAAGTGGGACTGATGTATGAGCTTCAACATGTGAGCTTGCATAGAAGGGGGAACCACTATACGCAGGCCTTTGTACACAACGCCATCGGAGACAACAAGCTGGCTTCGCGAGTCCCAGTATGGTTGTAGTTCATTAGGGAGATCATGCCTGTGGTCTGGCCAGCCTTGCCGGATTATCCTTTGAAGACAGCTGAGCTCTTCTCTTGTGCAGTTCTGCAGCTCTGAGTATTTCTGCTCACTGACTGAAACAAAATGAAGCATGGAGACGCACTCTAAGCCTTCCATCTCAGGCTTGTTCACAGGTAACTGGGCTCTCGACAGCGTATCCGGCAGTTCCATATCTTTGCCCCGTCTGTACTTAACGGTGAGATCATACCACTGCAAGCGAAGGCGCATCCTCTGAATGCGCATGGGGGTAGAGAGCAATGGCTTCCTAAAAATATCCTCCAGAGGCTTATGGTCATTGTAGACGGTAACGTGGTTTCCAAATATGTAATTATGAAACTTGACACATGCATGAACAATTGACAGCATCTCCTTCTCGATTTGCGCATAACGAGTTTCAGTGTCTGTTAGTGACCTGGACGAAAAGGCAATGGGGTGGCTGTCCTGCAACAATACTGCACCGAGGCCGTTGCTGCTGGCATCACAGAAAATTTCGACAGACTTGGATGGATCAAAAAATTGTAGCACAGGAGACTCAGTGCACATGTCTTTGAGTGTGTCAAAGGCTTGTTGTTGAGCTGGCTGCCAGGCAAATTCCACATCAGTTTTAAGAAGTTGTCTCAGAGGTGCATCAACTTCGCTGAGATTGGGCAGGAATTTCGAGAGGTAGGTGACAAACCCTAAGAAGCGACGGACACCATCCTTGTCTTTTGGTGTTGGCATGGATTTCACAGCCTCTATTTTTGCAGGGTCTGCCTTCAGGCCATCTGCTGTTATCAGGTGTCCTACATAGGGCACAGAAGATTGCTTGACATGGCATTTATCAAAGTTGAGACTCAGGTTGTAGCTTGTGGCTCTCTGAATTACCTTACGGAGAATCTCATCATGTTCCGGTACTGAAGGGGCCGCAATGAGAATGTCATCCATCACACTGATTGCGCCGCTAATACCCTCAAGCATTTCGTCCATAATACGCTGGAATATTTCAGGTGCACATTTTAGACCAAAAGGAAGCCTAAGCCACCTAAATCTGCCAATGGGCGTGTTGAAGGTTGTCAGGAATGATGACGCTTCATCCAATTC
Source organism: Leptobrachium leishanense (assembly GCA_009667805.1). Classification (NCBI taxonomy): domain Eukaryota; kingdom Metazoa; phylum Chordata; class Amphibia; order Anura; family Megophryidae; genus Leptobrachium; species Leptobrachium leishanense. The sequence continues at coordinate 342,158,785 of CM019063.1, forward strand.
TATTTGTAGGAACCCAGATTTTGCATCCAAAACAGAGAAAACTTTAGCACCAGGTATTGCAGAGACTACCTCCTCGATGGTGCGCATTGGGTAATGTTCCCTCTTAATGACTTTATTTAAGTCGCTCGGGTCAATACAGATTCTTATTTTGCCATTACGCACAGCTGCCACCATAGAACTCACCCACTCGGTTGGTTGGTTAACTTTGGTGATGTAGCTATCTTTAACCATCTCCTGTAGTTTCTCTAGTATCTTATTTCTCAGTGCAGCTGGTTGACGGCGGACAGGATGAACCACACCCTGTGCTTCAGGATCAATTTTGATTGTGTACTTGCCCGGCAAGGTTCCAGTAGTGCGAGTCAGTTCTGGGTAATCATCTAGCCCAACTGGCAGAGGTCCTGTTGTTGCCACTTGGATAGAGTGTCGTGTGTTGCTTTTCATAGTAGGCTGCAGCGCATGGAGCCGCATCACTAAACCTAAGGCTTCTGCTGTTGCGCCACTAAGCACATTTTCTTGCAAAATGTCCACAATCTCAAATTCTGCTGGTATCTCTGTATTCTTGAATTTGATTAGAAGGTCCACCGCAGCTATGGGCTTCAGCCTGTGGTTAGAGTAGGACTTTAGCACTCGATTAGAGCGTTTAAGCTCACCTACATGCGGGAGTGTCTGATAATTACTTAAAGTCAATGTGTTGCACTTTGCACCAGTATCAATTCTGAATGGCACTTGCCGAGACAGGATTTCAATGTCCGCAGTCCATTTGTCATCATAGTGCTCATCCGTTCGTGTGAGATTTATGCCCAGTACCTCCTCATCCTCAGTTTCTGATTGCTGCTGCACACTAACTGTGTTTACTGACCTTTTGCGACACACTGCCACCCAGTGGTTTGGTTTGTGGCAGTACGAGCAGACAGAACCTTTCGCTGGACATCTGCCCTGGGTCCACTTATGCTGGGGATCTTTTCCACAATTTAAACAGTTGTATGTCCGGTAAGTATTCATGTCTTTCTGCACAGATTTTGGCTGATATTGTAGATAGGCTTTTTTATTTGCAGTTTGGAATTGTGTATTCACCTTTATTGCTTGCACTTGAGATTCTTCTTCTCTGATTATTGTAATTTGCTTCTGTGACAGTTCAAACTGTTGGGCAATTTCAATTGCTTTTGTAGTGTTAGATCTTCCCCTTTGTCTAAGAGTCTCTCCTGGACGCGCTTTTCTTTGATTCCAGCGATTATTGTATCGATTAACCTATCATCTGGATCAGCATACTCGCAATCCATTAGCAGGAGTCTTAAATCCTTCACAAAGTGGTCAAATCCCTCAGTGACTCCTTGTTTTCTCTGCTTAAAGCGGTGTCTGGCAATTCTCTTATTCTTTCTTGGCCTTATATAGCTGGCAAATTTATCCAGTACTTTAGATGGATCATCCTTCTCCCCTTCTCCCCAGGGTAGCGTTTTATATATCTCTCTGCCCTGCTCGCCAATCCACGTTCCCAAACAACCTGTGCGCTGCTTCAGTGTTTGTTCTGAGAGCGGTCCATCAAACACAAAGGAGACGTGGCTGCGAAATCTTTCAAACTCTTGGTACAAGTCTGGAGCTTCCCAGTCAATCTTGGGGTGTTCAAACTGCGATAATGCCATAGTAAGCGTGAGATCTGTTCCAGACAGACTTCTGACACCATGTAAAGTAATGTGACAGACACAGAGCTTCAAAACAGAGCTGTGCTCCTGTGGATGTTTAATCTATAACTGAACACAAAATGGAGGGGGGGAGGGATCAGGAAGACCAACTACGGTGGTCAGGATGGCTCAAAAAGAAACATAGGCAAAACACAATACATTACAAGGGTCAGACGAAAGCAGTTTTAACGTGCGTTTAGGCGCACGAAATCACGGCCGTGCTAGCAGCAAATGACGTCCAATGCCGGGGAACACACGAAGTACGGCCGCACGAACGTTCGTCCGCGCAACGCAAGTGGCAAACGAACGCATTTTTTCTAGAACGTCAAACCGCTAGTAAGGACGTACAGAGTGCGCTGCGTCCGCTAGAGGCGTGTGTGCATGATTGGGAGACGTCAGACGCTGCTAATGTCCGGCCAACATAACGTCCAGACACAAAAAGTGTTTTATTGATGATCCGTACAAAATCACGGACGAAAAGGCGCATCGTATGACCGCTATCGCGTATTCTGTGAAAAAATGCGTCCATTCGTTCGAACGCACTTTTTCACAGACAACACGAAAAATGCGTTAGTCTGACCCTAGCCTAAATAAGCAATTTAAAAACGAAATAACTTCTAAAAAAGCGAAAAACCAATTGATCCGAATCGGCGATTCGATCTAAAATTTCAGATGGTCGATATTTCGTTTTCGGAAATGCTTCCGAAATACGAAAATGGTGAATTTCGGCCGAATTTCAATTTCGAAACGAAACGAATTGCACATCGCTAGTCACAACTAAAAATACTCAAACTGGTAAAAAAGAAGCACAAATCACATAGGGAAAAAGCACACATTATTTAAGCAACGGTGCTGGTGTTGTTTAGCTAGACTTTGTTAACCCTTGTTGCTGGCTATTCAATCAATAGCCCTGCCATTTTCAAATAGACTTCCGTTGTTAAAATATACCATTGTTAAAATATACCTGGGCCCTCTTGTTGTCCCTAATCACTGCCAGTGCTATTGTTTAACCCTTTCCCACCACAGGGTGTACTATGCCATCCCTGTAGTGGGCAGACCTTGAAGTCGCGGGGCGGAATAGAACGCCCTGCTGACTTCAGTGGGCCTCCTTCAGACCCACCTACTAACGTTAAAGGGTTAAATAGACTGTACTAAACAACAACAGTGTCCAAAATTGCTAGAGTTAGGACTACAATAAGGGCTAAAGTTTATATTAGGGTTAGGTTTACTACTAGGAATAGATTTAAAGTTAGGGTTAAGAGTAGGATGAAAGTTACAGTTAGTGTTTGTATTCCTATTATGGTTAGGTTTTTTAAATATAAAGGGCCCTATTCCAAGTTTGGTGTAAACTTAGCAACCCCATAGACTACAATGATTCTACTAAGTTTACAACAGCTCTGGTTAAGGTTACACCAACTTTGGAATAGGGTCCAAAATATTTAATATATAATAATGTGCTTAAATATTTTTAATACACATCGCTATTTCTGTTTAAGCCTTTCCCACTGCGGGGCATACTATGCGGTCCCCACTGTGGGTGGGCTTGAATGCTACAGGGCAGCATAGCATGCCCCGCAGGCGTCTAGTGGCCGTAACAGGCCTGTCTACCAGTTGGTGTGCAACATTGGATTCCGCGGGACGGCATGAACTGACACCCTGCAGCCAATGACGTCCGCAGCACGTCAGCTAAGTAGGAGGGACAGAGGCGGGGCCTGCTGCAGCAGCAGCCGGCAAGTTAGCGTACTAGTATGCCTCACCTGTGTTAGTGGTCCCCCGCCAGGTGGGACCTACATGGTGGTAAGGGGTTGAATAGACTTTGGCACTGCCATTATTTAAAGTCACAAGCAATATACCAACATGGATAATGTGGGATAACTCAAAAAGTCTTGTGGTGCTTTCAACTATTATTGCCTTTACAGATATAAATGATGTAAATATGTCTTATTAATATTTTCGGTTTACTAGTTGAAATATAATTCTCATCTATTCAATTTCCTTCGTTACATAGGATGTGATGCAGTTGTCACCTTACACTACACCAACAGAACAAGAATCAAATTCACAAACAATACTTCATGACACAGGTATGACAGTGGAATGTTTTTTTTTTTACTACCATATTTGCATTGTGGTTTGCTTATTTCCCATGAAAAAGATGCTCTTTTGAAGGCAAAGGTTAGCCACACCAAATATTGATTTTGTTTAAATCTGTTTATTTGTTTATTAGATGAATGTGCATATTGTATACCTGCTTGATATGTAATATAAGTCATACATTTTTATGTATATGCAATTCACTTGGGCAGCTATATGTTCATTCTGTGACTGTTTCTCAGATTGTACTTTCAATAAAAATTGTCAAATTTAAAAAAAATCTGTTTATTGATCAGGTCATAAAAAAAAATCGTACAATACAATAAGCGTTATAGGAGTATCATGGAACAAAGATAATTGACAGACCAATCCGCGACATTACTACAGAAAAAAAGGCTTAATCATAAAACCAACAGAGAGGAATAGAGAGAAATGTCACAATCGGATAAAGAAACCCAAACAAGACAGAATTCAACTCAAAACACTGGTGGGGGAAAACATGCAAGGGGGGGGGTGGCGGAGGCCCAAGCACACTCCGCGATTGATTGGTACTAGCCAGGAAACCAGGGAGGAGATAAGGTAGGCCCACATTCAGCAAGGGCAGGGAGCCTCCTGAGGACTGCATAAGATACTATGAGGTGTTCTCAAAGGCTTTACGTAACTTATCTTGAAGAGCACGAGACAAATGTATCAGGGCTCCATGTTGTAAAAAAAAATTCCCCCTTTTCTTCATCTAAAGAGGCTTCCACCCAATCATCCTGGAAAATGGCATAAAAACATGAATAGGCCATCAAAAACGTCGGCGGGGTAGAAGAAAGCCATTGTTTTATATATAGACTTTTTTGCTACTGCCGATCACCTTAAAGAGAAGCTTCCCTGGAGGGGGCACATGCTTCTCCCAAAGACGCAACCATCTAAAGTAGGGATATTCTACTTAAATTTTAGATATAATATCCCTACTTTTGTTAGTTGCTCGTAGGTTCTGGAGTAAGCATGTGCCCCTTCCAGGGAAGCCTCTCATCTATTTTTTTTCTTTTTGTTTAAGCGTGTAATAGGGTTTAAATACCTATCTTTTTAGGACAACCCCTAATAGAGGTACAAACATTTCCAAGGGATAAAGGTTGGTACTTTTTATTTTGTGAGATATATAATAATACCCTATGGGACTTAGACATTCTGAGGTATTCATCAGCAGGGAGAATGTTACACAATGAATTGGGGTCCCAAATTTTCAAAATCTGAGAACCGAACCGTTTTATCATATCCCAGAATAATTGTCACATCCTTAGCACCTGCGGCCCTTCAGGGGGGGCCTGGACACCCGGCAGGCATTGCTGCCTGGCCGGGTGCCAGGAGTTCCGGCTGATCGTCCTGCGTCTGGAGGGGCAGGGCTTGGCGTGGTGACGCGGAGACGCCGGCCTTAAATACAGGGTGTGAGAATCAGCTTGACGCCCTGACGTTGAATTATTCCCGCATCGCCTGGTGGGTCCACTTTGAGTGTTTCACTTATTACTTGCGCTGTTGCCGATCTGAGTTTGTATGAGGACCTGCTTGTTATTGACCTGGGCTGCCTTCTCGACTATTCTCCTTCTCATTGTGTTTATGTGCCTTTTGTGCTCAACACTGTTTCAGAGTGTATACATGTCTGTTCTGTTGAACGCTAAGACTAAGAATCTTTCTAGTTACCCTGTTGCCAAACTAGAGTGTATGAAAACCCTGCCTGTTGCCATTCCAGAATGTGTATATGACCACTCTTATGCTGATCCCTGGTATAGAACTAGTAAGAAGCCTTACTCTGGTTGCTCTCAAGCTGTTGGAGAGATTATGCCTTGGAGTCCCAATACACACTATGCCTTGAAACCTGCTGTCAAAGAGATTAACCCTTTGAGTCCCAGTACACACTCTGCCTTAAAACCTGCTGTCAATTAATTATATTCTGTGTTACTGGTGTGTCTGTTCTCCCTTGCTGGGAGTCATAGGGTTAGCGGTCCTGACCATTTCAAGGATCGGAGGGATAGAGGTCTGTCCAAAAGGATCCTCACCAAGGTTATCAAGGGTGAGCGGGATAGCGAACGTGACAATAATTGAATCCATGAATAGGCCCATAGGCAATGATAAAGGTCTGCATTCCCTTTTTGACATTTTAACCCCTTCACTGCTGAGCCATTTCCCAACTTAAAAAAACACGTTTTTCTTTTTTATTTTTATCTTTACTTTAAACATGGTCATGTTTGGTATCACTGGAAAGGCCATGCTCAGGTGGCCTTTCTAATGATACCAAACATGACCCCGTTAGCTGCCAACAGTCTGGAGATATCGGGGTTCAAAGGATCCCCCTATCTTTCCTTTGGAGTCAATGAGGACGTTCCCCACACGTCCTCAGCAGTGAAAGGGTTAAACAGCTATCTGAATAGGCTTCAGATAACAGGGACAATCATGTTGGGGAATAGTAAACCCCATGAAGGGCTATATTACATAGTTGTTGCTAACTTAACCAGAGCTGTTGTAAACTTAAAACCTCCATAGGCTATAATGGCTCTGGTAAATTTACAACAGCTCTGGTTAAGTTAGCACCAACTATGTAATACTCCCCGAAGTATTAAAAAAACCAAAACATTTTCCAGTATGTGGCCAAGGGAATCTGCTTTCTGCTTTCTTGACCACAAGATGGCTGAGATCGAATCAAAAGGAGACAGGTTAAGACACCATGTCATTAGGCCTGTAACAGCTAAGGTACAATCATTAAAGCAAATTAAAACCTCTGATAGTGTTTTGTTGCACATGGAATTGTTTAGAAACGAGCGCAGATGACATCATTTTTTTTCTTGTTAAGGTACTATATATTCAGGCCGTAATAAAGCACGATATGTTGCCGTGGACGAGCAGGTCCTCCTGACATTGTCCAATGGATTAGAATAATCCATTTTTGATAAAGGTGCAAGCTGTGAGGAGACAAACCCGCTAATTGTAAATAGTATACTGCTTGGAATGGATACAGAGATGAAAGGAATTTAGAGTCATCATATGGATAGATACATTGGGACCTTGGAACTAGGAAATGTCGCATTTGTCTAATGGTGTGTTATTTTGAAACAAGGGATTAGCAGTAGACTAAAACATTGAATTGCAGCAATTTAGACCCAATTTCCTCCTTGCCTCATGCTAATTCCAACGGCCTGCATTAAAATAGGATTCGATTGAATCAGAGGCAATACTAAACGCAGAGGCAAGTGGAGCAAGGCCTGTAAGTACACAGGACTAGCCGTGGCTTGATCCAATAAAAAATAAAAAAAAAATAATTTGATCAAGTTAGTCCTCCACATAATAGGCAAAAATACCTGTGAGATTTAACCCTCTCTGATAATAGGGAAATTGGAGTCTATGGAGGGCCACCTTCGCTCTCCCCCTCCCCATATAACTACCGTCCAATCTCACTGCTCCCCGTTATGTCAAAACGTTTGGAAAAATGCGTGTACACACAAGTATGTGATTATTAGCAATCTTGAAACTATTTAACCCCAGATCAATCCAGCTTTCGTCCAAATCACTCAACTACAACCGCCCTTTTAAAAGTTTGCAATAATACCCAAGCTGGCATGGAACAAGGAGACCTAACTGGAGCCATCTTCCTTGATTTTGCCAAGGCCTTTGACACAGTAGACCATGGCATCTTATTACAAAAACTTAAAAACTCTGGTATTGGTGATCACACGCTAACCTGGTTTGAATCATATGTATGCAACCGATTGCAACATGTGTCCATCTCTGGCAGCTCCTCCCTCCCCCTCCCAGTCACTTGCGGTGTACCCCAAGGCTCGATACTCAGCCCCCTGCTATTCACATTATTCATAAATGATCTGCCCAATGTCTGCAAAGCCTCAACTGTACACATGTATGCAGATGACACCGTAATCTATACCAGCAAACCAGATCTCCCACAGCTGGAGGCTGTGCTGCAAGAACAATTCACAGAGGTAGAAAAGTGGATCACAGATAACGAACTCTTTCTAAATACTGACAAAACTGTAACAATGCTCTTTGGAACGGCATAAACTACATAAACTGCAAAATCCCCATCTACATGTCAGGACATAATCAAATGGCACGCTGACCACAGTCACTTCTCTCAAATATCTAGGTATGTGGTTAGACCCAAATCTATCCTTTGGCCCCCACATAGAAAAACTCTCATCCAAACTTTACCCCAAACTAGGTGCCCTGTACAGAAACAAATCCTGCCTGAGCCCCGCAGTAAGAAAGCAGATTGTACAACAAATGCTTATGCCGGCTTTTGAATACGGAGATGTAGTGTATGCAGCGGCCCCACAAACACACCTTCAGAAACTTACTACATTGTATAACTCATTCTGCCGCTTTGTGCTACAGTGTAACTACATGACCCACCATTGTGACTTGTTAAGAGAGCTAAACTGTCCGTCGCTGGAATCTAAACACCTTTCCAACCTGGTGTTTAAGAGCTTCTCTGTTAAGCTACCACCTTACCTGAATAGGCTGCTTCCCCTAGCAGTTCCCTCATCCTTTAACCTCTGATCCAGGACCTGCACCTTACTTGCAATACCACAATACAAAAAGAAAGTGGCTCGATCCTCATAACCTTCCAGACACCATCAAATCTTCCCCCTGTCTTAAGTCACTCAAGAGCTCCTTACTAGCATACCTCAATACAGAATGCACCTGTAAACATGTAACATAGTAACTATATTACTTACATATTTATTTTCCGTGTTAATATGTATATTTGTGTTTTGTTCTTAATATCTTGCATTTATTAATTTGTATTTCTGTAATGACTGTAAAATTTCAATGCTCTTGAACCCAGGACATACTTGAAAACTAGAGAAATCTCAATGTATCCTTCCTGGTAAAATCCTTTATAAATAAACAAATAAATATTAAGGCCTCTATTACATGCTTCGCGCAAAGAAAAAACGTTATCGCGCGAAAATTAACACGGCATTCCGATCCGAGCGCATTTTTTCAGCCTACATGTTTTTTCGTGCGCAAACCCGACGTGCAAATTCGGGCGCAAATGAACGTTGTGTGCAGGAATCAGTGGGCAGACTGTTTTTTCACGGGATTCAGCCAATCAGAATTAAGAACCACCATTTTCTAAAGTTAGGTAGTTGCGCCTGTCAAAGTCAATCTGCGTATATGTGCTGCAACAAAATAATTTTTTGACAAATTATTAATTTTTTCTGTCTGAGTATGTGTAGAATGTGTAACTGTACCGTGCTGTATTTTTTTTTATTGCTGAGTTATTTCGTTTCGGCCACAACTATCCTATTTGCAGTTAACACCAAGTTTTCAAAGACGTTATGAAAAATTCGCGCAAACGTCGCTCGTACGACTTTGCTCGAAGATTGTAATACCATCCGCACTAACGCATTTGCGCTCACAATGTTAAGTATAGGATGCGCGCACGAACTTGTGCTCGCGCTGGGTTCGCACAGGGTCAATCGCAGTAGACGATAATGCTCATCGTTTGTGCGAACGTCGTACTACAACGTTCCGCGCAAATGGTTTTGTCCTCGTGCAAAAGCGCATTTGCGCGCACGCAAATGCACTGCGCGAAGCGAGTGATAGGGGCCAAAGCAGGAAAACAAAGTGTTCAAGAAAGATGTAGTCTTACGCTTGAGAATAATGGGCAAGTTTTGTATAGGATTGAGTAATTTATGGAAAATTACCATTTTAAGTATATTACATCTACCATTGTAAGACAAGGGTAAACGTTGCCTTTGGGAGAGTGCACTCTTAATATGCTCCAAAACTGGATGAATATTCAGCTGATAGATAACTCAGCTGGGGTGTGGGCTCCCAAATATGTTTGCTTTGGGCACCATTGGAAAGGGATGGGATTGAGCCAGGGGGCAGGCGGGGGAGACTCAAAAGATAAGGACGGAGTTTTATCACAGTAAATCTGAAAACCAGAGGCAGTATGGAAATCTTAAATATAGGCCAAAGGAGCTCTTTTGGGTTTAGAAAAAATAGCAGATCACTAGTGAAAACAGCAAACCGCACCTCACGTGATACCACCCTTACCTGCCTAAACTCTGAACTCTGCAAAATCAAAATCAATCAAAATATTTCAATAGCCAAATTAAACAGAAATAGGGAGAGAACACTGCCTGTTACCTTGTCCAAATTGAAAAACAGTAGAGTTAAGGCCATTTACTGTAAGGATTGCAGAATGGCCGTGAACAATTATAACATTGCTGAACCAAAAAGATGATATTTTAACAAATGGTTAATGTACGAGCATGAAATTCTATGAAAAGCCTTGTCTGCAATCTCTGCATCACAACTTAAAAGCAAGGCTAGTGACTAGGGATGAGCTGTTCGGGTTCGGACAGTTCGGAGTTCAACCCGAACTTTGGCAGTTCGAAAGTTCGCGAATTTCGAACTTTTTGGGCGTGTTCGGTCCGAGTTCGAAAAAAAAAAGAAATTTTGAAAAAAGTATAGAAAATGCTTAAAAAAATACTAAAAAATCTAGAAATAAAGAGACTCTTTACTGCAGAATATTATAAGCAACAGTTTATTAGATATTGAATTAAAAACTAATGTGTACGTGGAAAGATTATCAACTCTAAATGACCTCTGTTCACAAACGGGCATAACACCAGGTGTTTTTAGTCTGGTAATCAATTTGATACATTGTACAATATAGTGAGGGGGTGGGGTGGTGTCTGCTTCTGATTGAGATTTGAGAATTAATTTCCCTAAAACCTCCTAATATGCTGCATTTAACTGGTGTTTGAAAAAAATCTAAGCAATGTTATTTTTCACCTCGGGAATTAAACATTCACAGGGTTATTCAGAGAGCGGTGAAAAGCAGGAGAATAACTGGAGAAGTGAAAATTCTAGGTCAAAATAGCCAAACCAGAAAAATTCTCCCATTTATCTCACTTTCCAAATCGGCTATTTGGTCTAGATTGTTCTCTTCTCTTGCCAGTTCTCCTGGCTTTCACCTCTCTCTCAGGGTTGTTCAGAGAAAGGTGAAAACCAGGAGAATGGCAGGAAAAGAGAACAATCTGGACCAAATAGCCGATTTGGAAAGTGAGATAAGGCTAGGGTCAGACTAACGCATTTTTCGCAGCGACCGTCAAAAAGTGCGTCCGAACGCATTGCCATATTTTTTCACGGATTGCGCGATTACGGTCATATGATGCGCATTTTTGTGCGTGATTTTTTACGGATCCAAACCAGGAAACTTTGGGTGTCTGGACGTTATGTTGGCCGGACATGAGCAGGGTCTGACGTCTCCAAATCACGCACACACGCCGCTAGTGGACGCAGCGCACTCTGTACGTCCGTACTAGCGGTTCTGTGTTCTCGAAAAAATGCGTTCATTTTCCACTTGCGTTGCGCGGCCGGACTTTCGTGCGACCGTACTTCGTATATTGGCCGTCATTGCCCATCATTTGCTGCTAGTGCGGCCGTGATTAAGTGCGCCTAAACGCACGTTAAAAATTCGCTAGTCTGACCCTAGCCTAAATGGGAGAATTTTTCTGGTTTGGCTATTTTGACCTAGAATTTTCCATTCTCCAGTCATTCTCCTGCTCTTCGCCGCTCTCTGAATAACCCTGACAGGGTTATTCAGAGAAAGGTGAAACTCAGGAGAATGACTGGAGAATGGAAAATTCTAGGTCAAAATAGCCAAACCAGAAAAATTCTCCCATTTATCTCACTTTCCAAATCGGCTATTTGGTCTAGAATTTTCCTTTCTCCAGTCATTCTCCTGGTTTTCACCGCCAAAAAATCAGTAAACTTTTTATGCGTGTCCGAAAATGTCTCCTCTTTTCATACAGACTGCCGCCCCAAGCAGTTGTTTATGGATAGATTAAAGGAAAAGCATTTACCGTCATTTGAAATGTCATTTTTTGGTTTTTACATATTTCTATACATCCTAGAAATCCGCCACTTCACGGGCAGGTTATGGGGACCTCCTAGGCACGATATTTGAAGGAATTTTTGGTTTTTATTTTTAACCCTTATTTCATGGAAAACTCACTGTCCCTTTAAAAATGTTTTTTTTTTTACTTTTTGTCCTTGTTTCCTGTCCCCCAGGGCACTACCCGGACCCCCATACACCTTTTATGGCAAATATGTAGCATATATGCCCTCTTGGCGGGCACTCTAAAAAACCGAATTTTCAGCCCCATTGACTTGCATGGGGGTTCGGGTTCGGTCCCGAACAAATGGGAAGTTCGGGTTCGGGCTCGAACTGAACTCGGGGAGTGTTCGGCTCATCCATACTAGTGACACAGAAGTCTGGGTCGAGGTCTAGACCACCACCAGAGCCTTCCTGTTTTTCTGTGAAAATGTCTGCCCTCCAGGAAGAATGTTTGAGAAGTATTTATGAATGTGGTGAGAGACTTTTGACAGAAGCTTTAAGACAATATGCATAAGGATATCGGGCAGTAGGAACTAATTAGGGTAGGGTCTCTACCATGCTTCGGAAGTTATAATAATTCTAGAATCATTGAAAGATGCTGGTGGAGCCTCTCCTAGGTGAATATTACTGTAAAGCATGGTTAAGTGCGATATTAGGTAACCCTGTAACATCTTATAATATTCTGCACCGGAAACATCAGGACCATCAGGAAGGCCAATTTCGCACAAGTTATTGCGACAACTAAGATTTTCTAAGTTGTCTTAACGTCTCCGTCATAGATGCTTCATGTTTCTCCACCAACTCCCTCAGTGGGTTAAAATCATCCTCCAAGGTATAAATGCGTTCCTCCACTTAAGTGAGACGATCAGCTGAGATAATACAGATTTAATTGTAACTACCAGATTGCTCAACTTCTAATCGAGCAACGGAGAATTACTGCCATGATATCCGAAAAATTTATGGATTAACCCACAGGGCCAGCGAGTATTGGCAAAGGAGATGGACCGTGGGTCAGCAAACAATTTGCTAAAGCAATCAAATGTCTGGAGGATGGTGAAGGGTATTGATTTCAGAAGCAGATTTGTCTGCCTTCTGTTTGCTGTTGGATATTCATTTAGCCATGAATTTCTCTATTATATAAGATAAAATGAGAAATAGGTGACAAAGTCCCATAGTTAAGCATGCATTGTCTCAGAGATGATTGAAGTATGCTGTATGACAAAGGTCTCGGGGAGAAAAAAAAAACACCCCTCCATATACACTGGGCCCCCCGGACTAAAACCATTTGCTGGCTTGGTGAGACACATAGCAGCCAAACTCACCAAAAAAGCCGCAGCAGCAAAATACACACAGAATAAGTCCCCTGGGTCACCCAGGCAGTGGCGTAGTGAGGGGGCACTTGCCCACGGGTGCCTGGCAGGGGGGCGCCACAAGTAGAGAAGGACGTTTGTGTTTCTCCAGTTCGGCGCCAATCTGGGGCTTCAACAACAGCGGGCTGATATATTGCATGCCAGCCCTTGCTGTGGGACTGACCCCCCTAGCCGAGGGCATCATCGCGCATGCGCGCAATGATGTCATAAAGAGGGAGTACCCCTATATAAGAGATGCAGGGGTACTTTGAACCTCCGTATCTCTTGAACAGTGTATCCTACAAGGTTGGTTTTGGTGTCATTGGAAAGGCCAGATCCGTGCCATCCCAATGATAACATTATAAGGTAATCTGTAAAAATTATTAAAAAAAATAAATACAAAATAAATAAATACAGATCCTGGCCTTTCCAATGATACCAAACATGACCAGATAATCAATAAAAAAATAAACTCTTTTTTTCCTCTCCAAAAGCGGCAGTATTATTCACTTTTCAATAATAAAGTGAATAATATTGCTTCTTTACCTCACCTTCTCATTTCCCACAGCAGCGGTAAGTATGGAGGGGATGGAGCAATGCGTTATTACGCACTGTTTAGGCTGGGGTCAGACTAGCGCATTTTTTACGTGCGTTTAGGCGCACTTAATCACGGCCGTAGTAGCAGCAAATGACGCGCAATGACGGCCAATATACGAAGTACAGCCGCACAAAAGTACGGCCGCGCAACGCAAGTGGAAAATGAATGCATTTTTTCAAGAACGCAGAACCGCTAGTACTGACGTACAGAGTGCGCTGCGTCCGCTAGCGGCATGTGTTCGTGATTGGGAGACGTCAGACGCTGCTCATGTCCGGCCAACATAACGTCCAGACACCCAAAGTTTCCTGGTATGGATCCGTAAAAAAATCACGCACAAAAATGTGCATCGTATGACCGTTTTTGCGCATTCCGCAAAAAAATACGGCAATGCGTTCGGACGCACTTTTTGCCGGTCGCTGCGAAAAATGCGTTAGTTTGACCCTAGCCTTAATCAAAAACTTAATCTGCTGTGAAGAGCGCAGAGGGTCGTTTGGACTGCTGCATCACCTTACAAGGTCAAGTGAAGTGTCACTGAAAAGGATAGAGTCTGGCCTTTCTGATGATACCAAACATGACCATATAATGTGTAAAAAATAAATTCATTGGGGGCAGAAAAAACAATTGCAAAAGTCTTCTTTTTCCCTCTGTTTTAAGGCAATGGCATTATTCCCTTATAACGCAAAAAATGTCACTGCACTAATTCACCTTATCATTTCCCACACTGTGAGCAAATTTGAAAGTGATGGCATAATGCTTTACTATGCATTATTTCATCTAAAACATGGGGGGATGCAACAGGAGGACTTGCCCCCTGGCAGAGGCGTAACTAGAAAACTCAGGTCCCAGGTGCAGGAATCATGACGCCCCCCCCCATCCTAGGCAAAAACATATTTTGTCCCCTCTTCCGTCAACATGCATTGGTCCTCTCCAGGTCCACAATGTTGACTCCAGAGAGTGTCCTATTTTTTTCCAGGTCCACCATGACCTCTTCAGTCCATCCCATTTTTAATGTAATGTGCACTATTTGTATTTCACAGAACTCCACAGCAATAAACAGTAATGTGCGCTGTGTATGAACGTATCAGAGTTCCACAGAAATAAATCTCACAGTAATGTGCAGTGTGTATTAGCGGATCAGAGCTCCACAGCAATAAAACTCACAGTAATGTGTGGTGTGTATGAGTGTATCACAGAGCTCCACAGCAATAAAACTCATTAATGTGAGGTGTGTATGAGTGTATCACAGAGCTCCACAGCTATTAAACACTCACAGGGTTATCCAAAGAGATCCGAATTGCTTGAGAAAGGTAACCGAACGCTGAAAATCAGCGTTCGGTTACCTTTCCTGGCCATTCGGCTATCCAGAGAGCAGGCAATTCGCCAAATCCTGGCGAATTGCCTGAACATACGGTGCCTGTTCGGTGCCTGTTCGAGGGCAGTGAAATCCCCATAGAGAAGCACTGCTTCGGCTATTCAGAGAACACAAACCAGCAGTGAAAGGTTCCCTAATGCCCTGCCATTCGGTGGTTTAATTCGGCAAGTTTATTCAGGAGAATCCCATAGGCTTCAATGTTAAAAATATTCCCGTTTTAATTCAATATCTAATAAACCGTTCATTATAAAATTCTGCAGCAAAGAGTCTCTTTATTTATAGATTTTTTAGGATACTTTAAGCATTTTTCAGATTTTTTTTTTTTTTTTAAAAGTCCGATTTTTTTTTGATTTTTTTTCAGTTTACTTATTTTTTTGTAACAGCCCTCTTTATTATCATTCCCTGGACCTCCTGTGAAAATTTCAGACATTTTCGCTCAGTAGTTTCTTTGCAAACAGCGTTTCATTTTCCCAGATTCATACAAATGGTTTTTCTAATTTATTCACTGCCTCCTCTACGTCACAGCTGCTTCGGCTCTGTGTGATTCGGCTCATGTTCGGCTCCTGTTCGGCTCCTGTTCCTCTTTTTCAAAGGTTAATCCAGATGTTTTTGCTTGTTTTCAGCGTGCATTCGGTTAGTTTTCGGTGGGTTTACGGCAGCTTTTCCCTGCAATTCGGGGACCCTGTGCTCTTTGCTGAATACACCACAGGGTCACCGAAATGCAATCGGCAAAAGGAACCGAATTGAAGAGAACGAAAAGTCACCGAACGTGCGGTGACTTTTCGAATCTCTTTGGATAACCCTGCATGTAATGTGCAGGGTGTATGAACATATCACAGAGCTTCACAGCAATAAAACTTATATTAATATGCAGTGTAAATCACAGAGTTCTACAGCAACAAAACTCACAGTAAAAATATGTGGTGTGTATGAGCGTATCACAGAGCTCCAAAGTAAAACTCACAAGTAAGTATAAAATAAATTAAAAAAAGAATTATATATACAGTTGCAAGAAAAAGTATGTGAACCCTTTGGGATTACGTGGAGTTTTGCATGAATTGGTGATAAAATGTGCTCTGATCTTCATCTAAGTCACAACAATTTGAAAAAAACAGTCTGCTTAAAATAATACAACACAAACATTATATGTTTTCATGTGTTTATTGAACATAACATGTAAACCTTCATAGTACAGGGTGTAAAAAAAGTATGTGAACCCCTAGCCTAATGAATTCTCCAAGAGCTAATTGGAGCCAGGAGTGAGCCAACCTGGAATCCAATCAGTGTGATATTATTGGATGTGTTGCTGAAAGCTATCCTGCCCTTTAATAACACACCCCAGTTTTGGGTTTACTGGTTTCAAGAAGCACTGCCTGATGTGAACCATGCCTCGCAGAAAAGAGCTCTCAGAAGACCTACGATCAAGAATTGTTGACTTGCATGAAGCTGGAAAGGGTTACAAAAGTATCTCCAAAAGCCTTGATGTTCACGTGTCCACGGTAAGACAGACTGTCTACAAATGGAGAAAGTTCAGCACTGCTACTCTCCCTAGGCGTGGTCGTCCTGTAAAGATGACTGCAAGAGCACAGCGCAGAATGCTTAATGAGGTAAAGAAGAATCCTAGAGTGTCAGCTAAAGACTTACAGAAATCTCTGGCACATGCTAACATTTTTGTTGACACATCTACAATAAGGAAAACATTAAACAAGAATGGAGTACATGGGAGGACACCACGGAGGAAGCCATTGCTGTCCAAAAAGAGTACTGCAGCACGTTTGAAGTTTGCAAAAGAGCACCTGGATGTTCCACAGCACTAGTGGCAAAATATTCTGTGGACAGATGAAACCAAAATTGAGTTGTTTGGAAAAAACACACAACACTATGTGTGGAGAAAAAAAAGGCACAGCACACCAACATCAAAACCTCATCCCCACTGTAAAACATGGCGGAGGGAGCATCATGGTTTGGGGCTGCTTTGCTCCCTCAGGGCCTGGACGGATTGTTGTCATTGGAAAAATGAATTCCAGAGTTTATCAAGACATTTTGCAGGAAAACGTAAGACCATCTGTCCGCCAACTGAAGCTCCGCAGAGGATGGGTGATGCAACAGGACAATGACCCAAAGCATACAACAAAAGAATGGCTTCAACAAAACAAAATACGCCTTCTGGAGTGGCCCAGTCAGAGTCCTGACCTCAGGAGAAAGGGGTTAAAATTATATATAGAAATCAAGCAATTATCAACTCGCCTGTTGTTCTACTCTGTAGACTAGGGAGGAATAAAGATCTACTTTAGATTGTGCTGCTTCACTGGTATATAGTACAATAGAAACTCTCAAAAAACAGGAATAACCAGACAGCGCAAAAAAAGTGACTATAGTATAGTAACTGCAATATATACAGGGTTATCCAAAGAGATTCGAAAAGTCACCGCACGTTCGGTGACTTTTCGTTCTCTTCAATTCGGTTCCTTTTGCCGATTGCATTTCGGTGACCCTGCGGTGTATTCAGCAAACAGCACAGGGTCCCCGAATTGCAGGGAAAAGCTGCCGTAAACTCACCGAAAACTAACCGAATGCATGCTGAAAACAAGCAAAAACATCTGGATTAACCTTCGAAGAGGAGCCGAACAGGAGCCGAAAAGGAGCCGAATCACACAGAGCCGAAGCAGCTGTGACGTAGAGGAGGCAGTGAATAAATTAGAAAAACCATTTGTATGAATCTGGGAAAAAGAAACGCTGTTTGCAAAGAAACTACTGAGCGAAAATGTCTGAAATTTTCACAGGAGATCCAGGGAATGATAATAAAGAGGGCTGTTACAAAAAAAAATAAGCAAACTGAAAAAAAAAAAAAAAAAAAATCGGACTTTTAATTTTTTTTTAAAAAATTCAGAAAAATGCTTAAAGTATCCTAAAAAATCTATAAATAAAGAGACTTTTTGCTGCAGAATTTTATAATGAACGGTTTATTAGATATTGAATTAAAACGGGAATATTTTTAACATTGAAGCCTATGGGATTCTCCTGAATAAATTTGCCGAATGAAACCACCGAATGGCTGGGCATTAGGGGAACCTTTCACTGCTGGTTTGTGTTCTCTGAATAGCCGAAGCAGTGCTTTTTGATGGGGATTTCACTGCCCTCGAACAGGGACCGAACAGGCACCGTATGTGCAGGCAATTCGCCAGGATTTGGAGAATTGCCTGCTCTCTGGATAGCCGAATGGCCAGGAAAGGTAACCGAACGCTGATTTTCAGCGTTCGGTTACCTTTCTCAAGCAATTCGAATCTCTTTGGATAACCCTGTCAGTGTGCAATATTACTCATCGATATTGTGGGAACGGAGGTTGACACTGTCCAAACACAGAACCGACACAAGCAGGATAAGACAAGGCGATCCGTTAAAGTCAGGGGGGGTAATGGTAATTTTCCAAGGGAAATCTTCTAAAAAGAATGAAGTGACACAAGCGCTCACATAGCGCAATAAATTCTCACAATGGAAGAATGTATAGAAGAATACAGCCAAATGTGAACTCACCGAGGTTGGAGCCTGTCAGGTCCTTAGGCTCGTTTTATACGCATGGGTGTTTCTTTAAGGTAAAAACACCTAAAAAAGCCCCTCTGCGTTAATCCAGAATCTGGTGGCTCAAAAATTCCATAAAGCCCGTATAGCAAAGTGCAAATATTTAATGAATAAAATGCATTAAAAACGGTAATAAATGAACATTCCTGAGACGCGTTTCGGCCCTAGGCCTTCATCAGTCGGTATATCAGAGTCCTGACCTCAACCCGATTGAAATGCTGTGGCATGCTGTGGCGATTCACACCAGACATCCCAAGAATATTGCTACACTGAAACAGTTTTGTGAAGAGGAGTGGTCCAAAATTACTCCAGATCGTTGTGCAGGTCTGATCTGCAACTACAGGAAACGTTTGGTTGAGGTTATGCTGCCAAAGGAGGGTCAACCAGTTATTAAGTCCAAAGGTTCACATACTTTTTCCACCCTGCACTGTGAATGTTTACATGTTCTGTTCAATAAAAACATGAAAACATATGTTTGTGTTGTATTATTTTAAGCAGACTGTGTTTTTCAAATTGTTGTGACTTAGATGAAGATCAGAGCACATTTTATGACCAATTCATGCAAAACTCCACTTAATCTCAAAGGGTTCACATACTTTTTCTTGCAACTGTATATAAAATGTAGGCAAGCCCCCAAGCAGTTGAGTGTGGGCCCCCCCGGACTCAAGGGCCCGGGTGCGGTGGCACCCTCTGCACCCCTGGTAGATACGCCTCTGCCCCCTGGTGCCTCGTCACCTCGCTATGCCTCTGCACCCAGGGATTGAAAAAAAATTGCTATTGTGATGAAAACCACAGCAGTCAAAGCAACACAAAATACACGCTCCAGGTCACCCTGGGACTCTAAAAATATTTGGTAGTGTATGAAGATATGTCTAGTGACACTGAATATGCAGAGGTGATTGGTTAGGTGTACTGACTGTTGTCTCTGATGATTAATGGATATCCTGGAGTTAATGTATTTCAAGATATGGCACACATTTCATTCGACAGGTTTAAATTAAGCCAATTCACCCATAGGTTTCAATGCAAAAAAATCCAGTTTTTTATTCATTTTTTATTCAACCATTTATTCTTTTCATTTTCAGCAAAAAGTCTATTTATTAATTTATTTGTAACAATTTTTTAAGGCATCTTTCTGAATTTCTTTTCAGCAAAATTTTTGATTCCGATTATTATTTTTTTTTTAAGTTGTGTTTTTTTTATTCTGTAATAGACCTTTTTATTGTTTGTAGCAGATCACAGTAACCTGACCGGGTCACAGCTTCCTTGCTGGACCCCCGCGCTCTCTACAGTAGACTCTCATGCCTTTCTCCAGTACTTGGATGAAATTTAAGGAACTGGAGACGTAGAGAGCCTTGCTAGCATCCCCCAGAAATAAGGCGTGACTGTAGATTTGGGACCTTTCGAGGTCAAAATGTAACTTGTTTAATTGGGCACACATATTTATGTGGTCCAAGTGGGTCATTTACATATACAAAAACATCCCCTATAAAATGTTGTGAGGGTTTCTGATGTTTCTGCTTCTGGGAGGTGTGAGGCATAATTAGACTTGGACAAATAATGGCATAAACATTTGCTTAACATTTCTAGAGGAGACAGGACAATGACAATCGTTACTGGTAAACAGATTACAGTCTAAAACAGCAGACTATGGGGCAGTGTTTGCCTGACAAAACCGATTAACAAACTACTCAAATGTAAACCGATATTAACACATTCCTGAGAGTGTATGCTGGCAGGCTAATCCTGTTAGAAGATAACAAAAGATACACATGGACCATAATGATATACAATAAAGTTATTCTTGCATAATTCAGATTACAAACACTCTGTACACAAAAGAGGGCAAGGAAATAATATATAACATCAGGCCTGCACCTCCCAAATACATCTCCTGGACTATGTGCCCCAAGTCCAAAGAGACACACGTTGTTATTCATCGGACCGTATATATTATTTCCATGCATTTTCATGCATTATTTTAAACGCATTTTAAAAATTGCGTTTTTTGTTTTACCCCCGTTTGAAGGCTGGTTGGCTTTTTTCAGCTGCATTAGATGATCTGCTCGGCGGGTTGTCGTTTGCGTTCATCGGTTTGCGGCTGTGTACGGTGGGTCGTCGTCGGTGGATTGTTGGCAACATTTGGCAGATCCTTTTGGAGCACTTCGGGGACCCTGTGGGGAATACTGAATTCACCGCAGGGTCGGCGAACTTGAATTGTACCGAAGTTCGCAGAACGAAAGAGCATCAAAATTTTGGTGCTCTTTGAATAACCCCCATAGAGTCTAGTTTTATCGTTGATCCAGATTTTACTTAACCCAATGGATAGATTCATCTATTTTGGTTGCACTTGCAATATGCCCACCACTTTTGTGGTTACCCATTATCTGATTGTTGCTTGTCAGATTAGTGCTTTCCTTACCTAGTCACTGAGTTTGGGTGGATGGCATTTTCTCAGTTATAACATAGTTATTACATATAGGGTTATTCAGTGAGAGGTGAAAACCAGAAGAAGTGAAAATTCTAGGTCAAAATAGCCAAAGCAAAAAAATTCTCCCATTTATCTCACTTTCCAAATCTGCTATTTGGTCTAGGTTGTTCTCTTCTACTGCCATTCTCCTGGTTTTCACCTTTCTCTGAATAACCCTGATAGTTATTTCCATTTTTTTAATAATAAATGGATTTAAGAAGTTTGTCTATGGATTGAGTGCATGCTAGAATCTGTTGGGGGCGTTATATATTGTATGTTTAATATTTATTGTGTATATTTTTTTACAAGACTATGCCTAACTAAACGATGCAAAATAGTAAAATTTGGATTTTTCCTCTTATCAGCAGTCCTCCTCATGACTATAACAGAACTCCAGCAAGAAATGCAAGCACTGAGAGCTGAAAACACAGATCTACAAGACAAAATTCAGGTACCATTCACCAGAACACCATCCATGTCAAGCAGATATGTCACCCTTTGGCCCCCCAGATGTTTCTGAACTACAAACTTCCTCGACTCTGTCCATTTAATGCACTCAAACAATACTGGGAATTGAAGGCCATCATCATCTGGGGGGCAGAGTTTGACATCCCTGATGTATAGGAAAGCCAAACTTTATAATATAATTCTTCTTTTCTATTTCTTCAGATTCTTGAAAACTATGAGAGCGATAACACTGATATGGAAAGTTCTGCCGACTTTATTCCTCTCATCCTATATGACTCTCTCCAAAGTGAATATGAGAGAGTAAGAGAACAGCTCAAAGAAACACATCACACTTTGCAGGTTTTGCAAAGCTCAGTAGAGCGTCCATCCTCTCCTTCAAGTAAATTGATTCCTGCTGAAGCCTATGAGCAGCTTCGCACAGAGAATGATGCCCTTCTAAAAGCCCTCCAGGAGAAGGAGTTGTCAGAAGACCTTCATAGAGAGAATCAGAGCGAAGAGCAGAATATTGAAACGCAAGAAATGGTAAAAAGGCTAAAAGACAAGGAAAAACAATATGAATTCATGGAAGAAGAGGCGAAAAGGTTAATGGAAAATGATGAAAAGTATAAAGATATTGAAGAAGTGAGAAACCAATGTGCAAAGATGGAGGAGGAGTTGAGAAGGTTAAGGAAAGATGAGGAAACCTATAAGGAGATTAAAAATGATCTAGAGAAATTGAAAGAAAGTGAAAAACAATACAGGATTATGGAGGAAGAGTTAAAAACCCTACGAGAAAATGCGAAAATAAACAAAGAAACGCAAAATGAAATTAATAATTTACATAAAACTGAAGAACAGTTGAGTGGAAAGCAAGAATTTAAGGGGAATAAACCACTGGAAAATGAGCAAGAAGAAAGGGTAAGCCACGAAGAGCCAAAAAAGGAAATTATGGTGCAGCTTCGAGAAGCCCAAGAAACGTATAACGCAACTCAACATCAGCTGAGAGAAGCCCAAGAAAAATTAATGGAAAAAGAACAAAATATTAATGACTTGCAGAATGAACTTCAAAAAGTGTTAGATACCAGGAAAAGTGAGACGATGCAGAAAGCACAATTATTATCTGGTCATGAGAGGGTAGAAGAAGAGCTTCAGATACTGAGAAATGAATGCCATTCACAAAATCAGGAGATCGATGAGCTACACACACAAATCGGTAATCTTCAAAAGGAATCTGAGGGATTACAGGAACAGTTAAAGCTCAATCAAAAATGTCCTGTGAAACAGAATGAACATGATGGCACACTGCTGCAAGTCCAGGAGCAACTGGCACAGAAACATGAGCACCTATCCTGGGCTCTGCAGGAACTACAGCGCCTACAGGAAAATGCTGTGACTATGCAGGAACACAATCAGATGCAAGAGTCTCTGACATGTGAGTTGCAAGACCTGAAGATGAAGGTAAGGCAACTGGAGCAGAAGTTACAGAGTAGAGAACGAGAAATAGAGTTATTGCAGCAAGAGCTTGATAATTCACAAACAAAAGAGCAATCAAACGAAGCCCTAAAGAATGAGGTGACTTCTCTAACAAAGAAACTGAGTGAACTAAGCAAACGCCATGAAAGGACAAGCACAGAAGTATTTCAAGTGCAAAGGGAGGCACTCTTTATGAAGAGTGAGAAGCAGGCTGCTGAAGAACAGTTAGAAAAAGTACAGAAAGAACTAGAAAATGTTCGTGAACAGCTAATAGAGCTGCAAGAGATGAGGCCCTCTAGGAAGTTAGAATCGACAGAAGAAAATGAAAAGGTGAGAAAAGACAATGACATCATAGCCATTGTGGATTTGTTGTGTTTGGATTATGGTTCATTTAATAACCCATATTCTAAACAATATCAGATACATTTTTGTGCTATCTTCATCCCCATTGCATCTATTCTTCTCCTTGTAGCTTGCATCATTGCGTGGCCTATGAATTTTACATAATTATTTTATGTCTGCACCTACCTTCTCTTAAACTTGATTTTTGATTCGGAAATGTTGATGATTACAAGGTTAGGTTAGCTCGAGTTATAAGGGAGAATTCTGCATTACATATATTATGTTAGATCTAAACAAGAGAAGTCTTTAAAATATAAAGGGTTATTCAAAGAGCGTCGAACTTGGCACTGATTTGCACTGAACAGTGAATTTCGCTGCAATTTCGAGCTGTTCAGCCATTCAGAGCGCTGTCAATTCACTAAATTCTGGGAAATTGCCAGCGAAATACAATGCAGTTCGCCACAATTCGGTGGGAGCGAAATTGAAAAGTAATGGTTAATAGAAACATAGAAACATAGAAAAATGTCGGCAGATAAGAACCTTTCGGCCCATCTAGTCTGCCCAATTACATGGATACTTTACCTGGATTTATCTTTTGTTTAGGATAGCCTTATGCCTATCCCATGCTTGCTTAAATTCAATTACTGTTTTGGCCTCTACCACTTCTACTGGAAGACTGT
Organism: Leptobrachium leishanense; assembly: GCA_009667805.1. Lineage (NCBI taxonomy): Eukaryota > Metazoa > Chordata > Amphibia > Anura > Megophryidae > Leptobrachium > Leptobrachium leishanense. Next base: position 342,182,780 of record CM019063.1, read on the forward strand.
TCCATGTATCCACCACCCTCTCAGTAAAATAATCTATTCAGAGGATGCCGAACTGCACCAAAGTGTCAGTGAAATTCCATGATATTTGGTGGTTCAGTTCAACAGGTTTAAAATGGCGAATCCCATAGGATTCAATGTAAAAAAAATAGTTTTTATTTTTTTTATTCAACCTTTTATTCTTTTTCAGTTTCAGCAAAAAGCCTTTTTATTTATTTTTCTAGATTTTTTTAAGGTGAAATTTGTGAATCCCATTTTATTTCATTTTTTCTTTTGTATTATTCTTTTTATAGGACCTTTTTTATTATTTCCACGCATTTTCATGCATTTTTACTGTTTAAACACCTTTTAAAAAATAGCAGAGTTACGTCTTTTTTTCTGTTGTTCGGCAGGCTGATGGGAGGTCTTCGGTGGCTCCACATTTGGCACACTTCGGGGACCCTGTGGTAAATTAGTGAATTCACAACAGGGTCTGGAATTGGAAATGCCGAATCGCACCAAAGTGCACCAAATGAAAGCGTGCTCTTTGAATAACCCTTAGAGGGTGCATGTTTTTTTTTAAATTCTTTATTTATAATGAGTTTAACAGTTCATAATTAGAACATCTATGTAAGTATATGCAAAGCGACCCCGCGACTACCCCGAAGGGCGTGAGACAGCGGATCCTTAATTTCAAAACATCAAAAACAGAAGTAAAACTCGGGGGACAATTGACAGCCAGGGTCATCTCATCTGAGAAAAAAATCAATAAAGGGGGGAGGGGGGTAGGACGAGGTAAAACAGTCCAAGAAAAAAAACCAAAAGCAAAAACCCAAACAACTACAGGCTCCTTCAGTTCCCACCCCCTTCCTGAGATCCAACGAGGAACCCAAACAGCTTCAATTCCCAAAAACTAGAAGCCAAAATTCAGACCATAAATCAGGAATGTCTCCATCAAAAAGTGGGCGAAGATGGGAGGGTGGACAAGTAAAATGTTCAACCTGGGCAGTCCTCCGACGGTTTCCGTGAGAGGCCCGCTCCGGACAGGACAGACCAGGCTTCAGCAGGGTCGGCAATAGTATAGAGCACATTTCCATGGTTCACCTCCACGGAGCCTGCCAGACCCTAGCGATACCGTTCTCCTTTTGATCGAAGGAACATTGCCACCTCCCGGAATCTCCGCCGCGCCATGAGGGTCACAAAAGGTAAGTCTCGGTACAACTGCAGTGTCGAGTTCTCGAAGGTCACATCCGACCGAGCTCCCAGGGACGACATAAGCTGCACCTGTGTAGACATATTAACCGCCGTGGCAATAACGTCCCTTGGAGCAGCCGAAGCCGCTGTTGCTGCCTTCCTTACTCTGAATACCGAGGCGAACAGGCTAGGGGCCTCGGAGGAGAGACCTATAACTTGGCAACCTAAACGGTCCACGTACCGCAGGAGATCGCCCGCAGGCACCGTCTCAGGAACCCCCCTGATGCGGACATTGCGCCGGCGATGTCTCGTCTCCAAGGTCTCCACAGAGCGAGACAGGAGGGCGACCTGTGAACGAAGCTCCACCACCTGGGCTGAGAGAAGGGCTTGCTCAGAGGCCGTTTAAGCTGATTGAGTCTGCAGCGTTGTCACTTCTGTTCGCAACACCTCAATCTCAGTCCGTAGGCCAGACAATTCAGCACACCACGACCTCATCTCTTCCATAAATCTCCGGAGGTCGCGAGGGAACGAATCGTCACCGTCAATATCACGGATGCTGGAAGGAGATATCGGTAGGGAACGCGGACCAGATACCGATGAGGGTGCAAGTCCATCACGCCGGAGCGGAACTGAAGCACCGCTAGCCTCCATGGAGCCCACACCACCAGAAGCCAACAGGAAAGAGTCCGAGTCTGAGGGCGTCCGATCCTCCACCAAGCTCCCCTGCTGTGCAGCACAAGACTCCACCGAATCCGAACAGTCCCCCAGCAAGGCCCTGGCCAGTGTGCGGCGTTTCGCCTGTGCTCGTTTCTTAGCTGCCGTGCCAGCCGCCTTCAGCTCCTACCCAGGGGTCAATAAGGTGCGTAGCTGCTGGTCACCCACAGCGTCCCGAGGCCAATAATGATCCCCATCATCCGATGAGCCATATCCCATTGCGAGGGTGGGGGGAGGGGCCGAAACCCGGGTATTACCTCCACCGATCAAGGATTCTCGAATATCCCGCTGGCGGGGCCCCTCCGTACCGACCAGGTCCGCCGTTGCCTTTTTTCCCATCTTCAGCCCGGATGAGCGTCCCCGCAGCAGACAGCTAGAAACTCCGTGGCTCCAAGATGGCCGACGTCACTAGGCCGCAATCGCGATCCCAGGACAATCTGCCTCAGGTACAAATGCTGCCAGGAGCCAGATGATCTCAAGGAGACTGTCCGCACAGTCAGATGTCAATCTGTGACTGCTTAGAGAGCAAATGCCGGGCAAAGAAAGCACCAATAGTCTAATTTATCTGAGTTGCAGCAGATGAGCCCGGCAAGATGCGTCCTCTCTCCTCGACAGTTAGCTCCGCCCCCTATAGGGTGCATGTTAATTCTGAACCTATGAGTTCCTGTGATGAGAACTCTAGCACCGACTCTTGAAATGTCAAAAATCATTGCCAGTTAGATTTACAATCATCTATACTCAAAGTTACGGTTTCAGGAATGATAGGTTCTGTTGGGTTCTCTCTCCTTTCCCGGAGGTCTCCATGTGTCCCCCATCTCGATTACAGGTCTCTCTGGTCTCCGTACACAGGCATCGATGAGTGCGCACTTGTGGAAAATGAATGAGACACAGACAAGCTTCTATGTCATTCAAATTCTAATTATATTCATTAACAGGAGTAAATATGTCCTTACAAACAAAATGGAGGAGCTGATGTCATAACCAATCAGCGACTGCCACGCGGACAAGTGATGTATATAGCGGGTGTAGCTGTTTTATGTTTAACAGGTTTTAGGGGTTTCAGGAATTTTGCGTACAGAGTTGGTGTTAAGAGACAATATCTTAGGACAGAAACAGATCCTCTTGAATGACCAGTATTGTCAGGTGCAGGTTGGGCCAAATGGCCTGAGGACAATTGGGGGGGGGGGAGGCAAGCAATGAATTGCATATTTCAATTACTTATTGTGACCAATAGCCGCTACTTGCGCTGAGTAGATCTGCCATTCCGCCGTTCGATTCTGGAGCTCTCTGGGACGCTGGCTCGGTGAGAAAAACACAGTCTATTCCCCCAACATCCCAGTCGAGACTCGATATTGGGTTAAACAGCAAGAATTAGTTTATTTTGACAACACAAACAGGGTACTTTTATAGGGGACAGTCCCATTGTTCTCTTCCAGCCCGCTCTCAGACATCCAGGGCCGGTGCTAGACTATTTTGCGCCCTAGGCAAGACCAGCTACTTGCGTCCCCCCCAAAAAAATTAAAGCAACACAACATGAAACTATAATAAATTAACTGTATTAAAACAAATATAAATATAGCTTTAATCCCTTGGGACTGGGAAAAAGTGGAAAAAATCCTCTTAACGACCACAGACATATATAGTGCCGATCACGGAGTAAATATGTCTGCTGGCATGCTTCAGTATCTAAAGCATGCCAGCAGACTAAAATGCCGGCACCTGCTGCATATTTAATACATGTATACCCAGACATCAGACCTAAGATACATGGATACCGAGAGCTCAAGATACATGCATACCCAGACATCAGACCCCAAGATACATTCATACCCAGATATCAGACATCAGAGGGTAACACTTAATAAAGAATTTCTCTTAATCAGCTGACTAAAGAGGGATAACATATTTATACCCCCAGGATAATAAAATACCCCAACTAGATGTGAGGACTGGAGGACATCCATAGAACACAGCAGGGCGTGGGGTGCACAGTTAAATAAGTATAACCTAGTCATGTCATACACCATTATTATAGATACACAATATGTATAGTAACTGAAATAAAGCATAATATATATTACACACACTGTATAACAATACACATACTGTTTAATTAATACCTGATATAATGCACCTCACATGCTACATACAGGTGAGGCAGATTAATCACCGGTTCTGGTGTGTCACTCTTTTTGTAGCTCTTCATGTTCTCATGGGGGCTCAGTAGTCTGTCATTGAAGGGGGGCATTGTGCCTGGTACAGCAGGTGAGACAGCAGGTGGTGGTGTTTGGAGCCAGGGACCCCCTTGATGACCACCCCAGAAGGTTCAGCAGTGGGGGTGAGGTTTCTGCTGGTTGGCCGAACCCCGCAATCACAACTCCTTCCCAGGGTGAGCAACAGCTGCGGCCACAGATGAAAATAAACATCCGAGGGTAAAAGTGCAGACAGCGCCACCACCAGGAGCAGCCGGTCCCGGCAAAGAAGCCACATGCTTCCCAAGAGGGCACGGAGTACACCGTGGGTACTGGGAGCTGAGGGGTGGCACACTGGCTGCTGGAGTGGATACTGGGTGCTGAAGGGTTGCACACTCTGGGTGCTGGTGCTCCACCTCCTTCATGCGAGACCGCACAGCCAGCGACTGACGTGATTCGCATGCTGCCGCCGGCACCAACACGTGCCGGCGCACGTCGTCTACGTCAGCCGCTGGTGTCAAGGAGGAGTCAGGAGGAGCATTTGTATTGTATAGGATCGCGGGCAATGGAGGCGGGCCGCGGCTAATGTGTTTGTGTGCCGCGTGCAGAGTAATGAAATTGTACTGGCCGCGGACACATGGGCGTCCCGGCGCCCATTTTGCCACTGCCTCTAGCCATAACCCTTTTTGTATTCTTAACATGGGCTGCCACTGCCTCCAGCAAGAACCCAGTTCTTGGTGCTGAATTGTCTGGCCTGCCCTGGGCCATTCCTTGTCCAGGAAATTCCACCCCCTGGAGCGCGAGCTCTGCCTCCGGCAGAGGGTCCCCTCTGCTGCTTTGAAATCTGACTTGGTTTTGGTGTCTAATTGAGGGGTGATCCCGGTGGCGCTTCCGCTTGTACTTCACCCCACACCAGGTTACCATCCCTGGGGACCTGCTGTCCGAAAAGCACCATGGTGGGGGCAAAGGAGGCTCCAGGGCAGGCAGTGAACTAGTGTCAGATTTTGGCAGCTTGCCAGGAGTTACGGCAGTCTGGAATGAGCAGGGCAGAGGAAACAGAGTTCCTGGGCGAGCTGGGTTAAAAACAGAGCAACAAAGGAGCGCAACAATCCTTGGGAACACATGGGCACAATTTGAACAAACGAGATATAACTTTGGACGAACGAAAATTGATTAACTTATGTGAAATTAAATCGTGAGTGGTTACAGGTATGATTGGTGCAGGGAATTGCGAGGGAAAGACACAATTAGATCAGAATGAAACTGGGAACCTTTATTAGAAAATGTAACAGTGGAATTTGTTTACATAAATAAAGGGTAAACGAACTATAACAACATAGAAACTAAATTAAACAAAATAAATATTGTCGCGGCCGATCCGTCACACTTATAATTTTGGATATAAAATCCCTTACAAGCAAAGGTAATGTTCAGTCATTTTCCAGGTGTTACACTACTTTTCCCCTAAACTGGGCCCTATTGCATAGTTAACGCTAGCGTTAGCGCTTAAGTGTCCATAGCGCATGACCCCCTATTTCGTGCCGAACGCTAAGAGGTTAAAAAACTCTCCCCTGCCCCCCCCCACGCTATGCCACTGCATGGGGAGTGCAAAGAGTAATTACCATTAGAATTACACAGTCCTAACACTAATTATGCACCGCTGCGTTTAACTGAAAAGTTAACCACAGATAGAAGATGGTGCTAACTGATTCAGATTCTGCAGAATCAGTAAGCACCAGCTGAACCCCCCCCCCCAGCCGCTGCCGGGACAAATAGTCTCCAGTCTCACTTCTCAAATCACTTTGCGGCCCTGCACAATCTTGCGACAGCGAGATCATGCAGGTAACGTGGCCCGCCAGCAGTCCTATGGACTCCAGGAGGTGGTACTCGCGAAAGGCGCGTTAGTGCTGCCGCAAGTATCCAGGGGTCTGCCCCGTAATAGGGTGCTAAAACGGGGAACGGATCCCAGCGGAGCTGCTATCCATGGTGCTGAAACTTATTCGGTACCAAGGACAACAGCTCTGCAGTGCTCCGGAGCCCCGCAAAGCTGCTGTCGATGGTGCTGCATAGGTTTCAGCACCAAGAATAGCTGCTGCCCTTTGTACTGAATAGGTTTCAGCACCAAGGTGTCATGTCGCACCCTCCGATCCCTGGCAGCATGGGTTTCTGTACTGCTCTTCTGAGCATTGAGATCACAGCACTCGCAGTTAAAGCACAATCACATGACATCTTACCTGAATAAAGGGCTATGCCCCATTCCCAGTACTGCCTTTAACAATGTGGCCTTGAAGCTGACCAAGAAAATATCTGTGACACTCTCCTGCTTCTCTAAGCAACCTCGTGTGCTCAGGTACTAAGACCCACAGTATGTACCAGGAATCCCATCGTAAGCTTCCAAGTCCTTGTGTCTCCTGTTACATGCAAACCATCACCATCAACCCACCTGTACTTCATCGCATTAAGGGCCCATATTCCTGCAATCCCAGTATCGGACATGACAACAGGAGGGTCTTTTACCCTAATCTAAGTAAATAATTCATCCGTTTCACATTCCAAAATAACTAATAAAAACTAAATAATTAATAAAAATTATAAACTAAATAACGGATAAAAACAAAAAATGAATTGATCCGAAAAAAATTTATCAATAAAAACAAAATAACGAATCAATCTGAAATACGAATTACCAATCGTCTGAACCAACGAATCAATCCGAAATATGAATCACGGCAACATAACGAATACACAGAAACAAATTGAAAAATGGAGTGAAACGATCTGAAACAAAACAAAACAATTTTTTTCATTGTGCACAGGCCTAGCCAGAATGCAGAGCATTGCATTGCAGTGTGTATCCTGTATCACCTGAGCTGTATGAGAACAGGCCCTGTGCAGTGTTCTGAGGAGAGTGAGTGTAACGAGCACAGCCTGCGATTAGGCACGACTCTGCCTGTCACTGTGAACCGTACACCAGCTCTTGGCCAAAACTGGTAGAGTGGCCCCCCAAACCCTTGTCTGGATCCGCCACTGGTTGTGTGTATATATTGTAGTATAGCAACAGCTTGGGATCCTTGGTTCCAGCCAAACAACACGGTCCTCTAGGGAAGGAACAGCTGCAGACTTGAAACTTGTGCAAATTGGAGGTCTTTTATTCCAGCATACAGCAGCAAACAGCAGACAAGGCTTGTATACTCTCCCAAACATCTTGTTACCCAACCCCTGCACACCATCACAATATACATATATATTTTCCAAGCCAGTATCCTTAAAATATACAAAGTAAAAGTTTTCATTTATTTATTTTAAAGGGGAGTTTAAAATGTTTAACTTTTATTCCTCTGCTAGACCATTCAGGTCTGACCTCTGGTGATGGCACTAAGCTACTACTTGTAACGTAATTTATGTTGCGAAATCAAATGCTTCTCATTGAGACCGTTAGATATCATACTCAAGCATGCATTTATCGAACTGTTGTATTTTGCACTCATGTAGATCCATCATTGTGAAACATTGCACCATTTTAGAACATACTGTTCAAATCTATAGGCAAATGATTATGCTTTATACTTACTATACCTATTCGTGTGAGTTCATGTCCTTGTATGGATATGCTCATTCACTCATTGCAGTCACATGGCTTGATTAAAATATAAATACCATACTGCAAAATGAGTTAAACTTTGACTAGCTAACTTGCTGCTTTGTGATATCTAAGATTTCAGAGTTATCACAGGAGGTTATTTCTCTAAGAGATGCTCTGTCAAGGCAAATGGAAAAAACTGACAAAGTACATGAGACACAGAGAATAAAAATGCTGCAAAAGGAGGAAGGACAGCAACATTCTAAATTGCTAAAAGAAGTGGAAAGTTTGCAAAGTGTTATAAAAGACATGAAGAAACAACAAAAGGTATGTATTCCTATGAGGTAAAAGATGAATGATATGTATCATTTCTAATTTAAAGGGACACTACCACTTACATAAGCTGTAACTAGATTTCTTGTGCAACCAATATTCACTACAACAGTAGTGCAGCCGCAAATGCCCCAGAGAATGCAATACTTTAAAACATCATTTTAATTTATATATCTCAATAAAAGGCACATATATATAAAATTCAAGGAGAAGCTGTAAATAAAAACAGAAAGAAGAAAGTAATTTCTGACATTGGATTTGATAATCGTCCAGGGATTATATATTTCATATATGACCACTCATTTGGTCAGCACACAGTCGATTCAATTCAATTATTGGATTGCAGTATGAATTTCTATATAGTCGTGAGGCACTCTCACCACATGATATATTGGCATATTATATTGATAATTCTAATTAATAAAGAGAATTCTGTAATTTTGGCTAGGTAACCCTCAGTCAAGAAATTAACAAAATAGAGAACCAAGATAATTCTTCTTATTGTGTGTAATGAATAGCCACCTGTAGTTAATTATTCCACATTTATATACACAGGTTAACAACCTAGAGGTGATTTAAGGGTAATATTCAATTCAGTATTGGTATCCTGTATGTATTTTTATGTGGTTATAATATATTCTCACTACATGGTGTAGTACCAAAAATATCATATTGATTGGTCTAATGATAGAGACAGTATTACACCCCTGATTAGATATTTTGGCTATCCTAAACAAAAGATAAATCCAGGTAAAGTATCCATGTAATTGGGCAGACTAGATGGGCCAAAAGGTTCTTATCTGCCGACATTTTTCTATGTTTCTATATATTAAGTCAGGAATAGGTGAGAAAACTCCCTTCTAGATATGCCAGAGGTTAATTCATTCAGATATATGCACACACCTTTAGCAAGCCAAAATCAATTCAAGTTTGGTCATAATTAACATCATGTTGCGAAACACCTCCAATACCGGCTATATTGGAAATAGTCCACATTTATAAGGCTACACAGTGTGTAGTTGTTAAATTTGATTACTGACCAAAATCACTGAGCCATTTAATGCATAACAATCTTTATCAGATAATAATTCAGTATTAAAGTCAATGTATAGTAGAAAACACCCTCACTACATATTATATTAGACAAACGTCATATTGAATGAACTGGCCAATAGATTATTCATTATTGGTACCTGAACAGAAAACACTATCAAGAAAATGAAAAAGAGAAGAACAAGCGATTTCTAAAATCAAAATAATTCCTATTATGGATAACAGCCAAGGGTTATTCATCCCATGTATAAATGCATAACCACTAGCAAGCCAAAAGCAGTTCCATATTCAACATGGATATCAACAATTGTAATTGCAGAGCACCTCCACAAACTTCTGTATTAGCTTAAATTTAGCATTCATAGGCTACAGGGTATGGTATATACATTTGTTATTTATATCATTGGCTGCAGTGCACTCAAGTGTACAGCAGAGGGAAAAGGGGGCAAGTGTGGCAATGGGGAGTAGAAAAGACAGCATATAAATAAAAAAGGAGGGAAAGGGAAAAAAATAATAGAAAAACTAGCAGTCAAGATATAATAGATAGCTTATTTCACAGGGAAGATGGGGTAAGTGTGGCTTGCTGGCATATTTCAGAGGGAAGAAGGGGGTGAGTGTGGCTTGCTGGGTTGCTTCAGAGGGAAGATGGTGGTAAGTTTTGCTTGCTTCAGAGGGAAGATGGTGGTGAGTGTTTGCTGGCTTGTTTCAGAGGAAATATGAGTGTGAGTGTGGCTTGCTTCAGAGGGAAGATGGGGTAAATGTGGCTTGCTTGCTTGTTTCAGAGGCAAGATGGGGTGAGTACAAAGTACATGTGAAATATCGGCAACATAAAAAAAATAATTCATTTCCTTTTTGGTGGTAGTGTCCGTTTGACACTTTAAGACAGAATACAATTGTAGCGCCCACTCCCGTAGGAGCCGCTGAATTAACCTCGAGTTAGTCTCTCCGCACTAGGGAATAAATATACACCAGCACTGTTGTAGATTTTATAGATTATATACTTTACTGAATAAACTGGCATATAAAGAGTAGCACGGTATACGTATATATATTTACAGTAGTTCGTAATGCGAGAAACGCGCAGCGGAAAAGAAAAGGGAATTTTAACCCCTTTGTGGTTGAAGTGTGAGTCCCGTACAGGTTGTGTCCCAAGAAAGAATACGTGTATGCGTGTATTGGTACCCGGGTACAAGATTCAACTGGCCAGTGAATGATTTCAATGTGTCTTCGACTAGTCACGTTGGGGCCCTGTAGGTTTTGACAAAATTGCAGCGTGCTTTATTATTTTTACTGTGGCCGGAAAGGCCTCTCACCCATCCGCCAGATACTCTGCGCTCTGCTCGACCCAGGACGTATCTCCGCTTGATTTGACTGGGACTTTGTGTCACCGGATCCGCTGTCTTGCTTGTCTGTTTCTGCCACAAGATGCTCAGCTCACCGCCTGCACTCCCATTAGATCATCTGCGGTCTCCTAACTCAGGGTCCTTCAGCATACTCTGTATCTGTGTAAACTTCTCAGTGGTGGATCACTAGGTCTTTGGTAAGTAAAGTGAACCGATCTCCAGCTCCGCAAGGCCGCACCTGCGCTCCGGCCTGGTAACGATCGCTGTCTGTCTCACGTGCGTCTTGCTCCCTTCACTCCTCTGCGCGCTCTGAGCATGCTTTCCACGAGGCTGCTGATGCCTTTCCTTTCTCTCACACACACTTCCTGTATCCCCCGCAAAGCATGCTGGAAAACGTAGTACAGTTCTTTCCTTGGTTGTCCAGCATTAATCCACCAGGTCTCTGTCTCCCTCTGGTGGCCATTGTAAGTAAATGCAGCAGAACACAGTCTTTTTAAAACAGCGCTACACAATCTTTCTTTTTATTAAAAGGTATACCAATTGCTATTACCCAGTGGGCCGCGGTATGCCTCGGGACAGTCTCTGTTGGGTGCAGAGGCCCGCCCATTGTGAGCGCCTGTGTTGCGCTTTTGCCCAATGTGCAGTGACGTCACAAGGGGGGCGGGGGTATCAGGAAGGATACATTGAGCTCTCTCTCATTTTCAAGTATGTCCTGGGTAGGCAAGGCCTAGGTTGGCACTTTCCAGAGGGCGGCAAAAAAAAAACACTAAAGGGGATATTCACAGAGCACCAAAATGACGCAGACATTTCAAATTTCTCTAGTGAATTCACTGCAGGGTCCCTAAAGTGCAGGAAATCAGCCACCGAATGCTGCCACAAACCCGTCGCCCACTGTTTTAAAAAGAACTACTGAACAAAAATGTCTGGGATTTACATATAAGATCCTATGAATGATAATAAAAAGGTCTATTAGAATTTTTTTTTTTTTTTTAAAAAAAAAAAAACCACCTAATAGATACTAAAAAAAATCATCAATAAATAAAGACACTTTTACTACAGGTTATTATTAGCTATTGGAAAAAAACGGGAATATTTTTAACATTGAATCCTATGGTGTTTGCCCGATTAAACCTGCCAAATGAAAATACCGGACGTCAGTAGGGATGAGCCGAACACCCCCGTGTTCGGTTCGCATTTAAACTCGAACAATTTCAAAAGTTCGAGTTCGAACGCGAACACGATCTGAATTCAATGCAAGTCAATGGGACTCGAACGTTCAATTTGCAAGAGGGCATATATGCAAGATATTTGCCATAAAAGGTGTAGAGTGCAGGGGTGGACTCTGCATTCAAATATTAAAATGATTGGAATCTGGTACACGCGTCAGTGTCAGTGCACCCAAGTATTGGGCATTTGGTGCCAGCTAGTGCCTTCACATCGTAACCCCTCAGAGGTATTGTGGAAGAGTGCAGGGGTGGACTCTGCATTCAAATATTAAAATGATTGGAATCTGGTACACGCATCAGTGCACCCAAATATTGGGCCTTTGGTGCCAGCTAGTGCCTTCACACCGTAACCTCTCTGAGGTATTGTGGAAGAGTGCAGTGGTGGAGGTTTTGGGAATGCAGAAGAGATCCCCGATCTATTCAGTTACATTAGCATCAGGTGATAGCTGCTGATCCAGGGCTGATTCATTTTTATAAACGTCAGCCGGTCTACAGAGTCGGTGGACAGACGCACTCTTTTGTCTGTGACAAAACCTCCAGCGGCACTGAACGTCCTTTCAGAAAGCACGCTGGATGAAGGGCAACCTAGTAGCTCCATAGCATATTGGCTAAGTTCTGGCCAGTGATCCAATCTCAACACCCAGTAAGCCAGTGGATCATCTGCTGTAAAGGTATCCAAGTCTGCCCTTGCCCCTAGATAGTCTTGCACCATATGGTGAAGACGCTGGCAATGGGTGCCTACATTTGACGTCCCTGGGCGTCGTGGACTAAAAAAATTGGAAAAGGCATCAGTCAAGTGGCCCCCTTCACCGCTCTTCTCCTGATAAACAGCAGCCTCAGAAGCACCTGTGTCGTCAGTTGGTAACCTACCAGTGTCTGGAAAGGTGTTACACAAGTGTCGCTTTAGAGCGTCCTCAAATTGTTTCATCCTGTGCTCCCTCTGTGAGGGCAGGATGAGCTCTGCAACCTTACCCTTGTATTGTGGATCAAGAAGGGTTGCCAACCAGTAATGATCCCTCTCCTTGATAGCACGAATCCTGGGGTCCTTTAGCAGGCTTTGCAGGATAAGGGAGCCCATGCAGCGTAGGTTGGAGGTGGCATTAGCTTCAGAGTGTTCCTGGTCGCTGAGGATGACCGTATCGTGCACTACCTCCTCCCAGCCACGTACTAGTCCTTGGGTTTCTGGGGACACAAAACCCTCCCTTGAGGAATCCCCACCTTCAATGCCCCCACAACTTAAATATTCCTCATCTTCCTCCTGTCTGATCTGAGGACTCGCAGGAATGCTGTCTGTGGAAAGACTGGGGCCTTGAGAGCTAGGGAAGGCCTCCTCTTCCTCCCGCTGCTCTGCTTCTAGTGCCACATCTATAATTACCCGCAGAGTGTGCTCCAGCAGGAACACTAAAGGAATTGTGTCACTGATGCATACACTGTCCCTGCTCACCATCCTCGTTGCCTCCTCAAATGGTGACAGTACAGTGCATGCATCCTTGATCATCAGCCACTGCGGGGGGGAAAAAAACAAGTTGACCTGAACCTGTCCTTGTGCCATACTCACACAGGTACTCATTGATGGCCCTCTGCTGCTTGTGCAGGCACTGCAGCATTGCCAATGTTGAGTTCCACCTGGTGGGCATGTCACAGATCAGGCGGTTTGTGGGAAGGTGGAATTCTCTTTGAATTTCTGCCAGGTGAACACTTGCTGGGAATTACCGTCTGAAGTGGCTGCAGACTTTTCTGGTCTGGCTGAGAAGCTCTGCCAGCCCTGGGTACCTGGTTAGGAAACGCTGTACCACCAGATTTAGGATGTGTGCTAGGCATGGTACATGCGTCAACTTACCCAGGCGTAGGGTGGAGAGAAGGTTGCTGCCATTATCACAGACGACCATTCCCAGCTCAAGCTGGCATGGTGTTAAACATCTCTGTGCCTGCCCCTGCAAAGCTGACAGAATTTCTGCCCTGTCCTGGATCCCTCCCAGCTGCAATCAGAGTTACCCAGTGTGCCATGAAGGAAATGTAACGGCCCTGTCCATGCTTGCTGGACCACATGTCTAAAGTAATGTGCACCTTGCTGCTGACTGCCTTTCTCAATGACTCCATAACATTGTCTTCCACGTGCTGGTATAGTGCTGGAATGGCCTTCCGTGAAAATAAATGGCGTTTTTGAACCTGCCACTGTGGTACAGCACATTCGGCAAATTCACAGAAGGAAGCTGAGTCCACCAGCTGGAAAGGCAGCAGCTGTAATGCGAATAATTTTGCCAAGCTGGCATTTAGACTTGCATGTAGATGGTTGGGACAATATTTTTTCTTCCGCTGCAGTTGCTGGGGCAACGAAATTTGACTGCATAAATATGCAGCTGATGGGATGCTGGCAGATTCTGAGGAAGGACGTGGTACACCCATTACTGTTGCATCATCCCTGTCAGTGGAGGTTGTAGGCAATGACATGGCAGGACATATAGTGGGGGTAGAGACAGATGAGGAGGAGGACCTATGCAAAGTGTTGTGCTAACGGGATGCATGGCAGGTGGTCATATGTCGCCTCAAGCATGTGGTACCCAAGTGTCTGATGTCTTTCCCATGCTTCCGACATAGCTTACAAATAGCAACGCTGCAGTCTGCTGCACATCTCGTGAAGAACTCCCAGATAGCAGAGATCCTGGACGTGTGCTGTGAGACAACAGCGCTCTTCACCTGAGCAGCTCTGACATCTGATGCCTTTGACTGGCTACGTTTGCTCATAGAGGACATTGTGCCTCCTCCTCCTCCCTTGACTCCTCTGTTCGATCAGGCACCCAGGTGGAGTCAGTGACCTCATCATCGTCATCACCCCCTATCTCCTTGTCACTGGAGCCAACTTGGCAGTGTGCTTCAGCTGCTGGGGGAACATGAGTGCCAGTTCTTTGTGTGTCACTGGCACCCCCTCCCTCTAGGCTGATTATACTCCCTTCCTCAACCTCAGAGTTTGAATCAGAGCACTGGAGTTGCTGCGCATCCTCAAGCAGCATGTCACTGTAGTCAAACAATTCAGCTGACTCCTCCGTGTATGATAGTGAGGCTACGGCAGGAGTAGCTGTGGACATGGAGGCTGAATTAGATGTTTTGGAAGCTGAGGTGGACTGTAAACCACTACAAGCCTGGCTGGCAAAGGACTCGGAGGATGAGGATGGCCTGGTTAGCGAATCCTGCAAATCCTCTGTATGTTGCTGCTGCTTAAGACGGCCAGCACCAGTTAGAAACAAGGACAAGCGTGCCCCTGCAGAGGATGCACCACGTCCACGACGACCAGGGGCACAGCCTTCCGACACAGAGGCTGCTTGCCCTCTTATCTGTGTCTGGGAGCGTCTGCCTGTCCTTTTTGGTCTTTCTGACATGGTGAGTGATATATAGATTAAAGATATACAGATTTTCCAGAGCAATGCTATACGTCAGTGATACACCCGGATAGCTGGCAATACCCAGATTCTACTCTGAATAGATAAACAGATGAACTCTGATTAAATTGTGTTATTGTATGGTATCTAGAATTAGATTAAAGATATACTGATTTTCCAGAACAATGGAAAATGTGGGTTGTATTATTACATAGTATTAGTGCCTTTTAGTGCTTACCAATTAGCCCATTACTCAGCCTATTTATGCCTGGCTAGTTGTCCAATTTACCCTGTGATGCTGTGTGTGTGTATATGTATTTTAAAGTTTGAGATCTGAGAGTGTTATTTGTTGAATAAAGTTTACTGTTTTGCTAGCCACTCCGTGGTCATCATCAGTTGATGGGCCTTGTTGCCTGTCATTCTTTTTTTTTGTGTGTATATTTAATAATTAGGTTTAATCCTGTTGATGGGAGTGTTGTCCACCCATTATTGTGTGGACAGGTGATTGTTCTCTAGGTGTAATTGTTCTCTTACCTTCGTTGTTATATTCGCTTATGTCAGTGATACACTCTGATAGCTGGCAACTCCCAGATTCTACTCTGAATAGATAAACCGATGAACTCTGATTAAACTTTGTTAATGTATGGTATCTAGAATTAGATTAAAGATATACAGATTTTTCAGAACAATGCTATAAATCAGTGATACAGCCTGATAGCAGCTGGCAGTGCCAACACACAGATTACAATTCCCAGATATCTGCTAGAAGTATGTGAGACCCCAATAGCTGGCAGTGAGAAGAAACAGATTACAATTCAGAGCAATCTGCTAGACGTCTGTGAGACACACTGAAAGAACAATCTCCTCTCACTCCTGCAAAAAAAACATGTGCTGGGGCTGCGGGAAAGCCTTATATAGTGTGCTGCGGGACTTAGCTCTGTGAGCCCATGATTGGGCAAAATTTGAGTCCTGATTGGCATAGTCTTGCACCACAGCAATAAACCTCACAGTAATGTGCGCCGTGTATTATGAGCATTCACTGTTATATGGGAGTACTGATTTATGAGTAAGAGTAGTTTAAAAAAATCAGTAAAACTCAAGGAGGGGGGTGACACCCATAAGTTGCCACACCTGGTGACACCAACCCTAGTGACGCCACTGCCAATGTGCAGTAAACATCTGGCCCTGCAGAGTCAGTGAAGGCCTCTCCTGAGGCCTCAAATCTGCACAGATATAATGATCTAGCGATCTTTGAAGATTGCTAAGGCTGATGCTTTGGGATGCTGTTTGCAGCAGAATTCCAAGCTCGATGTCATGCACAGCACCCCAATAAAGTTTCCCTTTCCTGCCCAATGCCCTGCCGGGCCCGCCCACCTCACTGAGTCTAGTGCGTGGCTCTACAGCTGGCTGCTTTTCCCCAATTGACCTACTACAAGACAAGCTGCAGATATAGTGCTCCAGCTCCTAGTCTTTCAACGTTGGCACTGCTGTGCTGCCTGCCCCCTTCATCACATTTTGACTGCCCTCCTGATGCTTTAGGATGTGGGCATGTAATAAGGAGCAGAGGATTTGTCAGTAGGTCCAGGCACAGCAGCAGGTAAGGGGGGGGGGCAGAAAGAGACAGCCTAAAAAATGGGCAGGCAAAGGGTTATACAATGGGGGTTGAAAAATTGTTGTAAACACAGGCACAGTGGGACTGGAAAATGGGGACACAGGAGTGCTGAAAAGGAAGGCATAGACTTATGTGTGTGGCAGAGTATATATACTGTATGTGGTGTTTGTGTGTGTGTATAAAAGAAAGATGTGCTGGAGCTGGCGCTTCTTGTCCTGTTAGTGGTTTCTTCTGCTGCACCCCGTGGCTCAGAAGTGTGGCTTCCTTACAGGGTTGCCATCCTCCGTGTCCCTCAAAATATAAAATGACTCACATAGAGCAATATTGTATAAAATGGAGTGCAAACAAAGGAGAAGAATGTCGTTCTCACATTTGCTGGTGTCTTATCGGTCAGACACCAGATTTGTAGGCAGCCGGTGACTTCAGAAGGTGCACCGGATCACTTATCAGCCTCAGCCACCTCCTCTGCGAATATAAGCATCCAGGACCCGGGATAGGCGTAAAATAAGGCAAATTTTATTACTAATAAAATATACAGTATATTAAAACGCGAAACGCGTATTTGGTCGTATTTGTTAATGACGCATCCTTGCTGGACCCCCATGCTGTATGTGGTGTTTGCGTGTGTGCCAGAGTATATGCTGTGTATGGCAGAATGTATACTTCATGTGGTGTTTATATGGCAGACTAGAGTGTGTGTGTGTGTGCGTTTAGTTGGTTGTCCGAGGGTGGTTATGTGTGTATGTTTAGATGAATGGGGGTGGTTAGGTGTGTGTGTGAGTTTAGATATACTGCGGGTGGTTAGGTGTGGGGGTGGTTTTAGGTGTGTGTAGGTGCACGTATGTGGATATAATAGCTGTGTGTATGTGTACGTATAGTAATATAATGGTTGTGTAGGCATATGTACATGGGTTTGAGTATAGCGGTGCAAATCAAGGTACCGGTATGTTTAAATATATATTTGTGTTTCTGTATACCGGTTGTTAAAATTGGCTTGCTCACGTTAAAATGCCTGTGCCTATTTTATTTTTTTTCCTTTCCCATTCCGGGCCTGGATATTAGTCAAGAGAATATCAAAGGTTTAGAATGGGTTTAAATGGTATTCAATAAATTACCGTATTTTTCGCTCCATAAGACGCACTTTTTTCCCCCAAAAAGTGGGGGGAAAAGTGGGTGCGTCTTATGGAGCGAATATGGCCCAGCAGCTCGTGGATGTGCCTCCGCTCACCTGCCGCCGCCGCGTTCGTCTCCTTCTGAGCATGCGTCCGGCGGCAGGAAGCTTGGGCACTCGCCTGGGGGAGCCACGTGACCGCGATCTCCGCGGTCACGTGGCTCCCCCAGACGAGTGCCCAAGCTTCCTGCCGCCGACGCATGCTCAGAAGGAGACGAACGCGGCGGCGGCAGGTGAGCGGAGGCACATCCACGAGCTGCTGGGCCATATCCATATGTGAGCTGGGGCATTATCAATGTGTGAGCTGGCTGGGGCAAATCCATGTGTGAGCTGGCTGGGGCAAATCCATGTGTGAGCTGATGGGGCAAATCCATGTGTGAGCTGATGGGGCAAATCCATGTGTGAGCTGGCTGGGGCAAATCCATGTGAGAGCTGGCTGGGGCAAATCCATGTGTGTGCTGATGGGACAAATCCATGTGTGAGCTGATGGGGCAAATCCATGTGTGAGCTGATGGGGCAAATCCATGTGTGAGCTGATGGGGCAAATCCATGTGTGAGCTGATGGGGCAAATCCATGTGTGAGCTGATGGGGCAAATCCATGTGAGAGCTGGCTGGGGCAAATCCATGTGTGAGCTGGTGGGGCAAATCCATGTGTGAGCTGGCTGGGGCAAATCCATGTGAGAGCTGGCTGGGGCAAATCCATGTGTGAGCTGGCTGGGGCAAATCCATGTGTGAGCTGGCTGGGGCAAATCCATGTGTGAGCTGGCTGGGGCAAATCCATGTGAGAGCTGGCTGGGGCAAATCCATGTGTGAGCTGATGGGGCAAATCCATGTGTGAGCTGGCTGGGGCAAATCCATGTGTGAGCTGATGGGGCAAATCCATGTGTGAGCTGGCTGGGGCAAATCCATGTGAGAGCTGATGGGGCAAATCCATGTGTGAGCTGATGGGGCAAATCCATGTGTGAGCTGGCTGGGGCAAATCCATGTGTGAGCTGGCTGGGGCAAATCCATGTGTGAGCTGGGGCAAATCCATGTGTGAGCTAAGGCATATCCACGAGCTGGGGCAATATCCATTTTTACACTATTTCATTCAGAATATTTATTTTCCGGTTTTCCTCCTCTAAAAACTAGGTGCGTCTTATGGTCAGGTGCGTCTTATGGAGCGAAAAATACGGTAAATAGTATGGTGTAATGTCCATTGTGCTTGCTTGATTGTCTATTTGTTCTTTTATGTAAATATAGGTCACAGAAACCCATTACAACTCTGTCATCAGGATATACAGAACTCATTTATTAAGTGCTGTTCAGGTGAGAGAATACAAAAACTCTGTGCATTATTTTTTCAGTATTGTACTTAATTGAATATAGAACCACAATTATTATTTCTTCAGTGATCATTTACACCATTTCTTCCAATTCCCAAGTCTCTGCCGCCAAACAACAATGTCCCTAATTTTATATACAGGGTTATTCAAAGAGAATCGAAAAGTCACCGCATGTTCAGTGACTTTTCGTTCTCTTCAATTCGACGCGATTTGGCGATCCCATTTCGGCGACCGTGCGGTGTATTCCGCAAGCACCACAGGGCCGTCGTAGTGCAGGGAAATGCCACCTCAAACCCGACGAACACTCATTGCGAAACCCGCAAAAACATCTGGATTAATCCCACTGAACACACCGGAGAAACCCGAGCAGCCGCCGATCACAGCGCAGAGCAGCCGCCAGAGAAACCCGACACCGCAGACGAATGGAATGAAAAGAAAAAAAACAGTACGTTTGAATGTTTGAAAATTGAAACGCTGTTTACAAAGAAACTACTGAACGAAAATGTCTGAAATTTACATATAAGGTCCAATGAATGATAATAAAAAGGGCTGTTACAGAAAAAAGAAAAAACGATTTAAAAAAAAGAATAAAAAAAATTCGTGAAAAAATACCAAAAAATGCCTAAAAGATCCTAAAAAGTCTATACATAGAGAGACTTTTTACTTCAGAATATTATAATCAACGGTATATTAGATATTGCATTAAAACTGGAATATTTTTAACATTGATGCCTATGGGATTCGCCTGAATAAACCTGTCGAATGAAACCACCGAACAGCAGGGCAATTCGGCAACTTTTCACTGCTGGTTTTTGTTCTCTGAATAGACGAAGCTATGGGGAATTCACTGCCCTCGAACAGGCACTGCATGTGCAGGCAATTCGCCAACCTTTCTCAGCTGTTTTGTGTTCTCTGAATAAACGAAGCATTGCTTCTCTATGGGGATTTCACTGCCCTCGAACAGGCACCGTATGTGCAGGCAATTAGCCAACATTTGGCGAACTGCCTGCTCTTTGAATAGCCGAATGGCCAGGAAACGTAACCGTACGCTGAATTTCACTGTTTGTTTAACTTTCAGCCACAATTCGGATCTCTTTGAATAACCCTGACAGTTTTACATAGGTGTCTACAAAAACCTCAAACAAAAATAGATTTCCTGGTTGGACAACAGTTACCATATATTCATATATATATTGTATACTGGAAAAAGAAAAAA
Source organism: Leptobrachium leishanense (assembly GCA_009667805.1). Taxonomy (NCBI): domain Eukaryota; kingdom Metazoa; phylum Chordata; class Amphibia; order Anura; family Megophryidae; genus Leptobrachium; species Leptobrachium leishanense. Next base: position 342,203,093 of record CM019063.1, read on the forward strand.
ACAGAAACAGAAAAAGCTCTATCAAGGTTATTCAAAGAGCTCCGAATTGTGGCCGAAAGGTAACTGAACGCCGAAATTCAGCATACGCTTACCTTTCCTGGCCATTTGGCTATCCAGAGAGCAGGCAGTTTGCCAAATGTTGGCTAATTGCCTGCACATACGGTGCCTGTTCGAGGGCAGTAAAATCCCCATAGAGAAGCAATGCTTCTTTTATTCAGAGAACACAAAACAGCTGAGAAAGGTTGCCGAATTGCCCTGCCATTCGGTGGTTTCAGTCAACAGATTTATTCAGGAGAATCCCATAGGCTTTAATGTTAACAATATTCCCATTTTAATTCAATATCTAATAAACTGTTTATTATTTTATTCTGCTGTAAAAAGCCTCTTTATTTTTAGATTTTTTTTGGGATCTTTTAGGCATTTTTCGAGATTTTTTTGCAATTTTTTTTTCGTTTTCTTTCTTTTTTAATTGTTTTTTCTTTTTTCTGTAACTGCCCTTTTTATTATCATTCATTGGATCTTATATGTAAATTTAACCCCTTCCATGCTAAGGACGCGCTCAGCGCGCCCAACCGCATGTCACGTTCCATGCGGTGGACGCGCTGAGCGCGTCCTCTCTTTGGGGTCAGCGTTCGGCCAGGTTCCGGCCGATCGCTGGCACCCCCGGTGCGGGCTGACATCCTCGATGTCAGCCCAGCATCCGGAACCGCCGCCGGAGTAATTAGGTGTCATCGCGGTGGCGCGATGACACCTAATTCAGGCGCCCCCCCCGCATGTGCAGAGGAGGCGCCTGAAAGGGAGGGGGGGGGAGGTCCTTCGGACCTCTCTCCCTCCCGATCGGCGGCGTGCAGGGGGTTAACCCAGGCACCATTTGGAAGGGCACAGCCTGCCCTTCCAAATGGTACCTGGCATTAACCCCTGGGGAGCCGGATCACGAATCGGCGCTGAAAAGCGCCGGTTCGTGATCCTTTCCCGGAGCTGGCCGACATCTTGGATGTCGACCAAGCCTCCGGGAACTCCCCCTGAGGACTGGCGTCATCGTGCATAGCACGATGATGCCAGTCCTGGAGTTAACCCCTAGCTGCCACCAATGGTGGAGATAGGGGGTTCATTGGAACCCCCTATCTCCCGATCCGTGGCAGCTAGGGGTTAATGTTTGGTACTGTTGGATCGGCCAGAGCATGGCCGTTCCAACGATACCAAAGACGACTGTGAAAACAGTTTGTAAAAATAAAAAAATGAAAAATAATTAAAAAATAAAATAAAAAAAATAAAAAAAATTTTTTCTTTTTTTTTTGGTTTGTTAATGCAGCAATATTGTTCCCATTTCAATTATAATGTGAACAATGATGCTGCACTAACGATTTTTTTATGCGGTGCGTTTGTTAAAAATCATGTAATTTTCCAAAACAAAATGTAACGAGACCCCATCTCTAATTTTTTTAACAAGCGCACCCCATACAAAATAGAACCGCAATTGCTTGCATGTTAAAATGTGAAAAAAAAAACACTTTACACGTTGTAAATTATTGAAAATTCATATTTTATTGCATTTTTTGTTATAATATACAGACAGGACATGACGTATACATATAATAATACAAACATATTATGAATCTGCCGAGTCTGACGGAAAGAACGATATATAATATGTCTGGGTCATATACTAAAATAAGCCTTCAAAACACGTTTAAACATGATGAGCAAAACCGGTAAAAATGACTTCAGCACAGAGGCGGGAAAAGCCTCAGCAGCGAAAGGGTTAAAACATTTTCGTTCTGTAGTTTCTTTGCAAACAGCGTTTCACTTTTCAAACATTCAAGCGTACTGTTTTTTTTTTTCATTCCATTCGTCTGCGGTGTCGGGTTTTTCCGGTGGCTGCTCTGCGCTGTGATCGGCGGCTGCTCGGGTTTCTCTGGCGTGTTCGGCGGGGTTAATCCTGATGTTTTTGCGGGTTTCGGTGTGCGTTCGCCAGGTTTTGCGCTGTGGAGCAGGTGAGTTTAAGTTTTTTATAATATTTTATTATTCATTCAGTAGTGATTTAAATTAGAGTTGCTTTGTCTACCATCACCCCAGACTTTGAGACACTTATTAAGAGCAAGAAGCATCCCCAGCTTTCCCATAAGTTCTAATTAATTTCATATGTTTCAATTACAGTTTATTTTATTGGGTTTTCGCCTCAACGGCACTTTCATTTTCACTAGTTCTGTGATTATTGCACTATCCGTTTTTGAAAGAACCCCTGTTTGTTTACAAAATTGTTTAAAAAGTGAATACATTGTAGAATGTTGCGCACGTTGTTTTGTGGAATAAATTATTGTTTCAGAAATTCAATTATTTTTGGGTCGTGACTTAATGACCAAGGACAATTGTGGGTCCTGAGGGTCCACAGGTTAAGAACCACTGCACTAGAGAAAATTGAAAGAAAGACACAAATATAGTGTTGGCAAAGAGGGGGTAATTGTTCCTAGTCTCTACACGCTTCATTTGTGGCTCCTGCGCAATCCCATGACCAGGGGCGAGCAGGGCTCAGCGGAGTCCTGTGGACTCCAGGAGCCTAAACCCGTGGCACCACTGCTTGAATCCGTCTGTGCCATGTTTCATTCCAAGGCCAATCGCTAATAATCCGGACAGCCAGGATTAGGTATGTTAATAGGGAGCCGGTAAGGAAAATTGGAATGCTCCGACTTTAGTATTTTTTTTCTCCCTTGCTCATTCCCTCGTAGCATCAAGAGGGGAATGAAACTCCAAGATTACCACAGTTCTGGTTAAATTTATGCCTGGATTGTCTAGCCCATAATTTCTCTAATCTGTAAAATGATGTCATGTGTTTTGTTACTAGTGATGCCATTGATGATATGTGATGCCATCAGCATTTAATGATACAAAATGTGATGTCATTTATGTAAATCACCCAGGTTGATGCTAATTTAACTTCAGAATTTCTTTGAGTTTGTACTTTGCTTGAGACCTTTAAACTCTAGGGGCAGTATAACATACTGCCCTCTAAAATGGGGAAGCTAAGGAGGAAAACCTTTGCCTGCAGGTTTATCCTTCGCATCCCCGTTTTAGTTCTATATTACGGGGCAGTGGCTAAATCAGCAGTCTGCCCCGTAATGCGGCGCTAAGCACCACCATGGGCATTCCCTCCATGGAGTCTCCATTGAGGCTTTGACTGCCTGTTACATGACCTGCAGGATCACGCCTCTCGCGAGATCCTGCAGGTCGGCACAGTGATTGGCAGAGGGAGACTAGGGACTTTTTTCCCCAGTCTCTCTCTGCTCCCAGCGGCCAGAAGCAGCGGATCGAGCCTCCATTCTCGCCGCGGGATGAGAGTTGAGTGTTTTTGTTTTTTTTGGGGGGGGAATTTGTAGCTGGTGATAGCTGATTCCACAGAAGCGGAATCCGTTAGCATCAGCTCCAAGCTGTGGTTAACTTTTGAGATAACTGCAGCGGGACGTAATTGGCGTAAGGATGTTTTACTCCTAATGCTAATTAACTGTTTGCGCTCCCCATGTTAAGCATAGGGAGCGCAAAGTACAGTAAGCTCGCGCTGAAATGCACAAGCGCCGAATCGCTAATGGGTTTTTTCACGGCTTATCATTCGGAATGTAATATGGTGTGCCCACGCTAGGGCCACTTACACTAACATTAGCGTTAATATGTAATAGGGCACTTGGTATTAACATAAGTGTTTTTTTTGTCAATTCATTAAATTAGTTTTGTGCGCATAACAATACTGCTTTGTAGTGTCATTCTGCAAAACAAACTCCACGGTTGACTTCACAAGTGCTCAACCTACCTAGTCACATCCCTCCCCAAAACATACAGATCTATTCACTAGAGGATGAAGTCTGGAGAATTGGCAGGAGAAGTGAAAAATCTAGGTCCTAATAGCCAAAAAATAAAAATTCTCCCATTTATCTCACTTTCCAAATCAGCTATTTGGTCTAGATTAGAATTGTTCTCTTCTCCTGAGTTTCACCTTTAGTGAATAGACCCTATTGTTTTAACTCTGCAAATACCATAATTTGTTCAGGGCTATTCAGAAAGAGGTGAAAACCTTGAGAACCTGAGACTGGAGAATTGAAAATTCTAGCAGGGTTATTCAAAGAGAATCGAAAAGTCACCGCACGTTCTGTGACTTTTCGTTCTCTTCAATACAGTGCGATTTGGCGATCACATTTAAGCAACCCTGTGGTGTATTCAACAAGCACCACAGGGTCGCCAAAGTGCAAGGAAAACCCGCTGCAAACCTGACGAGCACTCACCGCCAACCCGCTGAACACTCACTAAAACCCACAAAACAGATGGATTAACCCTGCCGAATGCGCTGGAGAAACCCGAGCAGCCGCCGATCACAGTGCAGAGTAGCCGCCGGAAAAACCCGACACCGCAGACGAAAGGAAGTAAAAAAAAAACAGTTTTCTTGAATGTTTGAAAAGTGAAACGCTGTTTGCAAAGAAACTACAGAACGAAAATGTCTGAAATTTACATATAAGAGTCAATGAATGATAATAAAAAGGGCTGTTACAGAAAAAAATAAAAAAATAAACGGATTTTTTTTGCAAAAAATCCCGAAAAATGCCTAAAAGATCCTAAATAATCTATAAATAAAGGGACTTTTTACTGCAGAATATTATAATAAACGGTTTATTAGATATTGAATTAAAATGAGAATATTTTTTTTTTTTTTTTTTTATTGTAATAAATTTTTATTATTTTTTACACACGTATTTTACATGACATTAAGTGCATTACAACATATTCAGGCAGCCGTGTAGTACTTATGACATATGCATCTGATGGTAAACACGCAGGTTGCAGTATTGCATTCCTCCTGACGTCTGATGTGCATGGAAACATATAGAATACCAATTATAATACCAATTTAAACAGAAAAATAAGAAAAGAAAGGAGGGGTAGGGCCTGTGACAAAGGGAGTGGAATAGGAAGGGGGTATGAAGGAAGCGGTCTTTCGTTTGTTATTTAGTTGTGATCAGGAGTGGTCTACTGGGTTTTAGGGTGGCGTGCTTGCTGGTGCAGACCAATAATACCAGCGCCGCAGATGTTTGGCGGTGGTGCCAGAGGATTGATGCATCAGATCCTCTACATCTCTGGTACGCTGGACTTCATCCAACCATTCCCGAAATGTGGGGGCTATCGCGGACTTCCAGTGTCTAGGTATCACCGCTTTCGCGCGGCATTCAGCAGACGAATGTCAAGGGTGTTTCTGTATGTGTCCACAGGTAGCGGTGTGTGGTGGAGCAGCATTGCTTGGTGTAAAGGAGGGTGGAGTGTCAGAGACCTTGCTAATGGCATCATGAACCAGTGTCCAGAAGGGTTGCAACACTGGGCAGGACCACCATATATGCAATAGATCTGCGCGTTGCGATCCACATCTCCAGCAGGAAGCATCTGCTGTGTCCGAATATGTGGCAATAGTGATGGGCGCCCTATACCAGCGCGACAGCAGCTTGTAAGCCGTTTCTTGCGTGCGAGTAGCAACAGAGCACCGGGTACTGAGCGCAAACATTTGATCCCATTCTTCCTCTGTGAATGTCTGGTGAAGGTCCGATTCCCATTTCGCCACATACAGGGGCGTGGTGGGGGAAAGGTTTTGCAAGATACCATACATGGTCGAAATGCCATGTTGGGGAAGGGTCCTACGGGTAATCACTTGCTCAAATGCGGTCAGTGGGCGAGTGTATTTGTCTAAAGGAGCCAAGGAGCGAAGATATGTAATGAGACAGTGCATGTGAAAGATCGTAAGGAAGGAGTCGGGGTGGGTCAGTGGGATGTCCTTTGGGGCTTTAGGTCGGTCCCCATCTATGTAGAGGCCAGGTAGGGGGTCTGTGTCAAAGCCGCGTCAGGGAGAGAGGTAGCAGTCGTGGCGAGAAGGCCGGTAAATGATTGAGCGGCAGGAGTGGTGAAGGCCAGGGGGCAAACGTGTGGACCTCTGCAGCCGCCGCCAGATGGCCATTGTGACTGAAACTGTCGGGTGTGTGGGGATATCAGTAAGGGCAGTGGTGCCTATAAGCCAAGGGAGGGAGGTGAGCGAGCGCCCTACCAACTCATGTTCCAACGCCACCCATTGTTTACCAGAGGCACCCAAGCTCCACTCCACCAGCCGCAGAAGGTGAACAGCCTGATAGTAGCGCTGCAGATGCGGCAGAGCCAGCCCCCCACGAGAGCGAGGAGCCGTCAGCAGCGCCACCCTCAATCTTGGTTTACGCCCGGCCCAGACATATCTAATGAAAAGGGATTGCAAGGATCGGAAGAAAGCAGTTGGGACATGTACCGGCAAGGTTTGCAATAAATAAAGGACTCTTGGGAGAACATTCATTTTAAGGACATTTATGCGCCCAAACCATGTGATATGTGGGATGGCCCATCGAGTAAGATCTTTTTCCAGGACCCGAAGCAAAGGGACAAAGTTCGTGACATAAAGGTTTGATACCGCTGGGGTGAGGTGGACTCCGAGATATTTAAGAGACGAGGTACACCATCGAAAGGGAATGTGGATTGAATATGTGTGCTGAGGGGGGCAGGTATTGAGATATTCAAGATTTCCGATTTTGACATATTAATTTTGTAATTACTGAGCGAGCCATATTCGCGTAGTAGTTCAATGAGTGAGGGTAAAGAAATCTGGGGCTGCTGCACAAAAAATAGCAGATCATCTGCATATGCCGCCACCTTATGAGTGTGGCGCCCAACACCCACACCATGAATGGAGGGGTTAGCCCTGATAGCTTGAAGGAGGGGTTCCAGGGATAATGCAAATAAAAGAGGGGAGAGGGGACAACCCTGGCGAGTGCCATTTTTGATGTTAAAGGGGGAGACAAGGTGCCATTTAAGTTGATGCGAGCGGTGGGTGAGTCGTATAAGGCGGTTATCCAGCGTAGGGCATTGGGGCCAAACCCCATATGATGCAAAGTCTGGAATAAGAAAGGCCAGTGTACCCTGTCAAACGCCTTCTCAGCGTCGGTGGAGAGGAGCAAGGTCGGGCCGGCACCAGGTTTCTGGGCAGCGTGAATCAGGTTGATAGCCAGCGTAGTATTATCTCGTCCCTCCCTCCCCGGGATGAAGCCCGTCTGGTCAGGGTGGATCAGATGTCTCATATGGTTAGCAAGGCGCAGGGCAAGGACCTTAGCGAAAAGTTTTACGTCCTGATTCAGGAGGGAGATTGGTCTGTAGTTAGCGCACAGGGCATGATCCTTGTCTGGTTTAGGGATCAGTGTGATAGTGGCAGAGAGTGATTGTGGTGTCAGATGTGATGCAGGTTCAGTCAGGCCATTAAAAGAGGCCAGCCAAGCGCGGGAGAGGAATTTTTCGCAGATTTTATAGTACTTAAGGGTAAAGCCATCAGGACCCGGGGTCTTACCCACTGGTGTTCGCTTGATCGCTTCATGCAGTTCCTCCGCAGTGATTGGGCCCTCTATAGAGGACCTCATGTGCGGCGTCAGTTTTGAGCGTAAGTGGGTGCGAAGGAAGCGCTGGGTGGTGTCTGGGGCCGTCTGATCGGGAGTCGTGTGGAGGCCATAGAGCTTAGTGTAATAATCATGGAAGAGGCCAAGCATATCTTTCGGGAGGGTAACGGTGGGTCCCTGTGGTGTGCGAAGATGGGTGACATATAATGCCTGTCGGTGGGTTCGGAGGGCGTTGGCCAAAAGCCTACCGCATTTATTTCCATGTTCATGGAAGGTTTTGCGTACCGTCAGGAAGGCCTTCTGAGCCCTGTTATTAAAAAGAGAACGGAGCTGTGACCTCAGGTCTAATAACTCCGCGTAAGTGTCATCGTCGAAGTACAGTTTATGGGAACGTTCCAGGACCGCTATGCGCTGCAAGAGGGACTCCTGCTCCGCAGTGCGTTCTCTCTTACGACGCGCGCCCTGCTGTATTAGGTATCCCCTAATGACGGCCTTATGAGTTTCCCAAATAATCTGCGGGGAGCAGTCAGGTGTGTCATTTTCCTTAAAGTAGTTTTGTAGCGCGTCCTGGAGGCCTTCTTTAATCTGGGGGTCAGTGAGAAGGGATTCATTGAGGCGCCAAAGTTTCTCCCTTGGTCGGGCTAGGGGTGAGGAGAGCGTGATCAGGACCAGTGATCTCCCTCAGGGACCAAGTGGCATGGCAGATTCCAGGAGGTGCATACTACCGAAGGGGAGGAAAATATAGTCGAGGCGTGTGTAGAGCTGATGCGGTGCACTATAATATGTATAATCTCGTGCGGAGGGGAAGAGCGAGCGCCAGCAGTCCATCAGTCTCAGGGAGTGTAGTGCCGTTCGGGTGCGGCGGAGGACGGTGTGTGGGGTGCTAGTGACGCCTCTAGAAGTGTCTAGGCGAGCGTCGAGTGGCAGGTTGAGGTCACCTCCTACCACCAAAATACCTTCCTGGAAGTCCTGAAGTTGAAAATATAGAGCGAATGGCGGAGTGTTGCTGCCGATTCGGGAGATATATGGAAACAAAAGTGTACCATTGCGCACCAATTTGGCCCTTCACAAACGTATAGCGACCGGCCGGATCCAGTAACGAGGTCGGGTTGCTAAACGGGGTGGAGCGAGAAAACAACACGGCAGTTCCGCAAACTCTACCAGCAGTAGCGTTACTGAAGTAACCAATAGGGTATTTGTGGTTTTTAAATGAGGGAGGTCGGGCATGCGAAAAGTGGGTTTCCTGCACTAACACTACATCCGCATGAAGTGAAGTGAATTCCCTGAGGGCCGCATGGCGCTTTTCGGGGATGTTCAGGCCTTTCGCATTTATGGAGAGAACTTTAAGAGAGCGGGGGACGGTGGCCATGTCAGATTGGTGCGGAGGTTATTGATGCAGGGAGACCTGGGAGGGGGGGGTAAGGGGAAGCGCCCAATAGGGCAGACCAGGTACAGGGGGGTAAAAACTAACAACCAATTATAATGGTACAAATATATACACAGGGAGCACGTGCCTAATAGGACAGTTCACCGCGTCACTGATTGAGCGCGGGAGAGTCCCAGGCCACAGAGAGGGGTGCGGACACCACCAATCACTCTGTGGAGGCACTGACTCGTGGGGGTTACCCAGCACGGGACAATCAACAGTGAAGGTCAAATAATATAACGGTAAATTCTGAGTGTAATTTTAGCAACAGCTATTAAAAAGACAGCGAATTATAATAAGTAATAAATTTCCAGAAAAAATTCAATAAGAAAAATCAAAAAGCACATAGGAGACGCTGAACGCGCAGCCCCCAGAACAGATAAGTACACGGGTGTACTCCAGGAAAAAGAGAAAGAAAAAGAGAACAGCTCATTCAAGCCGCCCCTGAGGTGCATTGAAACTTGTAGTGTTTCAGACCTTAAGCAATATGAGCAGGCCGTCGGAAGTTCAGGGCCGAGTAGGAGCCTTGCCTCCAGTTGTGTCACATAAATTATCCTGAGAAGCGGCTTAGGCCGTCAGGCCCACCTCAGGTCGGGGGACCCAGAGAAAAGGGGGGTCTCGCAGGGCAAGGAGCATATAAAAAGGATACTGACGTCGCCGTTGTCAAGGTCTTCAGGTCGGAGAGCGCCGGTGCCAGTGGGGGCAGCTTCCACAGTGTCAGGAGAGGTCCGGAGGCCCATTGCAACCCAGGCGAGACCGGTGGAGGCCAGTTCAGGTCACCCGTGCTTGCGAGGAGGAGGAACGGCGTCTGCGGCGGGATCGTCGCGGGCGTTGCGGAGCCTGTTCTGGCGGCATGTACAGCAGTGCCAGGTCTGGCCAAGCCGGGAGTGTGTCCGATGGAAGTGAGAGTTCCTCCAGGAACAGTGGGAGATCCAATTCGCTACGAAGGCTAAGAGGTCCCGATGGCGTGCGGATTTGGAGGCCAAAGGGAAAGAGCCACTTATATTGAATTTTCATGTCCTGCAAGGCAGCCGTGAGCGGACGTAGCATTCTTCTGGACTGCAATGTAGCAGGCGAGAGATCTTGGAATAGTGATATCTTAGCCCCCGCGAAATCGATGGTGCGAGAGCCTCGGGCCGCTGCCAGTATGGAGTCTTTCAGCGGGTAGCGCAGAAGGCAGCAGATCACATCACGTGGGGGGGCGTCAGGTGGGCCCTTCGGTCTCAGTGCCCTGTGATAACGTTCCAGTTCAATAACTGTGTCAGGATCCCTTCCCAGGACATCATTAAATAAAGCGACAAGCGTGCTTTTTAATTCCTCCTGCGTATTCTCTATCTCCGGGAGACCACGAACCCTGATATTATTCCGGCGATTCCTGTTCTCCACATCTTCCAAATGACGCGCCATCATTTGTAGGGCTGAGCTGTGTGGTGATTGCAGCGGAGTGGGCCACTAACGTGGCAGACTGTTGTTCCTGCGTCACCTCCACGTGCTGCAGCCTGGTTTGAATGCCGCCAAGATCAGTGCGCAGCGCGCGGATTTCTGAGAGGAGAGAAGCTCCCAATTCAGTGGTGGCCATGGCTAAGTCCTCTTTACTGGGGAGGTATTGTAGAAGCTGGCGAAGATCATTTGGGGGTCCCAGGCACTCACCGAGTGTGTTGGAGAGCTGGAGACTGAGGAGCATGAGGCGGCGGCCATCTTGGATTCCGGGTCAGCGTTTTCAGCGGTCAGAAGAGGTGCTAAAAACGGCCTGATGGATCCAGTCTGCTGATTCCCAATGTTCTCTGGGGGGCCTGGAGTGTGTGGGGGTTTCTTGGCTTTACCCATGGGTGCGTATGTGCAGCGGAATAGGGGTATATGCAGCGCGCTCAACGGAGCTCACCAGTCAAGCGGCCATCTTCCTGGACGTCCCGGCCACGCCCCCCAGAATATTTTTAACATTGAAGCCTATGGGATTCGCCTGAATAAATCTGCCGCATGAAACCACCGAACAGCAGGAAAATTCGGCAACTTTTCACTGCTGGTTTTTGTTCTCTGAATAGACTAACAGGGTAATTCAAAGAGAATCGAAAAGTCACCGCACGTTCAGTGACTTTTCGTTCTCTTCAATTCTGTTTGTTTTGCCGATCCCATTTCGGCGACCCTGTGGTGTATTCAGCAAACACCACAGGGTCCCTGAATTGCAGGGAAAGGCCGCCGCAAACCCGACGAAAACTAACCGCAAAACCCGGCGAAATGCACGCCGAAATGCCGCCGCAAAAACATCTGGATTAACCTGCCGAAAATGCCAGAAAAACCTGAGCAGGAGCCGATCACACGCAGCGAAGCCGCCGGAAAAAGCCAACACCGCAGACGAAGGCAGTGAATAAATTAGTAAAACAGTTTGCTTGAATGTTTGAAAAGTGAAACGCTTTTTGCAAAGAAACTACTGAGCGAAAATGTCTGCAATTTACATATGAGGTCTAATGAATGATAATAAAAAGGGCTGTTACAGAAAAAATAAGTAAACTTAAAAAAAAATAAAAAAAACAAATCGGACTTTTTAAAAAAAAAATAATCAGAATAATGCTTAAAATATCCTAAAAAATCTATAAATAAAGAGACTCTTTACTGCAGAATTTTATAATGAATGGTTTATTAGATATTGAATTAAAACCGTAATATTTTTAACATTGAAGCCTATGGGATTCGCCTGAATAAATCTGCCGCATGAAACCACCGAATGGCAGGGCATTTCGGGAACCTTTCACTGCTGGTTTGTGCTCTCTGAAGAGCCAAAGCAGTGCTTTTTTATTGGATTTCACTGCCCTTGAACAGGCACCGAGCAGGCACCGTATGTGCAGGCAATTCGCCAGGATTTGGCGAATTGCCTGCTCTCTGGATAGCCGAATGGCCAAGAATGGTAACCAAATGCTGATTTTCAGCGTTTGGTTACCTTTCTCCAGCAATTCGGATCTCTTTGGATAACCCTGTAAGCATTGCTTCTCTAAGGGAATTCACTGCCCTCGAACAGGCAACAAACAGGCACCGTATGTGCAGGCAATTCGCCAACATTTGGCGAACTGCCTGCTCTCTGGATAGCCGAATGGAAAGGTAACCGTACGCAGAATTTCACTGTTCGGTTACCTTTTGGCCACAATTCGGATCTCATTGAATAACCCTGTAGGTCAAAATAGTCAAACCAGAAAAATTCTCCCATTTATCTCACTTTCCAAATCAACTGTTTGGTCTAGATTGCTCATTCTCCTGGCAATTCAAGGTTTTCACCTCTCTCTGAATAGCCCTGGTTATCTTTTCATTTGCTTTGAAGGTCTACGGTGGATCTGAGATGAAGAATTATTTTGCATTTCTTATACATGTTTTCAATTCTAAAAGAGTATTGCAGCTAGAATGTATTTTCTTCTATTTGTATTTTAGTAAAATGCTTTAAAAACAAAACCGCATACTGCCATACAAGCTTATTTTTGCAAAATGAAAAATGTGCTACAACTCATTTCTGGAACTCTTATTAGGTTTATTTTGCTATAGTATATAAAAAAAATTGAAACAAATTTGTAGTTATCACAGTATACAATTTTCTTTTTTACTCCAGGGCCAGATGAATGAAGACGCCATTAGGATCCTAAACCAGATTTTACAGATGAATGTGAAGCTCTAAATGCACATTTAAAATTCTATGTTGCACTGCATTGTGGAAAAAGTTAAACTGTGTGTACTTGTTCTATCCCAGTGGCGGCTGGTGGAGTTTCATTTTGAGGAGGCGTCAGATTAGTCTTGAAATTAACCCAACCTCTCGTTTAAATGTCAATTTAAAAAACTAGACATGCATATCCCTTTAAACACTTTTATACCAATAGACAAACTAGAATAAATCAATAAAAGTTTTAAAAATGTGTAAAAAAAATAAAGTTTATTTTCTTACTTTAAACTGTCATGTCATCTTCTCTGGCCACGCCCCTCAGCTAGGGGTGTTTCTTCAGCTCACACTTTCTGAATATTCCCTTCCTCCTCCCCATCCACTACTCCTCCCATCAAAGGTTCACATGAATGGTAATCTCTTACAGGGTTATTCAAAGAGAATCGAAAAGTCACCGCACGTTCGGTGAATTTTAGTTCTCTTCAATACGGTGCAATTTGGCGATCCCATTTCGGCGACCCTGCGGTGTATTCAGCAAGCACCTCAGGGCCGTCGTAGTGCAGGGAAATGCCCTGCAAACCCGTCGGACACTCAACGCAAAACCCGGTGAACGCTCACCGAAACCCGCAAAAACATCTGTATTAACCCCGCCTGAACACGCTGGAGAAACCCAACACCGCAGACGTATGGAGTGATAAAAAAAAACAGTACGCTTGAATGTTTGAAAAGTGAAACGCTGTTTGCAAAGAAACTACAGAACGAAAATGTCTGAAATTTACATATAAAATCCAATGAATGATAATAAAAAGGGTTGTTACAGAAAAACGAAAAAACGATTAGAAAAAAATGAAGAAAATTTTTCTCAAAAATAATCCCGAAAAATGCCTAAAAGATCCTAAAAAAAAATCTATAAATAAAGAGACTTTTTACTGCAGAATATTATAATCAACGGTTTATTAGATATTGGATTAAAATGGGAATATTTTTAACATTGAAGCCTATGGGATTCACCTGAATAAACCTGTCGAATGAAACCACTGAATAGCAGGGCAATTCGGCAACTTTTCACTGCTGGTTTTAGTTCTCTGAATAGAAGCATTGCTTCTCTATGGGGATTTCACTGCCCTCGAACAGGCACCGAACAGGAACCGTATGTGCAGGCAATTCGCCAGCATTTGGCAAACTGCTCTCTGAATAGCTGAATGGCCAGGAAAGGTAACTGTACGCTGAATTTCACTGTTCGGTTAAGTTTCGGCCACTATTCGGATCTCTTTCAATAACCCTGATATTTTAGCATATTTTATTAAGACCATCAAGCCAATTTGGTATTTTAACGTCTTTTATTCTCAGTGCTGCTGCTGTTAGGCCCTGTTCACACTGTGCGATTTATCGCGCGGATTTTGCCGCGACGTCGCAGCAAAATCCGCCGTCGCACTGTGTAGCTTCTCCAATGCATTTCAATGGAGCTGTTCACATCTTGCCGCGCGATGTCGCATGTCGCGCGTCGCAGAAGCATGTCGCTGGTACATGACCTTTTTTCTGATTTGCTATCTGCAATTTTGCGATTTGTATAGGTGGTGCTTTGCAAAAATCGCACAAAATAGTGATGTCGCGCGACATTATCGCACCATGTCGCGAATATGAAAATCGCACGGAAAGTCGCGCGATTTTCAAATCGCACAGTGTGAATGGGGCCTTAACTCAATATTATTTATAAAATGTTGCAAGAAAGCAACACTCCCATGGCAAGTTTTGCTTACACAACAAATTCAGAGCTATAGGCATCTTACATATTAAATTTTTTTTTTATCATCTATCCATTACACAAAAATTAACTTAAATAACTGCTGTTATTAACCCTTTCACTGCTGACCCATTTCACCTCTGGGTGCTGAGCTCATTTTGACCATTTGTGGTCATCATGTTTAACCCCATCATGACCAGTTTGTTTTATCATTGTCTGTCCGAAAGTGCCTGACGCTGTGTTTAACCCCATAGTGACCGGGTGGTTTTAGAAAAGTCAGTCCTTTAGTGCCCGCTGCTGTTTTTACGTTTCTGTGCTGTTTGTGGTTAGGTCAAATTTTCCTCTTACTCGTTTATGCAACCCACACATATTATATACCATTTTTCCCACCATTAAATGGACTTTCTAAAGATATTATTTCCATCATATCCCATAATTTACTATAAAAAGAAATATGATGGAAAAAAAACACTTTTTCAAAATTTAATCCCCAAAATCTACACCAAAAAAGAACCTGGCTAAATAGTTTAAAAAATTTGTCCTGAGGTTAGAAATACCTAATTTTTAGAATCAGAAATGGGAGCCTGTTGCCATATTTTTCTGAAACAATACGTGATTTTAGCTAAAACTGGGGAAAACTTATTTTTTTTTGTTACTTCATAGATGTGTATTGTAATCTCAGCAATAATTAAATACGCTAAAATACTTCCTACAGGTGTATGGTAATCTCAGTTCTGCATCGAAAGCCTAACAGTAGCTTTTTTTTCCCAAGCTGTCTGTGCAAATACATCAACTTGCAACATTGTGTTTGCTGAACATCTTGCTACAAATGTTTTTAGTCTCTGTAATTTAAAATGCTTGATTCTTCCATAGGGAATTATGACGCTAAAATAAGAGATTACCCACATGAACTACATTTCTTGCTCCATCTTGCCCACAGCACCCATGCACCCCACTACTTCACATACTCAGCTATTAGGTCTCATTCACACTGATACGCACGTATGCACATATAAGCGCGTACGTGCGTATTGTACTATATGCAACATAAATGGCTCCATACACATAGCCCAGTATGGAGCCGTATATTTGCGTTGCGTAAATGCGCGCAAAAATAGAATGTAAATGAGCTGCGTCCCGGCAGCATGTTTTTGCGTTTTTACACGTGTTTACGTGTGTATACGCGTGTGCGCACGCGTAGACACGCGTACATTACTAAGTTTAACCCCCCCTTGACGGTTTTCTCCCGAGTGTGGCTCGGGGTTAACTTTCAGTGCTGAAAGGGGTAACCCCGAGACACACTTGGGCTTCCGCTGGATACATTATCTGTCCCTGCGCTCCCTTGACGCTCTCGCGGGAAGGTAACCAGGAAGTAAAACACCATGATCGCCGGAGACAGCGGGGGTCAGCGAGGGAGCGCAGGGCCAGGTAATGTATGCAGCCCGAGTGTGGCTCGGGGTTACCGCTTTCAACACTGAAAGTTAACCACGAGCCACACTCGAACAGGGGGCCAGGGATTAAATTGATTATTGCGTATACATGCGTACGTGCGTGTGTATACGCAATATTCAATTTAATCCATTTTTATGTGTGAATGAGGCCTTAACCTCACCTAGTATGTCACCCCTCTCCTCTTAGATTGTAAGCTCTTGGGTAGGGTCCTCTCCTACTGTTCTGTGTGTTTAACTTGTATGGACATTTATTATTCTGCCTCTCCCATTGTACAGTGGTACAAATGCTAGCACATTTTAAATACCTGTGACTGTATGAACTAACACAAGCTGGGCACGCTCAGGACCTCAGACTGGGGAAACCGAGGAACTGAATATTAGCTAGCTCTGCAACTGTGAAAGCAAGAGACACTCACCCGCTGACTCACTCACCTGGTGACTTGCTCCCACACTCACACTCTCTCACATACAGACTCACTCACCCACTAACATGCTCACTTGCGCTCTTTCATGGTTCACTGTTTCACTCAATCTCCCTCACACAGTTATTCACACTCTTTCTTCTGCTGTGTCTTGTGCATGCTTTCTCTCCCTGCAACTTTACTTAATCTTTCTCTGCTTTATCTTGTTGTCTTTCTCTCTTACCTTTTCTTGATGTGTATCTGTTTTTTTGTTGTTGTACGTCTCTCAGCTGTCTCTTTCTCCCTGTGCGTATTGATTTCTTTCCTTCTCTGTCTCTGTCTGCAGTAGCTGGGGGTGAAAATTCAGCCCCGCCCTCCCCTCAGGTCACATGCAGGAGGGAGAAGGAGTCGCACATGCTCAGTGTTTTTTTTTATCTATATCTAGATATACACACTGGTTAGCTTAAAATGCCTCCTGAGGTGGGCATGGAAAACACCAAGGGCCACATTACGATCCTAGTGTTAAAGCACCGGCGCAAGGGAAGAAAAACTGCGCCTGCAGTTTTCCCCCTTGCGCCCGCGTTTTAACGCTAGATTACAATGCAGGCACAAAAAATGCTGCCTGCATTGTTAGCGGGCGCTACGGCCCCGCGATGCTCGCGGCAGCGCTGAGCACAGCCGCGAGCATCCACTCGATGGAGTCCATAGGACTCCATTGAGTTTCCCCCGTCGGTCACATGACCAGCCAGATCACGCCTCGCGAGATCTGGCCGGTTGGCATAGTGATACACAGGGAGAGACTGTCGGGGACTTTTTCCCCCAGTCTTTCCCTGCTCCTGTCGGATGGAGGAGGCGGTTGGAGACGCGGGACAGGAGGTAAGTATCTTACTTGGTTTTATTTTTTTGGATGCTGTTAACCAGTGCTTGTTTTCCCGAAAAATAGGTGGGGGTACTCTCACGTCCAGAGAAAAAATGATTATTATGACTAGTTTCATGTCCCAATAAACAATAGTTGCAGCTCACTTAAAGGAAGACACTATAAAAAGTAACCATATTTTTATAGTACTGTGTTCCTTTAAATGAACTACAACTATTGTTGTAACCCTATGGGGGTAATCCACTAAGTGCCTCTGTTGCAAGAAAAGTCTGTATGGAATCTGTGTGTTGGCACTGACAGCTATCAGGGACAGGCTGTATCACTGAGTTATAGCAGATTTGTGGAAATTGGAATCTGTGTGTTGGCACTGCCAGCTATCAGGGTGTATCACTGAGTTATACCAGAGTTCTTCCACAATACCTCAGAGGGGTTACGGTGTGAAGGCACTAGCTGGCACCAAAGGCCCAATATTTGGGTGCACTGACGCGTGTACCGGATTCCAATCATTTTAATATTTGAATGCAGAGTCCACGCCTACACTCTTCCACAATACCTCAGAGGGGTTACGGTGTGAAGGCACTAGCTGAGACCAAAGGCCCAATATTTGGGTGCACTGACACTGACGCGTGTACCAGATTCATATAATTTGAATATTTGACTGCAGGGTCCACCCCTGCACTCTTCCACAATACCTCAGAGGGGTTACGGTATGAAGGCACTAGCTGGCACCAAAGGTCCAATTTTAATGCACCTATTGTTACTTTCATCCAAAGCCTGCATAAGTTTCACCATAATTTAGCCAAAAAATCACTAAACTTGTTCTGTGTGTCCTAAAACGTCTCCTCTTTTCATACAGTCTGCCGTCCCTAGCAGTTGTTCATTAATAGATTAAAGGAAAAGCATTCACCATCAATTGAAATGTCATTTTTTTCTTTTTAAATGTTTCTATACATCCTACAAGTCCGCCACTTCACGGGCAGGTTATGGGGACCTCCTAGGCACGATATTTGAAGGAATTTTTTGTTTTTATTCTTAACCTTTATTTCATGGAAAAATCACTGTTCCTTTAG
The DNA here is from genome assembly GCA_009667805.1 of Leptobrachium leishanense. Taxonomy (NCBI): domain Eukaryota; kingdom Metazoa; phylum Chordata; class Amphibia; order Anura; family Megophryidae; genus Leptobrachium; species Leptobrachium leishanense. The sequence continues at coordinate 342,221,132 of CM019063.1, forward strand.
AAATGTTTTTTTTAAAACTTTTTTTTCTTGTTTCCTGTCCCCCAGGGCACTACCTGGACCCCCATACACCTTTTATGGCAAATATCTTGCATATGTGCCCTCTTGGAGGCACTCTAAAAATCGAACGTTCGAGTCCCATTGACTTGCATTGAGTTCGAATTGTGTTTGCGTCCGAACTCGAACTTTTGAAATTGTTCGATTTCGAAAGCGAACCGAACACGGGGTGTTCGGCTCATCCCTAGTTATTGGCAAAAATCAGCATGGTTTTATGAAACACAGATCATGTCAGACTAACCTATTTACGTTCTATGAGGAAGTATAGATCAGGGGGTCGCAGTGGATGTGATTTACTTGGATTTTGCCAATGCTTTCGACACAGTTCCACATAAGAGGTTACTATTTAAATTAAGAAAAACTGGTCTAGATGAAAATACTTGTTCTTGGATAGAAAACTGGATAAAAGATAGGATACAGAGAGTGGTCATAAATTGTACATTTTGAAGATGGACATCAGTGGTAAGTGGTGTCCCTCAGGGGTCTGTTATAGGACCAATTCTATTCAATTTATTTATAAATGAACTTGAGATAGGGATTGAAAGTCATGTATCAGTGTTTGCAGATGACACAAAACTAGGAAAAGTAATACAATGTGAACAGGATGTTACTTCGCTGCAGAGGGATTTAGATAGATTGGGGGACTGGGCACTTAAATGGCAGATGAAATTTAATGTAGATAAATGCAAAGTTATGCACGATGGAGTGAAGAACACACAAGCAACTTATACCCTAAATGGTACGGAGTTAGGAAAATCCAAGCAGAAGAAGGATTTGGGAATAATAATAGACTTCAAACTAAGTAACAATATGCAATGTCAAACAGCAGCCGCAAAGGCCAGCAAGGTATTGGCATGCATTAAAAGGGGAGTTCACTCTCGGGATGAAAACATACAGGGTTATTCAAAGAACTCCGAATTGCTGGAGAAAGGTATACGAATGCTGAAATTCAGCGTACGGCTACCTTTCCTGGCCATTCGGCTATTCAGAGATACAATTTCCTCCAAGTGAGGACAAGATTCCCTATTACTTTAATAATAAAAACAATTCTTTATTGATATGCATTAAAATAATACCAGTTATTAGTAATTAGTTCCAATGACAAATAATGATCTGCCTATGACAATTCAATTAATTGATTTAGATACTGGGGTACCTCAGATATTATTGTTCTAATGTTCTTTGACCGTTTAGGTGATGTAGTCAATTCATGTAGGGTATATAAAGTTATTCGGTAAATAGACTTCTAATTGATTGACCATTCAAATAAATTGAACCAATTGATATGTGATGCAACCAGTATTCAGAACTTTCTAAATACAACCGTTATTAAGAGCGCTTGTAAACACACTAAGTTGAATTAAACTCGAACCAGCATTGATTGATTATTTATCCTTGATTGTAATTAACCGTAATTCAATATTTCTTGTAGTCAAGCCAAAAAGTTATTGCATATTGATGAAAATATATATTTCTGTGAGGCTAAATACAATGTCCTCATCACACATTAGGGATGTGCACCGATTTTTTTTTAGATTCGATTCGATTCGATTTTTCGAATTTTTAAACTTTTCGATTCTGCTCGTTTCGACTGCTTTCTGTTTCGATTCGGTTCGATTCGTTTTTCGGGTACATTTATTTTTCGGAATATCGACCATTTTTCGTATTTTCGGGTCACTTTACTAGGTTTCTGTATCGACTTTTCGTTATTTCGGAAAATTGTACATGGTTTTCGACATATCGCCCATTTTTCGTTTTTCTGAACTTTTCGTTTTTCTGAACTTTTCGTTTTTCTGAACTTTTCGTTTTTCTGGACTTTTCGTTTTTCTGAACTTTTCGTTTTTCGGAATTGTACATGGTTTTCGGCATATCGCCAATTTTTCGTTTTTCTGAACTTTTCGTTTTTTGGAACGTCTGTTCTCGTTTCAAAGCTGTCTAACTCTATTCGTTTTGATGAAAACTACTATATGGTTTACTTTTTTAATACTACTTTATATATTTTTTATAATAAATTTTTGGTTTGTTTTTCGGATCCGATAATTCATTCTGTCGATACGATAATTCTGGCGATTCTATCGTGTTTTTTTAATTAACCCTTTCGCTGCTGAGGCTTTTCCCGCCCCTATGCTGAGGTCATTTTTACCGGTTTTGCTCATCATGTTTAAACGTGTTTTGAAGGCTTATTTTAGTATATGACCCAGACATATTATATGTCGTTCTTTCCGTCAGACTCGGCAGATTCATAATATGTCATTATTATATGTATACGTCATGACCTGTCTGTATATTATAACAAAAATGCAATAAAATATGTATTTTCAATAATTTACAACGTGTAAAGTGTTTTTTTCACATTTTAACATGCGAGCAATTGCGGTTATATTTTGTATGGGGTGCGCTTGTTAAAAAAATTAGAGATGGGGTGTCGTTACATTTTTTTTGGGGGGAAATTACACGATTTTTAACAAACGCACCGCATACAAAAATCGTTAGTGCAGCATCATTGTTCACATTATAATTGAAATGGGAACAATATTGCTGCATTAACAAACCAAAAAAAAGAAAAAAATTGTTTATTTTTTATAATTTTTTTTTAAATATTTTTTATTTTTATTTTTTTACAAACTTTTTTCACATTCGTGTTTGGTATCGTTGGAACGGCCATGCTCTGGCCGATCCAACAATACCAAACTTTAACCCCTAGCTGCCACGGATCGGGAGATAGGGGGTTCCAATGAACTCCCTATCTCCACCGTTGGTGGCAACTAGGGGTTAACTCCAGGACTGGCGTCATCGTGCTATGCACGATGACGCCAGTCCTCCAGGGGGAGTTCCCGGAAGCTTGGCCGACATCCGACATCCTCATGGATATGTCCCAGCTCCTCATGGATATTGCCCCAGCACCTCGTGGATTTGCCCCAGCTCCTCGTGGATATGCCCCAGCTCCTCGTGGATATTCCCCAGCTCACACATGGATTTGCCCCAGCTCCTCATGGACATGCCCCAGCTCCTCGTGGACATGCCCCAGCTCCTCGTGGACATGCCCCAGCTCCTCGTGGATATGCCCCAGCTCACACATGGATTTGCCCCAGCTCCTCGTGGATATTCCCCAGCTCACACATGGATTTGCCCCAGCTCCTCGTGGATATGCCCCAGCTCCTCGTGGACATGCCCCAGCTCCTCGTGGACATGCCCCAGCTCCTCATGGACATGCCCCAGCTCCTCGTGGATATGCCCCAGCTCACACATGGATTTGCCCCAGCTCCTCGTGGATATTCCCCAGCTCACACATGGATTTGCCCCAGCTCCTCGTGGATATGCCCCAGCTCCTCGTGGACATGCCCCAGCTCCTCGTGGACATGCCCCAGCTCCTCGTGGACATGCCCCAGCTCCTCGTGGATATGCCCCAGCTCACACATGGATTTGCACCAGCTCCTCGTGGATATGCCCCAGCTCCTCCTGGATATGCCCCAGCACATGGAATGCCCCAGCTCCTCATGGATATGCCCCAGCTCCTCATGGATTTGCCCCAGCACATGGAATGCCCCAGCACCTCATGATAATGGCCCCAGCTCACCTCCGCCGCCTTTTTCGCTCCCTCAGAGCGTCCGGCGGCGCGGAGCTTGGGCGCTCGCCAGGGGGAGCCACGTGACCAGCTGCGATTGGCTGGTGACGTGTTTCCTCCAGGCGAGCGCCGAAGCTGCATGCTTCGGACGCTCGCAGGGAGCGAAAAACGCGGCGGAGGGTGAGACACCCGCCCTTAGGGTGACGGTGTCACCCTAAAGGCGGGTGTCACCTGGTGTGGGCCGCACCCCCGCCCCCATGTTACGACGCCACTGGTATATACATTTAACGGCCACACGCCCACGGACTTACTCTATCCAAACAAAGTTCAGAATGATGTGAAACATTGGGACTTTTTGGATAAATCGATTTTCGACTATCCAGAAGTTAAAAAAATAAAAATGGTCGAAATCTAATGCAAAAGTCCTGATGTTTCACATCGGGATGTCAGATATTAATAGGCTTGTGCACCGATTTTTTTTTCGGTTCGATTTGTTCTGATGTTTAAAATTTTCGATTGTGTACATTTTTTTGGAATATCGACCATTTTTCGTATTTTCGGGTCACTTTGCTCGTTTTTTGTATCGACTTTTCGTGATTTCGGAAATTTTCTTTTTTTTCGGAACGTCTGTTCACCTCGTTTCAAAGTGTCTAACTCTATTCGTTTTGATGTAAAGTACTATGGTTTACTTTTTTATACTTTATATATTTTTTTATAATAAATTTTAGGTTTGTTTTTCGGATCCGATAATTCATTCTCTCGATACGATAATTCTGGCGATTCTATCGTGTTTTTTTTTTTTATTAAATAAAGATCCTTTTTTTCTTATGAATATACATTTCACAACTTTATTTATTTAATCACATAAAAAAAATGGTATGAAAGCCAAGGAACAAAAAAAAAGAACAAAACGATTTAAAAAACGGTAAACTGACCCGAATGGTCTGACTTTAAAAATAAAAACCAGAACAAAAATGTTTTAAAACGGAAAAATAGTTGATCAAAATGATCTGAAATGAAAAAAAATAATAAATAAAAATGATTTAAAACAAACAAAAATATAAATTAACCCTTTCGCTGCTGAGGCATTTCACGGCTTCCCTTCACGCCTGTGTGCGGCACTGCGGTCTGCTGCTGAGCTAATTTTTAACAGTTTCGCTCCTCTTGTTTAAATGCGTTTTGAAGCCTTCTTTTATAATATGACCCAGACATGTTATATATCGTTCTTTCCGGCAGACTCGGCAGATGATTCATAATATATCATTATCATATGTATGCGTCATGTCCTGTCTGTATATTATAATAAAAAATGCAATAAAATTAGAATTTTCAATGTTTGTTTTACAAGGTGTAAAGTGTTTTTTTCACATTTTAACATGCGAGTGTTTGCGGTTATATTTTATGAGTTGCGTTTGTTAAAAAAAAATTGAAAAGGGGACTTGTTATATTTTTTTGGGTGACAATTACACTATTTTTAACAAACGCACCCCATACAAAAATCCTTAGTGCAGCATCATTGTTCACATTATAATTGAAATGGCAACAATATTGCTGCATTAACAAAACAAAACAAAAAACCTGTATTTTATTTTTTTTTAATTTTTTAACATTGTCATGTTTGGTATTGTTGGAAAGGCCATGCTCTGGTCGATCCAAAGATACCAAACATTAACCAACCGATAGCTGCCGCGGATCGGGAGATAGGGGTTCCAATGAACCCCCTATCTCCACCATTGGTCACAGTTAGGGGTTAACTCCAAAACTGACGTCATTGTGACGAGGTCTTGGGACTGTCAGCAGCTGCTGTTCCCCCACGCTGTTGTCTTCCTGCAAAGACATGACCATGTTGGCGGGCAGCGTCTTAGCGGGCAGCGGTGGGAGAGAGAGAGCTCATAGCTGGGAGGAGGTGTTGTGTGAAGCTGCAAACAGGGACAAATAAACTAGACCTGAGCCGCACTAAGGATCTTTGGGTTGTGTCGGAGAAGACTTCATGCAGTGCTGCCATCAATATTTTTTGATAAATTCTTGGTTATACAATGAATGTGACTGTGGACAAAAATCCGTGTTGTTGTGACATCGCCTAAGCTTAACAAAAAACCAGGCCACGTCGGTAATCAAATCTCAAGGCAGTACAACAAGGTTGTGTTAGTGTGTGACATTTTTTGGCCAGGCAGGAAGTGTAGAATGTGCACAGTCACATTCATGGCCACAAATATGTTGACAAATTTATGACAAAGGGTCCATAGAAATGTCAATACATTTATGTACATATAATTTTAACAGTGTGGAAACCAAGCAATACATATTAACTTATTAAGTAAGGAAAAGCAACGCACACAAACAGGAAAATAGTGAAAAAATAGAAAATTTATTTACAACATAAACATAGGGAAGGGAACATGCCAAGGATGGCAAACTGCCCAACAAGTTGCTGGCATTTGAGGAGATGTTGGAGCTGGTCCGCATCTTGGACTGCAAAGATTACGATTGCTGTATGGGCCCTTACGGCAGGAAGAATAACACCCGCAAGGATCGTATCCTTGAAAAGCTACGCACCACCATCCTGGAGCTGTTCGGGAAGGACTGGACGAAGAACCATCTCAAGAAAAAGCTGGTCCGACCTCAAGGCACGCGAGCAGGAGCAGCTGAGGCACATTCTGGAGGAGGGAGGCTGCCATTGGTCTCACTGCTGCTCCAGGAGGTCTGCGGCATTGGTTATGTGCTCCCGCAGTTCCTGGAGCAGTTCTTGTATGGAGTTGACGGCGGTAGCTGCCAGGCGAAGCTTGCCGATCGCCTCCCGTCGGCGTCTGGCTTCTCCTTCTATATATCCAATAAATGAAAGAAGGAAAATACAGTAAGTAAAGCAGGTTTCTATTTTTGACTGAAAGTCTTGAAAAAATATAACAGTAGTATATACCAGTGCTGGCGGCCTCCTGAGTCTCCGACTCCTCCGACTCCTCCCCCACCACCACCGTCAGCATATCCAGTGCTATATGTAAGAAATTAAAGAAATAAAAAAATACAGTAAACAACAAAACTGATTTATTTTCGAACAAAAGTCGATACAAAATACAACAGTAAAAAAAAAAAACCTGGACTGGCGGCCTCCTGCTGCTCCGGCTGCCTCTCTATATCCTCCTCTTCCTCCTGCTCCTCCTCCTGCTCCTCTTGTGCTATACATAAAAAAAATTAAATTAAAATACAGTAAACAAAAAATGTTTCTGTTTTTGACCAAAAGTCGTTGCAAAATAAAACAGTATATACCATCGCTGGTGGACGCCCGTGGCTCCCTCCTCCTCCGCTGGGGCACTGGTCCCTGCCCGGGCAGATTCGGCGTCCTGTGCCTTCTTCTTCCTGTCTTCTGCCAAATCCAAAAAATAAAACGTAAATAATGCAGACTGGAAAAAATGGTATATCTATACACTATATTGCCGAAAGTATTGCGACACCCTCCACTACCCCACTACCAGCTTAACCCCCCACTACTCCCATCTCATAGGTCTAAAGTCACAAAATATTTATTTATTTCCTCTGCACATAGACATATATTACCGTTCATTTATATATTTTTTTTCAGAAGTAAACATTACGTTTATTCAATAAAAACTATTATTTGTGTTGTGTGCGTACAAAGCGCGTTGTGTGACTGCTTTTAGTTATTTTATAGAAGGCCTCAGCCTCAGTTTCACTTTCAGTTTCTGCTAATAATAAAACTGTGGATATTGCAGAAACAACAACAGAAATCCACCATTTTGTTTTGAAATTTGCATCTAAAGCATTCAATGACACTGCTGCAGCAGCTGCTGAGGATGTATTGAAGCAGCTCTGTTTGGATGCACTTTCAGAAGAACTACATGTCCCATCCTATCACTTAGCAGAGACGCAGAGATTTTTGTTGATGCGCAGGTGTGAGTCAATATTGGGCAAGCTGAGGGTCATCTCGTATGCATCACTCAGTCACAACAACCTCCCCCCCCCCAGCACACTACAGACTATACACACAGTGCCAAAAGAAATCCAGCATTGTAATTTCATCTACATACATCAAATGTCACAATTTTCACGAATACGTAAAATCACAAAAAAGAAAAGCTATGGCAAAAATGCATGTATGACGAATTGTGAAAACGCAAAGCTATACACAATCACATTGCATGAAAAAAGGACTAGATAAATCAGCGTATTTCTGCGCACATTAGCACATGCAAGCACATTATTATTATTATACAGGATTTATATAGCACCAACAGTTTGCGCAGCGCTTTACAATATAACATGACACTTACGTTTCGCTATGACGCGGCGGATGCGTCTCAGCTGCTCCTCCTCGCGTACTTTTAAATCAGACCAGCGTTTCCGTAGCTGGTCCTTCGTCCGGTCCTTCCCAAACTTCTCCAAAATGGTGGCGCGTAGCTTGTCCAGGATACGATCCTTCCTGGCGTTATTCTTGCTGCGGTAAGGTCCCTTCTGGCAATCGTAATCTTTGGTATCAAAGATGCGGACCAGCTCCAACATCTCCTCAAACGCCATATTTTGGGCGCGTTTTTTCCTGGGTGCTGGTGGAACTTCTTCATCAAGAGATGAAGAGGAGGTCTCCTCTCTGGCAGCGGCCATTATGAAGAATAATAAAAAAAAAATTTTGTTCAAAAAGTTGTCAATAAAACTGCCTCAATAAAGTTACGACATGTGCGCGCGCGCGCATGCGCGACCCGCGGACGAATCGGATCTGACCAAAATACGAATATTCTGATCGGATCTTTGGAAACAATAAAAAATTTTTACAGAATCAGCCATATAACCGATACTAGTTAAATATACGATGTCCAGACTTACCGAAATGGTACCGAAATCCCGAATGGAACTGAAATCATGAGTAGAGGGAAAATAAATTTCGATTTGACACATTTCAAGTCCATTCGAAAATTCCAAAAATTTTTCGATTTGGTAAATTTTTCGTTTTTTCGGAAAGTCTGTTCTCGTTTCAAAGCAATAGATTTCGATTTGACACATTTCAAGTCCATTCGAAATTCCGAAAATTTTTCGATTCGGTTCGGAAAACAGTTCGGATTCGACTTTTTCGGATCTAAAACTTTTCGGATTTTCGGCCGAATCGAAAGACCCGAATCGGGAAATTTCGTGAAAATTCCGAAATTCCGAAACCCGTTTCGCACATCCCTATCACACATCGCATAAATTATGTATCTCAACAAATTCTGGCTGAACTGCAATCACAGATTGTACGTTAGAATATAAACCAGCATCAATTAACCATCACACTTCTCAAGTGCATTCCACACACTCATCAGGATTTACGCCTGAAAATAAAGCCACCAATATACGGGGTAGATTAATTACAACAATAATTCGCAACTTGTTACCTCAAATCAATAATACCGATTGTCACAAAGTATCAACATTTTGGTAATCCTTTGTAGGATGCATAAACATATATTCCAAATTATTCAAGTTGATACAATGAATCTTAATTATATGTGTGTCCTGTATATTCAATACAAGCAGCAATTGTAGTAAGTCCACATTATATAATATATCCACACTTGTTAGCTTTTAAGCCATCCAAACACCTCAATAAAGTAAGGTAAGTCACCAGTATCCAAGAAATAAAGATTAGGCTGTCACAACCATGAATCAATATTGGAAGCCTCATAGGCAAACATTTGATAATTTAAAGATCTTATTAGCATATTATTGATGATTAAAAATTATCATTCTGCTATATTAGCAAGAACCTGCTCAACGCGCGTTTACCTGCCGCAACAGCGGCAATTTCATTAGGAGCTCTGGTGATCCTCCTTTTAGGATCCATCTAAATAGTTTTTGAGGAGGAGTTGCAATTAGCAATAATTGGATTCAGATCTCCAAACGAGGTGATACGGGCACCGTGAGGATCAAAAATATTTTAGCTGAAAGTAGTCAGTCACAATAAGTTCCCCCACCATTCGGTGTTTGGACCCGTATTCGGAGCCTCCCCTTAGCTCCGATCACATGACTGCAGTTGCCAATCAGATTTCTCCTGCAGTTTTTCATTCCACAATTCAGGCTGCCCTTCGCTATTCATATCATACATTCATATCATGATCTTTACTAGAGGAAACGAATCCTCGTATATTTATTAATAATGGGATGGTTATTAGCTTATCAACATATGATTATAAATACAGCGATCTTTGTGGTGATTTTCCATCTGATAATTCACTAGGCATATTACCTCTTCATTAGGCTATTTCTATTAGATGATGTTTATGCCTCATTAGATCATTAAAAAGTTTTTATTAACATGAAAATTAATCCATAATGCTCCTTTGTGATTATACATATTCAATTAGTATACACCATGGTATTTATTGTCATGGATAGAATAATTTTGTGTACAGTCGAATATTAAGTTCCTATATACGGGGTGAAACTAAATCCTTCATTTAAACCATTCGGGCTAAGGGTGTTGAGTTGGTAAATCCAAACACATTCCCTCCTCCTTAAATGTAGATCATAATCTCCTTGCCTTTGTAGTCTTGCCACTTTTTCCACTCCACAAAATTTCAAGGCATTTAAATCGTCATTATGGTGTTGCTGTACATGTCTCGCAACAGGAGTATCCAACTGATTACGGATTGACCGAATATGTTCAAGAATGCGTTGTTTAAAAGGTCTGAACGTTTTACCAACGTAGAGTTTTCCACATTTGCATATAATTGCGTATACCAAACCTTTAGTATTACAATTGAAAAATGATTTGATTTTAAATTCATTGGTTCCCAGAGAGTCCTTAACGTAGAGTTTTCCACATTTGCATATTATTGCGTATACCAAACCTTTAGTATTACAATTGAAAAATGATTTGATTTTAAATTCATTGGTTCCCAGAGAGTCCTTAAGTTTTCCAGAGTTCTGTTGAATATGTTTACATGCACTGCAGTGTCCGCATTTATAAGTGCCATGCAGTTTCTTATGCAACCAAGTTTTGCAGGAGTTGGGTTTATTTTGATAGTGGCTTCTAACCACTGTATCTTTGATATTTTGGCACCTTCGTGCTGTAATAGTAGCGTGCGGAGATACAACCTCCTTAAGCTGGGGATCCCAAGTAATTAGAGGCCAATATCTTTCCATAATATTCTTAACCTTTTGCCAACCCCCATCAAAATTACCAACACATCTAATCAGAGACGTATCTTCTCCTCGTTTTTTATCCTGCAATAAGGTCTCTCTCGGGATGTTTAATACCCGATTATATGCATTTTTCAAGATTTTATTTGGGAAACCTTTGTCCCTAAAACTTTGTTTTAACTCTTTTGCTCTTTCAAAAAATTCTGATTCCTCCAAACATATTCTTTTAAGCCTTAAATATTGGCTATATGGTATGCCACGTTTTAATGGGAGTGGATGATGACTTTCCCAATTTAAGAGACTGTTTGTAGCTGTCTCCTTTTTATAGATCGTTGTGGATAAACTCGTTTCACCCCCTATTTTGTTACTCATTTTTGAAATAGCAATGTCCAAAAAATTCAATTTCTGTGATTGAATATCACTTGTAAATTTGAGGTTATAGGGATTTCGATTCAGAACGTTTTTGAAGTCAATAAATTCATTTTCTGTGCCTCCCCATATCACCATAATGTCATCTATATAGCGTTTCCATAGAATTATGTTAGATAGAAAAGGGTTTTTTCTTGAATTATATACAAGTTCTTCCTCCCATGCTCCTAAGTACAAATTTGCATATGTCAGAGCACAAGGGCTTCCCATCACTGTACCCTGTGATTGTATATACCACCTATTTTTGAACAAAAATTAGTTGTGGGTTAACACAAATCTCAACAATTTAGTGATGAAGTCAATTTGTTTCAAAGGTATCTTGCTGTGTTTTATCAAGTATGTTCTCACATTTTGCAAGCCTTCATTATGAGGGTTACAGCTGTAAAGCCCTTCAACATCTAGACTACATAGAAGTGATGATATTGGTACCTGTAGATCTTTAATAATGGTTAGCGTTTGTTTGGTATCGCGTAAATAGGAGGGTAATTCTTGCACATATTTTTTGAGTATTGTATCAAGATATTGACTGCAGTTCTGTGTCAGATTGTTAATCCCAGACACTATAGGTCTGCCAGGTGGAGCTTCTTTGTTTTTATGTATTTTTGGTAGAGTATAGAACGTGGCTATTGTTGGATTTTTATTATTGAGAAATTTGAATTCTTTCTCAGTAAGGAAGCACTCCATTACTCCTTCTTCCAATAATTGCTGTAGTTCAATTAGGAATTTCTGAGTAGGATCAGATGTTAGATGTTTGTATGTATTCTCGTCATTCAGTACTTTTAGGGTCATTTTTTGTACCCTTCTTTTGACATAACTACAATATTGCCCCCCTTATCTGCCGCCTTAATGATGATTTCTTCATTAGAACGAAGTTCATTTAAAGCAATTCTTTGATGTTTAGTGAGGTTATGACCCAATTTCCCATCCGTATGTTTTAATTCCATTTCTTTTATTCCCTGGCACACTAATTTACAAAAAAGATAATTGAGGTTATCAATTTATCTCAATTTCCGTTAAATAAACAGCATAAAGAGGTTTTACAGAAAGGCCTTTCTTTTGTGCCCACCCCACAATTTAATAAATTTACATGGATTAAAGATGTTAATCTCTTCTCAAGGAAATTAGCTCTACATAAATATCATACAAATAAAGAGCAAAACAGATTGAAACAACTGGGTCTTTCTAAACAAGAAGATCAGTGCATTAGAGATATGATCTCATTGCTTGAGGAGAATGAACAATTTGATTCAGAATCTTTGAAACACACTTCTTTACAAACACAAAGTATATATACGCCACATATTAAACAATACGAGAACATCGATCTTTTTCGTAAATTAGTGTTCCAGGGAAAAAAAGAAATGGAATTAAAACATACGGATGGGAAATTGGGTCATAACCTCACTAAACATCAAAGAATTGCTTTAAATGAACTTTGTTCTAATGAAGAAATCATCATTAAGGCGGCGGAAATTGTAGTTATGTCAAAAGAAGGGTACGAAAAAATGACCCTAAAAGTACTGAATGACGAGAATACATACAAACATCTAACATCTGATCCTACCCAGAAATTCCTAATTGAACCACAGCAATTATTGGAAGAAGGAGTAATGGAGTGCCTCCTTACTGAGAAAGAATTCAAATTTCTCAATAATAAAAATCCAACAATAGCCACGTTCTATACTCTACCAAAAATACATAAAAACAAAGAAGCTCCACCTTTGAAACAAATTGACTTCATCACTAAATTGTTGAGATTTGTGTTAACCCACAACAAATTTTTGTTCAAAAATAGGTGGTATATACAATCACAGGGTACAGCGATGGGAAGCCCTTGTGCTCCGACATATGCAAATTTGTACTTAGGAGCATGGGAGGAAGAACTTGTATATAATTCAAGAAAAAAACCTTTTCTATCTAACATAATTCTATGGAAACACTATATAGATTACATTATAGTGATATGGGGAGGCACAGAAAATGAATTTATTGACTTCAAAAACATTCTGAATCGAAATCCCTATAACCTCAAATTTACAAGTGATATTCAATCACAGAAATTGAATTTTTTGGACATTGCTATTTCAAAAATGAGTAACAAAATAGGGGGTGAAACGAGTTTATCCACAACGATCTATAAAAAGGAGACAGCTACAAACAGTCTCTTAAATTGGGAAAGTCATCATCCACTCCCATTAAAACGTGGCATACCATATAGCCAATATTTAAGGCTTAAAAGAATATGTTTGGAGGAATCAGAATTTTTTGAAAGAGCAAAAGAGTTAAAACAAAATTTTAGGGACAAAGGTTTCCCAAATAAAATCTTGAAAAATGCATATAATCAGGTATTAAACATCCCGAGAGAGACCTTATTGCAGGATAAAAAACGAGGAGAAGATACGTCTCTGATTAGATGTGTTGGTAATTTTGATGGGGGTTGGCAAAAGGTTAAGAATATTATGGAAAGAGATTGGCCTCTAATTACTTGGGATCCCCAGCTTAAGGAGGTTGTATCTCCGCACGCTACTATTACAGCACGAAGGTGCCAAAATATCAAAGATACAGTGGTTAGAAGCCACTATCAAAATAAACCCAACTCCTGCAAAACTTGGTTGCATAAGAAACTGCATGGCACTTATAAATGCGGACACTGCAGTGCATGTAAACATATTCAACAGAACTCTGGAAAACTTAAGGACTCTCTGGGAACCAATGAATTTAAAATCAAATCATTTTTCAATTGTAATACTAAAGGTTTGGTATACGCAATTATATGCAAATGTGGAAAACTCTACGTTGGTAAAACGTTCAGACCTTTTAAACAACGCATTCTTGAACATATTCGGTCAATCCGTAATCAGTTGGATACTCCTGTTGCGAGACATGTACAGCAACACCATAATGACGATTTAAATGCCTTGAAATTTTGTGGAGTGGAAAAAGTGGCAAACTACAAAGGCAAGGAGATTATGATCTCCATTTAAGGAGGAGGGAATGTGTTTGGATTTACCAACTCAACACCCTTAGCCCGAATGATTTAAATGAAGGATTTAGTTTCACCCCGTATATAGGAATTAATATTCGACTGTACACAAAATTATTCTATCCATGACAATAAATACCATGGTGTATACTAATTGAATATGTATAATCACAAAGGAGCATTATGGATTAATTTTCATGTTAATAAAAACTTTTAATGATCTAATGAGGCATAAACATCATCTAATAGAAATAGCCTAATGAAGAGGTAATATGCCTAGTGAATTATCAGATGGAAAATCACCACAAAGATCGCTGTATTTATAATCATATGTTGATAAGCTAATAACCATCCCATTATTAATAAATATACGAGGATTCGTTTCCTCTAGTAAAGATCATGATATGAATGTATGATATGAATAGCGAAGGGCAGCCTGAATTGTGGAATGAAAAACTGCAGGAGAAATCTGATTGACAACTGCAGTCATGTGATCGGAGCTAAGGGGAGGCTCCGAATACGGGTCCAAACACCGAATGGTGGGGGAACCTATTGTGACTGACTACTTTCAGCTAAAATATTTTTGATCCTCACGGTGACCCGTATCACCTCGTTTGGAGATCTGAATCCAATTATTGCTAATTGCAACTCTGCCTCAAAAACTATTTAGATGGATCCTAAAAGGAGGATCACCAGAGCTCCTAATGAAATTGCCGCTATTGCGGCAGGTAAACGCGCGTTGAGCAGGTTCTTGCTAATATAGCAGAATGATAATTTTTAATCATCAATAATATGCTAATAAGATCTTTAAATTATCAAATGTTTGCCTATGAGGCTTCCAATATTGATGCATGGTTGTGACAGCCTAAACTTTATTTCTTGGATACTGGTGACTTACCTTACTTTATTGAGGTGTTTGGATGGCTTAAAAGCTAACAAGTGTGGATATATTATACAATGTGGACTTACTACAATTGCTGCTTGTATTGAATATACAGGACACACATATAATTAAGATTCATTGTATCAACTTGAATAATTTGGAATATATGTTTATGCATCCTACAAAGGATTACCAAAATGTTGATACTTTGTGACAATCGGTATTATTGATTTGAGGATAACAAGTTGCGAATTATTGTTGTAATTAATCTACCCCGTATATTGGTGGCTTTATTTTCAGGCGTAAATCCTGATGAGTGTGTGGAATGCACTTGAGAAGTGTGATGGTTAATTGATGCTGGTTTATATACTAACGTACAATCTGTGATTGCAGTTCAGCCAGAATTTGTTGAGATACATAATTTATGCGATGTGTGATGAGGACATTGTATTTAGCCTCACAGAAATATATATTTTCATCAATATGCAATAACTTTTTGGCTTGACTACAAGAAATATTGAATTACGGTTAATTACAATCAAGGATAAATAATCAATCAATGCTGGTTCGAGTTTAATTCAACTTAGTGTGTTTACAAGCGCTCTTAATAACGGTTGTATTTAGAAAGTTCTGAATACTGGTTGCATCACATATCAATTGGTTCAATTTATTTGAATGGTCAATCAATTAGAAGTCTATTTACCGAATAACGTTATATACCCTACATGAATTGACTACATCACCTAAACGGTCAAAGAACATTAGAACAATAATATCTGAGGTACCCCAGTATCTAAATCAATTAATTGAATTGTTATAGGCAGATCATTATTTGTCATTGGAACTAATTACTAATAAGTGGTATTATTATTTTAATGCATATCAATAAAGAATTGTTTTTATTATTAAAGTAATAGGGAATCTTGTCCTCACTTAGAGGAAATTGTATCTATTAATAAGGGTGTTTAGTCACCAAATCCTGTGTTTAAGTTCTCATATTGCGGCGGGGTAGATTTTTATCTATCTCTGCGTTTTGTCGGCTATTCAGAGAGCAGGCAGTTCACCAAATGTTGGCGGATTGCCTGCACATACGGTGCCTGTTCGAGGGCAGTGAATCCCCATAGAGAAGCAATGCTTTGGCTATTCAGAGAGCAAAACCCAGCAGTGAAAAGTTGCAGAATTTCCCTGCAATTCAGTGGTTTCATTCGACAGGTTTATTCAGGCGAATCCCATAGGCTTCAATGTTAAAAATATTCCCGTTTTAACCCTTTCGCTGCTGAGGCTTTTCACACCTCTGTGCTGAGGTCATTTTTACCGGTTTTGCTCATCATGTTTAAACGTGTTTTGAAGGCTTATTTTAGTATATGACCCAGACATATTATATATCGTTCTTTCCGTCAGACTCGGTAGATTCATAATATGTCATTATTATAAGTATACGTCATGACCTGTCTGTATATTATAACAAAAAATGCAATAAAATATGTATTTTCAATAATTTACAATGTGTAAAGTGTTTTTTTTTCACATTTTAACATGCGAGCAATTGCGGTTATATTTTGTATGGGGTGCGCTTGTTAAAAAAATTAGAGATGGGGTCTCGTTACATTTTTTTTGGGGAAAATTACACGATTTTTAACAAACGCACCGCATACAAAAATCGTTAGTGCAGCATCATTGTTCACATTATAATTGAAATGGGAACAATATTGCTGCATTAACGAACCAAAAAAAAGAAAAAACAAATGTTTATTTTTTTTTTTATTATTTTTTTTTAAATATATTTTTATTTTAATTTTTATTTTTTTAAAAAACTTTTTTCACTTTCGTGTTTGGTATCGTTGGAACGGCCATGCTCTGGCTGATCCAACCATACCAAAATTTAACCCCTAGCTGCCACGGATCGGGAGATAGGGAGTTCATTGGAACTCCCTATCTCCACCGTTGGTGGCAGTTAGGGGTTAACTCCAGGACTGGCGTCATCGTGCTATGCACGATGACGCCAGTCCTCAGGGGGAGTTCCCGGAGGCTTGGCCGACATCCAAGATGTCGGCCAGCTCCGGGAAAGGATCACGAACCGGCGCTTTTCAGCGCCGATTCGCGATCCAGCTCCCCAGGGCTTAATGCCAGGTACCATTTGGAAGGGCAGGCTGTGCCCTTCCAAATGGTGCCTGGGTGAACCCCTGCAACGCCGCCGATCGGGAGGGAGAGAGGTCTGAAGGACCTCCCCCCTCCCTTTCAGGCGCCTCCTCCGCACATGCGGGGGGGCGCCTGAATTAGGTGTCATCGCGCTGCCGCGATAACACCTAATTTCATCGGCGGCGGTTCCAGATGCTGGGCTGACATCAAGGATGTCAGCCCGCGCCGGGGGGGCCAGCGATCGGCCGGAACCCGGCCGAACGCTGGCCCCAAAGGGAGGACTCGCTCAGCGCGTCCTCCGCACAGCAGGAGCCATGTGGAGGACGCGCTGAGTGCGTCCTCCGCATGGAAGTGGTTAATACAATATCTAATAAATTGTTTATTATAATATTCTGCAGTAAAAAGTCTCTTTATTTATACACTTTTTCGGATCTTTTAAGCATTTTTAGGATTTTTTGCAAAAAGAAAATTTCCAATTTTTTTTAAACGTTTTTTCTTTTTTCTGTAACAGCCCTTTTTATTATCAATCATTGGACCTCATATGTAAATTTCAGACATTTTCGCTCAGTAGTTTGTTTGCAAACGTCGTTTCACTTTTCAAACATTCAAGCATACTGGGTTTTTTTTCACTCCATTCGTCTGCGGTGTCGGGTTTTTCCAGTGGCTGCTCTGTGCTGTGATCGGCTCCTGCTTGGGTTTCTCCAGCATGTTCGGCGGGGTTAATCCAGATGTTTTTGCTGGTTTCGGTGTGCATTTGCCTGGGTTTTGCGGTGTGTGTTCGGCAGGTATTCGGCGGTTTTTCCCTGCACTACGACAGCCCTGCGGTGCTTACTGAATACACCGCAGGGTGAGGTCGCTGAAATGGGATCGCTAAATCGCACCGAATTGAAGAGAACGAAAAGTCACTGAACGTGCGGTGACTTTTCTATTCTCTTTGAATAACCCTGAAAATTTTGCCTCTCTATAAATCAATGGTTACTAGACCGCACCTTGAATATGCCATGAAATTTTGGGAAAAAAGGATATTATATTGCTATAAAAAGTGCAGAGATGGGCGAGTAAATTAACAAGGGGAATGGAAGGTTTAAGTTATGAGGGAAAAGGCTTAAACCTGTTTAGTTTAGAGAAACGGCTCCTTAGAGGGGATCTGATAACCTTATATAAATATATACGGGGCCATTATAAACCATTGTCTGGAAACCTTTTCATTAACAGGACTATACACAGGACACGAGGTCACCCATTTAGACTGGACGAAAGGAAATTCAGCCTAAAGCATAGGAAGGGTTATTTTACGGTGAGAACAATAAAGCTGTGGAATTCTCTGACTGTTGAGGTGGTTGGGCCAGAGACTATACAGACTTTTAAAAAACGACTGGATGACTTCCTGCAGACACAGAATAGTAAGGGTTATAATATTTAATATGTGGGTAAGCTTCTTGATCCATGGAGTAATCTGACTGCCATTCTGGGGTCAAGAAGGAATTTTTCCCCAGTGTGTTGCATATTGGCGACCGCTTTAGACTGGGGTTTTTGCCTTCTTTTGGATCAACAGCAGTAGGTGATGTGTGAGAGGCTGAACCCGATGGATGCATGTCTTTTTTCAGCCTATGTAACTATGTAAACTATGTAATTATTATATGCATATGTTACGGGTAAAGCCCGAAGTGCGGTTAATTTAAAGATTACCCGGGTAATCCTGACATTACCCAAAATGGCTGGGTAAAGCAGCAAAAAAAATAATAAAAATTCTGACTTTACCTGGGTAATCTTAGAACTCTCCAACTGCTCTTGGGTAACAGTCTGGAAGAGCTGAAAAATCCACACTTTACCCGGATGATCTGCAGACTATCCAACCTTGTGCGGTGAAAAACAAATTTTGTTATCGTTCCGTTAAAAGTCTGTAGCTTCACCTGGTGTGTTAAGGATCCTGGTACCCCAGGCGCCCCTTTCCGCTGTAATTAGGAGGTGATCGTAGCACACACAGAATAGCCGACACATAAACTGTGAGAGAAGTCTTGCAGATTCAAAATCCAAATGGAGACTGACTCTTTACACACAGTTGAGAAAACGCTCTCCCTTTCAGAATACATTACAGATAACAGGCTCCAGCCACTGGACAATAGAAAAGACATTCAACACAATGGAATGTTTACACATGCCCTCTTATCTAAACAGTATGCTAGGACTAGAGGGACATCAAGGAGTCTTCTTAAAGCAGTAAGTCTACAATATGCAGAGAGGGGGGTGGAAGCAGACAAGAGGTTAGATTGCAAGCTCTTGAGCAGGGTCCTCTTCTCTCTACTGTTTTGTGAGTGCAAAATATAACAACTTATAACTGTAACATACAGATACACACTTTGACAACAGCATAGCACATCACACAACACTCTACACTATATACAGAGACAATAAACTGTAAAGAAAATAACTGCAAATAAACTTTGGGGTGGCTGTTTCCTCACATATCTCCCCCCTTCCAGATCATCAGGGCGAGCTTAGATCCCAACGGATCGCTTGCCCCTGACAAGACTTCTCATTCTGTCCCTTTTTGCGCCAACTGCAAAGTTCCAGGGTGCTGGCACACAAACACCGTCAGCAGGGTCTGACTGTCGCTGCAGGGCAACCCTGGTTGTGGGTCCATAGTACCGGCCCCGGGGTAAGAGGCAAGCCACCCCCTGTCCAGTGCGCCAGGCAACAGGCCACCACAGTCCACAGACACAAAATGTTCGTTAGCGAGCACACTGAAATCCCCCTCCCAAACATTCAAAAGGAGCCCACCCCCGGCAATTCCCTCAATCCCCAAGGGGTGCACTTGTGCCTGGGACCAGGAACTTGGTAGGTTCTCACTGCTACAGAAATGTCCATAAAAAGTCACAACTGAGCACAAGTCACTCACCCAGCCGATCCCGGCATCTTCTGTATGATGTCACTGCTGCTGGAGAGAATGTGGGGTGGCTGGTATCTCCACAGTCAATGGTTGCGGATCTGCGCCAACTGACCAGCACCCAGAGGGCACACACTTGGAATACATAGTCTCATCTACAATCCCCCAGCAGGAATCCTCCACCATCTGCGGAAGGGGGTCAGCAGCATCCTGTTGCTGGGAGAAGGGGCCTTCCTCACCTTCACGCTGGAGCTCCATCTTCCACTGTGGAGAAGTACCACCTGTACTCTGGGGTACACTCTGCCACTGAGCAGTGAGGCCAACTGCCTCCCCTCCCTGAGGCTCGCTCTTTATCTGGATTAAGAATGAGATGGCTGCAGGTTCCTTGGACTCCTGTGCAAGCATGTGGTTCTCCTCCTTTCCCGAGAAATCTGGGCCAGCAGATTGAGGACAGAAATCCGTAACTCTGGGGCGTGTCCTGGCCACTGAGCTGCATGGCTGCTTGTTAAATCAGCTCCTCATCAGAACCCGCTGAAAACACGCACCATATCTGCTGGCACCATGGGCAAAAGCGAAAGGCTGACACAGGCCCCTGGCACCACCAAGCACCCGCAGGACACTCTTCAGGCTGGAATTCGGGAGTTTTTCCCACCGCAAACCAGAGCTCCGGAGGCTCGCGAGTAATCCAATATGGCGGCCGCCATTGCATCGCTGGCCTCGTGCTCTCCCCCACCCTCAAGCGGTGGCTGGGATCAGCAGCCTGACTTGCAACAGATAATCCGCTCCCTGCCTACAAAAGACGATCTGAGAGCTATCGTGCGGGACCTGCATCTCTCTCTGTCGGGGGAGATCCAGCAGGTAAGGCAGGACCTGCAGGATCTCAGCGCATAGTGGGGGTGGAGGAAGAACAACAGGCACAAGAAATAACTTTACAACGCCACTCCACACAATTGACACCTCCCCAGAGTGCCAGCAACTCCTGGGCCCTAGGGGTCTGAAACTTGAGGGGAAATTGCTGCAAAAATCACCGAGAAAATCATAAATAGCGAGGAGCACTTCCAAAACAAGACTTCCTCCGCCGAGAGTTAGCTCCGCCCCCTCTGCAGTATAACTAATGCAGCACATGAATACACACACTGCCGGGCAGCACCTCTGCAGTTCGATTCATTGATTCGGATCGATTCATTTATTGATCAGTTTTTCGTTTTTTATGTGTTATAATTAATGCAGCATATAAATCCCCACATTGCTGGGAAGTTCCCGGCAGTGTGCGTATTCATATGCTGCAGCACCTCTCTGCAGTATAGTTAATGCAGCATAAGAATCCGCACATTGCCGGGAACTTCCCAGCAGTGTGTGGATTCATATGCTGCATTAATTATAACTCCTAAAAAACGAAAAACTAGCTGATCAAAAAATTAATCGATCCTAATCAATGAATCGATCTCCAGAGAGGTGCTGCCCGGCAGTGTGTGGATTCAAATGCTACATTGAAACCTATGGGTTAAAAAGCCTTGTTTCTTTAAAAAAAGTTAGAAACCTAAAATTTCACCCAAAAAATGACTCACATTCTATTGGTAATAATCTACTTCCCATTCTTAAATAAGCAATAAAAAACAAAATAACTCATAAAAAAGTGAAAAACCAAATGATCCGAATCTCTGAAATGATCTGAATCACCGAAATATCCGAATCACCAAATCGAAATGATGCGAAACTAAAGAAAAACTGTCTGAAATGATCCGAAACGAAAAAAAACACCCGAAAAAAAAACCGAAATGAAAAAAACGTCATGCACATCCCTAGAAGAAGCTACAAACACCCACTGACATCAACTCACTATCTAACTGGTAACCTGCCCTTTTCCTAAAACTCTCAGCATATTCCTACAGTAAATGTAGCAAGTTAGCAACAACCCCCACACCACATATCTCTCCGCTCATCCCCAATGCTGGCCTACCATGAACTGCTTCAGTTCCTCAGGAACCTTTACCCATCTAAGGGCTAAATTACAATCCCTGCGTTAAAACGGGGGCGGTAGGGAGAAAAAACTGTGCCCGCAGTTTTCCCCCTACCGCCCCCGTTTTAATGGGGGATTACAATGCAGGCGCAGAAAATGCTGCCTGCATTGGTAGTGGGTGCTACGCCCTGGGATGCTCATGGCAGCGCTGAGCGCAGCCACGAGCATCCACTCGCTGGATACCTTAGGACTCCATTGAGCCAGATGCCGGTGGTCACATGATCACGATATACGTATCACGAGAACCGGCCGGTCGGCATAGTGATACGCAGGGAGAGGCTGGGGAGACTTTTTCCCCAGTCTCTCCCTGCTCCCGCTGGACGGAGGAGGCGGTCGGAGCCCCGGTCCTCGCTGCGGGACAGGAGGTGAGTATGTGATTTATTTTATTATTTTTTTGGATGGTATTAATGGATTCTGCAAAATCAGAATCCGTTAACACCTAGTCCTGGCTCTGGTTAACTTTCCGCCAACCAGAGCCGGACATTAATCAGCGTTAGGACTTTGTAATCCTAATGCTGATTAACACTTTGCGCTCCCCGTGTTAAGTATAGGGAGCGCAGAGTACAGTAACCTCGCGCTGAAAAGTGCAAGGTACCAAACGCAAAGGGGTTACTTAACCCGTTTGTGTTTGCATTGTAATATGCGGTAGACACCGCGGGTAATGTTAATGCTCACGCAGGTGAGCGCTAACGTTAGCAACAAGATTGTAATGTGGCCCTAACTCTCATATCACAAACTCCTCACGCACCTATAAGTCCCAGTCTCATCTATGCTTCCAAACACTCTTATTACTGCTCGCTGCCGGTGACATTATCCTTAATCCTGGCCCTATAACAATCCCCAAACACTCTAGGCCTCGCATAATTTCACGCAGCAAAACCTCCAGATCTCATTGCTCACATAGCCTTATTTCTGTTAACCTCCCGGCGGTCTAATTTTTGCAAAATTTTGTGTCTAAAAGCGTTTTAATTTTTTTGGAAAGGAAAGGTGTTGTTTTATATAGTAAGCCTGTATTCTGTAGGAATAACTCACTGAAATCCGTGCAAGCAAGAGTCTAGTAAACACACGGAGTCAGAGAAGGTTTGAAACACGAAATAATTTATTATCCCACAAATAATTATCCAAAATAATGGAAATAAATTATATTCAGTAAAATAATCAAACCAAAAACATGCCTCTTTCCTCTGGGTGCTGGGATTCCTGTCCAGATGTGGACTCCTTTGCCAATGAAATATACAGGACACGGGGTACCAAAAAAAAGGGTATTTATTCTCAAAGCAGCTTCACAGAAATAA
Source organism: Leptobrachium leishanense (assembly GCA_009667805.1). NCBI lineage: Eukaryota > Metazoa > Chordata > Amphibia > Anura > Megophryidae > Leptobrachium > Leptobrachium leishanense. The sequence continues at coordinate 342,244,512 of CM019063.1, forward strand.
AAGGCGAATAAAAATAATTTCTAAAGTGTAATAAGGCTTTGCAATACAAGTTTCGCAGGTGGATCTGGGCAAGCACCAGCGACACGTGTATTGCAAAGCCTTATTACATTTTAGAAATTAATTTTATTTGCCTTTTATTTCTGTAAAGCTGCTTTGAGAATAAATACTCTTTTTTTGGTACCCCGTGTCCTGTATTAATTTGGCAAAGGAGTGTACATCTGGACAGGAATCCCCAGCACCCACTGCACAGCAAAGTTTAATGAAAAATGTTTTTTTACTGTAATAATTTTTTCATTTTTGAATTTGCCGCTTGGTCCCGCCCCTCCCCTCCCCCACGTCGTGTGACTCGCAGGGAGCGGAACCAGGAAGCAAAGTCGCAGGCTGCCGCGATCACACAGAGGTGACAGCAGAGACGGCGAGGGAGCGAAGGATGCGGTGAGTATGCATCCAGCCCGAGTGTGGCTCGGGGTTATCGATCACGGTAGTGAAATTTAACCCCGTGTCACACTCGGGAATACCGCCAGGCAGGTTAACCAACAGCTTTCATTCCCTTTCTCCTGCGCCTTTTGGAATGCTCGCTCAGTCTGCAATAAGCTCACAACTAGATATGGAATAGTGGGTATATCTGTGGATGGGCGCTGCTCACATAAATTTGTACATAACACACTAATCAGTATACACGTCTTTTAGATAGTAAAAACCGTGGAGAGTTGCTATAATATATGTCATAAAGGGTGGTCTAGGCACATTAAACAATTTGCGTTTTACAGAATGTTCTCATAAAAAATAAAAACACAATATGTAGTGATAGACAATGTATGTGAGTAGTACAAATTAATCACTGAGGATAATGGTGTGAACCGTTGTCTGAGTACAATTCAGATAAATATACCAAATCCTTCTGGGTATGAGTTCGGATAACGTACTGAATGAATAGGATATTCAGTGCGCTGCTGCCAGCTAGTGGCTAAAGTCTGTATTGGTGTGGCTGATGTGGTTGGTGTGCCGAACTGGATTACCCCATCTTTTGTTTTTATATACAAGTATTGTTAAATACAGATATATATATTGCCCGTACCGTGATCACATAATATCAGGCACATGTATATTGTCCACAAACTCCTAGATTGCATCAGCAGCTGCAGTATACAGACCAATAGGCTCTCAATGCAAACCAAGGACATGTCGTCCATATGATAAATAGCCACAGTTGCACACGCCATAAGAGTCTGAAAAATTCTAAATACAGGAGATTTGGGGGCAAAAAAATAATAAATTGCCCAAAAAGAGAGCACACCCACGGACATATACATATAGAATGGTTAAACAGTGTTCAAATACAATTGGTCACCTTTGTTAGGGATGTGCGTTTCGGGTTTCGGAATTTCGGAATTTTCACGAAATTTCCCGATTCGGGTCTTTCGATTCGTCCGAAAATCCGAAATTTTTTAGATCCGAAAAAGTCGAATCCGAACAGGTTTCCGAACCGAATCGAAAAATTTTCGGAATTTCGAATGGACTTGAAATGTGTCAAATCGAAATCTATTGCTTTGAAACGAGAACAGACTTTCCGAAAAAACGAAAAGTTTACCAAATCGAAAATTTTTCGAAATTTTCGAATGGACTTGAAATGTGTCAAATCGAAATTTATTTTCCCTCTATTCATGATTTCAGTTCCATTCGGGATTTCGGTACCATTTCGGTAAGTCTGGACATCGTATATTTAACTAGTATCGGTTATATGGCTGATTCTGTAAATTTTTTTATTGTTTCCAAAGATCCGATCAGAATTTTCGTATTTTGGTCAGATCCGATTCGTCCGCGGGTCGCGCATGCGCGCGCGCGCGCACATGTCGTAACTTTATTGAGCCAGTTTTATTGACAACTTTTTGAACAAAATTTTTTTTTTATTATTCTCCATAATGGCCGCAACCAGAGAGGAGACCTCCTCTTCATCTCTTGATGAAGAAGTTCCACCTGCACCCAGGAAAAAACGCGCCCAAAATATGGCGTTTATGGAGATGTTGGAGCTGGTCCGCATCTTTGATACCAAAGATTACGATTGCCAGAAGGGACCTTACCGCAGCAAGAATAACGCCAGGAAGGATCGTATCCTGGACAAGCTACGCGCCACCATTTTGGAGAAGTTTGGGAAGGACCGGACGAAGGACCAGCTACGGAAACGCTGGTCTGATTTAAAAGTTCGTGAGCAGGAGCAGCTGAGACGCATCCGCCGCGTCATAGCGAAACGTAAGTGTCATGTTATATTGTAAAGCGCTGCGCAAACTGTTGGCGCTATATAAATCCTGTATAATAATAATAATGTGCTTGCATGTGCTAATGTGCACAGAAATACGTTTATTTATCTAGTCCTTTTTTCATGCAATGTGATTGTGTATAGCTTTGCGTTTTCACAACTCGTCATACGTGCATTTTTGCCATAGCTTTTCTTTTTTGTGATTTTACGTATTCGTGAAAATTGTGATATTTGATGTATGTAGATGAAGTTACAATGCTGGATTTCTTTTGGCACTGTGTGTATAGTCTGTAGTGTGCTGGGGGGGGGGGTTGTGATTGAGTGATGCATACGAAATGACCCGCAGCTTGCCCAATATTGACTCCCACCTGCGCATCAATAAAAATCTCTGCGTCTTTGCTAAGTGATAGGGTGGGACATGTAGTTCTTCTGAAAGTGCATCCAAACAGAGCTGCTTTCAATACAGCCTCAGCAGCTGCTGCAGCAGTGTCATTGAACGCTTTAGATGCAAATTTCAAAACAAAATGGTGGATTTCTGTTGTTGTTTCTGCAATATCCAGTTTTATTATTAGCAGAAACTGAAAGTGAAACTGAGGCTGAGGCCTTCTATAAAATAACTAAAAGCAGTCGCACAATGCGCTTTGTACGCACACAACACAAATAATAGTTTTTATTGAATAAACGTAATGTTTACTTCTGAAAAAAAATATATAAATGAACGGTAATATATGTCTATGTGCAGAGGAAATAAATAAATATTTTGTGACTTTAGACCTATGAGATGGGAGTAGTGGGGGGTTAAGCTGGTAGTGGGGTAGTGGAGGGGTCTCGCAATACTTTCGGCAATATATTGTATAGATATACCATTTTTTCCAGTCTGCATTATTTACGTGTTATATTTTTTGGATTTGGCAGAAGACAGGAAGAGGGCACAGGACGCCGAATCTGCCCGGGCAGGGACCAGTGCCCCAGCGGAGGAGGAGGAGGAGCCACGGGCGTCCACCAGCGCTGGTATATACTGTTTTATTTAGCAACGACTTTTGGTCAAAAACAGAAACATTTTTGTTTACTGTATTTTTTATTTCTTTAATTTCTTACATATAGCACTGGATATGCAGACGGTGGTGGTGGGGGAGGAGGAGTCGGAGGAGGAGCAGGAGGAGGCCGCCAGCTCTGGTATATACTACTGTTATATTTTTTCAAGACTTTCAGTCAAAAATAGAAACCTGCTTTACTTACTGTATTTTCCTTCTTTCATTTATTGGATATATCGAAGAAGCCAGACCGAGCAATCAAGAGGCGATTGGCGAGCTTCGCCTGGCAGTCAGTGTAGCCCGACAAAAACAGATTCACTTTCAAGACGGCGCCGGACCGGGCACAAGTAAGGATTGTCAGAACACGAGTCTCTTCAGGAAAGGCAAACTTTATTGTGTCGTCACACAAGTGCCCACACAGGATTGAATCGCAAAGAGTGAGCCCCCCCTTTCACCCGTGCAAGGGATCTTATACCCAAAAATACGTAATTAGGTACATCCCAGTTAGCCCACCTCCCAATGACACTTTATTCCACCCCACGTGGGTTAATACCTCCCTTTGGCTAATACAAAGACATTCCATTAATTGGCTGTAAATTGGCAAACTTTGTGTTAGTTTCAGTAAATCATAATTAATTGCTCTTACTGTTCCGGGCTGCGCCCTCCTCCCTTGCGCCTACAATCACTTGTTACAGATGGCACCTGGCCTGATCTCTATACTCCTTTGTCTTTCTGCGGGCCCCAACGACCTTGGAGTATCTACTTCGCTTTTCTCCTCCGTGCCAGGAACAGCAGAGATCTTCATAAAGCTTAATTGCTTTTCTGCTAATCTAAACACATTCCTAAATTTCTACGTATACCTCATTCTAGTTTCAGCTACAAACCTGCCTAGTTATATACAAGTGAACCAATATTCTGAACAAGATGGCCGCCTGTGTACAATGGCGGCCATCTTCCAGCCTATTTCCACTTCATCAGGACACTGGATTCCATCCAGGAACTGCTGCAGGAACTCCGGGAACACCTTACTAACACCGCGGACATCCTGGAGCGGCAGTAAGAGTCAATACGGATGTGTCTCAGCTGCTCCTGCTCGCCTGCTTTGAGGTCGGACCAGCGTTTTCTGATCTGGTCCTTCGTCCCGTCTTTCCCAAACACCTCCAGGATGGTGGTGCGCGTAGCTTGTCAATGATACGATCCTTCCTAAAATTATTCTTCCTGCCGTAAGGGCCCTTACTGCAGTCATAATCTTTGTAATCAAAGATGCGGACCAGCTCCAACATCTCCTCAAATGCCAGTAATTCTAAAATGTATGTTTGTTTGTGTTGTTTGTGCCCCTGTTGGGCAGTTTGCCATCCTTGGCATGTTCCCTTCCCTTCCCCATTTTGTAAATAAATTTTCTATTTTTTCTATATTTTCCTGTTTGTGTGCGTTGCTTTACGTTAATAAGTTAATTATGTATTGCTTGGTTTCCACACTGTTAAACACGTCGATGCGGAGGACGCGCTCAGCGCGTCCTCCGCATGGCTGCTGGTATGCGGAGGACGCGCTGAGCGCATCCTCCCTTTGGGGTCAGCGTTCGGCCGGGTTCCGGCCGATCGCTGGCCCCCCCGGTGCGGGCTGACATCCTCGATGTCAGCCCAGCATCCGGAACCGCCGCCGGTGAAATTAGGTGTCATCGCGACCTCTCTCCCTCCCGATCGGCGGCGTTGCGGGGGTTAACCCAGACACCAATTGGAAGGGCACAGCCTGCCCTTCCAAATGGTGCCTGGCATTAACCCCTGGGGAGCTGGATCGCGAATCGGCGCTGAAAAGCGCCGGTTCGTGATCCTTTCCCGGAGCTGGCCGACATCTTGGATGTTGGCCAAGCCTCCGGGAACTCCCCCTGAGGACTGGCGTCATCGTGCGTAGCACGATGACGCCAGTCCTAGAGTTAACCCCTAACTGCCACCAACGGTGGAGATAGGGAGTTCCAATGAACTCCCTATCTCCCGATCCGTGGCAGCTAGGGGTTAAAGTTTGGTATGGTTGGATCGGCCAGAGCATGGCCGTTCCAACGATACCAAACACTACAGTGAAAAAAGTTTTTTAAAAAAAATTAAAAATAAAAATATATTTTAAAAAAAATTATAAAAATTAAAGAAACATTTTTTTTTCTTTTTTTTGGTTCGTTAACGCAGCAATATTGTTCCCATGTCAATTATAATGTGAACAATGATGCTGCACTAACGAGGTGCTGGGGCAATATCCACGAGGAGCTGGGGCATGTCCACGAGGAGCTGGGGCATGTCCACGAGGAGCTGGGGCATGTCCACGAGGTGCTGGGGCATGTCCACAATGAGCTGGGGCATATCCACGAGGTGCTGGGGCAAATCCACGAGGAGCTGGGGCATATCCACGAGGTGCTGGGGCAATATCCACGAGGAGCTGGGGCATGTCCACGAGGTGCTGGGGCATGTCCACGAGGAGCTGGGGCATATCCACGAGGTGCTGGGGCAATATCCACGAGGAGCTGGGGCATGTCCACGAGGAGCTGGGGCATGTCCACGAGGTGCTGGGGCATGTCCACGAGGAGCTGGGGCATATCCACGAGGTGCTGGGGCAATATCCACGAGGAGCTGGGGCATGTCCACGAGGAGCTGGGGCATGTCCACGAGGTGCTGGGGCATATCCATGAGGTGCTGGGGCAATATCCACGAGGAGCTGGGGCATGTCCACGAGGAGCTGGGGCATGTCCACGAGGAGCTGGGGCATATCCATGAGGAGCTGGGGCATATCCATGAGGATGTCGGATGTCGGCCAAGCTTCCGGGAACTCCCCCTGAGGACTGGCGTCATCGTGCATAGCACGATGACGCCAGTCCTGGAGTTAACCCCTAGTTGCCACCAATGGTGGAGATAGGGGTTCCAATGAACCCCCTATCTCCCGATCCGTGGCAGCTAGGGGTTAAAGTTTGGTTCCAACGATACCAAACACTACAGTGAAAAAAGTTTTTTAAAAAAAATTAAAAATAAAAATATATTTAAAAAAATTTATAAGAAAAAAAAAAAAAAAAAAATTCTTTTTTTTGGTTTGTTAATGCAGCAATATTGTTCCCATTTCAATTATAATGTGAACAATGATGCTGCACTAACGATTTTTGTATGCGGTGCATTTGTTAAAAATCGTGTAATTTCCCCAAAAAAAAATGTAACGAGACCCCATCTCTAATTTTTTTAACAAGCGCACCCCATACAAAATATAACCGCAATTGCTCGCATGTTAAAATGTGAAAAAAAAAACACTTTACACATTGTAAATTATTGAAAAATCATATTTTATTGCATTTTTTGTTATAATATACAGACAGGTCATGACGTATACATATAATAATGACATATTATGAATCTGCAGAGTCTGACGGAAAGAACGATATATAATATGTCTGGGTCATATACTAAAATAAGCCTTCAAAACACGCTTAAACATGACGAGCAAAACCGGTAAAAATTAGCTCAGCACAGGGACGGGAAAAGCCTCAGCAGCGAAAGGGTTAATTAAAAAAACAAGATAGAATCGCCAGAATTATCGTATCGACAGAATGAATTATCGGATCCGAAAAACAAACCAAAAATTTATTATAAAAAATATATAAAGTAGTATTAAAAAAGTAAACCATAGTAGTTTTTTCATCAAAACGAATAGAGTTAGACAGCTTTGAAACGAGAACAGACGTTCCGAAAAAACGAAAAGTTCCGAAAAACGAAAAATTGTCGATATACCGAAAACCATGTACAATTCCGAAAAACGAAAAGTTCCGAAATACGAAAAGTTCCGAAATACGAAAAATTGGCGATATGCCGAAAACCATGTACAATTCTGAAAAACGAAAATTTTCCGAAATAACGAAAAGTCGATACAGAAACCTAGTAAAGTGACCCGAAAATACGAAAAATGGTCGATATTCCGAAAAATAAATGTACCCGAAAACCGAATCGAACCGAACCGAATCGAAACGGAAAGCAGTCGAAACGAGCCGAATCGAAAAGTTTAAAAATTCGAAAAATCGAATCGAATCGAATCGAAAAAAAAATCGGTGCACATCCCTAACCTTTGTATATGTGAAAACTCCAGAGGTATACTATTCACCTTTAGATCAGCTAATACTGATATGTAGTATTGGAGTGAAAATAAAAATGGAGTGTCAAAGAACACATAATTGAAAAATGAGCACAGGAAAACCCATTCAAGCGTTGTTAAATAGAGATATATATATATTGCCTATAGCCTGATCAAATAATATCGGGCATATATGTATTACCCACAACCTCCTAAATCGCAAGAGTAAACTGTAGTGTGCATACAAATGGGTTCTCAATATAAGCCAAGGACGTACCGTCCAAATGATAAATAGCCACAATTAGCACACACCATGAAAGTGTAATAAATTCTTAAATGCAGGAGATTTGGGGGAAGGGATAAATTGCCCACAGAGAGAGCGCACCCAACGCGCGTTTCGCCTTACACAGGCTCTTTCTAATACATCCTCCTTAGGCCTCTTACAGCCCACCGTTTCCTCTACTCACTGTGATGGACTCGACTTAGTGTTTTCTTACCACTGCACCATTTCAGACTTCACCAATCAGCCATTCCCCATTTCTGACCACCATCTGCTCTCCTTTAATATCAACCCGTCAATGGAACCAACTTCGTCTCCTCCATTCCATCCCCGCACCCGGAGGAATCTCCAGGCCTTGGAACCTCTGCAATTCTCCAATCTCATACAAAGTCCCCAATCCCACACTAACACCATAACCTGTCCCGACCGTGCAACATCCCACTATAATTACACACTCTACTCTACTCTAGACTCTCTTGCTTCTATGCAAATAGAAAATAGGACTACTATGGCACTATGGAGCGAAATAAAAAAGGGGTGCTGCTACAATCCTAAAAAGCTAGTCAAAAGCTAGAAAAGATACAAATAAAAATGCAAGGAAAGCGCTCTCAAAAAAAAATGTACAAAGGCAGTGTATTAAAAGTCCAAGCAGCAGACTATATAAAGGCAGAAATGGACAAATCTGGTTTTAGTCCTCCTTAGGATTAGTTGATAAGAGTACCTCAAAGGATGTTGCGTCACCAATTTCAGCCCTGGCACTCTAAGCAGACGCGCTACTTTCAGAGATGCTCCCACGCTGCTGAGCATGCTTGGAAGAAATCTCACTCTGAAGCTGACTTAATCAAGTACTGTATAAGTTCTTTCTCCGGCCATACACAACTGCCCTTCAGCTTGCCAAACAAACTTCTCATCTCTTATATCTTCACTTTCTTCCAACCCTATAAGACTGTTCTCATCCTTCAACTCGCTCCTCTACCCGCCTGCGCAGCCTCCCCCATCCGACCTCAGCGCTCAAGATCTTGCCGACTACTTCATAATGAAAACACTCACAATCCATAACAATATCCCAGCACAAGCATACAGCACTTCTCCTCCACCAGCCAACCCCACCTCGACTCTCAGCCTCTTTGCTCCAACCACAGAGAATGAGGTCCATTCTCTACTATCTTCCTCACGCCCTACTACCTGCCCACTAGACCCTATCCCTTCACACCTACTTTCTTCTCTGTCCTCATCTATCATTCCTGCTCTTACTCACATTTTCAACCTATCTCTTTCTTCTGGCTCATTCCCCTCTCCTTTGAAGCATGCCACTATCACACCCATTCTTAAGAAACCCTCCCTCGACCCACATTCTCCTGAAAACTACCGTCCAGTTTCACTACTTCCACTAGCATCAAAATTACTAGAAAGACTAGTCTACGACCGCTTAACCCTCTTCCTATCCTCCAACTCCTTGCTTGACCCCCTGCAATCTGGCTTTCGTTCCCAACATTCAACAGAAACCGCTCTCGCAAAGGTTACTAATGAACTTCTTTCTGCTAAATGTAATGGGCACTACTCCATACTGATCCTACTTGACCTCTCAGCTGCCTTTGATACAGTCGACCATCCCCTCCTCATAGAGACCCTCTTCTCTCTTGGTCTCTGTGATACCACACTCTCCTGGCTAAAATTGGATCTCTCCAATAGATCCTTCTCAGTACCTCTTGCTGGCAATTCCTCCTCTTCAATGCCTCTGTCAGTTGGCGTACCTCAAGACTCAGTCCTAGGTCCTCTGCTCTTCTCCATCTATAACTCCTCACTGGGTAAACTCATCACCAGCTATGACTTCAAGTATCACCTATACGCTGATGACACTCAGATCTACCTCTCCACTCCCGATATCTCTCCCTCTGTTCTCTCTCATATCAGTGATTGTATGTCTGGGATCTCTGCCTGGATGGCCGCTCACTACCTGAAGACCAACAACAAGTCCAAGACCAAGCTCTTTCTAATTCCCCCCTCTAACTCTACTCCAATTTCTGACTTCTCTGTAATTGTGGATGGTATCACCATCCTTCCTTCTGCCCAAGTCCGTTGCCTAGGAGTGACTCTTGACTCCAGTCTTTCCTTCAGCCCCTACATCCAATCACTCTCCTCATCTTGCCCCAATCACCTCCGCAATATCACCAAAATTCGTCCATTTCTGACTGCCAACACCACCAAGCAACTTAATCACTCTCTTGTTATTTCCCACCTGGACTACTGCAACAACCTCCTGACTGGACTTCCTCTCTCATGCCTCCCCCCCCTGCAGTCCATCCTAAACACATCAGCCCGGCTTATCCACCTCACCCGTTGCTCTGTCGCTGCCGATCCTCTCTGTGAATCCCCACACTGGCTCCCCATCTACAACAGAATCAAATTCAAACTACTCACCCTGACCTACAAAACCCTCACTAACGCCACTCCTCACTACTTGTCCTCACTAATCAAAAAATACACCCCAGCTCATCCCCTACGATCCAACAATGACCCGCGCCTGGCTTCCTCCATCATTACCTCTTCACATGCCAGACTATTCTCATGCGGCGCCGACCCTATGGAATGCGCTTCCTCGCAATATCAGACTGTCCCCAAATCTGGCTTCATTTAAACGCTCCCTAAAGACCCTTCCGTTTAGGGAAGCCTACCACCCGACTCCGTAACAAGACATCCGACCGACCCAAAAACAATCCTCACCTCTCCCTGCATTAACTCATTACTGCAGCCCCCCTCCTGTTTCTCCCCCCATCTAGATTGTAAATTCCTACGGGAATAGGAGATTCCTCCTGTATCTGCTGGCAGGAATACTGACCTGCCTCCTGTATGTATTGTAGAATTGTCCTGTCTTTACCCATTGCACTTTGTACAGCGCTGCAGAATGTGTTGGCGCTTAATAAATAATAATAATAAGATAATAAATACAATAAATATCGTGCCACATAGTACTAGTGGTTGGACTTCCTATCCAAGAAATCACACGGGTCAGCACCTCAGCCGTAGGTTGGTTCCTTGGTACCTTTGCTGTCGTGATAGAGTGTACAGGAGACCCAATGCAGCGTAAGAAACAGTAAAGGTTTACTGGCCACCAGCTGCCTGATTCTTAGGTGCTGAGTTCAGGCCCAGAGGCCTGGGTCATGCCTTTCAAGTCTTGGGACTGTGTTTATGACAACTATTGCTGTACTGTCAGCTGTAAGGATATTTTGCGAAGCGTGTCCCCCCCCATTTTTGGCTATCATCCCCCCTCTCATACATCAGTCTTACAGTGTCTTATATGCACGGATGAATTATTTCAGGTATGAGCTTACAGTTTGTGTAGTTAAGGATTATGTGACTCCACTTGATTGTTTGTTACCTAACACGTGTACGTTTCGTAATGTCTGAGTCTTCATATCCATGCTTTGCTGTACTGTTTATGTAAACTGTGAATTTTTTTTTTCTTCTCTCTCTGCCATACAACATGCTGCCACCATGCTCCTGAGGACGCCATCAAGGCTAAATGCGTAGAGCAGAATTGGCATGACATGTGAACTTTTATTTTAATATTTGCACTCTTACCCTGAATTCTATGGACTTACTATTTACATGAGCTTTTGGCTGTTTACTATCTCTGCAGGATAGCGGCCCTAATCTCTCCCTCTTACTATATCAGAACCAACTGGTGCTCCCCTGTTATAGGGATTTATCTATTTATCCGTCCATTTGCAATAACTAAAGGACCATCTAAACGATCTTATGGTACAGTATTGACAGCAGAGATGCATTCCCTCTGTATCTATGTCTATCTATCTACTTGCATTTGTAATACCTGAAGGACCATCTAAAGGATTCTAAGGGTACAATATTGACAGAAGAGATACATTCACTCTGCATCTATACTGCAGCCCCCCTCCTGTTTCTAGATTGTAAATTCCCACGGGAATAGGGCCCGCATGTCCTCCTGTATCTGCTGGCAGGAATACTGACCTGCCTCCTGTATGTATTGTATCCACTTGCATTTGCAAAGTATTGTCAGGAGATACACTCCTGACACAAGGATCCTAAGGGACAGTATTGACAGAAGAGATACTCACTTGTATCTGCTCTGCTTCTGCCCTTCTTCTTGCCTTTTGCAGTCCATTCACAGGGACGTGTGTCTACTCTTGTCTATTTTGCCCACACCCACGGCAGGGATACAGCTTGCTGGGACCATCAATAGGTCACCTAAGTACAACACCCTTGACAGAGTACACACCAACTAGAGTAGCAGTAATATATTCATTTTGTCTGTATTTCATGTATTTTTTTGGTGCACACCGTTTGTTTTTTTCTAGTAAAAGTTACGTTTTAACTTAGCAGACCATTGTGCCTGCAACTACACACTGTCTCTTCCTTACACACAAACTGTGAAACCTTAATAAAAATTTTATTGAAAAAAAAAATGTGTGCGTTAGCGCTAGGTTAAGTGCCTTTAATGCATGCCTCCATATTACATTCTGAACGCCACTAGGTTAAAACAATACGTTAGTGCATTGGTGATTGCGCTCGTGCGAGCTTACTGTACTTTATGCACCCTATACTTAACATGGGGGGCTCAATTAGTAAATAGCGTTAGGATTACAATGTCCTAACGCTAATTATAACACCAATATGGTAACTAAAAAGTTAACCACAGCTCGAAGCTGGTGCTAAGTGAAAGCCCCCCAAAAATCAGATACTCACCTCTCATCCCGTGGCGCGAATGGTGGCCCGATTCGCTGCTTCTGGCTGCCGAGAGGAGAGTGAGACTGAGGACAAATAGTCCCTCCTTGAATCACTCCACAGCTATGCATGACCTCGCGAGCGCAAGTTCGCATAGGGCTAACAGCCCAGCAACACAACTCTCCATGGAGTCCTGTGGACTCCAAGAGGTGATACTCACGGTGATGCTTAACGCTGCCTCGAGTATCCAGGAGGGTAGAGCTGCGTTGCGAGGCAGGCTGCTGAATTAGCGCCTGCCTCGTAATGTGGTGCTAAAACAGGGACGCCAAGGGGAAAGCTGCAGGCAGAGGTTTTCCCTGTTAGTGTCCCCGTTTTAGTGCCAAGTTTGTAGTAGGGCCCTTTGTGTATAAACATACAATTTCGGGGGGCGTGGCTGACCATGCAGGAGAGCAGACGTGCTTCTGCTGAGCTCCGTCTGGAATCGCTGGTGGTGGCTATTTTGGACCAGATATATCGCTTAATTTGCCCTACGGGGAGTCCCTGTGTGGTTGGCCATCGGGAGGAGCGCCCTGGAGCCGGTTTGTTCCCCCCTCCAGGGCACAGCGGAGATTGCGGCCTTGGTCTGAAGCGGAGACGTCCAGGCGTCGGCCATCTTGAGGCCTATCACCAGGATCGGCCTCGGTCTGCTTCAGGTTTCCCGGACCTCCCCCGGCAGATATCACTGGACGGGTGGTCGGCTGTAGCGGCTCGGAGGATGGAGGGCCCCCATCTTCTGAACGCAGCGGCGACCGCTGCGGCTGGGTTGCTGGAAGTCCGAGGTGGCGCGGCATGGAGGCGGCCGATGCTCCCTCCTCGTGTTGGAGACCTGGAGGCCATCTTTGAGCACTTAGAGTACCTGGTGACGGAGACAAAAGACGAGGGGAACCCGCTCACAACGGGCTCCTGACGTACCCTGATGGCGGTGCTGCGTGGAGGTTGGGAGGAGACAGAGGACTTAACTGAACGTCCGGAATTGGTGATGCTGCCTCCCGGACGGATGGTGGTCCTCCCTGCTGTGGTAGCGGATGGCGCACCTGGAGGTGAGCTGATCCCTGAGGACAGGGTGGAGGAGCACGGGAAACCAGAGACGCCGCGCGAATACTCATCGCCGTGCGAATACTCACCGCCGCAAGATGGAGTGGAGTTGTTGCCTGATGCGTCGCATGCCGCGGTGGAGGTGATGCCTGCTGCTGGTGAGAGCCCCGTGGGAGGGCTGTGGTGGATACCCTGCCCTCATGGAGCTACTCCGGCCGTGAGTACTCTGCTATGGGGATGCCTCCCCTTGTCCGCCCCGCAGCGCCCGCTGTTTCGGGACACTGGATGAGAGCATTCCTTTATTTTTCTTGTCTGCCTACCCGCTATTTTTTCCTAAAATTTTTGTTTTTAGGCCGCAACTTTTTGACTTTTGTCCCCCCCCCCTCTGCTGAGATTAAGCTATGGGATCTTTTTGCTGACTAAATGTTGTTCCTCCTCGGCTGGGGTTGTTTACGTATCTTTGAGACACTCTACAGATTTGAAGCGGATTTGATTTTATTTTTGCCGTATTCTTTGCGGTTTTGCAACCCCCCTATCTTTTTTTTTGTGTAAAATATTTTTATTGGCAAAGTATAAAATACAAGTCGCATAAGAGACAATATTGTCACAATAATGTAGAATACAATCAAAGTGCCTCTTGGTCATAAACAGTGCCGAAATTTTATAATATAACAAATTCTAAATTAACTCTAACTAAAAAGGTGATCATCGTATCCTTAAATAAACAGCAGTAAAGCTAGTACCAGAATGGTATGTCAAGACAACACAGCCCAGGCTCGAATCTAAATTCACCTCTGCCCCTCCATAACCGGTCGATTATCTTTACGAGACCTCTCGTTCCCCCACCGGTGGCCTGTCTGAGACCGTTATTGAGCGAAGGTTCGAGGACCATGGACGCCAGATCGCATAAAATTCCTCATATTTACCCAAACTATTGTAGTGTGCTTCTTCTAAAGCTCTGACCCCCTCCACCCTCAGAACCCAATCCCTGACGGTGGGTGCACATTCCCTCCTCCGATATAACGGAATCAGTGCCCTCGCTGCGGTTAACAGAATTGCCAGAAGCGAGTTTTTAAAGGAGAGCATCGAAAAGTACATTAAGCAAATAGGCAGAGGAGTAAATTCCACTTCCGGGCCCCCTAAACGCGATATCTCGTGTGCAATGTCTGACCAGAAGTTTAGAATTTTCGGGCAAGTCCACCATATGTGGACATAGTTACCTCTGGCCACTTTACACCTCCAACAGATATCAGGCAACAATGGATCCATAGCATGTAAAACAGACGGGGTAAGATACCATCTCATAAACAATTTACAATTCGATTCACGAAGTGCCTGACTCCTGGACGCAAAGTATGTAAGTTCGAAAGCCCTGGACCATTCCTCAGCCGAAATATCTACTCCTAAATCTGTTTCCCACTTAAGTAGCAACGGAGAATCAATTTTATAGGCCCCTCTCATTATGTATGAATAAAGGAATATTTGAGACAATATGTCCATATCTATTCTTATCGGTACAGAAGGTCTCAAAGGGTGCCAATGGAGGCAACCCCTCTGTCAACCACGTAGTAGAGCGAATAAAGTGACTTAGTTGGGCATATTGGAACTTCACCATAGACTTGTTCGCTATTTCTGGGGCCACCAATCGGTCCAGGGGGAGCAATCTGTCGTCTTCCACTACTGCTTCTAGCGGTATATACGGTTTTGGTAGTAACCCATCCAAAAATGTCGGGGTCAGTCCCGGTGGGAACAGGGGATTGTGAGTCTAAGGTGTCAAGCGGGAAGTCAGTGTAGTCAGTCCTAACGCCACTCCATGTTTCCTCCACAGCCTTAGCAGTGTGCTCAGTAGCGGGTGTGACCGAAGCCCCAGGTTTGCCAGCGGTGCCGACTGCCAGGGCAAGGAGGACAATGGCCAAGCAATTCCTGCCTGTAACACATTTTCCCAAAGCTTACCCATCGTTCCTTTGGCCAAGCTGTATAGTATAGAAAAAAAAGCTGCTAGATAGTAAAAATAAGCATGGGGCAGACCCAGACCACCCCTTCCCACCGGTCTTGTCAATTCACTGTAAGATATCCTCGCCCTCTTCCACCTCCAAACATAGCCTGTAAATGTCTGTCGCAAATCAGAGCAAAATGTCTGAGGTACAGTAATAGGGAGGGTTTGGAACAAATATAACAGTCGAGGTAATATATTCATCCGTAAGACATTGATCCTTCCCAACCATGAAATATGGGGTAAGTTCCAGTTACGTAAGTCCCCCTTGATCTGTTGCAACAGAGAAACGTAATTCAACTGAAATAATTTGTCTAGGTCCGACGATAAGCGTATTCCTAAATATTTAAGTCCCTCCGGAACTCACCACATTCCATAGGTATGACGAATACTCTCAGTCACGACTCGTGAAAGGTTTACCCCCAAAAACTCACTCTTCAGCACGTTAATTTTATATCCCGAGAAAGCTGCGAACGCATCTAATTCCGTCATCAAAGCCGACACTGATGAAAGGGGATCCGTCAAGGTGAACAACAGGTCATCCGCAAATGCGGCCACCTTGAGCTCCTGTCCAGGAACAGTTACTCCTTGAATCGCCGGATTATCTCTAATCGCTTGCAATAGGGGTTCCAGATACAGCAGGAACAGGAGAGGGAACAGAGGGCACCCCTGTCGAGTCCCATTATGTATCGTCAACGGAGTCGATTGTCTGCCATTAACCCGCACTCGTGCCTGAGGGCAGTCATACA
The DNA here is from genome assembly GCA_009667805.1 of Leptobrachium leishanense. Lineage (NCBI taxonomy): Eukaryota > Metazoa > Chordata > Amphibia > Anura > Megophryidae > Leptobrachium > Leptobrachium leishanense. The sequence goes on from CM019063.1 coordinate 342,260,701, forward strand.
GCGCCCGCAACCACGAACACCATCGATCACCAAAACCCATCCTCTCCAACATCCGAAAAAGATAAGACCAGTCCACTCGGTCAAACGCTTTTTCAGCCTTATCACTGGCTCTAAGTGGGTCCAGGCGTGTGGGTGATTTTTCTTCCAATTTCTCAGGTGACCCCCACCTTATTTGGACTGGTAGGACCAGATTCATGTAGTGGAAGACAAAAAAGAGAGGAATACTCCTTGCGCAGATTGTGAGAACCTCAAATTTATTCTGTTATAGTTCTCACAATCTGCGCAAGGAGTATTCCTCTCTTTTTTGTCTTCCACTACATGAATCTGGTCCTACCAGTCCAAATAAGGTGGGGGTCACCTGAGAAATTGGAAGAAAAATCACCCACACGCCTGGACCCACTTAGAGCCAGTGATAAGGCTCTAGACTTGTGAGTGGGAGATTACTTACATTAACCTACCAATTGCCATATGGTGTTACACTATTATTGTTTATTCTCTTCTATGTATATGTGAGATCCCAGGACCCCAATAAGCATCATTTGCGCCGATTCAGGTTATATTTTTATAATTTTAAGTCAACGTTTATTAAAGATATGGGTCTATAATTAGCGCAATCTAACGGGTCTCTATCCGGTTTCGGTATCACAGAGATAGAGGCGAGGAGCGTCGCAGGCGGAATAGGAAAGGTATCCGAAATAGAGTTAAAAGCTTTAACAAATCTAGGGCCCAGAATAGACCCGAAAGTCCTATAATATAGCACCGTAAACCCGTCAGGGCCCGGGCTTTTACCCAAGGGCGTTAATTTTAAAGCCTCCGTAAATTCCTCTAATGTAAGCGGGTTATCTAATTGTCGGCTAACATTACGCGGTAAAGTAGTTTTAATTGTCTTAGCCAAAAACGAGTCCACTATATGCTCAGGGACCCTACTCTCATCCATATTATATAAAGTTTGGTAATAAGCATGGAAGGCTTCCGCAATGTCTCGGGTCGTATTGACCTCGGATCCCGTGCTAGTACGCAGTTTCGGGATAAAAGTAGCTTGATATCGTTTCTTCAGAGCACGTGCAAGTAGCCTGCCACATTTATTCCCTTGGGTGTAGTAAGCATATTTCGTCAGTGTAAGGGCCCGCGCCACCTGTGCATTCGTTAATTTAGCTAAGTCAGCTCTTAAGAGAACTAATCGTCGGAATGATTCAGGATCTAGGTCAGATTTATGCGTCAGTTCTAAGACCGTGATCTCCCTCAGCAATTCCTCCGTTCTGGCGGTCCTTTCCTTCTTGCGCCTGGAGCCCAACTGGATAAAAGCACTTCTCAACACACACTTGTGAGCCTCCCAAACCGTCGCGGGTGTTACATCATCCGTGTCATTTTCAAGGAAGTAATTCTCTAAGGAGGCAGTCACCTTCGCTCGCGTCATGGGATCAGATAGCAATGACTCATTCAAACGCCAGGCATTCTCTGTTCGCACTAAATTAGGTAGGGCTAAAGATAACAGAAGGGGTGCATGGTCCGACCATGTTATGGGTCCTATTTTGCAACTTCGTACCATTTCCAAAGCCCTATGTTCCACAAAAAAATAGTCTATTCTAAAATACTTCTTAAAGGCATGTGAATAAAATGTGTAGTCCTTTACTGCTGGATTACTGAGACGCCAACAATCTATCAGACGGTCCGCTAACAAGAGTTTACGAAATTGGACCCGTAGAGAGGGTACAGACGATCCCCCACCCTGGACACAATCTGCCGGTATATCTAACGAAACATTGAAATCACCCCCTAAGACCACAAAACCCTCCTGAAACTCGGACAAACGTCGTAACACTTTTCGGAGACATTTAGTTTGCAAGTGGTTCGGCAGGTAAACATTTACAAAAGTTAACTTAGTATTGCCCAACATCCCTTTAACCATCAAAAATTGACCTTGCAGGTCCGTTACCACATCTTGCAGAGTAAAAGGCACATGTCGCGCAAATAGAATGGCAACCCCCCTAGATTTTGTCTCCCCAAAATTTCTAAAATAGCCCGTCGGATAGCGAGCATTGCGAAACCCTGGTGCGGAACCCTCTCTAAAATGTGTTTCCTGAACAAAAATAACATCACCTTTCAACCTCTGGAATTCTGCAAGAGCCTTTGAGCGTTTGGTAGGCATATTAAGACCTCGGACATTCATAGAAATCAAATTTAAATTAGCCATTTAAAATAGTGAGAGAGGAGGGCGGCAGAGCCCGGGACCATGCCCATACCCCCTAGGAGCATAGCAAATAGCACTAGTGTTCACCAAAAAAAAATCTAAAAACAAACAACAATAACAACACAGAACTAGAAAAAAATTGAGGTAGTGTAGACCTCTGATAGTGGGAAAACCCATCAGAAGACATAAAAAAAAAACACCACTCAGGAGGCGGCCGAGAAAGTCTCAGAATTTTCCAAAAATTCTGGGTGCCGAGCAAGAGTCTCATCCGACTGTCTCGGTTGCCGGACCCAAGCGCATTCAATCAAAAACTAATTTTGCAAGGGGGCAGAAAATATCAAAAAGCGTATAAACTTTCAAATGACAATGGCAGCAAAAGCAAGGGCTTCCCTCATGGTTCTGGATCAGGCTCAGAAGGGTCTGCTGCAGAGGGCTTGCCTTTACGTTTTTTTTTCGCCTGTTGAGTCCAGCGGGGTCGCTGTGGGAAGGGTAGAGTGTCAGATGGCGACGGCGAACCATACCAGTCTGGGATGTCGACTTCTGGGAGTCCAAAAACACGCACAAAGTCCGGAATGTCCTCAGGACATGCAACAGAATGAACTTGGTTGTTATGGGTCACCTGCAAAGATAGTGGGAATCCCCATCGGTAACGAATATCACGTTCCTGGAGCGCTTCAGTTAACGGTTTCAGAGCCCTCCGTGCCTGTAAAGTGGTCCAGGAAACATCTTGGAAGAAAAGTATCACTTGACCGTCCACTTTAATTTCTTAAGTTTTGCGTGCTGCTCTGAGGATTTCCTCTTTCAGTGTAAAATCTTGCAAGCGACAGATAATATCACGAGGTGCGTCATTTTGTGATCTCCTCGGCCGCAGTGCACGGTGAGCTCTATCCAGAACTAATATTTCCTCTCCAGATCGACCCAGGATATCATTAAACAGACCACTGAGTAGATCTTTAACATCTTCCTTGCCAGAGTCCGCTTCCGGGTAACCCTTTATGCGGAGATTGTTTCGTCTGCCTCTATTATCAACATCATCCAGGTGTCTATGTAGCGTGGCCAGCTGTTTAGCTTGCGTTAGCATTTGACCATTTAAACGTTCCACATGAGAAAATAACGCATCTCTGTCCTCTTCCAAGTCCACCACGCGGCCTCCCAACTGCTTCAAATCAGACCCCAGTTCATCAAATTTAGTATTAAAATTGCGCTCCATTTGAGTAAACTGAGCAGCCAAATCCGTTTTGGTCGGCAAACTCTGCAATAAGGCCCGCAGTTCGTGGTCCATATAACTCCCTTTTATTGCTGAATCTAATCGTGGCGGGGAGGCCTCCTGATCTGAGTTGCCGGGCGCCATTTTGGATCCCTTACCAGAGGTCCGCGGCTGAGATGTATCTCCCATGAACGGTTAAATGGAGGATCGGCGTTGGGTCCCCGCAGTCCCCGAGAGTCCTGGGGTAGTAAGTGTCTTTTTCCGCTGTGCCATTGCTGTTATTTCTGCCCCAAAATGACAATCTGTGCACTCGGGCCTGGGAGCTCAGCACTCACACATCCAGCTCTCTCTGTGTTCCGGCCATGCCCCTCCCCCCTATCTTTTTTCGTTTTGCAGCTGCCCCTTGATACCACCTCCTTTCCCTTATCTTTAATTTCTTTACTGCGACGTCTCTGTGGACATTTGCATTATTTTTCTTTACTTTACCTTTTTATTATTTTTTTTTATTATTATGGCTGAGTAATGGATGTCTCCGGCCGGGGACATCGCCGTTGAGATTTTGTGCCACGATGCCATCTACCTGCTTTTACGTTTGTGACCCATTGCTTTATGTTCCTGTGTGTTTATTATTTTTATGGCTCGGTAGCTACTCAGATGTTATGTGGCCCTGCGTGGCTCACTCACACTGTTGATTTCTTGATGTTTCTGCTAAAAATTCTAAAATAAAGAATTTTAAAAAAAAAACATACAATTTCTGCTTATTTATGTAACGACTTTCTGCATTACAATGATTTGAGAGGAACAAATCTCTAGAACACAAAATGTTGTTCCTCATCTGGTTGTTTTGAGAATTACTTATTCAGGAAATATGGTAAAGGAACTGAAAGAATGTCTCACACATGTTTGTCATTCAGAAAACCCCCTTGTGATGCAAGTTTAAGTTGTTCTTTTAAAATCCGACATTCATTTAAGCTGTGCGCTCTCTAATAAGGTGGGTGCATTTCTCATTGCTCAGCCTCTTATATTTTTATATCGATATAAATTCGCATAAAGCAACCATTTTCGATGGATTGCAGTGTAATTTTTGTGTTTACTTTTTTAAGACAGTATATAGAAGTACATATTTTGACAAGATTCTAAACAATTGCTGTGAGCTCGGAGATGATCTGGATAATAAAAGTTTGGCTTTCGTTGCTGCTATCCCAGGTCAGATCCATGGAAATTGAAGGTAAGGAGAGTGTGTTTTCATGTTTCAAGGACACTGTATTGGGGTGTTAGATCACTGATTTATGGAGTGCTAATATTATGAAAATAAATTTCTATGTGAACAAGGCGAAGAAAAAAATTTTTGCGTCATGAGAAATGGAAAGAAAATTGCGACAACTTTGTACTGTCGAAAAAAAATGGTTAGTGGAAGCACAGCTATACAGCTATTAGTCCAAAAAATGTTCGTAGTCATCGATAAATAAGGCTAGGGTCAGACTAATGCATTTTTCGCGTTGTCCGTGAAAAAGTGCGTTGAACGAATGGACGTATTTTTTCACAGAATACGCGATAGCGGTCATACGATGAGCATTTTCGTCCGTGATTTTGTATGGTTAGCAATAAAACCCTTTTTGCGTCTGGACGTTATGTTGGCCAGACATTAGCAGCGTCTGACGTCTCCTAATCACGCACACATGCCACTAGCGGACGCTGCGAACTCTGTACGTCAGTACTAACGGTATCACGTTCTCGAAAAAATGCGTTCGTTTGCCACTTGCGTTGCGCGGCCGCACTTTTGTGCGGCCATTCTTCGTATGCTGCCCGTCATTGGACGTCATTTGCTGCTAGCACGGCCGTGATTTAGTGCTGTTAAACGCACGTTAATATTGCGTTAGTCTGACCCTAGCCTTAATGCTGGTCACACTGCAGGATTTGATATGGCTGTTTTAATACGATCAAGGAAATACAACATTTCAATTCGATACATGTGCCTTTAGCAGCTTGATAAAAACTTTATATTTTGACAAATGTCATATAATCCATCTGCAACATAAGTGCTGAAAGAAATATTTGTGAAGTCCCCACTCCAGTTTCTGTTGGATGAAAAGGCTTGTAACAAGAGTAATTGATTACATGTTACAAGAGGAAGGAGATAAGGAATGGATGGCCAGCAGAATTTCAAGTACTGAAAACTATTAAATGTTCTTTCAAGCTATACGAATTTATTTTTTCCAATACAGCATTCACTGCAAAATAAAATAGATTACTTTGTATCCACAACATAACTGTAGCTCTTTTATTCCAAAAGTTTCTTCTCTTTTAAATAATCAAGTATTATTTTTAGACATGTGCACAGCACAAAATTTCGTTTTGAACTAATGGATTAGTCCTAAAATGCAATTTATTTAGTTGCTAAAGAAATTCGTTTTCAGTTCTTTAGTATGAAAACTAATTTCATTCATCCGAAAACCAGCGGACACAATTACTATTGTGTCATCTGCGCTCGTTTCTATGTGTTCCATGTACAACAAAAATGAGGTTTTTGTTGGTTTCAATGGCCATTGCAACGTAAGCCCACTCGCCACTTCAAGGCACCTCTTTAGAGTGGGTACCTAACAAATGCACCAAAAGGCCGCTCTACTGAGCAGCTCCAAGCCCCTCCAGCTGCTTTTCAGCCAAGGAGAGGCAAAGATGGTGGGTTGTGTTTATACATGCACCAAACACTTCCCATTTGGGATCAAAAACAAAAACATGAAAAGAGGAACAGCTGCAGAACGACGGACTGGTGTTACAAGCATGATATACATAAATACAGAAAAAATGGCGTCGCGCCCATACTCACCGGAGCGGCAGCAACTGCCAGGAGTAACAGCCCAGTCAATGTATAAAACATAACAAGGAAAAAGAGTGTCATCTGCGCTCGTTTCTATGTGTTCCATGTACAACAAAAATTAGGTTTTTGTTTGTTTCAATGGCCATTGCAACGTAAGCCCACTCGCCACTTCAACATTGTACATGGAACACATAGAAACGAGCGCAGATGACACTCTTTTTCCTTCTTATGTTTTATACATTGACTGGGCTGTTACTCCTGGCAGTTGCTGCCGCTCCGGTGAGTATGGGCGCAACGCCATTTTTTCTGTATTTATGTATATCATGCTTGTAACACCAGTCCGTCGTTCTGCAGCTGTTCCTCTTTCCATGTTTTTGTTTTTGATCCCAAATGGGAAGTGTTTGGTGCATGTATAAACACAACCCCCAATCTTTGCCTCTCCTTGGCTGAAAAGCAGCTGGAGGGGCTTGGAGCTGCTCAGTAGAGCGGCCTTTTGGTACATTTGTTAGGTACCCACTCTAAAGAGGTGCCTTGAAGTGGCGAGTGGGCTTACGTTGCAATGGCCATTGAAACAAACAAAAACCTCATTTTTGTTGTACATGGAACACATAGAAACGAGCGCAGATGACACTCTTTTTCCTTGTTATGTTTTATACATTGACTGGGCTGTTACTCCTGGCAGTTGCTGCCGCTCCGGTGAGTATGGGCGCGACGCCATTTTTTCTGTATTTATGACAATTACTATTGTAGTGACTCCTCAGAGGGCTGAGATCGCTGCTTGTTACAGTATCTCTCACTCTCAGCACAATGTGGACCATATTACATAGCTGGTGCTAACTTAACCAGAGCTGTTGTAAACTTCCCAGAGCCATTATAGCCTATGGAGGTTTTCAGTTTACAACAGCTCTGGTTAAGTTAGCACCAACATTGTAATACTGCCCCGTGTCAGGCAAAACTGTTACAGTAACTGACTGCTGCTCATCCCAGCGCTCAGAGTTTCAGTAAAACTAGTAAATAATATTTTTATATATAAGAGGTTAGAACAATATTATTTCCTTGTTTTACTGAAACTCTGAGCGCTGTTACAGTCAGTTACTGTAACAGCTGAGCCTGATACATTGTACTGAGAGATAATGTAACAAGCAGTCGATCTCAGCGCTCACAGCCAGTGGATTTAAAGGGCAAAAAAAAAAGGCTCCTCTCTGTATAATGTTTAGAACATCCTCCTGCATTAATTAATACCCTTCTCTGTATAATGTATACAACGTCCACCTGCATTAATTAATACCCCTCTCTGTATAATATATAGAACATCCTCCTGAATTAATTAATGTCCCTCTCTGTATAGAACATCCTCCTGCATTGGCATGTGGAGGGTGCAGAACTTCGGATGTTGCGATGTTGCGCTCTTCATTGCTGGTCTCCTTCACTCATCAATGTAATATCACAAAAAGGACTGAAACTAAAATGTAATTCATTTTATTTTAGTTTCTTTCGCTTTTTGTACTGAGCAGTTTCGTTTCTCTTGAGTTATACGAAAACTAAATTATCCCAAAATTCAGACTAAATCGTTTCAGTACTAAAATGAATGCACATGTCTAATTATTTTATCAGTTATCAATGGCTATAAGAGAACTGGTTAACATTAACAACGTCAGAAGAGGATCACTGCGCCACCTCTAACAAATTGTCAGGAACGTACCAGGAGTTGGAGTTCAGGTTGCAGGAGATGTCGCACACCCTTGCAGAACCTCACTACCTTGAATGACCAGGATGATGCATCTGTGTGGTGGGAGTAAAAAAAAAAAGGAACTCTGCTATTCTTCTAATAGGTGTTTAAACCAATAAAAATGCATTAAAATGTGTCTAAATAATAAAAAAGGTCCGTAAAAAAGAATAAAATGGTCTGTTAAAGAATTTTAAAAAAATTCCTTTTTAAAAAAATTGGGAATCAAAAATTTCTTCTAAAAAAATACGAAAAGTTGGTTAAAAAATAAATAAATAAAAAGACTGCTGAAAATGAAAAGAATAAACAGTGTAATAAAAAATAAAATAAAAATCTATTCAGGAAGTAGGCAGCGCACATGTGTTCCTATTTGAACAGATGCGTGCCTGCAGACCTCCTAAGCAGCCTACGTGATTAGCGAAACGGGGAAGCATACCCCTGCTACAGAGGCGTAACTAGAAACCTCAGGGCCCAGGTGCAGGAACTATGACGCCCCCCCCCCACTTAAGCAAAAACATATTTTGTCCCACCTCACGTAAACGGGCATTGGTCCCCTCCAGGTACACAATATTGACTCCAGACAATCAGTGTCCCATTTTTTTCCAGGTAAACTATGACTTCTTAAGTCCATCCCATTTTTTTTTTTTTTTTTTTATAAACATAATTTTATTGGACGTTAGGACAATAAGAATAACATGGGTGCACATGTGGCGTCGCAACGCCATGAAAGCAATATCAAGAAACATATGCATCCTAGTAAGCCACAGTCCCGTCCATATTATTGCATTAAAGAAGGGTGAAAAATAAGGGTAGAGAGGTGGGAAAGAAAGGAAAAGAAAAGGGAGGGGGGGAATGGGAATGAGCGGCCCGGCCCAGGCCAGAATCCTAAAACATAGATATTAATCCAACCTGTCGAATGTTATAGAGGGAAATGCAGAAGAGTGGGGGGAGGGGGGGAGAGCGCCAAAGAAGAAAAGAGGGGTGAAAGGGGCCAAGAAGCCCTATATACGTGACCATAGCCCAAATTCCCGTCATAGATTATAACCCAGCATCAAGCCAAGGCCCCCAAGTTTTACTATATGATGGCAGTGTAAAACGTACTATAGCGGTCAGTTCGTCCATAACCTGAGTGTCTCTAATTTTGGCATATACTTTAGCCATACAGGGCGGGAGGGGTTGTCTCCAGACTTCCGCCATAGCCCGTCTCGTGGCCAGGGTAATTTTGGCTAATAGTTTGTTTTCATGGAAAGTAAGTTCAGGGAGCGGCCTGGAGAGCAAAAATGCCCAAGGATCCAACGGGATAGGTTTAGATAGAACTAAAATCAGTAGATCTTGGACTTCCTTCCATAGAGGCACAATTCGGGGACATGTCCACCACATGTGGAAGAAGGAGCCCTTGGAGGTGCATAGTCTCCAGCATACGTCCGGTAGATTTCTATTCATGTGCGCCAATTGAGATGGTGTAATGTACCACCGCATAATCATTTTAATGGACTGTTCCTGCAATGAGGCGAACACCGACACGGAGCGAGACATCTCCCATATGTCCAACCAATCCTCTGAGTCCAGGGTTTCCCCGATATCTCTTTCCCAAGCATGAATATAGGACAGGTCTTTCCAGTCCAGCAGTGAGGTTAGATCCCAGTATAATGAAGATATAAGGCCTCTCGGATATGTGCCGGCCAGGCATAATCGTTCAAAGTGGGTCAGCGGCGCCAGTGCAGCTTGCTTGATGTGAGCTTGGGTGGCGTATGATGTCAGTTGAAAAATATGTAGAAAAGACAGTCCCGAGATATCTCGAAGGGGAATCAAGGTTCCGTTGTGGTATAAATTATGTATTCTGCACACACCTGAGTCCAATAGGTCACGCCAGGGCCTCATGAGTAGACCGGGGCGAAAGTCTCTATTCCCAAGAATCGGAGTCATAGGTGTTGGTATAGACGTCAACTCGCATTTCACTGCTAGCCTATGCCAAAGGCGCAGAGAGTTTAAGATGGCTGGGCATGTGGTGGTGATCAAAGGACAATGTTCTCGAGCCAGCCATATCCAATATTGTATCTTATTCGGCCGCATAAGGGACGCTTCCAGGTCGACCCACCTGCGAGACCCCGCCGGAGCATGCCAGGCTACCACTTGTGCCAATTGAGTTGCATAGTAATAGGTGAGGAGAGATGGAAGGCCCAGGCCGCCCAGAGACCGTGGGCGATAGAGAGTATGTCTAGCGACGCAGCATCGTTTCCCTGCCCATATAAAGTAATCAATTGAGCGCTGCAAAGCGATGACCTCTGAAGCAACGAGAAGAACTGGTAAGGCCTGAAACATATACAATAATCTGGGTAATACATTCATCTTGATGCAGTTAAGCCTACCGAGCCATGATATTGCATATTTATTCCAACATTCTAACTCCGCTTTGAGAGTCGCAAATAGACGAGGGTAATTAGCCGAATAAAGGTCTGCCGAGCATGATGTTAAGCGGACCCCCAAGTATACCAGCTCCGAGTGGGTGAACCTTATAGGGCAGGAAGAAGAGAGAGTTGTAATCGCCTCTGCTGTCAGCGCCACCGGGAGTGCCTCTGATTTAGTTACATTAATTTTATATCCTGAAAGAGTAGAAAAGTCACTGAGCAGATGCAAAACCCGGGGCAAGGAGGTGGAAGGGTCTGTCAGGGAGAGAAGGACGTCATCGGCATAAGCCGATAATTTAAATTTCAAGTCACCCACCGTAAATCCCGAGATTCCCGCGTCTGATTTAATAGCAAGCAATAGAGGTTCCAAAAAAAGGGCAAATAAGGCCGGAGACAATGGGCAGCCCTGCCTGGTTCCGTTCCGGATAACAAAGGGAATCCTATCGGCTCCCGGTATCAAAATTTGCGCTCCTGGGGAAGCATACAAGGCTGAGATCATTCGGAGAAAAGTGGGGGGGAACCCCACTTGTTTAAGTAAAGTAAATAAAAACGGCCACTCCGCCCTTTCAAAGGCCTTCTCAGCGTCTAAAGACAAAAATAAGGAAGGCTTCTGATAGGTCTCAGCAAACCAAATAAGGTCCGCCGCGCGTCTCGTATTGTCGTACACTTTTGCCGACCTGGGATGAACCCCACCTGGTCTGGTGATACCAACAAGAGGAGGAGAGGGTCTAGGTGCAAGGCTAAAATTTTTGCCAACAGTTTAATGTCCGTATTTACGAGGGATATGGGCCTGTAACTATCAATGTTCTCAGGGTCTTTCCCAGGTTTGGGGAGGAGAACAATGGCAGCCAACAGTGACTCTGCAGGGAAAGGGGCACCCTCCCGTGCGGCATTAAATAAACAGCATAGAATGGGCTTTAATTTAGGACAGAACGCTTTGTAATACCGGTATGTGAAGCCATCTGGCCCAGGGGCCTTTAATGGCATCATCAGGCCCAAAGCCCTCCCTATCTCTTCCTCCGTTATAGGGGATCCCAACAATAGGGACTGAACCCTATCAAGGGTAGGGAGGTTCTGCTGTCTCAAGTAAGTTTCTATATCATCTATCAGGTCGCGGTTTCCCATTTTGTGGGTGGGGGAATGGTCATAAATATCCGTGAAATATGCTGTGAAGGCATCCCGGATATCCTCAGGAGATTTATGAACCTGCCCTTTTTTATCTCGGATCAAAGGAAACGAGACAGTATGGCGTCTAGGGTGCAGCATCCTGGCCAGGGGTGTATCTGCTTTATTCGCTCGTTCATAGTAACGCCTTTTGGACCATAGCAACGATCTCCCCACATCATCTAAAAATAAACCGTTAAGGTATGCACGAACTCGATTAAGCTGCGAAAGGGTGTCGTCCGTCGGGACCCGTTTATGTCTGAGTTCCAGTCTCCGCAAGTCGGTCTGTAACGTGACTATGGCCTGCAACTTCATGCGTTTGTGGTAGGCAGCCTGACTAATTAGCACTCCCCTGATCACTGCTTTATGAGCATTCCATAATGTGTGTATGGACACGTCAGGAGTATCATTTAACTGAAAGTATGAATCCAACGCGGATCCAACCGCTTTCCTAACACCCTTTTTAAAAAGAAGCAAAGGATCGAGCCACCATTGGCCACTGCTGCCAGACGCCAGTGGGCGGACATGCAAAAGCACATCTGCATGGTCAGACCAAGTTATGGAGCCAATGCCTGATTTTGCAATCAAGGGAATACAGTCTGGGGAGATCAGAAAATAATCTAATCTGGAGTATGAGGAATGGACCGAGGAGTAAAAGGTGAAATCCTTCATTGTGGGGTGCTGTACTCTCCAAATGTCTATCAGATCATGATTACGCACAAACGCATGAAACTGCCTATCTTGGGATGGGGATGGAGTCAGACCGATGCGAGGGGGATGGCCGGATCGGTCCAGTGGTGAGCAGAGAGTAGCATTGAAGTCCGCTCCCAATATGATTTTGCCCTTAGCATGCAACCTGAGAAAGGAGGAGAGGTCCGCCCAAAATCCCGCATCTGGCCCATTTGGTGCATATACCGACATCAATGTATACCATTTAGACAAGCAAGTACCCCTCACCAAGACATACCTCCCAGCGGAGTCAGAATATACATCAATAATCTGCAGCGGACAGGAATTATGCAACAAAATAGCGGCCCCATTCCGTTTAGGAACTGCACAGGAGGTGAAGACACGGGAGTAGGATGGGTCTGCTAAGCGAAAGGCTGCAGTGGTAGAGATCCTAGTCTCTTGGAGGAATGCGATGTTCGCAGACTTCCGCTTAAGGTCCCGAAACAGGAGACGGCGCTTGCGCGGGGAATTTAGTCCCTTGACATTCAAGGAGAGGAATTTAAGACCAGAAATCATTATGGGACTAGGAATGGGAACGCATGGCCACCATCCTCCCCACGTCTCCACCCCTGTCCCGTCCCGCCAGCTCCCAGCCTCTTGCCGAGGGGGGAGATGACAGGATGGGAGCCGCCTACATAGGGAAAAAAAGTGTTAAATACATCAACATAATCATACGGCCGAGAGGTCAGAGAAGAGAAAGTAGGGCCGGGCCAGGCCGGGGGAATAGGTAGGGAAGGGGAAATAAGGAGAAAGAGGAAGGGAAAAAAGAACAAAACGTCCCGAACGGATGGGTAAACCAAAGGAACGGAACCTTGGAGGAGGAGGCAGTCTCGGGGAAACCAGCACACCATGGGGAAGAAACCCTCGGCCACTGTCCCCCCGAGCAACCGCCACCTTAAACGTCATACTAAAACTACAACCACCTTAACAAATAAATCAGAGGCACAAAGAAATAGCAGAATATAACCTAAGAAAGCATCAAAGAGCTGTCTAAGGGCCTAAGCCCCGCAAAACCTGGACTGAAGGATATATATGCCCTCACTTAGGGCACCCACGGCCGTCCACATTCAATCTCCAGCCGGAGACCAGTCTCTGGAGAGCCATGGCAGAGAACTCGGAGGGGTGAGCTGAGCAATTGCGTCCGGGACCTCCAATCCCAGCTGGCGTAGGAAGTCCTGAGCCCTGTACAGGTGTGTGCAAGAATACGTGCGACCATCTTTGTGTACCAAAATACGAAATGGGAATCCCCACGAGTCGCGCATATCGTGAGAGCGCAGCAGTTCTGTGACTATCCGCCATTCCCTGCGTTTAGCCAGGGTCGACGGGGCAAGGTCCTGGTAGGAAAGCAACTGACCATTATCGTACTCCACCTGTTGGTCGCGAGCTGTGCGTAGTAAAGCTTCCCTGGTCGAGTAATAATGTAATCTAGCGACTACGTCGCGCGGTGGTGCGTTCTGGCCTTTCCGCACCCCCAGAGTACGGTGTATCCGGTCGATCAAATATCTAGCGGTGGCAGCGGGGTAATAACTTTTTCATAATGCCAGTAAGCGTGGCGTCCAGCGCATCCGATGTCACCGATTCAGGCAGGCCTCGGAGCCTGACGTTGTTGCGTCTGGACCTGTTTGATAAATCTTCCAGCGCCTCCTCTAGTGTCTCCACCCATGTTGCTAGTGTCTCAGCATGGTGGGCAAGTGTGTTGCACGTGTCCGTAAATGCCTCTGCCCGTTCCTCGAGACGCGCTGTGCGTGTCCCAATTACCTGGACCTCTGCCGTGAGCGCCCTCGTGTTGCGCGCCAGCTCCTCCGCTATAAATTCTTGCAGGCGGTGGATGTCCTGACGGGTCGCCGGGCCCGAGTCCTGCTCCATCTCAGATGTGTCTGAGCCTGGGGATGGGCTTCTCCCTCCATCTCTGGAGGAAGCGCCGCCATCTTGGGGCCTGGTCACTGTGCGGGTCCGCGGTGTGAAAATCGGCGCTACAAGTGCGCTGTCAGGCTTTTTTGTTTTTTTGGAGGACTTCATGGCTCCTGCTATCTTCCCTTGTACCTCCAGAGCGAAATAAAGAAGATTAAAGTGGTGGTTGTCTCAATTCAATCAGCGGCTACTCGGGAGCTCCAGCAGCACAGTCCTCTCACATTGCCGGCTCGACTCCGCCCCCAGTCCATCCCATTTTTAATGTAATGTGCACTATGTGTATCTCACAGAGCTCCACAGCAATAAATTTCCCAGTAATGTGCAGTGTGTATGAGCTTATCACAGAGCTCCACAGCAATAAACCTCACAGTAATATGTGGTGTGTATGAACGTATCACAGAGTTCTTCAGCAGTAAAACTCACACATAAGTATAAAATAAATTTAAAAAATAATTTATATATATAAAATATAGTCAAGCCCCCAGGCCCAGACAGGCGAGTGTGGGCCCCCCCGAACTCAAGGGCCTAGGTGCGGTGGCACCCTCTGCACCCCTGGTAGTTACGCCCCTGCCCTGCTACATGATTTGCGTAGGCTGTAAAAAGAATGCGACCACTGCGTGCAGAGGAATAGGCAGAGGACGGAGTCGACGGTGGGGTGAGGAAGGAGCAGGTGAGTTTTTTTTATTATTTTAACACTTAATTACAGGTGAGGCTTTTTTGAGGTGTGGTCATAACATTGATGACACCAATTGTGTCACGGACACGCCCCCTTCCTTCCAATCTGAATCCTTCCAAATGTTTGCAGGTCAAATTGTAAATGTTTTGTATGTTTTTAGGGGGTCATGACAGGGTTGCCAGGGGCCTTATTTCCCCAGGGGTATCCATTGTTTATGTGCTGGTGTCCTTATCCACTCACAGAAGACACAAGAGATGTACAGCATTTCATTAGCTGCAAACATGAGAAGAGCAATGCTCCCCTTGGATTTGGGGGATTGACGCTTTTAAAAAAAAAAATCAACATCCAATTTAAAGAACTGTTTCCTATATTACCTAATAAGGTATTCAGTTGATCCCTCCAAGAGAGTCTGGTGGCAGCAGGTGACGCTCATGTAGCATGAATCCTATCTTGATACGTCATATTCTGCAATGACTATAAACCCCTCTTCCATCCATCCAAAGGATGTTTAAGCAAGTACTGATGGACTAGGGCCTGACAGAGACTAAGAATTATACCCCTATTCTCTTCTTACATCTCTCCCATGTAAGTACCTTCTTAAACCTACAAACCTCCCCCAAGGCCCTCCCTCCCCGCCTCCCTCCCCTCCCCCTTCCCGTAAATAAAACACAACAAAGTATTGGCATTTAGAAAAGGTCACGTCTTTTATTACTTAAGGCCAAATTCTTTGCCTCTAAGGCAGAATTATTATTATCGATCCTCGTATGCCAAATTCGCTACACCAGATAACACTGGCAGCCAGATAACACTGGCAACTGCAATGCACCACAAGCATTGCCCAGAAATAGCGCCCCACGTGGCTAAGCAGGCTGACCACACATCTGCTCAGTTTATTTTATGGCAGATAGCAGGCCGAGAGGATCTGCAAACCAGAAAGGCACTTGAGCTTGGCCATACGAACCACACTCACCCCGTACCCTGCAGACCATCCCCCCACTATCGCCCTCCACGTGCCAGGCCGCCTATTTCGCCGCTCCTCCCTAAGCTAAACCATGTCCATCTTAAAGCGCAATCCCCCAGCTGTGGCCGAACAAACCACCAGCTGGCTTCCTGCCACATGGTAAAGTACCCCAAACTTGGGATACTGTCTGATCGATAATAACTACTCTAACCATGCTTTTATCAAAGACAATCCCCCAACCCTGGCCGTTCAAAAAACCTCGGGCTGGCTTCAATGTAACATGGTGTATCACTTGATGCAATAGGTAAACTAACCATGTCGATATTTCTACAATCCCCAGACATGGCCATTTAAACCATGAACCAGGTTCATGCGACACGGCATATTTCCATATGGGAAACCACAGGCGGTCTTGCATGAGTAGTGAAATCACCACTCCATTGCCCCTATCTGTGGTGCTTCTGTTGCGTGACCTTTCCGACTTTGTAGAGAAACCAGCATCTCTGAAAGAGAAAATAAAACAGGGTGGGTTGGGTGGGAGTAATAGAAAATTAGTTGCAATACCAAACTTGTCTCACGCACAGCCTTTTATAACTTCTCTTCCCCCTTATCCTTCCTGTTTATCTCCCCAATTGTACCCAATCACAAAGAGCCATGTTTCTCCCATAAAAACAAGGACTCCCCCGCCTGATCCCATAGAACAAAGGAACTCACGCCCCCTTTCCTCTTGTGTAATATACGGTGAAAATTCTTAAACCCTTCGTGCCTAATTAGTTTCTCATTCGAACTAAGAATTATACCCTATTCTCTTCTTACATCTTCTCCCATGTAAGTTACCTTCTTAAACCTACAAACCTCCCCCAAGGCCCTCCCTCCCCGCCTCCTCCCCCCCCTTCCCGTAAATAAAACACAACAAAGTATTGGCATTTAGAAAAGGTCACGTCTTTTATTACTTAAGGCCAAATTCTTTGCCTCTAAGGCAGAATTATTATTATCGAACCTCGTATGCCAAATTCGCTACACCAGATAACACTGGCAGCCAGATAACACTGGCAACTGCAATGCACCACAAGCATTGCCCAGAAATAGCGCCCCACGTGGCTAAGCAGGCTGACCACACATCTGCTCAGTTTATTTTATGGCAGATAGCAGGCCGAGAGGATCTGCAAACCAGAAAGGCACTTGAGCTTGGCCATACGAACCACACTCACCCCGTACCCTGCAGACCATCCCCCACTATCGCCCTCCACGTGCCAGGCCGCCTATTTCGCCGCTCCTCCCTAACCTAAACCATGTCCATCTTAAAGCGCAATCCCCCAGCTGTGGCCGAACAAACCACCAGCTGGCTTCCTGCCACATGGTAAAGTACCCCAAACTTGGGATACTGTCTGATCGATAATAACTACTCTAACCATGCTTTTATCAAAGACAATCCCCCAACCCTGGCCGTTCAAAAAACCTCGGGCTGGCTTCATGTAACATGGTGTATCACTTGATGCAATAGGTAAACTAACCATGTCGATATTTATACAATCCCCCAGACATGGCCATTTAAACCATGAACCAGGTTCATGCGACACGGCATATTTCCATATGGGAAACCACAGGCGGTCTTGCATGAGTAGTGAAATCACCACTCCATTGCCCCTATCTGTGGTGCTTCTGTTGCGTGACCTTTCCGACTTTGTAGAGAAACCAGCATCTCTGAAAGAGAAAATAAAACAGGGTGGGTTGGGTGGGAGTAAAAGAAAATTAGTTGCAATACCAAACTTGTCTCACGCACAGCCTTTTATAACTTCTCCTTCCCCTCCTTTCCTGTTTATCTCCCCATTGTACCCAATCACAAAGAGCCATGTTTCCTCCCATAAAAACAAGGACTCCCCCGCCTGATCCCATAGAACAAAGGAACTCACGCCCCCTTTCCTCTTGTGTAATATACGGTGAAAATTCTTAAACCTCCTTCGTGCCTAATTAGTTTCTCATTCGAACTAAGAATTATACCCCTATTCTCTTCTTACATCTCTCCCATGTAAGTACCTTCTTAAACCTACAAACCTCCCCCAAGGCCCTCCCTCCCCGCCTCCCTCCCCTCCCCCTTCCCGTAAATAAAACACAGCAAAGTATTGGCATTTAGAAAAGGTCACGTCTTTTATTACTTAAGGCCAAATTCTTTGCCTCTAAGGCAGAATTATTATTATCGATCCTCGTATGCCAAATTCGCTACACCAGATAACACTGGCAGCCAGATAACACTGGCAACTGCAATGCACCACAAGCATTGCCCAGAAATAGCGCCCCACGTGGCTAAGCAGGCTGACCACACATCTGCTCAGTTTATTTTATGGCAGATAGCAGGCCGAGAGGATCTGCAAACCAGAAAGGCACTTGAGCTTGGCCATACGAACCACACTCACCCCGTACCCTGCAGACCATCCCCCACTATCGCCCTCCACGTGCCAGGCCGCCTATTTCGCCGCCACCAAAAACGAGGACCCTCTTTTTACTGCCACCAAATAAAAACCCGTGACCTTTCCTTACCCCACAAAAGGCTCCTTATCGCGCCTTCAATGAAGAGTGTGTTGCCAACATATTGCCCAGAAATAGCGGCCCCCACGTGGCTAAGCAGGATGACCACACATCTGCTCAGGGGTCTCTTTATATCGCAAATAGCAGGCCGAGAGGATCTGCAAACCAGGAAGGCACCTGAGCTTGGCCGTACGAAACCACACTCACCCCGTACCCTGCAGACCCTCCCCCTACCATTGCATCCCCACGTGCCAGGCCGCTATTTCACCACTCACAATACCTATCTCTTCTCTAGCTGTCCCCTAAATGTAGTACCATAATATCTGGCTTACCCCACTTTATCCTGGATGTCTTTACTATTCCCAATAACTGCCCCACCCCCTACCTTGCTTCCCTATCCATCTAATCCCTACTTCAATTACGCTGCACCCCGGGGTTGCTCCTCTCTTGGTGCCAGCAGCATGACTCTCCATCCAGTGCACATAGGAGTGTCCCAGGATCCGCACTCTCATTGCGTGTCCTGCAAATAACCAAAATGTAAACTATTAACTGTAATGCACACACACACACAGTGTACCCGAACTGAAAAGAAACCAAAAGAAACAAGGAAACAAATTATTATTATTAAAACAAAACAATTGTTCCACATAAGTTTTCCCTTCATTTCTTTAATGACCTCACATATTTCCTATATACTTCCCATTTCCATCTCCCCATCTTTTTACTTCGATCCTTTGGGTAACCCAATTCTGCCTCAGTACCAGCAGCTCCTATCCTGAAAGAATGGTGGCAAACATAACTCCTCTTTCCACCAAGCCCCTCCGTGGCCTGCTGCGGAACCATTTTGAATTGATACCCGGACAAGTTAGTACCACCCTTGTGCCCCCAGAACATGCGACCGTTTGAAGGAGTCGCCTCCAAGTATCCCCTGATACATACCACTGGGCATACTTCCCCACCATGGGCACCTAGAGCAATTGTTTCCTCAATCCTTAGGGCAGCTGTAAAACTAAAACAAATGCTGCCCTACAAAGATTGTTATCAGCTCCATCTTATCTCCTACTTGTACTCTGCTGTCAAGATCTTCCTCACCACGAATTGTTTAGCCCAGTCCTCCTCTTCCTTTAACCGAGCAAAGTATGAAATACCACTAAATAGTTCCAAGCCGTCCTTTATTGACTTACCGCCGAACTTCAGTAGCTATTTGAACACAACATTCTGCCCTACCTCCTCTGTCCCTTTAAAACTCGATCCAACCCTTTCACTGCTTGCTCTATGGTGCCCATGTCTTCTGCAACAACAATCTCCTCTCCTAATCATTGATGCCCTCTAACTGCTCCCCATCTGGAAAAGAAATGGAGGGCATTCTTCACCCTGATTTTTTTTTTTTTTTTTTTTTATTCTTTCCTCCTCCCGGTGCCAAATGTCGGGACACATCCCACCTGAAACTGGACAATGTATCCACCACCACCTTCCTTACCCCCGGTATGTGATTTGCCGTGAAATTAATATTGCTTTTCAAACATATCAACACCAAATACCTGACACATGCTACAACCTGCGGTGATGATGCAGACAACATATCAACACCAAATACCTGACATAGGCTACAACCTGCGGTGCTGATGCAGACATGTTATTCAGCACTTGCACCACACCTTGAATATCAGACGCAAAATTAAAAAAGGGGGGGGAGGGATATTTTTTTTTTTTTTATATTATTTATTTTTTATTTATTTATTTATTTATTTTTTAATTCTATCCCCCACAGTGGTATTGCCCCGACGATTGGAAAATAAAAAATTCCAGAAACACCAAGCTTTGCACCCATCCATTGAATCCATTCCTGGGCCATTTGCCTGCTCACCATTTGAAATTGCACTAGACCATTTGATCTTAATGTCTGGCCATTCCCCCCCCAAACCACCTACAATTCTCCCTGATCAACTAAATTTATTTGTCGTCCCCCCCCCCCGATCCTACCTCATTCTCCAGTCCCTTTGGGACCCGCTACCATGAAATCGTCCAAGTAATGTACTATACGTCTCCTCCCCGCTCTCTTCTCCACTAAGCAATGCAAAAAAGTAGGAAGCCTTTAAAAAGGGAGCATGGGATATTGCCCACCCCAATGGGTAAACAGATATCAATGTAAAATTACCCATCGAATTTACACCCCATTAAAAGAAAACCCCCTGGACACAGCGGTACGGCCTGAAGGCTGCCTCTAGATCAAGCATAGGTAACTCTGTCCCCTCGCCAGCTACCCTTACCAAAATCACCACCTGATTGAATGAATGGTAGCTAACAGAAACATCTTCCCTACTTATTGCCTCTGCAAAGAAACGGCCGCCCCAATGTTTATTTGTATGTATTTTCCTTACATTCCCTTACTCTGTGTATCATGTAGAGTATTGTATTCCCTCTGTATAGCGTAACCTCTGTATTACGATCCAGTCTTTGTATAGTGTACACCCCCTGTAAGTAATGAATTCCTTTTGTTTTCACATGCTTCCATCAGCCCCTCCCCTCCCCCCAGCAAATAAGGTCACCAGCTCACTGTTATCTCAGCCATTGTTCTTTCCCCTTGCGAAATGTAAATAACGCTGTCTCCATTTTGAGTTGAGAAAGAGCATAGATGTTCTGTACATAAGGGGCTGCATTGTCCTCCATCTTATGAATCTTCAGGGCTGGCTGGAATTCCTTATCAATAGAACCAATCTGCACATGTGAAAGTTTTTAACCTCCATCCACAATGAAACTGATTCTTGCTTAGTATATTAATCTATAGACCCGAAGTTAAAGCAACCGAACTAACCTAATGACACAGCCCTTGCTAACATACAGAATCACTGTTTAGTTGATAAGCCTCTTCAGAAATTATAACAGACACATTTAGATGTGTATTTGGTTAGTAATTGCTATATATTCATAAATATGGCAGAAACAATCTGGATTAATTTAGTTGTGCAAATGTAAGTTTAAACAGATTGTACAGTTACTGCTGCAGCACTTCCTCCTTGGTAGAAGCACATGTGACTTTTTGAGGTTTAAGATGGCTGCCAGCCATGCGGTCACTGACTACCTATGTTTATAAGATCATACAGACTATACAACTAATAAGGTTTGATCAAGTATTACAAAGTGAAGCAAATATCAACGAGCATATTCTAGCTAACAATGCAAATCACTAGAACGGATAAATTAGCGCGTATTTAACCCAATAGATTACACACACACGCATATAGTATATTATCAACATAGCTTCAAATTCACCGAATAAATACACTTAATACTTATCCACTCGCAGGCTTTATTATGATGATGGTACAAGTGTGAAATATGAGTGAGTTACTGCTCATGTTTCCTCTATTTCTGAAATAAGTCTCTCCTCTCCCTCAATAAAGACAAAGTTACCGTTCTAAATAATTATTTACTCAACTGTAGCAAGTGCTCAAAACAAAAGATTGTACATTGCTGCTTTGTCACTTTAAAATTGCAACAAGTTAAAATAGTGAACTTAAATACAGTATACAAATTAATTTGTTCATCAACTTATTGCTTTGCCCTTGGGGTTACTCCAACATTATTTAAAACACACAGCTCTTTGAATAACCCTGTAAATCATAACCACATAAAAGACCAGCATGTGAAGCTGCTTGAGAATACAACTATAGAGTTATAGTGACTAATGTCCAGTGATTCAATCTGTTATATCAAATTCCTATGTGTGATTACATTCCCTTTGTGTTGTCTCCGTGTGCCATGGCTAGGTTTCAGTGTGTTTCTATTATGTGATTACGGCGTGTTATAGCAAGTATTTATTTTACTTTTATGTTTATTATATACACATACATACGCCTACACATATATATATATATATATATATATCCATATATATATATATACATACATACATACCCATATACACACCCACACACACACATTATTATTATTTTTATTTATTTATTTATTTTTTTATTTTCCTTAGTGTTATACTACATTAGTGATTTCAGTGTGTTATAGAGAGGAATTTCGTGATTTCAGGGTGTATGATAGCTACATCATTAGCGTGACTTTGTGTGTTATACCGAGGTCCTACGTGTCATTTCACTATGTATAATAAGTTCCTACTGTGTGCATGTTGAGTGGCACATGCGTGTATAGTGATGCCCTGTGCTTTGTTTACGGTGTCTATATGGGTGCTTATTATGATTGTTCCTGCATACATGGATGATACTAAAATTGGACAGTCAGTCATGCGCTATACTGAGCACATAAACTAATAAGGCACAGCAGTCCACAAACAGCCAAAGGAAAATCACTGGAAATCCTAATGCCCCTAATAACATCAAACAAAACAAATCACTGAATTCTGGCAGAGTTATCGCATATCACTAACGCATTAGAAATTACTATCACGCAGCTGGACACCAAATGAACAAGGAATACAGTATTGCAAATTGAAACAAATATAAATAAGCGTCCACTAAATAAAACTACAAATCCATACAATGGGAAACCCACACCTATCCTTACAATAAATAATGGAACTAGGAATATATAAATATATATATATATATATAGCAGACTTATGATAATAGAGTATGCATAACAGATTGATACAGCAAGTAATACTTATCCAGTCATCCAGTCATTGGTTTTCATACGATGATGGTGATGGTAAAAATGGAGCTCGCCGCCGCCCTGTCTCTAAAGTTCTTAGTAAAAGAAAATTAGTTGCAATACCAAACTTGTCTCACGCACAGCCTTTTATAACTTCTCTTCCCCCTCCTTTCCTGTTTATCTCCCCATTGTACCCAATCACAAAGAGCCATGTTTCCTCCCATAAAAACAAGGACTCCCCCGCCTGATCCCATAGAACAAAGGAACTCACGCCCCCTTTCCTCTTGTGTAATATACGGTGAAAATTCTTAAACCTCCTTCGTGCCTAATTAGTTTCTCATTCGAACTAATCCTTTTCTCCTCATCTAACCATACGTATTCTAGCCAAGACTACATATTTTGTGCCCAAGCTCTAGTCATATTCTCAGATCCATGGGATGATTTTTGAAATGGAAACATGTCATGTCCAAACCAGTGCTGAGGAAACTTTAACACAAAACTAAAGTGGGATTAAAATGGGTGGGAGGCTGTGGAGATGGTCAGGAAGGATTCAAGTTTAACCCCCTCCCCATTTCCCCCTGTTTTAACCCTACAGTAACTGGAGTAACCCTACACATACAGGGTTATTCAGAGAGCGTGAAAAGCAGGAGAATGACTGGAGAATGAAAAATTCTAGGTCAAAATAGCCAAACCAGAAAAATTCTCCCTTTCATCTCACTTTCCAAATCGGCTATTTTGACCTAGAATTTTTCATTCTCCAGTCATTCTCCTGCTTTTCACGCTCTCTGAATAACCCTGATAGTCTCAGATGTTGATGTGGGACATTTGGCATTTATTAAGGGAGAATTGATAAGAGTGACACAGAAACTTAAAAGAACAATCTAGGGTTAAGACAAAGGGGTTAAATAGTAACCCCTCCTGACATCTTTGTGCCGCCCATTGCAGTTTAGATTATTTACCCTCCTTTCTAGTGTCAGGGAACTTTGATGCTAGTCTGTATCAGGCAGTCAATGTTACTTCTAGCAGCATGCAATGGGCTAGATGCTCACTTGAGCATCCAGCCAGTCCATTGGCTCTCGGTGAGCGTTCACTGAATGCAATTTACTGGACAAGAACGTACAGTCAAATGGCACTAAATGGTCATAGTAACTTAAGTGTTTTAACCCTCTAGCCTCTTTAAAAACCCATCTTACAGCACGGGGCTATATGAGTTGCCAATGTCCTGCCATGTCGCAGCTGTCCTATGAGAGGTGGGAGGCTGGATGCTCGAGTGAGCATCTAGCGAAGTCAATGACTCTCGATCCAAGTGCATTGAGAGCTATTATAAAAGTATATAATAATAATTATTGTTGAACAAGAGTCAGAAGAGTTTCAATTCTCAGAAAGCGTGATCAGCAAATCACCCCATACATGTTAGGTTGAATTAGTCTTTCGAGACACCTCCTGGGGAAGAAATGGGAGAATACATTGAGTGCTCATAGTTCCTAGAGTGTACTTTTAAAGATCAATGCGACCTCTCATCCCTTGATGAGATAATGCAGATTACTTACCCGATCCAGGTGCTGCCATGTTAATCCTTCGTTGAAGTTACATGAACAGGGCCAACCAGCAATCAGGCACAATGAGTGAGGAAATGGACATCCTGCTCAGATGTGAGTGAAAATGAAAATTTGATGGGGATTTACACAAAATTTCCCAATATGTGTGGAAAAAAAACCCCAGCCAAAAAACAAACACTACAACAGTGTTTTACCTTGGGTTTTAATAATGTATTGAAATACATATGTATTTTGATTTTAATAACCACTGCACTAAAAAACTGCAGCAGCGGAATCAGTTAGCTACAGCTCAGAGCTGGTGCTAATTTTTTTAGTTAGCGCCAGTTCCTAGGATCACAAGGTCCTAACGCTAGGTACTAAAGCTACTCTGTGCTTACACTTGGTAAGTATAGGGAGCGCAAAGTACAGTAAGCCTGATACCGATTCGCTAACGGATTTTCTAACCCTTTAGCGAATCAGAGGAAATCTGAGCGGCACGCTATCTCCTACTTAAAGCTAGCGCTAACGTGAGCTCTATCGTTAGCTTGAAGAAGTGATAGAGCCCTGAATAGGTTAAAATGCCCCAGTCAAAGCGTAGATCTCAAAGCACTTAAAAATAAGTTTTCCTATCAGACCTTAAAGTCTGAGCGGTTTTGCCAAAAATAAATTAACATTCACCAGGTAGAGGTCTCAGATCTACAAAGATGGTAAATATGGGTGCACAAACCGCACAATCAGGGCCGGATTAAGATCTCTATGGCCCTGGAGCTGAATATTTTGGTGGCCTTTTTTTTTTTTGCAATTTAGTGAAATAAAAACATATTTTAGGTTATTTAATAGTGCAGATACGGATATATCTAACCAGGCTGTTACTGTGTGGGGACATTTCCATTCAGATTTCAATCATTTAAAGCCTGTAAAATTATTTTTTCACATTTTATCATCCAAAACGTTGTGGTTATATATTCTATAGGGAATTCTTGTTAAAAAAAATGTGAAATGTGAACCTGTTACTGAATTTTTCTGAAAAATATAAAATTTTAACCAAAAAAATTATGAAAAAAATTTAAATATTTCCCTTGTGTTTAGGAGTATGGTGTTTTATGAATTATATAACGTGTATAAAACACTGACCTTGCTCCCAGCGTGGGAAATGAGAAGGTGCATAATAACAGTGGTATTGCTCATTTTATACGTGACAAATGGACAATGCCATCGCTTTGGAACTAAAAATAAATAATATTTGTTCTCTTTTCTTTTAGATTTTACATGGTCCCGCTTTTGGTATCATTGCAAAGGGCAGACTCTGACCTGTCTAATAAGACCTCACTTGACTTTGGGAGGTGTAAAGATTTACAGGACTATTCAGAAAGAGGTGAATACCTTGAGAATGACTGGAGAATTGAAAATTCTCGGTCAAAACAGCCAAACCAGAAAAATTCGCCCATTTATCTCACTTTCCAAATTGTTCATTCTCCTGCCAATTCTCAAGGTTTTCACCTCTCTCTGAACAGCCCTCTTAGTGACGCAGGGTTCCAAAGTTCCCCCCCAGTGCTCTTTGCTGCAGTGCAGTGGTTTAGGTTTTTGATGTAATAATTCGTAACAACAGATTGTGCCATCACCTCCACACTTGTTGGTGACATAAAAAATGTGATGGTGAGTTCATGCAGCATCATTGTTCACTTTATAATTCAAAAGTGAAAAATATTGCTGTTTTAGAAAGAAAAATAAATAAATATTTATTTAATTTTTATTGTTACAGTACACCTGCGCACAATTATATTCAAACGTGGCTCTACAAAATATTTTTATATGGGTAAAACAAATGATTGTTGTTTGTTAGATAACGTGCTTATCAAGGAAACACTCTTTAAGGCTAGGGTCAGACGAACGCATTTTCCGTGAAAAAGTGCGTTCGAACGAATGGACGTATTTTTTTACGGAATACGCGATAGCGGTCATACGATGCGCATTTTCGTCCGTGATTATTTACGGATCAGCAATAAAACCCTTTTTGCGTCTGGACGTTATGTTGGCCGGACATTAGCAGCGTCTGACATCTCCTAATCACACATACACGCTGCTAGCGGACGCCGCGCACTCTGTACGTCAGTACTTGCGATATCACGTTCTCGAAAAAAAGCGTTCGTTTGCCGCTTGCGTTGCCCGGCCGAACTTTTGTGCAGCCGTAGTTCGTCTATTGCCCGTCATTGGCCATTCATTGGCCATCATTTGCTGCTACTACGGCCGTGATAAAGTGCAGCTGCACGCGCGTTCGCTCTGCGTTCGTCTGACCCCAGCCTAAAGTGTACCTGTCCTATACAGAATTTTATTTTGATATGTTGTAACCTATGATGTAGTGTAAGTAAAAATGTGCTTTTTTTAACTTACATACAGTAGTTACACAAGGGGTCATTCAGAGAAGTCCAAAATGTCGCCGAAATGTAACCGGACACTGAAATTCAGCGAACGGGTACATTTTGGGGCCATTCGTCTATTCAGAGAGCAGGCAGTTCACCTAATTTTGGCGAATTACCTGCGCGTACGGTGCCTGTTCGAAGGCAGTGAAATCCCCCATAGAGAAGCAATGGTTAATCTATTCAGAGAACACCAAAGAGCAGAGAAAAGTTGCAGTAATACCCTGCTGTTTGGTTGTCTCATTCATAAGGTTTATTCAAGCGAATCCCATAGGCTTCAATGTTAAAAATATTCCCGTTTTAATCCAATATCTA
The DNA here is from genome assembly GCA_009667805.1 of Leptobrachium leishanense. Taxonomy (NCBI): domain Eukaryota; kingdom Metazoa; phylum Chordata; class Amphibia; order Anura; family Megophryidae; genus Leptobrachium; species Leptobrachium leishanense. The sequence goes on from CM019063.1 coordinate 342,287,911, forward strand.
ATAAACTGTTTATTATTTTATTCTGCAGTAAAAAGTCTCTTTATAGATATTTTTAGGATCTTTTAGAAATTTTTCGGAATTTTTTGGGCAAAATTTGTCTCCGTTTTTTTTGTTTTTCAAAATAATTTTTTTTTTTTCATTTTTCTTGAACAGGCCATTATCATTCATTGGATCTTCTATTCAAATTTCAGGTATTTTCGTTCAGTAGTTTTTTTGCAAACAGCGTTTCAATGACATCCTCGATGTCAGCCCAGCCTTCGGGACCCAGGCACACACATTACAGGCACACACGCCCCCCCACACACACACCATTGCGGGGAAGGTGCCGGAAGGGGAGGGGGAAGGAGGTCCTTTTGGAGCTTTACCCCTCCCCCTCCGTGCAGGCCACCGGGAAAAGGCAGGCACCGTTTGGAAGGGCACAGTCTGCCCTTCCAAGAGACGGCTGTCTTTAACCCCTAGGGGGCTGGATCGCGATATGGCGCTAACAGGCGCTGTATCGCGGTCCCCTCCCGGAGCTGGCTGACATCTTGGATGTCGGCCAAGCTCCTGGGATATCCCCCTGATGACTGGCATCATCGTGAATAGCGCGATGGCATCAGTTCTGCAATTAACCCCTAGCTGCCACCTATGGTGGAGATAGGGGGATCCGATGAACCCCCCATCTTCTGATCCGTGACAGTTAGGGGTTAATGTTTGATATCATTGGAACGGCCAGAGCATGGCCTTTCCAATGATACCAAACGTGACCATGTAAAATGTAAAAAAACAAAAAATTATATAAAATCAACAAAATGTAAAAAGTTTTTTTTGTTTTTTTTTGTTTTATTAATGCAGCAATATTGTTCCCATTTCAATTATAATGTGAACAATGATACTGCACTAACGATCTTTTCTATGGGGGGCGTTTGCTAAAAAACACGTAATTTTCCCCAAAAAAATTTAACTTGTCCCCATTTCTAATTTTTTTAACAAGCGCACCCATAGAAAATATAACCGAAAAAGCTTGCATGATAAAATGTGAAAAAAAAACACTTTACACAGTGTAGATAATTGAAAATTCGATTTTTATTGCATTTTTTGTTATAGTATTCAAGCAGGACATGACGTATACATATAATAATGATATATTATGAATCTGCCGAGTCTCCAGGAAAGAACGATATATAATATGTCTGGGTTGTATAATAAAATGTGACTTCAAATCGCATTTAAACATGATGAGTGAAACCGGTAAAAATGAGCTCAGCACAGAGGTGTGAAATGGCTCAGCAGCGAAAGGGTTAAATAACCCTGCATGTTTTAGCAGGACGTCATCCAGTCGTTGTTTAAAAGTCAGTACAGTTTCGGACCCAACCACCTCAACCGGTGGTGAATTCCACAGCTTTATTGTTCTCACCGTAAAATAACCCTTCCAATGCTTTAGGCTGAATTTCCTTTCCGTCCGGTCTAGACGGGTGACCTTGTGTCCTGTGTATAGTTCTGTTAATGAATAGGTTTCCAGACAAAGGTTTATAATGGCCCCGTATATATTTATATAAAGTTATCAGATCCCCTCTAAGGTGCTGTTTCTCTAAACTAAACAGGTTTAAACATGTTAGTCTTTCCTCATAACTTAAACCTTGCATTCCCCTTTAATTTAGTCGCCAATCTCTGCACTTTTTCTAGCGCCATAATATCCTTTCTTAAGACAGGTGCCCAAAATTGCAGGGCATATTCAAGGTGCGGTCTTACCATTGATTTATAAAGAGGCAAAATGTTGTTTTCATTCCAAGAGTGAATTCCCCTTTTAATGCATGCAATACCTTGCTGGCCTTGGCAGCTGCTGTTTGACATTGGGCATTGTTACTTAGTTTGAAATCTATGATTATTCCCAAATCCTTCTCCTGCTTTAATTTCCCTAACTCAGTAACATTTAGCGTATAAGTTGCTTGTTTGTTCTTTTTTTCACATTGCATAACCTTGCATTTATCTACATTAAATTTCATCTGCCATTTAAGTGCCCAGTCCCCCAATCTAAATTCCTCTGCAGCGAAGTAACATCCTGCTGTCATTGTATTACTTTTCCTAATTTTGTGTCATCTGTAAACACTGACACAAGACTTTCGATGCCAATTTCAAGGTCATTTATAAATGAATTGAATAGAATTGGTCTTATAATAGACCCCTGAGGACACCACTTTACCACTCATGACCACTCTCTGTACCCTATCTTTTAACCAGTGTTCTATCCAAGAACAAGAAAAATTCCAGTGGATAATACTTTTTTTATGAAACAAAAATACTAGGGATGCACCGATACCGATATTAGTATCGGTATCGGTGGCGATACTGCCATTTGCACGAGTACTTAGTACTCGTGCAAATGGCCTGATACACCCCCCCATACCGTAAGCCAGCGCTGGGCCGGCTTGCCAGTATCCGCGGTGCTGGGGAGGCTGGCCACATGCATGAAAAGCACGCGGCCAGCGTTCCCCTCTGGAGGGCTGCAATACTCACCCCTTCCGAAGGTCAGGTCGCACTGCTGTGGTGCGATCACGTGGCCGCGGTGCTTCTGTGATGCTGCCTCTCGGCTGGAAGCAGCGTCACAGAGGTGCCCGGCGGCCACGTGATCGCACCACGGCCGAGCGACTGGACCTTCGGAAGGGGTGAGTATTGCAGCCGCCGGAGGGGAACGCTGGCCGAGTGCTTTTCATGCACGCGGCCAGCTTCCCCAGCGTTCGGTGGGAGCATATCCATGAGATCTGGGGGAAAATCCATGAGAGCTGGGACATATCCATGAGAGTTGGGGGCATATCCATGTGAGCTGGGGGCAATATCCATGAGAGCTGGGGAAAATCCATGAGTGCTTTTCATGCACACGGCCAGCTTCCCCAGCGTTTGATGGGGGCATATCCATGAGAGCTGGGGGCAAATCCATGAGAGCTGGGGGCATATCCATGTGAGCTGGGGGCATATCCAGGAGAGCTGGGGCATATTCATGTGAGCTGGGGGCAATATCCATGAGAGCTGGGGGCAAATCCATGAGAGCTGGGGGCATATCCATGTGAGCTGGGGCATATCCATGAGAGCTGGGGCATATCCATGAGAGCTGGGGCATATCCATGAGAGCTGGGGCATATTCATGTGAGCTGGGGGCAATATCCATGAGAGCTGGGGGCAAATCCATTAGAGCTGGGGGCAAATCCATGAGAGCTGGGGCATATCCATGTGAGCTGGGGGCAATATCCATGTGAGCTGGGGGCAAATCCATGAGAGCTTGGGACATGTCCATGAGAGCTGGGGGCATATCCATGTGAGCTGGGGGCATATCCATGTGAGCTGGGGGCAAATCCATGAGAGCTGGGGGCAAATCCATGAGAGCTGGGGGCAAATTCATGAGAGCTGGGGGCAATCTCCATGTGGGCTGGGGGCAATCTCCATGTGAGCTGGGGGTATTCTGTATATATATGTCCTGGGGGATATATACATGTGAGCTGGGGGCATTTTTATATGAGGTCTGTTCTTATTGGAAAGCGGTCACATGACATAAAATAAAAGTATCGGTACTCCGTATCGGTGAGTACTTTTTAAAAAGTATCGGTACTCGAACTCAGTCTTAAAAAAGTGGTATCGTGCATCCCTAAAAAATACCATATCATCTCAAGGTCGCCATCTTGCCTTCCTTAGAGGCATTGTCTTTTGTATTCCTTCTTCATTAACAAAGCTTTTAGATGGTATGCCAACGATAAACTTTCGCCCTAGTACAACTATATATATGTTCAGTGCTTTTTTTCTGGAAAAAATAGGTGGGGGTACTCTCACGTCTGGGGAAAAACTGATTATTATGACTATTTTCATGTTCTCATAAACAATAGTTGTAGTTCACTTAAAGGAAAACACTATAAAAGGGAACTATATTTTTTAATACGGTGTTCCTTTAAATGAACTACAACTTTTGTTGTAACCCTATGGGGGTTATCCACTAAGTGCCTCTGTTGCAAGAAAAATCTGTATTGCAGGGCAGTTAGCTTTTTTTGGGGGTTTTTTTGCAGCAATGGCACTGAGTGGATAATCCCCTAGCATTTGTGAGCTCCACAGCAATGAAACTCACAGTAATGCACAGTGTGTATGAACTCCACAGCAATGAAACTAACAGTTATGCGCAGGGTTTATGAGCTCCACAGCAATGAAACTCACAGTAATGCACAGCGTGTATGAGCTCCACAGCAATAAACCTCACAGTGCCAGCTCCTCTGATCACACCGCTTGCCTGACAATCCGCAGCTCTGTCAGATGTGTGTAAACATGCTGCACCCCCCTCCCCATGCTGTTCAAAGTTTCAGTGGCTGCAGAGAGAGGGGGGAGCAGCTCAACCTTGTCACTTACTGGGGAAGGGGGTTATCAGTCCCTACATACACTCCTGACAAACGGAAGCATTCAGGAGCAACATGAGCTGCTGAGCGCTTCCAGTTCTCTGCCTGCCACTGCAGGAGGGAGGAGCATCATGCTCTCTCCTGTTAGTTCTGGCTGGTGGTGAGGTGCCGGTACTGAGTGGCAGTGGCGACTAGGAACAATATTTAGGGGGGGCACAGAAGATACTGCAGTCAAAACTGGGGGGGCACAAATAATTTTCACCACTAAATCATATCACTGAATAAAACTAAGGGCCCTTTCACCTGGTGTGAGCTAAAACACCATCGCTAAACGAAAAATTTAGCACGAGTCGCTAAAACGTAGTGCCTGACGACCTACTAACAGATCACCTTGTCTGCAGTAGTCCATAAACAAGGTCCTTTGGCGCATGCTAGGAAAACTCTAAGACCCGGGCTGAGACCCAGCGCTAATGCGGTTGTGTACAGGATAGAACTGTTTTTTTTTTCCAGTGCAGAGTGCCGGGCCATACCTATCCCCCGCCTTCACAAGCTTGAATATGAACACATCCAGTGAATAACCTCACACCCCTGCATTATTAAAATCATCCAAGGTGGCCGTATCATCCATGGTTTGATGCACACATATATTAAGGCTGATGGGCATTGCATGATAAATGCCAACGAGCAGCATGTAGAATCATTACACTGCATTTAATAGATCCACAAGGAAAGTCAGGTGGGCAACAAAAATTTCCCTGCTGCAGCATATAAATAATACATGTTTCAGGGCAAGACTTATTCACATGTCCCTTTAAACATGGTCCACACAGTCACCCTAATAATCAACCGCGAACATACTATGAATAACCCCCAGCATAAAATGTTTAAAATGAGGCAATATATTATAATTAGGATATATGTAGATATAGGATACATCTATATAATAGAGCCGACTGCAACAGCAACGACAATGCGAGCCAGATCCATTGCTATGGTGTATGGGGCCCACAGAACACCTGTGCTGCATTCTTTTCAATTGCCTGTTAATTTTGGGCGAGGACCTGTTTTTTCTGCTTTTTTTGGAGTTAGCACCAGGGTTGAGCAGTAGGTAAAATTATGTAATTAGCGCCCATCAAAAAATTTGCGCTGGCACCAAGTGATCTGTTAGCTGCAAAAGCGCTAGAGATCTCTAGCGCTCCCAGAAAGTACAGTAAGCTTGCAGTACAAATCGCTAAGAACAATGCACTAAGTGATTTATCCCTTTGTAGCGGGAGGCAAACGATCTGTTGGCGCTAGACTCGATTAATCTGGCGCTAACGCAAAACCATGTCGACGCAAGGGTTAGCTCACACCAGGTAATAGTGCCCTTAATAAATATATATAAATAAGATTGCAGAACCCCAGAGTAATGTGATGTAATGATACCTTTTTATTGTACTAACCTGATACTTAAATTCAATATTTTTTTTGCCGCAATTCTGCAGTTTTCGCTGAATGTCTGATAGCTGCTTCAGCGACTGCACTTTTAGCAAATTGTTCCTTTACTACAATACATAAAATGACAAAAACAAACCAAGACAAAGAGTCCAACCTTGCACCAAAAAAAAAATCAAAAAAAAAAAATCAACAAGCTCTGAACCATAGCTTTAACGTCAAGGAAAATAAACAAAAGCCAAGCCTGGAGGCAGGTTCGCAAAATCTGAACAAGCAAATGTAAGGATACATTCGAATGGCAAATCCCACTTCTGACACCAACTGATAAATTTGGATTTAAAGCAAACAAAACAAACTCCCTATAATAATTACCATTTATGAAATTTCAATAAACCTTTTTCAAGTTTCTTCTCATATATCAAAGTTGAAAACAGGGCGCGGCGCTGCACCATGGCGAGAGACAACAAAATCGGCCACAAAGCAATGTAGCGTCAGTCCTGTCTGAAATATCCTTCCTTAGACAGGTTTTTTATTAGATTTCAAAGAACTTATAGCCAATCAGCATACAGATACATTTCTACGTCAGAGTTTAACCAACAGTGAGCCAAAAATTACTATATTGATTCAGAGATGGCTTTTTCTAGCATACACTTTTCTAGCATCCACTGTTCACACTCCCTTTCCTGCACACAAAGGAAATGGCTAAATTCCACAGGCTAACATCCTATGCAAGTAAAAGACTTGCAGGGTTTGACACTTATAATGGGGGGGGTGGATTCACACTACCTATCATATTAAAATACCTTTCAGGTGACACAGGGCGTGGTGGTGGTGATGGTGTATCTGTGGGAAAAGTAGAGGATATATTAAATACAATGCTCAAAACACACTTGAATCTAATCTGGATTTAGTGTAAAGTAAAAAAGGCTCACATACGCACATGTCCCAAAAAACATTGAAAAAAGCTAGCAGAGCTAATTTCTAGTTAACATTAGAACTAGATTACAGTGTAGTGGAACCTTGGGCGTTTAGATGTTTTTGGACTACATCTCCCATGATACTCGAGTGGCTGAGCATCAGGGGAGACATAGTCCAAAAACCTCTGAAGGCCCAAGGTTGCACTACCCGGATTCAAAAAAAATACAGCAATGCATCACATTTTAAATAATCATTGTAAGTATCACTCACACTAGGTTGTTGCATGCCTTGATCTGGTGTCAACTCCACCTTCAAGCCCCACTATTGCAACCTTGAATATCCATATTTTTACCTGCTTCTCCAATTTGGTGTTGACGTACACCCTTGGTGGCCCACCACCGGATCTCCTTGCCTCACGCCGCTCCCTCGCCATCTTCATCTTCAGCTCCCTCTTGCAGTCGTGGTAGTGGTGTTTAACTGACTGCAGACTTCTGTTCATCTTCACGCACAGACAGCGTGGCGGATCTCACTCCAGAGACGTAGTCGCAGGTGCCCAGACAGGGAGTGATCATCCAGCTGGTGTGCCCTCTGCATGTATGCCTCTATCAGCACATCTGTCTCACCTCCTTCTCCTCCAGGGTGTACCTCTCCTCCCGGATCTATCCTCTAGAGGAGCCCTGGGACTCCTGTGTCCCAGAGTGTGATGGCGCACTGTCTCCCTGCTGTGTTCCTCACCCAGCAGATTTCCCTCCCCTTGATGTGCCTGGCCTGTCTCTACTACCCTACCCTCCCTCACACCTATGCCTTCACCTCCTCTCCCCCTCCACTCAATCTCATCCCTCCTCTCCCCCTCACCCCTCTGCTCCCCCTCCATTTCACCCCTCAAACCCCACCTTACCCCTATGCCCATACACTTCCTCCTCTCTCTCTCTAGAACTCTCCTAAACTACTCTTCTTCCTCCCAACAAGCACTCCTCCTCTTCCCTCCATCTCCTCTCCCGAAACCCTCTGACACAGACAGAAAAAAAAAGACAGGATAGAATACACAGGTTAAGGGGAAACGAGGGGGGCAAGGTATGAGTAATGACAGGTATGTGTGCAGTGTGTAGCGCTGTATAGACCTATGTGTTTGTGTATATCTGACTATGTGTGATGGGTATTTACAAGAAATTAAGGGTTACAGTAAGTTGTAATGAAGGGTTAACAAGGATGACAATAGACAGCAACAGAAAAACTCCTCATACTCAGAGCAACTACACTCCACACCCTGTCGTACTCACAAATCTCTCTGACACCTGGGTCTTGTGCCTAACTGGTGAAAGCGCGATCACAGTCAGCGAGTTGTGTGCACATCTGGTACTTATAGCGCCTGGACAGAGGGGCAGGCAATGGCAAGCTCAGAGACAGAAAAAACAAGTAAAAAGCTGGTCTCGCATCATTGATTGCCCCTGGCAGTGCTAAACGTAGTGGGCTCTATTACAATCCTAGCGTTAAAACAGCGCTGAACACAACCGCGAGCACCTACTCGCTGGAGTCCATAGGACTCCATTGAGTTCCCCCCTGCTGGTCACATGCCTCGCGAGATCTGGCCAGTCGGCGTAGTGATATGCAGAGAGACACTGGGGGGACTTTTCCCCCCAGTTTTTCCCTTCTCCAGCCGGCCGGAGGAGGCGGTTGGAGCTGCGGTCCTTGCCGCGGGACAGAGGGTGAGTATTAGATGCTTTTTTTTATTTTTAAGGCTGGTGTTAACGGATTCTGCAGAAGCGGAATCCGTTAACACCAAGTCCTGGCTCTGGTTAACTTTTTGCTAACCAGAGCCAGGCGTTAATCAGCGCTGGGACTTTGTAATCCAGCGCTCCGGCAGCGAAACTGTTAACTTTATACACCGCTGAAAGGGGGAGACGCTCCCCTTTCCAGTGGTGTATAAGCATGTTTCTAGGTTGAAGAGATAGAGCCCCCTCCACTTCCTGGTTTTCAATGCAGGCGCCGGGGGGGCTGCCGATGACGTCACCACGTAGCGTGGTGACGTCATCGTGCTCACCGGCCCCTCTAAAGCAGAGGGCAGGCTTCCTCCCTGCCAGAACTCTGTCAGAACTCCATTGGAGCCAGCGAGGGAGGTAAGTATCAGGCGGGAGGGAGGTTAGGAGCCACTGACGTACTATGGACGTCCGCGGGTCTAAGGGAGACCCGTGGGCAGGACGTACATGGTACGTCAGTGGTCATTAAGTGGTTAATAAATCCTTCAGTTTATATGTGCTTGCTCCACTTTTGTGTTACCGCACACCGAGCTCGAACCCCTCAACCCCGCACACTGAATCAGATCTAACAGGGTGGTTACGAGCAGTAATTGACAGGCGCTAATGTTTAATGCTAATTTTTCCCTTAGCATCTGCCTTTTACAGTCAACGATGGAATAAGGCCCCTAATAATTATGCAAGTGTTAATTTCTATGAAACTAAATCATAATGTTTCCTTTGTAAAATATTTGGAATTAACAGTGTGTATCCTTCTTGTGCTAGGTCCTCCAGAAAAGCTTCAAGTACATTGTTGGGCCATAAGTTATCCAGAAAAGATTCAATGTACCTGGGACCTCTTGCCCAAACCCCACCTGCATACCGTCTTTATTACCACCTACAGGTAACATACCGAAATTCCACCATTTTTCCAAATCATGTAATCAGACCTGGACTGGCCACCGGGCTACTAAGTCATGCTATGACTACTTCACAGCCAAATCTTGTTTCCCAGACTCTCTGACGTCAACGTATAGTGTGCTGGGAGTCTTGGGACTCTGTAAAGAAGGAGACAGAGTGGGTCAGTGTGCTTGTCACATGTGATTGTTGCCTCACCATGTTAGTGCAGGCTGGGGTGTCGGAGCAGGTAAGTATCAGGGGTTGAGTCCTGCGGGAATGCGCAGGAACAGCGTTCCCGCACTTCTGACACAGCGGGAACATTGCAGTAATGCATGTTCCCGCTGTGGGCCAATTTAGTTTATCGCTGGGGCTGCTAGTGGAATGCATTAACAGCATTCCACTAGCTGCCCCCTCGACTGGCCTATGTTCCCCGAGCACTTCCAGTCTGCACCGTCGAGCCACTGAGGACCAGCCTTGTGAATGCTGTGACGCGGCCTACTGCCTTCACAGCCTTCACATCAGAAGAAGCCGGCGGCAGTAGCCACGCGGGAGGAGGTCGGTCTGTCTGGGTAAGTATAATTCTGGGCTCTGCTGGGTATATCAAATTCTGGGCTCTGCTGGGTATTTCAAATTCTGGGCTCTGCTGGGTATATCAAATTCTGGGCTCTGCGGGTATATCAAACTCTGGGCTCTGCTGCAACATACAATTCTAGTGTCTGCTGGTATATATACAATTGCCTATGCCTATTGTCTATGCCTGGTTACACATGATTCTCGGGCGGGTGTGTATATATACACATCCTTTTTTTTTTTCTTCAGGTAATGGGGGGGTTGTGGAATTCTTGAGTGAGTTCCCTCACTTTTTCCCCAGGACTAGACCCCTGGTTAGTATATTTATAGGTGTTTGTGTGTTTAGGTGTTTAGGTTTAGGGCTGGTTAGATACGTGTGTTTCGGGGTTATGGCGGTGGTAAGATATTTGTGTGTTTTAGATGTAAGGAAAGTGGTTAGGGCTGGTTAGATCTGTGTGTGTGTGTGTTTAGGTGTATGGGGTTGGTTAGGCATTTCTGTATGTTTAGGTGTATGGGTATGTATATGTATTATTGATTTTTCAAAATGTCTAGCACAATACCCATTGAAGTTATCTGCATATTTAAAATGAACAGGTGTCATGGTTTACACATTTACTAAAATAGGTATTGGTTCACTTTTTTGAGAAAACAATTTTACAACTTTATAAAATAACAGACCTCATTATGAATATGTGGTGTTGTCTGGTGACCTGTTCATTAAAAGGACATAACAAAGAACACATGGTAGACACAACTGGTAGAAACACCAACTAGAGAGGATAACTGTCTGGATCTGGTTGTAACAAATAATGCAGATTTTTTTTCTCATATTCATGTAAGGGAGCAGTTGGGAAACAGTGACCATAATATGGTGTCTTTTTGAAATAAACTCAAAAAAACACATTCATAGGGGGCATGCTAAAACATATAATTTTAAAAAGGACAACTTCATTAAAATAAACAAGAATTATAGATAGATGAATCAGTCTAAAGTGACTGTTCCATCAACAGAACAGGAGCAGCCCGGTGATGAGGGATTGAACCCTCCTTGAACAACAATTTAAACACATAATATAGAACAGAGGGATAACGGGCTAATCGTGTCAGCGCCCATTAACCCACTAGCCGGGCTAGAAGATCAAAAATCACAATAATATACCAGTATAAAAGGGCCTTCTTTTATTCTGTAGACGTATCCTATGGCCCGTAATATAAATAATGATCAAAAAAATATATACACAAAAACTCGGTTACAGATGTATGAAAAAAACATAAACCTTATGGTACCACCGGAATACAAATATTATCAGGGTTAGCCAAAGAGATCCGAATTGCTTGAGAAAGGTAACCGAACGCTGAAAATCAGTGTTCGGTTACCTTTCCTGACCATTCGGCTATCCAGAGAGCAGGCAATTCGCCAAATCCTGGCGAATTGCCTGCACATACGGTGCCTGTTCGGTGCCTGTTCGAGGGCAGTGAAATCCCCATAGAGAAGCACTGCTTCGGCTATTCAGAGAACACAAACCAGCAGTGAAAGGTTCCCCTAATGCCCTGCCATTCGGTGGTTTAATTCGGCAGATTTATTCAGGAGAATCCCATAGGCTTCAATGTTAAAAATATTCCCGTTTTAATGCAATATCTAATAAACCGTTCATTATAAAATTCTGCAGCAAAAAGTCTCTTTACTTATAGATTTTTTAGGATACTTTAAGCATTTTTCTTATTTATTTTTTTTTCTTAAAAGGCCAATTTTTTTTTTTTTTTTTTCCAGTTTACTTATTTTTTTGTAACAGCCCTCTTTATTATCATTCCCTGGACCTCTTTTTACATTTTCGCTCAGTAGTTTCTTTGCAAACAGCGTTTAATTTTCCCAGATTCATACAAATGGTTTTGCTAATTTATTCACTGCCTCCTCTACGTCACAGCTGCTTCGGCTCTGTGTGTGATTCGGCTCCTGTTCGGCTCCTGTTCGGCTTCTTCGAAGGTTAATCCAGATGTTTTTGCTTGTTTTCAGCGTGCATTCGGTTAGTTTTCGTCAGGTTTTCGGCAGTCTTTCCCTGCAATTCGGGGACCCTGTGGTGTTTGCTGAATACACCGCAGGGTCACCGAAATGGGATCGGCAAAAGGAACCGAATTGAAGAGAACGAAAAGTCACCAAACGTGCGGTGACATTTCGAATCTCTTTGGATAACCCTGTATCATACGTATCAGATTGTTTATCAATATATCCATGCGAGTAATATCTATTCGCATATAGCAGATGGTTCATGAATAGTAGATAATCTGATCAAAAGTAAGCCACATACACAGCGCAGGTCCCAGGTGGGGCATACATACACGGGTAGTACTATTCCTACATGACCCTATAACTCTAGATTTCTGCCCTTTCCCTATGGATCTAGGTATACACATAAACACAACTCTGAGTATATCAGAGAGGCGGTGATAGCCACACACTATGCAACCAGTGGACCAAAAAATACACACATAACTGATAAAGACATGGACAGCTGTTTCCCTAGGACACACTCGACGCGCGTTTCGCCGTATGCTATCACGGCTTCCTCAAGAGCTACCGTAGGATGAAAACATAATTTTGCCTCTTTATAAATCAATGGCAAGACCGCACCTTGAATATGCCGTGCACTTTTGGGCACCTGTCTTAAGCAAGGATATTATAGCGCTAGAAAAAGTGCAGAGACGGGCGACTAAATTAATAAGGGGAATGGAAGGTTTAAGTTATGAGGAAAGGCTAATAAGCTTAACCCTTTCGCTGCTGAGCCTTTTCCCACCTCTGTGCTGAGCTCATTTTAACCGGTTTCGCTCATCATCTTTAACCGCGTTTTGAAGCCTTATTTTAATATATGACCCAGACATATTATATATCGTTCTTTCCGGCAGACTGTGCAGATTCATAATATGTCATTATTATATGTATACGTTATGTCATGTCTGTATATTATAACAAAAAATGCAATAAAATTTGAATTTTCAATAATTTACAATGTGTAAAGTGTTTTTTTTCACATTTTAAAATGTGATCGTTTGCGGTTATATTTTCTATGGGGTGCGCTTGTTAAAAAAATTAGAAATGAGGAATCGTTACTTTTTTTGGGGAAAATTACGTGTTTTTTAGCAAACGCCCCCCATAGAAAAAATCATTAGTGCAGCATCATTGTTCACATTATAATTGAAATGGGAACTATATTGTTGCACTAATAAATCTAAAAAAAAAAAAAAAAAATTTTTATAATTTTTTTTTTTTTTAAAAAATTTTACATGGTCATGTTTGGTATCATTGAAAAGGCCACGCTCTGGCCGTTCCAATGATAGCAAACATTAACCCCTAGCTGTCACGGATCGGGAGATAGGGGGTTCATTGGAACCCCCTATCTCCACTATAGGTGGCAGCAAGGGGTTAATTTCAAAACTGGCGCCATCGCACTCTGCGCGATGATGCCAGTCATTAGGGGGATATCCCGGCCAGCTCGGCCAGCTCCGGGAGGGGACCGCGACACGGCGCATGTTGGCGCCATATCGCGATCCAGTCCCCTAGGGGTTAAAGACAGCCGCTGCTTGGAAGGTCAGGCTGTGCCCTTCCAGGCGGTGTCTGCCTTTAATTGCTGGCCCGCGGGGAAGGGGAGGGGAGAGGTCCGAAGGACCTTCCCCCCCTCCCCTTCAGGCACCTTCCCTGCAATGGCGGGGGGGGGGTGCCTGAAATAGATGTCATCGCGCATGCGCGATGAAGCCTATCGTGCCCATCGGGGTCCCGGAGGCTGGGCTGACATCGATGATGTCAGCCCGCACCGGGGGGCCGAGCGATCAGCCGGAATACCGGCTGTTCGCGGCTGCAAAGGTAGGACGCGCTCCGCAGCGTAGTACCAATGCGGTTGGACGCGCTGAGCGCGTCCACCGCATTGAAGTGGTTAAACCTGTTTAGTTTAAAGAAACCGCACCTTAGAGGGGATCTGATAACTTTATATAAATATAAACGGGGCCATTATAAACCATTGTCTAGAAACCTATTCATTAACAGGACTATACACAGGACACTAGGTCACCCATTTAGACTGGACGAAAGGAAATTCAGCCTAAAGGACAGGAAGGGTTATTTTACGGTGAGATCAAGAAAGCTGTGGAATTCTCTGCCTGTTGAGGTGGTTGGGTCAGAGACTGTACAGACTTTTTAAAAACGACTGAATGACTTCCTGCAGACACAGATTATTAAGGGTTATAATATTTAATATGTGGGTAAGCTTCTTGATCCAAGGAGAAATCTGACTGCCATTCTGGGGTCAAGAAGGATTTGTTTCCCAGTGTGTTGCATATTGGTGAGCGCTTCAGACTAGGTTTTTTGCCTTCTTTTGGATCAATAGCAGTAGGTGATGTGTGAGAGGCTGAACCCGATGGATGCATATCTTTTTTCAGCCTATGTAACTAAGGTCATCCACTGAGACCGGAGGAAAAGGAGAGTTTTCTGTTTCAGTTATTTTTAAAGTAAGAACAATAAAAATAAAGATGTTTTATCCAATTCCGGTGAGTACCTTAAAAAAGTCTGGATGCTTTTTTCATAACATATGATAAGAGATATAAGGATTAAAATTTTGTATACATTAGTGTTGATCCAATTATAAATCCGATTGCTATAACAGAATAGAAGCATTTTTTTCCCCTTCTGGGAACAATTGAAAAATGCTCTATCAAAATATAGATTAGGAGAAAATTCTTATAAAAAGGAGCTGTATATACTCTGGTTTCTCTTCAGATAAAATAAATCGTTCGCCTTTTACTAAAGATTTCCGTGAAGAGGGGGGGCGTGGTCTGACCGCGGAGAGAGCTGGCTGTGTGAGAGCAGAGCTCCGTCAAAGGGGACACTGAATCAACGGATATCTTAAGCGATTGTACCCCACAAAGTCTCTATCAGGCCGGAGAAGGTCGGGTGAACGCGATGGCAACACAAAAAACCTCAAAAAAGACGACAAAGGCAGAGTTTTTTACACCGCGGGGAGTGAAACTGAAGGAAGGCCTGAGCACTCAAGATGGCGGCGGCTCTACACAGACATCGCCGGGAGCGGAGGCAGATCCAGGACTGGCCCAGCAAGGTATGGAGGCCTTTGCCACACGCATAGAGGGCTTAATTACCTCTCTCTCGGACAGATTGACCTCCCGTTTAGACTCAGTAGCGGCGGATATTAAGAGAGAGATCCGGGAAATTGGAGACCGCACCGATAAATTAGAGGAGAAGATGGCGGAGCAGGCTGGAGCACACAATGAGATGGCGGGGAGAGTTGAGGATCTGGAGGAACAATTGAAGGGGGCATTATTGAAACTGGCAGACATAGAAGACAGATCGAGGCGTCACAATCTAAAGACACGAGGTGTGCCAGACTCGGTGACCCCGCAAGCCCTGTCGCAATATGTGACCGATATCCTACAACACCTTTTGCCTGACGCCACTCTAGACTCCCTCCTCTTTGACAGGATCCACCGGTTGCCAAAACCTCCCTCGGCGCCTGAGAGATCCCCGAGAGATGTCTTACTTAGGCTCCATTACTTTAAACCGCGAGAAGATGTGCTTCGGGCCTTGCGTACTCCTGATGTTCTTAACCAGAGTATGAACATATTTCTATTTTTCCCGACTTGTCCAAGGCTACACTACAACACCGGAGGAATTTCCGCCCGGTGACAGAGGCTCTGCGGGCGAATGGCGTGTCTTACAGATGGGGCTTCCCGGTCAAGTTATTGGTGGTCAGAAACGGAACCTTCCACGCAATCACCTCGGTGGAGGCCGGACAAGGCTCCTTAAAGTATGGGGCATGGAACAACTTGGCTCTTCTTCTCCTCCTGCTCCTCTGCCAAGTGGCTCCACTCAGCGTCTAGATCCGGAGTGGCGCAAAAAATGAGAGTAGAGCCCTGCCGACGCGACGGATAGGCATACAGAATCTGAAGAAGGCGGCCTTCTCATGCGAGAAAGACAGAAGAGATCTTACTTGACGGCCTAGAGGGCCTGGGAGTTATACACTGGGCCTTGTCTGAGGGCTCCTAAGATCGAATATGCTGCTGCAGGATCGCCCGGGGCACGATGGTCGGCCTGACAGAAGTGTAGGACACTGGTCTCCACGTCTGGAGGGGTTAGCTTCATGGACAGGTGTTCCCCGAAACTGGGCTCACCTGGCTCTCTCTCACATTTGCTTTGTTGGTTTTTTATATATCTTCTTTTTTCTTTTTTTATATTGCGGTCCTTTTTACCTCCGCAGACCTAGAGGTTTCCCCATCTCCCTCCTCCCGCGAGGGGCTAGAGAAGGTCCCCATACTTTGGGGCTTCTCGCTGGAGATGTTTTTGATTAAGAATGTACATAGTTCCCAGGTGTATACCTGGATTGGATGTTGTTTTTGTTCTTGTTTTTATGTGTTGCCACCTCTTCGCTACTTGAGAATAGGAAAAAAAAGTGTACTTTCCACATACTGTTATTATGCGCAATGTTGAAGATACTCTCATATAATGTTAAGGGGCTGAACGCTCCTGTTAAGCGTCATTCTTTGGAGGCGGAAGTGTTGAGGCTGAAGGCGGAGGTGGTCTGCTTGCAGGAAACTCATTTTAAACGCCTTGCTCACCCGTTGCTGAGGCTGCGCAACTTCATTACGCAGTACCACGCTACGGGCCCGACCAGAGCAAGAGGAGTGTCGATTTTAATTAGATCTAATGTAGTGTTCCAATTGCATAGAAAGATTTCGGATCCGCAGGGTCGTTATCTCATTCTGATCTGTTCGCTGAATCACAAAACTTATACGCTGGTTAATGTATACTCACCTAACACTGAACAACTTTCTTTTATATCTGGAGTTTTAAACAGGGTGTCCCTTGTAGCGGCTGGTGTGTTGTTGATCTGTGGCGATCTCAATTACAGTATAGATCCTGCGAGAGATGTTCGATCCCCTAAGATCCCTATACCGACTAAGCGCAGTATCAGACAGGGACAGAAACTGAGGGACCTGCTCTCTTCTCATGGCTTATACGATGTATGGCGTTTATGGCACCCGGGTGACTCGGAGTTTACGTTCCACTCGAAGGTACACAATATGTATAGCAGGTTGGATTATTTCTTGTTACAAGGCTCTCTCACTGATTCTGCACTGCGAGATATTGGATATCACGTGGTCAGATCACGCGCCGATCCTTTTGACAGTTGGGGAGGGAAGGGAGGGGGAGCGGGGAAGTCTACGTGGCGGTTTAACGACTCCATTTTGTCGGACCCAGGGGCTATGGCCGAAATAGAACAGACCCTGAAGGAATATTTCGTGCTCAATCGCACTCCAGGGACCACGCCGGAAATACTATGGCAAGCGCATAAGGCTGTCCTGCGAGGCGTGTGTCTTAAATGGGCTTCTCGTTTAAACAAGGCCCGTCAGGCTGATAGACTCTCAATATTGTCACAAATCCATATAGCTGCGCAGGCGAATAGCTCTGACCCTACTCCGGTACACCTGAAAATACTTTTGGAGGCGCAGGCGCGACTGTCAGACTGGAATTACAAGGCCCTTCTCTTCTCCCAGCGTAGATTAAAGGCACGATATTACGCATTTAGGGACCGTCCAGGACGGCTCTTGGCCCGCTACCTTAGGCCCATGGTGGCGAATTCTAGAATCTCTCACCTGGTGATAGACTCCGGAAGGAGGACGGTGTATAAGCCACTAGAGATAGGGAATGCCCTGGCCACCTACTATGGGGAACTGTACAATTTACAGCCTGATCCACTCCTTCCTTCTTCTTGTGAGGATCGGGTGGATCGGTATCTATCGGACCTCCATCTTCCTTCCCTAACCCCCACTCAGAGGGACGGACTGATGTCCCCCTTCACGGAACTAGAGATAGCTACGACTATACAATCCCTTCCATCCCATAAATCTCCAGGCCCGGATGGGTTCACGGACACGTACTATAAGAAGTTTTCTGCTCTGTTGACTCCCCACCTTTTATCGCTTTTCGTCTCTGCTGCGGAGGAGGGTAGATTTCCTGAGGACATGCTACGCACCACTATTGTTCCTCTCCCAAAGCCAGGCAAATCCCCTACTTTGTGTCCAAACTTTAGGCCAATCTCTTTATTAAATGTTGATGTCAAAATCTATGCCAAAATACTAGCGAATAGGGTAGCGGATCTACTGCCTCAGCTGATTTGCTCAGACCAGGTTGGGTTTATTAGGGGGAGGCAGGGGCCGCACAATACTAAGAAACTGATAGACTTAATCCAAGTGATTCAGACTTACCGTATCCCGAGTGTACTGTTGGCGCTAGACGCTGAAAAAGCGTTTGACAGGGTGGACTGGATGTTTTTACGGAAAGTGTTGCTGAAGTTTGGCTTTCCGGTCTCGGTGCTGCAAAGTATTTTTGCGCTTTATGCTTCTCCGACGGCGTCGGTTTTAACGGCGGGTTTTTTATCGGATCAGATTAAAATCAGTAACGGGACCAGACAGGGGTGTCCCCTATCCCCCTTATTGTACGCTTTAGTAATAGAACCACTGGCGCAGAGAATACGACAGGATGATGGGGTGGTGGGGATTATGGTGGGCCCGACTACATATAAGATAGGGCTTTTTGCGGATGACATTTTACTGACTATTACGGAACCTACAGAATCCTTACCAAGACTTAGAGAAATCCTGACGGAATATAGCGAGGTATCATATCATAAAATCAATCTGCCTAAGTCTCAGGCATTATCTATTAATGTCCCTAACAGTACAAGGAAATCGTTAATGCAGCTTTTTAAGTTTGAGTGGCGGGAGGACTATTTGCAATACCTAGGGGTAAAAATTCCTAAATCTCCTGACCAACTATTTGACCTCAACTACAAACCATTTTTATCTCATGTCAGACAGCTTCTGTTTAAATGGAAAAAAACATCTTTATCGTGGATAGGCAGAATGGCCGCTATTAAAATGTCACTATTGCCCAAACTCTTATACTATTTTCGGACCATCCCGATCCGCTTACCTACCTATCATACATTGAAGAGGTTCAGTCTCTCTTGAACTGCTATGTATGGAACGGCAAACGTCCTAGGGTCCCCACCAGGCTGCTCAACCTCCCCATACGGAGAGGAGGACTGGCTATGCCTAATGTACACATATATCATAGAGCTGCGGTACTGGCGTCCCTGGCGGAGTACTTCCACTCCCCGCACCCTCCACAATGGACAGCCATAGAACAGTCTTTTGCGAAACAATATCTAATAACGACTGTAATGTGGCTCTCACGCCGCCAGAGACCTCCCTTACCTGAGTTACTGCCGATAACTAGATGGTACCTGCATGTTTGGGACTTGAGCCGTGCCCTCCTTTTAAATACCACCTCCCTTTTGCTAGCGACCCCTATAGAGGTATTGACGCATTGGATAACAGATTTTGACAGTGTTAGGTGGACCTCCAAGGGGATTGGACATCTCCATCAATTGATATCGGGAGGCAACATGATGACCTTTGAAATGCTTAAACAGCGCTATAAGTTAACGGAGACCTGGAGGCTGTCTTATTATCAGATAGCGTCTGTAATACGTAGACCGGGTGTGAGTTTACCACCTACCCTGCCTCAGATTCCCTTGTCGCCATTTGCGAGCTTTGTGGTGAAACCGAGCACAAAAGTGAAACTCCTTTCCGTATGCTATGCAGCATTGAATGTTCCATCTTTAGACCATATCTGGTCCTTCCAATCGGCTTGGGAGGGGGAGATGGGCATGCGGATACCTTCTCAGGCTTGGGAGGGGGCGTTCAGTCTGGACAGGGGGGCATATCGGTGCGCTTCTTTGATGGAGGTTAGGAGAAAAGTATTGTACCGCTGGTACCTGGTACCGGCGAGGGAATGTCATATGAATAAATCGGTTTCATCAATATGTTGGCGCTGCCTCCTACTAAAGGGTACCATGGCTCATGTATGGTGGGAGTGCGTTACATTGGAGCCATTATGGCGGGGAGTTTCAGGTCTGGTGGAAAAGGCAACGGGACTAATATTACCATTCGCTCTTGCGGATTACTTATTGGGGGTTTCAATGGTCCGGATGGGCAAATTGCAAAGGAAACTTTTCTGTGTAATAACTTCTAGCACCATGTTACTGATAGCACGTAGATGGAAGCAAACGGGGGTTCCCACAGTCCGAGATGTGCGAGATATGGGGAATAATGTAAGAGATTATGAGCTGATGGCTAGACATATATATGATTTCCCGCAACCGGAAAAGGATCATTGGACCCTCTGGGATTCCATGTTAGCTGCGGAGTGTACCGCAGCCTCAGGATTACCGGCCCAGAGAGGATCCTAACTTGCTTGGGATACAGTACCACCATGTAATAGTGGGAGTTTAGCTAG
This sequence comes from Leptobrachium leishanense, assembly GCA_009667805.1. Lineage (NCBI taxonomy): Eukaryota > Metazoa > Chordata > Amphibia > Anura > Megophryidae > Leptobrachium > Leptobrachium leishanense. The sequence continues at coordinate 342,308,178 of CM019063.1, forward strand.
TTAAATTTTGGTATTTCTCTTCCGATGAACCACTTTTTAATTACAAGTTGGTGGCTAATGTTTGTTTGTATTTGAATGTGTGTATTGTCCCCCTTATATGTAATTAGAAGGATTATATACCCTGAATTTTTTCCTTTCTGTATCCCACTGTCCTTTTCGTGTTTCAAAAAATAATAAAAAAAAAAAAAGATTTCCGTGAAGAGGAACAAGCACGAGTTTCATAGAATTTTTTTAGGCCTGACCTCACGTCAGGTTAAAAAAAAAAATAAAATAAAAGGAGCTGCATCCCATACATTCTCTTGGCACAGAAGTCTTAAGAGGTTATTCACTAAGTACCAAACCCGAACGGTGAATTTCACTGTTCGGTGCAATTTCTTGGTAGCTCAACTGTTCAATAAACTGTCAATTTATCAAATGCAGATGAGAATTGACAGTGAAATACGATGCAGTTCCGCGATCTGCAGCAATCTTCAGCGGCAGTGAAATTGTCCCATAGAGAGTCTATTCACAGAATGCCTAACTGTAGGGAAGTGTCGGCCAAAAGCCCTGAATTTTGGTGTTTTCAGTTCAACAGGTTTGAACAGGCGACTCCCATAGGATTCAATGTAAAAAATGGTAATTTTTAAATAAAAAGTTTATTATTGGGGGGCGTGTCCGGAAGCCATGCGAGGAGGACGCGAGTGAGCTGAGCTCCGTCTACCCGCCGGCATAATCCCAACCCTGCGGCTCTCAAACCCGGCGGAATCCCGTCAAAATCACGGGGTAAGGCCCTTAACATCCAGGGACACTAGTGATGGCCCCACTAAAGGCTCCCTCGAAGGCACAACGCTGCTTGGAGCTCCCGGAATCAGCGCGGAAAGGGAAGGCCTCACAAGATGGCGGCTCCCAGGGTGCGTGTTCCCCTAGGCAGCGCGATGCGGCTGGAGAGACCTCTCCCGCGACCCCACCGACCTCTCATCCGGCGTCTGAACAACAACTCAGAGCCATGTTGGGGGAGTTAAGGGACTCGTTACAGGAAGATTTTAAATTTATAGTGACAGAACTTCACAAAGATATATATGTGATCTTGGTGACCGCACTGACCAACTGGAAGCGAAAACTGATGATTTATGCCTCGCTCATAATGAACTGGTGGATGCCTACAAATCACTTAAAACGACACAGGAATCAATGCAACGGAAGATGGCTGACCTGGAAGATCGTTCTAGAAGAAACAACATAAGACTCAGAGGTATTCCAGAATCAGTTAAAACTGAGGATCTGAATGCATATGTCACAAGTCTCTTTCAGTCACTTCTCACATCAACGCCTGCCCAGGATTTGCAGCTGGATAGAGTGCACAGACTTCCCAAACCAAAAAATATGGCCTCCGCGATACCTCGAGATGTATTCGTCAGAGTCCATTTCTTTCGTGTCAAAGAAGAGCTGATGTCTGAGGTCAGGAAGATAGGGAAGCTGCCTGAGCCATACTTCTCCATCTCGTTCTTTCCAGACCTTTCTGCAGCAACCTTGGCTAAAAGACGGGAATTTACACCGGTCACAACAATCTTGAGAGAACACAAAATGCCGTATAGATGGGGATACCCGACCAAACTACTCGTATGGAGGCAAAACACTCTTCATGTCATGACTGATATTACTACGGGTTTTCATCTTCTGCGAGAATGGAATCTCACTGGTGATTGCACGCCAACTCAAGAGGCCCAATTAACCCCAGCGAAAGTTTCGCCAGAATGGCATCGAGTGAACACTGGGAAATGATAGCATGAAGTCGAAGTAGAGGTCTTCCTCATGAGCTCCGTCTACTCTTCCTATAAAAGGAGCCACGAGGAGTCTTGAACCGGGTCCCGACTGGCCGCGCAGGGACAACGTGCGCTCGGCACCCCCTCTGTCCTGGATCTGGGCACAATTTTTTCCCCCGTACCTCCCCCTGTTGGAACGGGGCGAGCTGGAGGTTTTTACCAGCTTCAGGAGGGGATTGTTTTTGTACATATTCGGGACTCTGAAGAGTTCCCCTTTTGTTCGTGTTTTTCTTCTTTTTTACTTTTTATGTTTTGTTTGTCGCTGCTTGCCTTGACAGAATTACGACTACCTGGATCGTCGTTCCTGGGCTCCGGAGTCATCCTTACGGAGGTCTCCCTCGATAGTGTCGGAGCATACCGCCTTCCTGGCTGTCCTGAAGAAGTTCCATGGGTTTCACTGAACCAGCGGCTCCCCTGCAATGCCTGTTCTTTTCCCACATAGTAAGTCTCATACCATGAAAATATTCTCGTTGAATGTGAAGAGACTAAATATCCCTCACAAGAGACACTCCCTATACACGGACATTAACTCAGAGAAACCGGATGTAATCTGCCTCCAAGAGACGCATTTTAAACACTCGGCATATCCCAGATTATACTTGCCACAATACACTACGCAGTTTCATGTGACTTCCCCAACGAAAACTAGAGGAGTATCCATTTTAATTCAGAACCGTCTCGCCTTTAGCCTGATTCATAAAGTGGTTGATCCCAATGGAAGATTTATTATCTTAACGTGCTCCTTGAACCATATCGTCTACACCATCGTTAATGTGAAGTGGTAGAGGCCAAAACAGTAATTGAATTTAAGCAAGCATGGGATAGGCATAAGGCTATCCTAATCAAAAGATAAATACAGGTAAAGTATCCATGTAATTGGGCAGACTAGATGGGCCGAAAGGTTCTTATCTGCCGACATTTTTCTATGTTTCTATGTTTCTATGTATAGCCCGAACGACTCCCAACTTCCCTTTTTGAACAAGGTTTTTTCCCGAATGCAAAAGTCATTAGCTGGCAGACTGGTTGTTTGTGGTGATTTCAATATGTCCCTTGATTTACCATCCCGAGCCTCAAAGCGAGTGAGGGCGGCTCGCACCAGATATGCAAACTTATTGGCTGCGCACCAACTTTTTGATGTCTGGCGATTGTTCCGCCCAGGAGAAATGGGTCACTCCTTTTTTTCCACAGCCCATAATGTATATTCTCGAATAGACTATATGTTTATAAAAGGGGATACCCTCACCCAAGTCCGAGACTGCTATATTGGACCTATAACATGGTCAGATCATGCTCCAACTATAATGTGTATGGCAGATGACTATGATTCGTGTGGTAGAGCCCCTTGGCGATTGAATGAGTCGTTATTATCTCGTCCTGAGATCAGAGAAGAAATACAAACTGCCTTATCTAACTATTTTAGAGAGAATTTGTCTGAAGAGATATCAGAGGGAGTATTATGGCAAGCTCACAAAGCGGTAGTGAGGGGTATTCTAATCAAATGGGGTGCGCGTCTTAAAAAACAACGAACGGACCATAGACTATCCCTGTTACGCCAAATCACAATAGCCGACGAATCCCACAAACGACTTCGCACGGAGGCCTCCCTGTCTCATATTACGGACCTTCGTAGACAATTGATCGAGTTAGACAAGCTAAACTACACATGGATGACGCGTAGACTTAAGGCGAGATGCTATATTTACAGTAACAAGGCAAGCAGAATGCTAGCTAACAAACTGAAAGCCAAAATGGGTAAATCACGTATACCACAGATATTAGATCGGGAGGGGCAGCTCAAACACCAACCAAGACAAATAGCTGAATGCTTTGCATGGTATTATGCCTCCCTGTACAATCTTTCGACAGAACCCGACGTACACCAACCGTCCCTGCAAGACATATTTCCCTTCTTGAACTCCCTACACCTTCCACAGCTGTCAGATAATCTCCAAAACAAGCTAATCAGACCCATAACCTCTAGTGAGCTAGCATCGGCACTAAAAAGTTTACCTAATGGCAAGGCCCCTGGTCCAGACGGGTTCACAGCGAAATATTATAAATGTTTTCCAGATCTTCAACCCCATCTGCTAAAATTTTTTCAATCACTCTTTGAATCGGGACAACCACCTTGGGAGTGGTTAGCAGCGCATATTGTAACAATCCCTAAAACGCCACTTCCCTCTCCTCACTGCTCACAATATCGACCTATATCGCTCCTTAATGTAGACACCAAGTTATACGCGAGGATTATGGCTATTAGAATAGCCGAGGTACTGCCATTCTTAGTGGCGGACGACCAAGTAGGCTTCATAAAAAATAGACAAGGCCCAGATAACACCCTGAAAGTACTTACCCTTATTGACCATGTAGTCCAAACGTCCCAATCTACCTTACTACTATCATTAGACGCAGAAAAAGCTTTTGATCGGATTAACTGGTCCTATTTGAATCATGTATTGTTAAAATTTAATTTCCCAGTCGCTTTGATTAAGACGGTGGGGGGGCTTTATACATTTCCCACTGCACAGGTCCTGAATGCTGGCTTCACATCCGACACCATTAACATTTCTAACGGTACAAGGCAGGGATGCCCGTTATCACCCCTACTTTATGCGTTGGCGCTTGAACCACTCGCCCAAGCCATTAGGCAAGCCTCTGAAGTCCAAGGCATACACATAGGTCCCACACAGAGCAAAGTGAGCCTCTTTGCGGACGATATATTATTGACGCTGACAGAACCATCATCATCTCTACCCGCTCTTCACGAGATTCTAGATAGTTATGGTAGAGCCTCTTTTCATAAAATTAATCTGAAGAAATCACAGGCGTTGCCGTTTGCAATTCCCCATGAGAATCTTCTCCCCTTACAAATTGCCTACCCCTATGACTGGAGGAAATCACACATTACATATTTGGGAGTCAAAATAGCTTTTTCTAGAGCAGAACTATTTACTAATAACTATCAACCTATGCTTACACAACTTAGAAACCTATGTATGAATTGGTCTAAGGTAGAGGTGTCCTGGGCGGGTCGAAAAATGTCTTTATTGCCAAAACTGCTTTATCTTTTCCGTGCCCTCCCCATAGCTTTGCCACGAACCTATCTATTGAATCTGCAATCTGTACTCTCCAAATTTGTCTGGAGAGGTAAACGTCCTAGAGTGAGAGCGGCCCTATTGAATCAATCTATAGAGGGCGGAGGGATGGGGGTCCCTAATGTATTAATGTATTATAAAGCATCCATGTTAACAGCATCCCAAGCCCTTCTCATGACTCCTCCGGGTCCCCAGTGGACTAGATTTCTCTTGGTTCATTTTCTTCCATATTCACCTTCAATAATCCTCTGGCTGCCCAGATCCCTACGCCCTAGGTTGCCACCTCTTCCTCCTTTTGCCAGCCTGCTCCGTAGAGAATGGGACTATAATACAGCTAAACTCATAAACTATCACCCCATTGCCCTGGCAGCCCCACTTACGGTGCTAGGCCACCTCATTCCTCACTTTGACCCACGGGTATGGACATTACACGCAGTGACGAGGCTCTTCCAATTTTTTAATCAGGAGGGATTTCTCCCCTTTTCACGATTAATTGATAAATATGACATTCCCCACTCCCTGTGGCTATCATACGGTCAGATCCGATCTCAACTAGCGGTATGGGGACTTGGAGGGAAACTATCTTCTACGCGCCCCCTGCTTTCTCCGTTTGAAACCAGATGTACCCACCCCCTAGAACGGAGGAAAATGATATCCATCTGTTACGATCTCCTACTTACAGCCACAGTTAATAAACATTGGGAATATCAGAGAAATTGGGAGAAAGACCTGGGAAGGGAACTTCCAAGGGAACAGTGGAGAAATAGTTTCTCGGATGACAGAAGCAAGTTTAAATGTGCATCATTGTGGGAAGCGCGTAAAAAGTTGCTATATAGGTGGTATCTAACACCGGATAGAGAGAGCCACATGTCTAGTGGGGCTTCCTCCACATGCTGGAGATGTGGGTTATTAAGAGGAACGTATTACCATACTTGGTGGACGTGCCCCCCTTTGGAGGGATGGTGGAGGGAGGTTGTGACATTGAGCTCCAAGATTCTGGGTATCACGGTGGATCCTACCCCGGCGATAGTGCTCCTTCAACTCTTCCCTAATTCGTATTCCAGGTTCCAGAAACAAATGTTAGCACACATCTTGACCATATCATCCCTAATGGTGGCAGCTAGGTGGAAGTCTACCGATCTCCCATCCCTCACCCTACTTACTGACCGCGTAAAAGAATTCCGCTTATTAGACGCAATGTCCCGGACAGTTACAGGAACTTTATCATCCAAGAGGAACTTCTGGTATATTTGGGACACTTATCTTATTTCTAACAACTAGAGGGAGGGGGTCATACACGGGGGGGGGGTTTACACGAGGGACAGACGTAGGATACCAATCTTATTGGGGTTTTAGGGTGAAGTCCTTGAGAAGCGGAATGTGGAATTTAGCGCACACATGGAATATCTGTTAGGTTATATTTTATTGTTGACAATCGCAGCAGCGACAAATGTATGTGGTTTGTTGTTTCTTTTTGTTTTTCCTAAAAGGTACTGATTGTTCATTGAAGTACTGCTTTATCATCTATATTTGTACTGTTGAAAAAAATCAATTAAAACTTTTCAATTTTAAAAAAAAAAAAGTTTATTATTTTCATTTTCTGCAAAAAGCCTTTTTTATTTTTGTATATTTTTAATCAATTTTTGGTTCCCAATTTTTTAAAAGTTTTTTTTAAATTTTGTAACAGACGTATTTATTTTTTAAAAGACATTTTTCATTATTTACAAAGATTTTAATGATTTTTTTTATTGGTTTAAACACCTATTAGGAGAATGGGAGAGGTTTAGGGCATTTTTGCTTTTTTTTTTTTGCAGTTCAGTGGAATTCATCAAGGTCACTACGGCACTCTTCTTGGGTTTTCGGTGGTTTTCTGCAACGTTCTCCAACTTTTCCATGAGACTTTGGCGACTCCAACTTCAGCATACTACCGGTGACCAACCAGTGAATAGTAAAGTCACTGTACTGTCCCCGAAATGGAATCACCGAAGTGCACCTAACTGCGCCAAGGTGAAAAGCACTGCAATTTTGCTGAAATTTCGGTGTTTAGTGAATAGACCCTTAAGGATGTTTGTCAGATTGGACATGTTATCTGGGACATGCTAGAGAGCTGCAAATGAATAACATGCTCTCCTACAATATGTAGAATTCATATGATGCAGGGAGGAACTAAAAATGGTTAAATTAGCTATCTGTTTCACCTCCTGCAGCACATGAAATACTTTAGATAAACACTTTCATGTGCCTCCCAGTGGCATGCTGTAATTCTGTTTATCCAGGAAATATGGTAAATTTTTCATCCCTGGTTTAGCATATCCAGGGCCGGTGCTCCCAGTAGACAAGCTAGGCAACCGCCTAGGGTGCACTGCTGCCTAGGGGCGCAGACGGCCCCAACCTGGGTGCCATTATTGTACCCGTTCCTCATATTGCGGCTTGTGTAGCTGGCAGTGGCAGTTTGCAAAGCCGACATTGTCGGCTGGCGGACCCCCGATAGCGGCACAGAAGGTGGGTGTCTTATGGTAAGGCACAGGTGCCACCAGATGATGTGCGGGAGCCAGAGGCAGATTAACCACTTGGCTCCTAAGGACACGCACAGCGCATCCAGCCAAGTGGTTCTCCTGTGCAGCGTACGCGCTGAACGCGTCCTAGCACAGGAGGCAGTGATCGGCCGGTAAAATAAACTAAACAATCCACTATAGAAACAGTGGTAACTTAACACCTTAGATACAAGATGGAAAGAAAATTGTAAATGATGTAATTGATCACACAATGCGAAGAGGTATTGAAACCCAAATATATATAGAACGTTGATCCACTGAACTCGTCAGTGAAATCACAAGGCATTGATAATAAAATTTCTTATGTTTTAATCTTAAGACTCAGAGGCCAATATTAAAAACCAACATACAACATGATCATATTGAACAAACACACAAAGACAATAAAAAATTGTATTCTATTTATAAGGACGTCTCTATATGCATAAAGTATTATAGAGCAGTTTACAGTGGTTTTGTCCCAGATCAATTAATATTTGTGTATATTGATCGACAAAGAACAATAGGAAACTAGAGAATACAGATAAATGAAATTGGGCAGAAACCACCACTGGAATGTGCGTAGATATTGCCCGCTCTGTAATGAACAAAATCACAAGGCATATGAACCATCAAAACTCCTTATGTGCAGCATTACAATGCATAGTGATACATAAGCTAAGAGTAATTGCTTGAAAAATAACTCGCCAATACAGTAAGGCTAGTCGTAGTGACAATGTCACAAAACATGTACACAAAGCACTTGCTTAGGGAGATTTGGGGTAATGGTTTGCTGCCCAAAAGAAGAGAACACACCCGATCCGCTTTTCGCCCAGCACTCCTGAGGAGTCTGTGCAAGGCAGCTAAGGGTTAATGTTTGGTATCATTGGAATGGCTAGAGCATGGCCTTTCCAATGATACCAACCATGACCATGTTAAATGAAAAGAAAAAATGTGTAAAAATAAAAATTTAAAAAGTTTGTTTTTGTTTATTTATTAATGCAGCAATTTTGTTCAATTATTTCAAATATAATGTGAACAATGATGCTGCACTAATGATTTTTTTCTATCGGGGGTTTGCTAAAAATCATGTAATTTCCCCCAAAAAAATGTAATGGGTTCCCATTTCAAAATTTTTAACAAGAGCACCCCTATAGAAAATATAACCGCAAATGCTCGCATGATAAAATGTGAAAAAACCACACTTTATATGCTGTAGATTATTGAAAATTCAAATTTTATTGCACTTTTTGTTATAATATTCAGGCAGGGCATGATATATACATATAATAATGATATATTATGAATCTGCCGGAAAGAACGAGATTATATATAATAATAATATATATAATTCTTTCATTATATTAAATCGTTTTGGCTTAGACTCCGTGATGCGGTCTCTCTCTTGAATCTCTTTCTATGCATCGGCTTGATTCCAGCACCGGAGCACCTATATGAATCTACACTTGGAGTGCGGGGATTCCAGGCTTTTATATATATATATATATATATATATATTATATTATATTATATATATATATATATATATATATATATATATATATATATATATATATATATATATTATATATATAATTTTGTCTGGGTCGTATAATAAAATGTGACTTCAAATAGCGTCTAAACATGATGTGCGAAACCGGTAAAAACTAGCTCAGCACACAGGGGTGAAATGGCTCAGCAGCGAAAGGGTTAAAGAAAAGAAGATGCAGAAGAAAGAGACAAAGGCACAGAAGAAAGGCACGAAAGAAAAAAGGCACAAGAGAGAAAGAAAGAAAAAAGAGGCACAGAAGAAAGAAAGAGGCGGATGAAAGAAAAGAAAAAGACGAAAGAAAGAGGCAGATTAAAGAAAGAGGCGTAGAGGAAAGAAAGAGGCACAGACCGATCTCGGGCCTGACCAGCAGAGGGGTAAGATGGGCACGGAACGACTGTGTGCGGCCCCTGTGCACAGTGTGTGTCCTCCCCCGCAGTGTGTGTCTGTGTCCCCATGCACAGTGGGCCCCCCCCGCGTGCACAGTATGTATGTTCACCCCCATTTCAACAGTTAGCAATTTTTTCTGGGTGGGGCAGAAGTAGCTGGTCTTGCCTAGTGCACAAAATAGTCCAGCACCGGCCCTGGACATATCCAATCTATAAATCACCTGCTCTGTGCAGCTACACAATGTTTCTACCTCCCTCACTGTTGCGACTATAGTGGGCCAACCTCCTGCCCAAGTATGACCTGTGTCAGCATGATGGCAAGTCTCATTCTCTTCTTCCTTCAATTCAGCCTCATTCGATTTATGTTATAAACATTCTTCTGCAATAACCTTGGCATTTCACAATCATACTATTGTTTATGTTCAGTTGTGCCTTATGGTGAACTCCACATTAATGAATACAAAGTATCCCAGTGCTTGTCACTGCACATGTCACTGCCGCAGGAGGGCCCAAACCATCACTACTCCACCCTGATTCCCCTGGCAACCCTTTCCTGCTATGCACTGAGTCCCAGACTAGGTCTGGTTCCAACCACAGGTGTGTTTCTCAGAACCCTATTTGGGAGCAGGGAAAAGGAAGCTATGCCTTGGTCTCAGTGCTTCAGGATAGTCAGCACATTGATGTAGCAACTCTGCCTGAAGCCTGCTCCCTGACTACCCTGCCTTGCCTCGGACTCCTCTTGCCGTGATTCTCAACCTCAAGCCAGGTTCCCCAGCCTCAAGAGCCTGCTGTTGTGCCCTCCGTCTCCTTTCACCTGCAACTCCTGTGCCCTCCTGTTAGTCCCTGGTGTATTGTCTTTGGAATCTGTGTCTTGGTCTTGTTACCTTGTCCTGTTTTGCCTCATTCCTAAGTCAGCCCGTTTCCTGTCTTGTTCCTCTCCTTCACTATGGTACCCTCCTGTCAATTCTGTTCTTTTAAGCACACTCCCATAAATCCCGAGTTGGACTGCCACGTTTCCACTGGTTCCAGCCATGCCCCCTGGTGGTGAGAGTGATCCAGGCCAGCTCTTCCCCATCTGGGCTAGCCATTCCGCCCTGTGCCGCTCCTGGATTCCGCTGTGGCTGTTCAGGCCTGGGATCATTTGCGCAGTCCTGTTCCCTAGATGGATGCAAGCAGCAGAGAAGCTCATGGCTCTTGCATGGATTTCTGTTTCCTGAGCGTCTGGTTCCTGAGGGTTCCTGAGTATTGCTTCCTGTGATCTTGTCCTGGTATTCTTTGTATGATCTCGGCATATATTCTTTCTATTCTCTGGTATCTGATCTTGGCTTGTATTCTGTTATTTGTTTCCTTGTGTCCTGTTTTGTGTATTTACCCAGCAGCATTATATCCATAGCATAGAGGCCAGTGTAAGAACTTCATTCCATTTCAGGGTTCCTTGTGTTGCTGCTGCGTGTGAGTATATTGTCCTGCTGTATCTTGTTTAACCCTTGCCCTTCCTGTTTATGTGTATTCATGTTTAGGTTCCCTTTCCTAGACAGAAGGCCATACCAGGACCATATCCTAGTGTTAGGGATCCCTTTAGTGTCCTGTGTTCTCCTGCCATTCCTGTTCCAGTTCTGTTATTCTTGTCTTTTATCTATCTAGTAGCTGTGGTCTGTCTATGCAGCCAGCAGCTAACCTGTCTCAAAGGCAGAAAATCCTGTACAAAGGGCCCACCTTGGCTTACGCCCGGTGCCCTTGTGACATTATGCAAGAGCCACCCAAGACTGCAGGTATGCTTGCTGTGTTGAATTCTGTGATCCTTCTGGTGCTTAACTTGCTAAAGGAGATGAAGAGGTTAATGAATCTCTAGGTGTGGATAACAATGCAGCACCTCCCAGCAGAGCCTCTGAAGTAACTCCCATGTCTGAGAAGGAGAGGCGCAGGTTGTATAATCTTTGCTATTACTGCGCAGATCCATGCCACAGAATTTCTTAGTGCCCAGTAAAGCCTCTCAAGCAGACACAGCATGTTCTTTCATCACAGAGCGGTGAGACCCTGGTATCCATATCTTGCGGCAAAATCACTGATTCCAAATTTCTCAGTGAAGCCGAAGTTGTCATGTCAGGCGAGTCCCCTGTTCCTATGTTACAGTGGGACCTCAGGTTCCAAGAACGGTGGGGAGTCCACTGATTCCCAGATACACAGTGGGGCTGCTAGTTCCAAGTCTGGCGGCAAAGTCACTGATTTCAAGTTTCTGAAGTTGTCATGCCTGGTGGCAAGTTCCCTGTCCCTATGTTACACAGTGGGGCCTTAGGTTTTAGGTTTAGTGGTAAGTCCACTGTGCCTACATTCCCCGTAAGAGTCACTGATCCCAAGTTTTTCAGTGAAACCGAAGTTGGCAAGTCTAGTGTCGAGTCCCCTGTTCCTATGTTACACAGTGAGGCCTCAGGTTCCAAGGATCGCGGTGAGTCCACTGATTCCCAGTTCCATAGTGGAGCTGCTGGTTCCAAGTCTCCCAGTGAAGCCGAAGTGTTCAAGTCTGGTGGCAAGTCCCCATTCCATTGTTACACAGTGGGGCCATAGGTACCGAGTGTGGCAGTGATGCCATAGGTACCGAGTGTGGTGGCGAGACCACAGGTACCAAAATTGGCGGTGAGACTGCAGGTATTGAGATTGGCGGTGAGACCGTAGGTACCAAGGTTGGCGGTGAGAACATAGGTACCGGGGATTGTGGTGAGACCGCAGGTACCGAGGATGGCGGTGAGACCGCAGGTACGGAGATTGGGGGTGAGACCGCAGGTACCGAGATTGGCGGTGAGACCACAGGTACCGAGATTGGCGGTCAGTCCACACTTTTCATGCCAAGCGGTGAGTCCGCACTCTCTATGCCAAGCAGTTTATCCGCACTGTTTGTGCCAACTGGTGAGTCCGCAGAGAGAGGTGTCACTGAGGCAAAGTTGATGGAGCGTGAGAAGAAGAGGGTGATGAACAGTGTCAAATACAGAGGCAAGATCAAGAAGGATAAGAAGGGTGAAGTGACCTTTTGTTTTTGCAGCAACTAAATCGTTAGTCACCTTGGTCAGAGCAGTCTCCGTAAAGTCAAGTAGGTCAAGTAGGGATTTAGCAGCGAGAAAAATGGTGACCTGGTAATAGACCAGGCATTCTAAGATTTTGGAGGCAAAGGAAAGGAAAGAGATGGGGTGGTAGTTCGAAAGGGAGGTAAGATCAAGAGATGGCTTCTTCAGAATGGGGTGATCAGAGCACATTCGAATACAGAGGGGAAGACTCCAGAGAAGAGGGAGAGGTTGAAGATATGAGTTAAGGAGGGACAATAACCAATAGGACAGCCCGAATAAGGTGTGAGGGGATGAGGTTGAGCGGGCAGGTGGTTGGGCAGGAGGACATGAAGTGCCGCGACATCCTCCTCTGAGACTGGGGAAAGGAGGACATAGTAGAAGAGGGGACAGGGCGTGAAGGAGTGAGGTTGAATGGTTAGGTGAGGAGGGCAGTAGATTTCTAGTCTACGTTTATTAATCTTATCAGTGAAGTAGTCAGCTGACAGCAGTGAGGTCCGTGTAAGGTTGAGTGGAAGTGGGGCCAGTGGCGTCACTAGGGTTGGCGTCACCCGGTGCGGTAACTTATGGTGTCACCCCCCCCCCCGAGTTTTCCGTTTTTTTTAACTACTCTTACTCCTAAATCAGTGTTCCCATATAACACTGAATGCTCATACACACAGCGCAGTGAGGTTTATTGCTGTGGAGCTCTCTCATATGCTCACACAAATTTTTGCCAACTGCCAGCAAGTATGGTGCCTGTTCGAAGGCAGTGAAAGCACACATGGATATATATTGCCCCCAGCTCACATATGGATATATTGCCCCAGTTCACAATAATATATTGCCCCCAGCAGCTCACCCATGGATATATATTGCCCCAGCTCACATATGGATATATTGCGCCTCAGCTCCTACATGGATATATTGCCCCAGACCAGCTCACACATGGATATATTGCCCCAGACCAGCTCACACATGGATATATTGCCCCAGACCAGCTCACACATGGATATATTGTCCCCAGACCAGCTCACACATGGATATTGCCCCTGCACACATGGATACTGCCCCAAGCACACATGGATACTGCCCCCAGTACACATGGATACTGCCCCAGCTTACATGGATATGCCCCAGGAGCTCTCATGGATATGCCCCAGCAGCTCTCATGGATATTGCCCCCAGGTCATGGATATGCCCCAGCAGCTCTCATGTATATTGCCCCCAGCTCATGGATATGCCCCAGCAGCTCTCATGGATATTGCCCCAGCTCCTCTCATGGATATTGCCCCCAGCTCCTCTCATGGATATTGCCCCCAGCTCCTCTCATGGATATTGCCCCAGCTCCTCTCATGGATATTGCCCCCAGCTCCTCTCATGGATATACTGCCCCAGCTCCTCTCATGGATATACTGCCCCAGCTCCTCTCATAGATATACTGCCCCAGCTCCTCTCATGGATTTTGCCCCAGCTCCTCTCATGGATTTTGCCCCAGCTCCTCTCATGGATTTTGCCCCAGCTCCTCTCATGGATATACTGCCCCAGCTCCTCTCCTGGATATACTGCCCCAGCTGCTCTCATGGCTATGCCCCCAGCTCCTCTCATTGATATTGCCCCAGCTCATGGATATGCCCCAGCTCATGGATATGCCCCAGCACATGGATACTGCCCCAGCACATGGATACTGCCCCAGCTCATGGATACTGCCCCAGCTCATGGATATACTGCCCCAGCTAATGGATATTGCCCCAGCTCATGGATATACTGCCCCAGCTCATGGATATACTGCCCCAGCTCATGGATATAATGCTCCCAGCTCATGGATATAATGCTCCCAGCTCATGGATAATGCCCCCAGCTCATGGATAATGCCCCCAGCTCATGGATAATGCCCCCAGCTCATGGATACTGGCCCCAGCTCATGGATACTGGGCCCAGCTCATGGATATGCCCCCAGCTCATGGATACTGCCCCAGCTCATGGATATGCCCCCAGTTCATGGATATACTGCCCCAGCACATGAATATACTGCTTCAGCTCATGGATATGCTGCCCCAGCTCATGGATATGCTGCCCCATCTCACACACATGGATTTGCCCCAGCTCATGGATAATGTCCCCAGCTCACCTCCTGCGCCACGTGTTCTGCTCCCTCTGAGCGTCCGGCGGCATGGAGCTTGGGCGCTCGCCTGGGGGAGCCATGTGACCAGCCGCAATCTTGCGAGAACTCTGCTGGTGACGTGTTTCCCCCAGGCGAGTCCCGAAGCTGCATAGCATGGATATGCCCCAGCTCATGGATATACTGCTCCAGCTCATGGATAATGCCCCAGCTCATGGATATACTGCCCCAGCTCATGGATAATGCCCCAGCTCATGGATATGCCCCAGCTCATGGATAATGCCCCCAGCTCAGGGATAATGCCCCCAGCTCAGGAATAATGCCCCCAGCTCAGGGATAATGCCCCCAGCTCATGGATAATGCCCCCGCTCATGGATAATGCCCCAGCTCATGGATATACTGCCCCAGCTCATGGATAATGCCCCAGCTCATGGATATTGCCCCAGCTCATGGATATTGCCCCAGCTCATGGATATGCCCCAGCTCATGGATAATGCCCCAGCTCATGGATAATGCCCCCAGCTCATGGATATAAAGCCCCAGCTCATGGATATACTGCCCCAGCTCATGGATAATGCCCCCAGCTCATGGATAATGCCCCAGCTCATGGATAATGCCCCAGCTCATGGATATACTGCCCCAGCTCATGGATAATGCCCCAGCTCATGGATATATCTGCCCCCAGCTCATGGATAACTGCCCCAGCTCATGGATAATGCCCCCAGCTCATGGATAATGCCCCCAGCTCATGGATATTGCCCCAGCTCATGGATATTGCCCCCAGCTCATGGATACTGCCCCAGCTCATGGATAATGCCCCAGCTCATGGATAATGCCCCCAGGTCATGGATATTGCCCCCAGCTCATGGATATGCCCCCAGCTCATGGATAATGCCCCAGCTCATGGATAATGCCCCCAGCTCATGGATATACAGCCCCAGCTCATGGATATACAGCCCCAGCTCATGGATGTACTGCCCCAGCTCATGGATATACTGTCCCAGCTCATGGATATACTGCCCCAGCTCATGGATATACTGCCCCAGCTCTTGGATATGCCCCAGTTCATGGATATACCCCCAGTTCATGGATATACTGCCCCAGTTCATGGATATACTGCCCCAGCTCATGGATATACTGCCCCAGCTCATGGATATACTGCCCCAGCTCATGGATATGCTGCCCCAACTCATGGATATGCTGCCCCAGCTCATGGATATACTGCCCCAGCTCTTGGATATGCCCCCAGTTCATGGATATGCCCCCAGTTCATGGATATACTGCCCCAGCTCATGGATATACTGCCCCAGCTCATGTATATACTGCCCCAGCTCATGGATATACTGCCCCAGCTCATGGATATGCTGCCCCAACTCATGGATATGCTGCCCCAGCTCATGGATATGCTGCCCCAGCTCATGGATATACTGCCCCAGCTCATGGATATGCTGCCCCAGCTCACACACATGGATATGCCCCAGCTCATGGATTTGCCCCAGCTCATGGATATACTGCCCCCAGTTCATGGATAATGTCCCCAGCTCACCTCCTGCGCCGCGTGTTCTGCTCCCTCTGAGCGTCCGGCGGCATGGAACTTGGGCGCTCACCTGGGGGAGCCACGTGACCAGCCGCGATCTCGTGAGAACTCGGCTGGTGACGTGTTTCCCCCAGGCGAGTGCCGAAGCTGCATAGCATGGATATGCCCCAGCTCATGGATATACTGCTCCAGCTCATGGATAATGCCCCAGCTCATGGATACTGCCCCAGCTCATGGATACTACCCCCAGCTCATGGATAATGCCCCCAGCTCATGGATAATGCCCCAGCTCATGGATAATGCCCCCGCTCATGGATAATGCCCCAGCTCATGGATATACTGCCCCCAGCTCATGGATATACTGCCCCAGCTCATGGATATACTGCCCAAGCTCATGGATAATGCCCCAGCTCATGGATATGCCCCCAGTTCATGGATATGCCCCCAGTTCATGGATATGCCCCCAGTTCATGGATATGACCCCAGTTCATGGATATACTGCCCCAGCTCATGGATATACTGCCCCAGCTCATGGATATACTGCCCCAGCTCATGGATATACTGCCCCAGCTCATGGATATACTGCCCCAGCTCATGGATATACTGCCCCAGCTCATGGATATGCTGCCCCAGCTCATGGATATGCTGCCCCAGCTCATGGATATGCCCCAGCTCACACACATGGATTTGCCCCAGCTCATGGATATACTGCCCCAGCTCATGGATATACTGCCCCCAGTTCATGGATAATGTCCCCAGCTCACCTCCTGCACCGCGTGTTCTGCTCCCTCTGAGCGTCCGGCGGCATAGAGCTTGGGCGCTCGCCTGGGGGAGCCACGTGACCAGCCGCGATCTCACGAGAACTCGGCTGGTGACGTGTTTCCCCCAGGCGAGCGCCGAAGCTGCATAGCTTCGGACCGCTCGCAGGGAGCAAACACGTGGCGCAGGGTGAGACACCCACCCTTAGGGTGACGGTGTCACCCTAAGGGCGGGTGTCACCTAGTGCGGGCCGCACCCCCCGCCCCCACGTTACGACGCCCCTGAGTGGGGCGCATTAACAGGTTGAAAGTATGAAACAGATCTGGAAATATGAGAAAAGGTGGAGATGAGCGATGTCAAATAAGTTTGTTTAGCTAGGGATAAAGCGATATAAAACATGCGTGTTAAGCTTGTAACTCCCTGCAGCCCATTGGACACCCAAAACCCCCCTACAATACACAGATATATAAAACAACATGCACAGGCGCAATTATGTATATCGACAAAATCTCCTTTGGTATTTAATCCATCTGCAAATCAATCAGATAAAAGATATACTATGTATAGTGCAGTAATTTTATTACAACATACAGGGTTATTCACAGAGCGTGAAAAGCAGGAGAATAACTGGAGAATGAAAAATTCTAGGTCAAAATAGCCGATTTGGAAAGTGAGATGAAAGGGAGAATTTTTGACCTAGAATTTTTCATTCTCCAGTCATTCTCCAGCTTTTCACGCTCTCTGAATAACCCTGATAGTTTAAAATCCAAAAAACAAACTCACATACAAAATGTGCATATGCTTTTTTGCCACAGTGGCTCGATCGGGAGGTTTGAGCCACTGTGGCAAAAACACATATGCACATTTTGTATGTGCTAAATCCAGCGCAGACAGTGTGTATCAATAATAACATCAATGTTATATGTGGATAATATGTGGCAATGTCAAAAGAGAGTGAAAAATAGGAAACATAAAACCATGGGTCTCGAAGATTAGTCAAGGTGGAATAAAACCTCGGAAAGAGGGAGACAATATAAAGCACAAATAGTGTAGTACAGTATAGGAAAAGTAATATCAATAAGGAACATTATATTCCGTTATACTCACATATTTCAGAGCCTATACATGATTAGATGGACCATCCACTGAATGCTGGAAAGGAGCTCCTCTTCTCAGGTGGTTTGGTTCAAGAGAAAAAGCGAGTATATCATAGGGCAAGTATCTGCAGTATGGTAATCAATCTCCCTCCTCAGTACTAAAAAAGGGGGTGCTCATTCGGAATAGAGTCTGAAGGGCCTGGCTCTATGATGCAATGCTTGTGGTACCTTTTATAGGATGGCATCATACCCTTCTGCTGGTAGTCCTGGGAACTACTGGTTCTTTGAACTTCTATGGCAGGTGTGGGCTGGAGCTGGTTGAGAAAGCAGCAGCTAAAAAAAAGATTTCTGGAACCTGAAAATTAAAAAATTGATTTTAATTAAGATAGCTATAAAAACAATGAACAATGAGCAGGTATCCTGATATTCATTTTGCTGAAACAATAACTCAGCTTCCTCAGTCAGTAACTGAAGTGTGCGTATTCCGCCAGCCACATTCAACTGCCCTGGAACACCGTCAAAGATAGCGTGTGTATTTAGGCCTGGGTGCACACGAGACTTTTTTAGTGCGCACTAACGCGCGTCGCAGCATATAATTACGCATAACGCGAAGACCACACGCATAACTCGCGCTACACAACGCGCGCTGAAGATGTCCGTCTTGAAAACACAAAGGCTGTTGTGCTAGAATTGACGCGACATTGGGCATCAAATGCAGCACGCATGCGCACTTGAGCGCAGGAGGATTGTGCAGCCCCGTCGACGCGCATCCTAGGTGATGATGCGCATCGACGGTACTCCGCGATCGCGATTTGCAGCACCGAGGGGGGGGCAGGCGGGCGTCGAGTGGACGCCGGTGCGCTAGCATTTTCTTTAACGCACGTACTGTGCGTTAAAGAGAAAGTCTCGTGTGCCCCTGGCCTTAGTGTGCCATGGTTGGCGTTTAGGCCTGTGTTTTGGATGGAGAGAGGTAGGAGCAAATTCCTCAAGGGATGTGAAGAGGGCAGAGTTGTAGTGGTTAGTGGCTGTGACATTGAAGTTCGATGTTGAGATCGGAAGAAGAGGATGGATAGTGGAGAGTAGCTTTGGATTCAGGGCACCAAGGTGCCTTCAAAGTTGAAGTGGAGTGGGAGTAGAAGCAGGGTTGGTGGCAGGGGAGGTTTCCAGGATAGGAGGTGGTTATCAGAAAGTCAGAGAGTTGTGTTAGAAAAGTTGGAAATAGTACAGAGGCTGGAGAAAATAAGGTCCAGGATGTTGCCAACTTGGTGGGTAGGAGAGTTAGACCACTGTGTGAAACCCAAGGTGGAGGTGTTTGAGAGGAATTTGGAGGTGTGTGTGTGGGGTTGGTAGAAGAGTCAGTGGGTATGTTAAAGTCTCCAAGGATAAGAGATGGAATATGTCAGATGAGAGAAAGTGAGGGAGCCAGGTTGAGAAATGTTCCAGAAAGGGTCAAGGAGAACCAGGGGAGAAATAGATTACCGCAATACGTAGGGTTGTGAGGAAAACATTGTAAAGCATGTTTATGAGAACATGCAGAACTATAAGTGTCATGCCCATCTGTGAGTCCCTGCTTATAGGTCTCAAAAGGTTTTGGCCATTAGAGAGAAAACCAATCTAAATGATCTTTACAGCCTACTTAGACCTTGTCAAGCAAGTATAGCTAATGCCGGTCTAAGCTTCTTGAGCAAATAGTCAACCTCTGGATAATCCTCTGGGTTTATGGAGAACAAAAACAAGTTTATGGAAACACAGATGCTAATTTACAATATAATTGATCAGGCTTGGTAATTGTTTTATGTTAAAGGTACGTAAACTGAATCTTCTAAATGAGAATGTTTTCTTTCTTTTACAGAGTGGGGTTATTGGATCCCGAACCATCTAAACAGTGCATCCAATCTGATCAAAAACCGCATAGTTGCTTGATTGCAGATTTTCAGATGTTTGCAGATGACCCGTATATTTTTAATGTCACTGCAATCAACCCTCTGGGCTCCATCACACAGCTGTTTCCTTTCATTGTGGAGAACATCAGTGAGTGAGCTACACTCCATGTTTTAATACAAAATTTTAACTAGAGAAAGTGTTTCCACATAATAGTGACTGAGGTAACTTTTGCCTTGTAACAGTTTCTGTTTGATCTCTGCAATTAAGTGCTCCTATCCATATTCCACACTTTATTTTTTTATATAACAAACAAAGCTTATGTATCACAATACATGTACACATAAAATTTAAGGTTCAGCAGAGCATGTGAGAAAGCGTGAGCAGGAGTGCAGGAGTGAGGGTTTAGTAGTGAGAGTGAGGGAGCAGGAGTGAAAATGAGGGAGCAGCTGTGAGTGAACATGGGTAAGTGAGAGCAGGAAAGAGTGGGGCTGTGTTATGAGTGTTATGTTTTGTTTATATGCAACTCTATGATTTATCTCTATGACACTTGTTTCCTGAAATGCATTTCCTGTTCTGTTCTGTGGGTTCTCTTCTAGGAACATGACTGCTGTTCACTAATGGCTTGTACTGTCATTATTATCCACATAAAACATGGTGTTAGAAGCACTTGAATCTGTGCTGCTTCTACTCATGGGACACTGAAAGCCGTCAGTCTTGCAGTGAGAGACCTTAGAGCTGACTGTGCCTCGTGTAGTGATTGCAGTCCTGTACTGAAAGCTGAGCACTGGAAGCAAGAAAACCAGTAGGGATGAGCGGTTCGGGTTCGGACAGTTCGGTGTTCGGCCCAAACTTAGCCTGTTCGGGTAGATCGCGAACTCCGAACATTTCCAGGTGTTCGGCGCATGTTCGAGTCCACAATGCATCACAATGGCCCACAATGCATTTTCCCACTGGCCTGAAGCTCGTAATTGGCTACAGCCTTGCACCTGACCACAGGTCTGGTGCAAGACAGGTTCAACAGTATGCCAATCACCGCTCAGAGTCCTGATTGGGCAAATTTTGCCCAATCAT
This sequence comes from Leptobrachium leishanense, assembly GCA_009667805.1. Classification (NCBI taxonomy): domain Eukaryota; kingdom Metazoa; phylum Chordata; class Amphibia; order Anura; family Megophryidae; genus Leptobrachium; species Leptobrachium leishanense. The sequence continues at coordinate 342,329,052 of CM019063.1, forward strand.
GGGCTCACAGAGCTAAGTCCCGCAGCACACTATATAACGTTTCCACGCGCCGATTCTGCACGTATTTCAGAGGAAATTTCAGAGGAGATTGTTGTGTGTTGTTACTGCCGGTCTGCCACGCTACTGGGGGGGTCTGGGGGGGTCTCATTTCTACAAAATATCAGGGAATTGATATGTGTGTCTTGTCACTGTGCCAGCAAGTTTTTTCGGGATCACTAATTTCTTTAAAACATTTGCGAATTGAAGTGATCGTCTGTGTCTTGTCACACAGCCAGTATCACGCAGTATTTTGGGGCTCACTAATTTCTTTAAAACATTTGTGAATTGAGGTGATCTGTGTCTTGTCACACAGCCAGTACCACGCAGTATTTTGGGGCTCACTAATTTCTACAAAATATTTGGGAATTGTTATAATCTGTGTGTTCTCACTGGCTGCCACCCATCAAGGGGTCTCACTGATTTATAAGAGGTTTCACTGCCACCCATCACAGGGTCTCACTGATTTATAAGAGGTTTCACTGCCACCCATCACAGAGTCTCACTGATTTATAGGAGGTTTCAATGCCGCCCATCAAGGGGTCTCACTGATTTATAGGAGGTTTCACTGCCACCCATCAAAGGGTCTCACTGATTTATAAGAGATTTCACTGCCACCCATCAAGGGGTCTCACTGATTTATAGGAGGTTTCACTGCCACCCATCAAGGGGTCTCACTGAGTTATAGGAGGTTTCACTGCCACCCATCAAAGGGTCTCACTGATTTATAAGAGGTTTCACTGCCACCCAAAGGGTCTCACTGATTTATAAGAGGTTTCACTGCCACCCATCAAAGGGTCTCACTGATTTATACCAGAGTTCTGTAAATCGTTAATCTTTATACCAGAGTTGAATCAGAGTTCTGTATATATTTAATCTATATATCACTCACCATGTCTGAAAGAACAAAAAGGACAGGCAGACGCTCCCAGACAAAGATAAGAGGGCAAGCAGCCCCTGTGTCGGGAGGCTGTGCCTCTGGTCATGGTGGACGTGGTGCATCCTCTGCAGGGGCACGCTTGTCCTTTATAACTGGTGCTGGCCGTCTTCTTAGCCTGCAGCAACATACAGAGGATTTGGTGGATTGGCTAGCCAGGCCATCCTCATCCTCCGAGTCCTCTGCCAGCCAGGCTTCTAGTGCTTTACAGTCCACCTCAGCTGCCAAAGCATCTAATACAGCCTCCATGTCCACAGCTACTCCTGCGTAGCCTCGCTATCACACACGGAGGAGTCAGCTGAATTGTTTGACTACAATGACAGTGACATGCTGCTTGAGGATGTGCAGCAACTACAGTGCTCTGATTCAATCTCTGAGGTTGAGCAAGGGAGTATAATCAACCTAGAGGAAGGGGGTGCCAGCGATGACACACAAATAACTGGCACTCATGTTGCCCCAGCAGCTGCAGCATACTGCCAAGTTGGCTCCAGTGACGAGGAGATAGGGGGTGAAGATGACATTGATGATGAGGTCACTGAGGTCACTGACTCCACCTGGGTGCCAGATCGAACTGAGAAATCAAGTGAGGAGGAGGAGGAGGAGGCACAGCAAACACGAGGCACAACATCCTCTGTGACCAACCGTAGCACTAGCCAGTCCAAGGCATCAGATGTCAGAGCTGCTCCGGTGCAGAGCGCTATTGTCTCAAAGAACACATGCAGGAACTCTGCTGTTTGGGAGTTCTTTAAGAAATGTGCAGCAGACCCCACCGTTGCTATTTGTAATCTATGTCAGAGGAGGCTGAAGCGTGGGATAAACACCGGACACTTGGGTACCATGTGCTTGAGGTGACATATGACCACCCGCCACGCATCGTTGGTGCAAAACTTTGCGTAGGTCCTCCTCCTCCTCATCTGTCTCTACCCCCACTGTATGTCCTGCCTTTGTCATTGCCCACAACCTCCACTGACAGGGATGATGCTACAGTAATGGATGTACCAGGTCCTTCCTCACAATGTGACATCCTCCCAGCAGCTGAAGATTTACGCAGTCAGATTACGTTGCCGCAGCTGCTGCAGCATAAGAAAAAAAAGTCCCAAGCACAGCGTCTAAATGCCAGCTTAGCAAAATTACTCGCATTGCAGATGCTGCCTTTCCAGCTGGTGGACTCTGCTCCCTTCCGTGAATTTGCTGAATGTGCTGTACCACAGTGGCAGGTTCCAAAACGCCATTACTTTTCACGCAAGGCCATTCCAGCACTATACCAGCACCTGGAAGACAATGTTATCCAGTCATTGGGAAAGGCAGTCAGCAACAAGGTGCATGTGACTTTAGACACGTGGTCCAGCAAGCATGGACAGGGTCGTTACATTTCCTTCACGGCACACTGGGTAACTCGGATTACAGCTGGGAGGGATCCAAGATGGGACTCTGTGCTGGAGCTTGTTCATCCACCACGCCTCCAGAAAGCTGCTTGTATGAGGTCTGTCTGCTCCACCACCACCACCTCTCCCTCTTCCTCCTCCTCCTTCTCTGTCTCTGGCGAAGAGGCAGTTAAACCGACGCCTGACAGGGTCTACGCAATGGCTCAAGCAAAAAGAAGCCATACTGTGCTTGAGCTGGTTTGTTTAGGAGACAGGAGCCACACCGGGCCAGAAATTCTGTCAGCTCTGCAGGGCCAGGTGCAGAGATGGTTAACACCACGCCAGCTTGAGCTGGGAATGATCGTCTGTGATAATGGCAGCAACCTTCTCTCCGCCCTACGCAAGGGTAAATTGACGCATGTACCATGCCTAGCACACGTCCTAAATTTAGTGGTACAGCGTTTCCTAACCAAGTACCCAGGGCTGCCAGAGCTTCTCATCCAGGCCAGAAAAGTCTGCAGCCACTTCAGACGGTCATTCCCAGCAAGCGTTCGCCTGGCAGAAATTCAAAGAGAATTCCACCTTCCCACAAACCGTCTGATCTGTGACATGCCCACCAGGTGGAACTTGACATTAGCAATGCTGCAGCGTCTGCACAAGCAGCAGAGGGCCATCAACGAGTACCTGTGTGAGTATGGCACAAGAACAGGTTCAGGTCAACTTGGTTTATTTCCCCCCCCGCAGTGGCTGATGATCAAGGATGCATGCACTGTACTGTCACCATTTGAGGAGACAAGGAGGATGGTGAGCAGGGACAGTGCATGCATCAGTGACACAATTCCTTTAGTGTTCCTGCTGGAGCACACTCTGGGGAATTATAGATGTGGCTCTAGAGGCAGAGCAGCGGAAGGAAGATGAGGCCTTCCCTAGCTCTCAAGGCCCCAGTCTTTCCGCAGACAGCATTCCAGCGGGTCCTACTCAGATCAGACAGGAGGAGGAAGGAGGAGGAATATTTAAGTAGTGGGGGCATTGAAGGTGGGGATTCCTCAAGAGAGGGTTTCGTGTGCCCAGAAACAGAAGGGCTAGTGCGTGGCTGGGAGGAGGAAGTGCACGATACGGTCATCCTCATTGACCAGGAAGACTCGGAAGCTAATGCCACCTCCAACCTACCTAATAATGCAAAGCCTGCTAAAGGACCCCAGGATTCGTGCTATCTAGGAGAGGGATCATTACTGGTTGGCAACCCTTCTTGATCCACGATACAAGGGTAAAGTTGCTTAGCTCATCCTGCCCACACAGAGGGAACACAGGATGAAAAAACTTGAGGACGCTCTAAAGCGACACTTGTGTAACACCTTTCCAGGCACTGGTAGATTACCAAGTGCTGACACAAGTGCTTCTGAGGCTGCGGATGATCAGAGGAATAGTAGTGAAGGCCAGGGCCGCTTGACTGATGCATTTTTTAATTTTTTTAGTCCACGACGCCCAGGGACGTCAAATGTAGGCACCCATTGCCAGCGTCTTCACCATATGGTGCAGGACTACCTAGGGGCAAGGGCAGACCTGGATACCTTTCCAGCAGATGATCCACTGGCTTACTGGGTGTTGAGATTGGATCACTGGCCAGAACCTAGCCAATATGCTATGCAGCTACTAGGTTGCCCTTCATCCAGCGTGCTTTCTGAAAGGACGTTCAGTACCGCTGGAGGTTTTGTCACAGACAAAAGAGTGCATCTGTCCACCGACTCTGTAGACCGGCTGACATTTATAAAAATGAATCAGTCCTGGATCAGCAGCTATCAATCCCCTGATGCTGACATAACGGAATAGATCGGGGATGTCTTCTGCATTCACAAAACCTCCAGCACTGAACTCTTCCACAATACCACAAAAGGGTTACGGTATGAATGCACTTGCTGCCATGAAAGGCGCAATATTTGGCTGCACTGACGCCTGTGCCAGATTTATATATCATTTACATTTTTTAGACCGCAGGGTCCAACCCTGCACTCTTCCACAATACCACAAAAGGGTTACGGTGTGAAGGCACTAGCTGCCATGAAAGGCACAATATCTGGGTGCACTGACGCCTTGACCAGAATCATATCTTTTTATTATAGGACCACATGGTCCACCCCTGCATTCTTCCACAATACTACAGAGGGGTTACTGTATGATGATAATTGCTGGCCTGGCAGTCTGGCACCAAAGGCACAATATCTGGGTGCACTGACGCCTTGACCAGAATCATATCTTTTTAACATAGGACCGCAAGGTTCACCCCTGTATTCTTCCACAATACCACAGAGGGGTTACTGTATGATAGTACTTGCAGGCCTGGCACCAAAAGCACAATATTTGGGTGCACTGCCACTGACGCCTGTATCAGATTCATATCCTCAGAGGGGTTACGGTGTGACGGCACTGTTGGGGACGCTAAAGGACCAATTTTGAAGCACCTATTGTTACTTTCATCCAAAGCCTGCATAAGTTTCACAATAATTTAGCCAAAAAAAAATCAGTAAACTTTTTCTGCGTGTCTGAAAATGTCTCCTCTTTTCATACAGACTGCCGCCCCAAGCAGTTGTTTATGGATAGATTAAAGGAAAAGCATTTACCATCATTTGAAACGTTATTTTTTTGTTTTTAAGTGTTTGTATACATCCTACAAATCCGCCACTTCACGGGCAGGTTATGGGGACCTCCTAGGCACGATATTTGAAGGAATTTTTCGTTTTTATTTTTAACCCTTATTTCATGGAATACTCACTGTCCCTTTAAAAACGTATTTTTTTAAACTTTTTGTCCTTATTTCCTGTCCCCCAGGGCACTACCCGGACCCCCATACACCTTTTATGGCAAATATGTAGCATCTATGCCCTCTTGGAGGGCACTCTAAAAACCGAATTTTCAGCCCCATTGACTTGCATGGGGTTCGGGTTCGGACCCGAACATTTGGAAAAATTCAGGTTCGGGCCCGAACCGAACTCGGGGGGTGTTCGGCTAATCCCTAAAAACCAGCATCATGGCAGCTGCACACAGCATTCCACTACCTGAGACAATGAGGGTGAGTGGGAATTGCAGCAGTAACTGGGATAACTTCAGAGCTGAGTTTGAGGATTACTCACTAGCAACAGGATTACTTGAGAAGTCTGCAGCAGTGCAAGCAGCTACACTGAGGAGAGTGATGGGCAGTGAATGCCTTCATGTTTACAAGCATAATCTGAACCTCACAGAGGAGCAGATGAGTGACACTAAAGCCATTTTGGATGCATTAGAAGTTGTTTTCAGACCCTCTAAAAATGTCATATATGAAAGATATATATTTGGCTGCTGCAAGCAAGAAGAAAGTGAAACAATAGATAACTTTGTCACACGACTAAGAGAAAAAGCTGCAAGCTGTGAGTATGGGTCTCTGAGAGATGAACTTATTCGTGACAAAATAGTTCTAGGTATCACTAGTGAAAGTACACGTCGGCGCCTATTAAGAGAACATGATTTAAATCTACAAGCAGCAATTGTGATATGTCATACTGCAGAGTTTACTGACAAACATATGAGAGCTATGGAGCAGGATAAGCAGACTGACAGTATTAATGCAGCCTCCAAGCAACAGCCAAGCTTGAAGAACCACCAGCACCAGCACAAAAAAAATCACCTCCGCAACTCACCTGGGAGCACGCTTACATCATGCAAGTACTGTGGCAATGTGCATATACGAGATAAAAGGACAGTGTCCTGCATATGGGAAAAGCTGTAGAGCATGTGGTAGATTAAATCATTTTGCTGCAGTGTGTTTGTCTAGTAAAAGAGGAGCAAGGAACCTGCACACAATTGAACACAGGTCAGATCTTGAGGATGCACACTTGCTTAGCACTGATGTGGTTTACACGAAGGAATGCATTGGTGCTGTACAATCTAAAGGACAAAAATGGTTTGTAAATCGCATACTAAATAATATATGCCAACCCTGCCAGTTGGACTCGGGTGCAACATGTAATGTCATGAGTTTAAAAGACAAAATGAAACTGGCACCTAGGGAACCTCTTCAGCCTAGTGGCACCAAATTGAAGTTATATTCAGAGGAGCTAATGGAATCATTGGGACGTTTCCGAACAGAATGCTGCATACGTGGACATATGCGCAAACTTGAATTTGAGATTGTGGAGGCCGATCAGAAACCGCTACTGTCTGGTTCAACATGTGAGCACCTTGGTCTGACGCAGTTCACCAATCCTGCTGAGCTCCATAATGTCGATAATCTGTATGCGAAATCCTTGACTAGGCCACTGACAAAGCAGCAAATCCTCAAAGTCTATAGTGAGGTGTTTGATGGCCCCATAATATCTGTTCCAGGAGAGGTTCACTTTGAACTTGACCCTACCATTCCACCAGTACAATGTGCACCACGCAATGTGCCAGTAGCCATTAAACCGCAGGTCAAAGCGCAACTGGATAAGTATGAAGCTGAAGGGCATCTTATTTCGGTATCAGAGCCTATGGATTGGATAAGCAACATGGTAGTTATTAGGAAGCCTGAGAAGATCAGAATTTGCATCGATCCAAAGTTTTTGAATATGGCCCTGAGACAGTCACACTACTTAATGCCGACAATTGATGATGTTTTGCACAAACTACCCAAAGCACAGGTTTTTACCCTTGTTGATGCTAGAGATGCCTTTTTGCAGTGCAAACTAGATGAAAAGAGTAGCTACATGACCACATTCTGGACTCCTTGGGGCAGAAAAAGATGTCTCAAACTGCCATTTGGAGTCTTTGTAGTACCGGAGGTATATCAGCGAAAGCAGCATGAACTATTATGTGGGCTCCATGGAATTGAGCCAATAACCGATGACATTCTCATAGTTGGCTGCGGTGATACAGATGAAGAAGCTGCACATGACCATGATGAGAAGCTACTACCACTACTGGATCGTTGCAGGCAGATGAGGCTGAGACTCAGCGTAAAGAAATTGCAGTTCAAGGTACAAGAAGTCCATTTTCATGGACATATCCTGTCCTCACAAGGCTTAAAAGCAGATCCTGATAAGATTAGAGCCATTGTGGACATGCCACAGCCTGCCGATGCCAAAGCATTACAGCGTTTTATTGGCTTTGTCAGTGTAGCGCATATCTAGCTAAATTCATGCCACACCTGTCTGAGGTGTGTGAGCCATTAAGAAGACTTCTGGATAAGGATGTTGTGTGGCACTGGCTTCCCAAACATGACCAGGCAGTGGAGAAAATAAAACAATTGGTCACTGCCGCTCCTGTGTTGAAATATTATGATGTCACAAAGCCTGTTACAATACAAAGTGATTCAAGCAAAAATGGCCTAGGATGTTGTCTACTGCACGAGGAGCAGCCAGTTGCATATGCGTCCAGAGCTCTTTCATCAGCCGAGCAAAATTATGCTCAAATTGAAAAAAAATGTTTAAGTATTGTGTTTGCCTGTCAGCGCTTCTGTCACGGTTCCCGGATCCCACCACGCAGTACTTAACGCCCAACACTCCACAGAGCCCAAAAGCTACCAACAGAGTAGCCGTGAAGAATCCCTAACTGTCTGGTCCTTAGAATTGGCCAGGTAAACTTGCTAGACAGAAAAGGGTTAAGCAAAAGACAATGTTGTAATACAAAACCAGGTTAGCAACACGGAGGGTAGTCAGACGAGCCAGAACCAGGAATATAGAGTAAAGAATAGTCAAATGGAATAGCCGGGTCGATATCAGTGCAGAAGCGTAGTACAAGAAAATAGTCTAGGGCAACGGAAGGCAGAATAGTCAGAAAACAAGCAGCAGTCAATAACAGGTTACATCACAATAGCACTCAGGTATGGATAACCACGATCTGAGAAGTAACTGAGGGTTTTTAAAGACCTTCACCAGACCGCGCCCCCCACTCAAGCCACGCCTCATGTAGCCACCTCCCTGGCTGTCTCCATTTAAACCGGGCGTTGGTCAGCGAGCAGCATCAGACGTGCTGCCCTCAAGCACACAGGAGAGGCTGGAAGCCCCCAACGTTACAGCTTCCATCACTATCTTTATGGCCGGGACACAATCACAGCTGAAACAGATCATAAACCACTAATAGCCATATTTAAGAAGCCCCTTTTGTATGCGTCCAAACATTTGCAGAGCATGATGTTTACATTGCAGCATTACAACCTCAATGTTGTCTACAAGCCAGGAAGTGAAATGTACATCAGTGATATCCTGAGCAGAGCTACTACGAATCATGTGACACCCAGAAGTGAGCATGAACATCATACAGTTTGTTTCCTGCAGCAGGAACAGCTTTTCTTTGCTGAAGTCAATCTTAACGTCACATATCAGCGGCTACATCAGCTTCAACAGTACACAGACCGAGATGAAACTTTACAAGCGCTGAAGTCTATTGTTCTAAGTGGGTGGCCTGATGACAAGGATGCAGCACCTGCAATTGTGAAGGAATATTGGTCTTTCAGAGATGAGATCAGAGTACAAAATGGCATCTTGTACAAAGGCCCAAGAGTTATAGTGCCAAGGTCACTGAGAGCAGAAATTTTATTACGCATTCACTCAAGTCACATCGGGGGGTGAAGTGTGCTACAGACAAGCTACCTGTCAGGATCCCTGGCTGTAACCATCCTGGAACCCCCCTGGTGGTGAACTTCAGGTTCTGCTCCGGCCTTGCAACCAGCAAAGCAATGTAAACAGTTAAACACCAAACACGTCACACACACCAGAAATAAAGGCACCACGCCCCAGCCAGACCTTTGCTGGTTCATACAGCTCATGTCCTGAGAGAGTGAGGTGCTGTTACTCACTGCTCTGCTTTACCAATCTGTCTCTGTTATTCCTGGTTCCTGTGATTTGTTTCCACCACGCTTCCCACCATCCTGCAGAATTCATCTGGTCATTTCCCATATTGCATCCCCTTCCCAACCATACCCACCTGGTTATCCGTGCAGGAGACTATACTGGGTTCATACCCCCCACATCCCGGTGCCCCCGGTGCCACCCTGGTACCCTGGGCCTGACAGAATGAACCAGCCACAACTAAATGGACCCGCAGTCCTGCAATCAACCCTGCTATGTCTCCAGGAGGTGCTGAAAAGCCTTGCTGCGATGGTGGAGTGGTTGCTGTGCAATCTACAGGGAGACTCCCCTAAGGAGCGTATACCTTCAGGCAGCAGGTACAGATAACCATTGTCCCCTGAAGAATGTGCCAGGAGACTGGCAGACCATCTCTGCCTGTATTGCGGGGCAAGATCGCATTGGATATCAAATTGCCCAGAAAAAAACCCAGATCTGCGGTTGTCAAACCAGCACCAGCTCCAGTTTCTAAGCCTGCTACAACTCCCAAGCACACTCAGGTGCGTAGACCTCTGAAGCAGCCCCAGCCTTCCAGGCCTGCTACAGCCACTGTGTCTTCGCCTGCTCCAGAAAGACCTGCTGTATGAGTGTGTGCATGAGAGACTACACCCAGAAAACCTCCTGTGCCAAAGAGGTCTCCAAAACCTGCACCCCCACCTAAACCTGCACCTAGAAAACCTCCGGTACCCAGACCCACTCCTAGGAGAGCTGTACCCCAAACTACGGCATCGCCGAAGTCCAGCTCTGAAGAGTCTGACAGCTCCATGGATATGGAGGACTCCATACCCTTGCCCAGGGAGCCCGAGCTTGATCCAGTTCCTCCTATGGACTTTGAAAATATACCGGTGGAGCCAGAACCTCCACTCCCTATGGAGGTTATGTGTATACATAGTCCAGGTGCAACCACAACTCCCACCACTCTCAGCCAGCACGATCCTGACATCCATGGAGTTGAAGGTACTGGTTACGACTCTGTGTGATTTCTTGCCGTTTGGCCGCCTCTCCTCTGATTATTTGGACCTAGAGCAGGTACCAAGGGGTACCCCCTGGGACAGTTTACCTACCAAGGAGGAAGGGTTGGAGGCTGCCACCACCTCACCCCATATGAGAACATGGAGCAACCTCGATACACCCGGTGAGGCTTCTGATCATGAGTGGGACACCGCTGAAGAGGACTATATGCCTACCTGTGTGTCTACCGATACAAGATATGACATGCCCAGCAGACCAATAATTGCTGCGACTTTGGAACCTGCAATCCATGGAGATTCAGACGATGACTGGGAGACAGATGACTCTGAAGCTATAGGCCTGCCACAAACCGCACGGCGCAGCAAAGGGCCACCTGGTCAACAATGTGGTTACGTGGGCACCCTCATTCCTGATGAATCAGCTAAGAGAAAAGAGCGTAACCCCAAGATCCCTAAAGAATCTGATGTAGACTTTATTTTATCCCGTGATTGCTTTTCACCCATTGTGATGCCGAAGACGCTGAAGAGAGAATGCCATCTGGGTACATGGGTACTCGCACTCCTGACATGTCTGCTGGCTGTAAGAAATCTAAATCCAGAGCACGGAGACAACAGAGGAAGAACCGTCTCCAGGCCGGTGTTACAGACCTCTCCGTTGGAGTGACCCAGGACCTCCCACAGGCTACATCTACCCTGATGCCATCTGCCTATGTTGGCACGAAGTTCCCTGGTGACCCTGCCTCCTACCAGTGTCCCTCTGTTTCCAGGAGCCTACGAGGTCATGGCACTTGTATACATCCAGAACCCCCACCTGAAGACCCAGGCGGTTACACTGTGCAGGGAACTATTATTATACCTGCCCTGGACCCTGTATCAGGAAGATGGACGCTGCAACATGTCCACTGAAGCCAGCTGGTGCCAGTCTCCTGCCCACTGAGGTCCAGCTACAGCCAGTTTCTTGGTCACCCAGAGTGTGCCCGTGAAGGGGAGGGTACCGTCAGGATCCCTGGCTGTAACCATCCTGGAACCCCCCCCCCCCCCCGTGGTGAACTTCAGGTTCTGCTCCTGCCTTGCAACCAGCAAAGCAATGTAAACAGTTAAACACCAAACACGTCACAAACACCAGAAATAAAGGCACCACGCCCCAGCCAGACCTTTGCTGGTTCATACAGCTCATGTCCTGAGAGAGTGAGGTGCTGTTACTCACTGCTCTGCTTTACCAATCTGTCTCTGTTATTCCTGGTTCCTGCGATTTGTTTCCACCACGCTTCCCACCATCCTGTAGAATTCATCTGGTCAGTTCCCATATTGCATCCCCTTCCCAACCATACCCACCTGGTTATCCGTGCAGGAGACTATACTGGGTTCATACCCCCCACATCCCGGTGCCACCGGTGCCACCCTGGTACCCTGGGCCTGACACTCGCGATACGCTTTACTGGCCTAATATGCAAGGTGAAATCAAAGATTTTGTCAGCAATTGTCCCACTTGCAATGAATTTGCACACTTGCAACAAAAAGAGACCATGATGTCACATGAGATACCTAAACGTCCTTGGCAGATTGTCAGTATGGACTTATTCAACTATGCGGGAAACGAGTATCTGATATTAGTTGATCATTACTCAGACTTCTGGGAAATTGAACTGCTTCCTGACTTATCCACTGAAACTACAGTTAAGGGGTGCAAGGCACAGTTTGCACGTCATGGCCAACCAGATAAAGTGATTTCTGATAATGGCCCTCAGTTCTCCAGCTTACAATTCAGAAAATTTGCCTTTGAATGGGAGTTTGAGCATGTATCTTCCTCACCACGTCCACAGGCTAACGGCAAAGCTGAATCTGCAGTGAAGATTGTAAAAATTTTTGCAAGAAAGCACAAAGTGATGGTAAGAACAGTGAAAGGCCATCTTACACTGGAGGAACACTCCAACTGTGGGCGTGGTCTCCACAGAGACTGGTGTCACGAAGATTAAAGACTTCCTTACCTGTGGCCAACAAGCTACTTGAACCCTCTGTGATACAAGGGGTACCGCCGGAAAAGTTACGGCTTAAGAGGCAAGTGTTCAAGGCACAATATGACACATCTGCAAGAGATTTGCCTGAATTGAATATTGGGGAACGAATCCATATGAAACCACTGCCTGAAGATCGAACAAGTTGTTGGAGAATGGGTACTTGTACGCAAAAGGTTGCACCACGCTCTTATCTTGTGGACATTGATGGAACTCTCTATCGTCGCAATCGTGTGGATCTGCGTGTGGCCGAAAAGCCTGATTCACATTATCCAGTTGTCAGGCCAGACTCGCCTGGTACTGCAAAGGCAAATTCACCAATTGGCAGTAAGGAATGTACAGAAATTATGCCACAGACTAATTCTACTGACAGTCCGGAGCAAGCGGATATATCGGATGGGAGTGAAGGGCAGAGCATGCCAGTAAGTGGTGAGAAGAGCCCAGTAACCTCCGAGAGGGCTGAGAAACTCTTTATACAACGAGGGCCAGTCTTCACCCGCAGTGGTAGACATTCACAACCACTCAAAAGACTTAACCTGTAAATATGTTATTACAAGGATTCATCTAAATTTCACTATTCATTTATCAATATTAAGAGGGAGATGTTATGAGTTTTATGTTTTGTTTATATGCAACTCTATGATTTATCTCTATGGCACTTGTTTCTTGTTTCCTGTGATGCGTTTCCTGTTCTGTTCTGTGGGTTCTCTTCTAGGAACATGACTGCTGTTCACTAATGGCTTGTACTGTCATTATTATCCAAATAAAACAGGTAGCTCTAGCTTGCATTTCTTGCTGTTATCTTCTCTCAGGGCTTGTGTGCATGTCTCACTAATTTCTCCATTGTGCATGGGGATTGGAAGTATGGGGGAGAAGCACAGCAATTGAAACTGCTTTGCAGCATGGCCATGGCATCTTGGCATGTTTGCCACAACTGCGGGCAGTATGAGGACACAATAAACAGTATTCTATGGATACCGGAATAGTGGCTTGAGCCGTTTAGTTAATGGCTGGAGCTGTTATGTATAATCCATTATCTTACTGGTAGGGTCATAATAGAGCCCCATACCTTTTGTCTTTGCTATTCTAATATATATCAACTCTGGAGATTGTATATAGGACTTTTCATGCACATTTGTTTTGCATTTATTTTCTGTGAATCAAAAAACAGTTCGTCCAGACCCACCTGAGAATGTCACACTGTCCCAGATGGTTGGAGAAAGGAAGAAATTACGGTTACACTGGTCACCCCCACAGTCCTGGCCTCTTCCAGAAGAATTCCCTCTGAAATACATGATCCGTTACAAAAGAGCAGGAGCAAAACATTATAGAAAGGTGAGATACAAATTATGTTTTTTTTTCCTCTTTATTACAATACTCATTGTCACTGCCACTCTCTGGGCCCTATTACATTCTACGCGCAAACGTTTGCGCCGGCGAAAAAAAGCATTAACGCGAGGGGTAAAACCCTTTGCGCAGAACGTCTTATTACAATGTCAGCGCAACAAACGCGCGTATACGTCTACCGCGTGTGAACCTGCGCAAGCGTACTGTACGCGTCCTATACTTAACATTGTGAGCGCAAACGTGTTTGTGCGCTGGTATGTGGATGGTATTACAATCTATGCGCAGTTTGTAACGCACAGACTTTGCGCGCATAATTTTAGCAACTCCTAAAAGCTGGTGTTAATGGCAAATCTGAACGACCAGGCCGAACCCAAATACACCAGCCCAAAAAAAAAATGCTGCAAAGTATAGTTACACATACCAAACCAAGAAAATTTAGAAGTTGTGTCTGCATTTTTTATTGCTGCAGCATATATACTCAGATTGACTTTGACAGGCGCAAAAACGTAACGTGAGACAATTGTGGTTCTTAATTCTGATTGGCTGAATCGCGTGAAAAAACAGTCCGCACACTGATTTCTGCGCGCAACGTTGCTGCGCGCGTGTTTTTGCGCGTCCGTTTTACTCGCGTTAGTAATCGGATGAAAAAATGTGCGAGGATTGTAATACCAGCGGTGATTCACACACGTTAACGTTTAACGCTTGGCGCAAAAACTCACGCGCTGCGCAAGCGTTTTAACACAAAGATTGTATTAGGGCCCTCTGTGTCTGAAACTAGAATGAGAAAAAGAAGGTCAATCAAGAAGCAGCATAATATGTACAGCCATAGATCATTGCAAAGTAGGTCATATACATTTGAACCATATCTTTTATGTGTATCAAGAACTGAATGAGACAAGTGAGGATTTCATCAGAAGAATTATGGTGTTTACTCAACTGGTAGTTAGGTAAAGCAAATGGGTCATCTGAGTATGACCAATTCTAGAATATCTTTGAGAAAAGAAAAACTAGGAAGTTAATTTTGAGAAGGAAGATAACAGAATGGGCTGTGAGCAAAAGTTTAAAATGAGTAGAAGAAAAAGAGGGGAAAATGGGGGGGCTGAGCAGGAGTATATGGTAAGGAGGTGGTTTAAGGGAAAGACCTGATGTGGCCATAAACATCCAATGCCACCAGGTTTCCGTTTTTTCCTTGTATAATTCTGAGCCACAATGCGTGCCTCCTGATGTCCTCCTGATAACACTAGACTTGTGCACCGATTTTTTTTTTCGGTTCGGTTCGTTCGTATTTTTGTAAATTTTCGTTTCGGCCGATTTCCGTTTCGGTTCGTTTCGTTTTCGTTTCGTTTTTCGTATCGACTTTTTCGTAATTTCGGAAATTTTCATGTTTTTCGGAACATCTGTTCTCCTCGTTTCAAAGTGTCTATTCGTTTTGACATAAACTAATGGTTTTTCGGATCCGATATTTCTGTCGATACGATAATTCTGTCGATACGATAATTCTGTCGATACGATAATTCTGCCATTGAGATTTGTCATGTTTTACAAGAAGGATACATTGAGATTTGTCATGTTTTACAAGAAGGATACATTGAGATTTCTCTGGTTTCACAAGAAGGATACATTGAGATTTCTCTGGTTTTCCAGGAAGGATACATTGAGATTTCTCATGTTTTACAAGAAGAATGAATGATACAAAATTACAGAATCAGCGATATAACCAAAAAATATGTTGTCTGAAATTACTGAAATGGAACCGAAATCAGGAATGGAGCCGAAATTACGAATGGAACAAAATGATTTTCGATTTTACACATTTCTAGTCCATTCGAAAATTCCGAACAAGTTTTCGGATCTGAAAATTTTCGTAAAATCGTCCGAATCCGAATGCACGAATCGGGAAATTTCGTGAAAATTCCGAAGTTACGAAACCCGAAACGCACATCCCTAGATAACACCAGTGGTACTAAACACCTTGGTGTTATCAGCTGCAGGAATTCATAGCACTCCATGGAGACAGACATGGACTAGCACGAGTGAGATACACACTATATGTTGAGCATTTTTAAAACAGTTTTTATTTGCCACAGAAAATGATGGAAGAAGGTGGTCAATAATATGGAGTGCTCTTTCTTGGTGTGTAATGTCTTAGATGCACCAGCATAGTTTTGAGGTTGAGTGCAACCTTTTGCTGTTTTGTGTGTGTGTATATATATATCTTTTTTTCAGGGGGTACTCGCCGGTACTCAGTACCGGCACCTCATCACCAGCCCAATCTAACAGGAGAGAGCATGATGCTCCTGCCTCCTCCTGCAGTGGCAGGCAGAGAATCGGAAGCGCTCGGCAGCTGATATTGCTCCTGAACGCTTCCGATTGTCAGTGTATATAGGGACCGATAACCCCCCTCTTCTCCCAGTAAGTCACAAGGGAGGGCTGGTTAAATAAAATTTAACCTGTTTCTTCTGTGCCCCAGCTCTGGCAGATGTGTGTAAACATGCTGCACCCCCCCTCTCTGCAGCCACTGGAACTTTGAACAGCATGGGGAGGGGAGGTGCAGCATATTTACGCACATCTGTCAGAGCTGCGGATTGTCAGGCAAGCTGTGTGATCAGGGGAGCTGGCACTGTAAGGCGGTACAGGTGGCCGCCTAAGAGCGCAAGACCAGGAGGGGGTGCAAAAAAATTATTTGAATCCCTGGTCACTTGCCTTGACAGGGACCCAAATTTTTGAACTATCTGCCTGGTGTTGTGTCCCTGCTGCTCCTCCTCTAAGATGCAGCCAGTGCCCAGCGAGCTGCATTGTATCTGCCAGGTCAGAGAGCAGACTCCCACACGGTGCTGGATACGGAAGCCTGCACTCTCTCTCCTCCTGGTTCCTTCCTCCTTGCTGGTGCCTGGCCCCCTCTGATGATGTCAAGAGGAGGGCATGCCAAAGAAGTCTACACTGCTGCCTTACCCCCAGCAGTTCCAGACAGTGTGTGGTGCACCATAGAAGGTGGAAATTTAAGTCCTGGCTGCATTGCTCTGCAGGGACTCCGTGACCGGCAGGCCTCAGAACAAAGAAAAAAAACTGCTGCTGCTTCCACATACACTTCAAAAAAGCATTTAAAAATACCAGCTCTGGTAACACAGGTATGTTCACCTGCTTGGTGGATAGTGGAGTTTCATTGCTGTGGAGCTATACACACTACGCATTACTGTGAGTTTCATTGCTGTGGTGCTCGCAAATGCTAGGGGATTGTCCACTCAGTGCCAGCGTTGTAAAAAAAACAAAAAACTGCTAACTGAACTGCAATACAGACTTTTCTTGCAACAGAGGCACTTAGTGGATAACCCCAATAGGGTTACAACAATAGCTGTAGTTCATTTAAAGGAACACAGTATTAAAAAATATGGTTCCCTTTTAAGTGAGCTACAACTGTTGTTTATTATTTTATTGTTGAAAATAGTCATAATAATCAGTTTTTTCCTGGGTGTTTTTCTCTAGAAAAAAAGGACTGTGCATATACATATATATTATGTATAAATATATATCATTAATCACAGTGCCTCCAATACCAATGGTGTAATTAGGTTATTAATTCTTAATTTAAGGGGAAATAACCAATCAATGAATGTACGTCTTAACAAATATGAAGCGCGTTGTCCTGAGTTCTTTTGAGGCTATGTAGATATTTTTAGACACAATAAAATCATTTAAAATGATACGATACTACGTAACAGTAAAACAAATCAATTAAGGATTTATTCAGACCATCAAGTCCCGTACACTCAAATGTTGTCAACTGGTCAGCAAGATACAATTTTAAAAGTAAATATAGGCAGCGATTAGTAGCAATACTCCGACAAGCAATAATCTAATGGACAAACAGTTTAAATTTATAGACCACACCACACATATGTACGAATCAATTATTCTTAAACACAAAGTTCTTTTCCACCATCATAAGCTCTCGCATTATAAAACAACCCTTAACCTGGCTAAAACACTCAGTTAGCGGGGCATCACCTACAGCACAATTTGGTATTGTGGTGGGGGCCGATTCACTGAATGAAGCTTTCTTCAGGGAGACACATAACACACTCTTGATAGGTCAACTATCCCTTCCACAAATTAAAGCACCAATACACGGCTTACAATATTATTTACCACAGTTACTCTGGAACACATATGATGTACCAAGCAATAAAACCTTTATATTTAATCACTTGCAATATACTCAGCAATTCATTCAGCATGAGTTAACAAAAAAAACTTCCTATTGACTTATATAGTATCACATGTATTGTACATGAAAACACATTCAATAGTAGTAGTAGTAATTAAGTTATGTTCGTTTACACTAATTGGGGCTGGTGGTAACTTGATATATGATAACTATTTCTCAATTCCAGCTTATCTCACTACAGGGACAAGTACTATCCTTAAATGTCCAAACACAGAAGTCTTGGAATTAAAGAAAATAGACTAAATGATGGGGAGCAACAGTGCTGCCCTTTAAAAGTTTCTTCCTTAGAATTAAGCTGCAGTAGGAACTGAAGGTTTCTAATGTTAGGCATCAACAGCTAATTTATTTATTTATTTTCCTTTTAATAGGTGATGGGAAAAAAAGCAGTAACATTGCATTTAGAAAATAGATATCAAGCTAAAATTATTCATTTATACTTTACCCTTTGGTAGTGAATGTAGAGACTGGTGTAAGAACATTCATGGGTGGGTCTGATGGAATCTTTTGGTGGCTCTGGTGGTATCTCTCCCTTTGTCTAAAACTCACCCCCTTTTATGTTCCAAATTTCCTTATCTAAGGACTGACCTACAGGGGTGTAGCTTGACAATATCTTTTACATGTGGTTGGTGGATAGTTTTAATCATTACCCCTATATTTAACTAGGTGTTCCTGGCACCTGTCCAGCAGAGGTCTCCCTAAAATCAACTTTGGAGTTTCTCAGATCTTAGAGACCAAAATTCTAAAGGAATTCATTAATATATATGACCAAACAATAACCAACAGATTTTTATCTGTTCGTTTATCGTCAATGGTTTGTGGTCATTTCATAATTTATACAGGTATTTCATGTGGCATCTACCAATATTTATTTATAAAGGATTTTACCAGGAAGGACACATCGAGATTTCTCTCATTTTCAAGAACATTGTATTACTGTAACAATTGTAACAATTCAAAGTAATAAAGTGCATTTTAAAAAAAACCAAACAGCACAAATATACATATTAACAGAAAATAAATATATTCACTATGTTACATGTTTACAGTTGCATTCTGTATTGAGGTATGTTAATAGAGAGCTCTTAAGTGACTTTAGACTGGGGGAAGATTTGATGGCGTCTGGGAGGTTATTCCATATTTGCGGTGCTCTGTAGGAAAATGAGGAATGAGACACTTTCTTTTTGTATTGTGGTATTGCAGATAAGGTGCTGGACCTGGATCGGAGGTTATAGGATGAGGGAACTGCTGGGGAAAGCAGTCTATTCAGGTAGAGTGGTAGCTTCCCAGAAAATCTCTTAAACACCAGGTTGGAAAGGTGAAGAATGCGTCTAGATTCCAGCGACGGCCAGTTTAGTTCTTTTAACATGTCACAATGGTGGGTCGTGTAGTTACATTGTAGCACAAAGCGGCAGAATGAGTTATACAATGTAGTAAGTTTTTGGAGGTGTGTTTGCGGGGCAGCTGCATGCACTAAATCTCCGTATTCAATACCCGGCATAAGCATTTGTTGTACAATCTGCATTCTTGCCGCAGGGCTCAGGCAGGATTTGTTTCTGTACAGGGCACCTAGTTTGGGGTAAAGTTTAGATGAGAGTTTTTCGATGTGGGGGCCAAAGGATAGATTTGGGTCTAACCACATTCCTAGTTATTTGAGAGAAGTGACTGTGGTAAGCGTGCCATTTGATTTTGTCCCAACACATAGATGGGGATTTTGCAATTTATGTAGTTTAGGTGCTGTTCCAAAGAGCATCGTTACAGTTTTGTCAGTATTTAGAAAAAGTTTGTTATCTGCGATCCACTTTTCTACCTCTGTGAATTGGTCTTGCAGCACGGCCTCCAGCTGTGGGAGATCTGGTTTGCTGGTTTAGATTACAGTGTCGTCTGCGTACATGTGTACAGTTGAGGCTTTTCAGACGTTGGGCAGATCATTTATGAATATTGTGAATAGCAGGGGGCCGAGTATCGAACTTTGGGGTACACCGCATGTGACTGGGAGGGAAGTGCCGTCAGAAATTAACACATATTGTGATAGATAGGATACATATGATTGAAACCAGGTTAGCGCGCGATCACCAATACCGGAGTTTTTAAGTTTTTGTATTAGGATGCCATGTGTTGAACTGTGCCGAAGGCCTTGGCAAAATCGAAGAAGATGGATCCAGTTAGGTTTCCTTGTTCCATGCCAGCTTGGATATCATTACAAACTTTTAAAAGGGCAGTTGTAGTTGATTGATTTGGAAAAAAGCCGGATTGATCTGGGGTTAAATGGTTACAATAATAATAATCACGTAATTGAGTGTAGACACATTTTTCCAGAATTTTTGACATTATAGGGAGCAATGGCCTTGTGCACTGTATGTGGGCATAGATACAGTATCTAGAGATATGTGTCTGTATGATATATTGCTGCAGACAAGCATACATGTGTTTCGTGATACATCCCTTGAGATCCACTCATAATTAACAGATCAATTATTTAGCATTATGTATTGTTACTCATAATTACAGTAGGTTATTCAGCAAAATACATATTTCTACTTCTGTTTAATCTACTGTTTTCTGAATGGTAGTAGGCAATACATTCGTTATTGAATAATCAATTAAATATACAGGGTTATTCAAAGAGAATAGAAAAGTCACCGCACGTTCGGTGACTTTTTGTTCTCTTCAATTCGGTGCGATTCGGCGATCCCATTTCGGCGACCCTGCGGTTGTACTCAGCAAGCACCACAGGGCCTTCGTAGTGCAGGGAAAAGCCGCTGCAAACCCGCCGAACACTCACCGCAAAACCAGCGAATGCACACCGAAACCCGCAAAAACATCTGGATTAACCCTGCCGAACACGCTGGAGAAACCCGAGCAGCCGCCGGACACAGCGCAGAGCAGCCTGTGGAAAAAGCCGGCACCGCAGACGAAAGGAGTGAGAAAACAAAAAACCAGTACGCTTGAATGTTTGAAAAGTGAAACGCTGTTTGCAAAGAAACTACAGAATGAAATTTACATACAGTGGCAAGAAAAAGTATGTGAACCCTTTGGGATTGCGTGGAGTTTTGCATGAATTGGTCATAAAATGTGCTCTGATCTGCATCTAAGTCACAACAATTTGAAAAACACAGTCTGCATAAAATAATTTAACACAAACATTTTATGTTTTCATGTTTTTATTGACCAGAACATGTAAACATTCACAGTGCAGGGTGGAAAAAGTATGTGAACCGTTGGACTTAATAACTGGTTGACCCTCCTTTGGCAGCAATAACCTCAACCAAACGTTTCCTGTAGTTGCAGATCAGACCTGCACAACGATCTGGATTAATTTTGGACCACTCCTCTTCACAAAACTGTTTCAGTGTAGCAATATTCTTGGGATGTCTGGTGTGAATCGCTCTCTTAAGGTCATGCCACAGCATTTCAATCGGGTTGAGGTCAGGACTCTGACTGGGCCACTCCAGAAGGTGTATTTTGTTTTGTTGAAGCCATTCTTTTGTTGAATTACTTGTGTGCTTTGGGTCATTGTCCTGTTGCATCACCCATCCTCTGCGGAGCTTCAGTTGGCGGACAGATGGTCTTACGTTTTCCTGCAAAATGTCTTGATAAACTCTGCAATTTATTTTTCCATCAATGACAACAATCCGTCCAGGCCCTGAGGCAGCAAAGCAGCCCCAAACCATGATGCTCCCTCTGCCATGTTTTACAGTGGGGATGAGGTTTTGATGTTGGTGTGATGTGCCTTTTTTTCTCCACACATAGTGTTGTGTGTTTTTTCCAAACAACTCAATTTTGGTTTCATCTGTCCACAGAATATTTTGCCAGTAGTGCTGTGGAACATCCAGGTGCTCTTTTGCAAACTTCAAACGTACTGAAATATTCTTTTTGGACAGCAATGGCTTCCTCCGTGGTGTCCTCCCATGTACTCCATTCTTGTTTAATGTTTTCCTTATTGTAGATGTGTCAACAAAAATGTTAGCATGCGCCAGAGATTTCTGTAAGTCTTTAGCTGACACTCTAGGATTCTTCTTTACCTCATTAAGCATTCTGCGCTGTGCCCTTGCAATCATCTTTACAGGACGACCACGCCTAGGGAGAGTAGCAACAGTGCTGAACTTTCTCCATTTGTAGATAGTCTGTCTTACCATGGACACATGAACATCAAGGCTTTTGGAGATACTTTTGTAACCCTTTCCAGCTTCATGCAAGTCAACATTTCTTGATCGTAGGTCTTCTGAGAGCTCTTTTCTGTGAGGCATGGTTCACATCAGGCAGTGCTTCTTGAAACCAGTAAACCCAAAACTGGTGTGTGTTTTTAAAGGGCAGGACAGCTTTCAGCAACACATCCAATAATATCGCACTGATTTGACTCAAGGTTGGCTCACTCCTGGCTCCAATTAGCTCTTGGAGAAGTCATTAGGCTAGGGGTTCACATACTTTTTCCACCCTGCACTGTGAATGTTTACATGTTATGTTCAATAAACACATGAAAACATATAATGTTTGTGTTGTATTATTTTAAGCAGACTGTGTTTTTCAAATTGTTGTGACTTAGATGAAGATCAGAGCACATTTTATGACCAAGTCATGCAAAACTCCACGTAATCCCAAAGGGTTCACATACTTTTTCTTGCCACTGTATAAGGTCCAATGAATGATAATAAAAACCGCTATAGAATGATAATAAAAAGGAAACGATTAAAAAAATAAAATAAAAATTTCCACAAAACAAATCCTGAAAAATGCCTAAAAGATCCTAAAATATCTATACATTTTACTGGAGAATATCATAATCAACAGTTTATTAGATATTGAATTAAAATGGGAACATTTTTAACATTGAAGCCTATGGGATTTGCCAGAATAAATCTGCCGATTGAAACCACCGAACAGCAGGGAAATTCGGCAACTTTTCACTGCTGGTTTTTGGTCTCTGAATTGACGAAGCATTGCTTCTCTATGGGGATTTCACTGCCCTCGAACAGGCAATGAACAGGCACCGTATGTGGAGGCAATTCGCCAACCTTTGGCGAACTGCCTGCTCTCTGGATAGCCGAATGGCCAGGAAAGGTAACCGTACGCTGAATTTCACTGTCCGGTTACCTTTCGGCCACAATTCGGATCTCTTTGAATAACCCTGATAGTGTGGGCTCTACCTTTTTTAAGAATGATCAGAACCGTGATTATCCATATTATAACTCACCACATCAGTTAAATATTCAAATACCACCTTGTATAATATAATGTCACAGATCACATTGACTATCTTCGTAGGGTCATAATATTTCTTATAAACTTTGATTTGTAGTTAACCATCACTACTATTAGAAAAATAGATCTGACAAATTACAAAAAACTAATCAGGGTTATTCAAAGAGATCCGAATTGTGGCCGAAAGGTAAAACAGTGAAATTCAGCATACGGTTACCTTTCCTGGCCATTCGGCTATCCAGAGAGCAGGCAGTTCGCCAAATCCTGGCGAGTTGCCTGCACATACGGTGTTCACGGGCAGTGAAATCCCCATAGTGAAGCAATGCTTCGTCTATTCAGAGAACAAAAACCAGCAGTGAAAAGTTGCCGAATTGCCCTGATGTTCGGTGGTTTCATGCGACAGGTTTATTCAGGCGAATCCCATAGGCTTCAATGTTAAAAATATTCCCGTTTTAATACAATATCTAAAACCGTTGATTATAATATTCTGCAGTAAAGTCTCTGTATGTATAGATTTTTTAGGATCTTTTAGGCATTTTTCATTGTTTTTTTTAAATCATTTTTTCTTTTTTCTGTAACAGCCCTTTTATTGTCATTCATTGGATTTTATATGTAAATTTCAGACATTTTCGTTCTGTAGTTTCTTTGCAAACAGCGTTTCACTTTTCAAACATTCAAGCAAACTGTTTTTTTTTCACTCCAATCGTCTGCGGGGTCAGCTTTTTCCGGTGGCTGCTCTGTGCTGTGATCAGCGGCTGCTCGGGATTCTCAGGCATGTTCGGGCTTAATCCAGATACGTTGCGGGTTTTCGGTGTGTGTTCGGCTGGGTTTTCCGGTGAGTGTTCGTTGGGTTTGCGGCGGCTTTTCCCTGCACTACGACGGCCCTGTGGTGCTTGCTGAATACAACGCAGGGTTGCCGAAATGGGATCGCCAAATCGCACCGTATTGAAGAGAACGAAAAGTCACCGAACGTGTGGTGACTTTTCGATTCTCTTTGAATAGTCCTTAATGTACTGTAAGAGCAGATACTGTACATGTTTACACAGTAGATAATTAGTATTCTGTGTATATGTTACTAGCTAATGGTAATTTATCAGCAACGAATTTCCCTGAAATTTTGGTGCTTTTTGAATAACCACTTTAGATTTCCATTTGTATTTTCATCATTACAATATATTAAATAATTGTTCCACATTTTATTAACCAAACCGTCAGCGCTAAGGAATTTGTTGGCGCTTTATATCTACTTGTGACTGTAACCGGATATATATATTTTCTTAGTTATTCATGTTAACAAAAAATTTATGGAAAATTGTTACTTGCATTTTTCTAAGAAAATATGCAATTTTAACTAAACTGAAAAAACTAAATTTTATTCTTGTATTTTATAGGATTGTGTTTTATAAATGACTATCATAGTTATTCAAATAGCACCGAAATTCCACCAGAATTTTGGTGGTCTTTCATTCCCTGCGCTTTGAGTAATAAAAATTCCACAACCCTGCAGTGAATTCAGCATTCATCACAGGGTCCTCGAAGTGCAGGGAAAATCCGCTGCAAAACCGCCGAATTGAGAAAAAAAGAATGCTGTAAAACCACCAAAATTGTCGGATCTGATAAGCCGCCAAAAACCCAACAAATGCATCTGAAAAAAGCATACGATCCACTGAACACAGCACCGACCAGCCACCGGAAAAATCTGACAAATGGGGTTAAAAAAAAAAAGCAAAAAAAACAAAATGACTGAAGCTTTCAAAAGTTTAAATGCTAGGGGCATGGCTGTCTGTGAGGGGAGCAAGACGTGTTCTGGTGGAGCTCCGTCTCTGCCTGATCCTTAGAGGACATTAAGCTGACCTTCCCCACGCAGATTTTTTGTATTTACGCTCCCTATGAGGTCGGCCACCGGAGGTCGGCCACCGGAGGCGCCGAATTGTCCGGGGCCCATTTTGTCCCCCCTCTGGACCTGAGACTACCCTTTACTGTCAGTCTCTGCAGTGGATGGGTGCAGTCAGCGGCCATTTTGAGTCTTACCTCCGGGCTCCTTTTGCCTCCTGCGGTGCTCCCCTGAGACCCTGTTACCAGCTGTGCCCTTGTGCCCCTCGGCTCTGGGGCTCCTGCTTGGATTTCTGGGAACTCAGTAACCCCTCTGTGGTATTGTGGAAGAGTGCAGGGGTGGACCCTGCTGTTCAAAAAATGTAAATGATATAAATCTGGCACAGGCGTCAGTGCAGCCAAATATTGTGTCTTTCATGGCAGCAAGTGTATTCACACCGTAACCCTTTTGTGGTATTGTGGAAGAGTTCAGTGCTGGAGGTTTTGTGCATGCAGAAGACATACCTGATCTATTCCGTTACTTCGGCATCAGGGGATTGATAGCTGCTGATCCAGGACTGATTCAATTTTATAAATGTCAGCCGGTCTACAGAGTCGGTGGACAGACGCACTCTTTTGTCTGTGACAAACCCTCCAGCGGCACTGAACGTCCTTTCGGAAAGCACGCTAGATGAAGGGCAACCTAGTAGCTGCATAGCATATTGGCTAAGTTCTGGCCAGTGATCCAATCTCAACACCCAGTAAGCCAGTGGATCATCTGCTGGAAAGGTATCCAGGTCTGCCCTTGCCCCTAGGTAGTCCTGCACCATATGGTGAAGACGCTGGCAATGGGTGCCTACATTTGACGTCCCTGGGCGTTTAAAAAAGCATCAGTCAAGCGGCCCTGGCCTTCACCACTATTCCTCTGATCACCCGCAGCCTCAGAAGCACGTGTGTCAGCACTTGGTACTCTACCAGTGCCTGGAAAGGTGTTACACAAGTGTTGCTTTAGAGCGTCCTCAAGTTTTTTCATCCTGTGCTCCCTCTGTGCGGGCAGGATGAGCTCTGCAACTTTCCCCTTGTATCGTGGATCAAGAAGGGTTGCCAACCAGTAATGATCCCTCTCCTTGATAGCACGAATCCTGGGGTCCTTTAGCAGGCTTTGCATCATTAGGGAGCCCATGCAGCGTAGGTTGGAGGTGGCATTAGCTTCCTGGTCAATGAGGATGACCGTATCGTGCACTTCCTCCTCCCAGCCACGCACTAGCCCTTCTGTTTCTGGGCACACAAAACCCTGCCTTGAGGAATCCCCACCTTCAATGCCCCCACTACTTAAATATTCCTCCTCCTCCTCATCCTCCTCCTGTCTGATCTGAGTAGGACCCGCTGGAATGCTGTCTGCGGAAAGACAGGGACCTTGAGAGCTAGGGAAGGCCTCCTCTTCCTCCCACTGCTCTGCCTCTAGAGCCACATCTATAATTCCCCGCAGAGTGTGCTCCAGCAGGAACAATAAAGGAATTGTGTCACTGATGCATGCACTGTCCCTGCTCACCATCCTCGTTGCCTCCTCAAATGGTGACAGTACAGTGCATGCATCCTTGATCATCAGCCACTGCGGGGGGGGAAACCAAGTTGACCTGAACCTGTCCTTGTGCCATACTCACACAGGTACTCGTTGATGGCCCTCTGCTGCTTGTGCAGACGCTGCAGCATTGCTAATGTCGAGTTCCACCTGGTGGGCATGTCACAGATCAGACGGTTTGTGGGAAGGTGGAACTCTCTTTGAATTTCTGGCAGGCGAACGCTTGCTGGGAATAACCGTCTGAAGTGGCTGCAGACTTTTCTGGCCTGGATGAGAAGCTCTGGCAGCCCATGGTACTTGGTTAGGAAACGCTGTACCACCAGATTTAGGACGTGTGCTAGGCATGGTACATGCGTCAATTTACGCTTGCGTAGGGCGGAGAGAAGGTTGCTGCCATTATCGCAGACAATCATTCCCAGCTCAAGCTGGCATGGTGTTAACCATCTCTGCACCTGCCCCTGCAGAGCTGACAAACTTTCTGACCCGGTGTGGCTCCTGTTCCCTAAACAAACCAGCTCAAGCACAGTATGGCATCTTTTTGCTTGAGGCATTGCGTAGACCCTGTAAGGCGTCGGTTTAACTGCCACTTCGCCAGAGTCAGAGAAGGAGGAGGAGGAAGAGGTGGTGGTGGTGGAGCAGACAGACCTCATACAAGCAGCTTTCTGGAGGCGTGGTGGATGAACAAGCTCCAGCACAGAGCCCCATCTTGGATCCCTCCCAGCTGCAATCAGAGTTACCCAGTGTGCCGTGAAGGAAATGTAACGACCCTGTCCATGCTTGCTGGACCACGTGTCTAAAGTCACATGCACCTTGCTGCTGACTGCCTTTGCCAATGACTCGATAACATTGTCTTCCACGTGCTGGTATAGTGCTGGAATGGCCTTGCGTGAAAAGTAATGGCGTTTTGGAACCTGCCACTGTGGTACAGCACATTCAGCAAATTCACGGAAGGGAGCAGAGTCCACCAGCTGGAAAGGCAGCAGCTGCAATGAGAGTAATTTTGCTAAGCTGGCATTTAGACGCTGTGCTTGGGGATGGTTGGGACTATATTTTTTCTTTCACTGCAGCAGCTGCGGCAACGTAATCTGAATGCATAAATCTTCAGCTACTGGGATGATGTCACATTGTGAGGAAGGACCTGGTACATCCATTACTGTAGCATCATCCCTATCGGTGGAGGTTGTAGGCAATGACATGGCAGGACATACAGTGGGGGTAGAGACAGATGAGGAGGAGGAGGACCTACGCAAAGTTTTACGCCAACGGGATGTGTGGCACTTATTCATATGTCGCCTCAAGCACGTGGTACCCAAGTGTTCGGTATCTTTCCCACGCTTAAGCCTCATCTGACATAGATTACAAATAGCAACGCTGCGCTCTACTGCACATTTCTTAAAGAACTCCCAGACAACAGAGTTCCTGCATGTGTTCTTTGAGACAACAGCACTCTGCACCGGAGCAACTCTGACATGTGATGCCTTGGACTGGCTAGTGCTACGGTTGGTCACAGTGGATGTTGTGCCTCGTGTTTGCTGTGCCTCCTCCTCCCCCTCTTCCTCACTTAATTCCTCTATTCGATCTGGCACCCAGGTTGAGTCAGTGACCTCATCATCATTGTCATCATCACCCCCTATCTCCTCGTCACTGGAGCCAACTTGGCAGTATGCTGCAGCTGCTGGGGCAACATGAGTGCCAGTTGTGTGTCATCACTGGCACCCCCTTCCTCTAGGTTGATTATACTCCCTTCCTCAACCTCAGAGATTGAATCAGAGCACTGTACTTGCTGCACATCCTCAAGCAGCATGTCACTGTCATTGTAGTCAAACAATTCAGCTGACTCCTCCGTGTGTGATAGCGAGGCTACGGCAGGAGTAGCTGTGGACATGGAGGCTGCATTAGATGCTTTGGCAGCTGAGGTGGACTGTAAAGCACTAGAAGCCTGGCTGGCAGAGGACTCGGAGGATTAGGATGGCCTGGTTAGCCAATCCACCAAGTCCTCTGTATGTTGCTGCTGCTTAAGACGGCCAGCACCAGTTAGAAAGGACAAGCGTGCCCCTGCAGAGGATGCACCACGTCCACCACGACCTGAGGCACAACCTCCCGACACAGGAGCTGCTTGCCCTCTTATCTGTGTCTGGGAGCGTCTGCCTGTCCTTTTTGTTCTTTCAGACATGGTCAGTGATATATAGATTAATATATACAGAACTCTGATTCAACTCTGGTATAAAGATTTAAAGAACTCTGGTATAACTCAGTGAGACACACTGATAGCTGGCAGCCAGTGACAAGAGACAGATCACCTCAATTCACAAATGTTTTGTAGAAATTAGTGAGCCCCAAAAAGATTTGCTGGCACAGTGACAAGACCCAGAAGATCACCTCAATTCACAAATGTTTTGTAGAAATTAGTGAGCCCCAAAATAATGCGTGGTACTGGTTGTGTGACAAGAGACAGATCACCTCAATTCACAAATGTTTTGTAGAAATTAGTGAGCCCCAAAAAGATTTGCTGGCACAGTGACAAGACCCAGAAGATCACCTCAATTCACAAATGTTTTAAAGAAAGTTGTAAACCCCAAAAAAACTTGCTGGCACAGTGACAAGACACACATCATCTAAATTCCCTGATATTTGGTAGAAATGAGACCCCCCAGACCCCCCCAGTAGCGTGGCAGACCGGCAGTAACAAGACACAACTATCTCCTTTGAAATCTCCTCTGAAATGCGTGCAAAATCGGCGCGTGGAAACGTTATATAGTGTGCTGCGGGACTTAGCTCTGTGAGCCCATGATTGAGCAAAATTTGCCCAATCAGGACTCTGAGCGGTGATTGGCATAGTGTTGAACCAGTCTTGCACCAGACCTGTGGTCAGGTGCAAGGCTGTAGCCAATTACGAGCTTCAGGCCAGTGGGAAAATGCATTGTGGTCCATTGTGGTCGAACATGCGGCGAACACCCGGAAATGTTCGGTGTTCGCGATCTCATCGAACAGGCCAAGTTTGGGTCGAACCCCGAACCGTCCGAACCCGAGCCGCTCATCCCTACTGGACACGGGTTGAAGAGGTCGGAGGTGTCCCCTTTCTGTCCACCTTTCTGTTGCTGACCCGTACCTTCTTGAGACGACCCTGCCATGCAGACATTCCCCTTAACCCCCTCCACAGAGTGTTCTATCTTCTGATGAGATCCCCCATCCAAGGATGCAATATTCCCTTTCTACCCCCCCCACCACTCTTCCCCACATGCCACCTCGTGCAGCAGACCCCCTTTCCCCCCTTTTTTTTCTTTACTTTTTCTTTTGGCGTTTGGGGTTCATTCGGGGTTTGCCGTTGTGGCGGCCACCATGGCTCTGCCCGCCATACCTGGCCCTCGAGTACCCCGGCCTTGTGACCTGCACATTTCCATGGCCTCCTACGGTCCTTTGGACCTTTAGGAGTGAGCCAGGAAAGTCACATATTTGGCCTTTGCCACCTCCCTTTTTTTTTTTTTCTTACGGTTCTGGGGCACTTTCTGGTATGTCCCCCCCCCCGCCTACTTATTTGCTTATTACTTTACTATTTGCTATATAACTGTATGATGATTCTGTGTGATCATTTTCATTTATTTTCAGTGGCTGATTGTACCGATGACATTCTTTCAAAATAAAAATTTGGAATACAAAAAAATAATAAGTTTAAACGCTGTTTGCAAAACTACTGGACGAAAATATCTAACATCGAAGGTCCGATGAATATTAATAAAAAGGTCTGTTACAGAAAATAAAACCTTATTTAAAAAAAAAATCCTGAAAAATGATCAAATAAATCCTAAAAAAAGGAAATAGAGATATTTTTGCTGCAAATTAAAAGAGGGCTTAATAGATATCGAATAAAAACGGGAATATTTCTTACATTGAAACCTATGGAACTCGCCTGATTAACCCCTTCAATATCAAGTGAATTTTAAAAAAAAAACATGGTCATAAACCATATAGGGCTATTCAGAAAGAGGTGAAAACCTTGAATGACTGGAGAATTGAAAATTCTAGGTCAAAATAGTCAAACCAGAAAAATTCTCCCATTTATCTCACTTTCCAAATTGGATAGTTGGTCTAGATTGTTCTCTGTTAATTCTCAAGGTTTTTATCTCTCTCTCTGAATAGCCCTGAGTGTTTTTTTTGTAAAATTATTTTTAATTATAAAATAATAAATATTTGAGATTTTATACCCATTGTATGTCTTACTATACATAGCCTATTTTTGGCCAGTAGATGGCGCCATCTATTACCAAATTGAGTTAGAGGTTTTAACGGCAAATCTATTTTCTTCTATTTCTCCTTGCTTCGCTGCTGAAAGCCCGATCTCTCAGAGCTTTGAGCAGCTGATTTTACAGTTTTAGCTCTTTGGGGCATTATGCCCACAGGGCTAAAACTTTGGGGGTACCTTCTGCAGCCCAAAAGCTAACGAAATTTATACGTATTTATCAAAGAGAAACCTATAGCAACAGGAGACATGCAATACATTGATAAAAAAAATACTAATAAAATGTGATTGGTTGGCTCAAGACAAGGTTTTGCAGCAGTTCAACAAAGTGAATGTGAATAAAGCCCCACGGCTGGACAGAATTCATCCGCGAGTACTACTGTATGTACTAGCGAGGGAGCTAGGTGTTGAAATATGTAAACCTCTGTTCTTAATCTTTCAAGATTCTTTTCTTTCAGGAATCGTACCAGAGGATTAGAGAAAAGCTGATGTGGTCCCTATATTTAAGAAAGGTTTAAAATGTATCCCTGGAAATTACAGACATGTGAGCTCAGGGCCGTAGGAAGGGCGAGGCGAGTGAGGCACGTGCCTCGGGCACAGCTGTGAAGGGGCGCAGCCATGGCTCGTGTCTTGCGGGAACGCTGCGGGAACGCAGGTTGCGGGAACCTGCGTTCCTGCAGCTTTCCAGCAGGACTCGAGCCATGGCTGCGCCCCATCACAGCTGTGAAGCGCCCAGCCCGAAACGATTGCCGGCGGCCGCTTGCTTCCTGCTTGAACGGCCGCTGACAGGAAGTGCAGCCGCTCGCCTGGGATCTGACAGCCAGCCGCAATCTTGCGAGATCGCGGCAGGCTGTTTCATCGATCCCAGGCGAGCAATGAGAGATGAGCTGGGGCAATATCCAGGAGACCTGGGGGCACAATCCAGGAGACCTGGGGGCACAATCCATGAGACCTGGGGGCACAATCCATGAGACCTGGGGGCAATATCCAGGAGACCTGGGGGCAATATCCAGGAGACCTGGGGGCAATATCCATGAGACCTGGGGGCACAGTCCATGAGACCTGGGGACAATATCCAGGAGACCTGGGGGCACAATCCATGAGACCTGGGGGCAATATCCAGGAGACCTGGGGGCATTATCCATGAGAGCTGGGGGCAATATCCATGAGACCTGGGGGCACTATCCATGAGAGCTGAGGCATAATCCATGAGACCTGGGGGGGCATTATCCATGAGACCTGGGGGGGCATATCCATGAGAGCTGGGGCATTATCCATGAGATCGGGGGGGCATTATCCATGAGACCTGGGGGGGCATTATCCATGAGACCTGGGGGGGCATTATCCATGAGACCTGGGGCATTATCCATGAGAGCTGGGGCAATATCCATGAGAGCTGGGGGGCAATATCCATGAGCTGGGCCATATCCATGTGAACTGGGGCAATATATACCCATATGAGCTGGGGTCAATAATATCCATATGAGCTGGGGTCAATAATATCCATGTGAACTGGGGAAAATAGTCTGGGGGCTCAGTGCTGTGTATATTATTCTGGGGGGGTATATATTATGCTAAATGTTCTTTTGCTATACATGCATGTATTCTGTGTGTACTGTATTTGTACATGTACTGTGTGTGCACTATATATGTAGGGCCCCATCACCTCCTTAACGCTAGCACTCACACATGTGAGCGTTGGTGCTAGGTTAAATGAGGTTACTGCATGCTGCCCAGATCACATCCTAGCACAGGACCCTCATATTACAATCCGAACGGGAACAGGTTAAAAAAACCAGGAGATTGTGCTTTTCAGCGCGAGGTTACTGTACTTTGCGCTCCCTATACTTAACATGGGGAGCACAAAGAGTAAATAGCGTTAGGATTACAAAGTTCTAACCCTAATTACCATCCCGCCATAGCTACAAAAGTTACCCACAGCTAGACGCTGGTGCTAACTGATACCGCTTATGCAGAATCAGTCAGCACCAGCTGGAACCCCCCAAAAAATCACATACTTGCCTCTCATCCCACAGCGCAAAGGGTGGTCCGATCCACTGCTTCTGGTCGCGGGGAGCATCCAGGAGCTTAGCACTGCGCCACTGGTCGGGGACTCTGATTTTTAAAATTATGTGGGGGGTGGGCACAATTTTCTGTTTTTGCCTCAGGTGCAAAAGGAGCTAGCTACGGCTCTGTGTGAGCTTAACATCTGCAGCTGGGAAAGTAATTGAGAGGTTACTTAGGGATGATATTGAGGAATTTATTGGGAGGTATAATGTAATTAGCAAACATCAGCATGGTTTCATGAAACACAGATCATGTCAGACTAACCTAATTGCATTCTATGAGGAAGTAAGTAGTGTTCGTAGTGGGTGTGATTTTTTTTTTGGATTTAGCCAAAGCTTTCGACACAGTTCCACACAAGAAGTCACTATTTAAATTAAGAAAATTGGTCTAGATGAAAGCACTTGTTCTTGGATAGAAAACTGGCTAAACGATAGGGTACAAAGAGTGGTCATAAATGATACATTTTCAAGATGGACATCAGTGGTAAGTGGTGTCTCTCAGGGGTCTGTTATAGGACCAATTTTATTCAATTTATTTATAAATGACCTTGAGATAGTCATCGAAAGTCATGTATCAGTGTTTGCAGAGGACACAAAACTAGGAAAAGTAATACAATGTGAGCAGGATCTAACTTCGCTGCAGAGGGATTTAGATAGATTGGGGGACTGGGGACTTAAATGGCCGATGAAATTTATCGTAGATAAATGCAAAGTTATGCACTTTGGAGTGAAGAACGCACAAGCAACTTATACCCTAAATGGTACTGAGTTAGGGAAATCGAAGCAGGAGAAGTATTTGCAGAAGTATTTGGGAATAGTCATAGACTTCAAACTAAGTAACAATGCCCAATGTCAAACAGCAGTCGCCAAGGCCAGCAAGGTATTGGCATGCATTAAAAGGGGAATTCACTCTCGGGATGAAATATATAATTTTG
This sequence comes from Leptobrachium leishanense, assembly GCA_009667805.1. Classification (NCBI taxonomy): domain Eukaryota; kingdom Metazoa; phylum Chordata; class Amphibia; order Anura; family Megophryidae; genus Leptobrachium; species Leptobrachium leishanense. The sequence continues at coordinate 342,362,632 of CM019063.1, forward strand.
CCTTTGCTGCTGTCTTCAATGGGGCCACCTCGGCCCCTCCCCACAGCCTGCGTGCGCCGACCTGAACTCAGGCCGCCCCCCACCCCCCGGAGCCAATGATATGCGCTGCACGTCTGCTGTGGAGCGAGCTGCAATCTGTGCCTCGTGACAGCACCTGTTGGCGAGTCGTACCTGTACACCTCGCCGGTGATAAGCCACCCCAGACGGGCGATGCCCCTCTGTCGTTAAGGGGTTAAAACTCAGGCCACTACCACCCGAAAAAAACAAAACATGAAATGTCCTTATCGTGTTTATTTTTGTCACGTTCGGCTTAACCAGGCTTGCGTCGTGGTAAGGCCCTGGTACAGGTGAAAGCCCCTATATGCAGAGATACCAATCTTGGTAGCAATAACAGGAAAAATCAACACAGCAATATATATCTATAACATAATGCAGTAAGGCTTGCATGTCTGTCGCCAAGCCTCTACCGCGCATGCGCGCGCAAACAGCGTACTGCTGGCTGCGCGCGCATCCAGCGGCCGCAGTGGCCCGCCGCTCAGTGGGACCCCCCTGCGCTGCCCAGTGTGACCCGCCGCCGGCGGTTTCTGGAACCCCCGTCGCAGGGCCTCCACTGTCTCGTGCCCCCAGCCCTCGCCTTTACAGAAACCACTGGCCTCCGAACGTAAGAGAAATGGGCGGGCGCTAAACTCCAGCCACGTGACGCTATGCACCCAATCGTATCTCGAGTACTCGGAGTAAACGTGATGCCAACTTGAAGTCAAGTCAGCCATCTTGGAGCTGGGAGGAGCGCCAACTCTCGCCTACGTTCTCCCTAAAATTCTTATTATAGATTAAAAAAATAGGTAATGGCTCTGCCAGCCTTATTACCAGTCTGCCATGCACAATACCAGTCTGCCAGCCATATTACCAGTCTCCCATGCACAATAAAAGTCTGCCATGCAAGATACCAGTCTGCCAACCATATTACCAGTCTGCAATGCTCAATACCAGTCTGCCAGCCATACGAGTCTGCCATGCACAATACCAGTCTGCCAGCCATATTACCAGTCTGCCATGCACAATACCAGTCTGCCAGACATATTACCAGTCTGCCATGCATACCAGTGTGTCATAATGCCAGTGTGTCATAATGCCAGTGTGCCTAAATACCAGCCTGACATGCCATGCATACCACGTGCCATTATATATACGCATAAAGTAAATATACGCATAATGTATACGCTACAAAAATATGCCCCCCCCAAGCCCAACACAATCTAAGGGGCCCCATGAGCTTACAATCTAAGGGGCCCCACAAGTTTACAATCTATCCCATGAGTTTACAATCGAAGGGGTCCTGTTCCGTGAGGTTACAATCTGAAGGTCCTGTTCCTGTGAGTTTACAAATCTAAGAGGGTCCTGTTCCCGTGAGTTTACAATCTAAGAGGGAAGAGGAACCTGCTCTAATATATAAATGCCTTTGTAATGCGCTGTCAGCTGTGCGCGCACCCATCACAGCTGCTCATTTGGCCCTCCTGTTGCGGATGGGATGGCGATGGACGTGTTACAAACGCATTTATATAGAGAGATACTCTTGGATAGGACATTGAAAAAATGGGCAGGCTTTCCACCTAGTATGTATATAACACAGGGTAAATTGGAGACCTCTGCAAGGCTATACCATAGCAGCCCTGATCTGACAGGCCGGTCTTTAAAGATAGCTGGATGTAACCTGGATGGAAAAAGGTTACCTTAGAAGCCGTGCAGAGTCTTATAAAGTACACAGATTTCAGGGTTCACTGGAAATGGTACAGATAAGGATAATCCAAAAAACGTAGTCAAAGAGAGATGCCAGAGGTCAGAACCAGAGAATATACCTAATACAGAAGCCGGGGTTAGAACCAGGAGAAATGTCAGACAAGCCAGAAGATATCGTAACCAGGTAATCAGAATAGAATATACACAGAACCATAGGCGTGCGCACGGGGTGTGCCGGGTGTGCCTAGGCACACCCTAATGCCGGCCCGCGGCACATTCTGGGTCCCGGCTGGCCGCATCCGATGGATAGCCGCCGGGACCCCTCGTCTCCGCGGGCCTGGCAGCAGCCTCCGCTTCCCTGGTGGTCCCTGTGGTTCGTGGGGTGCTGCACTGCGCTCTGTGCATGGCGCACAGAGCGCACAGCACATCCCTCACTGACACGAGCGGCCGGCGATCTCTGATGACCTGTCACCTGACCGCCGGCGCTCTGACATAGACAGTAAGCGCCGGCGGTCAGGTGACAGGTCATCAGAGATCGCCGGCCGCTCGTGTCAGTGAGGGATGTGCTGTGCGCTCTGTGCGCCATGCACAGAGCGCAGTGCAGCACCCCACGAACCACAGGGACCACCAGGGAAGCGGAGGCTGCCGCCAGGCCCGCGGAAATGAGGGGTCTCGGCGGCTATCCATCAGATGCGGCCAGCCGGGTTACCCCTCTTTGACCTCCCCCCCATCTGTGCCACTGGACCACCAATGATACATATTCAACCCCTCCCTGCAAGCAAAAAAAAAAACCAAAGGTAAGCAGGAGAGGGGGCAATTTTCATATATGAAAACTATTTTTAATAGTGTATTTTAAATATTTAAACAGTTTTATGGCTGTGGATTCTGTGATAGCAGTATTTGTGTATCACAGAATCCACAGCCATAAAACTCAGCAGTATTTGTGTATCACAGAATCCACAGCCATAAAACTCAGCAGTATTTGTGTATCACAGAATCCACAGCCATAAAACTCAGCAGTATTTGTGTATCACAGACATCCAAGCCATACACTCACATATTTGAGTATGCAGTGTATCACAGAATCCACAGCCATAAAACTCAGCAGCAGTATTGTGTATCACAGAATCCACAGCCATAAAATTCAGCAGTATCAGTGTGTATCACAGAATCCACAGCCATAAAACTCAGCAGTATATGTGTATCACAGAATCCACAGCCATAAAACTCAGCAGTATTTGTGTATCACAGAATCCACAGCCATAAAACTCAGCAGTATATGTGTATCACAGAATCCACAGCCATAAAACTCAGCAGTATTTGTGTATCACAGAATCCACAGCCATAAAACTCAGCAGTATATGTGTATCACAGAATCCACAGCCATAAAACTCAGCAGTATTTGTGTATCACAGAATCCACAGCCATAAAACTCAGCAGTATATGTGTATCACAGAATCCACAGCCATAAAACTCAGCAGTATATGTGTATCACAGAATCCACAGCCATAGAACTCAGCAGTATATGTGTATCACAGAATCTACAGCCATAAAACTCAGCAGTATATGTGTATCACAGAATCCACAGCCATAAAACTCAGCAGTATTTGTGTATCACAGAATCACAGCCATAAAACTCAGCAGTATATGTGTATCACAGAATCCACAGCCATAAAACTCAGCAGTATATGTGTATCACAGAATCCACAGCCATAGAACTCAGCAGTATATGTGTATCACAGAATCCACAGCCATAAAACTCAGCAGTATATGTGTATCACAGAATCCACAGCCATAAAACTCAGCAGTATATGTGTATCACAGAATCCATAGCCATAAAACTCAGCAGTATTTGTGTGAGTTTTATGGCTATGGATTCTGTGATACACATATACTGCTGAGTTTTATGGCTGTGGATTCTGTGATACACATACTGCTGAGTTTTATGGCTGTGGATTCTGTGATACACAAATACTGCTGAGTTTTATGGCTGTGGATTCTGTGATACACAAATACTGCTGAGTTTTATGGCTGTGGATTCTGTGATACCCCTACACTGCATACTGCTGAGTTTTATGGCTGTGGATTCTGTGATACACAAATACTGCTGAGTTTTATGGCTGTGGATTCTGTGATACACATATACTGCTGAGTTTTATGGCTGTGGATTCTGTGATACACTGATACACACTGCATACTGCTGAGTTTTATGCCTGTGGATTCTGTGATACACACTGCATACTGCTGAGTTTTATGCCTGTGGATTCTGTGATACACTGATACACACTGCATACTGCTGAGTTTTATGCCTGTGGATTCTGTGATACACATACACTGCATACTGCTGAGTTTTATTGCTGTGGATTCTCTGATACGCTCATTCACATTGCTTGGTTTTATTGCTGTGGATTCTGTGATACGCTCTTACACGCTGCACATTGCTTAGTTTTATTGCTGTGGAGCTCTGTTACACTCATACACGCTGTATATTACTGAAGGTGTTATTGCTGCGAATCTCTGATACGCTCATACACGCTGTACATTACTGTGAGTTTTATTGTTGTGGTTTCTGGGATATGCTCATTCACACTGCACATTAATGTGGGCTTTATTGCTACATACCCCCAGGGTGTAGGGAGGAGGATATATAGTTATGTATGTGAACGTATGGCTGTGTGTATAAATGCATGTATCTGTCTTTACAGGCTGCTTTGCATAAAATTCTGCACCTGTTTCCTTGTCCGGTGTTGCCCCTTGTCTTGTACCATAAAGGATTGTATTGTGCACAGAAATCACCACAATATCTGCTGCCTGCACTCCACAAAAAGAATTACAGCGAGCGTCTTGGCAGCATCGTGAGGTACAGGTAGGAGACTGTATTGGTACAAGTCAGCAAGAGGTTAAATGGGACACTCTACTCAAATTTCACTCCTTTTTAACATTTAACCACTTTGCTGCTGACGACGTGCTGAGCGCATCCTCTGGTTTCATGTTTGTGTGTAGAGGATGTACTCGGCACGTCGTTGAAGTCTTTGTGAGATCCGTCAGGTCGATATAGTGATTCCCAGAGTGAGACTGAGGGACTTTTTCTCCCAGTCTCCCTCTGCTCCTGGCGGCCAGAAGAGGTGAATGGAGCAGTCGTTCTTTTTGCGGGATGAGAGGTGAGTATCTGATTTTTGGGGGGGGGGGTTCAGCTGTTGCTGACTGATTCTGCAGAAGTGGAATCCATTAGCACCAGGTCCTGGTTGTGAGTAAATGTTCAGTAACCGCAACCGGACGGTAATCAGCGCTAGTAGATTGTAATGCTAATGCTGATTAACACTTTCCACTCCCCATGTTAAGTATAGGGAGCTGAAAAGCGCAAGATTCCAAACGGTAACGGGTTTTCTAACAGATTAGCGTTTGGATTTTAATATGGTGCGCCCGCGCTAACTAACAATCTTTTGGATGAAAAAATGTGGTAAAATAAATTTACACGCTGCATGTGATCAAAATCCAAATTTAAATTTTTTGATCTAGCATTTTGAGGTGACATGATGTATACCGGGGTCATTGGTCCTCTAGCTCATTTGGAACTATATCTCCTATGTTGCTCGGCCAATAATTAAGATAGATGAGACTCATTGGAAATGTAGTTTCAAAACGTCTGGGTATCGAAGGTTGCTTAACCCCTGAAGCATACACATAGTAATGGTGTGTGTGTGTCGTATGTATGTATGTATGTATGTATGTGATATATATATATATATATGTGTGTGTTTTGAGCTTTTGGGTGCACACCCTAATGCAATAGGCTGCGCACGCCTATGCACAGAACACAAAACCACAGCAAGGACAGACTATGAACTAATTAACAGGGAAAACCAGAAATAAATCAGGAACACAAATGACAGACAGATGGGGAAATAGGATCAAAAAGTAATCAGAACAATATATACGAATATAACAGGATAGCAGGAAGCTCACTCAACACAACCACTAGGCAAACTAGAAAATGTGAAATGACAGAGCAATGCCTTATGGGTGCATTGCTCTCTTATGGGGACTGAATTAGGTCAAGGGTAAACAGGTGGGCTGGGAGCACAGAAAACATTAACCCCTGAGCTGGAAACCAGGAATAGCAAACAGAAACAAAAACAGGTTTATACGTAATACAGAGGACAGAGGAACAGGGCTGGGAACGTGGAATGTGACAATTTTATGTTGCTGATCTCTTACATATGCTTTGTTTTTCCCTTCTTTGTTTAGTTAAGAAAATATTTTACTCTATACTAGGTGGAAAGCCTGCCCAGAGGGCAGTCTATTGTTGTTGTTGCCAGCTCAGAATTCATGTCCACATATTTTTTTTTTCAATGTCCTATCCAAGAGTATCTCTCTATATAAATGCGTTTGTAACACGTCCATCGCCATCCCATCCGTAACAGGAGGGCCAACTGAGCAGCTGTGATGGGTGCGTGCACAGCTGACAGCGCATTACAAAGGCATTTATATATTAGAGCAGGTTCCTCTTCCCTCTTAGATTGTAAACTCATGGGAACAGGACCCTCAGATTGTAAACTCACGGGAACAGGACCCTCAGATTGAGAACTCACGGGAACAGGACCCTCTTAGATTGTAAACTCACGGGAACAGGACCCTCAGATTGTAAACTCACGGGAACAGGACCCTCAGATTGTAAACTCACGGGAACAGGACCCTCTTAGATTGTAAACTCACGGGAACAGGATCCCTTAGATTGTAAACTCGTGGGATCCCGTAGATTGTAAACTCATTGGGCCCCTTAGATTGTAAACTCATGGGGCCCCTTAGATTGTAAACTCATGGGGCCCCTTAGATTGTAAACTCATGGGGCCCCTTAGATTGTGTTGGGCTTGGGCGGGCATATTTCTGTAGTGAATACATTATGCGTATATTTACTTTATGCGTATATATAATGGCACGTGGTATGCATGGCATGTCAGACTGGTATTTAGGCACACTGGTATTATGACACACTGCTATTATGCATGGGAGACTGGTAATATGGTTGGCAGACTGGTATTGTGCATGGCAGACTGGTAATATGGCTGGCAGACTGGTATTGTGCATGGCAGACTGGTATTGTGCATTGCAGACTGGTAATATGACTGGCAGACTGGTATTGTGCATGGCAGACTGGTATTGTGCATTGCAGACTGGTAATATGGCTGGCAGACTGGTGTTTTGCATGGCAGACTGGTATTGTGCATGGCAGACTGGCAATATGGCTGGCAGACTGGTATCTTGCATTGCAGACTCGTAATATGGCTGGCAGACTGGTATTGTGCATTGCAGACTGGTAATATGGCTGGCAGACTGGTATTGTGCATGGCAGACTGGTAATATGGCTGGCAGACTGGTATTGTGCATGGCAGACTGCTAATAAGGCTGACAGGCTGGTATTATGTCTGGCAGACTGGTATTGTGCATGACAGACTGGTATGGCTGACAGACTGGTATTATGCATGGCAGACTGGTATTGTGCATGGCAGACTGGTAATATGGCTGGCAGACTGTTATTGTGCATTGCAGACTGGTAATATGGCTGGCAGACTGGTAATATGGCTGGCAGACTGGTATTGTGCATGGCAGACTGGTAATATGGCTGGCAGACTGATAATAACGCTGGCAGACTGATAATAACGCTGGCAGACTGGTAATATGGCTGGCAGACTGGTATTGTGCATTGCAGACTGGTAATATGGCTGGCAGACTGGTATTGTGCATGGCAGACTGGTATTGTGCATTGCAGACTGGTAGTATGGCTGGCAGACTAGTATTTTGCATGGCAGACTGGTATTGTGCATGGCAGACTGGTAATATGGCTGGCAGACTGGTATCTTGCATTGCAGACTGGTAATATGGCTGGCAGACTGGTATTGTGCATTGCAGACTGGTAATATGGCTGGCAGACTGGTATTGCTCCATTTCTGAGTTCAAATGTCGCCCTTTCCCCATCTCTGACCACCACCTTCTCTCTTTCAACCTATCTGGACTTCCTAAACACCCTGCTCCCCCACCCCGCACACACACTCGCAGAAATCTACATGCTGTGGACCCCCATCAATTCTCCAACCTACTTCACCACCTCCCTCATACCTCATCCTTCACCTGCCCTGATGCTGCCACTAATCACTACAACACTACGCTTATCTCTGCTCTAGACACTCTTGCTCCTCTTCGACTCTGTAAGGCCCCACGCCGCCAGCTTCAGCCCTGGCACACCCTCCAGACTCGCTACCTGCAAAGATGCTCCCGCACCGCAGAGTGTGCCTGGAGGAAATCCCGCTCTGAAGCTGATTTTGTTCACTTCAAGTTTATTCTCCGGTTATACACCTCTGCCTCCACTTGGCCAAACAATCCTTCTTCTCATCTCTTATATCTACGCTGTCCTCCAACCCTAAACGGCTCTGGTCCACCTTCAACACCCTCCTCTACCCACCTGCACCTCCCCCTCAGCTGCCTTCAGCGCTCAAGACCTGGCAGACTACTTCCTCAGTAAAACTCTAACTATCAGAAGCAACATCCCAACACAAGATAGTTATCTGCCACCTCCACTCCCACAGGTCCCCTCTGCCACCCTCTGCCTCTTCCTCCCAGCCACTGAGGAGGAAGTCAATTCCTTATTGTCCTCCTCACATCTCACCACGTGCGCTCGACCCCATTCCCTCACATCTAATTCCTCCCCTCTCCTCCTCCCTCACCCCTGCTCTCACACACATCTTCAACCTATCTTTCTCCACTGGCTCCTTTCCATCCGCCTTCAAACACGCGCTAGTTACCCCTTTACTAGGCTTGTGCACCGATTTTTTTTTCGGTTCGATTCGGTTCGATTTTTCGGATTTTTAAACTTTTCGATTCGGCTCGTTTCGACCGATTTCGGTTTCAATTCGATTCGGTTCGACCTGTTTTTCGGGTACATTTTTTTTTCGGAATGTCGACCATTTTTCGTATTTGCGTGTCACTGTGCTCGGTTTTTGTATCAATTTTTCTTTTTTTCGAAAAATTTTCGTTTTTCAGAAAATTTTCGTTTTTACAAAATTTTCGTTTTTACAAAATTTTCGTTTTTCGGAAAATTTTCGTTTTTCGGAATTGCACATTTTTCGGCATATCGACCATTTTTCGTATTTTTCGTGTCATTTTGCCCGTTTTTTTGTATCGACTTTTCGTTTTTTCGAAAAATTTTCATTTTTCAGAAAATGTTCGTTTTTACAAAATTTTCGTTTTTCGGAAAATTTTCGTTTTCCGGAAAATTTTCGTTTTTCGGAACATCTGTTCTCCTCGTTTGCCACATTTCAAGCCCATTCGAAAAATCCGAAAATATTTCGTTTCGGCTCGGAAAACATTTCGGATCTGAACTTTTCGGATCTAAAATTTTTCGGAAATTCGGCCGCATCCGAAAACACGAATCGGGAAATTTCGTGAAAATTCCGAAATTCCGAAACCCGAAACGCACATCCCTACCCTTTACTAAAGAAACCATCCCTAGACCCCAACTCTCCATCCAACTACTGCCCTGTATCCCTGCTTCCCTTCACATCAAAGCTTTTAGAAAAACTAGTCTTCAACCGCCTCTCCCTCTTCCTGTCCTTCAATTCCCTACTTGACCCCCTGCAATCTGGCTTCCGTCCCCTACACTCAACTGAAACTGCCATCACCAAAGTCACCAACGACCTCCTAACTGCTAAAAAACACGGCCACTATTCTATTCTCATCCTGCTTGATCTCTCGGCTGCTTTTGACACTGTTGACCACCCCCTCCTTCTACAGACCCTCAACTCTCTGGGTCTCGGTGACACTGCACTTGCTTGGGTTGACTCCTATTTATCCAACAGGTCCTTCTGTGTGTCCTTTGCTGGTAACTCCTCCTCTTCATTGCCTCTATCTGTTGGTGTACCTCAAGGCTCTGTCCTTGGTCCTCTGCTCTTTTCCATCTACACCTCCTCCCTGGGCAAAATCATCAACAGCTTTGGCTTTAATTACCACCTCTACGCTGATGACACTCAGATCTACCTCTCTACCCCTGATCTCTCTCCCCCTGTCCTCTCAAAAGTCAGTGACTGTTTATCTGGCATCTCCTCCTGGATGGCCTCCCACCACCTAAAGATCAACATGTCAAAGACTGAGCTCCTACTTATTCCTCCCTCCAATGCCTCCCCACCTACTGACTTCTCTATCACGGTGGAGGGTATCACCATCTCCCCATCAAACCAAATTCGCTGTCTTGGAGTTACACTTGACTCTGCTCTTTCCTTCATCCCCCACATCCAGTCTCTTTCCTCCTCCTGCCGATACCAACTGCGTAATATTTCCAGAATTCGGCCATTTCTTACCGCTGTCACCACAAAACAACTCATACACGCCCTGGTAATCTCCCGACTCGACTATTGCAATAATCTCTTATCTGGCCTCCCTCTGTCCCGCCTCTCCCCCCTACAATCCATCCTGAATGCCTCCGCCAGGCTAATTCACCTCACCCGCCGCTCTGTCTCTGCCGCTCCCCTCTGCGAGTCCCTTCACTGGCTCCCCATCCACTGCAGAATTAAGTTCAAAATCCTTATCCTTACCTACAAAACCCTCACTAACTCAGCGCCCCACTACCTGTCCTCACTAATCACCAAATACACCCCAGCCCGCTCCCTAAGGTCAAACAGTGACCTGCGCCTAGCTTCTCCCCGCATCACCTCTTCCCATGATAGACTGCAGGATTTCTCACGCGCAGCCCCCACTCTCTAGAACGCTCTCCCTCGTACTGTCAGACTTTCCCCTAACTTCTCTTCCTTCAAACGCTCCCTTAAAACATTCCTATTTAGGGAAGCCTACCACCCAACTCACTGACACAACCATCAATCACTCTCACCTTACAGTCCTCTCCTCCTGTTTCCAACCCCAACCCTCCTAGATTGTGAGTTCCTACGGGAATAGGGCCCTCATCTCCTCCTGTACTGTTTGTCAAATGTTGTTCAATGTATTGTAACCCTGTCTATACTGTGCTTATTGTACAGCGCTGCGGAATATGCTGGCGCTTTATAAGTAAAGAATAATAATAATAAATATTGTGCATGGCAGACTGGTAATATGGCTGGCAGACTGGTATTGTGCATGGCAGACTGCTAATAAGGCTGACAGACTGGTATTATGCATGGCAGACTGGTATTGTGCATGACAGACTGGTATGGCTGGCAGACTGGTATTATGCATGGCAGACTGGTATTGTGCATGACAGACTGGTATGGCTGGCAGACTGGTATTATGCATGGCAGACTGGTATTGTGCATGGCAGACTGGTAATATGGCTGGCAGACTGGTATTGTGCATGGCAGACTGGTAATATGGCTGGCAGACTGATAATAACGCTGGCAGACTGGTAATATGGCTGGCAGACTGGTATCTTGCATTGCAGACTGGTAATATGGCTGGCAGACTGGTATTGTGCATTGCAGACTGGTAATATGGCTGGCAGACTGATAATAACGCTGGCAGACTGGTAATATGGCTGGCAGACTGGTATCTTGCATTGCAGACTGGTAATATGGCTGGCAGACTGGTATTGTGCATTGCAGACTGGTAATATGGCTGGCAGACTGGTATTGTGCATGGCAGACTGCTAATAAGGCTGACAGACTGGTATTATGCATGGCAGACTGGTATTGTGCATTACAGACTGGTATGGCTGGCAGACTGGTATTATGCATGGCAGACTGGTATTGTGCATGACAGACTGGTATGGCTGGTAGACTGGTATTATGCATGGCAGACTGGTATTGTGCATGGCAGCCTGGTAATATGGCTGGCAGACTGGTATTGTGCATGGCAGACTGGTATTGTGCATGGCAGACTGGTAATATGGCTGGCATACTGATAATAACGCTGGCAGACTGGTAATATGGCTGGCAGACTGGTATCTTGCATTGCAGACTGGTAATATGGCTGGCAGACTGGTATTGTGCATTGCAGACTGGTAATATGGCTGGCAGACTGATAATAACGCTGGCAGACTGGTAATATGGCTGGCAGACTGGTATCTTGCATTGCAGACTGGTAATATGGCTGGCAGACTGGTATTGTGCATTGCAGACTGGTAATATGGCTGGCAGACTGGTATTGTGCATGGCAGCCTGGTAATATGGCTGGCAGACTGGTATTGTGCATGGCAGACTGCTAATAAGGCTGACAGACTGGTATTATGCATGGCAGACTGGTATTGTGCATGACAGACTGGTATGGCTGGCAGACTGGTATTGTGCATGGCAGACTGGTAATATGGCTGGCAGACTGGTATTGTGCATGACAGACTGGTATGGCTGGCAGACTGGTATTATGCATGGCAGACTGGTATTGTGCATGGCAGATTGGTATTATGCATGGCAGACTGGTATTGTGCATGGCAGACTGGTAATATGGCTGGCAGACTGGTATTGTGCATGGCAGACTGGTAATATGGCTGGCAGACTGGTATTGTGCATGGCAGACTGGTAATATGGCTGGCAGACTGGTATTGTGCATGGCAGACTGGTAATATGGCTGGCAGACTGGTATTGTGGATGGCAGACTGGTAATATGGCTGGCAGACTGTTATTGTGCATGGCAGACTGGTAATAAGGCTGGCAGACTGGTAATATGGCTGGCAGAGCCGTTACCTATTTTTTTAATCTATAACAAGAATTTTAGGGAGAGCGTAGGCGAGAGTCGGCGCTCCTCCCAGCTTCAAGATGGCTGACTTGGCTTCAAATTGGTGTCACGTTTACTCCGAGTACTCGAGATACGATTGGGTGCATAGCGTCACGTGGCTGGAGTTTAGCGCCCGCCCATTTCTCGTACATTCGGAGGCCAGTGGTTTCTGTAAAGGCGAGGGCTGCGGGCACGTGACAGTGGAGGCCCTGCGACGGGGGTTCCAGAAACCACCGGTGGCGGGTCCCACTGGGCAGCGCGGGGGTCTCACAGTGCGGTGGGACCGCTGTGGCCGTTGGATGCGCGCGCAGCCAGCAGTATGCTGGTTGCGCACACATGCGCAGTAGAGGCTTGGCGATGAACACGCCAAGCCTTACTGCATTATATTATAGATGTGTCACTGTGGGCATTAATTTTGCGATATTTTGTGTTGTAAACTGCCTCCCCACAGTATTTTTACCTCACTTGGGCCTCACTTTGTGGTTTTGGCCATATAATGGAGTCTATTGGTCAGGCAGCCGACTCACATCATTATATTGTGTGGGATGTATTCAAAGGACATCTTCAGGGGATAGAGTAGAAGTATTTTAAGCTCTCTGTTATCTCCCTTATCTCATTCATCTGCCATCTCATATCTCAGGCAGCTTACACCAGTGTTTCTCAACCTTTTATGGAGAAATACCCCTGCAGGTCTAAAAAAAAAAAAAAAATCCTAAGTACCCGTCTCGAGAAAGTATTTTCTATTGATTGGGTGTGATGGTTTCTGTGTCTGTAATGTCAGTAATATGTGTTTGCAATGCTTTCTGTGTGTATAATATCAGTATATGTGTATGTAATGTCAGTATATGCCTTTATGTTGCTTTGTGTTTGTGTAATGTCATTATATGCTTTTATGTTGCTTTGTGTTTGTGTAATGTCATTATATGCTTTTCTGTTGCTTTGTGTTTGTGTAATGTCAGTATATGCTTTTATGTTGCTTTGTGTTTGTGAAATGTCAGTATAAGCGTGTGTGTGTGTGTGTGTGTGTGTAATGTCAGTATATGTGTGTGATGTCAGTATATGTGTATGTGTGTGTAATGTCAATATATGTGTATGTGTGTGTCAGACCTCCAGTAATCAGACCCCCAGTAATCAGACTCCCCGTATCAGACCCCCACTAATCAGACCCCCGCTAATCAGACCTACAATAAGACCCCCCAGTAATCAGACCCCCAGTTATCAGGCCCCCAGTTATCAAACCCCCAGTATCAGGCACCCCAGTATCAGGCCCATATTAATCAGACCCCCCCATATCAGAACCCAGTATCAGGCCCCCATTAATCAGACCCCGGTATCAGGCCCCCAGTGATCAGGCCCCCTCAGACACCTCCCCCCACTGATCGAAGGCAGGCTCGGGGGCCCCCCACTAGAGCTGGACTCTTACCTGGTCTGCTGCTGGCGCCAGCAGGAAAGAAGCTGCTGCAGTCTTGGAAGGATCCGCCCTGACACGTGTTGTGCCCCGTAATCACACTCGCCGATTGGCCGCGTGGGTGTGTGTAGGCGCGGCCAGTCAGCAGCGTGGTCAGTCGGCAGCGCGCTGGGGAAAAGAAAAAGGCAGAATTCCGACGGAAGACAGAATCTGCCGCGTTGGAGCTATTGGTCCAACTGGCGTACCCCCTGCTTGTGGTATGCATTCCACGGGTTGAGAAACCCTGGCTTACACCACACAATACTCCCTCTGCTGCCTTATCTTAATATTCCCTTGTTCACCTCATTAACTGGTACATATTTAGATTAAATAAACAAGAGCCACAAATTTTGGTAAATGGGAAAAATCCAGAAACTGGAACTGGAGATAAAATACCTAACTTTATTTTTCCTTTTACATGCAATTACTTCAAAGAAAAAAACCCAGCAGCATTCGTTTTAGAAGGTGGTTTTATTTGTAATGCTCAAGTAATCTAGTTACAGCTCATGCAAGTTTTAGTGTCCATTTAATGTGAAACCTAACTTTGTGATTATTTACAGTTTGTAAATGATTAGTCTCAATTTAGGCTCGTGTCAGACGAGTGTACTGATCACGTCCGTGTTGCCGCACATTTGTACGTCCGTTATAGCATATAATTATGACCAATGGAGACCCACACACAAAGTACGTCCGCACCGAACTGCGGACGCATAACGGACGCAGCAAACGGACGCAGGTTAGGCAAGAACATAAATCCGCTAGAACGGACGCACAGAGTGCACTGCGTTCGCAATGTCCGCATCGAGTGCACTGCGTCCGCAATGTCCGCATAGCTTTGTGTGTGAGTGATGAACGACGCATTTATGCGTCCAGCATTTTTGACGGACAAAATGGTTTTCATATTTAATTTATTTTCCCTGCTACATCAGACAAAAATAACGTCAGTTAAAAAAACGGACTGTGTGGCCACTACTGCGTCTTCCTTCAGAAAGTGCGTCCATACTGTACAGACGCACAGTCCGTACAAAATGCGCTCGTCTGACACCAGCCTTAATGAAACAGGTAGTGCACACAAGTGGCACACTCCTTAGGTACAAATATTAGAATTGTTATTAACATTTATATGGTGCCTACAGTTTCCACAGTAAGTTATTTGTGTATACTATTAACCATAAAATTGTATATTCAATGTGCAGCAATCTATGTTTACACAATAGTGTCTTTTTAAAAGCTTGCATCCATTAAACCATCTATATTTAATGTTCTCTAATTTGATTCATTTCATAGATCGATACACATGAGAGTACATCATTCACTCTGCTGGGATTAAAGCCACGTTCAGTTGTGCAAGTTCAGGTGGCTGCCAAAGATTTCACAGACTATGGAGTGTACAGCGACTGGAGTGTAACTGTAGAAGGATCACCATGATCATAGTAATACCTGCTCAAAATATTGTCTCTAAGCACTAATACAGACCTGTCATCTGTATACGTATGGTGTTTATTATATTATCAGGGTTATTCAGAGAGCGTGAAAAGCAGGAGAATGACTAGAGAATGATAGGAGAATGAAAAATTCTAGGTCAAAATAGCCAAACCAGAAAAATTCTCCCTTTCATCTCACTTTCCAAATCGGCTAGTTTGACCTAGAATTTTTCATTCTCCAGTCATTCTCCAGTTATTCTCCTGCTTTTCACGCTCTCTGAATAACCCTATATGTATCACATGCTGATTATAGTCCAAATGTTTTCTTGTATTCTAGTTTATCTGTTATAATTCTGTAATTATACTCATCTTTACAAATCAAAGATTACCCTGAGCCCATCTCCCATGGTCTTATTCAACACAATATTTTTCAAATTCAACCGTTTACAATGCAATCATGCACGTCCTCTTTACTTAGGACTTAGATTAAAGCTATTACTCTAACAGGGTTATTCAGAGAGCACCGACAAGTCACTGACATTTCGGTGCTCTCCCATTCGCTGCACTTCAGCGAGATCAATTCAATGACCCTTCGGTGAATTCACACATTCACCGCAGGGTCCTTGAAGTGCGGTGAATCGACCCACTGAACGCCTCTGAAAAACTGTAGCAAAACTGCCGAAATGGATCAAAAAACTGCCGAAAAAAACACAGAATCGATCCGAAAAAACACTGAATGCATACAACAATCCGCCAAACAGACTACAGAATCGATCTGAAATAAGCCGAAGACCTGCCGAACAGACTGCCGACCAGCTACTGGAAAAAGCCAACAAGGGGTAACAAAAAAGACTGCAACTTTTAAAAGGTGTTTTAAAAAAAATACTGCATTAAAATGCCTGGAAATAATATATAAGGACCTATGAATAATAATACAAAGGTCTGTTACAGAAAAACAAATGCCATTTTAGGCTAGGGACAGATGAGCGCATTTTCTGCGGCCACCGTCAAAATGTACGTCGATGCGTGCGCACGCATTTTTTCACGGAATACGCTTAAGTGGTCAGACGACCACAGTCGCACAGTCGCAGGTACTCACCAACGCAATTCTAGGGAAATCCGGCTGTTTGAACGTTATGTAGGCCGCACACTAGCAGCGTCTGACGTCTCCTAATCACGCACACACGCTGCCATGCGGCCGCAGCGCACTCTGTACGTCTGTAGCAGCGGTTTCACGTTCTGAGAAAAATGCGTTCATTTGCCGGTTGCGTGGTGTCGGCGCACTTTTGTACGCACGTACTGCGTATATTGGCCGTCATTGGCCGTTATGTGCTGCTACTGCCGCCGTGATTTAGTGCGCCTGCACGCGCGTTCCGACTGCCCCACTCTGACCCTAGCCTTAACCCTTCACTGCTGACGACGTGTGGGACATGTCCTCAGTTACTCCCGCTGTATGCTGAGGACGGGTCCCACACGTCATCAGCTTTGCGGGGACCCCCGGCGGAGATACTCACCTCTCTGTCCGGGGTCCCGCGGCGTTCTGACTTCAGCGTCCTCAGACGCTGAAGTCAAGCTCCTCCCTACGTAAATGATGTCATCGCGCCATGCGTGATGACGTCATTTCCAGGCGGCCCCCCGGCAATGCCAGGAGATCGCCTGGAAGGAGAGGGGGTACCCCATAGAAAATATAACCGCAAATGTTCATATGATAAAAGGTGAAAAAAAACACTTTACACGCTGCAGAGGATTAGCTGGATGGCCACAAAATTGCACAGTACAGGGAAATTCACTGTTCGGTACACTTTTGTGGCCAATTCAGTGCTGTTGGAATAACCCTTTAACCCCTTCACTGCGGATGACGTGTGGGGAACATCCTCATAGACTCCCGATGCATGCGGAGGACATTCCCCACACGTCGTCTGCAAACCCGGGACCTCCGGATATACTCACCTCTCTCCTCCGGGGCGCCGTGGCTTTCTGACTTCCTTGAAGTCAGACACTGCTTTTAAGGCCCTCCCGACGTAAAAGTCGGACGCGATGACGTCATTTTCAGGCGTCTCCCCGGCAAAGCTGGGAGAAGGCAGGCACCGCTTAAAAGTGGAGACTCTCCCCTTTTAAGCGGTGCCTGACTTTATCCCCTGAGGGACTGGGCCAAGATCCGGCACCATTCGGCACCAGATCGCGGCCTAGCTCCGGTGGGGGCCGCCATCTTGGATGGCAGCTCCACTTCCGGGTCCCCCCTTGTCATCTGACATCATCACACACGGTGCAATGACGTCAGTTAGCTGGGAAACACCTAGCTGCCATGGGATTTCCCAAGGAAATCCCATGGTGGAGATAGCGGGGTTGAATCCCCCATATCTCCCAAACGGTGGCAGCTAGATGGGTCATGTTTGATATCATTTGAAATGCCAGAGCATGGCCTTTCCGACGATCACAAACCTGACCATGGTGAAAGTAAGACAAAAAATTAAAATAATTTATTTTTTTTTAAAATTATATTATTTTTTTGTGTTATTTTTATTAATGCAGCAATATTATTTCATTTATTTTCCGTTTACTTTCAAGTAGGAGTTTAAAACCAGGAGTTGAAATAACAGGTATCTATTGTTGTTCATATATTTATCTGATTGTGGGTATGAGTGTTAGCAAGGTTGGAGGTTTGACCCAGTGCACATCATGCTGCATGTAAGCATGTCTTCAAGAATCCAGGGTCCATATCTCTGTAGCAAGTGTGAGCGTGTAGCTTTTATCGTAACATTGAGGCAGATTGACAATCTTGAGAGGGGCCTGCTTCTCACGGAGCAAAGTATAGTTGAGGAATCTAATGGTGTCAGGGCCGGATTAAGATCTCTATGGGCCTGGAGCTGAATATTTTGGTGGGCTTTTATTGGAATTTAGTGAAATGACAACATATTCAGGCTATTTAATAGTGCATATATAGGTATATCTAACCAGGCAGATACTGTGTGAGGAAATTTCCTTTCAGATTTCAATCATCATAGCATGTAAAATTTATTTTTTCATAATTTATCATCCAAACCTCTGTGGTCATATGTTCTACAGGGAATTCTTGTAAAATGAAAAAAAAATGGGAACCTGTAACTACATTTTTCTGAGAAAATGTACAATTTTAACCAAAAAAATTAGATATTTTCCATGTGCTTTGGATAATGGTGTTTTATGAATAATATGACTATGTATAAAACACTGACCTTGCTCCTAGCGTGGGAAAGGAGAAGGTGAGTAATGGCATCGGTATCGCTCATTTTATACATGACAAATGGACAATACCATCGCTTTGGAACAAAAAATAAATAAAATAATTTTTTTGTTTTCTTTTTAGATTTTACATTGTCATGTTTGGTGTCAATGCAAAGGCCAGACTCTGTCCTGTCTGACGCCTCAGTTGACCTTGCGAGGTGTAAAGATTAGTGGTGCAGGGTTCCAAAGCCAGTTCCAGTGCACTTCACTGCAGTGTGGGTGTGGCGGTTTAGGTTCTTGATGTAACAATTTGTAATAATGGATTGTACCATCACCTACACAATTGTTAGGGACATGAAAAATGAGATGGTGAGTTACTGCAGCATCATTGTTCCCTTTTATAATTGAAAAGTGAAAATATTGCTGTGTTAGAAAGAAAAATAAATACTTATTATTTTACTTTTACTGTTACATAAAACTTGGTCATGTGTGATATCATTGGAAAGATCGTGCTCTGGCCTTTCCGGTGATGCCTCACATGACCCTGCAGCTGCTATGGAGGTGGAGATATAGGGGTCCAAATGCCCATCAATGCAGACAAATTTTTTCTTTTCTGTGGGCCTATTCTGGGGCATGGGCCTGGAGCTGCTGCTCCATCTGCCCCTATGTTAATCCGTCCCTGAATGGTGTGGGAGGAGTGGAGTTAACTGGGGAGCAGGTTGGTAGCTGGGTGTCAGTGACACGTGCTAGCAGGGGGGGAGGGAAGAGGAAAAGGTTGGCCAGTCCAACCAGATCTTGCGCACACAAACAGATTTGCCCCTTTGAGCGGAGATGTTGGGTGCATCAGCCAGGGCAGGATTAACATAGGGGCTGATGGATCAGCAGCTCCAGGCCCATGCTCTAGAATAGGCCCAGAGAAAGGATAACTATCAGGATTATTCAAAGAGAATCGAAAAGTTACCGCACGTTCAGTGACTTGTAGTTCTCTTCAATTCAGTTCATTTTGGCAATCCCATTTCGGCAACCCTGCGGTGTATTCAGCAAGCACCACAGGGCCGTCGAAGCGCAGGGAAAAGCTGCCGCAAACCCCACGAAAAGTCACCGCAAAAACCCGGGGAATGCACCCCGAAAACCCGCAAAAACATCTGGATTAACCCATCGAAGACCCCGGAAAAACCCTAGCAGGAGCCGATCACACGCATTGCAGCCTCCGGAAAAAGCTGACACCGCAGACGAGTGACGTGAATAAATTAGGAAACCAGTTTGCTTGAATGTTTGAAAAGTGAAATGCTGTTTGCAAAGAAACTACTGAGCGAAAATGTCTGAAATTTACATATGAGGTCCAGGGAATGATAATAAAAAGGGCTGTTACAGAAAAAATAAGTAAACTTAAATAATTTTTTTGGGGCAATATATCCATGTGTGAGCTGGCCTGGGGCAATATATCCATGTGTGAGCTGGTCTGGGGCAATATATCCATGTGTGAGCTGGTCTGGGGCAATATATCCATGTGAGCTGGTCTGGGGCAATATATCCATGTGTGAGCTGGGTTAGGGCAATATATCCATGTGAGCTGGTCTGGGGCAATATATCCCTTGTGAGCCTGGGGCAATATATCCATGTGAGCCTAGGGCAAATATGAAGCTATATATAGCCTGGGGCAATATATCCAGTGTGAACTAGGGGCAATATATCCAGTGTGAATAAAGGAGTATTTATTAGAACACGAAAAATCGTCATAATAATCAGTTTTTCCCTGGGCGTGAGAGTACTCCCACCTATTTTTCCAGAAAAAAAGCCATGGTACCCGGGTACCCTAAGACACCACTTTTTGAGCCTTTTTGAACGGGACTTAAACTCGTGAACTGAGGGGTATTAACCGTTTTTCCCACGTTGTGCATTCCTGTTATTTTCCTTCAATGTACATGTGTATTATACGCTGCTTTATTGATCCAGTAAAGTACATAATTTAGAAAATCCACAACCGTGCTGGTGTATAGTGATTCCTAGTGCGATGAGACTATCCTGGGTTTATTCAGCGGGTCCTCCGGGGGGGGGGGGGTGAGTGCTACATAAATAACCTAAAATATGTTTTCAATTCACTAAATTCCAAAAAAAGCCCAACAAAATATTCAGCTCCAGGCCCATAGAGATCTTAATCCGGCCCTGGCATCAGCTCAGGTGTAGCAGTACTGAAGGAGGCTGCTCCCTCTAACAGCAGGGGGATCAGCCCACCCAGTAAGAGAGGGAAAAAGAGGGCTAGTAAGCCTAGACAGGTTGTGGTGGTAGGGGACTCTATTATTAAAGAGAATAGACAGGGTAAGCGGTCACTCTGACCGCCTTAACCGGATAGTTTGCTTTCTGCCGGGTGCCCGTGTTAGGCATGTTGTTGACAGAGTTGATAGATTATTGGGAGGGGCTGGAGATGACCCAGGTGTCATGGTCCATATTGGTACCAATGACAAAGTAAGAGGAAGATGGAAGGACCTGAAGAATGAGTTCAGAGAACTAGGAAGTAAACTGAAGTATAGGTCCTCCAAGGTAGTATTTTCTGAGATACTACCTGTGCCACGCGCTACAGTGGAAAAGCAGCGGGAGATCAGGGAGGTCAATGCGTGGCTTAAGTCTTGGTGCAGGAAGGATGGTTTTGGGTTTTTAGAGCACTGGGCTCATTTTGCATTGGGGTACAATCTGTATAGTCGTGATGGATTGCACCTGAATGGAAGAGGGTCTGCTGTGCTAGGGGACAGGATGGCTAAATGGTTGGAGGAGACTTTAACTAGTGGAAAGGGGGAGTTTTCAGAAGCTTACAAAATGGAGACAGAACAGATAGCGGATGGGTTTCAGCTCAGGCAAAGGGGGGTGGAGTGGGGGGGATAGGTAATGTCGGAACAGTGGAGGCATGCAATCTAAAGTCACATTCAGCATGTGTGGGTAGAGACGATATTAATTGTATGCTTGCTAATTCAAGGAGCCTCAATAACAAGATGAGAGAACTAGAGGCAATAACATACACTATGCAATACGACATAATAGGAATAACAGAAATGTGGTGGGATGAAACACATGACTGGGCGGTAAACTTACATGGTTATACATTGTTTAGGAGAGATAGGAAACATAAGAAAGGGGGTGGAGTTTGTTTGTATGTAAATCAGGATTTAAAGCCAAATAGTACACACCTGGTAAGCAACGAGGGAAATGTGGCATCCTTATGGGTAAATATTTCTTTGGGGAATAAACAGGGAAATTGGTTGGCATATGCTATATGTAACGGTTAGTCCCTGCTTGGGCCATCGTGGTGGCTTGGAACATGAGATGAAGCCCTTAAGGCAGGCGAGTTACTGACTGGACACAAGGACAGACTGATTTCTCCAAAACCAAGGAGCACCAAAAAACAGAACTGAATTGCCACTAAGCTCCGAAGGTTTCAAGACCGACAGACCACTTAGGACACGCTCAGAGACACAATGATACGCCTGACAATCCGTGAATTGAGCAGGCTGCAGGGCAGTCAGAGAAACACAATGATACACCTGACAATCCGTGAATTGAGCAGGCTGCAGGACAGTAAACAAAACAGACAGACTTTACTAAAGAGGTCCTTATAAGCGGCCTCTGAAAATATACTAAACTAAGACAGACTACACTAAAGAGGTCCTTATAAGCGGCCTCTGAATATACACTAGATAAAGATAAAGACAGACAAGGTACATAAAACATGAAACATACAAGAATCATCAATCAGACAGAGGTTGGCAACAGATCAGAATATACAGTACCAGGAGTGAATAGAAGGGATAGTCAGGAATAAAGCCGAGGTCAGAATCAGAAAATACTTGAACAGGAATGCTTTGCAGCAACTCAGGGAACACGAATCAGACAGAACCACCATGAAACTCCACAAACCGTCAATGAGGCTCTGTGCTGCTGGGAATATATAGGGAGTGGGACCGTGTGATTGGTCCATGTGACCCCAGACCAGGAGATCATAACAGAACCCCAGATCAGCCCTAGACAGCACAGCCAGACACACCACAGGGAAAAAAACAGACATGAAGGCCCTTCACCCCCAGGAGGCGCAGCCAAAACCAGGGAAAACGTAACACTATAAACCACCTAATATAGATAATGATGAGGAAGAACAACGGTTAGAGAAAATTAGGAAGGCTGCACATCAGGGTAGCACTTTAATTACCCGGACATTAATTGGGATAGTGGGACTAGTAATTCAGTGAAGGGAATCCAGTTTCTGAACCTGTTAAATGATACCTTCATGACACAACTGGTAGAAACACCAACTAGAGAGGATAACTGTCTGGATCTGGTTATAACAAATAATGTGGATCTTTTCTCAAATATTCATGTAAGGGAGCAGTTGGGAAACAGTGACCATAATATGGTGTCTTTTGAAATAAACAAAAAAACACATTCATAGGAGCATGCTAAAACATAATTTTAAAAAGGCCAACTTCATTAAAATAAAGGAAGCTCTCAATGTCGTTGACTGGCAGAAACTCTTTCATGGAAAAAACACTGAGTTTAAAGATATTCCACTTATCTTAACACTAGAAAAGTACACGTCACAATATATTCCACTGGGTAATAAATATAAAATAAACAGACTGAAACCAAAGTAGCTCAGTAAGAAGGTAACCAAGGAAATGAAAAATAAAAAGAATGCATTTAAAGCTTTTAAATCTGATAAAGCTGAGGCATCCTATAAAGCATATAAGGGAGCCAATAAAGCATGTAAAAAAAGCGATTAGATGGGCTAAGCTAGAAAATGAAAAAGAAGTAGCCAAAGAGAGCAAGACCAACCATAAAAGATTATTTAAGTACATAAATTCTAAAAAACCCAAGAGCGAAAATGTAGGTTCACTAAAATCAGGAGTATTGTTAACTGAAGATCGAGATAAGGCAGGAATTTTGAATGATTATTTTTCTTCAGTATTTATCAAAGAGAAACCTATAACAGGAGATATGCAATTCATTAATAAAAACTTACTAATAAAAAGTGAGTGGTTGACTCAGGACAAGGTTTGCTGCAATTAAACAATGTGAATGTGAAAAAAGCCCCAGGGCCGGATGGAATTCACCTGCGAATACTGAGGGAGCTAGGTGTTGAAATATGTAAACCTCTGTTCTTAATCTTTCAAGATTATTTTCTTTCAGGAACAGTACCAGAGGATTGGAGAAAAACTGACGTGGTCCCTATATTTAAGAAAGGTTTAAAATTTGTGCCTGGGAATTATAGACCTGTGAGCTTAACATCGGTGGCTGGGAAAGTATTTGAGGGGTTACTAAGGGATAATATTCAGGAATTTATTGGGAGGTATAATGTAATTAGCAAAAATCAGCATGGTTTTATGAAACACAGATGATATCAGACTAACCTAATTGCGTTCTTTGAGGAAGTAAGTAGAAGTATAGATCAGGGGGTCGCAGAGGATGTGATTTATTTGGATTTTGCCAAAGCTTTCGACACAGTTCCACACAAGAGGTTACTATTTAAATTAAGAAAAATTGGTCTAGATGAAAATACTTGTTCTTGGATAGAAAACTGGCTAAAAGATAGGGTACAGAGTGGTCATAAAATGGTACATTTTCAAAATGGACATCAGTGGTAAGTGGTGTCCCTCAGGGGTCTGTTATAGGACCAACTCTATTCAACTTATTTATAAATGACCTTGAGATGGGCGTCGAAAGTCATGTATCAGTGTTTGCAGATGACAAAACTAGGAAAATAATACAATGTGAGCAGGATGTTACTTCACTGCAGAGGGATTTAGATAGATTGGGAGACTGGGCACTTAAATGGCAGATGAAATTTAATGTAGATAAATGCAAAGTTATGCACTTTGGAGTGAAGATCACACAAGCAACTTATACCCTAAAAATGGTACTGAGTTAGGGAAATAAAAGCAGAAGGATTTGGGAATAATCATAGACTTCAAACTAAGTAACCATGTGCAATGTCAAACAGCAGCCACCAAGGCCAGCAAGGTATTGTCATGCGTTAAAAGGGGAATTCAATCTCAGGATGAAAACATAATTTTGCCTCTGTATAAATCAATGGTAAGCACCTTGTATATGCCGTGAAATTTTGGGCACCTGTCTTAAGAAAGGTTATTATAGCGCTAGAAAAAGTGCAGATATGGGCGACTAAATTAATAAGGGGAATGGAAGGTTTAAGTTATGAGGAAAGGCTAACAAGTTTAAACCTGTTTAGTTTAGAGAAATGGCGCCTTAGAGGGGATCTGATAACCTTATATAAATATATACGGGGCCATTATAATCCATTGTCTGGAAACCTATTCATTAACAGGACTATACACAGGACATAAGGTCACCCATTTAGACCGGACAAAAAGAAATTCAGCCTAAAGCATAGGAAGGGTTATTTTACGGTGAGAACAATAAACATGTGGAATTCTCTGCCTGTTGAGGTGGTTGGGTCAGAGACTGTACAGACTTTCAAAAAACCACTGGATGACTTCCTGCAGACACGGAATATTAAGGGTCATAATATTTAATATGTGGGTAAAAGCTTCTTGATCCAAGGAGAAATCTGACTGCCATTCTGGGGTCAAGAAGGAAGTTTTTCCCAGTGTGTTGCATAATGGTGAGCGCTTTAGGCTAGGGTCAGACGAACGCATTTTCGCATTGTCTGTGAAAAAGTGCGTTCGAACGAGTGGACGCATTTTTTCACGGAGTACGCGATAGCGGTCATACGATGCGCATTTTTCGTCCGTGATTTTGTACGGATCATCAATAAAACACTTTGTGCATCTGGACGTTATGTTGGCTGGACATTAGTAGCGTCTGACGTCTCCAAATCACACACACACACCGCTAGTGGACGCAGCGCACTCTGTACAACCGTACTAGCGGTTTTACGTTCTTGAAAAAATGCGTTCATCTTCCACTTGCGTTGCGCAGCCGGACTTTCGTCCGACCGTACTTCATATATTGGCCGTCATTGCCCGTCATTTGCTGCTACTACGGCCGTGATTAAGTGCGCCTGCACGCGCGTTCGCACTGCCCCAGTCTGACCCTAGCCTCAGACTGTATTTTTTTACTTCTTTTGGATCAACAGTAGGTGATGTGTGAAAGGCTCAACCCGATGGACGCTTGTCTTTTTTCAGCCTATGTAACTATGTAACTATGTTCCCATTTCAATTATAATGTGAACAATGATGCTGCACTAATGATTTTTTTTTCTCTGGGGGGATTTGCTAAAAAATACGTAATTTCCCCCCCAAAAAATGTAACAAGTCCCCATTTCTAAATTTTTTTAACAAGCGCATCCCGTAGAAAATATAACCGCAAATGCACGGAATTAAAAAATGTGAAAAACCCCCCACTTAACACGGTGTAGCTAATTGAAAACTCAAATTTTATTGCATTTTTTGTTACAATATTCAGGCAGGGCATTAAGTATACATATAATAATGTTATATTATGAATCTGCTGAGTCTGCCGGAAAAAAAAATATATAATATGTCTGGGTTGTATAAAAAACGTGACTTTAAATCGTGTTTAAAGATGATGAGTAAAAGCGGTAAAAATTAGCTCAGCACACAGGGGTGAAATGGCTCAGCAGTGAAAGGGTTAAATGTGCCCATATTGGAAACCAATATATGACTGATAGCTGACTATAAGGCATTATTAACAAACAAATTTTAGTGTTCCTGCCAAACAACAAAAATCAGAGCTTACAAATCATTACCTGCTGTTTACAAGGAAATGCGTTGGTCACTTATACCACAGCACTAAACATTGCAATTGCCTCCATTGTTCGTAAGTTTAACCCCTTCACTATCAAGCAATTTTTTGCTGAAAATGTTTTTACCATAACGTTTATTTGAAACACGGGATGCAAACTTAAAAATTTAATATAGGGTAAAATATAATATTTGCACAGAGATTGTTGTTCTGAGATAATTGAAAAATTTAAATAATGTAAATTTGCTCATTTTTTACTTTTCATGTGTTCGTTTATCTATTACATAAATATTGTTGGAATGAAAGATTCTGAACTCAAGATGGTGTCCCTTATCCTGAACAATTTCACACATGGTTTGCATTATCAACATATGGGCAGAAATGGCCTTTGTGTCAGGTCCAATAAATGTGATAGAGACCGATAATAAAATTGTTAGATACCCTGCTTATGGGGACTTGTAGTGGTCATGATGATATTATTAGCAATGCGGCTTCCAAAAAATACAATCACAATATAAAAATATTATCTACAGTATATGTGCCATAATGCCTGTATATGAAGATTACAGTAACACCTTGTATCTGTACTGTACAGGGATTTTCAGCCATTACTAAACCCCTGAATTGTATCCCTGTGAGTGACCCCACAGCTCTCCCTGTATTCTGCCCTCTTCCAGACTGTTGTAATGCAGCAGTAATGTGTTTTCAACTTTTTGTTACAGTTAGGATTGGGGCTGTAATTGCAGCTTCTTTTATCTCTCTGCAGGGTGCCTGGAGAGAAAGAACACAGTGAATTTCATTTCTCCACAGGGTGCACACCAAGCTTGCTTTAAAAATAAGTGAAAACAGGGTTTTGATATGCTAATGATTGCTTTTCAATCTATTACAATGCAAAATCGAGATAACTCATATTTGGAATTGAAGGGGATATGCAAAATCATGTGAAAAATAAAAAAAATGTTCTTTCAATACAAGGGTAATGCTTAAACTCAAGGGATAAGATTTGGGTTTAAAGTTTAAACATGATTAGCTGAGCATTATTAACATGTGAAATCATGTGTTCATGTCAAAATTGAAAGTAATGACACCACTGAGAAGAAAATGCATGACCTGCTCTTTCCTGGACAAGTGTTGTAACGTAAGCCTTTATGCCATAGCACCAACCATCGTAATGTAGGTCACTGAAGGCAATATTAACAATTGAGAAGAACACCTCAAACACCCATGATGATGCATAAAATTTTAAAAAACGTAGGGCCACATTACACTCTTAACGCAAACGAAAATGCTCACTTGCGTGAGCATTAACGTTTGCTGCGGTTTTTACTGCACCTTACAATCCAAACGCAAACGGGTTAAGTAACCTGTTTGCGTTTGGTACCTTGCGCTTTTCAGCGCGAGGTTACTGTACTTTGTGCTCCCTATATTTAACATGGGGAGCGCAAAGTGTTAATCAGCGTTAGTATTACAATCTAGCGCTGATTAACGTCTGGCTGTGGTTAGCAGAAAGTTAACCAGAGCCAGGACTTGGTGTTAACGGATTCCGCTTCTGCAGAATCTGTTAACACCACCCAGAAAAAATAAAAAAATGATTCAGAGACTCACCTCCTGTCCCACGGCTCCAACCGCCTCCTCTGTCCAGCGGGAGCAGGGAAAGATTGGGGGAAAAAGTCCCCCTAGTCTCTCCCTGTGTATCACTACGCCGACCGGCCGGATCTCGCGAGGCGAGATCCGGCTAGTCATCTGACCGGCAGGGGGAAACTCAATGGATTCCTATGGACTCTATTGAGTGGATGCTCGTGGCTGCGCTCAGCGCTGCCGCGAGCATCGCAGGGATTACCGCGCGGTAATAATGCAGGCAGCATTTTTTGCGCCTGCATCATAATCTAGCATTAAAACACGGGCGCAAGGGGGAAAAACTGCGGGCGCAGTTTTTCCTCCCTTGCACCCGCGTTTTAACGCTAGGGTTGTTATAGAGCCCGTAACCTTTAATATACTTATAAAAAGCATAAATTGTTAAAATACGACACAAGAAAATAAATTATTTTTGAACCTTTGTAAATAATATCGCAGTATGTGTGTGCATCAATTTAGATACTGTCAGTATAATATATATTATTATTATTATTATTTATTATTATTCTTTATTTATAAAGCGCCAGCATATTCCGCAGCGCTGTACAATAAGCACAGTATAGACAGGGTTACAATACATTGAACAACATTTGACAAACAGTACAGGAGGAGATGAGGGCCCTATTCCCGTAGGAACTCACAATCTATACAATATATACAGTATATACACAACAAACAACAGTCGGGTCTGCACTCATGGTTCACCTGTCCACTCCTAGTGCCTGGTGCTCAGCATCAGCAATAGCCTCAATTCACATATTCCATAAGCATGCCAGCACTCTGGGACTTCCATTGAAATTCTTTATTCCGTTTGTTTTAAAATTGCCAACGTTTCAGTTCCCACAAGGAACTTTCCTCAGGACAAACATTAATTACATATCAACACATATTCCACTTATATAAAGACCAACAGTCACCAATTACTCGCCCACCCGGTGCGTCCAGCCACGGGCGTGTATTGCGGTTCAACGCGCATGCGCTGTCACTCGGCGCTACAAGAGGAGGTCATCCGGTTGCCCTAGTGACCATGACGCTTCCACTGCTTACCCCACCCGTACCAGTAACTTCACATACGTCCGCAGGTCCACTCACTGAGGGGGTGGATAAAAAAATAAAAAAAACACAACCTGTAAAATAAACACAAGAAGAATAATAAACACATGTAAAATTGCGGTCATGACATCACTCTTCCACAGTTCTCAACATTTACATATAGAAACATAGAAAATGTCGGCGGATAAGAACCTTTCGGCCCATCTAGTCTGCCCAATTACATGGATACTATACCTGGATTTATCTTTTGTTTAGGATAACCTTATGCCTATCCCATGCCTGCTTAAATTCAATTACTGTTTTGGCCTCTACCACTTCAACTGGAAGGCTGTTCCATGTATCCACTACCCTCTCAGTAAAATAATGCTTCCTGATGTTACTTTTAAACCTTTGCCCTCTAATCTAAGACTATGCCTCTTGTTTTGCTACTTTGTTTCCTTTTAATATATACTCCTTCCTCTACTTTGGGATTCCCTTTACGTATTTAAATGTTTCTCTATCATATCTCCTCTGTCTCGTCTTTTTTCCAAGCTATACATTTAAGATCATTAAGCCTTTCCTGTTAACTTTTCTCCTTCAAGCCGTACACCATTTTAGTAGCCCTTCTCTGAACTCTCTCTAAGATGTCTATATCCTTCTGGAGATACGGTCTCCAGTACTACACACAGTACTCCAAGTATGGTCTCACTAGTGCTCTGTACAGTGGCATGAGCACTTCCCTTTTCCTACTGCTAATACCTCTCCCTACACAACCAAGCATTCTGCTAGCATTTCCTGCTGCTCTATTACATTGACTACTTATTATTATTATTATTATTCTTTATTTATAAAGCGCCAGCATATTCCGCAGCGCTGTACAATAAGCACAGTGTAGACAGGGTTACAATACATTGAACAACATTTGACAAACAGTACAGGAGGAGATGAGGGCCCTATTCCCGTAGGAACTCACAATCTGGGAGGGTTGGGGTTGGAAACAGGAGGAGAGGACTGTAAGGTGAGAGTGATTGATGGTTGCGTCAGTGAGTTGGGTGGTAGGCTTCCCTAAATAGGAATGTTTTCAGGGAGCGTTTGAAGGAAGAGAAGTTAGGGGAAAGTCTGACAGTACGAGGGAGAGCGTTCCAGAGAGTGGGGGCTGCGCGTGAGAAATCCTGCAGTCTATCATGGGAAGAGGTGATGCGGGGAGAAGCTAGGCGCAGGTCACTGTTTGACCTTAGGGAGCGGGCTGGGGTGTATTTGGTGATTAGTGAGGACAGGTAGTGGGGAGCTGAGTTAGTGAGGCTTTTGTAGGTAAGGATAAGGATTTTGAACTTAATTCTGCAGTGGATGGGGAGCCAGTGAAGGGACTCGCAGAGGGGAGCGGCAGAGACAGAGCGGCGGGTGAGGTGAATTAGCCTGGCGGAGGCGTTCAGGATGGATTGTAGGGGGGAGAGGTGGGACAGAGGGAGGCCAGATAAGAGATTATTGCAATAGTCGAGTCGGGAGATTACCAGGGCGTGTATGAGTTGTTTTGTGGCGACAGCGGTAAGAAATGGCCGAATTCTGTAAATATTACGCAGTTGGTATCGGCAGGAGGAGGAAAGAGACTTGATGTGGGGGATGAAGGAAAGAGCAGAGTCAAGTGTAACTCCAAGACAGCGAACTTGGTTTGATGGGGAGATGGTGATACCCTCCACCGTGATCGAGAAGTCAGGAGGTGGGGCGGCATTAGAGGGAGGAATAAGTAGGAGCTCAGTCTTTGACATGTTGATCTTTAGGTGGTGGGAGGCCATCCAGGAGGAGATGCCAGATAAACAGTCACTGACTTTGGAAAGGACAGGGGGAGAGAGATCAGGGGTAGAGAGGTAGATCTGAGTGTCATCAGCGTAGAGGTGGTATTAAAGCCAAAGCTGTTGATGATTTTTCCCAGGGAGGAGGTGTAGATGGAAAAGAGCAGAGGACCAAGGACAGAGCCTTGAGGTACACCA
Source organism: Leptobrachium leishanense (assembly GCA_009667805.1). NCBI lineage: Eukaryota > Metazoa > Chordata > Amphibia > Anura > Megophryidae > Leptobrachium > Leptobrachium leishanense. Next base: position 342,393,516 of record CM019063.1, read on the forward strand.
ACAGATAGAGGCAATGAGGAGGAGGAGTTACCAGCAAAGGACACACAGAAGGACCTGTTGGATAAATAGGAGTCAATCCAAGCAAGTGCAGTGTCACCGAGACCCAGAGAGTTGAGGGTCTGTAGAAGGAGGGGGTGGTCAACAGTGTCAAAAGCAGCCGAGAGGTCAAGCAGGATGAGAATAGAATAGTGGCCGTGTTTTTTAGCAGTTAGGAGGTCGTTGGTGACTTTGGTGAGGGCAGTTTCAGTTGAGTGTAGGGGACGGAAGCCAGATTGCAGGGGGTCAAGTAGGGAATTGGAGGACAGGAAGATGGAGAGGCGGTTGAAGACTAGTTTTTCTAAGAGCTTAGAGGTAAAGGGAAGCAGGGATACAGGACGGTAGTTGGATGGAGAGTTGGGATCTAGGGATGGTTTCTTTAGTAAAGGGGTAACTAGCGCGTGTTTGAAGGCGGATGGAAAGGAGCCAGTGGAGAGAGATAGGTTGAAGATGTGTGTGAGAGCAGGGGTGAGGGAGGAGGAGAGGGGAGGAATTAGATGTGAGGGAATGGGGTCGAGCGGGCACGTGGTGAGATGTGAGGAGGACAATAAGGAATTGACTTCCTCCTCAGTGGTGGGAGGAAGCGGCAGAGGGTGGCAGATGGGACCTGTGGGAGTGGAGGTGGCAGATAACTATCTTGTGTTGGGATGTTGCTTCTGATAGTTAAAGTTTTACTGAGGAAGTAGTCTGCCAGCTCTTGAGCGCTGAAGGCAGCTGAGGGGGGAGGTGCAGGTGGGTAGAGGAGGGTGTTGAAGGTGGACCAGAGCCGTTTAGGGTTGGAGGACAGCGTAGATATAAGAGATGAGAAGAAGGATTGTTTGGCCAAGTGGAGGGCAGAGGTGTATGACCGGAGAATAAACTTGAAGTGAACAAAATCAGCTTCAGAGCGGGATTTCCTCCAGGCACGCTCTGCGGTGCGGGAGCATCTTTGCAGGTAGCGAGTCTGGAGGGTGTGCCAGGGCTGAAGCTGGCGGCGTGGGGCCTTACAGAGTCGAAGAGGAGCAAGAGTGTCTAGAGCAGAGATAAGCGTAGTGTTGTAGTGATTAGTGGCAGCATCAGGGCAGGTGAAGGATGAGGTATGAGGGAGGTGGTGAAGTAGGTTGGAGAATTGATGGGGGTCCACAGCCTGTAGATTCCTGCGAGTGTGTGTGCGGGGTGGGGGAGCAGGGTGTTTAGGAAGTCCAGATAGGTTGAAAGAGAGAAGGTGGTGGTCAGAGATGGGGAAAGGGCGACAGTTGAACTCAGAAATGGAGCAGAGGTTGGAAAAGACAAGGTCAATAGCGTGACCATCGCGGTGGGTAGGGAGGAGGGAGGATTGTGTGAGTCCAAGGGAGGACGTGAGTGAAAGAAGTTTGGAGGCAGCAGGGGCGGAAGGATCGTCAATGGGAATGTTGAAGTCCCCGAGAACTAGGCATGGAAGATTAGAAGACAGAAAGTGAGAGAGCCAGGTAGCAAAGTGGTCAAAGAACTGGGAGTTGGTCCGGTGGGCGGTAGATGACTGCCACCCTGAGGGCCAGAGGAGAGAACAGGCGGATGCAGTGTGTCTCGAAGGAGGAGAAGGAGAGGGATGGGGGTGGAGGGAGATGCTGGTAGGTGCAGGTGGGAGAGAGCAGGATTCCGACCCCGCCACCATTTCTCTCACCCGGTCTGGGGGTATGACTCAAGTGTAGACCGCCATGTGAGAGAGCAGCAACGGAGGCCGTGTCAGAGGGAGTTATCCAGGTTTCAGTTAAAGCTAGGAGGTTGAAGGAGTTTGAAAGGAAGAGGTCATGGATTGCTGTGAGTTTGTTGCACACAGAGCGAGCGTTCCAGAGGGCGCAGGAGAAAGAGGACAGGCGCTGAGGGATTATGGGGATGAGGTTGCTGGGCTTGCAGGGAGGTGATTTATGTGCGATGGAGATAGGATGAGAGGGAAGTATTGGATGTGTTGTGGGGCCAGGGTTAGGGGATATGTCACCTGAAGAGAGTAGCGCAGCAGGAGGGTGAGAAAGAGAAGGTGGGAATGGGATTTGTGGGAGTGGGACTGATTGGCAGCGCGAGAGTTAGAGGGAGACCATGTTCTGAGGAAACAAAGGAGCTCATGCGAGGCCATCATGTGGGACGAGAGGAGGGAGGGAGAGATGCAGATAGTGTAGGGGTCGGTGGTAGAGGGGCAGGAGTTCCATTTAAGGAGAAAAGTAGAAGTAAAGAGTAGAAGCGTGAGAGAAAGCATGATATAGACGTGCGTTTACCCAGAGTAAAATTGGGCCTTGCAGTTCCTTCCTCCAGTCCCGCAACTCCAGGAAACAACTCTGGATGTCCACTTAAGAATGCCACTTGGGGATGTCACAAGAGCCAAGGCTCAGTGGAGCTGGTCTTAAATGTTATAAAGGGCGGACTGTTTACTTTTTAACTGCCTAAAGCAAACACCTGAAGCTGGATGGGCTGTGTCAATAGGGCAGGAGATTCACATGCTAATTAGCAAAGCACATGGTGGGAAAAAACAAAAATAAAATATAATAAAAAATACCAATATGCAGGCGATCAGATGATCAGATGAGATGTGGGTGTTTGAATAATGGGTGATAATGTCTTACCAGCAAAAGTATGCAGGCGATCAGATGAGATGTGGGTGACTGTGGATGATGGGTGATAATGTCCTACCAGCAAAAGTATGCAGGCGATCAGATGAGATGTGGGTGACTGTGATGATGGGTGATAATGTCCTACCAGCAAAAGTATGCAGGCGATCAGATGAGATGTGGGTGACTGTGGATGTGTGGTGATAATGTCCTACCAGCAAAAGTATGCAGGCGATCAGATGAGATGTGGGTGACTGTGGATGATGGGTGATAATGTCCTACCAGCAAAAGTATGCAGGCGATCAGATGAATGTGGGTGACTGTGGATGATGGGTGATAATGTCCTACCAGCAAAAGTATGCAGGCGATCAGATGAGATGTGGGTGACTGTGGATGATGGGTGATAATCCTACCAGCAAAAGTATGCAGGCGATCAGATGAGATGTGGGTGACTGTGGATGATGGGTGATAATGTCCTACCTGTGGAGAGAGGAGACACAGGACTTAGGGATCGTGATGGCGTAGGGGATCTTGGATGAAGCTCCAGGAAACAACTCTGGATGTCCACTTAAAAATGCCACTTGCAAATGACACTCAGAGCCTGGCTCAAAGAGCCTGCTATAGTACTTACCCTTAGATCCTCTGAAATAATAACCCCTAAATCCCTTTCCTCAGATGTTGAGGTTAGGACTATATCAAATATTCTATATTCAGCCCTTGGGTTTTTACGCCCCAGGTGCATTATCTTGCACTTCTCCACGTTAAAACTCAATTGCCACAGCTCCGACCATTTTTTTAGTTTACCTAAATCATTTGTCATTTGGCTGATCCCTCCGGGAACGTCAACCCTGTTGCAAATCTTTGTGTCATCAGCAAAAATACATACTTTACCATTAATACCTTCTGCAATATCACTAATAAAAATATTAAAGAGAATGGGTCCAAGTACTGACCCCTGAGGTACCCCACTGGAAACAAGACCTTGCGCCGAATAAACTCCATTTACCACAACCCTCTGTTGCCGGTCACTCAGCCACTGCCTAATCCATTCCCTTTTGAACCATTTAAATGAATCGCGGCCTTCTACTACTATCCAGTCAAATCTACTTTATATGTATACTGAATACATGTTCCTCTCATTGAGTCCATTAGGGTACACAGTGCCCAATCGGTGTATCCACTGGGCCTCCTTCTGTAAAAGTGCCAGTGATCTATCACCTCCCCTTCTAGGGGGTGGGACATGATCTATGGCCAAAAATTTGAGGGAACACAAAGGGACTCTAAGAAGTGTCTCGCCACCGGCTTGTCAGATTTACCATCCCTATACGCTATCCTGATGTTGGATCTATGGTTTCTTATCCTTTCACATAATTGGGTGTCTATCTTGCCAATATATAAGACCACAGGGACACAGAATCTCATATATCACAAACTCCGTCTTGCAGGTGATAGAATGTTTATTAAGAAATTTTTTGCCCGTATTGGGATGACGGAACTCCTTAGATGGGATTATATGACCACATGTCACAGACCCCAAACACCTCTTACATCCCCAATTGCAAAACCGTTTTGATTCCAGGCCATAACACCTGACGGGATCAGTTCGGACCAACAGGTCCTTAAAGCTACGGTTTTTCTTATAGCAAAACATGGGCTTCTGTTTGAATTCCTCCGGCAGAGAATGGTCCCTCTCCAATATCTGCCAGTTTCTTTTCACTATAAATCTTATTTTATCAGATGCTGTATGTATTAAAGGTCATGGGGAACCTCAATCTGTCTTGTTTAACCTCTCTACCCGGGTCATTCTAGCCTTCTCTAGGGCATGAATGGTTTTGTAATTGCAACTGTAATTGTAGTGGGATGTAAGAGGTGTTTGGGGTGTGTGACATGTGGTCATATGATCCCACAAACAGACTGAAACCAATGTGGCTCAATATGAAGGACCAAGGAAATGAAAAATAAAGGAAGGGCGTGGCCTGGACGGCTCTCAAGATGGATGCTTGAGGGATCAGCTCCATGCCACCACCCCGCTTTTCATTGGCCTTCCTGGAGGTTCCTGGCCATGGGCCGCAACAAAAGAGCGACGGACGGTCCTGGCACATCAGAGACCCCGAGGACACCATCTGTTGGGCCACAAGATTCTTCCCTCCAGACACCTGCGTCGCAGCGGCTGGAATTGCGGCCTTCCAAAGCAGCAGAGGCCCGAACCTAAGGCTTCCGACCGCGTGGCTGAGCTTATTTTTTTTTTTAAAATTGAAAAGTTTTTATTGATTTTTCAATAGTACAAATATAGATGATAAAGCAGTACTTCAATGAACAATCAGTACCTTTAAGAAAAACAAAAAGAAACAAAAACCAACAAACAACATACATTTGTCGCTGCTGCGATTGTCAACAATAAAATGTAACCTAACAGATATTCCATGTGTGCGCTAAATTCCACATTCCGCTTCTCAAGGACTTCACCCTGAAACCCCAATAAGATTGATATCCTACGGCTGTCCCTTGTGTAAGCCCCACCGTGTATGATCCCCTCAATCTAGTTGTTAGAAATAAGATAAGTGTCCCAAATATACCAGAAGTTCCTCTTGGATGATAAAGTTCCTGTAACTGTCCGGGACATTGCGTCTAATAAGCGGAATTCTTTTAGGCGGTCAGTAAGTAGGGTGAGGGATGGGAGGTCGGTAGACTTCCACCTAGCTGCCACCATTAGGGACGATATGGTCAAGATGTGTGCTAGCATTTGTTTCTGGAACCTGGAATACGAATTAGGGAAGAGTTGAAGGAGCACTATCGCCGGGGTAGGATCCACCGTGATACCTAGAATCTTGGAGCTCAATGCCGCAACCTCCCTCCACCATCCCTCCAAAGGGGGGCACGTCCACCAAGTAAGGTAATACGTTCCCCTTAATAACCCACATCTCCAGCATGTGGAGGAAGCCCCACTTGACATGTGGCTCTCTCTATCCGGTGTTAGATACCACCTATATAGCAACTTTTTACGCGCTTCCCACAATGATGCACATTTAAACTTGCTTCTATCATCCGAGAAACTATTTCTCCACTGTTCCATTGGGAGTTCCCTTCCCAAGTCTTTCTCCCAATTTTTCTGATATTCCCAATGTTTATTAGTTGTGGATGTAAGTAGGAGATCGTAACAGATGGATATCATTTTCCTCCGTTCTAGGGGGTGGGTACATCTATTTTCAAACGGAGAAAGCAGGGGGCGCGTAGAAGATAATTTCCCTCCAAGTCCCCACACCGCTAGTTGAGATCGGATCTGACCGTATGATAGCCACAGGGATTGGGGAATGTCATATTTGTCAATTAGTCGTGAAAAGGGGAGAAATCCCTCCTGATTAAAAAATTGGAAGAGCCTCGTCACGGCGTGTAATGTCCATACCTGTGGGTCAAAGTGAGGAATGAGGTGGCCTAACACCATAAGTGGGGCTGCCAGGGCAATGGGGTGATAGTTTAGGAGTTTAGCTGTGTTATAGTCCCATTCTCTACGAAGCAGGCTGGCAAAAGGAGGAAGAGGTGGCAATTTAGGGTGTAGGGATCTGGGCAGCCAGAGGATTATTGAAGGTGAATATGGAAGAAAATAAACCAAGAGTAATCTAGTCCACTGGGGACCCGGAGGAGTCATAAGAAGGGCTTGGGATGCTGTTAACATGGATGCTTTATAATACATTAATACATTAGGGACCCCCATCCCTCCGCCTTCTATAGATTGATTCAATAGGGCCGCTCTCACTTTAGGACATTTACCTCGCCAGACAAATTTGGAGAGTACAGATTGCAGTTTCAATAGATAGGTTTGTGGCAAAGCTATGGGGAGGGCACGGAAAAGATAAAGCAGTTTTGGCAATAAAGACATTTTAAGCGCTGCAATTCGACCCGCCCAGGACACCTCTACCTTAGACCAATTCATACATAGATTTCTAAGTTGTGTAAGCATAGGTTGATAGTTATTAGTAAATAGTTCTGCTCTAGAAAAAGCTATTTTGACTCCCAAATATGTAATGTGTGATTTCCTCCAGTCATAGGGGTAGGCAGTTTGTAAGGGGAGAAGATCCTCATGGGGAATCGCAAATGACAACGCCTGTGATTTCTTCAGATTAATTTTATGAAAAGAGGCTTTACCATAACTATCTAGAATCTCGTGAAGGGCGGGTAGAGATGATGATGGTTCTGTCAGCGTCAATAATAGATCGTCCGCAAAGAGGCTCACTTTGCTCTGTGTGGGACCTATGTGTATGCCTTGGACTTCTGAGGCTTGCCTAATGGCTTGGGCGAGTGGTTCAAGCGCCAACGCATAAAGTAGGGGTGATAACGGGCATCCCTGCATTGTACCGTTAGAGATATTAATGGGGTCGGATGTGAAGCCAGCATTCAGGACCTGTGCAGTGGGAAATGTATAAAGCCCCCGCCACCGCCTTAATCAAAGCGACTGGGAAATTAAATTTTAACAATACATGATTCAAATAAGACCAATTAATCCGATCAAAAGCTTTTTCTGCGTCCAATGATAGTAATAAGGTAGGTTGGGACGTTTGGACTACATGGTCAACGAGGGTAAGTACTTTCAGGGTGTTATCTGGGCCTTGTCTATTTTTTATGAAGCCTACTTGGTCATCCGCCACTAAGAATGGCAGTACCTCGGCTATTCTAATAGCCATAATCTTCGCGTATAACTTGGTGTCGACATTAAGGAGCGATATAGGTCGATATTGCGAGCAGTGAGGAGAGGGAAGTGGTGTTTTAGGGATTGTTACAATATGCGCTGCTAACCACTCCCGAGGTGGTTGGCCCGATGCAAAGAGTGATTGAGACAATTTTAGCAGATGGGGTTGAAGATCTGGAAACCATTTATAATATTTCGCTGTGAACCCGTCTGGACCAGGGGCCTTGCCATTAGGTAAACTTTTTAGTGCCGATGCTAGCTCACTAGAGGTTATGGGTCTGATTAGCTTGTCTTGGAGATTATTTGACAGCTGTGGAAGGTGGAGGGAGTTCAAGAAGGGAAATATGTCTTGCAGGGAAGGTTGGTGTACGTCGGGTTCTCCCGAAAGATTGTACAGGGAGGCGTAATATCGTGCAAAGCATTCAGCTATTTGTCTTGGTTGGTGTTTGAGCTGCCCCTCCTGATCTAATATCTGTGGTATACGTGATTTACCCATTTTGGCTTTCAGTTTGTTAGCTAGCATTCTGCTTGCCTTGTTACTATAAATATAGCATCTCGCCTTAAATCTACGCGACACCCATGTGTAATCTAGCTTGTCTAACTCGATCAATTGTCTACGAAGGTCTGTAATATGAGACAGGGAGGCCTCCGTGCGAAGTCGTTTGTGGGATTCGTCGGCTATTGTGATTTGGTGTAACAGGGATAGTCTATGGTCCGTTCGTTGTTTTTTAAGACGCGCACCCCATTTGATTAGAATACCCCTCACTACCACTTTGTGAGCTTGCCATAATACTCCCTCTGATATCTCTTCAGACGAATTCTCCCTAAAATAGTTAGATAAGGCAGTTTGTATTTCTTCTCTGATCTCAGGACGAGACAATAACGATTCATTCAATTGCCAGGGGGCTCTACCACACGAATCATAGTCATCTGCAATACACATTATAGTTGGAGCATGATCTGACCACGTTATAGGTCCAATATAGCAGTCTCGGACTTGGGTTAGGGTATCACCTTTTATAAACATATAGTCTATTCGAGAATATACATTAAGGGCTGTGGAAAAAAAGGAGTGACCCATTTCTCCTGGGTGGAACAATCGCCAGACATCAAAAAGTTGGTGCGCAGCCAATAAGTTTGCATATCTGGTGCGAGCCGCCCTCACTCGCTTTGAGGCTCGGAATGGTAAATCAAGGGACATGTTGAAATCTCCACAAACAACCAGTCTGCCAGCTAGTGACTTTTGCATTCGGGAAAAAACCTTGTTCAAAAAGGGAAGTTGGGAGTCGTTCGGGCTATACACATTAACGATGGTGTAAACGATATGGTTCAAGGAGCACGTTAAGATAATAAATCTTCCATTGGGATCAACCACTTTATGAGTCAGGCTAAAGGCGAGACGGTTCTAAATTAAAATGGATACTCCTCTAGTTTTCGTTGGGGAAGTCGCGTGAAACTGCGTAGTGTATTGTGGCAAGTATAATCTGGGATACGCCGAGTGTTTAAAATGCGTCTCTTGGAGGCAGATTACATCCGGTTTCTCAGAGTTAATGTCCGTGTATAGTGAGTGTCTCTTGTGAGGGATATTTAGTCCCTTCACATTCAACGAGAATATTTTCATGGTATGAGACTTACTATGTGGGGAAAGAACAGGCATTGCAGGCAGTGGTGTATTTAGGTTTTGTGCTGCCCTAGGCCTGACTAAACTTGTGCACCCCCTAATTTAAATTTGACACACCCCTTCCTGTCAAGACCACACCTCTTCCTGTTTAAAGCACATCCCTTCCTCTATAGGCCCCACCTTTTCCTCTTTAGGCTCCACTTTTTCCTCTTTAGAGGAAATGAAACTCACAGTAATGTGCAGTGTGTATGAGCGAATCACAGAGCTCCACAGCAATTAAACTCACGGTAATGTGCAGTGTGTATAAGCATATCACAGAGCACCACAGCAATTAAATTCACAGTAATGTGCAGTGTGTATAAGCATATCACAGAGCACCACAGCAATAAAACCCACAGAAATGTGTGTGCTGTGAGGGGAGGGGGGGAGAATAAAGTGGGGGGCTGCCTGCTGCCAGCAGTCAGCCCCCCTCACTTTATTCCCCTGAGAATTCCCCTGAGAAAACCACAGACTATCTACTGTGTGTAAAGACAGGAAGACATGGGCTTTGCTGGACAATGCCAGGTTTGTGCTCAGCAGTGGTAGTTTTAGGCAGGGTACCCATTGCAAAGGGAGCAAAGTACCAGCCTCATATCAGAAGGGCAGCTTTCTTCCTGTGCCATGCTACCAAACCTGCATCCAGATCAGAGCATCAAGTCTGCCAGAGTGTCAGGTACGGGAGTGCGGCGGTGGGTGAAGTGAGCCCAGGATGCAGTGATCATAGGAGTCACACAGGTTGCTGGGTATTGAAGGTTTATTACATAATAAACAAAACAAATAGTAAATAATAGCAGCACTAGCAGGCAGGCAACAGACTGTATGCAGGATTCAGCTTAACAGGGATTCTTGAAAGCAGGGTATGCTTGACAAACGAGGATTCTTGGAAGTGGGGTACACTCGAAGAACGAGGGTTCTTGAGAGCGGGGTACCTTGGTGGGGAGATTATCCTTGGTAGCAGGGTATGCTTGACAAACGAGGATTCTTGGAAGTGGGGTACACTCGAACGAGGGTTCTTGAGAGCGGGGTACCTTGGTGGGGAGATTCTCCTTGGTAGCAGGGTTCCACTTGGGAGTATCACTGGAGGGATTCAGGTAACACGGTAGGGAGCTTCAGGAACAGGTCTGGTTGTCTGCACTTCCAGGGACGTTATGTTGAAGCCCTGATGGAAGGGTGGATCCCTCTTTTAAGCAGGCTTCATTTAGGTGAAGTAGTATACACTTGTAGGTATCACAACAGAAGCTTAACAGCCAGATAGGGGAATCGAACCTGCATACAAACCTAGACAGGTGAATAAGGGTTTGCCACGGTTTAGGTGCGGGCATAGGCTTAATTCATGACAGTACCCCAACCCAAGGAGCGCCTTCCGGGCGCGAACAATCAGATATATATATAGCAAGGGGGCCACCTATTTTTTCCTGCGCCGCCGTCGGTTGGGGCCAGGACCCGTCACCTCCAAGGATGAGGTTTGGTGGTCAAGATGGTCACAGGGTTTTCAAGGTCTGTTTGGCGTATCACGATACCTTGGACACTGTAGGGTATCGTGGGATCCATATCTGAGGTGCTATCGAGCACAGTGGGTTCGGAGTCGTCCTGATGTATGGGGTTGCTGGTGGCAACCAGATCGGGAGTAGAGAAATGTCCACGGGCTAATGCAACCTGTACCTGAGACTGCAGGTATTTGTGGTTCAGCTGCATGTCCTGTATGGTATGGGTAAGGGTATTCACCTGAGCTGCCATGGCAGAGACAAGTACCAGGACTTCACTAGACGGACTGGCTTTACCAGGAGTTGGCAGGGTAGCTGCAGCGGTATCAGTGTCCACAAATGTTTTAGTGGCAGCAGTCTGGGCTTGGACCTCGGTACAGCACGGCTCCTGGATCTGGACCTCGGTACAGCGCGGCTCCTGGACCTGGACCTCGGTACAGCGCGGCTCTTGGACCTGGACCTCGGTACAGCGCGGCTCTTGGACCTGGACCTCGGTACAGCGCGGCTCTTGGACCTGGACCTCGGTACAGCACGGCTCTTGGACCTCGGTACAGCACGGCTCTTGGACCTCAGTACAGCACGGCTCTTGGACCTCGGTACAGCACGGCTCTTGGACCTCGGTACAGCACGGCTCTTGGACCTCGGTACAGCGCGGCTCTTGGACCTGGACCTCGGTACAGCGCGGCTCTTGGACCTGGACCTCGGTACAGCGCGGCTCTTGGACCTGGACCTCGGTACAGCGCGGCTCTTGGACCTGGACCTCGTACAGCGCGGCTCTTGGACCTGGACCTCGGTACAGCGCGGCTCTTGGACCTGGACCTCGTACAGCGCGGCTCTTGGACCTGGACCTCGGTACAGCGCGGCTCTTGACCTGGACCTCGGTACAGCACGGCTCTTGGACCTCGGTACAGCACGGCTCTTGGACCTCGGTACAGCACGGCTCTTGGACCCGGACCTCGGTACAGCGCGGCTCTTGGACCTGGACCTCGGTACAGCGCGGCTCTTGGACCTCGGTACAGCACGGCTCTTGGACCTCGGTACAGCACGGCTCTTGGACCTCGGTACAGCACGGCTCTTGGACCTCGGTACAGCACGGCTCTTGGACCTCGGTACAGCACGGCTCTTGGACCTCGGTACAGCGCGGCTCTTGGACCTCGGTACAGCACGGCTCTTGGACCTCGGTACAGCACGGCTCTTGGACCTCGGTACAGCACGGCTCTTGGACCCGGACCTCGGTACAGCATGGCTCTTGGACCTGGACCTCGGTACAGCGCGGCTCTTGGACCTGGACCTCGGTACAGCGCGGCTCTTGGACCTCGGTACAGCGCGGCTCTTGGACCTGGACCTGGACCTCGGTACGGCACGGCTCTTGGACCTGGACCTCGGTACGGCACGGCTCTTGGAATCCTGCGGGTTGCAGGGCAGTGATATTCTGAGATCCTGCAGGGTGCAGGGCAGCAACGGCTGGAGAACCTGCGGGTTGCAGGGCAGTGACAACATTATTGTGGAGTGATCTCCAAGCGCTTTTGGGGTTCTGAAACACCTGCAGGTCTGCACATCTGACCACAGTCCCATTGGAACCATACGTGAACCCAGGGGGCAAGGGTTCCATAGTAATGGTGCCTTCAGGGGTAGAGACAGTGGTACCGATATATGCTTGGCATGGTTGTCCAGAAACCAGCCCGGATTTGCGGCTGTGGGGAGTGGGAGTCTCAACCTTTTTGAATCCAAGAGCCCTCCTTAGTATGGAGGCAGCTGGACTCTGCAGCAACAGTGATTCTTCTAGGTCATGGAGACAGGAGTTGGCTTCCAGATTTCGGGGTCCTGGTTTCACCGATGACTTGAAGACGGTTGCTGGGGCGTAGACAGCGACACCAAGGTACCTGGAATGCTGGTTGAGAGTGGTGGGTGTCTGAGAAGGGGAGGCAGCAGCTAACTCCATGGGAATTTCAGGTTCATATTCTGAAGGTAGGGTGGACTCGAACTCCATGGTTTCGGCAGGATAGGGGTCTTCAAGGTCTGTGACCTCAGGATAGGTGTCCAGTGACACCATCCTATTTGGCTGGCACCTTTGGAGCTTATCCGAGTAGGCCTCCATAGACTTTTATACACAGTCCTTGTTTTAGCAGGTGTGGGTTTTCTGGACAAGGACTTGGTAGGAACAATTTCCCTTTTTGGTCTGGTGGAAGCAGACTTGACAGGCACTGCCTTCTTGAACTTGGTGGGCAGTGCTTCACTAGGCATTGGGAACACAGGCGGAGTAGAAAAGGGTTCTCTGGCCTTGATAGAAAAAGTCCTTTTTGATTTAACAGGTGTAGACTTGGGAGTAGCACCAGGTAGCACTGGGGATTGCAGGGTTTCGTTTGAAACTCCAGGGAAAGTGCGGGGCAGCTTGGGGGCCGCACTAAACATTCCGAGATGGAATGGGACGGTTCCCCGCAGTAGAAGCAGAGCTTCTGGGACCTTCTCCTAGCAATTTCTTCGGATGTTAGGGGTCCTCTACCCACTTTCTTTGGAGCTGGAGTGCACACCTTAGTAGAGGTGTCATTTAAACCCTGCTGCATACTTGCAAAAACGGAGTCCAAATGTTGCAGGATGTCTTGAATGGCTTTTCTGAGGTACTCCATAACGATTTGGATCACCGCGGACTCACTGTGTGAAGGCTTCAACATTCTGTCAGGTACGGGAGTGCGGCGGTGGGTGAAGTGAGCCCAGGATGCAGTGATCATAGGAGTCACACAGGTTGCTGGGTATTGAAGGTTTATTACATAATAAACAAAACAAATAGTAAATAATAGCAGCACTAGCAGGCAGGCAACAGACTGTATGCAGGATTCAGCTTAACAGGGATTCTTGAAAGCAGGGTATGCTTGACAAACGAGGATTCTTGAAGTGGGGTACACTCGAAGAACGAGGGTTCTTGAGAGCGGGTACCTTGGTGGGGAGATTATCCTTGGTAGCAGGGTATGCTTGACAACGAGGATTCTTGGAAGTGGGGTACACTCGAACGAGGGTTCTTGAGAGCGGGTACCTTGGTGGGGAGATTCTCCTTGGTAGCAGGGTTCCACTTGGGAGTATCACTGGAGGGATTCAGGTAACACGGTAGGGAGCTTCAGGAACAGGTCTGGTTGTCTGCACTTCCAGGGACGTTATGTTGAAGCCCTGATGGAAGGGTGGATCCCTCTTTTAAGCAGGCTTCATTTAGGTGAAGTAGTATACACTTGTAGGTATCACAACAGAAGCTTAACAGCCAGATAGGGGAATCGAACCTGCATACAAACCTAGACAGGTGAATAAGGGTTTGCCACGGTTTAGGTGCGGGCATAGGCTTAATTCATGACACAGAGAACACTGATGCCAAGCTCAGACAGTGATTCACAGCCGCTCTAATTGGTTGAACAATAAAATCCACAGAAACGTGCACTGCATATGAGCGTATCACAGAGCTGCACAGCAATAAAACCCACAGAAATGTGCACTGTGTATGAGCATATCACAGAACTGCACAGCAATAAAACTCACAGTAATGTGCAGTGTGTATGAGTGTATCCCAGAGCTCCAGGGCAATAAAACTCACAGTACTATGCAGTGTGTATCACAGAATCCACAGCAATAAAACTCCAGTAAAGCAATGTGCGGGTCAGCGTATCAGAATCCACAGCAATAAAACTCCCAGCAATGCAATGTGCGGTGTGTATGAGTGTAGTGCATCAGAATCCACTGCAATAAAACTCCCAGCAATGCAATGTGTGGTGTGTGTCAGCGTATCAGAATCCACAGCAATAAAACTCCCAGCAATGCAATGTGTGGTGTGTATGAGTGCATCAGAATCCACTGCAATAAAACTCCCAGAAAACCGAGTGTATATGAGTACACAGCAATTATTTATTCTACATTTACTGGCCTCCGCGGTAGGGCTGTGTGCAGAGTCAGCAGGGACTGTGTACAGACTCAGCAGGAGGTCCCTCCAGGCCACGTTAGGATCGCGGCTGTGCCTGTGTGTGGAGCCATCTTGTCAGCAGTGGGGTGCCACTGCCAGAGGGTGCACCGTGGCTTTGATTCCCTTCCCAGTGGGTGTTCAGTCCAGAATAGAGTGACAGTCCATGTTAACGAAAGGGCGGGCAGCTGCGTGCGTGCGTGTCACGTGGTTCAGCCAGTCAGGTGGTACTGAGACTCAGTACCACCTGACTGGCCGGACCGAGTGTGACCTGCACGCACGCAGCCTCACCAGGAGCCAGGCAGCTCAATGACAAATTTCTATCACTGCAGTGCTGGTTAAGGAAAGGTCCACTTTAAACAGCAGTAAGCAGACAGGGCTTCATATTCTGCTGATACCCCCCCCCTTTACCTGCCATTTACTGTCATCTTCTCTCTCTGGACACAAATCACATCCCCTCCCCTCTCCTAGAGCTGCTGCGGGGCAGGGGAGGAGCTATGGAGGGAGGAGAGGGGGATTTTTATTCTATTCGATTTTATTCCGTATGCAAACTCCCTGCTCCGCTGCTCATTGTTTGAGAACACTGCTCAAAGCTGACACAGTGACAGTGGCACCAACTAGTACCCCCTAATGACACCCCCATAATCACTGGTACCTGGGGCGGCCCGCCCTCCGCCACTCCTCTAAGTACACCACTGATCTGGTGATATGCTCACACGCAAGTTTGGCGAACTGCCAGCAAGTACGGTGCTGTTTGAAGGCAATGCAAATCCCCATAGAGAAGTAATGGTTAATCTATTAAGAGAACCCCAAACAGCAGAGAAATGTCAGTGAAATGCCCTGATGTTCGGTGGTTTCAATCAGCAGGTTTATTCAGGCGAACCCCATAGGTTTCAATGTTAAAAATATTCTGTTTTTATGCAATATGTAATAAACCATTTATTATTTTAATCTGCAGTAAAAAGTCTTTATTTATTTAGTGATTTTTTTTTAGTATCTATTAGTAATTTTTCAGAATTTTTTTGGCAAACCCCCCCCCTTTTTTTAATAGCGGTTCTTCTTTTTATTTATTTTTTCCATTTAAGATTTTTATTTTGTAAATGAGAGGTCATAAACCGAGCAACAAAGTAGGGCCTCGCAGGGCCAAATAGACATAAAAACACAACACAAATGGGGAGGGGGGTGTTTCTTAGAGGAAAAACCTTAAAGTGGCTCAAAATGGTCAAATACATCGTCCTCAGTCGGGGCACGACAACAGTTGGTATCAGCACCGACAGTCCATCAAAGAAGGGCTAAAATAACTCCAAACATAAGAAGGGGGGGAGAAAGTAAATAGAAGAAAAAAAAAGAAAAAAAAATTCAACTCTCAGTAATGAAGGGCATAAACGTAAAAAATAAAGCCCCAAAGTTACTGCGGGAAGTGAAGGGATACAGAACAGTGAAGAGGATCCCAATAAAATAGTCCCTACCAGTCTAGCCCGGGTCAGAGGCAGCAGGCGAAAGACCCCCAGTGGCCGGAGTCGGTGAGAGGCCCAGTGAACTCAGTACCTGCCATGCCTCCTCAGGAGAGGCGACCAAATGGGTCAGGTTCTCATAAGTAATAGTCATGGTACCCGCCACCCCCCACCGGTAGCGGATCTCGTTATTCCGCAGAAAAGACGAGACGTCCCGAAATCTTCTCCGAGCCATTAAGGTCAAAAATGGTAGGTCGTTAAAGAAAGACACCGAAAGGTCCTCAAACATAAACGGGGCACGAGTCACAGAGGACGACAGCAATCGGCGCTTATCAGCTTCCTCCAACGCCACCGCCAGCACATCGCGCGGGGCATCCCCTGGTGCAGTAGCCGCCTTCCGCAGCCGAGTGACGGCGCCAAAAATGGCGGGTTCTCCCAGCCGTGACTCCAAGACACGTGCAGCGATTCTGTTGGCGAATGGCAGCAACCCAGCCATAGAAATCTTCTCTGGGATTCCTCTGATCCTGACATTCTTCCGACGGTGGCGGGCTTCCGCCGTCTCCACCGCACCAGTAAGCAGCGCCACTTGCGCCCGCAACAACTCCAGCTGCGGCTGAAGAAGGGCCTGCGTTGCCACAACTCCTTCCACCTGCATCTCTGCAGCCAGTAGCCTCCCCTGGACAGCCGTCAGCTCCGTCTTCACGTCGGCAAAGTCAGCTCTCCAGACCGTTCTCATCTCACCTAACATCTGTTCAAACAAACGCTGAAGATCAGCCTTCATATGAAGTGGGAGGCCTCTGCTGGATCCGGGATCAGGTGAGTTCGGGGGAGTCTCCGCCAAGTTACACGAGGCCACTGAAAGCCTGCGTGCCTGTGTAGTTTTCACACCACCATGTCTGTCAGCTTTCCCTGCCGCGTTACCCACCTTCCGGGGAGACTTTGGAGGTGCTGAGGCGTTCTCCGACCAGGAGTAATCCTCATCATCCGAGGAGCCTCCCTCAGCAGCCGGACATTCCCGCTGGTCTCCTTGATGCCGACGCCGATTCTCGCCCATTGCCTCACGAATGTCCCGCTGCCGTGCGCCCTCCGGCAGCAAGGGCTTCTTCCCATTTTTCTTGCCCATAATCCGACGAGGAAAGGGGCTGGAATCGGCACACGAGTATCCCAGGATACGGAAGATACCGCCAACTGGACGCCCGATAAGGCTGCTGCAGCAGGCCGCGTCCGGCAAACTCCGCGAATCAGCTCCAAAAAGTCAGCGGAAAGGATCAAAAGCAGGGGAGCAGAGGTAACAGATGCTCCCCTACCTGCAAAAACCCCCAAAACTCAGAAGAAAAGCGTCCAAAACCTCAAAAGTAAAAGCTCCAGCCCGGTTCTTCTTTTTATGTAACAGAGCTTTTTATTATCAATTATAGGATCTTATATGTAAATTCCAGACATTTTCATTCAGTAGTTCTTTTGAAAACAGCAGGCCATGGGTTTGCGGTGGCAGCATACAGCGGCCGACTCCATGCACTTTGGGGACCCTGTGGTGAATGGTGAATTCACTGCAGGGTGGGGAAATTTTATTCCCCGAAGTGCAGGGAACTACAGAACACCAAGATGTTGGCGTCATTTCGGTGCTCTGTGAGTAACCCAATTAGTGGTGAGGTTTTTTGTTGCCCCCTGGAAAGTGAAAGCCTAGGCCTTGCCTACCCAGGACATACTTGAAAATTAGTGACATCTGAATGTTTCCTTCCTGGTAAAATAGTTTGCAAAAGTAAAAAAAAAAAAAAAAAAAATCCTTTTTTTTTTTTTAGGGGTGGGGCGGGCTGCCGCCCCCTGCAAAGTGCCGCCCTAGGCCTAGGCCTTATACACCAGTGATTGCAGGGGAGCCGCTGGTTCAGTGAAACCCATGAAACTTCTTCAGGACAGACAGGAAGGAGGCGTGCTGCAGCACTGTCGGGGGAGACCTCCGTAAGGATGACTCCGGAGCCCAGAAACGACGATCCAGGTAGTTGTAATTCTGTCAAGGCAAGCAGCGACAAACAAAACATAAAAAGAAAAAAAGAAGAAAAACACGAACAAAAGGGGAACTCTTCAGTGTCCCGAATATGTACAATAACAGTCCCCTCCTGAAGCTGGTAAAAACCTCCAGCTCGCCCCGTTCCAACAGGGGGAGGTACGGGGGAAAAAATCGTGCCCAGATCCAGGACAGGGGGTGCCGAGCGCACGTTGTCCCCACGCGGCCAGTCGGGACTCGGTTCAAGACTCCTCGTGGCTCCTTTTGTAGGAAGAGTAGACGGAGCTCATGAGGAGACCTCACCTCGACTTCATGCTATCATTTCCAGTGTTCACTCGATGCCATTCTGGCGAAACTTTTGCTGGGGTTGGTTGGGCCTCTTGAGTTGGCGTGCAATCACCAGTGAGATTCCATTCTCGCAGAAGCTGAAAACCCGTAGTAATATCATTCATGACATGAAGAGTGTTTTGTCTCCATACGAGTAGTTTGGTCGGGTATCCCCATCTATACGGCATTTTATGTTCTCTCAAGATTGTTGTGACAGGTGTAAATTCCCGTCTTTTAGCCATGGTTGCTGCAGAAAGGTCTGGAAAGAACGAGATGGACAAGTATGGCTCAGGCAGCTTTCCTATCTTCCTGACTTCAGACATCAGCTCTTCTTTGACACGAAAGAAATGGACTCTAACTAATGCATCTCCAGGTATTGCGGAGGCCATATTTTTGGTTTGGGAAGTCTGTGCACTCTATCCAGCTGCAAATCCTGGCAGGCGTTGATGGAGAAGTGACTGAAAGAGACTTGTGACGTACGCATTCAGATCCTCAGTTTTAACTGATTCTGGAATACCTCTGAGTCTTATGTTGTTTCTTCTAGAACGATCTTCCAGGTCAGCCATCTTCCGTTGCATTGATTCCTGTGTCGTTTTAAGTGATTTGTAGGCATCCACCAGTTCATTATGAGCGAGGCATAAATCATCAGTTTTCGCTTCCAGTTGGTCGGTGCGGTCGCCAAGATCACGTATATCTTTGTGAAGTTCTGTCACTATAAATTTAAAATCTTCCTGTAACGAGTCCCTTAACTCCCCCAACATGGCTCTGAGTTGTTATTCAGACGCCGGATGAGAGGTCGGTGAGGTCGCGGGAGAGGTCTCTCCAGCCGCATCGCGCTGTCTAGGGGAGCACGCACCCTGGGAGCCGCCATCTTGTGAGGCCTTCCCTTTCCGCGCTGATTCCGGGAGCTCCAAGCAGCATTGTGCCTTCGAGGGAGCCTTTGGTGGGGCCATCGCTAGTGTCCCTGAATGTTAAGGGCCTTACCCCGTGATTTTGACGGGATTCCGCCGGGTATGAGAGCTGCAGGGTTGGGATTATGCCGCGGGTAGACGGAGCTCAGCTCACTCGCGTCCTCCTCGCATGGCTTCCGGACACGCCCCCCTCGCTACCGTGGCTGAGCTTATTGCAGGTCTCCCAACCCGAGAATACGTCCAGTCGCTGATTGAGGCGGAAAAAGGATACTCTGCAGCAGGACATTACTGTAATGCGTGCTGACCTCGGAGCCCTCGCCGATCAGGTGTCTGCACTGGAGGCGGCCCCTACCTGGGACCCACCGCTATCTGGTACCTCGCGGGTGCAGGATGACATCCAGGCCCCCTCCGTGGTCTCTGAGGTATGGTGCCGGCTAGATGACCTTGAGAATAGGTCCCGCCGTAACAACATCCATGTGCGGGGCCTTCGAGAGACATTGACCGACCTTGATTCTTGTCTGGCCTGTGAAAGAATTGATTTACAGCCCGGATCTTTAACAGTATGTTATGGATCAGACTTAAACAGTCTCTTGATCGAATGCTCCCCGCTGCCAAATGGTGGAGAAGCCAATCAATTCAAGTGCGCACTGAAAGAAACAACTCAGACTCGCTGGATAGTTGTCTATGTAGTCTTTCTTGGACAAAGCCGGGTGACTTGTCTTGTTTATTGAAAGATACATGCTTTATACTAGTTAAGTGCGTAAGCGGAAATATGGGAGTCATCTAATATTTTATTTAACATCAGCAGTAAAATTGCAAACGCATTATGGTTTAGATCATAGAAACGAAAGTCAAATATCAGCTGTTTTCCAAATGTCAATTTATTTTGCGTTGTTGACAAACGTCAGTCGTTTTTCACCATCATGGGTGTATGGGCGAAGTCCGGTTTCAGATACAGCATGTTCCAGGATACAGGATGTCCCGCGCCCTGCTCCTGGTACCGAAATAGGGATCTTCATGACTTGCGGTTAGCTATTCTGTTGAAACAGCGGAGTTACGTAAGATACAGTTTGATTCTTTCTGAAAAGACAATTTTATTAATTCAGCTCTTAAAGACATAGAAAAATGCTCATTTAAGCCTTTTGAATATTATTAAAGCAGATACATATTCTTGTCCATAACAACTATGGGCCATTTTACATAGTTTGTGCCAACTTAACCAGAGCTGTTGTAAACTTACCAGAGCCATTATAGCCTATGGAAGTTTTAGTTTACAACAGCTCTGGTTAAGTTAGCACCAACATTGTAATACTGCCCTATACTGGCTGAGCGCACAGTACACCCCAACAGCTTTGACAGAGTGCACCGTGCCCTACGCCCTTGCCCTGCTGACAACACCCCACCACACGATGTTATCTGCCACGTGGCATATTACTCGCTTCAGCGCATATGGGAGATTGGTGGTGACAGTCTTGAAATATATCCGGACCTCACTCAGTCTACCTTGTAGGTCCATAGAGCCTTACGTCCCTTGACCTCACTCCTGAGCTCACGAGGAGTACCCTACCGTTGGTCCTTCTCGTTTGCACTGGTGGCCACCTCGGATACCACGTCTGCTTCTATCCGCACCGTTTTGGATGTGTCAGTCTTCTTAGCTGCATTTGACCTGCCGGAGCTTCAGTTCCCCGACTGGGTGTTGCTCGATGCTGAACCGCGCACTGCTGTACGCACGATGGAGGGCTTGCCCCAAAAGGCGGAGATGGAGGTCTGGGAACCGACGCCAAACGTATCCTTCACCGAGACGGGCTGCTGACATACCGACCGCGGCTTCGTCACAAGAGGGTGCTGTCTGAGGCCTGCGGCTCTGTTCATCTACCTCCTGTCGTTCCCCCGTCCGCTCATCTTTGGTCATGGATTCCCCCCCTTCTTCCCGGGCATGACTGATAGACCGGATTCGCTCCTGGACGTCGTGGTCTGTCGAACAACTTCCCTCTCCCCTCTAAGGGGGGGGGGAGAAGACAAAAGAAGAATATGTGTGTTTTTTGTTTTTCTTCCCCACATCACTAACTGTGACGTGTAATGTGGGATCTGGATTATAGCACGGTTTTGCCTCAGCTATTACGCAAATGCTGGGCCTTTTTGAGGTGGTTGCCCTACGGAGCCTTCGGTGGTATGTGACTGATGGCTGCTTTATATGACAGGCGACTCTCCTGGACCATACTGCTTTACTGGGGGAGATGGGGGGGATGGGCGGGCTGGGTGTTGCTATAGGGGAGGGCGGGAAAGGGATGGATATTTGATCTTTGCATAGAGTTGTTCACCTTGCCGTTGTTCCTGTTTGGGGAATCTTGGGGGTGGGCAGGGTGCGGGTGGCCTGCTGTTTGCTATGTTCCGCAAGGGTTTATTGTTCGCAGGAGGGGATGCACGGTGGCGGCTGTTGTACATTTATGTTTTTGCACGCATCTCTGGGGGGATGGGGAGGTTTAGGTTGGGAGGGGCTGAGGGTCCCCACGCAGGGTAAAGATGGTTTAGATCGGCAGTTGGGTTGTCCACTTATTGCCTTGGGTATGTCGATGGGGAATGCGTGGGGACTTGGGAAACTTGAGTGATGGACCGCAAAATGAAACTGGTCACTGTTCTCACTGCTGCCATCCCCCCCCCTTCTAAGTTGACGGATGCCCATCTGGACTACTACCGAGCACCCCAGCACTGTGTGCTTCCTGGTGGGCATATGGACCTTTTTTTGTTCGCAAGCCCTAGGCGCACGGCGGCAATTGGTGGGATCTTTGTTCTTGCTTACGACTATTTGGGGTCTCTTACTGTTTTTCTTTTTCTCCCCTGCTTTTTCCTTGTTTTTTTGTGTCGCATTGTTGTCGGTTTTTTTTAGGGTGTCTTTACCCCCACTGGGTTAACGCCTTTATTCCTAGGGTGTAGCCTGACCCCTCTCCCTAGTGGCGTTGTACCCCTCAAACTCTACCGTCTTGGATTTCTTGCTCTTCCCTCTTTTTCTCTTCATCTATCTCTTTCTGCTTCTCCTCTCTCCGTCCCCCCTTTTTTTCCCGCTCTTCTCTCCCCCCCTCGTGTGTGTTAGTGTAACGTTCGCAAATACATCTGGCCAACGCACCTCCTGCGGGTTTTGTACCAAGGGACCTTACTCTCGTCTTATAATGTTAATGAACTGAACACACCAGAGAAGCGATTTTGGTTGCTCCGAGATCTGTATTTAGCGCGCGCCTCAGTGGTCATGTTAAGGGTAAGTCTAGGGGTGTGGCCGTGCTGTTTGCTAGGGATGTCCCTTTCATCTTTCGAGATAGCCAGGGTAGATTCCTCTTTGTTAAGGGGACTATAGCGTATGTCACTTACACTTTTGCCACTGTCTATGTCGCTAACAAGGCACAGGCAACCTGCTTTTCGCGTATTATGACGAAATTGAGGCAGTTCCAGGAGGGCATTCTTATCGTAACTGGTGACTTAAATGTAGCCCTGCACCCTCAGTTGGACAACTCAAGTGGCAAGTCGGCGTTGGTCTCTCCATGATGTGCGCCTTGTTGATACGTGGCGTGCCTTTCACCTGGGAGAACGTGACTATACATTCTATTCGAACCCTCATCATGTCTCCTCTCGGTTGGACTACATTTTTATCGAACATTATCATCTAGAACTTGTTCTGGATGCACGGATTCACACCACCACCTGGTCTGACCACGCTCCTGTCTCTGTTCGTATTAAATCGCCCTCGTGAACGCTTGTGGCGGCTTAATACGTCTATGCTGTCGGACCCGGGAGTTGTATCAGAAACGCGGGAAATTCTTGGTCCCTATTTTGAGGAAAATATGACCGACGATGTAATGCGGCCCGTCACGTGGGAGGCCCACAAGGCGGTGGTTCGTGGTCACTTCATTAGCAGGGGCACAGCGCTGAAGAAGGCTAGGGATGAGCAGCGAATGGCCCTCCTGGTCGAGATTCATTCACTGGAACTTCAAGGAGGGGGGAGATGCTGATGCAGGGGTACAACAACAATTGCTCACGGCGCGGCTCTCGTTGAATGAATTACTTTTTTCCACCTTAAACAAACTGCCACACGCATTAATGTTTTTTCACCCTGGGAGGTTACCAGCTCGCATGTTACACAAAAACAACGGATGTTAGCGTATATTCCGAAAATTAGAAAGCAGGGGGGTGATATTACCTTACGCCCAGAAGTCATTTCAAAGGCGTTTCGGATATATTATGCCTCGCTATATCATATGGATGACGGATCCTCTGAATCCCCACCCATGGATGTCATAGGGGGGAATCTTATTGCTAACCTGCACACGCCTCTGCGGACAGAGGAGGCTGATCTTCTTGATTTGATGATTATGGCTCAGGAACTCTCCAGCGCGCTCAAGTCATCCAAAAATGGGAAGAGCCCGGGACCAGATGGCCTTCCAGCAGAATATTATAAAGAATTCTGTGAACTTCTACTCTCCCCCTTATTGTCAACTCTCAATGCCATTACATCGGAGACACGCCTTCATACTCACACCTTGTATGCGACCATCAAACTCCTGGAGCGCATCTTGGCGGACCACCTTATGCCTCACCTGCCACGGTTGGTTCACTCGGACCAAGTCGGGTTTATATCCGGTTGGGAGGCCCGCAACGGCACCCAGTGGGCTCTTAATGCTGGTCCGGTCAGCGCCTTCTCCTGCTTTCTATGGATGCAGAGAAGGCGTTTGACCGGGTAAAATGGCCTTTTCTCTTCCAGACTCTGAGGGACTTGGGGTTGGGCCCGGGCTTTATGGCTTGGGTACAGGTGTTATATGCGGCCCTCACGGCGAGGGTTAAGGTTAATGGTGCTCTCACTGCCAGTTTTAGGATATTTAATGGTACTCGGCAGGGATGCCCACTCTTCCCCCTTCTCTTTGCCCTTTCACTAGAGCCTTTTTTGGAAGCAGTGAGGCGTGATCCCGCAATCTGGAGTCTGCAGGGGACATGTCATACGCACAAGGTCTCTGCTTATGCAGATGACTTGCTGTTTTTCTTGACCGAAGCGACGAGTTCCCTGCCGGCAGTGGTCGACGCTTTTGAGAAGTTTGGCAGAATGGCAGGTCTAAAGATCAACATGGGGAAATCTGAGATCCTCAATGTCTCCTTGCCGGACACGGAGGCAGTAGGTGTTTAGGGAGCCTTTCCCTTTCACTGGTGCAGGGCGAAGATAAAATACTTGTGGATATGGCTCTCCCCGACAATGCAGGACCTCTATGCACTTAATTAACGCTCTTTTGGGAACACTTCGCACGGATTTGGAGGACTGGAACACTAAATACATTTCCTGGTTGGGTAGGGTGGCGGTGTTTAAAATGAGCGTGCTACCGAGGCTTCTTTACCTCTTTCAAACCGTACCTATGGCGTTACTGGGGGACTTCTTTAAATCTTTTCGGTCGGACATGATGATTCGATTCGTGTGGGCAAGTCGCAGGCCACGGTTACACCTTTCAGTACTTTGTAAGCCGAAAGCAGCTGGGGGCCTGGCATTTCCACTTATTTCAGAGCAGCGCAGCTTAACCACCTGGTGGACTGGACCTCCACTGATGGCACACGGCGATGGCTTGATTTGGAGGAAGCGGGTCCTACCTTGGCTCCAATCGAGAGGCCCGAAGCCATCCTTTGCTCAGGAACACATTGCATCTGTGGGACTGAGATTTTCACACACTCTGTCTTCCAGTCCCTCACCTCTTTTGCCTTTAACATCGAACCCGGTTTTCCCACCTGGGGTCCGGATGACCTTGCTTCGACATCTTACCAATGACGGTTGGTTACTTGCTTTACATGTGGCGCACATCCCCTCTTTACAGACTCTTACATCGAAACCGGACTTACCGCCTTTGACTTTCTTGGACCGATTTAAATTTCCTGCAGATTCGCCATTTTCTGGGATCTCTCCCTGGGGGACACAACCTAACTAGGACACTTACACCATTCGAACGTCTTTGCTCTCATAACCTTCCTTTGGCACCTGGTATCTCCACACTTTATTCGCTTCTTCAGTCTAAAGACACGGAAACTCCCCAATTTATGGGACGCAGGGAGACAGATATGAATGTGACGCTTACAGACTAGGAATAGACAGGGATACTTACCCTGACTCATCATGGCACGAGAGCAGTTAGATATCATGAAACGTCCTAGAAGATTCTTGTACGATGGTATTGCACTCTGCTCCGATTATTTCAATGCACGGGATTAACTGACCCTAACTGCTGGAGATGTGGCAGCGAGCTGGGTTCGCATCTTCACATCTGGTGGTCCTGCCTACCTTTGCAAGCCTACTGGAGGAAGATTGGGGCCGCGATACGGGACGTGACTGATCTGGTTCTAGATCACTCCCCTAAAACGTACCTGCTGATGCTTACAGACACACCGGTGGCCTCCTTTAAGAAATCGGTGGTGTTTTGCCTTCTCTTGGCGGCACGCCAACTGATACCGAAACACTGGAAATGTCTGTCTGTCCCCTCTATCTGCGAATGGGTGTCCCAGAAAATGAGATATACCATATGGAGGAACGGATTGCTGCTCATGAGGGTAAGCTTCCGACTTTTCTGCTCACTTGGTTCTATTGGACGCAATTCGTCTCTTTGGCCTTCCTCCGCCGCTGTCGCGACGGGGAACTGACACAGGCTTCACCTACTGTTAGCGAGGTGTGTGCTCTGTCTCCTCCGGTGGTTTAATCTTCCTGTGGGTATCAGGCGGAGTCCCGCTCGATCTGTGGGGTGGGTCTCCTGCAACTGTGATTGAGTGGGCATCTGTAGATATGAACTCTCTAGATGGCTTTGAGGAGGATGGAGTCCCCCTTGCACTTAAGGCGTGGGGAAGGCAGGTATGGTGTTTGTGTCCGTCCCCCCCACTTCCATTACCGGGATGCTGATTCCCCATCCCCCTCCCCTTTTTTTTTCTTTTTCTCTCTCTCCTCTACTCCCCATTCCCTCCTCTTATTTTCTCTCATCTTCTTCTATACCTTCTCTAGTTTTTCTTGCTCTTCCCTTGGCGTTTCTTCTTTCCCCGTTTCCTCTCTTTGCTGCTTTTCCTTTGTCATCCACTTTCATATCTCCCTCCCCCTTTGCTACATTTAGTTGTTATTCCCCTACCTCAGGTTTTCTGGCACTGTCTGCTACCCGTTCTCCCTTCTTTCTCTTTCGCTCTAATATTTTTTGCGCCATCGCACGGGAAGGGAACTAGATACAGTTATCGCTTAGATTTAACGCAGGACTGCAGAGTCTGTATTTGTTACCCACTGATGCGGTGCCTCGGCACGGTGGCGTTATGATGCCCTGCTATTAGGGATGCACCGATACCACTTTTTTAAGACCGAATACGAGTACTGATACTTTTTTCCAAGTACCCACCGATACCGAGTACCGATACTTTTATTTTATGTCATGTGACGCTTTCCAATAAGAACAGACCTCATATAAAAATGCCCCCAGCTCACATGGATATGCCCCCCAGCTCATGAATATGCCCCCCAGCTGTGTGTGTGTGTATATATTACACATACACAGACCCCCAGACCAGACATAGGGCGGCTGTCCGAATGCTCTATCCGCGTTCTTTCATACTTACCTTCCTGAGCGCGCCAGTAAAGTCTTTGTGCGTGCGCTCGTTGGAAGGCCCCCAGCCACGATCACGTGGAAGTCCCACGTGATCGCGGCTGGGTGCCTTCCAACGAGCGCACGCGCAGAAACTTTACCGGCGTCGCTCAGTATGGTAAGTATGAACGCGATGAGCTTCAGGTGCCTGTCCGAATGCCGATATTCGGAAAGGCACCTGGAGCTCTCAGCCGATAGAGCATTCGGACAGCCGCCCTATGTCTGGTCTGGGGGTCTCTGTGTATGTGTAATATATACACATACACACACAGCTGGGGGGCATATCCACATGGGAGTCCCACGTGATAGCGGTTAGGGGCCTTCCAACGAGTGCACGAGCGGAAACTTTACCGGCGTTGCTCAGGAAGGTAAGTATGAACGCGATGAGCTCCAGGTGCCTGTCCAAATGCCGATAGAGCATTCGGACAGCTGCCCCAGCCCCTCGGATGCCGGCAAGCCGGCTCAATGTCGGCTTCCAATATCGGGGGCACTGCACGAGTACCAAGTACTCCTGCAGTACCCGGTATCGGCACCGATAAGATACTAGTATCGGTGCAACCCTACCTGCTATGTATTGTTTTCTGTCCTGTTCCCAATGAAACTGTCGTGCTTATATTGTATATGCTTGCATATATTGGATCATAATAAAAACTTTGAATACAAAAATAGGAAAGCAGGCAGTTGAAGCTTTTAAATCGGATAAATCTGAGGCATCCTATAAAGCATATAAGGCAGCCAATAAAGCATGTAAAAAAGCGAGTAGATGGGCTAAACTAGAAAATGAAAAATAGCCAAAGAGAGCAAAACCAACCCAAAAAGATTCTTTAGGTACATAAATTCTAAAAAACCCAAGAGTGAAAGCTACGTCCATGAATGAAGCAAACCACCCCGTCGAAGTGCTAGGACATGCGTTGACGGGGCTGTAAAGCACGATCCTCCATAGACGGATCGAGTTCAGCTTGACGTCCTATGGGTGCAAAAGGTCATTTAGGTGGAGGAAAACTAGCTTATTCACACGACATGGCTAGTTTACACACTCATTGAAAAAGATCCTTCCAGGAGGTGTACAAATAACCGCATCTGTGTGAGCATTCTAGTTTTTTTTCCTTGGACTTAGCCACTAGGGGGAAAACTTCCTTTCACAGGATAGTGAACTAAGTTGATCGCTTGGAACAAGCTACTTTACACCCTCAGAATGGACAGGTCCTCGTAGAGGGATTTAAACTAGTCGCAAACTTGTCATTAGTCATTGTGCAGGGCTGGAATTCACCTGCTCATTTCCAATTGGTCAAACGTCGTTAGGCCTGACCGCGCGTAGTGATTCCGTCATCCGCTTACTGTCGCACTCTGATTTGGTTGGATGTCATGTTTAGCCTTTTTACCGACTCTCAGCTAAAACGTCACTAAGCCATCGGCGCCTGATGATTGGCTGGATGGTGTTTTCGTTGCTGAAAATTCACGCTGTGTGATAACGACGCTTTTTAGTTGGTTACCCGGCGCCTATTTTGTTCCGGGCAGTGTGAAGCAGAACCATGTCGGAGCGTAAAGTGTTAAATGTACGGACTATTGGGGGGGAGGGGGTTGTATTGGCAGGAAAGCTGTTATGGCAGCATATATGTGCTTTATATTGCTATATCCTATGGCGCTGTTGTGTTTATGTCGCTGCTTTGCAGAGTGGGATGCAATGGAAGCCCAATACGCAATGTTATCGCTGCCATTTAGAATTCTATAGATGTATGTGACAGCTGCTTCTTTACTGCAGTTCACTGCATGGGTTAATGCTGAACACCCCAGTGCTGCGCTCCCTCTATTAGTTCTATGATTTTAATCTTGCTGTTTCCAATTTTAGAAATATTATCCACCCGATTTTGATCCATCTAAGATCCCAAAATTGAAACTTCCCAAAGATCGTCAATATGTGGTACGTCTGATGGCCCCCTTCAACATGAGGTAGGAGCAGCGCTACGGAGCTTGTTGGCACTTTATAAATACTTGTAACTGTAGTTTCCTTTTTTTTTTTTTTTTACAAATTTTTTTGTATTTCTTTATACAAAACAACAAAGACAAAACACCCACAGACTAGTATGTGAACACAGCAGTCACCTCACCCCGTAAGCACTCAGGAATCAAGGTGAACACCCTGAGCAAGGATTGAACCTAATAAGCTATATACCACACAAAAAAGAGAAAGAACAGACTTCCTCAAACGAACATCAGGATGCTGATTTATAAAACATAAATTAACAAACATAAAAAAACACATACACAATAAAGCGCTGAGGTTGAACACATAAGGCTTGATACATATAGCAGAAAATATGTGGTAAATACTTGCACACTTGGCTATAATACTACTTCAAAACCATCAATGGGTATTGGTCACAAGTGGTCATAATGTTAAATACATTGCTAGATGCGTTTAAATAGCACAGATTGAGACAGGATGTAGCATGCAGACAGATCACTGCGGGAGTATGTTTAATCATACGGCAATTAAAAAAATTGAAAAATGCCCTGAACACAGTTGCAACAAATAAGCCATGTACCCCAGCCATATGTCCTGTAAACTTAATTGCTGGAACACATCATACAGATAGATTTGTAGCAATGACCAGCAACCACAATACTGCTGAATGCCCCAAACAACAATTGTTTGCCTGTTTTAAAGCCAGTTTAAAGACATGTTTAAAAACAAACGTGTGTTTCGCCGATCACCACACCGGCTTCATCGGGAGTAAAAGTAAATCTGAATACAATGTTCATTTACCCTATTTATATTACAGGAGACCCTAGTCACATGGCTGGAATGGACAAATCATTATTGAGCAGGAACGTCAATCAGTGGTAGGTCTCATTTAAGCTCGGTTCATTACTATCAACTAAATGAAGGGTCATCTGACAGTCTAAAACCAATCAGTTGGGAGTATTATGTTAAAGAGAAAAAAAAAATAGCAAGAAGAATACATAATTGTACTAGGTCACTGGAGCTATAAACCAGGTAGAAACAATATCATAGCCCGCACTATCATTGGCCGCTGTAAATAGGTAGTAGTGCCATCAAATTACAGGTACACCTGGTGCCATAGCAGCGGATCCCTCATTGCAGCGTGGAAATGACCAGAGGGTTAAATGTAGAACGGGAACAGCGCATAACATTACAATAGATTTAGGAATAAACGCTCGACCAACTACAGAGCCATCTCACTGGCATGAGGCAAAAAAAAACCCCTCTTTAATATAAACGTCTACTCTACTTAAGTGTCTGTTGGCAGAGTGGTGCCTTAGACCTTCTGTCCTGCTCTTGTGACCCAATGTGGGTTGGGCTTTTGTTTCATGCCATTCTGGTATTCCGGTGTCACATTTTGGTTTGGAATGCAGAGGTCAAAAATCAGAACGTGCACTAATACGACATTGGTTATGCCAGGAGATAAAATAAAATGTAGCCAGTGTGGGATTAGAAAGGATCAAAAATTCACGCTCAGTTTTTGAGATCAAAGATAAATCAAAAGAATGATTAACCAGAAGTCGCAATTGTACCAAGAAAGCGGATGTCGGGTCCTTTGGCAGGATAGCATCTGTGGACCCATCGTTCAAGATGTTCATTACCATCTGTTCATACTTGACTACTGACAATAGTACGACATTCCCACCCATATCAGATTGCTTAATCACCAGATTACTATCTTTTTCTAACTCAAAGTATTTCTTTCGTTAATCGTTAGATTGTCAGCATATGTATTGACTACTTTGAGAGTATCGATTTTGTCAATATCAGAACATACAAGTTTGCAAAACAAGTCAACATTACAGAAGTCCCTTAGATTAGGAGCGAGCCTACTTCTTGGACGTAGATCTGTCAGACCGACCCTGGTATTCAAAGATTCATCTAGTAGATCCATTAGATCCTGTACGCATGTTAAATCAGAATATTCTAAGCCCAGTCTCTTGGCTTTTAATTCATCTTTGGTCCCAAACACTTTATGTAATGTTAATTTACGGCTAAACGGATGGACATCTTTAACCCATTCAAACTTATTAAACATTGGTCATGGTAAAAAGGATAATCCTTTAGTCAGCACACTTACATAGCTCCGGTGACCTAGTACAATTATGCATTCTTCTTGCTATTTTTTTTTTTTTTTCTCTTTAACATAATACTCCCAACTGATTGGTTTTAGACTGTCAGATGACCCTTCATTTAGTTGATAGGTCTCATTTAAGCTCGGTTCATTACTACCACTGATTGACGTTCCTGCTTCCTGCTCAATAATGATTTGTCCATTCCAGCCATGTGACTAGGGTCTCCTGTAATCTAAACCGGGTAAATGAACATTGTATTCAGATTTACTTTTACTCCCGATGAAGCCGGTGTGGTGATCGGCGAAACACAAGTTTGTGTTGAGTTTGTTTTTAAAATGTCTTTGAGCTGGCTTTAACAGGCAAACAATTGTTGTTTGAGGCAAACAATTGTTGTTTGGGGCATTCAGCAGTATTGTGGTTGCTGGTCATTGCTACTAATTGCTATAAATTTATCTGTATGATGCGTTCCAGCAATTAAGTTTACAGGACATATAGCTGACGTTGGGGTACATGGCTTATTTGTTGCAACTGTGTTCAGGGCATTTTTCAATTTTTTTTGATTGCCGTATGATTAAACATACTCCCGAAGTGATCTGCCTGCATGCTACATCCTGTCTCAATCTGTGCTATTTAAACGCATCTAGCAATGTATTTAACATTATGACCACTTGTGACCAATACCCATTGATGGTTTTGAAGTAGTATTCTAGCCAAGTGTGCAATCATTTACCACATATTTTCTGCTATATGTATCAAGCCTTATGTGTTTAACCTCAGCTCTTTATTGTGTATGTGTTTTTTATATGTTTTGTTCATTTACATTCTAATAATTAATAAAAGTTATGTTTTATAAATCAGCATCCTGATGTTCGTTTGAGGAAGTCTATTCTTTTTTTCTGTTGTATTTCTTTATAAATTCATTTTACGTGTGGGAGACAAATATTTTGCTATATTTCTATCTGTTTCCTCCCAGATGCAAGACTTGTGGCGAGTACATCTACAAAGGGAAGAAGTTCAATGCCAGAAAGGAAACCGTGCAGAATGAATTGTACTTGGGCCTTCCCATCTTTCGTTTCTATATCAAATGTACACGGTGCCTAGCAGAAATCACATTTAAGGTAATGTTGAAACACCGTGTGCATGGGTTTTCTGCCTCTTTTGATTACCTGTGCTTGGTTGAAATCTCTTTTATAATCTAGGGTAGAGGTTTTGAAACTACGTCTCCCATGATCTTAAGGTACTGCTTAGATTGGCGGAACCTCATTGGAAATGTAGTCCCAAAATCTCTTGAGACTTGAAGGCCAATGTTGCTGACCCCTGATCTAAGGTGGCGGATGAGTAAAAGTAACACTGATTGAAGAGTTAGTGCTTAGATTTGATGTGAAGTTCGGCTGTGGTGAGACTTCTAAAATATAAAGTTAGATGTAGGCAGAGATGATTGGAAATACAATTGAAGAGGGAGGATTGAAATTTGTTTGGAATGGTATATTTGTTTATTTATAGCTTTATGGGTGCAAGCCAGCCATTGGAAAACAAATATTGAGAAGTGTCTTTCGGATCTGGTGCCAGTATGCACCATTGATTGCTTAATCTAGATAAATTTAAATGGACTTCTGCGTGGCTGTCAAGCTTCAGCCCGCCCCCCCCCCCCAGATGTTGCTGTAATACAACTCCCATGATTCTTTGGCCATCTGTTACATTCATAGTGGGAATTGTATGCAATCAACATCTCTGGGGCTGAAGTTTGACAGTCCTGGTCTACTGGATAATGGAGGCAAAGTGAGGAGATGGGCAGAACTTTACTATAGGGAGTAGGACTGTAGGAGAAAGGAAGTGTAGATATGACTTAGAACAAGAATAGTTGAAAATGAATACAGCATGAAAGGAATGGGATCGCGGAAACTAAAACTCTTTGCTACAGTTGTGTTCAAAATTATTCAACCCCCAATGCTGTAAAGGGTTTTAGGGAATTTAGTGTACATTTTGTAATTGTATTCAGAATGAAATCCTACAAGGACTTTTTAAAGAACCATCTGCAACTAAAATGACATCAATTGGTTTTGTAATACAGTAGTAAATGTTTCTTTTGTGAATTCTTCATTGACACAATTATTCAACCCCTTAAAGACTACCACTCTGAAGAACAGAGGTTCATTCAAGTGTTTTCAATCAGGTATTGAAAACACCGGTGGATGTCACGGAGCAGCAATAAAGCATAATAAGCACCAATTAGGCAGCTTTAAAATGACTGTGATACTCAGCTCCTTCTAGACATTTACTGGTGTGGTTACAAACATGGTGAAGTCAAGAGAATGGTCCAGGAAGACAAGAGAAGAGGTGATTACTCTTCACAGGAAGGGCAATGGCTATAAGAAGATTGCAAAGATGTTAAACATACCAAGAGAGACCATAGGAAGCATCATTCGCAAATTCAAGGCAAAGGGCACTGTTGAAACGCTACCTGGTCGTGGCAGAAAGAAGATGCTGACTTCGACTGCTGTGCGCTACCTGAAGCGTAGAGTGGAGAAAAGTCCCCGTGTGACTGCTGAGGAACTGAGAAAAGATTTGTCAGATGTGGGTACTGAAGTTTCAGCTCAGACAATACGGCGCACACTGCGTAATGAAGGCCTCCATGCCAGAACTCCCAGGCGCACCCCCTTGCTGTCTCCAAAGAATAAGAAGAGTCGACTGCAGTATGCCAAAAGTCATGTGGACAAACCACAGAAGTTTTGGGATAGTGTTCTGTGGACTGATGAAACAAAATTAGAACTGTTTGAGCCCATGGATCAACGCTATGTTTGGAGGAGGAAGAACAAGGCCTATGAAGAAAAGAACACCTTGCCTACTGTGAAGCATGGCGGGGGGTCAATCATGCTTTGGGGCTGTTTTGCTTCTGCAGGTACAGGGAAGCTTCAGCGTGTGCAAGGTACCATGAATTCTCTTCAGTACCAGGAGATATTGGATGACAATGTGATGCAGTCCGTCACAAACCTGAGGCTTGGGAGACGTTGGACCTTTCAACAGGACAATGATCCCAAGCATACCTCCAAGTCCACTAGAGCATGGTTGCAGATTAAAGGCTGGAACATTTTGGAGTGGCCATCACAGTCACCTGACTTAAATCCGATTGAGAACCTCTGGTGGGACTTAAAGAAAGCAGTTGCAGTGCGCAAGCCTAAGAATGTGACTGAACTGGAGGCTTTTGCCCATGACGAATGGGCGAAGATACCCGTAGATCGCTGCAAGACACTTGTGTCAAGCTATGCTTCAAGTTTAAAAGCTGTTATAACTGTAAAAGGATGTTGTACTAAGATTGAATGTCACTTGGGGGTTGAATAAAACTGATAATGATGTGAGCACAGAAAAGACAGTTGTGGTTATTTCATTATAAATGTTAGGTCATATTTGTCTGACCTACACGTGCCTCTTTGATTTAATTGTAAGCAAGATGACTGATCAAAATCAATGTCAAACTGGCCAAAACACTCAATTTCAGTGGGGGTTGAATAATTTTGAACACGACTGTATATATGAGGGCTGCAATATAGGAGGACTATATAAATTTGTGGGTGCTGTGAGGGTATGGTTCATGTTGGGCCTATGAAGGGCTGTATAGGAATTGTGTTATGGAGACTGTGTCCCCACTGTAGAGTCAGTGTGTGGATGCATTTGTGCACTGTTTAAAATGGCAAAGAGAGCCAGGAAGGAGTTAACTGCAAAACGTAGAGGAGCCAATTACTTCCCATGCATTCCTCCCTCCCCTGAGCCCCCCCCCCCCCCCCCTGCAGTGTCCACTCACCTCAGCTGTAATCAGGGAATGTGACGAGTTTGGATCTACAGATAGTGGCAGAAAGCACTCTCCTCTTGGAGTTAGACAGTGGACCAGACAGCTCTGTGATTTCCTGGCCCTGTTAAAGGCCCTGTTCACACTGTGCGATTTATCGCGCGGATTTTGCCGCGACGTCGCGCTGTGTAGCTTCTCCAATGCATTTCAATGGAGCTGTTCACATCTTGCCGCGTGACGTCGCATTGGCGCGTCGCAGAAGCATGTCGCAGGTACATGACCCTTTTTTTGCGATTTGCTATCTGCGATTTGTATTGGTGGTGCTTTGCAAAAATCGCACAAAACAGTGTCGCGCACCATGTCGGGAATATGAAAATCGCGGGGAAAGTCGCGCGATTTTCAAATCGCACAGTGTGAACGGGGCCTAAGTGGCATCACCTGATCACAGCTGAGGTGAGGGAGCACTACATTGCAAACAGATGCACAAATTTTAACATTTCAACTCCTTCCTGGCTCCCACTGCCAATTTAAACCGGGCACACATCACACAAAATAAAAGGACATATAAAAATTTTTTCTGGGGGTTTAAAGAAAATGTTTTTTTTTTTTTTTTTTGGGGCAAATAAAGTAATTTTCCCCTTCTTCCGAAGGGGGGGGGGGACAGGTGATCATACCTCAGGTGGAGATTGTTTCTTGCACTGGCACTTTCCAACAAGCTACCTTGAGGAGACAACATTGCCTGTCGTTCTTGCCTTCCATCCAGATCACACTCTGTGAGGGTGTGACCTGCCCCTGCCCGACACGTTGTACAACTGCCGGTGAGTACAGGAAGAGATGAGATGTCACATGGTGCGGCGCACTGTCGTGACATCATCAATGGGGGGGGGCGCGCCATTGGACACCATCATTGAAGACCCACGCGAGGCAGAGGGCAGACACTATTTATTTTCAAAGCCTGAAAGGAAGGGCTATGAATCCCTCCTCCAGCAGACAATGACTGGCTGGCAGGAAAATAGCCCTGATTAGTGCTGGTGTCAGCATGGAGCCGACACTAGCACCTGAAAGGGATTACAGACCAATCTTCACTCGCCCCCTGACAATTTCTACTCGCAACTTGCGAGAGGGCGAGTGGAAATTTTAACCCCTGATCTAGTAGATCAACATTCCATTGCTGACAGACTTTTGAGAAAAGTGGCAGTGGAGAGCATGTATGCCAGAAAGAGTAATTAAAATATTTGGCAACTATTAAGATTGGGCAAAAAGTGAGATTAAAATTCTCCATACTGCAATTTACAAGAAATAATGTAAATGGGGAAAACGGCATCTACATGTCTAAAAAACCAGAGAATTGCTTTCAAACTAATATGTTTTTTACATTTTATTTAAACTACGATAAAGTAAAACCCTGTAGGCCAGTGTTTCACAATTCTGTCCTCAGGACCCTCAACCAGACAAGATTTTGCAGATCACCTTGGGGAAATGCAGACTGAATCCTGCAATCACCGAGCAACCAATCATATCACCTGTGCTGTGCTTCAGATATCTGGAAAACCTGGTGTGTCAGGGGGTCCTGAGGACAGGTTCGGGAAACACTGCTGTAGGCCAATCATATGAAATTTTAAGAATTTGGTATTTGCAAAATACCAACTTTTGGGTTTGGCAGAAATTAAATCATTAACTTCAGTCAAGAGCTGACATGGTGCAGAAGTGGACCCAGTACTTAAGTTAAGTTAATCAGTCTGATGTGCTTAAACTACTTGATGTTTGAAGTGTAGTAGAGAAATTGATGTAGGGCAGGGGACAGAAACCTTGGCTCTCTAGGGGCACTATTACAATGTGAATGCTAAAACGGGGACGCTAAGGTAGA
This sequence comes from Leptobrachium leishanense, assembly GCA_009667805.1. Taxonomy (NCBI): domain Eukaryota; kingdom Metazoa; phylum Chordata; class Amphibia; order Anura; family Megophryidae; genus Leptobrachium; species Leptobrachium leishanense. Next base: position 342,429,934 of record CM019063.1, read on the forward strand.
AAACCTGCGCTTTCAGGTTTCCGCTCAGCATCCCCATTTTAACTCTATATTACGGGACAGGCGCTGATTCAACAGCCTTCACCAATATGCAGCGCTAACGCACCACCGCAAGTATCCCTTCCTGGAGTCCATAGGACGCCATGAGACGTGCGCTGCCAGGTCCTCTAACCTACAGGATCTCGGCACTCCTGAGATCCTGCAGGTCCATGCAGGGAGACTGGGGACTTCTTTTCCCCAGTCTCACTCTGCTTCCAACAGCCAGAAGCAGCTGATTGGGCCGCCGTTCTTGCTGCGGGTTGATAGGCGTATCAGATTTTTGGGGGGATTTTAAGCTGGTGCTGCTGTTTCTGAAGAAGTGGTATCCGTTAGCACCAGCTTCTAGCTGTGGTTAACGTTTCCATTAACCACAGCTGGGCTTAATTAGGACTTTGTAATCCTAATGCTAACCCTAATTACACTTTGCGCTCCCCATGTAGGGAGTATAGGAAGAGCAAAGTATAGTAAGCACGTGGAAGTGAACGCAATTTCCGAAGTGCTAATGTTTTTTTTGTTTTTGTTTTTTTATCCCGTTAGCATTCAGATTGTAATAGGGGTAGTCTGTGCTAGGGCCACTTAACCTAACGTTAGCGTTAAGGTTGTAATATTGCCCTAGATGTTTTGCAGTTACTTATTCCATGATTCTTAGTCGCTCATCAGGTTGTCTGAGCCTCATGGGAAATGTAGTTCCAAAACCTCTGGAGAGTCAAGGTTGCCTTCCTCTGATGCATAGTTCGAAGTTGGACTTTTTCAAAAAGTGGATGATCTCGTAGAATGGTGTTGGTGTAATAGTGGAAGACAATGAGGGAAAGGAGGGGTTTGTGGGGGTCCTGAGAACGAGCAACAGCACTAGTGGCCTACTCTACATTGGGGGCCCGCTCAGGTCTCACAAGGTTTTAGCTTGTTTGTGCCATTACAGGGATGAATGCTCCATATGCAAATCAGACTGCTCTCACCCAAAAAGGGTGGCCAATGCTGATTGCCAAGGACGTCATCCCTGCACGAGAGGTGCAGCAACCCCCGACGATCGCAGAAGACAGAACAAGTAACATTTCAGGGACAGGTAAGTCATCATGTTAGTAGGCAGAATAAGCGCATTGACTTTATACGGAGTAGTGGTTTGAGAAGTATGCAGAGATGATATTTATGGTGTTATTGCAGGTTTACTAATGAAGAAAAACACTGCAAAGTTTGGATCTCTGTGGGTAGATTTGTAATGGAGTCGCAGAGGGCTAGACTGTTGTTTTAAAGTGACGCTTGGGCCCATAACAAGGTGGGCTCATATACGGATAAGTAGGCACGTTGACCTCATCAATGAAGGCCAGTCACAGCATAAATGCTAATTCCGCCCACAGAGTGAAACATGGAGGTGCCTGTCACTTGATCACGGTGAATATAGTTTAAAATCAATGCAACCTCCATTCTTAATGGGATATTGTAGCAAAAATGTATTGGATTACTACATGTGCACTTTAAAACCATGCAAAATACTCAAACCAGTAATGGTAGTCGAACGAGAGGGAAACTTTGTAGTATTTGGGTGCTCCAAGTGACAGAGCAGACCTGGTAAATTAACAATACTGGAGTATGACTATGCAAGGTGTAGTGCTCGGACTTTGATTTGATCACCATAAAAATCTTTACATGTAATCTTCAAATGCTATATGAATTGCATGGTGTTGTAAAATGAAAACTTTAATGTTTCCTTTCTTCTTCAGACAGACCCAGAGAACACTGATTATGCCATTGAGCTTGGCGCAACACGCAACTTTCAAGCAGAGAAGTTAATTGAACAAGAAGAGATAAGGTTTCAAAAGGAGCGTGAGGAAGAGGAGCTTAATAACCCTATGAAGGTACACTTATATAAGCCAAAAGTGAAACCTGTGCTCCTATGTGCTTTTTTTTTACTGTACTAGCATAATTGGTCAGTAGATGGTGCCAAATTGAGTTGCAGTGAGTGTTTCACTGCCACAATGTATCAGCTTGCTGAATGCTGATGTCCAACATTCATTTTTGCTGATTTTACATCGTTTTAACTTTTTGGGCATTATGACCACAGTGCCAAAACTTTGGGGGCACCTTCTGCAGCCCAAAAGCAAACCTCGTTTTGCTTTGGGCTGTAGAACAGCACACCCAGATATTTCAATATTGGGGCACCAGATGGTGCCTTTTGAAACCTGAGATATCTCGACATTGGTAGTGAAGGGGTTAAAGGCGGGTACAATCTATCACTTCCATTTTTCTGTATTATGTGTATATAAATTGTAATGAACACCATAAACTAATGGCACAATAACAAGATGGGCACTTTTATAATTCTCAAGTTCTATTGAATGCTTATTTTGCTTTACCCCACACACCTTTTTCCCCCTTAAATAACTGCACAGGTACTGCTGACCACCGCTGCACAATTATTTTGTTAATATTTGCCTTGGCTAAAAAATACTCCCCTTTTCCCCCTCCGATGGGCTGCTCCTCCTCTTCGGCTCCAGTGTTCCGAAATGCAGATGTCCCTAGAGCTTCTCATGCACATTTCAAAGTTTATGTAACATTCATTTATATATAAGCTACTTAAAATGTGTGTCCTGCGTCAGTTGCGTAATTTTTTTTCTTACGCCAGTGCCTGTGCAAACGAATGGATTCATGCTTCGTGCATACACAGCATCCGCCTACGTTTTCTTTCTCCCTGAGTACATGTCCTGCGAACGATTGGAGAAAGATGTTGGCACACAGAGCTGGTCCCTTGCAGTCCATCTTCTGAATGACAGCTGTGTGGGCGGAAGGAACAATCAGCACCACAGAGCTCTGCCAGCCACACGGAGGTGGAAGGTAGGGGGCACTCCATGCAGTCCTACTTCAATAAGCTGAAGTGGTCACTGTGCATTGACTGTCCCTTTAATCATCTCTGTTACTTACTAGGAGGGTGATCAGGAGCCTCAGGTGAACCACCCACAGTTATTCAATTCTGCTCAACAGAAGTAAGCATCAGACAATAAATTGCACAATCTAAATTTATGCTGGCATTTTTTGTCTTCCATACTGTATAGGTTCAATTTACTTCCTCATTGAGCCGAACAGACCCCTAGCAGGGCACAAAAAATCCACTAACCTCTGTCAGAGTTGGTGGAAAAATAGGGAGATCCCCAGACCAATTGGAATTTAACCCTAATAGGAGATAACAGTATCCCCTAGCAGGGCAGTTTCTATTTTAAAAGCTTTAACAGTGGTCATGAAAAGGCAGAATGTCTGTTTATAAAATAAGATTTGGGCAATTATTGTACTGAATTAACAGTTTTGAAATAACCAATGTTACGTATGCCAAGCTTATTTCGCTACATGCTTTGTCAGGTTCTAGAGAATAGAACAAAGGATTCAAAGCTGGAAATGGAGGTCCTCGAAAATCTACAAGAACTAAAAGAGTTAAACCAACGTCAGGCAAATGTGGATTTTGAGTCAATGCTGGACCGTTACAGAGAAACAGAGGAAGAGATTAAAAAAAGACAGGAAGACGAGGATGAAATGGAGATGAGGTAACTATATGGTCATTTTTATATATTTATATACTGACTGCGGCTTATAGAAGGAAAAGTGTAGGATGAGCAAAAACAAGTGTAAAATTTATTAATACAGTTATTTTAAAAGCAATTATGTATATATATTCTAGAGACTGTGGCTTATGTTAGCTAGTGATTTATAGTGAGGAAAAACTATAAAACTAATTAGTGTTATAGAAACAAAATAAATGAAAAACCAATTTGTTACTTCAAGAGTAATTTAGACAGATATTAGCCATAGTTACATAAATGAATATGTAGAACCCTGGATTAGAGTTAATCTAATCTTTAGGTACTGTCCTATATTCCACTTGCTTAGACATCGCAAAGGGTGGGACTCCTAGTGGAGGCTTTAGTGTACATTTGAACCCGACAACTGATTCTCTCAATAGCTACCATTTGTTGCCTTAACAGCTGGATGAAGTAATGGCCTTTGTAATGTGGGGTCCCGTGCCCACGTTCAGAATGCTCCCCTCATGGAATGCTCCCCTCACCCTTGCAGGGTGAAAACCAATTTGAGAATTGACTTTATTTTGTATGTTTACAGTTCTAAAGGTAAAACATGTTCCATGCTAGCTTCCCCCTCTCACACACACACGCAGACCCCGGCAAGACGAAGGCTAAAGCAAGGGGAGCAGGGAGAACTAGTTTAAGTAAGATCTTGGAGGCTGGAAGTGGTTTGATGGAATCTTGGGGGAAAATAAAGGAATCAATTACTTAAGGGAAACAGCACCGTATATACATGACCCTGCAATAAATACATCAACGCATAATAATATAACAGACATCAGGGAATAGGGCACATAAAATACAAACATTCTTAATATAGCTGTCGGTGTACGCGAAATGCGTCGAGCGTTCATGTCTGGTCGTTTTTAACTGCCTTTATGTCCTTTTATCTGTCTGAGAGTGTCTGCCTATTCTGAAGGCTCTATTCTCCTACTCTAAGCATAGCCGGGTATGGTAGGAGGCATGAACCACTGAGGTTAACTCAGGGCTGATATATTCGGGAGAGATTTACATCGATTCATGTCTTCAGTAATCCTATCTATATCTCTGGTCCCTGTGGTCTTATTTACCTCTTTTTCCCTACTCTCTGAAGCTGGTCTTGCGATTCATACACCCCAGCTTTCCTTGTTCTATATTACACTATGTTATGTGTATTACGCTGATGGTCCACCTATCTTTTACTTTTATCAATTAAACGTTCAGTTTTATTTCTAGCTAACAAACTCTTGAACCTACTTTTAATCTATTAAATCGAGTTACATACTCGGGGTCACGTCCCCACATTGGCCGTAGGAGCCCTGCATTACTCTACAGGGGTGTGGGAATTGTATCGCCGGGCTAGTAGTTTTTTTTGAGATGCAGTCCGGCGGGCAAGAAGCCCGCCGGACTGCGGGCTAATTCCAGGGACGCCCCTGATACCGGAAGCCAGCATTGAGCTGGCTTGCCAGCATCCGTGGGGCTGGGGCGGCTGTCCGAACGCTTTAACAACATTCGGACAGGCCCCTGCAGCTTACCGCATTTCGTACCTTCCAACGAGCGCCGCCGGCAAAGTCTTCCAGCAGCCGCTCGTTGGGAAGCCCCCAGGCGCAATCTTGTGAGATCTCGGAGTTCGCACTGGGAGCAATCTCGCAAGATCGCGGCTGGGAGTTTAGCAACGAGCGGCCGCTGGAAGACTTTGCCGGCGGCGCTCGTTGGAAGGTACAAAACACCGTAAACTGCAGGGGCCTGTCCGAATGCCGATAGAGCGTTCGGACAGCGCCCCATGTCTGGTCTGAGGTCTGAAACATGCCTGGTGTGTGTGTGCACACACACACACACACACACACCTGCCCTCAGTGTGTGTAATAAATAAATATATATATATATTACACACATTGCAGCCCTGTGTGTGTGTGTATACATACACATTGTATGTATATACAGAATTATTCGACCCCCCCCCCCCACTGAAATTGAGTGTTTTGGCCAGTTTGACATTGATTTTGATCATTCAGTCATCTTGCTTACAATTAAATCAAAGAGGCACGTGTAGGTCAGACAAATATAACATAACATTTATAATGAAATAACCACAAATGTCTTTTCTGTGCTCACATCATTATCAGTTTTATTCAACCCCCAAGTGACATTCAATCTTAGTACAACATCCTTTTACAGTTATAACAGCTTTTAAACGTGAAGCATAGCTTGACACAAGTGTCTTGCAGCGATCTACGGGTATCTTCGCCCATTCGTCATGGGCAAAAGCCTCCAGTTCAGTCACATTCTTAGGCTTGCGCACTGCAACTGCTTTCTTTAGTCCCACCAGAGGTTCTCAATCGGATTTAAGTCAGGTGACTGCGATGGCCACTCCAAAATGTTCCAGCCTTTCATCTGCAACCATGCTCTAGTGGACTTGGAGGTATGCTTGGGATCATTGTCCTGTTGAAAGGTCCAACGTCTCCCAAGCCTCAGGTTTGTGACGGACTGCATCACATTGTCATCCAATATCTCCTGGTACTGAAGAGAATTCATGGTACCTTGCACACGCTGAAACTTCCCTGTACCTGCAGACGCAAAACAGCCCCAAAGCATGATTGACCCCCCCCCCACCATGCTTCACAGTAGGCAAGGTGTTCTTTTCTTCATAGGCCTTGTTCTTCCTCCTCCAAACATAGCGTTGATCCTTGGGCCCAAACCGTTCTAATTTTGTTTCATCAGTCCACAGAACACTATCCCAAAACTTCTGTGGTTTGTCCACATGACTTTTGGCATACTGCAGTCGACTCTTCTTATTCTTTGGAGAGAGCAAGGGGGTGCGCCTGGGAGTTCTGGCATGGAGGCCTTCATTACGCAGTGTGCGCCGTATTGTCTGAGCTGAAACTTTATTACCCACAGCTGACAAATCTTTTCTCAGTTCCTCAGCAGTCACACGGACTTTTCTCCACTCTACGCTTCAGGTAGCGCACAGCAGTCGAAGTCAGCATCTTTTTTCTGCCACGACCAGGTAGCGTTTCAACAGTGCCCTTTGCCTTGAATTTGCGAATGATGCTTCCTATGGTCTCTCTTGGTATGTTTAACATCTTTGCAATCTTCTTATAGCCATTGCCCTTCCTGTGAAGAGTAATCACCTCTTCTCTTGTCTTCCTGGAGCATTCTCTTGACTTCACCATGTTTGTAACCACACCAGTAAATGTCTAGAAGGAGCTGAGTATCACAGTCATTTTAAATCTGCCTAATTGGTGCTTATTATGCTTTATTGCTGCTCCGTGACATCCACAGGTGTTTTCAATACCTGATTGAAAACACTTGAATGAACCTCTGTTCTTCAGAGTGGTAGTCTTTAAGGGGTTGAATAATTGTGTCAATGAAGAATTCACAAAAGAAACATTTACTACTGTATTACAAAACCAATTGATGTCATTTTAGTTGCATATGGTTCTTTAAAAAGTCCTTGTAGGATTTCATTCTGAATACAATTACAAATGTACACTAAATTCCCTAAAACCCTTTACAGCATTGGGGGTTGAATAATTTTGAACACAACTGTATATCCACACACATTGCAGCCCTGTGTGTGTGTATACATACTGAGTTTTGAAGTGTGTGTGTGTGTGTGTGTGTGTGTGTGTGAATACTGTAATGGTCGCTAAATGATATATCTTTAGTTTGATGGCACAGACAAACGAACTGTTAATGTATTGTAAACAAATTATTTAGTAACTGGTGCCCGCTGAGTAAATTGATTACAGTAGGACACCAAAGGACCCGAGTCAGCATGTGTGTTCTGAGACTTAGGCACCCGAACCATGTTTTAGGAGAGGGCTGTTGCTTGTCAAGTAAAATGGTCATTCAGGTCAATGCGTTTAAATGGATAGACCTGACTTCAATGAACAGTGGGGAAGCCATAGTTCTGGCTTAGTTTAGGATCCATCCTACTGGGAGATGGATAACTCCTGGTCAGAGTCCTGACATAGAAACATAGAAAAATGTCGGCAGATAAGAACCTTTCGGCCCATCTAGTCTGCCCAATTACATGGATACTATACCTGGATTTATCTTTTGTTTAGGATAGCCTTATGCCTATCCCATGCCTGCTTAAATTCAATTACTGTTTTGGCCTCTACCACTTCAACTGGAAGACTGTTCCATGTATCCACCACCCTCTCAGTAAAATAATGCTTTCTGGTGTCATGTCTAATCCGCCAATCGGGAGTTGCCTGGTGAAAACGCAGTCTTCAAAGGGAAGCACCAGCCACATAATCTATGTAACCCCACGTCACAGTGCAATGTACCCAGGAGCAAGCTAAATTAGAGCATTGTGGATCCTCAAAGTGTGAATAGATTACTGGCATGTCAGATAAACAATGATCTTCATAGTGTAGCTGTTCTGAAAATAAAAGATTGCTCTGTTATCAGTAATATATTTTGTGCAGAGAGCATCAACATGCAGAAACATTAGTACACTTTATTGTTTTAAAGTACACTGAAACAAAATCTGACAGTCAAAAGGTCAGTGTTTATAGTTATTCAGAATTTATATAGCGCCAATATATGCCGCAGCACTTAAGTTGTAGACAGTTTTAACGGAGTAGTGCCACTTGTTTTGTTGGTGGCATAGAGATTCCAGGGATCAATACAGGGGGATCGAAGAAAGTCATAGTTATTCTTTCCTTCCCCTTTTAGTCAGTGATGGTAAAATGGGGTTAAATACAATTTAGTTATTTCTATGAAAGCGAACTACATAGTCATTTCATGACCCTCTAAGCCAGCGCTGTCAAACTCCAGCCTCCCCAGATGTTTCTGAATTTTTAGAACTCCCATGATTCCCTGGCCACCTATTGCATTGAAAGGAATACTGGGAATTGTAGGCATAAACATCTGGAGGCCTGTGAGTTTGACATTCCTTCCCTAAACTAATGATGTTAAGAGGCTTGAAGAGGAGGGGAGGAACTAGCGCCCATCCAAGATGGCCGCGTGAACCCGAGGCTCCCGCACACCTAGCGCCAAGACCCTTGTTTCAGAGCACCCCTGAGCCGTTTTTTCACCTCAAATCCCCTCATCTAGCTCCAGCAACATGCCAGCCCCAAAACCGCTAAAGAAAACGCGGCCGCAGGACCCATCCGTGGCCCACCATTTCGTCCCGGCCAAAAGGCAGGCCGAAGCCTCCCAAGATGGCGGCCAATGCGATCTGCTGTACCCGGAGGACGAGTTACCCACTTCAGCTGACCTAGCGGTTCCGGCCTCCAGGGGAGACGTGGAGCGCCTCTTTACCAAGATGTCCCAGATGCAGACCTTTCTGGCGGGTGAGGTGGCGAAGTTGGGGACAGAACTGCGGGGGGAGATCGATTCGCTGGGAGCACGCACGGCTGAATTAGAGGACCAGGCCGCAGAGATAACACAGGCCCATAACGTATTGGCCGAGGGAACCGGGGATCTTGCCAAAAGAGTCTCCTTGGAGTCCAAGATGGAGGACTTGTCCAACCGTTCCAGAAGAAATAATATAAGGTTAAGAGGTTTCCCGGAATCTGTGTCACCTAAGGATCTCAATGTGACGGTGCAGGGTATACTGCGTCGTCTTGCGCCGGACATAACGGAGGCCCATCTGTTGATGGATCGGATTCACAGGGCCCAAAGACCCCCAAATCTTTCGTCACTTATCCCACGGGACGTGATATTCCGCATGCATTATTTCACGACGAAACATCAGATCCTTCAAGCCGCACGCAACCTCCAATTGGATTATGAGGATAAACCCCTACAGCTGTTCCAGGATTTGGATCCCGCGACCCTCCGCCGACGCAGGGCTTGGCGCCCCATTACAGAACACCTGTCAGCTCATGATATCACCTATACGTGGGGATTTCCCTTTCGCCTGCAGGTGTCGGTGGCAGGCCGACAGGTGGCCCTCACCCCTCCTCGGATCTTGCCGCCTTCTGGGCCGCAGTGAAGTGCCCACCTCTGGAAGATTTTGTCGCCCCCTTGCTCCCGCCATCTTCCTTCCCTCGTCTACAGCAGCGCTGGATTCGAGTTGGTACCACGAGCGGGGAGGGCTGATGATGATGGGGCCTGGAGGCCCGCTTCTCTTCTCTCCCTATTTTTCCCTTCATGGAGGGTTACCTCTCAAAGGACCTGATGGTGGTGGACCACCATGTGGACCGTACGGGAGGTCTGAGTGCAGTTGCTTTCCAGTTTTCCTTTTGCTTTATTTGCCCTTGGCTCAGGGCCATTTAATGATGCCTATACTGTTTATATGTTATTAGATTTGAAGCTTCTAGTATGCCTAATTGAGTTTCTACTGTTTCGCAGGGGCTCCCTGGGGGAGGTTCGGCCCGGCCGTTCTATTCGGGACGAGGCGGGGGACCCTCCCTCCCGGAATCCCCCCATTGTCTATGTCATATCCAGGTATTGCTCGTGTTTCCAAACTTGGGCGTGGGGGTGTGGGTGACTGGAGTTCGGGGAGTATTCTGGTCTCCCTTGCCCTCCCCTCCAGGGTCGGCCTGGCACTCCATAAGTCCAGGCGCTTTTTGTGTTATGTCGTGTTTTTGTCTTACGTTGTCGGTGGATCTTTGCTTCTTGGGCGTGCCACCCGCTCCTATGCTTTTCTCTTTTCTGACTTCATTCACCTCTCTCTCTCCACCTCCTCTCCTGCCCCTGACTCCAGTTTCCCTCTCCTGCCCTCAGACAAGGATAGGGGGGGCGTCTTTGGTGCCCTACTCCCTTTTAACCTCCTCCTTGCTGACTCTGTATGGGGGATAAGGGCCTAAAGATTCTGTCCCTTAACGTTAAGGGATTAAACACACCCCAAAAAAGGCGTCTGTTGTTAAGGGAGCTTAAAAGATCCGCGTGTCATATAGCAATGATTCAGGAGACCCATTTTGCCTCTTCCCGCCAATTTTCACTGAGAGACAAGACCTTCCCTACCACCTACATGGCGTCAGCTCCACAAAAAAAAAGGAGTAGCTACTCTGATCCACTCCTCCTGTCCCTTTTAAAATTCACCTACAAGTATCGGATCCGGCTGGACGATATTTAATGCTAGTAGGACAGATAGCTTCCACTACCCTAACCCTATTTAACATATATGCCCCTAATGGCTATGACCCCGACTTCTGGACAGAAATATCCTCTTTACTGACAACTAAAGCTGACGGCCGTGTTATCCTTGGCGGGGACTTTAATGCCGCCCCCCAGCCCACTCTGGACAGAAAGGCTTCGGGGGACTCCTCGGGGGCACCTTCGGGCTACCCCCAGGATACTTCCCTTGAGTCCTTTTATGCTTGACCATTCCCTGGTGGATGCATGGCGCCTCCACCATCCAGGTGATAGGGACTTTACCTTTTTTTCCAACCCCCACCGCTCTTACTCCCGAATAGATCTTTTCCTGGTGTCCCTGACTACGATGCCTTTAATTCCGGCCTCCAGCATAGGCGACATCACGTGGTCAGACCACGCTCCGATCTCCATGACATTGTCCATACCGTCTTACAAACCGGCGTGGTCGTGGAGACTGAATTCCTCATTGCTACACAAACCTGAACATGTTATAGAATTGCGGCAACAGTTTAGAGATTATTTTATGGACAATGACGCACCCACCCTTTCCCCTACCACCCTGTGGCTGGCCCATAAACCGGTGATACGAGGCCATCTAATACAATTAGGTAGTAGACTTAAAAAACAAAAGCTAGCATCCCTTGTTTCTTTGACGACGGACCTGTCTAAATGGGAAGCACTGAACAAACTTTCGCCCTCAGACGTCTTGACCGCCCAGATTAAAACAGTCAGGACCGCAATCCGTCAACTGCTTTGGGAGGATGCGGCCCGCTCCCTTGCCTGGTCCAAGCGGACCTATTTCGAATTTGCCAATAAGCCTCACACCCTTCTAGCATCTAAACTTCGCAATAAAACTAGGTCCAAACATATAACGGGAGCCAGAGACGCGGAGGGAGTCCTGCACACGACCCCAGCTACAGTTAATAAACTGTTTACCTCATACTTTCAGACTTTATACAACCATTCCCCGACCCACGTTTCTGACTCTATACCATTGGGCCAATCTATTGACCGTTTTCTGTCGAATGCCCCCCTTCCCCGGCTATCCCCCACACAGACAGATGCTTCGACACCCTCCTTCTGAAGAGGAGATCGCAGAGGTCCTTACATCATTCAAACCTCACAAGGCTCCTGGACCGGATGGGTTCTCTGCCTTTTATTATAAAACCTTTGCACAAACTCTCACCGCATTTACACAAATTTTATCTGTCTCTGTGGGAGGGTGCCCCAGCCCCAGCTGATTTTCTCCGCTCTGACATTATTTTAATTCCAAAGGAAGGAAAGGACCCGTCCTACCCACAAAATAATAGGCCTATTTCCCTTTTGAATGTTGATTATAAAATATTCACGAAAATACTTGCAAATAGACTGAATTCTTTCTTGGCCTCTATAATCCACCCGGATCAAGTAGGGTTTATCCCGGGCAGACATGCATTTGCTAATACCAGACGGGCTGTGGTGCTGATGGAGTGCATGGCTGGCACCCGACTGCCTTCTCTGCTCATTTCCCTGGATGCGGAGAAGGCGTTTGACCGACTAGAATGGCCTTTTTTGTTTCGACTGCTGTCCACGTGGGGCTTCCCAATGACTTTTCTTTCGGTCCTCCGATCCCTATATAATTCCCCTACCTCTGCTGTCATTACCCCGGGTACTGTCCCCACGGGTTTCTCTATAGGAAATGGGACGCGACAGGGATGCCCCCTGTCTCCTCTCCTTTTCGCCCTATCCCTCGAACCCCTTTTATCGGCCATTCGTCACTCCCCCCACATCACAGGAGTGACGGTTGGAAAAGAAGAATACAAGGTATCGGCGTACGCCGATGATGTCTTGCTTACACTTAGCCATCCCTCTGCCTCCATTCCTCACCTGCTGTCCCTCCTGCGCGACTTTTCAGCAGTCTCGGGTTATAAGGTTAACCTAGAAAAGTCAGTAGCTATGCCTTTTTCGCTCTCGGACTCGACCTGTCAGGATATTGGCCTGTCTTCGGGGTTCCGTTTTACTCACTCCTCCTTGAAATACCTGGGAGTGTGGCTAACACCTGATGTGAATGGTTTGCACTCCTTAAACTATGAGGCAATGTTTAAGCTCCTGGGGGAGGACTTGGAGAGGTGGTGGGGGAGGGAGGGGGTCTCCTGGATTGGCAGGATCAATTGTGTGAAGATGAACCTGCTCCCTAGATTATTATATCTATTCCAAGCCCTGCCGATCTGGGTGTGCCCCCGATCTCTTCAACAGCTGCAGTCTCAAATTGAAGGTTTTGTGTGGGCGGGGGGCAGAAAAAGGGTTTCAAAATATGTCCTATACCGTCCTAAGGAACGTGGGGGTTTGGGCCTTCCACACTTGTATAAATATTTTCAGGTTGCACAGTTTGCCATGTTTCATTTGCCCCAACACTCCCATTTGCACCAGACCTCCCGCAATTTTATTTTTGGCTACCCAAGGAGTTCCGCCCGTTATTACGGTCCACTTGTACAGCGACTCTGACCTCATTGAGGGTATGGGACTCCGTCCGGGACAAATTCCACCTCTGCTCTTGTTACTCACCTCTAATGCCATATCTACGCAACAGAGCTTTTGCTCCGGGATTATCCCCCTCCGCCTTTGCAGCTTTTGAAAATATCAACCTGCAGAGGGTACGGCATTTCAGATCTTCAGGAGATGACTGGCTCTCTTTCTCGGACCTACAATCGAAGGGAGACCTTCGGACCTTTGACTATTTCAGATTTTTACAGATCCGGGACTTTCTATCTCAACATAACATTTCACAGGCAGCGAGACAAAAACTTACGTTTTTTGAATCCATGTGTGATTCTGGTAGGGCTCCGAAAGCTCTGATTTCCACTTTATATAACCACTTTTCATGCGAGGATGTCTCCTGGCTGACCCCAGGATTCATTGCCCGTTGGGAGGCGGATATCGGGGAGGAGTTGGAGGGTGAGGAATGGCAAGATATGTGGGAAAATGTTGCAAAAGTGTCTATATGTGTTACGCTGAAAGAACAAGCATATAAAACGATGTACAGATGGTATACTACCCCGGTCTTGCTGTCGCATCTGCAGCCGGGTACCCCTGATGTTTGCTGGAGGGGCTGTGGGGCGCGGGGTACCTTGTTTCACATGTGGTGGCTTTGCCCGAAGGTGCGTACATTCTGGGACCAGATAGGTGACCTATTAGAGGAGGTGTTCCAACAGCCTTTCCCACTTGATCCTTGGGCCTTCCTGCTCCACAGGTCCCCGGCATCCCTTCAGGGGCCGGATTGCAAACTCTTTCACAGGATGGTGTTGGGTGCTAGGAGAGCTCTCGCTAGCACTGGCGAGATGGAGATGTGCCTCCCGTAGAGGTGGCCCGGGCTTATATAGCCGAGGCGCACCACATGGATAAGCTGTCGGCAGTAATTCACAACTCGCTTCCCTCGTTTTACAAAACCTGGAGTCGATGGGAAGAAATCTATTAGTACCTGAGGTGGGTTAGGTGAGCGAGGTTCCCCCTTTCTAGTTTCCCTTTTCTTTTCCCTCTTTTGTTTTATGTGGTTCAATGTTTGTCCCGTCCAGGCTGGCTGCGCGGCATGCCACGAGCTGGGCATCAGGGCTCACCTGCAATATGTTATTCTAACTCGACTGATCTGATAATTTGTCTACACCTTGAATCTGAAAGTTGTGTTAGGTCAGGCTTTACCCAGCTTGCCCTCCCTGCCCTGCGTGGCGATGTCGCGGGTGGCTGTTTACCTGTTTTCTGTATTTAAATCTTTTTCAAAATAAAGAATTCTAAAAAAAAAAAAAAGAGGTTTGAAGAGGTTATATGAAAGGGACCAAGAGAAACCCTTGTTCACGCCTGCTGGGTACAGTGAGTTGAGTTTGTACATCTACATGCTCTCCCCTTCCCTCTGAGCAGCAGAACCGTGCTGGTCTTTTCTATGCCCATGGATCTGCATACTCAAATTATCCAACAGGGTGGCTTTCCCTTTTAATAAGAACGATTGTACTATTTAGTATTTACTGTCATCTACTGTCGTAGAAAACTGCTAATAAATGAAAAGAAAAACTTCTCTACGGAATATGACCTGACAAATCTATGCAAAATGTTAGATTGGTACCCTGTGTTGGAGTTGAACAGTGTCTCTTGTGGTTCTTTTATGGGCCTTTTCTCTTCTTTAGTGTAATGCTTGCTGAAGCCCAGAAGACGAAGCAGCTAAATGATTCAGACTCTGATGAAGATTCCCACCAGGCGAAACAAAATCCAACATGTAAGATAAACCAAACTGATATCCTAGTAGAGGTGAGTTAACAAAGACCGCTAGGCCTCTCGTATTTGCCACCCGATGGCCTAAAAGGGTAGTACCGTCAGCCGATGAATTGCCACAACTCGCTTCTTTGCCTTTCTTACAATTGACTAATCCTTACATAATAAGACTGATACTGTTAAGACAAGAGGTTGTTTTTTTTAACTTGCTTCCAGATAAAAAATGGGAATCCAGGAACTTCTCAGAGAAGCAGATTTTATTGGGGTGAAAAGAATGTCAAAATTTGCAACCCTACCCAATCTGAGAAGTGTGTGAATTTCTCGTCTGTATGCCAGGGCTGGCCGGCCTGGAACACGACCGTGCCCTCTACTGGCATGATAAAGAGATTATGCCAACTGTGGGCATATGAATACATTGCTGGATATATCTTTATATCCTAACATCCTCTTGGAAGTGACAGACAACAGGGAGTAAATCTACACTGCAAACGCCTTTACCAATTTCACTGTATTTATTATGATGCAGTGAGTTTTCAAGTTGCCTGGCTCCCTGCCCACAAGTTCTTATATTTTCCGAGATTGGCAGAATCCCTGCATGTATAAGCTTATTGTTATCACACTGTCAAATTAATACTCCTTTTTAGCCATCCAATATTTTAAGTGTCACACTCTTTGCTCATTGCATTAATTTCTTCAAGCAATCCAAGTTTGGACTATGAACATCATCTTTATGCATATCATTGAGGTTTACACATACTTGGAAATGGCCAATTGGTGGCCACCTATTCTAGTCAAATATATAAACCAAAGCCTATGGTTTTATAAAACGGAACTTTTATTGCTAAGTAGCTTTAAAAAAAGGCTGTAGTTCTGTGCTCCAATGGCACAGAAAAATGGCTTAATATGCGAGCTGATAGAAAGCTTGAACACAAGTCAATAAACTCAAGAAAACAAATTAACCATCACATAAAGCAAAAAAAAAAAGCGATAAAATATGCTGGCATGCACGCAAAGAAAATGTGTATGTAGTCTGTAACCCATGCCCTACAGAAAAGAACTCCCGACCAAAGTAAGAACCAGGCTTTCAAGGGACCGGATAGAAGGGAAGCCTGTGCCAGGCAGAGAAAGGATTGGGCAGCGTTGAGAGACCCACACCTTGTACTGGTCAAAATGGCCAAAAATGGAAGAATCGTCGCTGGTTTAAATAAACCTAGCACCCTGACACGACTAATTGGTCACGCCCTAACCGGATTCCTGCATAACTGCCACTCCACCAAAAACATCCGTAAGGTCCTAGCAGCAATCTGGTCCTCCTCCCTTACACCCCACTCCTCTTAACCTCTTATGGAGCTGCGATGCTGATGAGGCTTTTTATCGAATCTCGTGGGCACATCTCTCCCGCTTTCTCGAATTCCATCTCTTCTGGAACGAATTCTTGGCGCTATTTTGTGCACTCTATCTACGCCCCTCCACGGTGGTCACAGCAAACGGGCTGAATTCTGCACCCCTTTATCGTGGAAAATGGGACTAGACAAGGATGCCCACTGTCGCCCCTCTTATATAACCTTGCCCTTGAACCCCTTATTCGTTTTATAGAGCAGAGTGGAGACATTGCCGGGATTCGGTTAAACTCGGCCGTCACTCTTAAAGTGGTGGCGTTTGCAGGTGATTTCTTAATATTTCTCTCTAATCCGGCCTCCGACATTCCTCACCTGATGTCCCTTTTGTACTCCTTCCACATGGCCTCAGGTTTTAAAATTAACTACAACAAAACTGTCTACCTTTCCCTGGGAC
Source organism: Leptobrachium leishanense (assembly GCA_009667805.1). NCBI lineage: Eukaryota > Metazoa > Chordata > Amphibia > Anura > Megophryidae > Leptobrachium > Leptobrachium leishanense. Next base: position 342,446,601 of record CM019063.1, read on the forward strand.
TCGTAACCCGAGGTAACTGGCTAAAGGCATTCCCATTTTAAATGACTATTTTTCTCAAGATACTCTACCCTCCTGCAGGTTCTGCCCACACTTCTACACCCCATGGACCTTCGCACACTACATAAATTGTTCACCTCATTTATTTGGCAATACCATCGGGCTAGTACACCACTCGTTAGCCTACAGCAAACTCTACTACGAGGAAGCATCAATTTCCCTAACCTGTTCAATTTCAAGTTAGCAGCTTTATAGAAACCTAGAAAAATGTCGGCAGATAAGAACCTTTTGGCCCATCTAGTCTGCCCAATTACATGGATACTTTACCTGGATTTATCTTTTGTTTAGGATAGCCTTATGCCTATCCCATGTTTGCTTAAATTCAATTACTGTTTTGGCCTCAACCACTTCTACTGGAAGACTGTTCCATGTATCCACCACCCTCTCAGTAAAATAATGCTTCCTGATGTTACTTTTAAACCTTTGCCACGGATTGGCTGTGGGTACCTCTAACTTTTATCGATTTATGACATGAAGCTGGCAATGTTACCCGCCCTATCATCCTCCCTACTTGCCCTCCTCCATCAACACTCCCACAACATGCCATTTTATTTTCAGACTAATCCACTGCTGTCCATGACAAAATTGGCCTGGATTAAGGTACTCACATGTCTGGGTTTATCCTGGAGGTCATCGCTTTGGTCCCCATTCTACACAACACAAATTTCCAACTCTCACCCGCCCCTATATTTCACGCCCTGGCCTGCAGAGGACTGACACAGGTTTCCCATTTTGTAAATGGAGCTTCAAAACTACCTCTATCTTAAACCCTTGTTTCCCCCTTATCCATCCATCCATCCAGTCAGTATACTATATGCAATTGAAACATTTTTTTCTTCCTGCCCAACTACGCACTTTTTCTCCCTCTGACCTAACCAAACAACTTGATTCCCTTGTGCGCGTGGGTAATATACTGCCCCCCTCTACAGCTAGCGTATATACACCCCTCCACTCTGACCCCTACACCCTGGAAGGCGATCTCCAAATGGCTCGCCCACTTCCCTAACCTCACCTCTTGTGACCTGATCTAAACTGCCATGGAATTTCAAAAACATATTCCCTACACCGCCTATTGGAAAATGCTATACAAAATCCTCCACAGGGCCTATATGGCCCCTAATAGAATGACCCGGACTGGCTTATCCCTCGCGGTGAATTGCCTTAAATGGCAAAAATCATCTGCTGACATTTGGCACTATTTTATGGGCCTGTTCATTCACCCAGATATTTTGGGACTCCATAAGGCGATTTGGCTCTACTGTTCTCCTCCTACAGATTCCTAACACACCAGAATTGGCCCTATTCGGCCTACCCTCGCCGACGCGACCCCTTTCGAGATGTCTTGGGGCAGTGTTTCCTAAACCTGTCCTCGGGACCCTCAACCAGGCCATATTTTGCAGATCACTTTGGGGAAATACAGACTGAATCCTGCAATCACTGAGCAGCAAATCATATCACCTGTGCTGTGCTTCAGATATCTGGCAAACCATGACGAGGCAAAGGGTCCTCAGGGAAGGTTTGGGAAACAGTCTTAGGGGCACGCGCCTGAGCATTGACCACAGTCTGAATGGGTGATAAGACTGAGCCTGATTGCAGGATGCCTGTGTGGTCCTAATGCCCTTCAGGTGTACAAGTGTATCATGAGTGAAAAATCAATATAGCTCATGGACCTGTTGAGAATACATATGCTCTAATAATCCGTACCACTAAACTCAAGATAATACGTGTATCAGTATGAATACAGAAAGGGGAAAAAAATGAAATCCCTCCAATGATAAACCATCCTAAGAGGTACATCCAGCAGTAAGGAGTCAAGAAAGTGAAAGTTAAAACCTAACGGCAACGTATGGATAGATGCAATACTACTAAAAGGCTCAGGGCAATAAAAGTTAAGTTTTATAAAATAATAGGCTTTGGTTTATAGATTTGAGTCTCACCCAAGGGTTACCCCCTATATTCATGCCTTTAGTCTACAACTCCTTTTATTTCTCCCTCGAGTATCTATTACCATTACGTGGTCTGTTGCTGATTCACCTATTCCAGTCCTTGGAGGCTGTGCAGAGTCCCTTTAAGATTGTTGACCTGTTTAAGTGCACCTGTCATACTCACCTGCTGGGCGCTAGCATAATCTGTCTTCTATAGCCTGGCCCTTGTGATTTCCCCTGACAAATAAACATCGGCAACTATGACTAGACCTTAGATTGCTTTTCCAATGCGATTACCAAGATGGTAACACACTTTGTAGGGATGTATGACAAGTGCGCTTTTAATCTGATTTACACTGCTGATAATGGAAGGTGTATTGACAGTGGATATTTCATATGGAAGGTCAGATGGTCATACAGCTCTAAGGTATTCCTATTACTAAACCTTGCCACATCACTTACTATTATTCCTATCACTAAAATTCTGCCACATCACTTTTAAAAATACCTGTGCTTCCTAGAACCTCATCAGAATATTGGCACCAGCAATCCTATTGTCATTAAGTGGCAGCTTCCCTTCCATAGAAGTACTGCTGTCAATACCTGTCATAGAAAAATAAAATCTACCTGCAAATTAACAGATCGCAATCTGAACTACTCAAGATGTGCAAATCATTTGCTCATCAGGACAGTTGTCGGGTCTTTATTAGAGGTTAAAGGAAATGATCTGTGAATGTGGAAATGTTCTTTTGCCAATTAAACGTACGTGGTTCGTTTCTTCTTTTGTTGGTTTTAATTTATTTACATCTAATTATTTTTATTACTTTCAACAGCATTTAAATACCCAGAACATCAAAACAAGTAGTGACACAAGGGAGAGCAGCAAAACCATATTGAATAGTCGACAAAGAATGTCACAGCTTGTCAGAAAACGTGAATGTTCCCAAAACCGTGAGGATGCCAAGAACAATACTGAAGAGTCGCAGAGCAAACGTGCACATTATAACAAGGCTGCAAACTGTGGCACAGCTTCAACACATTCACCACATGGTATTTTTATAGTGCTCTGTGTAATTGTTATGGCTTTATAAAAACCTACGGCAGAATAGTGAATGAATGTGAGGGCAATACATGCTGGACACATTTATAACATAATCTTGAACTGAATTCAAGAGAAAGTAATGAAACGGGCAGGGAAACCCTTGCAGAGCTACTTTCAAAAGGCAATTATTAGAACAGCAATGATGGCTGGGAATGCCAGTTTTTTTGTTGCTTTAAGGCAGTGTTTCCCAAACCTGTCCTCAGGACCCTCAACCAGGCCGGATTTTGCAGATTACCTTGGGGAAATACAGACTGAATCCTGCAATCACTGAACAGCAAATCATATCACCTGTGCTGTGCTTCAGGTATCTGGAAAACCTGACCTGATAGCAGGTCCTGAAGACAGGTTTGGGAGACACTTTAAGGGATTAAGCGTGGTGTTTTTACAAAAAAGTATTTGGGCCTAATATTGAGGGATAATTTATGTGAAACTTGCATTAAATGTGCTGTATTTGTCATTTGCGCAGTTCTCTTTTTGAAATGTATTGTCAATTCCCCAATGCATAGAAAAACACACAGATGTTTATAGTTTTATACACTCTTTAATGGTGGATTGCAGGGTAAGTGTATGGACTTCAAACCTTGAGGAACCTGGGTACAGAAATTCTGTATGATACAGGGCTCGAAATTTAAATCACGCTCGTCATTGTTGAGTCCTGGCGAGTTTATAGACTGTGCCGACTTAAAGGAACACTCCACTCAAAAATAACCCCCCGTTTTTCTATCCTAATCTATCCCTATTCCCTTAATTAATCGTTAGGGTGGGTTTTTTTGTGTGTAACTGTAATACTTGCCCTAAAATCCACTTGTTTCCAACGGCGTCTTTTTTTTTTATTTTTTATATACTCGCCTCCCTCCTCTTCCACTCCCGTCCTTCTTGCATTGTTTTTGCCTTCTGGTTTACGTGAGAAGCGCGCATGTGCGCCGCTCACGTAAGCCAGCCAATCGTCAGGCTTCCTCCTGGCTCCCTCTGAGGATTAGTGTTGTGCGCAAGAGGATGCGCGCAACACTAACCCTCAGCCGCTGCCGCCAGCTACTGCGGCGATTTGGAGACGTCATCGCGCTGAAAGCGCGATGATGTCTCCTACTCGGCAAAAGTCGGCAGAAGCGGGAAATCTGAATCCCGCTCTGCTGACTGACAGCTGGGAGGGCGGAGTAAACTCCTCCGCATCTCTCAGCTGTTTTCAGCTGAACTGCTGAGCGGAGGGAGGGGAGACAGAGGGCGGCATACTCCGGGCATCATGACCACCTGAAAAAGCTTAGGTGGGTATGTTGCCTAGAGTATCCCTTTAATGCTGTTCACGGTCAGTTCTGTTCTGAACTTCCCCATTAACACCAGCAAGGACCACCGTGGGTGAGAGCTGTTGGGAGGGATCTAAGAGAGACAATCTGTCAGTGAGTTCTGCATGGTGAACTCTTCACCATCTCCTGTCCTGATGCTGTCTGTGCTGGTAATCACTGGTCAGTGTGGCATGGCTGATTTTCCCCCCCCCCCCCTTCACTGGTTAGTTTACCCCAAACCTGCCAATTAACCATTAAAATTATACATCTCACAGTAAAGCTCATTCCTTGTTGTGGCCATTCAATAGAAATTCTAGTCAGGTTGCTGTCCTTTATTGAATAAATGACAAATACAATCTGCTTTGGAAGCACTGCATTAACAAACAAAATACACATTTACAAAGTTATTCAATAATCATATTTTTACAGAACAGTGGTTCCTGCAAACATCAGGCAATTACCATGGCAAAAATCTGGTTAATTCATTGTGAAGTTAATAGCCACATGGGTTCCTTCCTGCCTTCGTTAAATGATGGGCTTTCTACCTGTATTTCCACCATAGCTGCAGCCCTATGTCAATTGCATAGGTTTTACTCTTGTTTGCATTGCTGACTGTTCTGGCGAAGTTGTTTTCTACCATCCTTGTCACCGTATGGAAACTGTAGGAAGTTTATAGCGAGTGACCTCTTAAAATTGCTGTAGTATATCCACTGTTGTTTCCGCCATTTCTGAAAGAACGATAAAGAGAGAACATGCGCAACTTGCGTGTGAACAAAAGCGGTGCTTAATGAATCACACCCTAAGGGGCTTCATGAAACATCAATCTGATATAACCTCAGTATTTATTAACATTCAATGTTCAGTATAAAAAAAAGTGCAGCATCATTGTTCATAGTTTTGCTGCATTTAATATGTGTGGACTTAACCTATTTGCTGGCAGGGGATTGGACTACTCTTACGTATGGAGTTGGAGCTTAAATAATGGTTTTAGTGGCATGGGACAGGGAACGGGGGCAACGGAATATAAGGCAGTGGGATAATGGCATGGGAGTAGAAGCTACTGTGAAATGAGCGGGAGAAACGCTGATCCAGTGAGTTGGGATTAAATGTGTGGTCAAAGTAAGTTTTCATTTTATTCCTTTAAATTAGGAACCATTATTTGGTTATGTTAGTTGACGGCAAATCTCTCCTTGTCCTCTTACACTAAACATGTAGGGCCCTATTACATTCTTCGCGCATACGTTTTGCGCCCGCGCAAAAATGCATTAACGCGAGGGGCGCAGGACGTCTTATTACAATCTAAGCGCAACTAACGCGTGTATACGTCTACCACGGGTGAACCTGCGCGAATGCTGCACGAGCTTACTGTACTTCGCGCGTCCTATACTTAACATTGTGAGCGCAAATGCATTTGTGCGCTGGTACGCGGATGGTATTACAATCTATGCGCAGTTTGTAACGCACAGCCTTTGCGCGCATAATTTTAGCAACTCCTAAAAGCTGATGTTAATGGCAATTCCTATCAACCTGGTCGAAACCAAATACACCAGCCCAAAAAAAAAACGCAGCAAAGTATAGTTACACATTCTACTCATACCAAACCAATAAATTTGAGAAGTTGTGCGTGTTTTTTTTATTGATACAGCATATATGCGCTGATTGACTTTGACAGGCGCAAAAACTTAACGTGAGACAATTGTGGTTCTTAATTCTAATTGTCTGAATCGCGTGAAAAAAACAGTCCGCACACTGATTTCTGCGCGCAACGTTGCTGCGCGTGCATTTTTACGTGTCCGTTTTATGCACGTTCTTTTTTGACAGATGATAAAATGCGCGAGGATTGTAATACCAGCGTTGTTTTCCGCGTGTTAAAGTTTAATGCTTCGCGCAAAAATTCACGCGTTCTGCGTGTGTTTTTGCGTGAAGAATGTAATAGGGCCCGTAGTGTGTGGTTCTCTTCATTCCGGGCTATATATAGGGTTCCAAACACCACATCGGAGTAAGAAGAGCTTGGTCTAACTGCTAGCTACAGGAAAACAAGTGCAACGTTTTAAATCTGGCATCTCAAGCTCTAGCACCCCAGATGTTTCTGAACTAGAATTCTGGGAATTGTAGGCAGTCAACATCTGGGGGACCGGAGTGAAAGAAAACCCTGTTTTAAATGGAAAGACTTGATTTTTGAGGTGAAACCATACTGTTACCATTGGTTTTTTTTTGTTTGTTTTTTATATGATCTTGTTAGAGTGTACATTCTTCCAGGAATCCCAACCCCACCCAGAGAACAGGAATGCCCATCCCTTCTTAACCACCGATGAGACTAAGGTCCATGAGAAAATGACATAATAAATAAAATTATTATTGTTTTCATTAAAAAATCTACTCTATGCTGTGGCGTTAGTCCTCATTCCATATTCCTATCTCTTTTTCAGGCGGCTCAGGAAGAGGAAGTGAATCCAATCAAACCGTTCCTTCCAAATCCGGCACTTCTTCCTTGGCTCTCTTAAGTACCTACTCAGACAGTGAGGAAAGCGAATGAAGGATGGGCAGTCTAGGCAAGGAATCTGTGGTTGTATGAACCGAGGAGACTTAGGTGTGACTACCATCACTTAGATGTACCTTAATGTAGAACAGACAGCTTTGGCTTCCCCTTATTTTATATTCATAATTAATCCATATTCTGTCACTCTCAGCTGTTTTTATTTAAATTATCCACTTTCTATCGGAGTTAGGAATACCAAAAATTGCTTGTGATACTTAAAAGTCTGTACGTCAGCTCATTCCTTTTTGTACTTTATGACACTGAGGCCTTAGTTGTTTTTTGAGAAATAAAAATGAATTGCTTTGTCATTATCTATTGCACGTTTTCCTAAATTTTCCTATTTGGTTGTAGAAGTAGAAAGCTGTCATTGGTTCTCTCCATGCTTCACTATTTTGCTAATCCTATTGGAAAAAGAGGGCAAATGAAGACCTATTTTAACCCCTTTGATGCAGACATTGAGACGTTCACGTCGTACTCTAAAGTCATCCTGTGGTGTGGACAATGTTGTCAGGGAAAAGCCCCTCAACTCCAGCAAAGCTGGAGAAGATTTTGTAGTGGAGACAGGCATCCTTTGGATCCCTGTAACTCCATTTCTATACACCTCCCTAGGTCAAGTGGTGTTTAAACATGATGAGCATAAATTGGTCAAAATCGGCTCAGCACATAGGAGTGAAATGTTCTGCATTGAAGGGGTTAATTGCTTCTTTACAAATACTGAAGACCTTGTATTTATCATATTGAAATTATAAGTCGGAAAGTGTTCTGTAAACCGGTTTATTCACAATATTTTGAAGTGCCACTATATATAACCACACTTTTGTGACTGCTTAGTAATTTCACAGAATTGGCCCGCAAGTTCCTTTTTCAATTACTTGACCATATTAACCTTTTAGTTTGAAACTGGTGGAAATGAGCTTAACTCTCTCTCCACCCAAGGACCAGTGATGAAATCTTAAATTGAATACCACCACTAGTTTTCTGCTAGATCTTTTAGGTGGTATTTTGTGGCTGGAGGCAGCAGATCATGCTTTCGTCTTAATTTTTGGGGGGACCGTTTCACCTGCTTGAAGTGTTCTATATATTTCTAATATACAAAACTAGGAGCTACATCACTCACCTTAACATGCATTTCTCATAAGGGTGCTACCGAGACCAATAAATACAACATATCATAAATCGAGCAATCCACTTAAATCTAATATTAGAGATTTTAAAAGCCCGTAAAGGATTAATAATGGCTATTTGGTCACAAACGTTTGCTCATAGGTTGTTTAAAGGGACACTGCCACTTTCATAGGCTGTAACTACATTACTTGTGCATTACAAACAAAACCACATTATAAAACACCTGCTGCTGGCTTTCTTTGACGTAATTGCATGTGAAAAGGAAACATTTCTCTCCATTTTGTGCATTTTCCCCATGATGCAACATTTACCAAAATCTAGTGGTGAGTGTTACTTTGTGACTGATTTATCTAATACAGTATTTAACAGTTAATGAGGCGGATGAGGGAATGTTTTGATATGGCTATTGTGTTGTGCATGCTACTCCAGATTAGAGCTGGCAGCTGAATGAGCTAAAACGGGGAGTTTAACAGTTCTAATCTACCCTCGGTGATGTCCTTTGAATACATCCCACACAAATCAATGATTTGAGTCAATGATCGACCCTCCCCCCCCCCCCCCGACTCCATTCTATGTTTATTGCCACCCAGTGAGGAGTAAGTGATGTAAAGATACTATGGGGGCGGTTTACAACACAAAAGATCATAACACGGATGCACATAATGACACCTACAGCGTAAACTGTTTTCTTAACAAGAGAAAAGCAAAGCATGTGTAAGATATCAGCAACATCAACAAATTAAGAACATTTCATTTTTTGGTGGTAGTGACCCTTTCAGCATGCCACATTGTGCTCTGTTCGTGTGTGTATGTATTCAAGAGAAATCTCAATTTATTAATTTATTTATAAAGTATTTTGCCCCAAAGGATACTTTGAGATTTCTCTCGTTTTCAAGTATGTCCTGGTAAAACATTTTATTAAAAAAAAAAAACCTTTTGAAGTCACAGTCATGAGTAAATCCTGTGAGATCACTGAAGTGGCCCAGGGCAAGAGAACACAAGCAAACCAAAATGAAAAAAACCTAGAACCCTAAACGTTACGCTCTGAGAAATCCCGAAGTACAGGGCAACACCTACAGACCATAACATGAAGCAATTGCACAGAATGTGGAAATCTAAAATTTTAACCCCTATACTACCGATATCGAGATATCTCTAGTTTCAAAGGCACCATCCAGTGCCCAATAGACATATATCGATCTGCAGCGCAGCAGCCCTAAAGCAAATTAAATTTGTTTGCTTTTGGGCTGCAGAAGGTGCCCCCAAAGAGCTACTGTAAAACTGTAAAGATCTGTTAACTGAATATCCTGACATCGGACATTCAGCAATCCGATAGTTGCAGCCTGTGGTTACCTCCAACGGCTGTAACTCAATATGGCAGTAGATTGCCCATCTACTGGACAAATATGTTGTTACAGTATGAAATACATTGGCAATATGCTCAAATATTTCTTACTGTAGAATTAATTCAAAATTATTTTTAAAAAAAAAACACTAGTTCCTGACAATGGATTTTTGGAAAATCACTTGGTAGTGAAGGGGTTAAAGTGCACCTGCTGACTGTTGTACAACTTCCAATGGAATTTTGTGTGGTATTGTAGCTCCTAATCTGACTGCTCATCTCATGGGGACAGCAATGTTTGTGCTTCCTCTCTTGTAGGAGGGATTATACATTAACCCCATAGTGACCGGACTATTTTACCATTGTCTGTTCGAAAGTACCAACTGCTGTTTTTACATTTCTGTGCTGTTTGTGTTTAGGACTAATTTTCCTCTTACTCGTTTACTGTACCCACACATATTGTACACTGGTTTTCACGCCATTAAATGGACTTTCGAATACCATTATAAAATACCTTCATTTTCATCATATTGCAAAAAATATTTATGAAATATGATGGGAAAAAACACAAATAATCTCTTGTGCATCTACAACTGCAAAAAAAGACCCCGGCTAAATAGTTTCAAAATTTTGTCCTGAGTTTAGAAATACCTAAGGTTCACATGTTTTTTGCTTTTTAACCCCTTCACTGCTGCTCTCCATAGGAAAACCCCTTGGCAGTTTAGGGGATAGGTTAACTCCCTAACTGATTTCATCATGCGCAATGACGTCAGTGGGTGGGGGGAGGGCCCCGGAGGCTTGGCTGACATCCAAGATGTCAGCCACCTCAGTCTGCCATCCAAGATGTCAGCCACCTCAGTCTGCCATCCAGCGCCAGATCTTGGAGCTGCACCTAAAGGGTTAAAGAGGGGCATCGCTGGAAAGGTCTCACTGTCCTTTCCAGCAATGCCTCTTATTTTTAATTTTCAATACCAAACTAGATGAGAGTATAGGGCTATAGGGAGGGAGGACCCCCTAACGACATGACATGCCAGGTACGTCTTCGGTCGTTAAGTGATTGTTTTTTTGTAGGACGTACCTGGTAGGTCCTTGGTTGTTATGGGGACCTCCCTCCCTATACCCCCCTCTCTGGCCGGGGTCCCACAGTGGTGTGTGATTGACAGCTCATGCTGGGATGGCATAGAGAGGGGCATGGGAAGTGTTCATTTAGCATGGAGGTCTCCAATTTTTACCTCTGAAAGACTTAAAAAAAAAATCCATTTCACTGCTGAGCTGCATTGCAAACATACATAAACACACACACACACACATATATATCCCTCTTTCTTCCAAGAAACTTATATTTCTTTAGCTGACGCTTTCAGGGGGGATCACAGCACAGTGGGGTAGGGTTAACCGTTGAAACACACCAAGCATCCAGCATCCCTATCTGTTCAGAGGATCAGTCGTTTGCAGATGCTCTCTATGGATGTTTAGTTCGAACAGCAGCCTGCAACTCTGGGGGAGTGTTCTCCTGCTGTGCAGCCATTATCACTCCCCAGGGAAACTTCTCATGTGGCATGCCGCAGCACTGAGCAAACCTGAAGCTCGGGGAGATTTCTTTTACAATCCTTTTTTGAAAAAAGTTTGGCTAACAAAATGTATGCAGATTTGAGGTCTTTCAAATGAACTAAAGTTGTTTTGGGCACAATATGTTCACTTTAATGTAAAACAATTGATCAAGCATTGTACAGAGCCACATTTGTAACTTCTACAACTACATACTGCACATTGAATAATAGTGTTTATTATAGTTTTTTCCCTTATGACTAACTACATTCCTAACCCCAAAAATGGTCTCTGAAAACAACATTATATTCAAAAAGCAAATGGTCCCCCCCCCTGTAAATTCTATCGCCGTACTTTGTATTTAAAAATATGTATTCAAATAGCACTATATTTCCAACAGTTCAGACTTCTGTTTTACTGCACAGACTGTTTAAAAATATTGCAAACACTGTATCTGCTGTATTTCGACATGCTCAGTTTTCCCATATATAATAGTTGTAATAGTTTTGCTAATTTAAAAGTAGAAGACTGCTTACATGTTGCTGTGACCGAGGAGTAACGTTGAGGAGGTGCTCCGCCACTTGTGTGATGAAGGCAAGTCTTTGTTATGAAATGGATGGCATTATATATATTTGTGAATTGGTTTTCGCTGAATATTTTGTGTATTTATAAAGTCTATTTATCAACATGTCATGTTTACTGAATGTCCAGAGATATGCTAAAGGTAGCATTCCATGCTTGAGTAGGTTTTCAAGTATTCGATTTACATTGTTTTGATGTCATAGTTTGACGTTAAACCTTTATTTATTTTTTGCCCCTCAATGATAGACTTGTCATGTTTTTTCTCTTTAGTCCCTATGCTGGTATGTATCTGCAGCTGTGCATCACAGAAGCAAATGAAATCTGCTGCTGCAAACAAAGTTTGTTTGCTTTTTGGGCTGCAGAAGATGACCCCAAAATTTTAGCCCTGTGGGCATAACGCCCAAGGTGCTAAAACTGTCTAAAATCAGCTAATTGAATGTCCTTATCGGGCTTTCAGCAGCTGATGCAAGGAACCAGGAGCTGCAGCTCTAATAGCAGGAACTCCACTTGGCCAGTAGATGGAAACATCTCCCTGCCAAATAGGTTGTCACAGTAAGGAATACACTGGGAATATTCCCAAATATTTCTTACTGTAAAATTTATTTATGTTTTTTTTTTTTTTTTAATCACTTGCTAGTGAAGGGGTTTAACACACACACACACACACGGTGAACTAAGCCACTTGATAACCAAACACTGGCTTGGGAGTGCAATGAGGTCTTATAGGTCTTGCGCTCAGGGAAAAAACCTTGTTACCTTGGCACTGAAGGTTGAATCATTCTTGCACCATTCGTGTCTATGGTTATTCCAGTGACAATGCTATGAGTGTGTCATGGTTTGTCTCAGATCTTGAGCATTAGCATCATGTTACTTGTGTCGTAGTTAGATGCTGTTTGCCTAGCCTGAAGCATCTAATCTGTTTCATACCATGATGTACGTTTTGGATTCAGACACCCGTAATGACACGGGAGACTGCGCATTGTGGAATGACTGGAGTAGGATACTGGGAATAAGGTGATCAAGGTCAACCTCGTGTCTTTGTGCCTTGCTAATATTGCCAGTGCCATCGTTCTTGAGAATGAGGTAATTGATGCGGTGTCAGACCATGGCACAATACCACCACCCCTCTGAGCGGGTCCTTATGATAGGAAGGTCCTCCTTTAGGACCGGGTACTTAAAGCGACTGTGACAATTTAATGAATTTTTAAAAGGGAATGGGCCAAGAGTATGCCTCCCTCCCAAGTGGATTTCCAACATGGGGGATACTGCCCACCTGGACGTTTGGTAATCGACTTGAATTGATCAGCCTTTTGGGGATTAGGTAGGGAACATTCAGCTCTGTACATGCTTCTCCAAGCTGTCACGTAATGTCCTTAGCAGAATACCAGCTAAAACAAGAGATCCTCTAGCTACTTTATAGTAGTAACCGCTCAGCACCAGAACCGTAAACTAACGGCTCCTATACAAAGTAGCCATAAATATGCAATAAGCAGCTGCATTTTAAAGCTTGTTCCAGCCATTAAGCTAACATCTAGAGCTGTTCTGTATAATGTATTTGAATAGGGCTCAGTTTTTCAACCAAACCTTGTTCAACAGCTTTCCTGTCTCCTAAAACCCCCTCCAAGTGCAGCTTGGTTCTGAGAACCCTCCCTGCTCCTCTCCTAGCTATGATTAAGGTCTGTGCTCATTATCAAAGATCAGGTGGAAGAAGGATTAACCCCTTGGCAACTAGAAAGATATATCCAACAAATAAAAATCTAAGAATTAGAAAAATGCACTTATAGATGTTTATCCTTATAAAAAAATTGCGTGAAACATTTTTTATTGATCAACATTCAGCCCACCAGTTTGTGAATTGACCTCAGGTGTCTGGGTACAAGACATAAGAGAACATTGTATGTGATCCATCTTCCATCTCCTAGGTTTTCTTTTCTGAAGTAAGGTAAAAGCATTTGGAAGATTCAAAATCCATTCATTTGAAGAAAAAAAAAATTGACTAGAAAACATCTTTTATATGACTAAGGCCCTTCGCCCGTATGACTTCATGGCTTCCCTAGATTTCCAGGATGCCTGTATGCATTTTCCTATAAGAATTTGTAACAGAAATTAACAGTGTTACGAGAGACCCAGGTCAAATATTTTCCCTCGGCCGCCGTGGTTCGTTCTCCTCCGCCAATTCCCAGATTCTCCCCTCAGCAAGCAGCACTGAATCAATGTCCGTTCTTAATTTCTCCTAATAAAGCAGACGACACTGCTCGTATTGGGTTAAACAGACTCACTGGCCATTTCACGTGGCCTGTTTTTATATGGTACAGAATCAGATAAAACCAGTTAACATCCCCGCCCGTCAGACAGCCCGGCAGCACTATTCAGCCTGCTCTTCATCAGGTCCTCTCAGATTATAAACTCTTGAGCAGGGTCCTCCCTGATACTGTTCTATGTGTTTAACTTGTATGTATATTTGGTTATTCTGTCTCTCCAATCGTACAGCGCTACTGAACTTGGTGGCGCCTTACCAATAACTAACTGCAGTCATACAGAGCAAGGGTCCTTGTTTGGGGAGATTTCAGGGGAGCAGCGGCAATCCAGGGGTACCGTTTGATAGCTTGGGCCCCTATGGTGTCACAGTCCAAAAAGCGCCCAAATCTGGAGGCAGGGGCAAGGATGGCAGCATGTAGCAGTTACCCCCAGGCGATGCCGCATGATCACTGCTGCCTGAGCTCCTGGGGCTAAGAAAGGCTCAGCAACATGGGTTCGCGATGGAGCTTGAAGGGGTTAACTGGTCGCTTGACCCTTTGGTGGGATGGACACTCGGTAGAGGAAGAACTCGTCCAGCGCTGGGAGAGAGAATGGACCAGAAAGAACACACAGACAGATGCTCAGTTGGTAGAATCTCTCTGACTTTAATATTTCAAGACGCTAGCTTTATATTGTAAAAACCACTTACGCAAGTGGAAAAGCAATATACGTCATACATCTTGCAACATATACAAAATACCACGTTAATCAGTCGTGACACACTGAGGCGGAGGTAACATATCTCATGCGGCATAAACAAATTATTGTTTGTTGCTTTCACACGTAAGCGCTTGCAGAAATTCAGAGAAATACACATTCCTAAGAAGTTTTTAAAGTTCATATTATGGTTTCAATTGTACGGACACAGTGACCGGTCTTTTCTATGTGTTATAGTTAAGTTGATTACTGCCTTGGCGTGTACAAGGACATAGTGTGCAAGGCCGTGAGCGGTTTGCAAAGATAAGACAACGCGCAACCTTTCAGAGATACAGCCGTGAGCCGCATTCCTAAACTACAGTTATCTTGCGTAAAACATGAGTTTTATTATTTAGATACATAAAGACTTTCGGATGGTTTAACTGTGTAGGGGAAGGGAATCAAGGGTGTCTATGTGTCTATGGCGTACCGCTGTAGCTCACAGAAGAGAAACTCATTAGCAATAGAAAGGGGTTTTAACATGGGAAGGTGTAGGTGGCTATTGCCGGTGGAGGCCGCACGTTTAGCAGCCATGTCAGCTAACTTGGTCCCCTGGGGGACGACATCATTGTTACGTGTGTGTGCTCCACAGTGCAGACAGAACAGCGAGGGCAGAGGGGAGCATGAGGTCACTTAGGAGATCATCCACAAGGGATGAGTGTGATATGGGTTTCCCATCTGCTGCTACGTAGCCGCGTTTCTGCCATATCTTACCATGGTCGTGGACAACGCCGAAGGCGTATTTAGAATCAGTGTAGATAGTAACGGGCATACCTGTGTACAGAATGCAAGCGCGTGTGAGAGCAATGAGCTCGGCAGCTTGTGCAGAGCGGTAGGGGATAGGTTCCGCCTCGTGGATAATATTCAGCAGGGAGACTATGGCATAACCTGCATGGTAGGTGGTGTCTGTGGGACGGGTACATAAACCGTCTACGAATACTACGTCAGCTTCTGGAACGGGGGTTGTGCACATGTCTGGGCGGGGGGATGTATCAGAGTCAATGGTGAGAAGACAGTCATGTTCCGGTGGGGTGGTGGGGTATTGTCACCAGTGCCCTTACGTCCCAGGAGAGCGTTAAGGATAGCGGAAGGACCTACAATGGAGATACTATACTCGATATGTAGGGTCGGGTTGCTGAGAAGAGTCACTTCATAGCCTGAGAGTCTTTGTGATGTCATATGGTGGGTGTGTATACCTTTGAGGAGGGTTAGTACGTCATCAGAGGTGTGTGAATGGATTTCATGTCCTAAAGTGAACTGAGTAGCCATTCGCACCGCCATCGAGCTAGCTACCAAAGAGCGTAGGCAAGAGGGCATACCTTGGACTGGAGTTGGCATGACTTTAGAAAAAAGGCTACGGGACGCAAGCGGCCCCCATGTTCCTGGGTGAGCACACCGGCCATGGTTTTACAGTTGTCCCTTGCAAACAAATAAAATAGTAACATGTAATCAGGGAGCCCCAAGGCTGGACTGGACATAAGAGCGTTCTTTAAGAGCATTATATGCGTTTGTCATCTCAGGGGTCCAGGTGAGCTTGCCTGGGTTCCCCACAGTGTGTTGTCTCAGGATGTTATCATAGTAGGAGCAGTCAGGTATCCATTGTCTACAGTAGTTTATCATTCCCAGGAAAGACAGCATTTCTTTTCTGGTACTTGGGGTGACCAGGCCCATGACAGTCTGGATCCTTTTGTGACTGATACTCCTTTCCCCCTGCCGTAAAACAAAACCTAGATATTCAACCTGTGTTTGACACCATTGTAAGTTTTCAAGTGAAACCTTATGACCACAATCTTGTAACCATTGTAGGAGTGACAGTCCGTCAGCCTTGGCGGCTTCGCCTGATGGACTACAGAGGAGGAGATCGTCCACGTACTGTAGCAGGACTGAACCTTGGCTGGGGTGCCACGATTTTAGGGTGGTCTGAAGCACGATGGCAAAGACCACTGGGGCATTAATATACCCCTGAGGGAGGCGCTTCCGTGTATACTAACAACCCTCAAAAGAAAAAACAAATAGTAGTGCCGTGTCAGGGTCCACAGGAATGCTAAAAAAATGCGTTCTTTAGGTCGATGACTGTGAAATGACTGTGTGTTGCGGGAACAGAGGAAAGAAGCGTTGTAACGTCAGGAACTATGGGAGCAATGGGGATTATCAGTGAGTTAATGGCGCGCAGGTCTTGGACAAACCTAACTGACCCATCGGGTTTGCGGACAGGGTTGATGGGGGTGGAAAAGGGGGACACAACCTCTTCCAGGATACCGTCTGTCAGAAACTGTTGCAGCATGGGTTTAATACCCTCAATCTTCTCATGGGACAAGGGGTACTGTTTTTGGTATACGGGGTCAACATTCGTGTGCACTCGGGCCTTATAAGGGGTACATGGTATCATTCCGGTGTCGAAAGGACCTAGTGACCATAGGGAGGTGAACTCCTGTAATTCAGGGGGCGCGGTGTCTGTGGTTAGGAAAATGACGTGTTCTGCATAGAATGGGTATCACCGAGCTTTCAATGTGAATGCCCTCTGGTGTGTTGTGTATGGACAGCTGTAAAAGAGCCAGTACATCCCTCCCCAGTAGGCTAACAGGGCAATCTTTGATAATTGTAAATGTAAAACAATGTTGTAACAAGGTTGTGCCGTCATCGGGGGTTAAAAGGAGAGGAACAGTGGTGTATGTAGGTGTGGATACGCCATTGATACCCGTGGAAGGTTCTGACTCAGAAAGGGGACCCGTGTAGTGACAAGCCTCCAGAGTACTGGTGGTTGCACTTGTATCTGCCATAAATGCGATAGATTTGCCATGTATATACAGAGTAATCATTGGGTCATCTCGCCATTTACCAGTGAGTTGGGGTTAGAAGCCATTGTTCTCCTCCTAATTGCATATACTGTTTATCTCACTCTGGATCTCCTTCGTAATATGGAAATGCTTCTGAGTCTCCAAGACAGAGACCTTTTACCATATCCATATGAAATGGACTGTTGTCCCCTTCTCGTGGGAAGGGATCACAACTCTGGATCTACCAGGTACCTATCTGTACCCCCTACTCTAATTACATAATCATTGCATGGTTCTCCTGTCTCTGGGGGTGGATATTCATTATAACTGTTTTTATTCCCCATATTCTTATGCTTTATACAAACAAGTTACAAACAGACAAAATATAACAACAGTCAGGGAATGTTCGTCTTACCATCTACTAATTCACCTGATTATACCATACACTTATACTTTAAATCATAGACAAACAAACAAATAAAACAATGATTCACGAGGTTCCACACCGAGCGTCCTCCCAAATATAACAATCTCTTTGTTTTTGGATTCTTTAGATAAGGTAGTCCCAGACCTCCCTTATTGTCTTTAAAACTTTAGAACTTTAGAACTTTAGTGTTAACCCCGAGTTCGTTTTATCTCACAGCGGTCTCTCTCATGTGCCGGAGTACATATGGTACTTACCCGGGCAAATGAGAAGAGCCTGTAGGAGATCTCAGCAGTGCCTCCAAGTGAAGGGGTTAACTGGTCGCTTGACCCTTTGGTGGGATGGACACTCGGTAGAGGAAGAACTCGTCCAGCGCTGGGAGAGAGAATGGACCAGACAGATGCTCAGTTGGTAGAATCTCTCTGACTTTAATATTTCAAGACGCTAGCTTTATATTGTAAAAACCACTTACGCAAGTGGAAAAGCAATATACGTCATACATCTTGCAACATATACAAAATACCACGTTAATCAGTCGTGACACACTGAGGCGGAGGTAACATATCTCATGCGGCATAAACAAATTATTGTTTGTTGCTTTCACACGTAAGCGCTTGCAGAAATTCAGAGAAATACACATTCCTAAGAAGTTTTTAAAGTTCATATTATGGTTTCAATTGTACGGACACAGTGACCGGTCTTTTCTATGTGTTATAGTTAAGTTGATTACTGCCTTGGCGTGTACAAGGACATAGTGTGCAAGGCCGTGAGCGGTTTGCAAAGATAAGACAACGCGCAACCTTTCAGAGATACAGCCGTGAGCCGCATTCCTAAACTACAGTTATCTTGCGTAAAACATGAGTTTTATTATTTAGATACATAAAGACTTTTGGATGTTTTAACTGTGTAGGGGAAGGGAATCAAGGGTGAAATCCCTTCAGAGCTCCCTCCTGAAAATCACCACAACGGTAGCTCCCATGAGTGGGACCCTAACCCCAAAAGTGCATCCTGCTAGAGCATACGGTTTTAAGGGCACCGGGGTTTTAAAGTTTCTGCATATGTTTCCATTAATGTGAATGCTGTGCAGTCCTTAAATGGGATGGGTTGGCCCGTCTGGCTCCTTGGATGGTGATTGGCTGGGGTTTCAAACCCAGACTTCCCCTGGTGTCAGATAACACAGTGAACCTGAGGGACAGGCTTAAAGGCATTTGGATTATGTGCTGATGGGGAAACTGCACAAAAACACCACTTTTAACATTAAAACATAAACAAATAGCTTACATGAGGGGAATAGCAGAGGATCGAGGTTTTAGTACAGTCCAGTCTCTGAGCACGGGGTTCCGTGACAAACAGATACGGCTTTTTTTTTATTTTTTTGTTCTGTGGTCTGCAATTTGTCCTTGTTTCCTGCCTCAGTTCTCTTTGTTGTTTCGTATTTGGTTTCTAATTTTCTTCAACGCAAGTTTTCCGGAGCTCCTTCTTTGCTATCTTCATATGGCAATCTGCTACCTGCACTCTCATGGTTGGTTCTTAAATCTCCCGAACTTCCAGATCATCCCAACTCTGAAGATTCAGTTCCTCCTGGGTTTAATTGGTCTCAAATGGAACCTTTGCAATAGAAAGGAAGATTTTAACTAAAAGTTCAGATAAGGACTCTTCAGATGAAACCTGTCTGTTCATTCTGTGTCCCCGTGAAGATTCTAGAGTATTTCACAACTTCCGTTCTGGCAGTCTGTTGGGTGAAATTTCACGAGGCTTTTAAAAAATAGCAATTCTTCCTTTCTTCAGCTCAATGGACAAACTCTTGTGTGGAAAGATAAAGTCAAAAGCTAATTACACTGGTGGACCTCTTCACTTACCATTCATCTGGATGTGCCAATTGGAGCAGTGTATTTTTAGGTCATCTTAAGTGGAATATAAGGAATAGAAATGGTGAGTACCACACTGCCAACTTTAACGCCAGTGTCAGACGAGCGCACTTGGTGGCTTCCGGCATCCAGATGCTGTTGCGCGCGCATAAATTGCACACCGTGCTGCGTCTGTGCAGCAGGCCTCTCCATCAAAGTGCTAGGAAGCGTGTTGATGGCGTTGCAAAGCGCGATCCTCCATAGGAGGATCGAGCCTTGCAGCACTGAGCGCACTAACTGCGCTCAGCAAGGAGGCCAGACGGGTGACAGACTGAAGGATCGTCCACTCTTACAGACGTTCCTTCCGTTCTTCAAAATGCTCGTCTGACCCCAGCCTAAGTTGTTCATTATAGTGTCTACATTAAAGGTTACTAAACATACAAGCTGGTGCTCCAGGATGACTAAAGATGGTTGGTTTAAGTCTTGCACTACAGCTGACTTCTTAGATTACAATTTCATTTTCCATTCTTACAGTCTTGCTTTATCCCGATCTACCCAAATACACATACGTTATGACTCTCCCCTCCACCTTCTCTCATGACTCCAGGTGCCTTTTTCGTATATTCAACCTGATAAGGCATCCAATTTCCACATAACCATCCATCAACCACACTGCTGTCAGCTTAGCTGACTTTTACTGAAAAGATTGATAACCTTGTTCTAGAAATCTCTTCACTGCCCTCCTGCCTTAGAAATTCGACACGTTATCTGCTGTCTCCTTTACAATGTCCTCCTTTTTCTTGGTTTCTAGAAAAGGAAGTCTCTGCATTTCTCCTTTCCTTGTGCTCTACCACTAGTCCTCTTGAACCCATTCCTTTGCATCTCATTTGCTCTGTTCCATCAGTTATTGTGCCTCCTTTGACTAACATCTATAATTCGTTTTTTTGTAGCATCTTTCACTCTGCCTTCACACAAGCTAAGATTACTCCATTCCAAAGAAGGATGGGGTGGGGAAGAGGAAGGGAGATGAAGGGTGGAAGAGAGAAAGGAGAGCGACAGCCTGACCCACTAACAATCTCTACCCCACCTCCCCCTGATATTTCTTACTCTGAAGGGAGAATTCTGTGTCTTTTAGGCAGGTGAAGAGCTAATTGTGGGGCTCTTCTCAACACAATAGAGTATGATTCCAAGGATTGCGGGGGTGGGACCTGATGGAGCATTTTGAGGCTGCGTTTAATACCAGTCACCTGTTTTAAATCTGGGGCCTCAAACCTGATATGAGTGACCTAAAGAAAAATTCTGAGCCATCACGGGGGTAACGTTATGATATGATGCTGAGCAGGGAGCATTATTATTTTGCTGCCTGGCACTGTGAACAGCAACCAAGTGTAGTTGGCTCCCAGCGCTGCAAGGTAATACACTCCCTGCCCAGCATCAGAACGCCTTTCCTGGGATCAGAAGTCAATCAGGGTTATTCAAAGCGAATCGAAAAGTCACTGCACGTTCGGGGACTTTTTGTTCTCTTCAATTCAGTGCGATTTGGCAATCCTATTTCAGGGAGCCTGCGGTGTATTCAGCAAGCACCACAGAGACGTCGTAGTGCAGGGAAAAGCCACCGCAAACCCGCTGAACACTCACCGCAAAACCCGGCAAACGCTCACCAAAACCAGCAAAAACATCTGGATTAACCCCACCGAACACGCCGGAGAAACCCGACTAGCCGTCGATCACAGCGCAGAGCAGCCGCCAGAAACACCCGACACCCAGATGAACGAGGTGGGAAAAAAAAACAACAGTACGCTTGAAAGTTGGAAAATTGAAACGCTGTTTGCAAAAATACTACTGAGCGAAAAGGTCTGGAATTTACATATAAGATGCTATGAATGATAATAAAAAGGGCAGTTACAGTAAAAAAGAAAGACCTATTTAAAAAAAAAAAAACTATTTGTTTTTGCCAAAAAAATCCCAACCGATCTTAAAAAATCTGAATAAAGAGACTTTTTACTGTAGAATATAATATTAACCACTTCGCTGCGGAGGACGCGCTCAGCGCGTCCTGCCGCAGGAAGGGTTGGCTGCGGAGGACGCGCTGAGAGCGTCCTCCCGAAGCAGCCTGCGATCGGCCGGGTTCCGGCCGATCGCCGTGCCCCCCGGTGCGGGCTGACATCCAAGATGTCAGTCCGTCAATCCGGGACCGCCGCGGGCACAATAGATGTCATCGCGGTGGCGCGATGACATCTATTTCAGGCGCCCCCCTCCGCGTGTGCGGAGGAGGCGCCTGAAAGGGAGGGGGGGAGGTCCTTCGGACCTCTCTCCCTCCCGATCGCGGGGGTCCTGAGCTTAATGCCAGGCACCGTTTGGAAGGGCAGCCTGCCCTTCCAAATGGTACCTGGCATTAACCCCTGGGGAGCCGGATCACGAATCGGCGCTGAAAAGCGCCGGTTCGTGATCCTTTCCCGGAGCTGATGTCGGCCAAGCCTCCGGGAACTCCCCCTGAGGACTGGCGTCATCGTGCATAGCACGATGACGCCAGTCCTGGAGTTAACCCCTAGCTGCCACCAATGGTGGAGATAGGGGGTTCATTGGAACCCCTATCTCCCGATCCGTGGCAGCTAGGGGTTAAAGTTTGGTACTGTTGGATCCAAACACGACTGTGAAAAAAGTTTTTTTTTAAAAATAAAAATTAAAAATAGAAATTAAAAAAATATTTTAAAAAAAAAATTATAATAAAAAAATAAACAAGTTTTTTTTCTTTTTTTTGGTTTGTTAATGCAGCAATATTGTTCCCATTTCAATTATAATGTGAACAATGATGCTGCACTAACGATTTTTGTATGCGGTGCGTTTGTTAAAAATCGCGTAATTTTCCCCAAAAAAAAATGTAACGAGACCCCATTTCTAATTTTTTTGACAAGCGCACTCCATACAAAATATAACCGCAATTGCTCGCATCTTAAGATGTGAAACAAAAAACACTTTACACGTTGTAAATTATTGAAAATTCATATTTTATTGCATTTTTTGTTATAATATACAGACAGGTCATGATGTATACATATAATAATGACATATTCTGAATCTGCCGAGTCTGCCGGAAAGAACGATATATAATATGTCTGGGTCATATATTAAAATAAGCCTTCAAAACGCGTTTAAACATGATGAGCGAAACTGGTAAAAATGAGCTCAGCACAGAGGTGTGAAAAGCCTCAGCAGCGAAAGGGTTAAACGGTTTATTAGATATTGCATTAAAACGGGAATATTTTTAACATTGAAGCCTATTGGATTCTCCTGAATAAACCTGTCGATTTAAAACCACCGAACAGCAGGGCATTTCGGCAACCTTTCTCAGCTGTTTTGTGTTCTCTGAATAGACGAAGCATTGCTTCTCTATGGGGATTTCACTGCCCTCAAACAGGCAACAAACAAGCACCGTATGTGCAGGCAATTCGCCAAGATTTGGCGAACTGCCTGCTCTCTGAATAGCCGAATGGCCAGGAAAGGTAACCGTACGCTGAATTTCAGTGTTTGGTTACCTTTCGGCCACAATTGGGATCTCTTTGAATAACCCTGTAAGTTGTGCTTGGTTAAATCTGACCCATGGTGAAGCAGGCACTTCCTCTACGGCCCCTCCCCTACTCAGAACCTCCCTCCAGGCTAACTCCAGGCCTCGTTGCAGGTCCCATACTTTTCTCAATCTGTGCCACCTCTTGACAATCTAATTTCTTCCTATGGATTCTAAAATCCCCTCTACGCTGATGACATATCTACTTCTCTCTTCATCACATTTCTCCTGTGTTCGATCATGTCACTGCTTGCCTGTCTGCTGTCTTTAACTGAATGAACTCTCATTTGTTAAACCTCAACCTCTCCAAAAATGAACACCTTCAGATCTATTCAATAAAGATGAAACTCCGGAGAATCGACTGGAGAGAAGTGAAAAATCCAGATCAAAATAGCCAAACCAGAAAAATTCTCCCATTTATCTCCCTTTCCAAATCTGTTTGGTCTAGCTTGTTCTGTTCTCCTGCCAATTCTCCTGGGTTTCACCTTTTAGTGAATAGACCTGCTTGTCTTCTCCTCCCTCTAAATGTAACACTCCTGCACTTGTCTCCCTTCAGGTGAATAGTGCCACTGTTACTTCTACCTTCCAGGCTCACTGATTTTGTTGATTTAGATCTTTTCTTCACTCCTCACATACAGTCAATAACCAAATCTTGGTACATTAAACTAAAAAACAATGACAACATAGACCTTTTTCTAACCCAGGACTCCACTAAAATGCTAATCCAAGCTTTTATCTCCCACCTTCAGTACTGTAACTCTCTTCTCATTGGCCTCAAACAATCCCAGATTCTCCTTTTATTTTACTTTGTATAATGAACACAACTGCCAGACTTCTCGATCCCCACATCCTGAGCCTCTCACACCTCACCAGTTTGGCAATCTCAACACTAACACCCAAATCAAATCAAATCAAATCAAAATAAGCTTTATTAGCAGGACCAAATATATTTTAGCATTGCCAAAGCATATGGGGTGGAGGGGGGGTAGTGGGACATATATGGGGGGGAATGGACAAGTCCATGGACATTATCAGGGGTAAGGGATAATGTGAAGTCGGATGGGGGCAAGTCCATGTTGGGGATTGATAAGTCTGGGATCTCTTATGTTCCTCTCAGTCTGTGACATTCTGTGACGTATTGGGCAGATATTTTCACTGCCGGCTCCTCTTCTCCCAGTATGATGTGGAGTTTCCTCGTCTCTTCTATAGAGGTGAAGTCCGGGATGAGAGCGGAGAGTCTCTGGAAGTGAGTTTCCCTCAGTGCTTGGGGCACTGTAGGAGGAAGTGGACCTCATCTTTCAGGGCCCCCTGGTCACAATGCTGGCACAGTCTATTCTCCCTGGGCTTGTAGGTCTGTCTATGCCGCCCTGATTCGATCTCCAGGCTGTGGGCGCTCAGTCTGTACCGGCTCAGGATCTGTCTGTCCTTGGGGTCTTGTAGTAGCTCCAGGTATGGGGCCAGTTTGTATTCCCTCTGTAAGGATTGGTAAATGGTGAGTTTCTTGGAGTTTGCTATATCATGTCTCCATTCTCTGATATAGTTTTCCCTGGAATCGTTACTTAGGGCCTTTATTTTATATTTTGTCAGGTTGCATTCATGGGGGCTTTGGATGATCAGGGTGGATATGAGTTGTTGCAGCCCACATGGTTTGGGGTGGTCCTTGTTGGCCAGTAGGGCTTTATGGTGGTATGAGTTGAGGCTGATGATGTTTAGGTGGTCCCAGTATGATAGCGCCCTCTTCTTTACTGCAAGAAGTAAGGGGAGTCTGCCCAGCTCGGCCCGGCAAGCATTGTTAGAGGTGCTCCGATGGACTTGGAGGAGGTGCTTGCAGAATTCCAGGTGGAATATTTCTGTTGGGCTGGTGTCCCATTTGGGTTGGTCAGGGTAGGTGATGGGGCCCCAAACTTCACTGCCATAAAGGAGGATTTGAGCGATGACGCTATCAAAGATTTTACGCCAGACTCTTACAGGCGGTTTTAGTTTGTAGAGTTTTCTTCTGGTGGCATAGAAGGTTCTACATGCCTTGTCTCTTAGGGCCTCTATGGCTGGTTTGAAATTTCCAGATCGGTTTGTTTCTAGGCCGAGGTATGTGTAGCTGTTGGCTTCCTCGAGAGTGCAGTCATTAAGTGTGAAAGAGGAACTCTTGGTTTTTGCGTTCTTCCTTTGGAAAACCATGACCTTTGTTTTCTTTTGGTTGACGGGTAGTGCCCATGCCGCACTGTATTTTCCCAGCACTTCCAGGCTGTCTTGTAGACCTCTTTCTGTTGGTGACAGTAATAGGAGGTCATCTGCATACAACAGGAACTTCACCTCGGTGTCATGTAGAGTTAGTCCTGGTGCTGAGGAGGATTCTAGAGCTTCAGCCAGTCCATTGATGTAGATGTTAAAGAGGGTTGGACTTAAGCTGCAGCCTTGTCTGACTCCACGAGCCCACCGGAAGTACTCTGTTCTCTTCCCATTCACCTTTATGCTGCAGAAGTTCTCATTATATGAGCTCTTGATGACGTCATATGTTTTCCCTCCTATTCCACTCTCCAGTAGTTTAAGGAACAGGCCTGGGTGCCATACTGAGTCAAAGGCCTTCTTAAAGTCCACAAAGCAGGCAAATATTTTCCCATGTTTTGTATTGTGGACATGGTCCTTGATAAGACTGTGCAGGGTGTAGATGTGATCTGTAGTGCGATGGTTTGGCATGAACCCCGCTTGGCTTCTGTTGAGGATGTTATGCTGTGTCAGGAAGCTGAGGATTCTTTTGTTCTGGATGCTATTGAACAGTTTTCCCAGTGTGCTGCTGACACATATACCTCTGTAGTTGGCTGGATCATATTGGTCTCCACTCTTATGGATGGGTGTTATGAGGCCTTGGTTCCATACTTGAGGGTAGAATCCAACGCTCAGAACCAGGTTGAAAACTTTACATATTGCGGTGTGTACTTCTGGAGAGCCGTGTTTAATCATCTCTGGAAGAATTCCATCCATCCCGCTGGCTTTTTTACTTCGCAGATCTTGAATTTTTTCTGCTACTTCTTGGGCTGTAATGGGTGTATCTAAAGGGTTTTGGAAATCCTTGATTTTTTCCTCCAGTTCATGTAGTCTTCTGATGATGTGTTCCTGTTCCCCAGTTAGCTCCTCTTTGGTAATGTCTTTGTACAGGCTCTTGAAGTAGTTGAGCCAGATGTTGCCATTTTGGATGTGGAGGTGTTTTCTCTTGGATCCTGAGCCGATTTGACTCCAGGTTTCCCAGAAAGAGTTATCCTGAAGAGCCTCTTCCAGTTGTTGAAGGTTTTTGGAGATGAGGTTTTGTTTTTTCTTTTTGAGGATTTGTTTATAGTTTTTCTGCAGGACACCATGAGTGATCCTCAGGTCGATGTTGTCGGGTTCTCTGTGTTTTTTATTTGAGACTGTTCGTAGGTTGTTTCTTAGTGTTCTGCATTCCTTGTCAAACCATTTATTGGGTTGTTTATTGGATGATTTCTTGAATTTGATTTTTTTAATGTTGGAGGTCTCTGCGATGGTGTGTAGTATGCTGTGGAGGTCCTTTGCTGCTCGGTTCACCCCCTGGGGACTTAGTACATAGGTATGGTTTTGAAAGTCTGTTAGCTGATCTTTGATGTCGGGTCTGTTGATGACCTCTCTGTAGGCTATGGTAGAGTGCCTGGTCCATTTGAATGATGGTGGGGGAGGTTGTACAGTCCACTCTGATGGGGTTTTGAGGATGGTTTGTTTGAGGACACCCTATTACTTTTAGAATTCAGTTAAAAATACTGGCCCTCATGGATTAAGCACTTCATAATCATGCCCTGCCTACATCTCCTCCCTTGTTAGTAGGTATGTTCCATCCCAGTCACTCCCCTCTAATAGTATTATCTGCTCGTATCTGCACCCCTCAGTCTTGGTTTCAGGACGTTTCCGAGCTACCCCCTATTTATTTAACTCCCTCTCTCTAAGGCTGGAGTCAGACGAGCGTATCTGAAGTGCGGAAGGAATGTCAGTGAGAGTGGACGTTTCCTCCACTCAACGGCCGACTGGCCACCTCGCTGAGGGTGCTTAGTGCGCTCAGCGGTGCAAGGCTCGATCCTCCTATGGAGGATCGCACTTTGCAGCTCCGTCAACGCGCGTCCTAGCGATTTTGATGGAGAGGGCTGCTGCATGGATGCAGCATGGCCGCTGTTTTGTACGCAATTCTTGCGTGCGCAACAGCATGTGGCTGGCCCACTCGCAGCGCTTCAATGCTGTGACGGATGCCAGAAGGCATGTCAGTATGGGCACATGTAGTGTGCTCGTCTGATGCCAGCCTAAACCTTTAACTCTCCACATCCTCCAGTCTTCCAAAATGTCTGTAATCCCCTTTAACCCTTTCACTGCTGAAGACGTGTGGGACACGTCCTCATTGATGCACGTTGCATGCTGAGGACGTGTCCCACACGTCATCAGCTGTGCGGGACCCCGGCGGAGATACTCACCTCTCTGTCCGGGGTCCCACGGTGTTCTGACTTCAGCGTCCTCAGACGCTGAAGTCAAGCGCCCCCCGGCGTAAATGACGTCATCGCGCCATGCGCGATGACGTCATTTCCAGGCGACCCCCCGGCAATGCCGGGAGATAGCCTGGAAGGGAGGGGGGGGGATCCGTTTGGATCCCTCTCCCTCCCGATCGGGAAGGAGCAGCGGTAAAAGCCAGGCACCGCTTAAAAGGGGAGAGTCTCCCCTTTTAAGCGATGCCTGGCTTTAACCCCTCAAGTGCTGGGTTGCACTTCAGCGCCTTGCGGCGCCGAAGTGCAACCTATCTCCGGTGGGGGCCGCCATCTTGGATGGCGGCTCCGCCCCCGGGACTCCCCTCACTGTCTGACGTCAGATAGCCGGGGAACCCCTAGCTGCCGGGGATTTCCCAAGGAAATCCCCTGGTGGAGATAGGGGGTTCTTGTGAACCCCGATATCTCCAGACCCGTGGCAGCTAGAGGGTCATGGAGGGTGTCATTTGAACGGCCTGAGCATGGCCTTTCGAATGATACCCAACATGACTAGGTAAAAAGTAAAAAAAAAATAATAAAAAAATTAAAAAATTAAAAATAAATAAATAAAAAAAAACATGTTTTTTTTTGTGTGTTGTTTTTATTAATGTAGCAATATTGTTCACATTTCAATTATAATGTGAACAATGATGCTGCACTAATGATTTTTTTCTATGGGGTGCGTTTGCTAAAAATCACGTAATTCCCCCCAAAAAAAGTAACAAGTCCCCATTTCAAATTTTTTGTACAAGCGCACCCCATAGAAAACATAACCGCAAACGCTCATGTGAGAAAATGTGAAAAAAAACACTTTACACACTGCAGATGATTAAAAATTCAATTTTTATTGTATTTTTTGTTATAATATACAGGCAGGTCATGACGTATACATATAAAAATGATATATTATGAATCTGCGGAGTCTGCCGGAAAGAACGATATATAATATGTCTGGGTCATTTATTAAAATGTGGCTTCAAATCGCGTTTAAACATGATGAGCGAAAGCGGTAAAAATGAGCTCAGCACACAGGCGTGAAATGCCTCAGCAGTGAAGGGGTTAACACCATCCTGATCTATTTCTCACACAGCCCCGTGTTGTGCACCATCATTCCTAGTACTTTGTACTCCATTTACCCTCCCCTTTGTGTTACCCCACATCTCTTATATTGTAAGCTTACTGGGACAGGGTCTTCTTTTTCTCTTCTCTGCGTCAAACTTATTTCTTAATTTTATGTTTGTCCAACCCATTGTACATCTCTACTGAATATGTTGGTGTTTGACAAATAATTGTAAGGGATCCGTTTTTGCCTGCTCCGTTTTATGTTGAAATCTTCAGGAATACTTGAAAACGAGAGAAATCTCAATGTGGATACATTCCTGGTAAAATCCTTTCTCAAAAAATAAATAAATAAATTGTCTAAAACATGGAGGATTTCTGTTTTTTTTTTTACTTTTGTCGGGTATAATAGAGACTTTTGTCTTTTGTTCTTATTGACATACAGCCCAGAAACTCCCACAAGGTATATATATCTTTAAATCACATTATGAAAATATAATTATCATGATGTAAATAATCAAATATACAGTAGACAATCTTTTTGGGAGTATTTGCTTTAAAATCTATCCCTTTATCCACTCCACATACCCTTTATTACTCCCCCTTTTCAGCTTGCTGAATTCCATCTCTTCACTTTTTTTCTCACACATAACACCTCTCTTTCTTACTTTGTAACAAGGACAGCTTCCTGCTGTTTCAGTCTCACACTGACATCTTGTTATTCTCTCTGAAAGAATCACACAACGAGACCACTGCAACCCCTCCCTAACCCTCCCCATTCCCTTTTAACAAGAACTTTTGCTTTATCCTTGTGCAATGATGAATTAAATGATTATCCTTCCTCCTTAACAGAAAAAAGTGTTCGCGGTGCTTTTTGTATTTAGCAAAAAGATACATTTTTTAGAGAAGTTTCAAGTGACTGTTTTTTTTTTTTTTTTTTAATTCGACATCTATCTTTTTCTCTTCAAGAGCTCCTTTCTTTTAATTCTTTTGTTTGACCTGAACAATACATGTCTTATTGGAGGCTGCTTCAGCTACCCACCCCCTGAACAGATGTCAGGGTGGAAATCAATCGAGTCCCTTGGGGCCACTTCATAAGGGGAGGTGAGGTATTAAATTGTACAGGGAGGTCTTTCATAGTCTGGTGGAAGATGGTATGTATACGGATCTCCTCTTAATAGCTTTATTATTTTCATGTATTGGTTTTGTCTGATGATCTTACTTTCATGAAGGTTACAATCATCCTACGTACGCTTTCATGAAGAAAACATTGTACTTGATGGTTTCCTCTTCTTTATAGTCACTTGTGGAGATGAGGTGTGCCACTATATCTGCTAAAAGGAACAGGACAGTAAATTAAAAGCCATTTCACATTGTAAGTACACTCTCATGGCCTTCTATTGTGGTCTGTGCCTCCTTTTTATGTTTGCAATTGTATTTCTAAGCATTGTTCTTCCTTAAGGCTCCCACCTCAAGTCTTTTCTGTTTTTGTGTGTTCATTCTGTTCGATCGTGGTCCCTAGCACTTATTACTCGTTCGTTACAGTAAAATGCCATTATTTATTAAGACTTCTTACAGCTGCTTCTTTATTCAACATACTGTTTTTTGTTTTTTATTTCCTGATTGTTCACATTTTTCATTTTAGGGAATTTCTAAGAAAGCAGACATCCTCCTACATGTAAAGGTTCCATGGCGAAGTGGTTTAAGGAGTACCTCGGTTTTGGAAGCAGACGATCCCCACCGCAGCCACCTAAACCAGATTACACAGAAAGTGAAATTCTACGTGCATACAAGGCACAGAAAAATTTGGATTTTGAGGACCCATATGAGGAAAAGGCATGTACATTGGAACATCCAAGGTCTCCAGCCAGGTTTGGTGGAATCCAAGAAACCAGCCTATCTCCTAGAAAACGACTTATCAAAGTGGAGCAAACAGAAAACCATTGCAGCAGTAGGTCTCGACTTGCAGCAGCGATAGAAACTGATGACATGACTAAGGTAAGTTACTAATGCTATACATATATTACATTTTCAAGTGATTCTGATGTCATGTTCTTAATCGTGAAACAAATAATAAAACCCCAAAAATTGTAGATGGGGACTTAATAGGTTAAAAGAAGAAGCACACACCTATTTGATGGATTGTATTACGATCATATGGCATACGTTGAGCCAGTAATGTACCATGTGGGGAATGCTGAAACTGTCCAAAGTGAGTGTCAGTGATTAGGAAGCACATTGTATTTTGTAGAATTTAAAAGCAAGAATTTAAACAGCTAAAATTTGTTCTGCTTTTTGATGTTATTTTTTCTCCCAATGCAATGGAAGATCAAAACAATGATAGTAAAACAAAAATCCAGTTCTTGAAATGAATTGCTGCAATCACTGTTGAGTGTTGACGATGAATACAAAATCTTCAAATTGTCACACATTTATATTACTTATCTATTAATAAGCAACACGTGTGAAGGTTAATTTGGAAAATTGCCTAAGACAACACAGTCATCAATATGCATGTGCTTCTTAACCATTCAGAATCATTTTGAAACATGCACCGTTACAAATAGTATAGATAAAATACAAGACAAATCTGTATCATTTTTCTTTCTCCTTCATATTTCTATACTTTATCTTATTTCATATTATTCCGTTTTTAAATATGAAGTTCAATTCTTTCACGCAAATATGACAAGGACTGGTACATCAAAAAAGACTGGAGATCTCGATGCACTTTTGTTTATTTTAGTATTATTCTCAGCACTTTACAATAACCAATGGGAAAGAGACAAAATTATAAAGAAACATAGGAACCAGAAAGAAGAGGTGTAGAGGGCCCTGCTTACAGGGCTATTCAGAGAGAGGTGAAAACCTGGAGAAGTGAAAATTCAGGCCAAACCAGAAAAATTCTCCCATTTATCTCACTTTCCAAATTGGCTATTTGATCTAGATTGTACATTCTCCTGCCAATTCTCAAGGTTTTCACCTCTCTCTGAATAGCCTTGTTAGAGGAGTTTACAATCTAGAGGAATTGGGTTGAAGGAAGACACGTGGATTTTTATTGGTCATCAGGATCACTACCACTTCTATTTCAGAGATGGAAATGATGTTTTTCTTGATGTGGGGTAGGTGAGGAAAAAGAGACCAGCATCAGTGATGTGATACGTTAATCTGAGATTTATTTTTTTTAGGAATTTTGTGAAGGCTCAAAGATTAGGGGAGAGATTGATAAGGCGAGGTAAAACACAGGAAAGGTGCTGCCCTTTAGAAGTCTTGGAAGCAAGAGTTGGCTGTACAGGTGGAAACCGAGGCGAGACGGAGGTCGTCTGCAGACTGGAATGATCTAGAAGGGGTGTATTTGTGAAGCAGGGTTGACATATACAGTTGTGTTCAAAATTATTCAACCCCCAATGCTGTAAAGGGTTTTAGGGAATTTAGTGTACATTTGTAATTGTATTCAGAATGAAATCCTACAAGGACTTTTTAAAGAACCATATGCAACTAAAATGACATCAATTGGTTTTGTAATACAGTAGTAAATGTTTCTTTTGTGAATTCTTCATTGACACAATTATTCAACCCCTTAAAGACTACCACTCTGAAGAACAGAGGTTCATTCAAGTGTTTTCAATCAGGTATTGAAAACACCTGTGGATGTCACGGAGCAGCAATAAAGCATAATAAGCACCAATTAGGCAGCTTTAAAATGACTGTGATACTCAGCTCCTTCTAGACATTTACTGGTGTGGTTACAAACATGGTGAAGTCAAGAGAATGGTCCAGGAAGACGAGAGAAGAGGTGATTACTCTTCACAGGAAGGGCAATGGCTATAAGAAGACTGCAAAGATGTTAAACATACCAAGAGAGACCATAGGAAGCATCATTCGCAAATTCAAGGCAAAGGGCACTGTTGAAACGCTACCTGGTCGTAGCAGAAAGAAGATGCTGACTTCGACTGCTGTGCGCTACCTGAAGCGTAGAGTGGAGAAAAGTCCCCGTGTGACTGCTGAGGAACTGAGAAAAGAGATGTGGGTACTGAAGTTTCAGCTCAGACAATACGGCGCACACTGCGTAATGAAGGCCTCCATGCCAGGTTGTGTAGGGAGAGGTATTTGGTTGTGTAGGGAGAGGTATTAGCAGTAGGAAAAGGGAAGTGTTCATGCCACTGTACAGAGCACTGGTGAGACCTCACTTGGAGTACTGTGTGCAGTACTGGAGACCGTATCTCCAGAAGGATATAGACATCTTAGAGAGAGTTCAGAGAAGGGCTACTAAAATGGTGTACGGCTTGAAGGAGAAAAGTTACCAGGAAAGGCTTAATGATCTTAACATGTACAGCTTGGAAAAAAGACGAGACAGAGGAGATATGATAGAAACATTTAAATACGTAAAGGGAATCCACAAGGTAGAGGAAGGGAGTATATTTAAAAGGAAACAAAGTAGCAAAACAAGAGGACATAGTCTTAGATTAGAGGGGCAAAGGTTTAAAAGTAACATCAGAAAGCATTATTTTACTGAGAGGGTGGTGGATACATGGAACAGTCTTCCAGTTGAAGTGGTAGAGGCCAAAACAGTAATTGAATTCAAGCAGGCATGGGATAGGCATAAGGCTATCCTAAACAAAAGATAAATCCAGGTAAAGTATCCATGTAATTGGGCAGACTAGATGGGCCGAAAGGTTCTTATCTGCCGACATTTTTCTATGTTTCTATGCCAGAACTCCCAGGCGCACCCCCTTGCTGTCTCCAAAGAATAAGAAGAGTCGACTGCAGTATGCCAAAAGTCATGTGGACAAACCACAGAGGTTTTGGGATAGTGTTCTGTGGACTGATGAAACAAAATTAGAACTGTTTGGGCCCATGGATCAACGCTATGTTTGGAGGAGGAAGAACATGGCCTATGAAGAAAAGAACACCTTGCCTACTGTGAAGCATGGCGGGGGGTCAATCATGCTTTGGGGCTGTTTTGCTTCTGCAGGTACAGGGAAGCTTCAGCGTGTGCAAGGTACCATGAATTCTCTTCAGTACCAGGAGATATTGGATGACAATGTGATGCAGTCCGTCACAAACCTCAGGCTTGGGAAACGTTGGACCTTTCAACAGGACAATAATCCCAAGCATACCTCAAAGTCCACTAGAGCATGGTTGCAGACTAAAGGCTGGAACATTTTGGAGTGGCCATCGCAGTCACCTGACTTTAAGTCCCACCAGAGGTTCTCAATCGGATTTAAGAAAGCAGTTGCAGTGCGAAAGCCTAAGAATGTGACTGAACTGGAGGCTTTTGCCCATGACGAATGGGCGAAGATACCCGTAGATCGCTGCAAGACACTTGTGTTAAGCTATGCTTCACGTTTAAAAGCTGTTAGTACAACATCCTTTTACAGTTATAAGTACTAAGATTGAATGTCACTTGGGGGTTGAATAAAACTGATAATGATGTGAGCACAGAAAAGACATTTGTGGTTATTTCCTTATAAATGTTATGTTATATTTGTCTGACCTACACGTGCCTCTTTGATTTAATTGTAAGCAAGATGACTGAATGATCAAAATCAATGTCAAACTGGCCAAAACACTCAATTTCAGTGGTGATTGAATAATTTTGAACACAAATGTATGGAGGGGTACAGCTACTGAGGGCTTTGAATGTGTCAGAATTTTAAATGGTTGTCCTGAATGGTACAGGAAACCTCTGGAGGGACTGGAAGAAGGGGAAGGTATGTGATGAGTGTTGGGTACAAAATATTAGCCTGGCAGCATCATTTTTGTATCTATGCTTGGCATTCAGCGAAGAATCTCTGTTTGATGAGTAAGGTTGCATGTGAATTAATAATTTGCTCTAGTTTCTGGATTTCTCCTAAATCAGGCCCAAGTAGGCTGATTGAGCATGTGATATGCTGGGCTGTGTAGTCAAGTTGCAGGAATTTCCGTGACTTGCATAGTCTCCCAACAATGCACACGCATCTTCACCCTTAATGTGATGTGAAGGGCGGTATCCTCCAGCACAAGCCTCTACCCTGTATTGATCTTTTCCAGGCAAGCTGCCATGTATGTATTTGTACACCTCCAAATCTTTGAGGCCTCAAGCAGTCCGTAGTGTAATTAGCAGTGGTTTTATTATCTTCTATGTGGCTGTAGAAGTCACATGCACCCCCTAGAATGAGGCAGAGGTTGAATCGATAGCATATAATTTTTGGCAAATTTCACTGGTTGCAAGAACAATAATACATTATGTTCGTTTTATATTTACTTATTGTTCTTCAGGGCTGCTCCCACTGCCAACTGTGCTCTTAGTGATGCATGACGTTATGTTTTGCTGCCTTTCATTGAGTGATCAGGAAGACATGTGGTGTAAAAGGAGCTGCCAAGATCTTTTGTGAGCATTCTATTGATCAAAGCTGGGCAAACCCAGAATGTCTAGTTGTGGCTCGAGTGTTTTTCTATATATAATTCCTGTGTATAAGGAGATGAGACCAAGAGGTGGGAAACAGTGGGCATGGGTGCGCGATGATATCTGTAACTTAACAGGCAGTTTGGCAAACATTGCGACTTATGTTCTTTATGCAACTCCGCACTTAGTTTCAAATAAATTTGGCATCACATTACAAGGGCGATTTATCGAATTTTCAAACTGAGAGCATAACCGTTTTCATTTTAGTACAGCAATCTATATTATTACATTACAAGTTCACAATTGCGGCAGAGGGGTCAAGAAGGATCAGCAGTGAGTAGCGCCCATTGGATTTAGCAGTTGCAAGGTCGTTGGTCAGTTTCGCAAGAGCTGTTTCTGTTGAGTGCAGTGAGTGAAAGCCAGATTGCAGAGTGTCAAGGAGAAAGTGGGTGTTGAGGTAGTCAATCAAGAAGCATTTGCTTTGCTGTATGTACAGTATCTATTTTTTTCATACATCCCTGGCCCTTCTCATGTACACATCATTTCCAGTCATCCAGTGAATTCCAAGTTTTATTTGAATTAAATGTCAGAGGTAGATTTTTTTCAAGTCTGTATGTTGTCTAAACATTTCTCAGGTAATTGCACTGCTTTCTGTTGTTACTGATTAATTGAACTAATTCTCTATTGCATGAAAATAGCATGCGATCTGCACATACTTTCCCTAAACTGAACTGTGTCCTTCAGCGTCATAAATTTGGAAGAGCAAGAAAAATGTAAATATTGGCAAGTTCAAATTAGAATATGCATAATTTAGTAGCGGTGCTACTGAAGCAACTGCTGCTTCTCTGACAGACATACATAAGACAAACAAAATAGAGCCAAAATTAACACTCACTCTCTAACTGCTATGTTAAATATATCCCATCTAGAAAGTCACATATTTGGGGATTTAGTAAAACAACTACTGAATTTCAGAAAATACTACTTTTTGACATGTCATTTTTGATAGTTTTTCAATTGCAAAAAAACCCACACTTGCATCTGCTTTCTTGTGTAAGTGAAGAGAAAACATGTAGCATTTTTTGTGGTCACGTAGTTGTGTATTTCTACTTATCACTCCAGGTCACAGGTGGTAGTGAATATTCTGATCCCTTTGATGTGACAAATAAAGGCATTTCAGAGAGCAGTGAAATGGGAAATGCCAGTTACATGGAACCATATGAGCATCAAGAGGCGTTTACAGGTATGTAGAATAGAAAGTATTCCATCCACATACAGATATATTGGGATAACCATAGTTGCTGTCATGTTGATTCTTCAAAGCTTTTTATTGGGAAATCCTGTTCATGAATTAGTTTTATATATTCATAGGGAAAATTACTCATACTCTTGAATATTTTAATAGTTTAAACATGACGACGAGTACAAAACTGTCAAAATGAGCTCCACACATGTTTTAAGATTTTAGCTAGATGGTATATCCACCCTAAACGTCTGGCTAGATGCAAGTAGGGGCTTCTCAGGCCTGCTACAGGGGCTGCAGAGAGGAGGGGACATCCCTCCACTTGTGGTGGACCTGTTGGGTGGTCATACCAATGTGGGAGTGACTATTTGAAGACATCTGCTCTTGTCTGGGAATAAAGACTTGTCCGGATCCGTGGTTGACTTTTCTGAACTGCCCATGTCAGGCACTGGTTTTACCCCACAGAGCTAACAATCTGATTGCATGGCAGTATGCCTCTGCTTGGCGCACACGTAGAAGGGCATCCCTGCCTTCTAGGGATCAAATTACATCTAAAATTAACTACATGATCACCATGGAAAGATTGACAGCAGTGCTTCAAGGTAATATGGAACAATTTGAGCAGGTGCAGTCTCCATGGGTGAAAAGGTTTTGCTCACTCTTCCCTACCTGGGCGGCTGCGTAAACCAGGAGTATTCAGCTGGGCATTCACTACGTGGCACTGTGGCGTGAAGGGTGTTCTTGTCCACCAGATGTATAACACTCTTTGCAATGTAGAAATAACTGTGTTGCACCTAAGCCAAATCCATGTTATGTGATTTCACTAAATATGACTGGCTGAATTTGTTCTCTTGTTCTCTTGTTCTGTAGGTATACAGTCTCCAACAAAATGCGAGCTAGACAGAGGCTTACAGCTGTATGATTGCCCTTATGAAGAGCGATATCAGGGATTTTTCCAGGACTGTCGTCAACCATCAGATGATGAGAGGCCTGCTGATGAATATGATCAACCTTGGGAGTGGAAAAAAGAGGGTATTAGTAGAGCATTTGCAGGTATGGCGGTCAATGTGACATGATTTTTCTGTGTTATGCCCATATAATGCAGTACTTCTGAGATATGGTTTCAGCTTTAGTCTAGAAGGAATATACACTATATTGCCAAAAGTATTCGCTCACCCATCCAAATAATCAGGATCAGGTGTTCCAATCACTTCCATGGCCACAGGTATATAAAATCAAGCACCTAGGCATGCAGACTGTTTTTACAAACATTTGTGAAAGAATGGGTCGCTCTCAGGAGCTCAGTGAATTCCAGCATGCAACTGTGATAGAATGCCACCTGTGCAACAAATCCAGTCGTGAAATTTCCTCGCTCCTAAATATGTCACAGTCAACTGTCAGCTGTATTATACGAACGTGGAAGTGTTTGGGAACAACAGCAACTCAGCCACGAAGTGGTAGGCCATAGTGTGAAGAGGTTGCCCACTTTCTGCAGAGTCAATCGCTATAGACCTCCAAACTTCATGTGGCCTTCAGATTAGCTCAAGAACAGTGCGCAGAGAGCTTCATGGAATGGGTTTCATTTGGCCGAGCAGCTGCATCCAAGCCATACATCACCAAGTGCAATGCAAAGCGTCGGAAGCAGTGGTGTAAAGCACACCGCCACTGGACTCTAGAGCAGTGGAGATGCGTTCTCTGGAGTGACGAATCGTGCTTCTCCATCTGGCAATCTGATGGACGAGTCTGGGTTTGGCGGTTGCCAGAACGGTACTTGTCTGATTGGATTGTGCCAAGTGTAAAGTTTGGTGGAGGGGGGATTATGGTGTAGGGTTGTTTTTTAGGAGCTGGGCTTGGCCCCATAGTTCCAGTGAAAGGAACTCTGAATGCTTCAGCATACCAAGACATTTTGGACAATTCCATGTTCCCAACTTTGTGGGAACAGTTTGGAGCTGGCCCCTTCCTCTTCCAACATGACTGTGCACCAGTACACAAAGAAAGGTCCATAAAGACATGGATGACAGTCTGGTGTGGATGAACTTGACTGACCTGCACAGAGTCCTGACCTCAACCCGATAGAACACCTTTGGGATGAATTACAGCGGAGACCGAGAGCCAGGCCTTCTCGTCCAACATCAGTGTGTGACCTCACAAATGCGCTTCTGGAAGAATGGTCAATAACTCCCATAAACACACTCCTAAACCTTGTGGACAGCCTTCCCAGAAGAGTTGAAGCTGTTATAGCTGCAAAGGGTGGACCAACGTCATATTGAACCCTATGGATTAGGAAAGGGATGCCACTTAAGTTCATATGCGAGTTAAGGCAGATGAGCAAATACATTTGGCAATATAGTGTATATAGCAAATGTTTTTGTGATATGTGGAATCGAGTGATGCATTGTTTTTTTTACGATCACATTGTTTGTTGAAATTAGGAGTCTGGTGCCTGCCTGAGCTTTCACAGGGTATGGAATGATATATTGAGCCCTGTGTTGTCCTACTAAGTTGTAGGACATTGAATAGAAATATAAGTGGCATCTCACGCCTATCTTTTGATCCCACTGGAAAGCTAATGATTATATTTAATATCTGTAATAAAAGCTAAGTATAAGCAAAGCTGAATTCTATCCCTAACAGCCCCTTATAGTTCCCCAGAATGCAATTTGAAGATCTGTTCTTACATTGTATGTAGACTTATTCTGGAGGCGTGAAAGAATGTGATCAATCTAGATATATTAAATCCTCCATTGAGTCATGTTTTGTGTGTTGTCTTTTGTTTTTCTGAGTACTTAGATGGTTTTATAATCACAGTATATGTTTGGTATAGATTTTTTATACAATTTGTTTCAATAAAGATGACGTTTTAATGAAGTTCACCCAGTCAATCCCTGGTGGGGTTGTGTTTGTATTTATTGCTACTTAATTCTGAATAATATATGCTACGCTTTTTCCAATCCCCATCATACACTGCCCTCAGACCACGTATCACAACTCCTTTTCTCCACCCACACCTCCCTTTAGGATGTAACCCCTTGGGAACAGGGCCCAGTCTACTATATATTTAACTATGTATTGTATCTATTATGACATAAGGAAAGGGAAAGTCATCGAGGGGCGATTATATTTCCTCTCGTTTTTTGTCCTATGTACAGAACTAGCAGAACCCAGACCGGGTTTTCAGGCTGACTGTGGGGTCTGAATAATCAAGCTCTGGTTTTGTGTCTCTCCCCTGGATAGTTAATTGCTTAATTGTTGCTTATCCAGGTGAGATTAAATGTGAAGGCTGAGACATCATGTTGCTCTGGCCTGGGACTCAGGCAGCATTCTGAGAGAGCTACAAGTTGGATGTGTGTGAGCGGAAAAGGTACCTGAAAGTACTTTTGTTTGGTGAGGTGCCTGAGATAAGCTCACCACTTGCTAGAGAGGAAACCTGCCTGTTTAGAAAAAATCTGAAAAAAACAATCTTCCCTTGCAACAGGGGGTCCTCCCATGTATAAGACCTCCCCTCCCCAGTAGGTCATATAATACCGCCATGAGGATATCAGCTCCAATGTGTTGCTGCACTTCTCGGCAGGATAAATATAACTTTTTTGTCTCTTGTTGTGCTGTGCTTGTTTGGATGTGTTGTTTATCGCATACGTGACACAGGCTCATCCCGGGCTCAGTCGCGGAGGTCAGTATTCCCGGTGCACTTGACTCAGGGATGAACTCGTCCCGCAGTCTGTCCGCACTCGCTACAACAGGGCAGCACTTTCTTCTTCTACACCTGGGGGCCCTATCACCGCTTCCTGTGTCTTCCCCGACAGTCTGCTTTCCAGCAGCAAGGATCCTTGCTGGGTGCAAGGCCTCGCTGTCTTCCAGCGATAGTGCCCAGTTATCGCAACAACCATGTCCTTCTCCAAGCCCAGTCGGAGCCTGTCCCCAACCCCTCCATTTACGAAAAGGCATCCTGGACTTCAGTATAGCTGAAAAAGACCTAGCTCTGCAGTAAAATTTGTGGCCCTCGAGGCCTCCCTCTGGTTCTTCTATCTCAAAGGTTTCCTCTGCTGTGGCAGATATAAATGCCTCTTTTCAAATGTCCATGGCGGACGAGGGGTCTCAGGACGACCCCGACTGCTACAGCCCCCCGCTAACCCAAGCCCAAGACCAGGCCCATATGCTCCCCCTAGGCCACGACCAGGCCTTTGTGCTTCCCCAGGCCACATCCAGGCCTTACCCACAGTTCTCCAAATTTCCCACACTACTGCTGCTTCTTGAGGGGCTGGTATGCCTTCTCCAATGCCAGATATCCAGATATGAGCAGTGAGCTTTGTTCTGGCAAGAAGGTCCCTGACTGCAGGACTGTGATACCGGTAGAAGTAAAAAGACCCATGGCAGATGCTTGGAGTCTGCTCCCCGTGGGGACAGACTCAGCGGTAGGGGACCTTGGATTTGGGGAGGATGAAGGGGATGATCCTCTAGAGATTCCTGCACCTGATACTAAGACCTCCTACAGGTCAAGGAGGATGAGACAACCCCAATACACAAGGGGGAAACTATGGTCCGATTGGGGTTAAATAAGGAGTTCCCGAAGATATTGCCCACCTGAGTTCCTCAGCCTGGACTACACAAACCCATATTGAAAGATGGGTGGACACATTTATGTGCTGCCTGTTGGATAATCCTACCGCTACAATGTTCGAGCGGTAAGCCCTGGACCCCCCACTGTGGATAAAATTAAAATGACGCTGGAAGTTGATGCCTCCTTTCAGAAATATACAGCCAAGAAAGGCATAGACTCAGCTATAAAGACCTGTCAGGACTAGCTTCTCAATGCCACTGGACCCCCAATCGGGGTCTTTGATGCTGTGGAAGGTGCTGAACTATTCAAAACCCTGCTTGACCACACAGAGATTGGGTGGATGGCTGCAGAGCTCCCTTTGCC
This sequence comes from Leptobrachium leishanense, assembly GCA_009667805.1. Classification (NCBI taxonomy): domain Eukaryota; kingdom Metazoa; phylum Chordata; class Amphibia; order Anura; family Megophryidae; genus Leptobrachium; species Leptobrachium leishanense. The sequence goes on from CM019063.1 coordinate 342,487,827, forward strand.
TCCTGGGGAACGCCATCACCGTGCTGGTGGCTGTAATGCAGAAAAACAATCCTGCTTAAGATGGATCCACAAATTTCTTACATGACTGACACTAACTTGGGCGTTAAGTTTGAACACGTATGTGGGAGCATTTACGGCTCTAGACAAAGCCAAAACCTTGATTAAAAGAGGGACTCCTTGGATGGGTTTTTCACAGGGCTGACAGTCGGGGGTGGCCCTGCCAGGCATGTGGGCCCTTCCCACTTAGCAGGCCCCTCATTCCACTTGCAATGATCTAGAGGCTGATGCTAGCACTCCCTTCTTTCCAATGCAAGCCAAGCCTTGGTGCAGCAGGAGTGCCTGTTCGTTCAGAGGATCCTCCTCGTACAGGTGACCTTCAGGTGAGTCAGGTTCATATTATCCCTTCCTCTCTGCTTCAGGAAGGAGGGCGAATCAATCATTTCTACAACAATTGGGTGCATCTTACCAGCGGCGCATGGGTCTTGGCCACGATGAGGGGATTCTCTATCGAGTTTGTCAAGCCCCCGGCTCAATGTCATTCTCCCACTTCACTGTATTTTATGGAAGATCAGGCTTTACTAGTTCCGCAGGAGATGTGGGACCTCCTATCCAAGGGAGCCATAGAGGTGGCTCACCCCTCCCCGTGGGGATTCATCAGCAATGTATTTTTTGTGGCCAAAAACGGTAGCAGTATGTACCCCATTATCAATGTAAGAGATTTGAATCCGTCAATAATTTAGACACCTCTAAATGGAGAACATACATATCCTGCAGTATGTGCTGTTACAGAGCAACTTGATGGTCAAGTTGGACCTCGGATGCCTGTCAGTGCCCATTCATCTGACTCAGCAAGATTTTCTCCAATTCACTTGGCAAAACTATGGCACTTCACGTGCCTCCCATTTGGACTTTCCTCAGCTCCATGGTGTTTCACAAAGGTGTTGAAACCAATAGGAACCGCCCTCTGATCGAGGGGTGTTCGCCTCATCATCTCTTTGGACAATTTTCTTATGATGTCACACTCGAGGGATGTCCTGCTAAACCCCCTCTAGTGGACGGTCTCGCTTTTACAGGAACTGGGATTCCTAGTCAACGAAGAGAAATCCCTCCTTCTCCTGACATGGAGGATAGAATTCCTAGGTTTCCTTCTGGACTCGTGCAATCTATTACTGTACCTGACAGATTACAAAACCCACAACATTTGTAAAAAGCTTAGCCGCCTCCTCCGACACTCATAACCTACTCTGAGAACGTTGGCCAGGGTGATCGGACTACTAGTTGCAGCGATGCTTGTGATTACACCAGCTATTCTTCATTATCGGGTCCTCCAATGCCTAAAGGCTTATTCTCTCCTAGCAGGTTTGGAGTACGCTGATGTGGTTCACCTCTCGGACAAGGCACGCCTGGATCTAGCCTGGTGGTTGGATCGCATGGTGCATGGAACGGGAAACCTATATTTGCCCATGTCAACTCTGACTTAAACTCAGATTGCCAGTTGCCTGGGATGGAGAGTTCACTGCGATGGCTCGGAGACAGGGGAACGGTGGTCTCTGCAAGAGATCATGCTCCACATCAATTCTCTGGAACTGTTGGTGGGTCTGTTTGCTAATAGCTATTTGCTGCCTTTCCAGGGGCTCCAATCCCTCGGCACATCCTACTGCGCATGGCCAATTTCCCGGCGGTGTGGTATATCAATGCCATGGAGGGCCCCATATCGGAGACTCTCTCCCACATGGCATTGAGATTCTGGGACTACCGCCTCCAGAACGGACCAGGAGTGCAGGCCAAATTCATTCCCTAGCTGACCAATTTTGTGGTGGATTGGAGCGCCAGACATCTGATGGATTCAGGAGATGGCGTATTCTACCATCAGTGTTCTCCGAGGCAGTGGCAGTGTCTAGGCTGAACACACGTCTACCAAACTTCTTCAGCTGGTGACTGGCTCCAGATGCTCTGGCCATGGGCACGTTTCTCCAGGATTGGTCAGGAGACCGTCACTATGCCTTTCCTCCATCAAAACTAATTGCAAGGACCGTATCACAGGTTCAGGATCAGTTGGCGATGGTTGTCATCATGACTCCTTGCTAGATTAGCCAATCTTTGTTTCCGTCTCTTCTAGAGTTGACTATAGACTTCCCCAGGATGCTCACACAACGTCTGGATCTTTTCCGGGATCTGAAAGACAATCCACATTCTCTGTCGGACAGACCGTTGGACATGCTGGTTTCTGCTTCACCTGGCAGAACCAACATCAACATCCGTTGGTGTGCCAATTATTTTGCAGTGTGCACTTTGCTAGGCCTCCGTTGCCGAGCTATTACTCTACCTGCAACATTTCTTTGGTTCTCAGATTTTTGGAACGTTGGCCGGATAATACTGATTTATTATTGCAACAGTTGTTGGTGAAATTGGTGATCTTTTGTTTACTCTCGTGCAAACGTGTGGTTGAAGTAAGAGCTCTGTTTTTTCCCTCTCGCTCTTTTCATCCCAGCAGTGTTTATTTTGATGTATCCAGGAGGACTAAGACTTCTATTACTTCGGTTTTCTCCCCCCTGCATTTCCGCTTCGCCCCCTGATGTGCCAAGTGAGGTGTCTTAAGGAGTATGAGAACCATTCCTCTGTTTTACGCATGGGTTCTGTTTTCATTTATATTTTCGTGCCCCTCATGCCCCAGTGTCATTGTCTACTGTGGCACATTGGCTTAGATTACGGTTGCTCTTTGTGCGGCTTGCGAACCTGCGCCGAATGCTTCAGTGCCATATTAGCAGAGCGTAAGGCTGGTGCCATCAGATGACGCAAGGCCACCAATAGATGATGCAAGGTCACCATCAGATGAAGCGCAGATGCCGTTTTCTTGTTACTGTACAGCAGTTAGGTATCCAAAAGAAGATTCATTTCAAGAAGAAATGTGTTTACTGCCACTCTTTGATCAAACTAGAAGAGAAGATCTTCTCAATGCACTGCTGATGCTTTTCAGTGAGAAAAATCTTAGCTGGTCAAGTCTTGTAAGTGTATGTACTGATGGAGGCCCCCCTAGCATTAGAAACAGCATTAAAAGAGAAGGGACTTATTGGTCTCATGTGGAAAAGAAAAGGCATACCAAACTTCGCAGCTTTTCATTGCATTATTCACCAAAAGGCACGGAATTCAAAACTCAAAGACAACAAGCTGACAGGTGTTATGCAGCTAGTTGTCTGTTTGATTAATTTTATCACCTCGAGTACTGAATCATTGACAGTTTCAACAGTTGCTTAAAGACCATGAGACGGAGTACACAGAGTTCAATGATGTGTTCATGCATAGTGAAGTAAGTTATCTTGTGGTATAGTTTTTGTGCGTTTTTTTTTTTGTCTGTCTCCTTCCTGAAATATAGAAATTCCTTGACGGCAAAGGGAAGCATGCGCCAGAACTAGAAGACCCAGAGTGGATTCGACAGTTGGCCTTTCTGACTGACATCACAAGCTACCTGAAAACACTTAACTTGGTACTCTCAGGGTGATATTAAGCTCCCCGGCAACATACTTCAATTCAATAAAAGCATTCCTGGAAAATATATCAACCTTGTATATATCCGACAAAGGGCCAAATTACCATCTTAGCGTGGGCGCAAGGGAGGAAACACTGCGCCCGTAGTTTTCCCCCTTGCGCCTGCATTTTAACGCTGGATTACAATGCAGGCGCAAAAAATGCTGCCTGCATTGTTACCGCGCGGTAAAATCCTGGATGTCGCGAGCATCCACTCGATGGAGTCCATAGGACTCCATTGAGTTCCCCCCCCCTGCCGGTCACATGACCAGTCAGATCTCACCCCAGTCTTTCCCTGCTCCCGCTGGACGGAGGAGGCGGTGGTTGGAGCCACAGTCCTCGCCACGGGACAGAGTGTGAGTATGCGATTATTTTTTTTTATTTTAAGGCTGGTGTTAACGGATTCTGCAGAAGCGGAATCCGTTAACACCAAGTCCTGGTTGTGGCTTTTTGCTAACCACAGCCGGACGTTAATCAGCGCTGGGACTTTGTAATCCAGTGCTGATTAACACTTTGCACTCCCCATGTTACGCATAGGGAGCACAAAGTACAGTAACCTCGCGCTGAAAAGCGCAAGGTACCAAACGCAAACGGGTTACTTAACCCATTTGCGTTTGGATTGCAATATGCGGTAAACACCGCAGCAAACGTTAACGCTCACTTGCGTGCGCATTAACGTTTGCGTGAAGATTGTAATGTAGCCCAAAGAATTTGTTCACTTTCCAAGATAGTGAGCATTGACAACAAATGACATATTACTGCTGCAACACTTAAGCTTCTGTGATTTTATCAAAGTGTTGGAAGGGTTGAGGATAGAATTTGAATCCAGGTTCAGTGATGTGGAGTACACTGAGCTTTCTTACTTTCTGCATTGATAACCCCTTCCATGTACATGTGTACTCTCTCTTTTTTCTTCTTGGTTACATTTAAAAGAAGATATAGAGGTATTAAAGTTGTCTGTATTATAGGCTTAAAATATATAGTATTCGGGGGGACGGGACACAATGATTGGCCACAGATATGCAGCTCTCTTCTTGACTAATCTTTTGCTGCTGTGGCTCCTAAACAAAAATACAGTGAGGATCACTGGGTTAGGTGGTTGTAGGACTTGTCCAGTGTGGATTTCTTTTGTTTTAGTGCCCACTCAGGAGTGCCATGCCCTCTACAGGTCTGGCAGTGGGCTGTAGGCTCAAACGCATTACTGTACTTTGATTGGTCGAGGGAAACTACAGCCAGGCATTTTTATGTACGACCTGTTACTCATTGGATGGACTCTGTTGTTTGTCAGCTTGGAACTAGCAAATAGGATATTTTACGCGCTGGTGTCGTTTCTCCTGTATTTTTCCTACTCTTAAAGATTTTATTTGCATGGATCTTTTTCCGGTGTGGTTTTTCACCGTTTTTTTGCATATGCATTCAGTTTTGGCTCAGTTTTCTAATCCCCTCTTCTGTGTCTCTGCTTTCTTTCATCTTTGTGATGAATTCTTGCCAAAGTTTTGATGACTGTTCCTCTGTTTCTTCGTTCTGAAGATCCTTTAGTTTCTTGTTTTGGGAGCTAGTTTGAGACTTTATGGGTTATTCAAAGAGATCCGAATTGCTTGTGAAAGGTAACCGAACGCTGAAAATCAGCGTTCGGTTACCTTTCCTGACCATTCGGCTATCCAGAGAGCAGGCATTTCACCAAATCCTGGTGAATTGCCTGCACATACGGTGCCTGTTCGGTGCCTGTTCGAGGGCAGTGAAAACCCCATGAAAAAGCACTGCTTCGGCTATTCAGAGAACACAAACCAGCAGTGAAAGGTTCCCCTAATGCCCTGCCATTCGGTGGTTTAATTCGGCAAGTTAATTCAGGAGAATCCCATAGACTTCAATGTTAAAAATATTCCCGTTTTAATTCAATATCTAATAAACCGTTCATTATAAAATTCTGCAGCAAAAAGTCTCTTTATTTATAGATTTTTTAGGATACTTTAAGCATTTTTCAGAATTTTTTTTTTTTAAAAAGTCCGGTTTGGTTTTTGATTTTTTTTTCAGTTTACTTATTTTTTTTGTAACAGCCCTCTTTATTATCATTCCCTGGACCTCCTGTGAAAATTTCAGACATTTTCGCCTCAGTAGTTTCTTTGCAAACAGCGTTTCATTTTCCCAGATTCATACAAATGGTTTTGCTAATTTATTCACTGCCTCCTCTACGTCACAGCTGCTTCAGCTCTGTGTGATTCGGCTCCTGCTCTGCTCCTTTTCGGGTTTTTCGAAGGTTAATCCAGATGTTTTTGCTTGTTTTCAGCGTGCATTCGGTTAGTTTTCGTCAGGTTTGCGGTAGCTTTTCCCTGCAATTCGGGGACCCTGTGGTGCTTGCTGAATACACTGCAGGGTCACCGAAATGGGATCGGCAAAAGGAACCGAATTGAAGAGAACGAAAAGTCACCGAACGTGCGGTGACTTTTCGAATCTCTTTGGATAACCCTGTTTTTCTTTTCACAAGAAAGAGGAGTTGCTGTAGTCAGGACTGGATTATATGACTTGCTTCGAAATGGACGGTTTTAAAACATGGCAGGACCCCTGTTGTGGGGGAAGTTTAGGATGGGCTCACAAATGTTAACTTTTTCCTTGCTGCTGAGAGGAAAATAAAGGAAAGAGAAAAGCAAATACTCACCTCAGAGTCCTTATTAAAATCAAAACTTTCCATTGTGGAATATGTTACAATTAATGAATAACAATACATATTATTTAATATGGAATAATTACATTGTATATCTTTTGAGAATATAATGGACAAAGAAATCAACTTCTTTATTATTTGTGCGCTGTCAAGATGATATTTTTCAGGAAAAATCTGCAATGAAATATACTTTCAGAATGGAAACAATAGTTATAAACCAGTTCAGTGACCTACTGGATCTATTGTGTACTCTTTTCAAATACTTACATCTGCTGTAAAATGCAATTCCCGTTCTATAAAATTATTATATATGTTTCAGAGCAGTTTGTGGGTTCAGGCTGGCAGCACAGATCACCCACAAGTAGAGCACTGCTTCTACAATCCAAGCCCAGAAGTCCTGATACTCCCCAGCGTAAAAACACATCATACTTGAATATGACGGAGAAAGAATCTGGGTCAGCCTCAAAAGAGAGATTATGTGCCTTAGGTGATCCCACCAACATCAATTCATCACTACACAGACAAGAGTGAGTATGTTTTTGTGAAGACGTTCGGCAACTTTTATACGTTGATTTGTTTTCATACAGCCATGTCTTTATCTAGGTGGTACCATGGAACAATAAGCCATGAAGATGCTGAGAAACTCCTGAGTGAGGTCGACCTGGGAAGCTTTTTACTACGCACAGAGAATGGCAGCTTTCACTATATCTCCGTAAGGTGAATTCTGCAACATCATCTGACTAAGACAAGCACAAACATTTACATACATTAAAGTGGGCCGCTGTAGCCTTTGTGACAACTTAAGCTAATTTTGCTTTCATGATGGCTAGAGTAGAGTATGTTTCTGCATTAAGAGTCATCCGATTGGTTGTGTGTGACGATAGCTTTCTGCGTCAATTGTTCTGGGTCTGTCATCAGCTGCGTATTGCAGCTAGATGCCAGCTACTGGCAGTGTAGGGTTAGAGGGTCATCAGTAGTTAGTAGAGATGTGTGTTTCATTTCGTTCCAAATCAATGTTCGGACGAAATTTACTGATTCATATTTCGGATGCACGTCAAAAATGTCCAAAATGAAATACAATAAATTGATTCAGTTTTTATGAATCGATTCATTGTACCATTTCACTTGTTTCAGCACTGCGTCCCTGTCCATTGGCTGTGGTGCAAAAATTGTTCAGCACCACAGGCCATGGACAGGGTCATGGTGCCGTTCGATGGCAGTGAAATTCCCTTATAGTCAAGTAATGGTTGATTTAGTCAGAGAATGCCGAACAGCACCAAAATGTCAGTGAAATGCCCTGATTTTCGTTGGTTCTTTTGACATGTTAAATTCCATGGGTTTCAATGTAAAAAAATTCCCCACTTATTAAATATTTATTCAACGGTTTATTCTTTACACTTGCTGCAAAAATTTGCTTTTATTTTTCTAGGCATTTTTTTGGGATTCTTTGAAATTTTTGTATTCCTAATTATTTTAAAACTAGGCTTTTTTTTTTGCCGAACGCAGTGGTTTATTTTTCTTTCAGTCTGAATGCATTCAGTAGGGGCTGTCCTTGGTGTTGAAACCTATTCAGAACCAAGGATAGCGGCTCTGCGGGGCTCCGGTTTCAACACAGGGGGATTCTTTTTTTTTCTTTTTTCCCTAATCTAAGTTATCAATTTATCCATTTCACATTCTGAAATAACTATTAAAAACAACAAATCAATCTGAAATAACTAATAAAAATGTAATACGAATCTATCTGAAATACGAATTACTAATAAAAACAAAACAATGAATTGCCCCCAAATACGAATTACCGAACTAGCGAAATGACGAATCGATCCGAAATATGAATCACGGTAACTTAGCGAACGCACCAAAACAAAAAAAAACGGATTGAATCGATCCGAAACAAATTTTTTTATTGTGCACATATCTAGTAATTAGCAATTAACACTTCCATTTTTCTTTAATTTTTTTTGCTTAGAATGTCCACTTAGCATAGACAAATTTAGTTACATAGCTGAACACATTCAAAGGACTCGTCCATTTCATTTCTGATATTGCTGTTAATCAAAATGAAGAACAGAAAAAAACTAATTAAACAATATCTCGTCATGGAAGGCAAAAACAAACAAAAAGATTGTGATTAGGTGGTGCTGTATCTCTGTATGGTGCAGCCAAGTTCACTTGTGTGTACTCACTCCTAGAAATACACACTCATAGATACACTATATTGCCAAAAGTATTCGCTCACCCATCCAAATAATCAGAATCAGGTGTTCCAATCACTTCCATGGCCACAGGTCTATAAAATCAAGCACCTAGGCATGCAGACTGTTTTTACAAACATTTGTGAAAGAATGGGTCGCTCTCAGGAGCTCAGTGAATTCCAGCGTGGAACTGTGATAGGATGCCACCTGTACAACAAATCCAGTCGTGAAATTTCCTCGCTCCTAAATATTCCACAGTCAACTGTCAGCTGTATTATAAGAACGTGGAAGTGTTTGGGAACGACAGCAACTCAGCCACAAAGTGGTAGGCCACGTAAACTGATGGAGCGGGGTCAGCGGATACTGAGGTGCATAGTGCGAAGAGGTCGCCAACTTTCTGCAGAGTCAATCGCTACAGACCTCCAAACTTCATGTGGCCTTCAGATTAGCTCAAGTACAGTGCGCAGAGAGCTTCATGGAATGGGTTTCCATGGCCGAGCAGCTGCATCCAAGCCATACATCACCAAGTGCAATGCAAAGCGTCGGATGCAGTGGTGTAAAGCACACCGCCACTGGACTCTAGAGCATTGGAGATGCGTTCTCTGGAGTGACGAATCGTGCTTCTCCATCTGGCCATCTGATGGACGAGTCTGGGTGTGGCCGTTGCCAGGAGAACGATACTTGTCTGACTGCATTGTGCCAAGTGTAAAGTTTGGTGGAGTGGGATTATGGTGTGGGGTTGTTTTTCAGGAGCTGGGCTTGGCCCTTCGTTCCAGTGAAAGGAAATAGAACACCTTTGGGATGAATTAGAGCGGAGACTGAGAGCCAGGCCTTCTCATCCAACATCAGTGTGTGACCTCACAAATGCGCTTCTGGAAGTATGGTCAAAAATTCCCATAAACACACTCCTAAACCTTGTGGACAGCCTTCCCAGAAGAGTTGAAGCTGTTATAGCTGCAAAGGGTGGACCAACGTCATATTGAACCCTATGGATTAGGAATGGGATGCCACTTAAGTTCATATGCGAGTCAAGGCAGATGAGCAAATACTTTTGGCAATATAGTGTATATGAAACATTACAGAGAAGGATTTTGCTCATACAAAGTATACTCATAATTAAGGCCAATATCTTTAAATGAAGATGTCAAGTGTGATGGACTCTATAAAAAAGGAGATTTCCAATAAGACAATATCTTATGAACTTTTAAAATATACAAGGTCTGGTGTGTAATCGCTCTCAATCGTTTCTTAGCCAGATATAGCCAACTCAGACTGAAAAAGCCTATTATATATAAGCACAAGTGACAGAGCAAATGCTGCACCCGACACCCACACCGCTATACCAGGACACGCTTGAAACACCTTGTTATGACCAGCAACTCCTGGGACATCAAGTTCAAGCGGTTTTATTAAAAGAACACTATACAACTTGGCCTTTTTTGCTTATTAAAATGGTCAGGCTGCGTGGAGTACCCCTCCTCCCTCCAGCCTCATTTGGCTAATAGTAATGTGTGGAGACACAGGTTCGAATCCCAGCAAGAGCACCTCCCCAGTAAGTGTCCTTGGGCAAGACAATTAACGGTACATACTCGCCACCCAGGACATACTTGAAAACGAGAGAAATCTCAATGTATCCTACCTGGTAAAATACTTTCTGAAAATAAATAAAGAAAACAGAAGAATTTCCTCCACCCACACAGCTGTCCCCCAGTAGATGTGATTTTGAATGTCCCACCTGCTGGAGGGGACCAATGATGTCAGCATGCTAAGCATATTGCATAAGAAGCTCCAGGACATCCGTGTTTTAGAAGCCCTGAGCCATAGCGGAGAAGCAGTCCACCAGCAAGAGAGAAATGGTGAGTATTTTGCTTAAACTAAAAGAACTATAAAATAAATAATTGGACAGATGCTGTAGGTAGCAGCTGCCTACTTATTTAAGGAGTTAAACAATCTATTTAATTTGCCTTTTAATAAAAACAAGTAAAATAAGAAAAACTAGCCAAAGAACACAGCAATAGTTCAATATGTGACGTTTTTCCGGGAGCATCATAACCTCTGTGATCTCTTTTCATTAAATATTTGCATTCCAAAAGTCCACTTTCACATTCCCTTCCCGGCAACATTAGCCGTACTCCATCCATAATCATCTTCTGGCGATACACGTCACTACCTAGATTTTGCTTAGCGATTTTCTTCCTTTTGGCCTCATCTTGAAAAAGAGAGGAATATTGATGGGTGCCATCTTTTAGAGATGGGCAAGTGATGGAACATTTTAATTCTAACAAATCATTTTTTTAACTAAAAGACCACATACACATTATCTTATTCTTTGTTAAAAATTTAGCAATTCTGGTGCATCTCTAAGATCCTGCCGATAATCCTCCCTTTTTTTAAGATGGTGTGAATAGAAAGAACATCACTAAACAAAGTGTTGGAAGTGACATGTATAGGCTGGAAAAAGATGGCAGATGCAACCCGCTGATGTTGCCAGGAAGTGAATGGGATTTCAGCATGTGGAGCATTTGTCATGTTTGTTATATGCTGTTACAGTTGGAGCCTGCTATATCTGACTTGGAGAAGAATGAGAACATTTGTGCATCAGACCTTGCATATTTTAAAAGGACATACCATATTGCACTATTGGATATCTCCCTTATCTGATTATAAAATCCATCAAAATCAACATCTTCTTTGAACTATACTGACGTCTATTATTATACTTTGTGTGCATGATCCCTGTCTGTGTTTTGCCATTTCTAAATTTAACAAAAAAATCTTCCATGTGTCCATAAAGACAATTAGGTTTCTCCTTAAAGTCAACAAGATATTACTACTACTGTAATCTTAAATATTCAGTTTTATCTAAAAAAAGGCATAAAATCATTTTGAAAATCTGCTGTACCAGATGCCAGAACCCTTTCCCTTGCTGTTAATAAAGTCTCCTTTTAAAGTCTCAGGCAAAAGCCTCTAGGCCTTTGCCGGTCACCTGATCATTAACCTAACTGTACAATCTATTTATACACTGCTTATGTTCATACAAATCTATGTACACTTTTCACTTTATTTTATAGTTATTCAATTCTGGTAGCCAATTGGATTTATAACCAGTTTTTATTTCATGTCCAGGGGTTTTCACAGTATCCTGCATATCAAAGTCACAGTTGCACAGGATGGCCGTTTCCAGCTTGCTGACAGTGTTCCATCCTTCTCTTGCATTCTTGATCTGATTCAGCATTACATCCAGAATCCACTTCTTGTATCAGGTGAACGTCAATTGTTCCTTCAGTGTCCGGTTTCTTCAATAGAACGGTGACAAAATGGTCTGTATGAAAACCTCATCGAATTCGTAAAATAGGTAGCAAGAGGGTGATTTCACTTGCTTTACTGCTTCACTGGATTGTTAAAAGAACACCTGGAAGTGTTGCTCATGAATGTACAAGGGTATATTCCAGAATAATAAATATATTATATATGGATACTTGTCAATAATTTGTCACATAAGTTGAAATAAAAACAAAATGCAATTTTAGTTCTATTGTTTTCATTCTCATTAACATTTATGACACTCGGTCATTATTGTGGAGTCTCATGCAAACTTTGACTCTCCTGGACTACTGCATAGAGAAAGACGTGGCGCATTGTCTAGGGGACTCACCATTGACAACAGGAGGAACCTCTGATCCTGCAGAATTAGCAGCCTGTGTGGTACAAGCACTAGCGACCTGCTGGCAAGTAGAATAAGCACAGCAAGAAAAAAAGAATAAGCACAGCACGGTCAACAGGTGGTCAGGAGAATAGCGTCTGGCATCGTAGTACAAAATCAGTAAAGAAATAGCATAGTTGGAATACTGAGCAGAGGTAAAAGGGCAGCGTGGTCAGAAACAATAAGGGGCAAAAAAGGTTAATATAATAGAGATGCAGATACACTAGCTCGTTTAGCAAAATAAACGAGTAGAGACTCATCGTCCTGCGACTTCATTTATAGTGAGGTGCTAGCCACTACTGATTGGTGATATCAGACATACTCTCACACAGGCCAGCCATCAGAAATTTTGGGGCCCCTTACTGACCCTCAGAATGGGGCCCCCCACGATCCCCTCTTCTCATTGGAAATCAATATTTACTGTGAATCGTCACATTACAGAGTGTTAGTCCCAATATCTTAAAAATCACCCATATTACTTGCACAACAGCACATTTAACATAAAAAAGTATCTATCTGGCTCAAATATTTTAAGACCGTATGAAATTCAAATTGTGATTAATAAATAATATGAATCAAGATCGTATTACAGACAGGGTTATTCAGAGAGCGTGAAAAGCAGGAGAATGACTGGAGAATGAAAAATTCTAGGTCAAAATAGCCGATTTGGAAAGGGAGAATTTTTCTGGTTTGGCTATTTTGACCTAGAATTTTTCATTCTCCAGTCATTCTCCTGCTTTTCACGCTCTCTGAATAACCCTGAGAGTGTTGCTCCCAATACCTTAAAATCACATAAAATGTGTATTCGTACAAACAATGTAGCATAAAAGTATAATTATATTATTGCACTGGTTTAGCATATCAGAGCACCACAGCAATAGAACTCACAGTAATGTGCACTCTGATGAGCATATCAGAGCACCACAGCAATAGAACTCTCACGGTAAAGGCAGTGAGCATGAACATACACAGGATCCACAGCAATAGACCTCTAATGATAAAGGCAATGAGTATGAACATACACAGAATCCACAGCAATAGACCTCTAAAGGTAAAGGAAATGACTCTGAATGTACACTGGAATCCGCAGCAATAGACCTCTAATGGCAAAAAGGCAATGAGTATGAATGTACACCGGAATCCACAGCAATAGACCTCTAATGGTAAAGGCAATGACTATGAATGTACACCGGAATCCACAGCAATAGACATCTAAAGGTAAAGGCAATGAGTATGAATGTACACAGGAATCCACAGCAATAGACATCTAAAGGTAAAGGCAATGAGTATGAATGTACACAGGAATCCACAGCAATAGACATCTAAAGGTAAAGGCAATGAGTATGAATGTACACAGGAATCCACAGCAATATACCTCTAATGGTAAAGGTGTACGTCCGTGGTCCCAAGGGGTTAAAGCTATATTTATTTTAATACAGTTAAATTATTATAGTTTCATGTTGTGTTGCTTTAATTTTTTTCAGAGACAGGTGAAAACCAGGAGAAGTGTAAATTCTAGGTCAAAATAGCCAAACCAGAAAAATTCTCCCATTTATCTCACTATCCAAATTGGCTATTTGGTTTAGATTGTTCTCTTCTCCTGGTTTTCACCTCTCTCTGAATAACCCTGTTGGTTTCCTCCTTTCTGATGCTTTGCCAGGCTCTAACTGCCCATGTCTTCAGTTGTTCTTTGTTTGTAGGTCATTTTGCCTTCAGCAAGTAAAATGCATGCTCAATTGGGTTGGAATCAGGTGATTGACTTGCTGAATGCCAAACTTTCCAACGATACCAAACATGACCATCTTAAAGTTACACAAAAAAAAAAATGGAAATCAAAAAATATTTATATATATAAAAAAGCTTTTTTGTTTTGTTAATGCAGCAATATTGTTTCCATTTCAATTATAATGTGAACAATGATGCTACACTAACTATTTTTGTATGGGGCGCATTTGTTAAAAATCACGTAATTTTTCCCCCCAAAAAAAATGTGACGAGTCCCCATTTCTAATTTTTTTCACAAGCGCAACCCATAGAAAATATAACCGCAAACGCTCGCATGTTAAAATGTGAAAAAAAAAAAACACTTTACACGTTGTAAATTATTGAAAATTAAAATTTTATTGCATTTTTTGTTATAATATACAGACAGGACATGACGTATACATATAATGATATATTATGAATCTGCCGAGTCTGCCGGAAAGAACGATATATAATATGTCTGGGTCATATAATAAAATAAGGCTTCAAAACGCGTTTAAACATGATGAGCGAAACCGGTAAAAATTAGCTCAGCACACAGGCGTGAAATGCCTCAGCAGCGAAAGGGTTAAACGCATGATATAGGTTCACAGCAATAGATTCCAAATGCAAATATCACACTTAGAATCAACCAGATCTTTTGCTTGCTTAATTTGAAAAGAAATAACGGAGTAGCCCTTGAGGCAGCTTTTGAGTCAATTGTCCAATTACGTTTGGTCCCTTGAAAAAGGGGGTCGGCTACTTTTAAGAGCTGTAATTCCAAAACCCCTCCTCCAATTTGGATGTACATACACTCGAATTAAACCTGAGCGTGTACACCTTCATCCCATATCCATTATATACAGTAACTAGCTTGAACATGTTTTGGCAAATACAAAAAGAAAAAAATTGTGCCTGTGTCCAAATATATCTGGACCTAACTGTATATTTACATAAAGATATTTCTAATAAAATAATTAAAAAAGGATCTTCAAAGATCCATAGTGATGGGAAAGTTCCTCAGCTTTCAAAGAAAGGAGTTACCTACTCAGATACTATTGCTTCGGTGACACCTAAAAACGAGAGTGCACATACATTATCATTTAGTTTTTTAACAGTTTGAAGAATGTCTGCACCATGTATTTGTGCCTTTTTATTTTTGAGGCTTGAAGATCACTGAAAGGCTGCAAAGAAATAGAAAGTATATCGCCTCTACTGGAAGGAAGCGCTATTTTCCATCCCCTTTTTTTTCCCTTGTACTTGCAAATTTTGGTGGATTGAGATACACCCACCGCAAGATGTGCGAATAGCTGCTGATTCTATATACAAACTATTATGTTCCTATATGGATTATCTTTGTATTCCTATACAGTTCATGTTTTAGCCACGTGGTGGCGCCAGCTATGCAGACCTTCCTCTAATTTTACTCAGATAATATAATGAAATTAAGATAGTAAAGAAAGTGTTGTAATGATTATGACTGAGTAATTGTGGTATTTACAGGCAATCAATGCCCAGTCTGCTTTTGGAATCCAAGGATCAGAGGTTGGTGATTATGGCTCACACTCTACATGTTTCACCGAATATTGTCTGTGTAACGTGGATCTGTGCTCAGGAATGGTTTCCACATGCAGAACGGCTCCCCTCGTTGTCCGTATCCTGAAGGAGTACTGATTTTGGCCCAAACGCACCCAGTCAACATCCGGAGCACCTTGTAGGGTGAAACCTACAGACTCTAATGTTACATATCAGCCAAATATATGCATTACAAGGGGGGACCTGGAGACCAATGGAAAATTACACCCTGCCCTCCCTTAAAGTGAGCCAGTGCCTAGCCATACCTCATTTTAATCTCCAAACATAAAACAATAGAGTGCCATTTAATCACAGCCTGAGCCCCTGACTGAATAGATTAGCTGATTGTCATGGTCCTCAACGCTGGCGACGTAAAAAGCCGTATACCATTGCTGCACCTTGAGTACCAGAGGAAAGGTGCTGCCCTGTTGTTTGGCCTTCCTTTGCTGCAGGTAACGTGACTAATTGAGCTCTGACTGTCTCTAATAAAAAGACACACCTCCATGCAGTCAGTGCTCCGTCACTGCAGCCCATACAGCAGACATAAAC
Source organism: Leptobrachium leishanense (assembly GCA_009667805.1). Taxonomy (NCBI): domain Eukaryota; kingdom Metazoa; phylum Chordata; class Amphibia; order Anura; family Megophryidae; genus Leptobrachium; species Leptobrachium leishanense. The sequence goes on from CM019063.1 coordinate 342,503,779, forward strand.
CCAAGCCCTTTGCGCTGCTAATATACCAACCTGATTCTCTGTTTCCCCACCGTTCTGTGTTTATCCCTCTGGATCCTTGCCCCATTCAAGTATCCAGAACCTCAAGTTTCTTCTATCATCTTTAACCAAAACTCGTTTGTGTCTCCAACAATTCTGCCATGGTCAACCCTGTTTCTGCACTGCCGCCCTTCAGCCACGGCCAGCCCAAGCCACTGTGCTGCCTGGAGCGAAGGATTAATTGTGCCCCCCCCCGAAAAAAAAACATGGGGTGCATGAGCGTATCACAGAGCACCACAGCAATAAAACATGCGGGTGTATGAGCGTTTCTGTTACATCCTCAGCCCCTGCTGTGCTTCCTGGGGGTCTGGGCATGGTTCGGTGCCAAGGGCTGGTCGAGTGCCAGTACCATGTAATGGCCGAGCGGCGTCCGAGGGGGCAGGGCCTGGTGTGGTCACGAGGAGCAGCCGGGTTTAAAGCAGGGCGCGAGGAGTTGCCCCGTCACCCTGATGTAGAGTTCTGTTCCCGCATCGCTTCCTCTTGTATTCATTGCTATTCTGTTGCCGACCCATTTTTGTCTACGATTCCTGCTCCTGATTTTGACCCGTATTGTCTTTGACCATACTCATGTTACATGCAATAGTGGTAGCTAGTGTTGTGCGTCGTTGGTTTAACCCTATGCACGCTGCTTGGGGTTTGACTCACTTCGTGGGGAGATTCCCATCTCGCCCTGGTTTTCTTACTACAGCCTTATCGGGGTTTTGTTCCAGGTCTAAGGGTTATGAGATACGATTTTATACGCTTGTACAATCTGCAAATACTAAATACTATAGGTTTTCTGCTTATGTTCAGCTCGCTCGATTTGCCAAGAGTACCCAGGCTTGCACGATCCCTTAGCCTGTATGTGTGTTAACCTCCCTGGCGGTCTAATTTTTTCAAAATTTCGTGTCTAAAAGCGTCTCAATTTTTTTTTTAAAGGAAAAGTGTTTTTGTACATAGTTAGCCTGTAATAATTAGGAATCACGCACTGAAATCTGTGCAATCAAGAGTCCTTACTGGTAAAATCCTTTATAAATAAATAAATGTAAAAAAAATAAAGTTTGAAATAAGTTCCAATAAAGTTTGAAACACGACATAATAATTTATTATCCCAAAAATAATTATCCAAAATAATGCAAATAAATGATATTCAATAAAATACAACAAGAAACACTGAAATCTGTCTGAAAACAAGGGTGAGATGATGTATGGTCTGTTTCTTATCCTGTAGTGCCACCTAGTGGAGAAGCAATGGTTAATCTATTCAGACAACACTGAACAGCAGTGAAAATTTGCCGAAATGCCCTGCTGTTCGGTGGTTTCATTCGACAGGTTTATTCAGGCGAATCCCATAGGCTTCAATGTTAAAAATATTCCCGTTTTAATTCAATATCTAATAAACTATTTTATTCTGCAGTAAAAAGTCTCTTTATTTATAGATTTTTCTTTTATCTTTTAGACATTTTTCGGGATCATTTTGGCAAACTTTTTTTTTTTTTTTTTTTTACAGTATAAATTCCAGATATTTTCATTCAGTAGTTTCTTTGCAAACAGCGTTTCAATTTTGACATTTTGAAGCGTACGTTTTTTTGCAACCCCTTCGCCTGCTTGTTGGCTTTTTCCGGAGGCTGCTCTGCGCTGTGATCAGCGGCTGGTTGGCTTTTTGCAGCATGGTTTTTGCGGCAGTTTCTGCGGGTTTTTGGCGAGTGTTCAGCTGGTTTGTTGCTTAGTGTTCGGCGGGTTTGCAGTGAGTTTTGCCTGCACTACGGGGACCCTGAGATGCATGCTGAATACACCGCAGGGTTTGTTGAAGTTGAACTAGAGTCGCTTCGAAGTGCGACATTTCGGTGCGCTCTGAATAACCCTGTTAATGCATGATACACAAAATAATGGCTAAAAAAAAAATCACTGTATTTGCAACTCGACGTTTAGCTATCCAGAGAAGGAAAATTCAACAATGGCAGGTAAAGATAATGCTAACAATACTGAACAATCGGTTTGCAATTTGTCTAGAACATGTCCCTGACATTTCAGCACCACGCTCAAAGTGCTGATACGCTTTGAACAGCTGGGAGTATGTGTCTAAAACGCATATCCCCAGCTGATCCAGCACGGAGCTCAATGCTGCAGTAGTGACATCTGCCAGTCAAATAGACTATTACAGTAAGGAATACATTTGAAATATTTTACTGTGTAATTCATTAAAATAGATTTTCTAACAAACCACTGGTTCCTGACGGTAGTTTTCTGAAAAATCTCTTGGTAGTGACAGGGTTAAGTAACAATTCTCCAGGGACAAAATCGCTGTCTGACTCTTCAATAGAATAATCATTCTGATTTCTGCACCAATGACAGTTCTATAGTATTCCTGACCTTGACCAATAGAATACTTCTATAGTCTGTCATCTTAACCCCTTTGCTGCTAAGCCATTTTAACCCTGTGTGCTGAGTTCATTTGACCATTTTTTGCTAATGTCTTTTAAACACTATGCAAAGTCTTGTTTTTTATTGTAGAACTCAGATTCAACTCAACAGATTCAATATTTTTCATTAGTATGTGGATAGGTCATGTTGTCTCGGAATGCTATATTAAAAAATGGTCAAGTGCAAATTTCTATTCTGATGTCAATCACTTACAGCATGTAAAAATATTTCTACATTTTATCATCCTGAACTTTGTGCCTATATGTTTTATGGAGTGCTCTTAAACACAATAAAAATTTTAACAACTTTCGAAAGCTCATAACGAAACGTTACGTTGGTGCGAACTCCTAAATTAGTAGAACCATATGTAGCTATACAGGATGAAGCGGACGTTATCGCCTTATTCGGCCAGCTTCTTATTTGGGGACTGAAGATAGTTTTACAAAAAAAAGAAACTGGGCAAATAAACTAATTTTTATTAAGGTTTTTCCAAGCATAGTAATATCACATACAAAAGGAGACATGTCAAAAACAAATCCAATAAAGAGATTCACATTTCACTACGATGAACATCCTCAAAGTGACATAGCAGAAATAAGTTATCAATAGCAGTACTAGGAAGCTCAATATGTACTATCGATCATGCAGTTAACCAATATGTGCAATATAATAAGAAAAAGGTGGAACCGTATAAAACCAGAAAAGAAAAATGTATGCATTGCATATCAGTTGGATATCAAGTACACGTCACAGGTGGGAGTCACATTTTTCATAAAAATGTTTCCCAGTTTCTTATTGATGAAAGTATTGTTTCAATAAACAATGATTTGAACAACTGGACATTTCTACAACAAAATCATATGACGAAATCAATTTATCTTGAAAGCTATAAAAAAAAACTGGCACTTCGTTGCTCCGTTCATGTCAATGGGAACATCTGAATAAATAACCAATGATTTTCTCTAGGAAAATCAACTTGGCTCACCACAAATTGAATACCATTTTTACTAATTGGGCACTTCTCTATTAGAAAACATACAATCTAGAATAAGCCAAACATTATTGATCAAGCAAACTGCACTCTTGCGCCATTCTCTTCAATGGGAAAATCTGAATAAGTAACCAATGATTTTCTAGAGAAATGGAGCAATGGGGGGGGGGGGCAGTTTTGGTGCCAGTTTGTTGTCAATAATGTTTGGCTCAAGCTAGATTGTTTTTTTCTAGCAGATAAGTGCCAAGTTAATAAAACACAATTCAATTTGGGGTGAGCCAAGTTGATTTTCATAGAGAAAATCATTTATTCAGATGTTCCCGCTGAAATGAATGGAGCCAGGGTGCCAGTTTTCAAGATAAATAGACTTTTTTTTCCCATATGATTTTGTTCTAGAGATGTTCAATTATCGCTTAATGAAATAATATTTTCATCAATGAGAAGCTAGGAGAATAAGAAGGTGGGCGAAAAAGAAGCGAACTTCAGTCTTTGTATAAGAAGCTGGCCAAATAAGGAGCTAATTTCAGCTTGATCTGTACACGGGCATACGTCATGCATAAAGGGTATACCCTGGGCAATATTTCCAGAAGGACATGTCTCTATTAATTCTATTGTTGTGACACGCTCTCCATATAATCACTTAACAAATGCAATAAGCAACAAGTGTACTGTAGGGGTGTGATCACTCGATTAGGTTTACAGCAGGCACACTCCTACATGTAATGTAAAGGAGTACATTTCACATTACTTATATTATATTACTCACATATTTCACATATCCTAATAAGATATTAAAAATGAAAACTAACAAGGAAGCACACAATGATTACATAAAAGAAACTTTATTTGAACCAAAAAAGACATCACTATATCAAGATATCAATTCAATGAATATACACAAATATATATGCCATAAATTTCATGAATGTCATGAACAAACAGAGAAACTTAGCCTGTTTAATGATGATTAATCATTATCCAAGACAAGGTAACAGACCATCACAATATCATATACCCCAGGCAGGTATAAGATAATAACCAAAAACCCATCAAGTTAATGATACATCCTGCAACAAACGTCACAAAGCAATATTAGTCACACCAAACTAAATCATATGCAAGAAAAGGGGGAATCTCTCAGTGAGACAAACCAGCAGAGACCAGACGCCCCAACGTTTCGAACATCTTTGTCAAGGGCATTTTTAGGACTTACTGAGGAGGAGTCTAGTCTTCGGTTAGCACCCAATTTTACATTTAATGATCAGCGTGCATTACAACATTTTTGTATTATTTTTTCTAATAAAACATTAAAATAGTCATAGATTTCAGTAGGCAATAAAGAGACATGTAATGGCTACAACACAATTTTATTTTTGCAGTCTTTTTGCATTCTTAAAAATTATACTTCATTCAGGGTATGCTAGTTGAATGAATTTAGTCATAGATTTGTGAAAAACATGTAAAGCAACAGAGCAAAGATAAATAAAAAAAATTATTGATATAAAATATGACACACATGCCCCAAAGTGTGAACACATACACATGTATTGAAGAATCACATTAATTTTAAAATTAGTAATTAGGTCTGACTGATGAATACAATCACGTGTAAATGTCATTAAGGCAACATGTGAAAATAATTTAGAACATACTTTATTAACACTTAGAGAAGGAAACTGTGTCCCTGCCTACATCTCTTTCCATATTAGCAGGTACAGTATCTCACAGAAGTGAGTACACCCATCACATTTTTGTAAATATTTTATTATCCAGGTTATTCAGAGAAAGGCGAAAACCTGGAGAATTGGCAGGAGAAGAGCAAAACTAGTCCAAATAGCTGATTTGGAAAGTGAGATAAATGGGAGAATTTTTCTGGTTTGGCTATGTTGACCTAGAATTTTCACTTCTCCAGTTATTCTCCTGAGTTTCACCTTTCTTTGAATAGACCTGTATATATTTTCATGTGACAACACTATAATGTAAAGTAGTGAGTGTACATCTTGTATAACAGTGTAAATTTGCTGTCCCCTCAAAATAACTCAACACAGCCATTAATGTCTAAACCGCTGGCAACAAAAATGAGTACACCCCTAAGTGAAAATGTCCAAATTGGCCAAAGGTGTCAATATTTTGTCTGGCCACCATAATTTTCCAGCACTGCTTTAACCCTCTTGGGCATGGAGTTCACCAGAGCTTCACAGGTTGCCACTGGAGTCTTCTTCCACTCCTCTATGACGACATCACGAAGCTGGTGGATGTTAGAGACCTTGCGATCCTCCTTTCTTTTGAGGATGTCCCACAGATGCTCAAAAGGGTTTAGGTCTGGAGACATACAGTCAGGTCCAGAAATATTGGGACAGCGACACAATTCTAACATCTTTGGCTCTATACACCACCACAATGGAGTTGGAATGAAACAAACACAATGCTCTTTAACTGCAGACTGTCAGCTTTAATTTGAGGGTATGTACATCCAACTCAGGTGAACGGTGTAGGACTTACAGCAGTTTTCAGTTGTGCCTCCCACTTGTTAAGGGACCAACGGTAATGGGACAATTGGCTTCTCAGCTGTTCCATGGCCAGGTGTGTGATATTCCCTCATTACCCCAATTACAATGTGCAGATAAAAGGCCCAGAGTTCATTTCAAGTGTGCTATTTGCATTTGGAATCTGTTGCTGTCAACTCTCAAGATGAGATCCAAAGAGCTGTCACTATCAGTGAAGCAAGCCATCATTAGGCTGAAGAAACAAAACAAACCCATCAGAGAGATAGCAAGAACATTAGGCGTGGCCAAAACAACTGTTTGGAACATTCTCAAAAAGAAGGAACGCACCTGTGAGCTCAGTAACACCAAAAGACCCGGGAGACCACGGAAAACAACTGTGGTGGATGACCGAAGAATTCTTTCCCTGGTGAAGAAAACACCCTTCACAACAGTTGGCCAGATCAAGAACACTCTCCGGGAGGTAGGTGTATGTGTGTCAAAGTCAACAATCAAGAGAAGACTTCACCAGAGTGAATACAGAGGGTTCACCGCAAGATGTAAACCATTGGTGAGCCTCAAAAACAGGAAGGCCAGATTAGAGTTTGCCAAACAACACCTAACAAAGCCTTCACAGTTCTAGAACAAGATCATATGGACAGATGAGACCAAGATCAACTTGTACCAGAGTGATGGGAAGAGAAGAGTATGGAGAAGGAAAGGAACTGCTCATGATCCTAAGCATACCACCTCATCAGTGAAGCATGGTGGTGGTAGTGTCATGGCGTGGGCATGTATGGCTGCCAATGGAACTGGTTCTCTTGTATTTATTGACGATGTGACTGCTGACAAAAGCAGCAGGATGAATTCTGAAGTGTTTCGGGCAATATTATCTGCTCACATTCAGCCAAATGCTGCAGAACTCATTGGACGGCGCTTCACAGTGCAGATGGACAATGACCCAAAGCATACTGCAAAAGCAACCAAAGAGTTTTTGAAGGGACGGAAGTGGAATGTTATGGCCTGCCTCCCATGCAGGAGTTTTTTGAATGACTTGGGCCAATAGCGCTTTCCTATTGGTCCAAGCTATTTCATTGCTCTCCCAGTGCCTCTGAGGCTCAGGCTGTTGAAGGGGAAAAAAAGGAATGTGTGGCACACACAGAGGACGGACGGAGCTGACGGCAGGGGAACGAGGAGCAGGTGAGTTTGACTGCAGTTGCCCTTAATGGCAGGTGAGGCTCTGCCGCCCCTGACCGCACGTCCCTGTACTGCATGATGATACTTGCTGGCCTGGCATTAAAGGCACAAAATCTGGGTGCACTGTCGCCCATTAACAGGTCAAAAACTTTTCAATATAGGACCACATGGTCCACCCCTGCACTCTTCCACAATACCACAGAGGGGTTACTGTATGATGATACTTGCTGGCCTGGCATTAAAGGCACAATATCTGGGTGCACTGACGCCCATTACCAGATCAAAAACTTTTCAATATAGGACCACATGGTCCACCCCTGCATTCTTCAGCAAAACCACAGAGGGGTTACTGTATGATGATACTTGCTGGCCTGGCAGTCTTGCACCAAAGGCAGAATATCTGGGTGCACTGATGCCCATTCCCAGATTCATATCTTTTTATATAGGACTGCATGGTCCACCCCTGCATTCTTCCACAATACCACAGAGGGGTTACTGTATGATAGTACTTGCAGGCCTGGCACTGAAGGCACAATATCTGGGTGCACTGCCACTGACGCCTGCATCAGATTCATATCCTCAGAGGGGTTACGGTGTGACAGCACTGTTGCCGACGCTAAAAGCCCAATTTTAAAGCAGCTATTGTTACTTTCATCCAAAGCCTGCATAAGTTTCACAATAATTTAGCCAAAAAAATCACTAAACTTTTTCTGCGCGTCCTAAAATGTCTTTTCATACAGGCTGCCGCCCCAAGCAGTTGTTTATGGATAGATTAAAGGAAAAGCATTTACCGTCATGTGAAATGTCATTTTTTGGCTTTTAAGTGTTTCTATACATCCTAGAAATCCGCCAGTTCACGGGCAGGTTATGGGGACCTCCTAGGCACGATATTTGAAGGAATTTTTGGTTTTTATTTTTAACCATTATTTCATGGAAAACTCACTGTCCCTTTAAAAACGTTTTGTTTTTTACTTTTTGTCCTTGTCTCCTGTCCCCCAGGGCACTACCCGGACCCCCATACACCTTTTATGGCAAATATGTAGCATCTATGCCCTCTTGGAGGCAGGGACGTGCGGTCAGGGGCGGCAGGTGAGGCAGAGCCTCACCTGCCATTAAGGGCAGCTGCAGTCAAACTCACCTGCTCCTCATTCCCCTGCCGTCAGCTCCGTCCATCCTCTGTGTGCGCCACACATTCCTTTTTTTCCCCTTCAGCAGCCTGAGCCTCAGAGGCACTGGGAGAGCAATGAAATAGCTTGGACCAATAGGAAAGCGCTATTGGCCCAAGTCATTCAAAAAACTCCTGCATGGGAGGCAGGCCTCCCATGCAATGATTGGCGCAGGACAGTCATGTGTCCTGTCTCGCACAATCAGTGGGTGCAGGGCTGTGCTTGAGGTGTGGCCTCAGTCTCACACTAGGCTGCCTGAGGATGACAGAGATCCTGGGGAGCACCGACAGCAGCCAGATCCTGGGGAGCACTGAACCTGAACCTACGTAACCTGTGTATATCTGGCTCTAATACTAGTCAGTGCCTCACCAAGCACTGACCTCACTGCACGTCACTGATGCATTAACCCCTCTGTGGTTTTGCTGAAGAATGCAGGGGTGGACCATGTGGTCCTATATTGAAAAGTTTTTGATCTGTTAATGGGCGTCAGTGCACCCAGATATTGTGCCTTTAGTGCCAGGCCAGCAAGTATCATCATACAGTAACCCCTCTGTAGTATTGTGGAAGAATGCAGGGTGGACCATGTGGTCCTATATTGAAAAGATATGATTCTGGTCAAGGCGTCAGTGCACCCAGATATTGTGCCTTTGGTGCCAGGCCAGCAAGTATCATCATACAGTAACCCCTCTGTGGTATTGTGGAAGAATGCAGGGGTGGACCATGTGGTCCTATATTGAAAAGATATGATTCTGGTCAAGGCGTCAGTGCACCCAGATATTGTGCCTTTGGTGCCAGGCCAACAAGTATCATCATACAGTAACCCCTCTGTGGTATTGTGGAAGAGTGCAGGGGTGGACCATGTGGTCCTATATTGAAAATTTTTTGATCTGGTAATGGGCGTCAGTGCACCCAGATATTGTGCCTTTAATGCCAGGCCATCAAGTATCATCATACAGTAACCCCCTCTGTAGTATTGTGGAAGAATGCAGGGGTGGACCATGTGGTCCTATATTGAAAAGTGGTATTTTTTATCTGTTAATGGGCGTCAGTGCACCCAGATATTGTGCCTTTAATGCCAGGCCAGCAAGTAACATCATACAGTAACCCCTCTGTGTTATTGTGGAAGAGTGCAGGGGTGAACCTTGCGGTCCTATATTAAAAAGATATGCATCTGGTTAAGGCGTCAGTGCACCCAGATATTGTGCCTTTGGTGCAAGACTGCCAGGGCAGCAAGTATCATCATAAAGTAACCCCTCTGTGGTATTGTGGAAGAGTGCAGGTGTGGACCATGTGGTCCTATATTGAAAAGTTTTTGATCTGGTAATGGACGTCAGTGCACCCAGATATTGTGCCTTTAATGCCAGGCCATCAAGTATCATCATACAGTAACCCCTCTGTGTTATGGTGGAAGAGTGCAGGGGTGGACCTTGCGGTCCTATATTAAAAAGATATGCATCTGGTTAAGGCGTCAGTGCACCCAGATATTGTGCCTTTGGTGCAAGACTGACAGGGCACTAAGTATCATCATAAAGTAACCCCTCTGTGGTATTGTGGAAGAGTGCAGGTGTGGACCATGTGGTCCTATATTGAAAAATTTTTGATCTGGTAATGTGCGCCAGTGCACCCAGATATTGTGCCTTTAATGCCAGGCCATCAAGTATCATCATACAGTAACCTCTCTGTGTTATGGTGGAAGAGTGCAGGGGTGGACCTTGCGGTCCTATATTAAAAAGATATGCATCTGGTTAAGGCGTCAGTGCACCCAGATATTGTGCCTTTGGTGCAAGACTGCCAGGGCAGCAAGTATCATCATAAAGTAACCCCTCTGTGGTATTGTGGAAGAGTGCAGGGATGGACCATGTGGTCCTATATTGAAAACTAGAGACTTGGCTGGTTCACTCTCGGTTATGACTTTATAGACTTATTGGGATGTCAGGATATTTGGCTCTTACCCCTCCTCCCCCCCTCCCTTTTTTTTTTTAACGGCCGGGACACTGGGTGGTCCTGGGTGAGCCGCTGAGATGGTCACCTAGGCTCTCACCGTCTCTCGTGGCCCCAGGACCCCCGGCCCTGTGGCCTCTTCTATGGCCCCCGGTCCTTCTTTGGATTTCCGGGGCGTGCCAGGAATGTCACCCTACTTGGGCAGTTCCCTCCCCCCCAAATTTTTTATTTTTTTTCTTCCTTCTCTCCTCTCCCTCTTCAGCCATCTGTTCTGAGCCCTCCTGGCTGTCACGCGAGACTCCGCCCATCCCTCATATCTGGTCCACCCGAACTCCCTTATTTTGCTCGGACTGTTACCCCCCACCCTTTCGTATTCCCCTGCTCCCCATCTCTTTGTTATATTTATGTTAACAGGATATATTTGTAGTATATATATTGTTACTTTCTATGATGACTTCTTCTGAGATACATTACTGCGGAATTTGTTTTTGGTCCTACGCGACCGATATTCATACTGTGTATTTTATTGCTGTCATTTTTTTTTTCAAAATATAAAATTTTGAAATATAAAAAAAAAAAAAAAAAATTTTTGATCTGGTAATGGGCGTCAGTGCACCCAGATATTGTGCCTTTGGTGCAAGACTGCCAGGCCAGCAAGTATCATCATACAGTAAGGCTGGGGTCAGACGAACGCAGTGTTGACGTCCGTGTTGCCCGCACATAAGTACGTCCGTGATAGCATACGATTGTGTTAAATGGAGCCCCACACACAAAGTACGTCTGCACAGAAGTGCGGGGGCTGACGGACGCTGCAAACGGACGCAGGTTAGGCAAGAACGTAATACTGCTAGAACGGACGTGCAGAGTGCGCCACGTCCACAACGTCCGCATAGCTTTGTGTGTGAGTGATGCAACAAGGTCAGACAGACTGCATTTATACGTCCAGCATTTTTGACGGACAGAATGTTCTTTCATTGTAATTTATTTTCCCTGCTACATCAGTCAAAAAATCGGACTGTGTGGCCACTACCTTGTCATCAGTCAGTAAGTACGTCCGTACTGCACGGACGCACAGTCCGTAGAAAATGCGCTCATCTGACCCTAGCCTAACCCCTCTGTGGTATTGTGGAAGAGTGCAGGGGTGGACCATGTGGTCCTATATTGAAGTGTTTTTTTTTATCTGTTAATGGGCGTCAGTGCACCCAGATATTGTGCCTTTAATGCCAGGCCAGCAAGTATCATCATACAGTAACCCCTCTGTGTTATGGTGGAAGAGTGCAGGGGTGGACCTTGCGGTCCTATATTAAAAAGATATGCATCTGGTTAAGGCGTCAGTGCACCCAGATATTCTGCCTTTGGTGCAAGACTGCCAGGGCAGCAAGTATCATCATACAGTAAGTAACCCCTCTGTGGTATGGTGGAAGAATGCGTGGACCATGTGGTCCTATATTGAAAAATTTTTGATCTGGTAATGGCGTCAGTGCACCCAGATATTGTGCCTTTAATGCCAGGCCAGCAAGTATCATCATACAGTAACCCCTCTGTGATATTGTGGAAGAGTGCAGGGTTGGACCCTGCGGTTCAAAAAAATAAAATGATATAAATCTGGCACAGGCGTCAGTGCAGCCAAATATTGTGCCTTTCATGGCAGCAAGTGCCTTCACACCGTAAACCTTTTGTGGTATTGTGGAAGAGTTCAGTGCTGGAGGTTTTGTGAATGCAGAAGAGGACATCCCCTATCTATTCCATTACTTCAGCATCAGGGGATTGATAGCTGCTGATCCAGGACTGATTCATTTTTATAAATGTCAGCTGGTCTACAGAGTCGGTGGACAGACGCACTCTTTTGTCTGTGACAAAACCTCCAGTGGCACTGAACGTCCTTTCGGAAAGCAGGCTAGATGAAGGGCAACCTAGTAGCTGCATAGCATATTGGCTAAGTTCTGGCCAGTGATCCAATCTCAACACCCAGTAAGCCAGTGGATCATCTGCTGGAAAGGTATCCAGGTCTGCCCTTGCCCCTAGGTAGTCCTGCACCATATGGTGAAGACGCTGGCAATGGGTGCCTACATTTGACATCCTTGGGCGTCGTGGACTAAAAAAATTTAAAAAAGCATCAGTCAAGCGGCCCTGGCCTGCACCGCTATTCCTCTGATCACCCACAGCCTCAGAAGCACGTGTGTTAGCACTTGGTAATCTACCAGTGCCTGGAAAGGTGTTACACAAGTGTCGCTTTAGAGTGTCCTCAAGTTTTTTCATCCTGTGCTCCCTCTCTGAGCTCTGCAACTTTCCCCTTGTATCGTGGATCAAGAAGGGTTGCCAACCAGTAATGATCCCTCTCCTTGATAGCACGAATCCTGGGATCCTTTAGCAGGCTTTGCATCATTAGGGAGCCCATGCAGCGTAGGTTGGAGGTGGCATTAGCTTCCAAGTCTTCCTGGTCAATGAGGATGACCGTATCGTGCACTTCCTCCTCCCAGCCACGCACAAGCCCTTCTGTTTCTGGGCACACAAAACCCTCCCTTGAGGAATTCCCACCTTCAATGCCCCCCACTACTTAAATAGTCCTCCTCCTCCTCATCCTCCTCCTGTCTGATCTGAGTAGGACCCGCTGGAATGCTGTCTGCCGAAAGACTGGGGCCTTGAGAGCTAGGGAAGGCCTCCTCTTCCTCCCGCTGCTCTGCCTCTAGAGCCACATCTATAATTCCCCGCAGAGTGTGCTCCAGTAGGAACACTAAAGGAATTGTGTCACTGATGCATGCACTGTCCCTGCTCACCATCCTCGTTGCCTCCTCAAATGGTGACAGTACAGTGCATGCATCCTTGATCATCAGCCACTGCGGGGGAGGGGGGAAACCAAGTTGACCTGAACCTGTCCTTGTGCCATACTCACACAGGTACTCGTTGATGGCCCTCTGCTGCTTGTGCAGACGCTGCAGCATTGCTAATGTCGAGTTCCACCTGGTGGGCATGTCACAGATCAGACGGTTTGTGGAAGGTGGAATTCTCTTTGAATTTCTGCCAGGCGAACGCTTGCTGGGAATGACCGTCTGAAGTGGCTGCAGACTTTTCTGGCCTGGATGAGAAGCTCTGGCAGCCCTGGGTTCTTGGTTAGGAAACGCTGTACCACCAGATTTAGGACGTGTGCTAGGCATGGTACATGCGTCAATTTACCCTTGCGTAGGGTGGAGAGAAGGTTGCTGCCATTATCGCAGACGATCATTCCCAGCTCAAGCTGGCGTGGTGTTAACCTGCCCCTGCAAAGCCGACAAAATCTCTGACCCGGTGTGGCTCCTGTCCCGTAAACAAACCAGCTCAAGCACAGTATGGCATCTTTTTGCTTGAGCCATTGCGTAGACCCTGTCAGGCGTCGGTTTAACTGCCACTTCGCCAGAGACAGAGAAGGAGGAGGAGGAGGAGGAGGAGGGAGAGGTGGTGGCGGTGGAGCAGACAGACCTCATACAAGCAGCTTTCTGGAGGCGTGGTGGATGAACAAGCTCCAGCACAGAGCCCCGGCTTGGATCCCTCCCAGCTGCAATCAGAGTTACCCAGTGTGCCGTGAAGGAAATGTAACGACCCTGTCCATGCTTGCTGGACCACGTGTCTAAAGTCACATGCACCTTGCTGCTGACTGCCTTTCCCAATGACTGGATAACATTGTCTTCCACGTGCTGGTATAGTGCTGGAATGGCCTTGCGTGAAAAGTAATGGCGTTTTGGAACATGCCACTGTGGTACAGCACATTCAGCAAATTCACGGAAGGGAGCAGAGTCCACCAGCTGGAAAGGCAGCAGCTGCCATGCGAGTAATTTTGCTAAGCTGGCATTTAGACGCTGTGCTTGGGGATGGTTGGGACTATATTTTTTCTTTCGCTGCAGCAGCTGCGGCAACGTAATCTGACTGCGTAAATCTTCAACTACTGGGATGATGTCACATTGTGAGGGAGGACCTGGTACATCCATTACTGTAGCATCATCCCTGTCGGTGGAGGTTGTAGGCAATGACATGGCAGGACATACAGTGTGGGTAGAGACAGATGAGGAGGAGGAGGACCTACGCAAAGTTTTGCGCCAACGGGATGTGTGGCACTTGTTCATATGTCGCCTCAAGCACGTGGTACCCAAGTGTCCGGTGTTTATCCCACGCTTCAGCCTCATCTGACATAGATTACAAATAGTAATGGTGGGGTCTGCTGCACATTTCTTAAAGAACTCCCAGACAGCAGAGTTCCTGCATGTGTTCTTTGAGATAACAGCGCTCTGCACCGGAGCAGCTCTGACATCTGATGCCTTGGACTGGCTAGTGCTACGGTTGGTCACAGAGGATGTTGTGCCTCGTGTTTGCTGTGCCTCCTCCTCCTCCTCCCCTCCTCCTCACTTGATTCCTCAGTTCGATCTGGCACCCAGGTGGAGTCAGTGACCTCATCATCAATGTCATCTTCACCCCCTATCTCCTCGTCACTGGAGCCAACTTGGCAGTATGCTGCAGCTGCTGGGGCAACATGAGTGCCAGTTATTTGTGTGTCATCACTGGCACCCCCTTCCTCTAGGTTGATTATAGTCCCTTGCTCAACCTCAGAGATTGAATCAGAGCACTGTACTTGCTGCACATCCTCAAGCAGCAGGTCACTCTCATTGTAGTCAAACAATTCAGCTGACTCCTCCGTGTGTGATAGCGAGGCTACGGCAGGAGTAGCTGCGGACATGGAGGCTGCATTAGATGCTTTGGCAGCTGAGGTGGACTGTAAAGCACTAGAAGCCTGGCTGGCAGAGGACTCGGAGGATGAGGATTGCCTGGTTAGCCAATCCACCAAGTCCTCTGTATGTTGCTGCTGCTTAAGACGGCCAGCACCAGTTAGAAAGAACAAGCGTGCCCCTGCAGAGGATGCACCACGTCCATCACGACCAGAGGCACAGCCTCCCGACACAGGGGCTGCTTGCCCTCTTATCTGTGTCTGGGATTGTCTGCCTGTCCTTTTTGTTCTTTCAGACATTGGTGAGTGGTATATAGATTAATATATACAGAACTCTGATTCAACTCTGGTATAAAGATTTAAAGAACTCTGGTATAACTCAGTGAGACACACTGATAGCTGGCAGCCAGTGACGAGACACAGATCACCTCAATTCACAAATGTTTTGTAGAAATTAGTGAGCCCCAAAATACTGCGTGGTACTGGATGTGTGATGAGACCCAGATCACCTCAATTCACAAATGTTTTGTAGAAATTAGTGAGCCCCAAAATAATGCGTGGTACTGGATGTGTGACGAGACACAGATCACCTCAATTCACAAATGTTTTAAAGAAATTAGTGAGCCCCAAAAAAACTTGCTGGCTGTGTGACAAGACACAGAAGATCACCTCAATTCACAAATGTTTTAAATAAATTAGTGAGCCCCAAAAAAACTTGCTGTCTGTGTGACAAGACACAGAAGATCACCTCAATTCACAAATGTTTTGTAGAAATTAGTGAGCCCCAAAAAATACAGCGTGGTACTGGATGTGTGACGAGACACAAGATCACCTACCTCAATTCACAAATGTTTGGTGTAGAAATTAGTGAGCCCCAAAATAATGCGTGGATACTCGGATGTGTGACGAGACACAGATCACCTCAATTCAACAAATGTTTTAAAGAAATGAAGCCCCAAAATAATGCGTGGTACTGGATGGTGGACGAGACACAGTCACCTCCAATTCACAAATGTTTTAAAGAAATTAGTGAGCCCCAAAATAATGCGTGGTACTGGATGTGTGACGAGACACAGATCACCTCAATTCACAAATGTTTTAAAGAAATTAGTGAGCCCCAAAATAATGCGTGGTACTGGATGTGTGATGAGACACAGATCAACTCAATTCACAAATGTTTTGTAGAAATTAGTGAGCCCCAAAATAATGCGTGGTACTGGATGTGTGACGAGACACAGATCACCTCAATTCACAAATGTTTTAAAGAAATTAGTGAGCCCCAAAAATATATGCGTGGTACTGGATGTTGTGACGAGACACAGATCACCTCAATTTCAATTCACAAATGTTTTAAAGAAATTAGTGAGCCCCAAAATAATGCGTGGTACTGGATGTGTGATGAGAGAACACAGATCAACTCAATTCACAAATGTTTTGTAGAAATTAGTGAGCCCCAAAATAATGCGTGGTACTGGATGTGTGACAAGACACAGAAGATCACCTCAATTCACAAATGTTTTGTAGAAATTAGTGAGCCCCAAAATACAGCGTGGTACTGGATGTGTGACGAGACACAGATCACCTCAATTCACAAATGTTTTGTAGAAATTAGTGAGCCCCAAAATAATGCGTGGTACTGGATGTGTGACGAGACACAGATCACCTCAATTCACAAATGTTTTAAAGAAATTAGTGAGCCCCAAAAAAACTTGCTGCCTGTGTGACAAGACACAGAAGATCACCTCAATTCACAAATGTTTTGTAGAAATTAGTGAGCCCCAAAATACTGCGTGGTACTGGATGTGTGACGAGACACAGATCACCTCAATTCACAAATGTTTTGTAGAAATTAGTGAGCCCCAAAATACTGCGTGGTACTGGATGTGTGACAAGACACACATCACCTAAATTCCCTCATATTTGGTAGAAATGAGACCCAAAAAGACTTGCTGGCACAGTGACAAGACCCAGAAGATCACCTCAATTCACAAATGTTTTAAAGAAATTAGTGAGCCCCAAAATAATGTGTGGTACTGGATGTGTGACGAGACACAGATCACCTCAATTCACAAATGTTTTAAAGAAATTAGTGAGCCCCAAAATAATGCGTGGTACTGGATGTGTGATGAGACACAGATCACCTCAATTCACAAATGTTTTGTAGAAATTAGTGAGCCCCAAAATAATGCGTGGTACTGGATGTGTGACAAGACACAGAAGATCACCTCAATTCACAAATGTTTTAAAATAAATAGTGAGCCCCAAAAAACTTGCTGCCTGTTGACAAGACACAGAAGATCACCTCAATTCACAAATGTTGTAGAAATTAGTGAGCCCCAAAATACTGCGTGGTACTGGATGTGTGACGAGACACAGATCACCTCAATTCACAAATGTTTTGTAGAAATTAGTGAGCCCCAAAATACTGCGTGGTACTGGATGTGTGACAAGACACACATCACCTAAATTCCCTCATATTTGGTAGAAATGAGACCCAAAAAATCTTGCTGGCACAGTGACAAGACACACATCACCTAAATTCCCTGATATTTGGTAGAAATGAGACCCCCCAGACCCCCCCAGTAGCGTGGCAGACCGGCAGTAACAAGACACAACTATCTCCTGAAATCTCCTCTGAAATGCGTGCAGAATCGGCGTGTGGAAACGTTATATAGTGTGCTGCGGGACTTAGCTCTGTGAGCCATGATTGGGCAAAATTTGCCCAATCAGGACTCTGAGCGGTGATTGGCATAGTGTTGAACCAGTCTTGCACCAGACCTGTGGTCAGGTGCAAGGCTGTAGCCAATTACGAGCTTCAGGCCAGTGGGAAAATGCATTGTGGTCCATTGTGGTCGAAAATGCGGCGAACACCCGGAAATGTTCGGTGTTCGCGATCTACTCGAACAGGCTAAGTTCGGGTCAAACCCCGAACCGTCCGAACCCGAACCGCTCATCCCTAGTTAAAAGGTTAGGATGGCCATTTGTCTTTTCTCCAGCAAGCTCCTTTGAAGCTATCGGAGGTGTGATGTGGAAGGTAATTAAGAGACCTACAGGGGTAAACTTTTTTTCAGCCAGGGGAAATTGCCATTTGGTCTAGGAATGCCCTGTGTCCCTTAGACCAGCAGAGGGGTAAAAGGCAAGCCAATGAGCACATCCAAGAGTGTTCTCCCAGGCATCGCCTGTAACTGAAAATGTATATCAAAAGAAGCAAATTTGTTCCCTTGTAGCTAGAAACTATCCTTTGGTTATGTAATCCAAGTCATCATAAAAAATTAATGAACTGAGCATGCCCAAGAAGCAACAGGAAGTGGGCGGGCCACACAGCCTCTGCCCCTGAAATCTGTCTAAGCGTATAAAATCTTTGACCCAAGTTCTGCTCAGGGTTTATTTGTCTGGGGTCCGCGAGAAGTGGGAATTTGCAGAGTTTCCAATCCCAGCCTCAGGGGGAACAGATTTTGTTTTACCTTGCTGTTCGTAAGTATAGGTTCTGTTTGTGTGTGTGTAATTATTAATTATAATATCATTTTCTGTATATGCATTTTTTTTCCATCTTAATAAATATAAATTTATTAAGCTCTGCCTTTGTCTGATTTACGAACCTTGTTAAACTGAAGAGACGGGAGTATAATTGCTTCTTTCATTAGCTCGGGATGACCTACTAAAAGTGAGTTGTGGTGAAGTCAGTCTTCTGAATTATTTTCTGTTTTGGGGTGCATAATAAGAGTCTCCGGTCAGCTCTGGTACAGATATTAGGCATCCTGGACCTATATATCAAGGTGACCTGTGGTGGCAGTATTGGTAATCAAGGGAAGTGGGTGTGGGGATTGTGTGCTATGTAGTCATTATTCTGGGTCTAGTGCAGACGGATAGTGATTTTTAACCCTGCATCCACTTCGCCGAGTTACGTGCCTGTAACGGGCGCCGTAGCGCTCACACAGGAGTAGCGAAGTTGAGATCTTTTTGGACAGAAATACCTTCTTGATTTGTACCAAATACTCAGTGGCAAATCAGTTGTTCTTTTGTGCTCCTTGGCTTTGGAGTACAGGTCTGTGAATACTAAGTTCCAAAGGTTTCAAGACCAACGGACAACTTAGAGCACATTCAGAAACACAATGATTTGTTTGACAGTCAATGAATTGTGCAGGCTGCAGAGCAGTCAACAAATGTACAGATTTAGCGTTGGTACAGACCTGGGTATATGTAGCGGTTAGGGTGCAATGATCAAATGCGGTATTTAAACAGTATTTCTCTACCGCGATTTGTACATATGCTCTTACCAATGAAACATACACCTTGGGTCTTAAATAGTAACCTGATAAGGCCACAAATGATACCCCAGAGCGAGATGGGAATAATCCCAGAAAGCGAGTGAAAGCCCCAGCTGCAAACATAGGGTTAATCCACCAATGCCCAATACTAGCGATTGCTAATGGTGGAAACAACAGAATGGTCAGAAACAAGCCGGGTCAAAATCAGGAACAGGAATCGTAGACAGAAACGGGTCGGTAACTTAAACAGCAATGAGTATAAGCGTAGCGATGCGGGAACAGAACTCCACGTCAGGGCGACGAGGCAGCTCCTAGTGCCTGGTTTTAAACCCGGTGGCTCCTCGTGACCACACGCCAGGCCCTGTCCCCTCGGACGCCGCTCGGCCATTACATGGTGCTGGCACTCGACCAGCCCTTGGCACCGAACCATGCCCAGACCCCCAGGAAGCACAGCAGGGGCTGAGGATGTAACAGTACCCTTCTGGAGTGAAGTCGGAACGTGACATCGTGCACTCAACTTCTTTGACCATGGGAAGGCTTATTCTGAGTGGAACCTGTCCTGTTAAACAGCTGTATGGTCTTGGCCACTGTGCTGCAGCTCAGTTTCAGGGTCTTGGCAATCTTTTTATAGCCTAGGCCATCTTTATGTTGAGCAACAATTCTTTTTTTCAGATCCTCAGAGAGTTCTTTACCATGAGGTGCCATGAGGTGAGGTATTGAACTTCCAGTGACCAGTATGAGAGAGTGAGAGTTATAGCACAAAATTTAACACACTTGCTCAGACGGTGACCCAAGCAGCACTGAAAGATACCATGCTGGTCCTGTTGCAAGGTTTATTATCGGATTTTGCCACTGATCGGTTACTGATAAAATTGTATTCACAGAGTGCAGCCGGACCCCAACTTGAGTCCCAGAGATGTCATAATGCGCCTGCATTACTATGCTACAAAAGAAGCTATCTTGCGTGCCGTACAGGATGCTCCTTTGCACTAGCAGCAACCATCAAATGGATTTGCAAATTTTTCAAGATCTGGTCCCCAGCACTTTGGCTTGCCATTGGGCCTGGAAGCCCTTTACCGATCATCTCTGCACTCATAACACCCACTTTGCGTGGCATCATCTTCTCAACGTGATTATCTCCAGGAATGGCTCCACTAGGATTTGCTTTTTGTTACAAGATGCTCCTGCCCTCCTGGCATCGCTGGGTTTATCTACTTTGAAGACACCTCTCACCATGGCTGTCGTGTCTCCACTGATGCACATGGAGGTAGATTTGATCGAAGTCCTGGCAGGGGCTTACATCACCTGACTACCTAAGGGGTATCCCCGTTAGACTTCTAGCAACACACCCCACTACTGGGGCATAGGCATAGGAGTGCTATGCCAGTTTTGGAATACCCCTCCATTTGGAGAGTTGGTGTCAGGTATCCGACCTAGGGGCCACTCACCTCCACGTCACGACGGCGTACAGCAGTGCCATGGACGCGTGGGTCGCGGCACCATACAATGCTGCACTCCCTTCAGCGAAGGGGGCTTCTCCCCTCAGGACCTGCGGGAAGTGCGGGGCATCTACAGCCTGACACACGGAGCCGAACACCAGCATACTCCCTCTGTCTACCATGCTTCCTGCATCTCTAAGGGCGAGCACGCCGCACCACACCCCCTTTTACCTCCTGTCTCTTCCTGGCACTCAGTGATGACATCATCGGTCAGCTCAATGGGAGTAGGGGTGGAGCCATATCCCAACACTATTTAAACCCAGCTCTCACTAAGCACAAACGCTCTGGTATAGAGTTCCCTACCCCTTGCTAACACATACCTTACTCCAATACCTTCTGATAGAATCCACGTGTACCGAACCTTTTTGCCTGTCTCCTCGTTTATGCACCGAAGCTGCCTGCCCTCAGACTATATTGCCATTCCTGACTATCTTCCTACATCTAACCAATCGGTTCCTGCATCCTGAGGTCTCCACCCTTCCTGAAGACATTCCTGACAATGTACCAGAGCCAGAAATGGACCTCGCAGGACTGGCCGACGCCATCAATGCCATGTCAAGGCAAGTCTCAGTACTGACTCAGTCAGTCCAGGATATACAAGCCAATCAAAACCAAGGCCTACCTGATCCACCACTAGAGGGCGCTCATTTGCCGGAACCTAGGCTTCCTATGCCTTATAAATTCTCTGACAGAAGAGAGAGCTTCCGTACTTTTGTCACATCTTGTGAACTAATGTTCGCCATTCAACCACATACGTACTATTCAGATTATGTAAAAGTACATACGGTCATAGCCCTACTAACAGGCGAGGCCCAATTATGGGCCCATAACCTTGTACGGTCCAGACATCAAGCCTTGGCGACCTGGTCCACGTTCCTGACCCTCATGGAAGAAATGTATGACGACCCATTCCGCGAAAATACCGCCCAAACTGCCCTTAGATCCCTACGACAGGGGAGAAGGGCCGCGGAGGAATACGTCACAGAATTCCGTAGGTGGGCATCGGAGACGACCTGGAATGATTCAGCATTGGTAGACCAATTCCGTTTTGGTCTCAACGATACCCTAAAGGATGAATTCGCCAGAATTGGTCTCCCTTCCACTCTGGATCAATTAATCCATCAATCCATCCAAATAGATAGAAGAGCCAGAGAGAGGCAAAGAGAAAGAGCTTCACACCAAAATGAAATGCCGAGAGTGGTCATGCGTCCTCTACGCGCACTCCCCCCGATACCGACTCAATTGGCTCTCCCAGCACCACCAGTAGAACCCATGCAATTGGGGACCAGCAGAAGACTGCATCCTGAAGAGCTCCAACGCCATCGCGAAAACCTTCTCTGCCTATACTGTGGAAGACCGGGACATCAATGTCGCGCCTGTCCCATAAGACCGGTCGGCGGAAGAGGTAATCATGCATCTCACTGTATATCAAACTGACTCCTGATCCCTTCCATACACCTATATCTCACCTCCCTCTCTGTTTGTCTACAGTGGGGAGAGAAGACAGTGGAGCTACTGGCCATGGTGGACTCCGGGGCGAGTAATTGCTTTATGGACTTCCAAGTCGCAATAAATCATGGTGTTCCCCTTATTGAAAAAATAAATCCTATAAGCATACATGTAGTTGATGGCTCTTTCTTAAAATCCAGTCCAGTCACACAAGAGACCGCCGTATTGTCCATGTCGGTGGGCACATTACACATTGAACAGATACAATTCGATCTGATACCTACCCCAATGTTCCCCCTTATCCTGGGGTTACCATGGCTTCACCTTCATAATCCCACCATCGATTGGGAGACCGGAAAATTTATATTCTCGTCTACAACTTGTCGTAAAACCTGTCTACAACCCTCTACAGGAGTGTTGTTCTCCATCCTTGACAAAAACATGATACCCATGAACAACACCTCTCTACCAGCAGTATACCAACAATATGCCAATGTATTCAACGAGAAAGAAGCAGAAAAGCTACCGCCACATAGGCCCTATGATTGCCCCATCGAATTGCTAACGGGAGCGCCCATCCCCTACGGACACATATATCCGCTATCTGAACCAAAGTTACGAGTACTCCAGGAGTACATCCAAGAGAATCTCAAAAAAGGATTCATCCAACCATCCACCTCCCCAGCAGGAGCTGGAATCTTCTTTATAGGAAAAAAGGATGGGGGATTACGTCCTTGTGTGGACTACAGGGAACTTAATCGGGTCACAGTGAAAAACAGGTATCCTTTACCTCTCATCCCCGAACTCATGGAACGCATGCAAACCGCAACAATATTTACAAAGTTGGATTTGAAAGGGGCATACAATCTAATCAGAATTCGGAAGGACGACGAATGGAAAACAGCCTTTCGTACGAGATATGGCCATTATGAATATCGTGTGATGCCATATGGGTTGTGCAACGCTCCCGCAACTTTCCAGTGCTTCATAAACGACATATTCAAAGATCTATTAGACAAATATGTAGTCGTCTACCTGGACGATATCCTGGTATATTCCCCCTCATTAAAGGAACACCGCCTCCACATACAAACAGTTCTCTCCCGCCTTCGTCAAAATCACTTATACGCAAAATTGGAGAAATGTGTCTTCGAGTCTACATGTATAGAATTCCTGGGCCGCATCCTCACTCCGGGCCATATAGGTATGGAAAAAAAAAAGGTAGAAGCCGTCGCCAACTGGCCTGTACCTAAATCAGTTAAAGAAGTACAACGAATCCTTGGATTTGCGAATTATTATAGAAAATTCATAAGAGACTTTTCACAAATCGTCGCTCCATTAACTGACCTAACAAAACATCACAACATCTTTACATGGACCGCAGTTACGGAAAGAGCATTTCAGGAGATCAAGCATAAATTCTGTTCTGCCCCAATTCTCAGTATCCTAGACCCCAAGAAATCCTTTGTACTTGAAGTAGACGCATCTAACACAGCCACTGGGGCCATCTTATCCCAAAGACAGGAGGAGGACGACCGACTACATCCCGTATCATTCCTCTCACGCAAACTACAAGTGACCGAAAGGAATTACGACGTGGGTGAGAGGGAACTTCTAGCAATCAAACATGCCCTAGATGAATGGCGGCACTTACTGGAAGGAACCCTTTATCCCATCACGATTTACACTGATCACAAAAACCTTGAATATTTACGTACAGCTAAAAGACTCCAACCTTGTCATGCTCGATGGGCCCTTTTTTTTAGTCGATTTAATTTTCATGTAACCTACAGACCCAGAAAAAAGAATACGAAAGCAGACGCCCTTTCACGACTACACGAACCCCTACAATCTCTTGAAGACTCCTCTGGTACCATTCTACAAGACAAACATTTTCTAGCTGTAACCTCTACGCTCTTAGATCGCATACGTCTTCTTACTCCTTCCTCATTACCCAGATCCCCAGATGGCTATCACAGGCATCATAATCGCATGTTTGTTCCAGAAAATCTACGCCTGGAGGTAATGAAGCAGGTTCACGACTCCCCACTGGCAGGACACCCTGGTATTCGAAAAACCAACAAACTCCTGTCACATAACTATTGGTGGCCCTCTTGGTCCACAGACCCTCTTGGTCCACAGACGTCAAAACATATGTGTCTTCCTGTGATGTATGTCTACGAAACAAAAACAACACCAGCAAACCAGTAGGGTTGCTCCACCCACTCCCAACTCCAGAGAGCCCCTGGCCCCAAGTGTCGGTCGATTTCATGGTCGGGCTACCCCATCAAGAGGATGTGATACCATCATGGTCGTAGTAGATCGCCGCACCAAGATGGCACATTTCATCCCTAACAAGGGCCTCCCGTCAGCCGCTCAAACAGACGATCTGTTCGTAAAGGAGGTGTTCCGCCTCCATGGCATACCCCAAAACATCTTATCGGATCGAGGATCCCAATTCATTTCACGTTTCTGGAAGGCCTTCTGCAGCGCTCTCAAGATAAAGGTCGACCTGTCCACAGCCTACCACCCACAGACAAACGGTCAAACAGAACGCACAAATCAGACCTTAGAGAAATATTTACGATGTTACCTTTCCCACCTACAGGATGACTGGATAGATATCCTGAGCCAAGCCGAATATGCCTACAATTCCCAGACGCATGACGCCACGCAAGAGACCCCGTTCTTCCTAAACTACGGTTATCATCCATCGGATCTTCCTGACCTTCCCTCCATGATCCCTTGTCAGGCGACGGAGATTCGTCTCAAAGAGTTACGTAATCGTTTACTACAAGCTAGACAAGTACTCCAACACACTCAAACCACGAACAAACACCATGCAGATGGACATCGATTACCCGCGCCCGTATACTCGGTGGGGCAAAAGGTTTGGCTGTCGACTAAATATCTCAACCTCCAGATTCCATCTAAGAAATGGGGTCCGCGATATGTGGGACCATTCCCTGTCACCGCATTGGTGGGTCCTGCCGCTATTCGACTTACGTTACCCCCTACTTACCGATGTCACCCTGTTTTCCATGTATCGGTTCTAAAACCATGTCCCCCGGATCCTTTTTCCAGACTTCGTCATCCTCCTCCTCCTCCTCCTCCTATCGCGGTCAACAGAGACCTGGAATATGAGGTCCACCGCATTATAGCCTCCCGTCGACATCGGGGCCGCCTGGAGTATCTGGTCCATTGGAAAGGCTACAGTCCCGAGGAGAGGACATGGGAACCTGCGTCTGGCATCCGTGCCCCCAGATTACTTAAGACATTTCACCTTCGTTACCCTCATCTACCCGGTCCGGGTCGCTCCCGGAGGGCACGCCTTCCGGGGGGGTACTGTCAGGTATCCGACCTAGGGGCCACTCACCTCCACGCCACGACGGCGTACAGCAGCGCCATGGACGCGTGGGTTGCGGCACCATACAATGCTGCACTCCCTTCAGCGAAGGGGGCTTCTCCCCTCGGGACCTGCGGGAAGTGCGGGGCATCTACAGCCTGACACACGGAGCCGAACACCAGCATACTCCCTCTGTCTACCATGCTTCCTGCATCTCTAAGGGCGAGCACGCCGCACCACACCCCCTTTTACCTCCTGTCTCTTCCTGGCACTCAGTGATGACATCATCGGTCAGCTCAATGGGAGTAGGGGTGAAGCCATATCCCAACACTATTTAAACCCAGCTCTCACTAAGCACAAACGCTCTGGTATAGAGTTCCCTACCCCTTGCTAATACATACCTTACTACAATACCTTCTGATAGAATCCACGTGTACCGAACCTTTTTGTCTGTCTCCTCGTTTATGCACCGAAGCTGCCTGCCCTCAGACTATATTGCCGTTCCTGACTATCTTCCTACATCTAACCAATCGGTTCCTGCATCCTGAGGTCTCCACCCTTCCTGAAGACATTCCTGACAGTTGGCGGGCAGACCACTATGGCCACTTTATGCCTTTTTATTAGCTGCAGTGTAAATATGATAAAGGTCACTCAATGTGCTTTATTATTTGTCGTGTTTCTTTGAGTTCTGAGTCCATATGGTTTACTTGTTCATACTATTCAAATGTTGTAACTTTCGCCTTTACAATTAATTGATTGTGTCCAATAAATATGTATGTTTTAACATATATGGTATAATGCGTCCATGAGGAGTACTTTAGACCTATGGCTTCGTATTTCTCTGTCTCCCCCTATGTGTCCCAAAAGCCTCGATGTGCAATCTCGTTGCTGTTACTCCTGTATAATGTTTCCTTTTCCTCTATCTTTCATGCATTCATTTCCCCTCTCTTTGCCATATTTTTCCCTCTCTCCACGGGTGCACAGTGCAGGCAGGAGGACTACCCATGAATGCCGCATATGACTTCACACAATGCCTGTATCACCCTACTTTCCCTGAATGTGAAGTGCCTTAACCCTTTCGCTGCTGAGGCTTTTCCCGCCCCTGTGCTGAGGTCATTTTTACCGGTTTTGCTCATCATGTTTAAACGTGTTTTGAAGGCTTATTTTAGTATATGACCCAGACATATTATATATCGTTCTTTCCGTCAGACTCGGTAGATTCATAATATGTCATTATTATATGTATACGTTATGTCATGTCTGTATATTATAACAAAAAATGCAATAAAATATGTATTTTCAATAATTTACAATGTGTAAAGTGTTTTTTTCACATTTTAACATGCGAGCAATTGCGGTTATATTTTGTATGGGGTGCGCTTGTTAAAAAAATTAGAGATGGGGTCTCGTTACATTTTTTTTTGGGGAAAATTACACTATTTTTAACAAACGCACCGCATACAAAAATCGTTAGTGCAGCATCATTGTTCACATTATAATTGAAATGGGAACAATATTGCTGCATTAACAAACCAAAAAAAAAAAAGTGTTTATTTTTTTTTTTATAATTTTTTAAAAAAAAATTTTAATTTTTCTTTTTCATTTTTTTTTTTTTTTACAACATTTTTCACATTCGAGTTTGGTATCGTTGGAACGGCCATGCTCTGGCCGATCCAACCATAACAAAATTTAACCCCTAACTGCCACGGATCGGGAGATAGGGAGTTCATTGGAACTCCCTATCTCCACAGTTGGTGGCAGTTAGGGGTTAACTCTAGGACTGGCATCATCGTGCTACGCACGATGACGCCAGTCCTCAGGGGGAGTTCCCGGAGGCTTGGCCGACATCCAAGATGTCGGCCAGCTCCGGGAAAGGATCGCGAACCGGCGCTTTTCAGCGCCGATTCGCGATCCAGCTCCCCAGGGGTTAATGCCAGGCATCATTTGGAAGGGCAGGCTGTTGCCTGGGTTAACCCCCGCAGAGCCGCCGATCGGGAGGGGGAGAGGTCCGAAGGACCTCCCCCCTCCCTTTCAGGCGCCTCCTCCGCACATGCGGGGGGGCACCTGAATTAGGTGTCATCGCGCTGCCGCGATGACACCTAATTCCGGCGGCTGTGGTCCCGGATGCGCGGCTGACATCCAGGATGTCAGCCCGCACCGGGGGGGGCCAGCGATCGGCCGGAACCCGGCCGAACGCTGACCCCAATGGGAGGACGCGCTCAGCGCGTCCTCCGCATACCAGCGGGAATGCTGAGGACGCGCTGAGCGCGTCCTCAGCATCCAAGTGGTTAATACCCCTAATAAGCGGAGATTCCTCTTTTGTGATCTTTGCCGTAAACATGTAGACATTAGAGAGATGTGCATTCGTTTCGGAAAAATTTGGAACGAAATTTGATAATTCGTATTGAAGTACTTCCGAATAACGAATAGATACGAATTTGAAACGGTATATAACGAATTTATTTAGTTTTACACTGTGCCATCATCATGAAAGAAAAATTTGAATAACTGATATCAACTATTGAATTTGAAATGAACTATCAAATTGATATCAACTATCGAATTTGAAATGAACTATCAAATTGATATCAACTATCGAATTTGAAATTAACTATCAAATTGATATCAACTATCGAATTGATCTTAACTTACAATACAAGTACTAGTCAGCAAAGGACTTTATGAAACAAATTAATTTTGTTTCACTGTTTATACTTGAAACAAACAACGAAACACTGGGGATCAATTATTGGCCAGTGTCTACAAATGGGCTTAACCCAGCATATAGTATCGAGAACACAAAAAGGGGTAGACACCAGCTACCTAATATCAAATTTTATTAAAGTTTACACAAAAAAACTCACATCACGACCACATAAAACACATGTAAAATGAAAAATTGTAATAGCAAATTCAGCCCAAAAACAGGAATGGACTACGAAATGGAGCTGATATTACACGCACTTTAACTAGAGATACTTAATGCCAACATTTACTGCATGACATCCCATCTTATGCCCAAAAATTGGTTTTAAACATACTCTCACAGGAGATTATTGGGCAGGCGTTTCGAACTACCTTTAGTTGTGCGCAGAGTATTGTAAAGGCTCTATAACAAAAGCTCCATAACATTAGCAAATCTCCATTGCATAAGGGTAATATAAATGAATAATATCAATCCAAATGCTGGCTAATAGGAAGCAAGCCAAAGCAGCCGTGCCACAAGGTGGAAAAGAACTGCGCCCTCATTAGTAGGGGAAAAAACCATTAGCATGGTAGGCAACACTCCATTATCATAAAACAATTATATGCCAAAATTGACTGCATGACACACCATCTTATAGCTAAAAATTGGTTTTTAAACATACTCTCACAGGAGATTTTTAAGTAGGCGTATCGAACCACCTTTAGTTGTACGCAGGATATTGTAAAGGCTCTATAATAAAAGCTCCATAATATTAGCAAATCTCCATTGCATAAGAGTAATGTAAATGGGTATTTTTTCACTGTTTCACTGTTTAATTTGACTCAAATACTAAATCTGTGACACAGCTTAAAATTTAACCCCAGCTTTTCTTTTAACAGCAAAATTTGATTAAATGGGGTTTTATCTAGTGATCCAAAATTCGAATTGATATCAACTATCGAATTGATATATGAAATCCGAATCGATCTGAAATTTCAAATCGATCCGAAACAAAATTAGTTACGAAATTCCAAAAACGAAATGATTTAAACTCGGAACGAAACAAAACTAATTTTTCAGCCATGCACATCCCATTCCCTAGTAGACATTGCTCTCTTACAAGAGATGAGGCTCCCATGTGTAG
Organism: Leptobrachium leishanense; assembly: GCA_009667805.1. NCBI lineage: Eukaryota > Metazoa > Chordata > Amphibia > Anura > Megophryidae > Leptobrachium > Leptobrachium leishanense. Next base: position 342,533,102 of record CM019063.1, read on the forward strand.
ACTTGTCTAGACTCTGTGACCCACGCTTTCCATCAGTGTATTCCTCCTGCTTGCTCTGCAAACACAGCAGGGTGGCAATTTTGGTTCATAAGCGTTGCCTGTTTACTCTTCATGTGACAGACAGCACTGGGAGATATATAATACTGCAGGGAATGCTCGGCTCCAGACTCCTTAAGATTGTAAATGTATATGCCCCGAATCCCCCTGTTGGTAATTTTGCGATTTACTGAATGATGATATTCATAGTTGTATTTCAGGGGAGGTGTTGCTAGCTGGAGATTTTAATGCAGTGCCTTGTAAGGTTTCACGCCGTTGGCGCCACAAGAAATCCAAATCTGGCGTAGTACCATTCACGAACACCTAAATCCGCCCCTCATCTCTTCAGTTCTATTCTCCTAGCCTGCAGGAGGTACAGGTGCTACTAATCAGCGGCCTGAACTTCACTTCAAAAGAGCAAAGCACCATGGGTAAAAACGCTAGTCTGACGCTAGCCTTAAGGAGGCCTCATTGGGTTGGCATGGGATGAACCTGAGGCCTCCTGGAATGAACACGGCATCCAGGTAAGTTTCCAGGAACCTGCATATGCATAATGGAGTAATCAGCAAGGGGAACTGCTGGATTTGGCCTTCCTGTAGTGCCAGTGGCGAGGGTCATGACACACTTACTGGAGGTACATTATCGACATTGGCATTTTTTGTTATAGCATTCTGACAGAACATGACGTATACACATAGAAATTATATATTTTGAATCTCCTGACTCTGCTGAAAAAAAGGATATATCATTTGTCTGGGTCCTAAAATAAAACATGACTTCAAAAACACGTTTAACCACTTTGCTGCGGAGGACACGCTCAGCGCGTCCTGCCGCAGGAAGGGTTGGCTGCGGAAGATGCGCTGAGCGCGTCCTCTCAAAGCAGCCAGCGATCGGTCGGATTCCACGATGACATCTATTTCAGGCGCCCCCCCCCCGCGTGTGCGGAGGAGGCGCCTGAAAGGGAGGGGGGAGGTCCTTTGGACCTCTCTCCCTCCCGATCGCCGGGGTCCTGAGCTTAATGCCAGGCACCGTTTGGAAGGGCACAGCCTGCCCTTCCAAACGGTACCTGGCATTAACCCCGTGGGGGCCGGATCACGAATCGGCGCCGAAAAGCGCCGGTTCGTGATCCTTTCCCGGAGCTGGCCGACATCTTGGATGTCGGCCAAGCCTCCGGGAACTCCCCTGAGGACTGGCGTCATCGTGCATAGCACGATGACGCCAGTCCTGGAGTTAACCCCTAGCTGCCACCAATGGTGGAGATAGGGGGTTCCAATGAACCCCCTATCTCCCGATCCGTGGCAGCTAAGAGTTAATGTTTGATATCGTTGGATCGGCCAGAGCATGGCCTTTCCAACGATATCAAACATGACCATGAAAAAAGTTCTAATAAAAAAATAAAAATTAAAAAATAAATAAATAAATAAAAATAATAATAATAAAAAAAATAAACACGTTTTTTATTTTTTATTTGTTTTGTTAATGCATTTAATTTATAATGTGAACAATGATGCTACACTAACGATTTTTGTATGGGGTGCGTTTGTTAAAAATAGCGAAATTTTCCCCCAAAAAACTGTAACGAGACCCCATTTCTAATTTTTTTAACAAGCGCACCCCATAGAAAATATAAACGCAAACGATCGCATGTTAAAATGTGAAAAAAACCACTTTACACGTTGTAAATTTTTGAAAATTCAAATTTTATTGCATATTTTGTTATAATATACAGACAGGACATAACGTATACATATAATAATGACATATTATGAATCTGCCGAGTCTGCCGGAAAGAACGATATATAATATGTCTGGGTCATATAATAAAATAAGGCTTCAAAACGCGGTTAAACATGATGAGCGAAACCGGTAAAAATGACCTCAGCACACAGGCGGGAAATGCCTCAGCAGCGAAAGGGTTAAACATGATGAGCAGAAAACAGCCAAAGTGAGCTGAGCGCACAAGTGAAACAGGGCCTGTTTAAACCTGTTGAATGAAAGCACCGAAAATCTGGGCATTTCAACAACTTTTCAATGCTGTGCAGCGTTCTCTGCATAGATTAACCATTACTTCTCTATGGGGATTTCACTGCTGCCGAATTACACCATATTTCACCGGCAATTCACCAACATTTGTGAATTTCCGGCTTTCTGAATAGCTGAATTTTCACAAAATTGCACCATACAGTGAATAAACACCATACAGTGCAATTCGGTGGCAAATTCGGCAGTGTTTGAATAACCCCTTATATATATGTCACGGATACCGGCTACAGGAACCTAAGAGACTTCTCTTTCGTTTTATTATTGAGCTATTTGCTAATGTTCCTACATGTATTGATAGATACACACAGGGCTATTTTTCTGTCAGTACACGCCGGTACTCAGTACAGGCACCTACCGGCATAGGCGACTCTACAGGGGGGCAATTGCCCCCCCCTAGGTTATTCCTTGCCCCCCCCATGTGCCCCCCCCCACCAAAAATCAGCATCCAGCTTCCACACTTTTTCGGACCTCTGTATCTCCGTCCCTGTGCATCGTATTTTGGACAATCTATGTGTCATTGGAAAGGGCAGATTCTGGCCTTTCCAATGATACCCCACATGACCATATTGAGTGTGAAATAAAAGTCATAAAACATTAAATAATAACAGACACTTAAGCATTTTCACAGCTTTGAAATGTCTCAGCAGTGAAGTGGTTAATGTTCAGACTATACATTACATTGTGTATTACGTTAGTTTTTGCCTTGGTTTAGTTGTATATTAAGGGTTAATGGGTAGGCTTCATCCCTCACAGTATACATTTTATTTTTTCCTTGATTAATTGCATTGTAGGGGTTAATAGGTAGGCTACATGCCGCACAGTGTATTCATTTCATGTTTTCCCATGATTAATGGCATATTAGGGGTTATGGGGTAGCTAAATGCCACATTGTTTATTATTTTTATTGTATTTCCCTGGGTTTATCGCATTTTAGGGGTTATTATGGAAGTTAGAATCTAAAGCGTCTAATCATCTTTAGATCCTTTGCTTTTCGTCACATTTCGGGGAATTCATTTCGCCGAAAATATAGTGAATTCCTATTTAGTGAATGGTCACTGTAATTTTCTAAAAGTGGAGTCGCTAAAGCAGCTATCAGACATTCAGCGAAAACTGCCGAATTGCGGCAAATAAAGTATCAGGTTAGTACATTGCATCACATTACTCATTGCATCACATTACTCTGGGGTTTTGGAATCTTATTTATATATACTTATTTAGGGCACTATTACCTGGTGTGGGTTAACCCTTGCGTCGGCATGGTTTTGCATTAGCGCCAGGTTAATTGAGTCTAGTGCCTGGCCAACAGATCGTTTGCCTCCCGCTACAAACGGGAAAAATCACTTAGTGTGTTGGTATTAGCGATTTGTACCGCGAGCTTACTGTACTTAAAGCGTCCTTTACTTAACACGGAGAGCGCTAGAGATCTCTAGCTCTTATGCAGCTAACAGATCACTTGGTGCCAGCGCTAATTTTTAGGGGCGCTAATTGCAACATTTTACCTACTGCTCAAACCTGGCGCTATCTCCAAAAAAACAGAAAAAAACAGGTCCTCGCCCAAAATTAACAGGCAATTGAAAGGAATGCAGCACAGGTGTTCTCTTGGCCCCATACACCATAGCAATGGATCTGGTCCGCATTGTCGTTGCTGTTGCAGTAGGCTCTATTATAAATATATCCTTTATCCACATATATCCTAATATATTGCCTAATTTTAAACATTTTATGCTGGGGGTTATTCATAGTATGGAAGTAGTTGATTATTAAGGGGACCGTGTGGACCATGTTTAAAGTGACACATGGATAAGTCTTGCCCTGAAACATGTATTATTTATATGCTGCAGCAGGGAAATTTTTGTCGCTCACCTTGCCTTCTTTTGGATCTATTAAATGCAGTGTAATAATTCTACATGCTGCTGGGTGGCATTTATCATGCAATGTCCATCAGCCTTAATATATGTGTGCATCAAAACATGGAGGATACGGCCACCTTGGAGGCTTTTAATAATGCAGGGTGTGAGGTTATTCACTGTATGTGTTCATATTCAAGCTTGTGAGTGCGGGGGATAGGTATGGCCCGGCACTCTGCACTGGAAAGAAAAAACAGTTCTATCCTGTACACAACTGCATTAGCGCTGGGTCTCAGCTCGGGTCTTAGAGTTTTCCTAGCGTGCGCCAAACAACCTTGTTTATGGACTACCGCAGACAAGGTGATCTGTTAGTCTGCGCTAAATTTTTCCTTTAGTGATGGTGATGGAAGCATTATTTTACTGAGAGGGTGGTGGATACATGGAACAGCCTTCCAGTTGAAGTGGTTGAGGCCAAAACAGTAATTGAATTTAAGCAAGCATGGGATAGGCATAAGGCTATCCTAAACAAAAGATAAATCCAGGTTAAGTATCCATGTAATTGGGCAGACTAGATGGGCCGAAAGGTTCTTATCTGCCGACATGTTTCTATGTTTCTATGTTTTAGTTCACACCAAGTGATAGGGCTCTTAGTTTTATTCAGTGGTATGATTTACTGGTGAAAATTATTAGTGCCCCCCAGTTTTGACTGCGGTATCTTCTGTGCCCCCCCTAACTATTGTTCCTAGAGTCGCCACTGCCTACCGGCAGGGCAGACACTCCTCCGCTAGGATGCAGAAGATGTCTTCAACCCATATTGGAAGATACGCTGATCGATGCCAGCCTGATGCCGATCCCAGACTTCTTCCACAGGGGGCCATCAGCTCCACCTGCTGGTCCTGGCGTGATGTCAGATGTGGGATCCATCGCCAGGCAGGGAATTCCCTATGGACGAGATAATGGATCCATAGAGATAATGGATCCATAGAAGTTAGAAGGTCATGCGAGGAGTCATTGAAAAGGCCAGATACCACACCCAGATTTTCAGTGCTTTAGGCTAGGGTCAGACTAACGCATTTTTTGCGTCGTCCGTGAAAAAGTGCGTTCGAACGAATGGACGTATTTTTTCACGGAATATGCGATAGCGGTCATATGATACGCATTTTCGTCCGTGATTTTGTACGGATCATCAATAAAACACTTTTTGCATCTGAACGTTATGTTGGCCGGACATTAGCAGCGTCTGACGTCTCCTAATCACGCACACACGCCGCTAGGGGACGCAGCGCACTCTGTACGTCAGTACTAGCGGTATCACGTTCTCGAAAAAAAAAATACGTTTGTTTGCCGCTTACGTTGCGCGGCTGTACTTCGTACATTGCCCGTCATTTGCTGCTACTACGGCCGAAATAAAGTGCCGCTGCAAGCGCGTTCGCACTGCGTTCGTCTGACCCTAGCCTTAATTCAACAGGTTTAAACAGGCGAATCCCATAGGTTTCAATGCAAAAATAAATGATCGCTTTTATTAATTTTCTACTCAACTGTCTATTCTTTTCACTTGCAGAAAAAAATCTATTAATTTAGTTTTCAGAGTTTTTTAGCCATTTCCAGGTTTTTTCAGCGGTATCTTTTTTTTTTTTTAACATATTGTGCTTTATTGCAAAATAAGTTGAACATACACGAAAAACAGTTTCAATGTGTACAGGTTTTACAAAATAAAATCATTAAAAGAGGCGAACATAGCAAGGCGAGTGCTTTAAGAGAAATTGCATTAGGGTAAACACTGTGAGCAACTTTTGGTATAAGAGTGCTCAGGGCAACGTAGAGCAGAGGAATGGTTCGACCTGGCGGGTCGAGGGCGGGGGGTTTAATAAAACCGGGCTCTGACCTGCGAAGGTCAGGGAGCGACTCTCTGTATACGGGGCAGGCAAATGGTCATCCAGTAGTACCAGGATTGGAGATGTTCTGCAGTTTTACCCTGGAGTAGGGCGACCCTTTCTTCTGCCGATCTAATGTTTTCTACTTCTTGCAGCCATACAGTTAATGGGGGAGCAGTGGGTTTACACCAAAATCGTGGTATAACCAGGCGCGCAGCGTGTAAAAGTCTAACGGCAATCGACTTTCGGAAAACTTCGGGCGGGGCGTCCGAGTGCTTAAGCAGACAGTATTCTGGGGTGAACGGTGGAGGGGGTTCTGCAACGTCGCAGAGACAGTCGTGTACAGAGCGCCAAAAGTCGGATATAATGGGGCAATCCCACCATATATGAAGTGGAGAGGCACCGGGGGCATCACATCTCCAGCATCTATCAGCTCCCTGACCTGCGAAGTGAGCCAGGACTTGGGGCGTCTTATGCCATCTCGTCAACACCTTATAATTGGCTTTCTGAACCCTGACCGCGGTGGAGCTGGAGTGTGCTAGTTGGCAGATTGCGCTCCACTGATGATCTTCAAATGTGTGGTTCAGTTCACGTTCCCAGTTAGTGCGTGAGGTGCCAGTCAGAGGGGTTAGTGCTTGTAACATATCATACATCAAGGAGAGGCAATGTGATGGGTATCTGCCCCTCTCAACTAACGCTTCAAATTGTGTGGGTGTTCTAATATAATCCTGAAGTGGGGCGTGCGATCCCAGTGTTTGTATGAGTCTATGGTGATGGAATCGAGTCAGGAAGGATCCCGCGTGCGGTACGGGCAACTGGTTACAGGGAGTGGGTGCCCTCTCGGTCAGGAAATGCTTGGGTCTGGGAGGAATAGGTTGGCCTTCGGGGTTCGTCGACGTCAGGGTTCTGGAAAAGGTCGGGAGCCATTGCAGTGGCATAAGTGGTGAGGGAAAGGGGGCAATGCCCTCTCCGCGTGTCAAGGTGCGCCAGGCTCGTATGGTAGCATGTGTCAGAGGGTGCGGGTCCATTAGGGATTTTTGTACGGAGATCGGGAGCCATGGGAGGCAGTGCAGGGGGCACCGCGCCGTTGCCTGTTCGAGAGCAACCCACGGTCTGATTACTGAGCCAGTGGTCCACTCTACAATGCGCTGCAAGTGCGAGGCTATATAATAGTGCCAGAAGTGTGGAAGCGCAGCTCCTCCCAGTTGTTTGGGAGCTGTTAACAAGGCCATGCTGATTCTCGGTTTTTTAGAATTCCACACGTATGCTGAGATCATGGTGCGGAGCTGTGCAAAAAAAGAGTGTGGTAGCAGGATAGGGAGTGTTTGGAATAGGTACAGGACGCGGGGCAGGATGTTCATCTTTACAGCATTAATGCGTCCGAACCACGAGATGTGTGGGTATGACCATTGTTGCAAGTCTTTTGACAGAGCTGCAAGCAGGGGTTTATAGTTTGCCTGGTACAGATCCCTGCATGTCGCCGTGAGAGTGATCCCCAGGTATTGGAGACCAGCAGTGCACCATCGGAAGGGAAACAGTCCCCTCATGTGTGTCTGCTGGTCTTCAGGGACAGTTAATGACAGAATTTCCGATTTATCCATGTTGATGCGGAGATTACTGATGGCGCCATATTCTGCAAACAGATTAATTAAATGTGGTAACGTCTCGGCTGGTCGGCGGATGAAAAACAGCATGTCGTCAGCATATGCCGCCACACGATGTTCCACTCCCGCCACCGTGATTCCATGTAATTGCGGTTGTGAGCGGATCGCCTGCAAGAAAGGCTCTAGGGTAAGAGCAAACAGGAGGGGGGAGAGGGGGCAGCCCTGCCTGGTGCCGTTGTTGATGCAAAAGGGGGTCGAAAGAGCCCCGTTCACATTAAGTCGGGCAGAGGGGTTAGTGTAAAGCGCTTCTATCCAGACCATCATTCTGCTTCCCAATCCTATATGTCTCAGGGTGCCAAAAAGAAATTGCCAGCTGACGTGGTCAAAAGCTTTGTCCGCATCTGTGGATAATAGAAGCATGGGGTCCGCTTTGCGTCCGGAGGCAAGATGAATTAGGTTAATGGCGCGCACAGTGTTTGCCCTGCCCTCCCTCCCTGGGATAAATCCGGATTGGTCATTGCGGATAAGTTGCGGCATGAGAGGGTTAAGCCGGTTGGCTAGGATTTTGGCAAATAGTTTCACGTCCTGATTCAATAGTGAGATGGGCCTGTAACTGCCACAGAGTTCTGGATCTTTGCCTGGTTTAGGGATAAGGGTTACAGTCGCCATCAGGGTCTGAGCAGTCAGGGGGTCTCCGTTCGCAGCTGAATTAAAGGCCACAAGCCATTGGGGATCCAGCACTTCCCTCAATGATTTGTAATATATTAGTGGGAGGCCGTCCGGGCCAGGGGCTTTACCCGTCGGGGTCTGTTGAATGGCCTCAGATAGTTCTTCCACTGTGATCGGCCGGGCAAGCAGCCGTCCGGTCTCCTGGGGAAGGGTTCTATCGAAGTGGGTTTTCAAGTAGGCCTCTATTTTGGGTTGTATCTGTGGGGCAGGTGGAGTGGGTATATTGTACGCGTCCGTAAAGTGTCGAAGCAATAAGTCCATCAGATCTCGCGGGTGTGTAAGCAGTGCGTCAGTTGGTGTGCGTAGTTTAGAGATGTACATGGCGCGATTACGTTTGCGCAGTGCGTGGGCCAGAAGCCTACCGCATTTGTTCCCCTGGTCGTAAAAGAGCTGTTTGGTGCGTTTCATGGCAGTTAGGGCGCTGATGTTGAGCAGGGAGTGTAATTCCGCTTTATATCTCATAAGTTCTGTGTAGGTCTGGACAGAGAGTGTCGTCTTATGTGTAGTTTCAAGATCGTGTATGAGGGAGTTCAGTTCAGTCAGGCGGTTGGTCCGTTCCCGTTTAAGGCGCGCGCCCTGAGTGATCAGGTAGCCCCTCGCAACTGTTTTATGTGCCTCCCAGATCACTGGGATGGCGACGTCAGGAGTGGTGTTCTCTATGAAATAATGTCGGAGCATGTCTCGCAGGCCCTCCAATATCAGAGGGTCATTTAATAGGGTCTCGTTTATGCGCCAATGTACGGATTTGGGGCGGTGGAGGGAGGTGGCTAAGGTCATAATGACCGGGCAGTGATCGGCCCAGGCTGTGGCGCCGATGGTAATTGACTGTACAAGATGTGCAAAGTTAGAGGGCAAGAACAGGTAGTCAATACGAGAGTAACGGTCATGAATGTTGCTATAATAGGTGTAGTCCCTAACAGTAGGGTGCAGTGCTTGCCAGCAGTCTATCAGTTTATGATCATGGAGTTGCAGTCGGGCCTGTCGGTACACTGAGGATGCCACACTGGTGCGCCTCGGGAGGTGTCCATGCGGGGATCTAGAGCTAGGTTTATGTCTCCACCTATGACTAGTATTCCTTCTGTGAACGACATGATGGCTTGTAGTATATGACGGAGTGCTCGATGTTGACCCTTGTTAGGGAGATAGACCGATGCGAAGGTATAAGTTTGGGAGCCTATTGACCCCTTAACTAAGGTGTACCTGCCTCCTTCGTCATATTGGGCTTCCAGGAGTGTGAAGGGGACATGTCTAGAAATCAGTACGGCTGTGCCTCGAATCTTACCCTCCCTGCAATTCCCAAAGTAACCCGTGGGGAAATGTTGATTGCGAAAGCTTGGAGCTTTATCGTGTGCAAAATGCGTTTCTTGTATTAGGGCCACTGAGGTGCGTAATTTAAGAAGTTCCCGAAGGGCAATATGTCTTTTCGTGGGGATGTGTAACGTATCGATCCGTTGGGCGCCTGGCAGCGGCTTCCACGCTGCTCGCTGGCCAGGCGCCGATTGATATTGCAGCCGGTTGCGCTCACGTGGGACGCCAGGGGGCGGGGCCTGGCGTGATGACGCGGACCCGCCGGTTTTAAAACCCGGCTTCACTGTTTTACCAGTGCCCTGACGTGGTATTGCATTCCCGCAGAGCTCTTGCGATTTTTGGTACTGTCCGTGTCTGACCTTTGTTTCTGGCTGCATAATATTCTCTGTGTATGACCCCTGGCATTGGCAAAGAACCACCCCTGTGTATGACCCCTGGCATTGGCAAAGAACCACCTCTGTGTATGACTCCTGATTTTGGCAACGACTTCTCTAACGGTTCTGCTCCTAACTTTGGTACCGGTGTTAGTCTGTGTGTAACCCTAAGCATACAGCAGACTACCTCTTATATTACTAAAGTCCTGGGGAGAACAAACTATCTAAAGGCCTTGTATATCTGTCTGATATTAACCCTTGTGGGTACTCTGTCTTGTGAACCGAAATATCTATCTAGACGTGCCGACCACTTAAGGATCGGAAGGCTAGAGAGCGTCTTGCGTATAGGGACCAATATTCTGGTATTCAGGGGGATACGTGACATTACGTCAGGGCCAATGGATCCCGCAGACCTCTCTATACAGTTGGCACGTATCGCAGCCAGACAAGAAGAGCAGGACCATAGAATGGACCAGTTTGCTCTTGCTCTTCAGACCTTGTTGAATCGGTCCAGTGGAGGAACCACAACCTCCCCGGACCCTGTATTGCCTATTGTTAGTCCGGCCTCTCCCGAAAGAAATAGGCTTAGTATGAAGGCGCCGTTACGGTATGATGGTACCCCAAGTTTGTGCCGGGGTTTTTTGACTCAACTGGAGATTTTGTTTGAGAATAACCCAGGGTCATGTATGACGGATAAAGCTAGGTGGGCTATCTGATCAACCATCTGACAGAGAAAGCTTTGTTGTGGGCTACACCCTTGTGGGAAAACAAGAAACCTATCATTTATGACTACGAGGGTTTTACTTCAGAGCTAAAACGGACCTTTGACCCCTCTAGAAGGGCTACTAATGCGGGTAGGTCTTTGTTGCATATAAAACAAGGGAATAGGAGAGTCTCTGATTATGCTATAGACTTCAAAACTCTGACTTCAGAGGTTCTCTGGCCTAACGACGTCTTAACATTAGCCTTTACTGAAGGCCTAAACGATACTTTTATGTTCGAGTTGGCTCCATTAAAATTGCCAGAGACACTTGATCAACTTATTGATTTTTGTATTGCCATGGATGATCAAATTAGGGAAAGGAGACATCCCAGAGATAGACCCAGAAGGGTCTTGCCTCCTTTACCTCTATTGTCTAGAAATACCAGTACATCCAGTAACCAGGAAAATGTAAGAGGGGAAATGCCAGGTGCAGAACCTATGCAGATAGGAAAAACTGGTATTTCGGACGCAGAAAGAGCTCACAGAAGGGAAAAGGGGCTATGTTTCTATTGTGCAGGGGCAGACCATTTTCGCCTTCAATGTCCTCAAAGACCTAGGGGTAGCAGGGGTGACAGTGGTACATCAAGCCAAAGAACAGCTAACACCCAGGTTATTGGTTCTCTTTATGCCTCCTTTGTGGATAATGAAAAAAAAAATCCAGGATTCTGTTACCAATCTCTCTAACCTGGGAAAGGGTTCACCTCAAGACTGAGGCGTTTTTGGACTCTGGGGCCTCAGGTAATTTCATGGATAAACATTTTGCTGCAAAAAACCTCATACCTCTGGTTCTCAAAGAAAAACCTCTAATGGTAGAAGCCATAGATGGGAACCCGCTATCCTGTCCACGTATTACTCACGACACTATTCATGTATGTATGGTAACAGGAGTATTGCACCATGAAACAATATGTTTTCAGATCATTGAATCTCCTTCATGTCCTGTCGTTCTTGGGTTTCCATGGTTGGTAGAACACAACCCAGTTATTGATTGGGTCCAGAGAGACATAAAATATTGGAGTCCTCATTGTCAGTCAAAATGTCTGGGTAGGGTCAATGTGATCGGTAGCCTCAACATTGCCACAGCTCCTCCTTTATCCACAGAGGTCCCTGAATGTTATCAAGAATTAAAGGAGGTGTTTTCTAAATCCAGGACTGAGGTCCTACCACCACACCGCCCATACGACTGTGCAATAAATTTACTCCCCGGTACTATGCCTCCTAGGGGACACGTATACCCCTTGTCGCAAAAGGAAAACGACATTATGGAGGAGTACATAAGGGAGAATCTAGAGCGAGGATTTATCAGACGGTCCTCCTCTCCAGCAGGAGCAGGTTTCTTTTTTGTCTCCAAAAAAGAGGGAGATCTGCGACCTTGCATTGATTATAGAGGTTTGAATAGGATAACCATAAGGAACGCATATCCCATACCTCTTATCACGGAACTATTCGACCGACTAAAAGGGGCCAGAATTTATACTAAGCTCGATTTACGCGGAGCTTACAACCTGGTAAGGGTCAAAAAAGACCATGAATGGAAAACGGCTTTTAATACACGAAGTGGACATTATGAATACCTAGTGATGCCCTTTGGTTTATGTAATGCGCCAGCCGTTTTTCAGGACCTCATAAACGATACCCTAAGAGAATTTCTACAAGTTTTTGTCATTGTATATCTGGATGATATCCTGATATACTCCCCTGATATTGAAACCCATCATGTCCATGTGAAACAAGTATTGAAAAAACTGTTGGAGGCTGGGTTGTTTTGTAAACTGGAAAAATGTTTATTTGACATAAAAACAGTACATTTCCTTGGCTACATAATAACTCCTGACGGTTTTCAGATGGATCCTAAGAAGCTCTCAGCAATCATTGACTGGCCTCTGCCCCAAGGGCTGAAAGCCATCCAGAGGTTTCTGGGGTTTACTAATTATTATAGGAGATTCATTAAAGACTTTTCAGCTTTGGTATCTCCTCTCACGGTTATGACAAAGAAAGGGGTGGGTAATCAGAAATGGACACCCCAAGCCAGTCAAGCCTTTGAGGCGCTCAAACAAGCATTCACTACTGCCCCTGTTCTCAGACATCCAGATCCGACTCTGCCATTTCAAGTAGAAGTTGACGCCTCCGAAATAGGTCTTGGTGCAGTCTTGTCCCAAAGGGAGGCACCCGATAAACCCTTGCATCCATGCGGCTTCTATTCCCGGAAACTGTCCCCGGCAGAGAGGAACTATGACATAGGAAACCGAGAGTTGTTAGCAGTCGTTTCAGCCTTGGCAGAATGGAGATACTTACTGGAAGGGTCTAGTGACCCCATCATTATCATAACTGATCATAAAAATCTCACATACATTGGAGATGCTAAACGTCTAAATTCCAGGCAAGCGAGATGGTCGTTGTTCCTTTCGAGTTTTAATTATGTCCTGACCTATAGACCTGGATCCAGAAACATCAAAGCAGACGCACTATCAAGACAGTATGAATCTTACGAGCATAATATCCAAGATCAGCATCCCATTGTACCCCAAGAACGGATAATAGCCTCTACCACGATTAATGTCTCGTCTCCTTTGATGAAAAGGTTGCAAACCGTTCAGGGCACAGCTCCTGAGGGGAGGCCTCCCGCGAAACTCTTTGTACCTGAAAATGAAAGAGAGGAATTACTAAACATTTACCATGACAATAAAACTTCTGGGCATATGGGAATCACCAAAACGGTGTCCAGCATCAGTAAAATCTTCTGGTGGCCCTCGTTACGCCAAGATGTAAAAGATTACATAGCTGTATGCGAGGTGTGCACAAGACATAAAAGTCTCAAAACAGTACCCATTGGTTTACTCCAGCCTCTGCCAATCCCAGAACGACCATGGTCGCATTTGGCAATGGATTTTATAGTGGAGTTACCTGTTTCAAGAGGTAATACAGTAATACTTACTATCATAGATCGGTTCTCCAAGATGGGCCACTATGTTCCTCTTCGTAAACTACCTTCGGCACTCGAACTGGTGCCCATATTCATAAACAACGTGGTCCGCATACATGGTATTCCTCTTGGGATTGTCTCCGATAGGGGTACCCAATTTGTCTCCAGATTCTGGAAGGGTTTTTGTAAGAATGTGGGGATAGACTTATCTTTCTCCTCGGCCTATCACCCCCAGACTAACGGAGCAGCAGAACGCGCTAATCAGAATATAGAAAAGTATCTAAGATGTTTTATATCTGACAAACAGGATAACTGGTCTGATCTTCTACCATGGGCAGAGTATGCTTTGAACAATGCAGTGAGTGAATCCACAGGACATTCACCTTTCTTCACTGTTTACGGTTTCGATCCTCCCGTGCTCCCCGCTACGTTTCCGGATACCACAATACCTGCTTTAGACGAGCATTTGGCATCCTTGAAGGAGACTTGGGGAGAGTTAAGGAGGCACTGGAGAAAAGCAGTGCCATCCAGAAGAGTAAGGCAGACAGACACAGGAGGCAAGCACCTGTGTATCAGGTTGGAGACATGGTTTGGCTTTCCTCGCGGAATATTAAACTCTTAGTGCCCTCCATGAAGTTGGCACCTAGATACATAGGCCCCTATAAAGTTCTGCGGCGACTCAATCCGGTCTCCTATGCTTTGGCATTGCCTCCTCATATCAGGATACACAATGTATTTCACGTGAGCCTCTTGAAGCCATTGTTATGCAACCGGTATACAAGGTCCATGCTCCGCCTCCTCCTGTCTCCGTGGAGGGTGCGGAGGAGTTTGAGGTTAAGGCCATTCTGGATGCCAGAATATCTAGGGGGACTTTACAATACTTGATTGACTGGGAGGGCTACGGTCCAGAAGATCGTTCTTGGCTCCCGGCTACGGAAGTCCATGCTCCTAGGTTGGTGAAAACCTTCTATTTGGCTCATCCTCGTGCCCCTGGGGGTCGTCCAGTGGCCGCCCTTTGAGGGGGGGGTTCTGTAACGTATCGATCCGTTGGGCGCCTGGCAGCGGCTTCCACGCTGCTCGCTGGCCAGGCGCCGATTGATATTGCAGCCGGTTGCGCTCACGGTGGGACGGGGGGCGGGGCCTGGCGTGATGACGCGGACCCGCCGGTTTTAAAACCCGGCTTCACTGTTTTACCAGTGCCCTGACGTGGTATTGCATTCCCGCAGAGCTCTTGCGATTTTTGGTACTGTCCGTGTCTGACCTTTGTTTCTGGCTGCATAATATTCTCTGTGTATGACCCCTGGCATTGGCAAAGAACCACCCCTGTGTATGACCCCTGGCATTGGCAAAGAACCACCTCTGTGTATGACTCCTGATTTTGGCAACGACTTCTCTAACGGTTCTGCTCCTAACTTTGGTACCGGTGTTAGTCTGTGTGTAACCCTAAGCATACAGCAGACTACCTCTTATATTACTAAAGTCCTGGGGAGAACAAACTATCTAAAGGCCTTGTATATCTGTCTGGTATTAACCCTTGTGGGTACTCTGTCTTGTGAACCGAAATATCTATCTAGACGTGCCGACCACTTAAGGATCGGAAGGCTAGAGAGCGTCCTGCGTATAGGGACCAATATTCTGGTATTCAGGGGGATACGTGACAGGATGTTTAAGCCCCCTGCATTTAATGTTAGTGTTAGTACCCGGAGGGTGTCTGGAGTAAACGCCATAAGCCTAGGATCGCGTGAGGGTGGTGTGTGGAATAAAATTCACCAACCAGTGGAGCAGAGTCAATAACAAAATCAATAACAATCGAGTAGGTAACGAAATAGAAACAAATCAACAGAGCTATCGCAACACGTGTGGTATACAAACCCGTGGCACCAAACGAGGTGTCGGGAGAGACCAGTCGAACCACCTAAATAGTGGTGGGTTGCAGCTCGGTGGGGTACGGGGGTGAACGCCTCACCAACTCTGGTGCGTTTTGTCCGGGGGGTAGTGTGGTATAGGATCTCTGCCACCTCCATAGGTGGGAAACAGTTGTAACTTCCAGGTATGGTGGTCTCGTCTCTAAGATTAGGCATGGCCGAAGCAGCCAGACTTCTCAAGAGTGCGTGCAACAGGATCAGTGTGGATGAGAGGTGGACAGTCTCAGCCATCTTGGGAGCTGGAGGGCGTGAAGACAGGTGAATGCAGGGGCGCCCCTCTCGGTCTCCGCGGACGTGGATTACGTTGCGGGAGGGGGGGCTCAGAGGCATAGGCAGCAGTCGGGTCGGGCTATGCTGTCATGGTGGTAGATGGAAGGTTTAAGGCCTGAAGGAAGCCTCCCAGGTCAGATTCATTACGGGCTGTAACCGGGCCCTGAGGGGTGCGTACCTGGATCCCAAAAGGGTGTAGCCATCTGTACTGCAGGTTCTCCTTCTGTAGAGCCATAGTGAGTGGTTTCAAAGCTTTGCGGGTGTGTAACGTAATAGGGGAGACGTCGTGATATAGGAAAACAGTGGCTCCTTCAAATTTGATGTGGGGCCTTTCACGCGCTCGGCGCATAATCTCTTCTTTGACGCCGAAGCGGAGGAGGAAGCAGATGACATCCCTCGGCGGGGCATCCGCTGGCCCTTTTGGACGAAGTGCTCTGCGGTAGCGTTCAATATCAATATGTGAAGCGTGTTCACGGCCCAAAATAAAGTTAAATAGACGGAGCAAAATCCTACCCAATTCTGTGCCGTTGACCCTTCTCCTTCAGGCAGGCCTCGAATACATATATTTTGTCTGCGGCCACGATTCTCAAGGTCCTCAACGTGGCGTGTCAGTGTGATCAAAAGATTGTGGTGGGGGGGCGGAGCTAGCCGAGGAAGCGAGCGGCTGCATGTTGAAGGAGCTCCGTGATAAACACGGTTTTTAAAGTTATTTCCGCTGCTTGCTCGCACTTGAGAAACGCTCTACGGTCTCTGGGGGCACTGGGGGACTCGGTGAGTTTGCCTTACCCCCGAAATTGACGCTCCGGAGCGGATTAACCCCCGCGGCACAATCGGGGCCTAGTACTAGCGGCCATTTTAGAAGCCTGGAAGGAGATTTCTGAGACCTTTTACCGCTCTTCTTCCTTGTGCCTGCGCTTTTGGTGACATGCCCACCGGTCGCTCACAGAAGCTGCGGTCCAGACAGAGGGACATTCGGGACTCCATGAGAGGTGGGTCCACTTCGAAGGGAGATGCGATCTCCTCCTCCCTCCCCCGGGCTATGACTTTTCAGAAGATGAAGAGGACCCCTGGCACTCGGGTGGTACCTCTGCGATGACCTGGATCTCCCCACAATCTCGGACACCAGACTCCCAACCACTATCTGCAGCAGCAAAAAAAAGGGCGCAAAAGAAACGAAAAGCAGCGCTGACGGCGTCTTTGAGTGCCTCACTTACTGCTGGTGGCCTCTCTGACGGGGATTCGGCCGAGGAACACCAGCTTTCAGCCAGCAGTAGTGTGGCTTCATTACGACAGGACGTTTTGAGACAGGGTGCCCAACCGCAACAAACGAGAGCGACCTCACTCGAAACCCGTATGACACGGCCTGAGGAAAGTCGGCAGGAGGAGGATGATGATCTTCCTCTTACGAAAAGAGACCTTCGGAGGATCCTGGACGAACTCCGGGAGATCCGGGGGGTGTGGAAACCTGAAGTGGCGGCGGTTCGGAGGAGAGGTTGCAACAATCCGTGCGCAGGTGACAGCAGTGCAGGCGACGACCTCTACAGTGCTATCGGAACATACTCACCTGTTGGGACAAGTCGCTGGTCTAAGATCCCAGGTCGAGCTTTTGTCCCGCTCTGTGGAGATGCTGGAAACAAGACACCGCCGTCGTAACGTCAGGGTCAGAGGCATCCCGGACTCTGTGTCGTCGGATGAACTCCCAGCTTATGTGTCTCGTTTGGCCCTTCGGATGGCGGGACTCCCTCCTGACAAGCCAGATGTGATCGGATCGGTATTCAGGGTTCGGAAACCTGCGGCGCTTTCGAAGGGGACACCCCGTGATGTCGTGGTGGCCTTTCGTGACGTAGCATTTAAGGTCAAGCTTATGTCTGCTCCTGGCGCAAGAGATCCAGTGAAATTTGAGGGCTCCACGTTGGCTTTGTATCACGACCTTCCATTCCAGACTCTGCTTGCTCGCAGGCGGTTCCGTCCTGTGACTGCGGTTCTTCGTCGGAGGGGGATCCGTTATCGGTGGGGCTTGGCGGGAGCATTGGTGGTGACACATAATAATGTCCCCTACACCATCACTGATCCTGAAACCGCCTGGTCCGACCTTGAAGCGGCGGGCATCTCGCCGGACCCTCCGGAACTTCAGCCAGACTGAGACCTGGGCGATATTGTTTACCCCCCCCCTTTTTTCTTCTCTGTTTACGTGTCACTGGTCTATAGATAAGCTCTGAGTATAATTTATCAGGACAAGTTATGGCATTTACGTTGCTAGTCCTACATGCTTATGTGTTTCTTTTGTATTTTCTTCCTTCACTGAGGTTGGGACTTCTTGCTTTTTGTTTTTATTATTCCCCTATTGACCTGTTACTACCTGCATCTTACATTATCTGACTGGCTGACCGTAGTTAGTTTGGGCAGCCCTAGACGGCTGTCTTTTTCTACGTTTGATTTTGTGAATTTCTTGTTATGTATAATTCTCAAAATAAAGAATTTTAAAAAAAAGATTGTGGTGCGTCTCGACACGCGCTGCCGTCTCCAAGACAGTCGCGATCTGGGCCTCTTGCCGATGTTCTACCTGCTCCAGGCGCTCTTGCAGGCCCCCTATATCCCCACGCAGCATCTGGATTTCTGCTGCCAGAGAATGCCTCAGGTCCGTGGTGGCGTTTATCAGGTCGGCCTTAGTGGGGAGTGAGCGCAGGAGGTGTACCACGTCTGATGGGGCGTCCCATGGGCCTGCTGCGGAGGTCGTGGGTGAAACGGAGCCGCATGGTGAGGACGGTGCCATATTGGGAGAGGCTGGGGCTTCATTCTGTCCCGGTTTCGGGGCAAAAAACTGCCTAATCCCGGGCGTGGTGGGGCCGCCGCCGGTCCCTAGCGTTTCCCGGCGCCTGGGGAGGCTTCTTTCCGCGTACCATGGCTGAGAATTTGGAAGCAGTGCAGGTTTGTAAGCGGAGGTGTGCGGGAGCTCCTTCTTTAAGCGGCCATTCGACTCAGTGTCCAGACCACGCCCCCCTCAGCGGTATCTTTTTATTCCGATATTTTTTAAATTCTGTAACAGACCTTTTTATTGTTATTCATATTATATTATTTCCAATGATACCAAACATGACCAAGTTTCATGTAAAAATAAAAAAAATACACACTACTATGAGTTTTATTGCTGTGGAGCTCTGTGATAAGCATGGGTGTGTATTGTGGGAATAGAATGATGGGGCGGCAGCATTTCATCTTTGGACCCGGGCAACACAATTTCCTTTTGGTTATTGTAAATCGCTGCGGAAACTGTTTGCGCTATATAAATGGTGACAATAAAAAAATATCATGGCCAGGACCTGGCTATACACTGGCCAAACGCTGGTATGCACGCTCTATTTATTAGTTAATGCGAGCATACGCCATCTTTTCATTGGCTGCTCATTGCCTGACGCTTTATGTTGATCATGGTGAGTTTCCCCATCTTTTTTCCTAGAAATATAGCACTGGTAATAATTAAAAAATACCTCAGCATAGTTCACTTTTCTATCCACTGCCAGACCAGATTATAGAGGCAAATTAACAACCAAATATGGTACAATACACCGCAATTCGGCAGCACCACAATTGTCCCATAGAAGACTATTTTGACTAAAACTTTTTTTAAAATATAACTCCATGTTTTTTTAAACGCATTTTTCTTTGGTTTATTTGTTAAAAATACCTTTTTCATTATTTAGACACATTTTTTATTTCAAGATTATTCAGAGGTGAAAACCAGGAGAATGACTGGAGAAGAGTGAAAATTCGAGGTCAAGATAGCCAAACCAGAAAAATGTTCCCATTTATCTCTTTCCAAATTGGCTATTTGGTCTAGATTGTTCTCTTCTACTGGTTTTCACCTTTCTCTGAATAACCCTGTAGGAGCCTTCCTTTTTTTTCTTTCTGTGGAATTCACCAAATCAGCTGGTATCTCCGACATTAGATAACTGTTTCGGCGACTATTTTCAACAAAATACAGTGAACGTTCGCTAAATAGTTGAATTGACCCTATTTTGGGCTAAATCTTAGCACTGAAATGCAATTTCGGTGCTTTGGGAATACACCCTTGCTGTTACTTGGCAGAACCCTTCGTCACATGATAGTGATGAGAAGTGGGTTGTCCCAACAGGGCGACATTCCCCTCCAGGCAGGCGAAACAATTACACCAAGAAGCAGACACAGTAACCCGTAGTTACACGGGCTCTGCGTGCACTGGCAGTTCTGCAAATTACTGTCGTCGTCTCCGTTGTTAATTCCACGAAGCGGCGGGAAAATCTACACTACGACCAGCGGATAATAGTCGGCATACGCACGCGCTGCCCCACCCACTCATCAAACTGCCATCCTCAAGGGATGTAGTGACGACTTCCGCGTAAGAGCAGCGCGCGCATCTTTTTGTGTTCTGCGCATGCTCTGTTCAATTTTGCCCGCGCATGTGCCGCTGCTCCTATTCTTCTGCGCAGAGTCGGCGAGATAAAGGCGCAGACCGCTGGACTGGACCCAGAGCGCAGCATCAGCACCAGAGCAAGGGTGAAGCATCCGTTTTGCTGCTACCCAGTTTAGGAATCTCGCAGAAAGAATGGGGGAGCAAAAGGTGATGCTTTGTTTTCGGAATATGTACCATTACAGCTGTCTAGCACCATAGTAAATGTACTTTCATACACGGTGTTAGTAACCCTGCCACTGATCCGCTCATATCTATGGTTTTATATCCCAGGAGGAGTTAAAGAAAATTATCACAACCCTGGCGCTGAAGAATGAGGAGATTCACCATTTCATCTACAGTCTGAAGCAGATGTTGCAGAATGTGGAGGTAAGCCATGCTCCTCCATCCCCCCTGAGGTACCACTCAGCATCTTCATGTAATGACTACATCAATTCTGTGTCCAGATGGGCAGTTCATGAAAAGTGCCTCAGGTCTGGCATAGCTGTTCTTCCACTACTATAAAACTAGCCCCAGCTGCTAAAGGTCATTGGTCTCATTCCATGAATATTCTTTTAAACGATGGTAAAACACAAAGAAAATCTTTAAAACCTCTACACATGTTAACTTTGACATGACTGGTTTCACACTGACTTGTATGATCAGGTTTTGGTTTAAATTTAATTCAGACACTTCTAATAGCTTTTGCCGGCCTAAAAGCTAATGTGTAGATTTTATTGCACTTCTTAGCAAATGGTCTGCCCATCCCATCCTTTGCTTTTTGTTGATGTGAAGGTCTATTGCCAAGGAGTTATGATGGCTTGGACTGAGAGGGTTTACCTGCAGCTGGTTGTCTAGTTCCCTGCTGACGTGTTTAATGTGGAGTTAGAATGACGGGTTAGGCCAGGGTCACGAGCGTGGAGGGAACGACCACGAGAATGGATGTTCTTTCTGCTCCGACGCCCGCGTGACCATCTCTCTGAGTGCACGTTAGTCCTATGTAGAATTACACTTCGTAGACCTGTCCAATGTCTGCTGTAGCAGGTCAACGGGGAGGAGAACTGCACGCCCTATGTAACGTGCGTTACTATAGTATGCATGTTACACCGTGTGGCCCTCCCAGACGAGCCATCATAACGCTACGATGGATGCTGGGAGGAGGGGTCACTACGGACACACTTAGTGTGCTCATGTGACCCAAGCCTTACTCATGCCCATTTGCCCATACAAATACAGTATAATGATTGTGTCAGTGGTGTATTTAGGTTGTGTGCTGCCCTAGGCCTGACTAAACTCGTGCACACCCTAATTTAAATTTGACACACCCCTTCCTGTCAAGGGCACACCTCTTCCTGGTTAATCCCCACCCTTCCTCTTTAAGCTCCACCTTTTCCTCTTCGAGCTCCGCCTTTTCCTCTCTTTATATTAAAAGTGGATACCAAGTGCCTACTTGTATACTTTGTATACCATTTCAAATGTATCTATTGAGATAAAGAAAATTATGAAATGTTTAAATTCAAGCATTTTTACAAAGAACAGCCACGCATGTCAAGTAAGCGGGATCACAGCCGCTCTAATTGGTTGAACAATAAAATCCACAGAAACTTGCACTGCATATGAGCGTATCACAGAGCTGCACAGCAATAAAACCCACAGAAATGGGCTATGTGTATGAGCATATCAGAGCTGCACAGCAATAAAACCCACAGAAATGTGCACTGTGTATGAGCATGTCACAGAACTGCACAGCAATAAAACTCACAGTAATGCAATGTTTGCTGTGTGTCAGCGTATCAGAATCCACAGCAATAAAACTCCCAGCAATGCAATGTGCGGTGTGTCAGCGTATCAGAATCCACAGCAATAAAACTCCCAGCAATGCAATGTGCGGTGTGTATGAGTGCATCAGAATCCACTGCAGTAAAACTCCCAGCAAACCGAGTGTATATGAGCACACAGCAATTATGCTGTGGAGCCATCTTGTCAGCAGTGGGGTGCCACTACCAGAGGGTGCACTGTAGCTTTGATCCCTTCCCGGTGGGTGTTCAGTCCAGAATAGAGTCTGTGTTAACGAAAGGGCGGGCAGCTGCGCGCGTGCGTTTCACGTGGTTCAGCCAGTCATGTGGTACTGAGACTCAGAGAAATGGCAGTGAAATGCCCTGATGTTCGGTGGTTTCAATCAGCAGGTTTATTCAGGCGAACCCCATAGGTTTCAATGTTAAAAATATTCCCGGTTTTATGCAATATCTAATAAATCATTTATAATTTTAATCTGCAGTAAAAAGTCTTTACATATTGATTTTTTTTTAGTACCTTTTAGGCTAGGGTCAAACGAAAGCATTTTTACACGCGAACGTTATAAAGTGCGTCCGAACGCATTGACATATTTTTTCATGGAATTCGCAAAAACGGTCATACGATGCGCATTTTCGTGCGTGATTTTTTTACGGATCCAAACCAGGAAACTTTGGGTGTCTGGACGTTATGTTGGCCGGACACGAGCAGGGTCTGACGTCTCCAAATCACACACACACACCGCTAGCGGACGCAGCGCACTCTGTACGTCAGTACTAGCGGTTCTGCGTTCATTTTCCACTTGCGTTGCGCGGCCGGACTTTCGTGCGACCGTACTTCGTATATTGGCCGTCATTGCTCGTCATTTGCTGCTAGTGCGGCCGTAATTAAGTGCGCCAGAACGCACGTTAAAAGTGCGCTGGTCTGACCCCAGCCTTAGTCATTTTTCAGATTTTTTGGGGTAAAATTTCCCCCCCCTTTTTTTTAATAGCAGTTTTTCTTTTTTCTGTAACAGAACTTTTTATTATCAATCATAGGATCTTATATGTAAATTCAGACATTTTCGTTCAGTAGTTCTTTTGAAAACAGCAGGCCACGGGTTTGCGGTGGCAGCATTCAGCGGCCGACTCCATGCACTTTGGGGACCCTGCGGTGAATGGTGAATTCACTGCAGGGTGGGGAAATTTTATTCTCCTAAATGCAGGGAACTACAGAACACCAAAAAGTTGGCGTCATTTCGGTGCTCTGTGAGTTACCCATTTAATGGTGAGGTTTTTTGCTACCCCCTGGAAAGTGAAATTGAAAGTGTAAATTAGTGAAATCTCAATGTATCCTTCCTGGTGAAATACTTTGCAAAAGTAAAAAAAAATAAAAAATTTTTTTTTAAAAAATTTTTTAGGGGTGGGGCCACCCAGTGCGGGCCGCCGCCCCCTGGAAAGTGCCGCCCTAGGCCTGGGCCTAGTCGGCCTAGACCAAAATACAACAGTGGATTGTGTGCCACCGTGATGGAGGCATCAGGTGTTGGACCACATTAAGTAGCAGTTTTTTCTTAGCGCTTTAACAATATGTATGATCCATGCGTTGGAGTTATTCCATTGAAATTCACACTCATTGACATTTTCACTTAAATACTTGGTATTTACTTTATTAAACTTCCAGACTTGTTTGTCACAGTGGAGCACAGTGGATACAAAGTGTCTCCACTAACGAAAATGAGAAGCTTGTGGTCCGCAGAGGAATAACATGTCCATTAAGATCCTACATGGCAGGAGTAGTTGATGGTCAGTTCGCTATGGAACTACATTTTCCAATAAGGGTCAGTTGACCGGATGAGTGTCTGAGTATCATAGGAGATGTAGATCCAAATCCTCTAGGGCCCTATTCCAAGACTGCTGCAAAAAAGGGAGGGAATAAGTAAAAAAAATCAATCTGCCCCTGTAGATTTTACTCACTTTCTCTCTTATTGTGTGACTATTCCATGGTAGGCAGTTCATTAGTGCCTAAGTGCAAAGAGATATTTGCGGGGACACTGCTCCCCACTGAGAGTACTAGCTCCTGGAGTTCATAGGACTCCATGGAGCCCAGCGTGTCCAGCCATGAGCTCTGTCTGAGCTTGTTTTCACGAGATTGTGCAGGATTGCAAAGGGAGACTGGGAACGATTTGTTTCCGGTCTCAGTCTGTTCCCAGTGAGAGGAAGCGGACTGTGCCGCCCACTCCAATGTAGAACAAGAGGTAAGTGTTTATTTTAGGGGGAAATTAGGTTAGTGAATCTTAAAACCAGCAAGAAATACCATCTCCGAAATGGAAGTGCAAGCACTTTGGAATAGCTTGCGCTTCCATTCAAATTTTTTTTTTTTGAGAAAGTATTTTGCCAGGAAGGATACATTGACATTTCTCTCGTTTTCAAGTATGTCCTGGGTGGCGAGTATGTACCGTTAGGGGTCTTGCCCAAGGACACTTACTGGAGAGGTTGCTCACAAATTAAAGCCTCCTATAGATGGTATAGGAGAAGTTAATTTACAGTATGGATGCACAAGGAAGCTCTACACACAAAGTGCAAGCCCAGCTTGCACCATGAGTTGAATAACTATTCCAGGCAATATAGTTATATTGTTAACCTTGCAATAGGGCCCCTAGAGGGCCAAGGTTGACCACCCAATCCTAAACTATTTGTTCTGTATGAGAGCCCCAGAAACTGGCTTTGCACTTATAGAACTTGGCCCCATGGGCTATTAGGATTTCTGAGCAAGAGTAAGTCTCGGATAACACTCTTCACAGCACAGCCTTCATAGCGGGTCTAGCAATCCTATGCTATATGAGAGACGGGACCATGCACACAGGACAGCTTGTGCCCCAAACCTGCACATTATGTGCTTAAGCTCAAACCAAAATAAGTTCCGCATGACTTGAACACAAGCCTTAATGGGTCAATACGGACCATCTGATCTATTCACTTAATGAGAGGTGTGATTTGGTTTTTTTTGGCGGGGGTCGAAAGGGATTCCTGCAATTTTAACATGCAGATATTTGACTGACTATTTTTTTTTATTTTTTTTTTTGTTTGGTTTTTTTGAATGAAGATTGCGATTTTATTTGCGATTAGCACATGGGATATACTGCCCCAGCTCATGGATACTGCCCCAGCTCACCTCTTTGCGCCGTGTGTTCGGCTCCCTGTGAGCTTCCGGCGGCATGGAGCTTGGGCGCTCGCCTGGGGGAACCACGTGACGAGCCGCGAGAACGCAGCTGTACACCTGGTTCGCCCTGCGAGCGCCCAAAGCTCCATGCCGCCGGAAGCTTACAGGGAGCCGAACACGTTAATTTCCGCAGCCCTAAAACGAATAGATAAAATCGCAGCCTTATGCGGTTTAGAAATCGCATGTGCTTAAGGCTGGGGTCAGACTGAGGCAGTGCGAACGCGCGTGCAGGCGCACTTAATCACGGCCGCACTAGCAGCAAATGACGGGCAATATACGAAGTACGGTCGCACGAAAGTCCGGCTGCGCAACGGAAGTGGAAAATGAACGCATTTTTTCGAGAACGTAAAACCGCTAGTACGGTTGTACAGAGTGCGCTGCGTCCGCATAGCGGCGTGTGTGTGTGATTTGGAGATGTCAGACGCTACTAATGTCCGGCCAACATAACGTCCAGATGCACAAAGTGTTTTATTGATGATCCGTACAAAATCACGAACGCAAATGCGCATAGTATGACCGCTCTCGCGTACTCCGTGAAAAAATGCGTCCATTCGTTAGAACGCACTTTTTCACAGACAACGTGAAAATGCGTTCGTCTGACCCTAGCCTTAATCGCAATTTTTTTTTTTGATTTTTTTTTTTTTTTGCGATTAATTGCACAGCCCTAATACAGGGTTATTCAAAGAGATCCAAATGGCTGCTGAAAGGTAACTGAACACTGAAAATCAGCATTCGTTTACCTTTCTTGGCCATTCGGCTATTCAGAGAGCAGGCAATTCGCCAAATGTTGGCGAATTGCCTGCATATTCGGTGCCTGTTCGAGGGCAGTGAAATCCGCATAGCTTTGTCTATTCAGAGAACAAAAACCAGCAGTGAAAAGTTGTCGAAATGCCCTGCCATTCGTTTGCTTCATTCGACAGGTTTATTCAGGAGAATCCATTAGGCTTCAATGTTAAAAATATTCCTGTTTTAATCCAATATCTAATAAACCGTTCATTATAATATTCTGCAGTAAAAAGTCTATCTATAGATTTTTTTTTTTTTAGGATCTTTTAAGCATTTTTCGGGATTTTTTTCGCCAAAAATTTTTTTTAAACGTTTTTCTTTTTTCTGTATCATCCCTTTTTATTATCATTCATTGGGACTCATATGTAAATTTCAGACATTTTCGCACAGTAGTTTGTTCGCAAACAGCGTTTCACTTTTCAAACATTCAAGCGTACTGTTTATTTTTTTTTCTCACTCCATTCGTCTGCGGTGTCGGGTTTTTCCGGCGGCTGCTCTGTGCTCTGATCGGCTCCTGCTCGGGTTTCTCCGGCGTCTTCGGCGGGGTTAATCCAGATGTTTTTGCAGGTTTCGGTGTGCATTCGCCTGGGTTTTGCGGTGAGTGTTCGGCAGGTTTTCGGCGGCTTTTCCCTGCACTACGACGGCCCTGTGGTGCTTGCTGAATACAATGCAGGATCGCCAAAATGTGATCGCCAAATCGCACCGAATTGAAGAGAACGAAAAGTCACCGAACGTGCGGTGACTTTTCGATTCTCTTTGAATAACCCTGATAGAGATTAGTTCACAAACAAGCCTGATGCGCCTGTTCCAAGTGGTCCACTAATGAGACCATATACATTTAGTGAAGAGCAAAAGAAACAAGCATTTCAGGGCTGTAGCCTTTTCTGGAGTGCTTGTTTTGTATATAACCTAATATTTACAATTCTGCTCAAATTGACCACTAATTAATACTATTAGGTGATCCTCTGTCTGACATATGCTGTTCTCATGCAGGATAATTCTTCAAGAGTCCAGAATGAGCTAGAAGGAGAATTCCAGTCTCTTTACAGCTTGCTGGATGAGTTGAAAGAGGGTATGCTGATGAAGATCAAACAGGACCGTGCCAGCCGCACATATGAACTTCAGGTAACTCAGGCAGTCTATTTCATGAGCTGATAATACTTGATATCCATAGGTCTTAAATATATTTTTTATTTTTTCTTATCTAGTATCTTCCTTGTGGAACAATGTGCTTATTGTCTAGTTGTATGATTACTTTTTTAATCTAATTTTGTTGCTTTTTTTTTATTCACAAGTCTATTTGAACACAAATTTTCTGATGTCCTAGAGCAAAACTTATGTATGTAAAGGAGTTTGTACCACCCAAGGCAGAAACCATTCCCCCCCCCCCCCCCACTCTCCAGTGTTTCCACATCAAAGATTATCTCTGTTCCCCTACTCCCCTATCTCATCCACAGATGTGTCTCTGCTAATCTCTTCCCACCTATTTTCCTAATCCCTTATGTCTTTATCCCTCCTCCACTTCACCCTCTAATACCTCCCTTTTTTAATTTTTCACTTATCTCCTACTAATGTTTTATGTACTCATGTGGATGTGTGTGGATTTATACACAGAGGGGCCCAAAAGAATGTTTACACACTTCAACAGTTGTTATCAATACCCTTTTTGTAAAACTCCTATTGAATTAATTCAGCAATGTGTAGTATTTTATATTTCCTTTAAAGATATCAGTAGTCGCACCATTGTTGATACCATCATGTGACTGTCAGAGTCAAAGAAAATGGCAGTGGCACGCTTGACTTTCGAGCAATGTAAAATCATTTTGAAGATGTATTGTAAATTTGAAAATGTGTGAAGTTCAATGACAATGGTGACGTGAGTCTGGAGCAGAGCCACCTACACGACTAACAATCGCACTGATTCGTGATAAATTTGCAACCGATGGTACTGGGTGTGATGTGCACAAAGATCTGGGAGGCGTCGCATAGCAAAAAGTCCTGCTTCCTCGGATACGGTGTGGCAACAGTTTACACGCTCACCGCTAAAGTCTGTCAAACAATGTGCACATAAGACAGAAATTGGCAGATCAAGCATACAACGTATTCTGAAGAGAGCACATTGGAAATGTTTCATCCCGAGACTGTTACAACCCATGCTTGAAGATGACCCTGTGGAGTACGGAGTGGTTTCCACAAATGGTATATGGAGATGAGGACTTTGTACAGAAAATGGTGTGGACTGTCATCCAAGGGTTTAATTGGACCATTCTTTTTTTTTTCTTTAAACCATGGTCACTGTCGAGCGAACCTCGACATGCTTCAACATCCATTTTACCGGCCATTCGTGCACTTCATGCGGATGAGCAATTTTACTTCCAGTAAAATGATTCGCCACCTCACTACCACCGAGACATAAGATCATATCTCGATGATGTTGGATAACGCAGAGGTGATGTTGAATTCCCTCCTGGTTCCCTGGACCTAACACCCATCTATTTCCATCTGTGTAGAACACTAAAGAATGTGGTATACCATAGAAAACCACCTACACTGGCGGCACTATGACAAGAAATTGAAATATCATGCAGAGCAATCCCTGTTGACACTCTAGTCAATGTTGTTGATGCAGTAGTGCGCTGAAAGCAAAAGTGTCTGGATGTTAATTTTGAGCACCTAATGTGATTGCATAATTCAAACATGACTTACAGCTGCCTTTTGATGTTTATATAGATCTAGTAATAACATTTTTATGCATATATTTTTCATGTTGAAGTGTGGTATGCTTATTTTTTTTTCTTTTTGGTAGGGGGGGGGGGTGGCCCCTCTGTGTGTGTGTATATTAGTTCACCAGGAAGGTGGCACTCCAGAGAGACATATAAAATCTTTATTCTTCAAAAGCGTCAATGTTTCAATGAGAAAAGCCCACGGAGGATAGAAACATTGACGCTTTTGTAAGCACAATATAAGACTCCCTGGAGTATGCACCTTCCTACTTGAACTAATGAAATACTTTTCGACAGCTGTTTGCACCAGCGCACTAAGAATGTTATAAAAAAAACACAGCCAGGACCTATATCTGTGTCATTTACAGACACACATACAGGCAGTCTTTATCTCAATACGCAAATGAAGAGAAACAGAAATATTCACACAGATACTGCCACAGACTTCAGTTGACACAGAGAAACAGGGACAGAGGCTATGATAGATGCTGATACCTGAGAAATTCTATGAGCCCATGGCTACTTGGCCTTTATGTTTGTCATAAACTGATGTTCAGGGCTCCAGTGCCATTCTTACAATATTTTTTTTAATTTTTTTTTTTTTTTAACATATTCTTAACATCAGTTTTATTCTTCTCTCTAAGGCCGGGGTCAGACGAGAGTCTTTGAGAGCAGAAGGAACGTCCGTGAGAGTGGACGTTCCTTCCACTCTGACGCCCGCCTTGCACTTTGCTGTTCGCAGTTAGTGCTATATTTTTTTTTTTCTCCCCCCTATGGAGTATTGCGCTTTGCAGCCACGTCAATGTGCGTCTAGTGTTTTGACGAGGATGCTTTGTGCGCGAATGCTTGTAGCGCACGTAATTCGCTGCGACGAACACCGGGAGGCTTGTCAGTACGGGTGCACCTCATGCCCTCATCTGACCCCAGCCTTAATCACCCACAGATTTGCCTACAACTATCCCCATCCTGAAAACTCTTTAAAAATATAATTAGAAAAAAAATAAATAACCCCTGTTCGTGTTCTTCTGTGGTGGCAGTTGTAGTATAATCCTCAAGTATCTAAAGCATTCAAGGGATTTGCAAACCTTTACAATACATTGTTTTTGTGTATATACCACCTTTTTTTTAGCTGAACTGTAAAACTCCTGAATCTGCCAAATTTCATTACTTCATTTTTCTTGGTCCATCCAAATCAGAGATCCCTCTGTTTGTTCTGTAGAATCAGCTAACTGCCTGCACAAAAGCCCTTGAGAGCTCAGAGGAACTCCTGGAGACTGCAAACCACACTCTAGCAGCATGCGAGAACGAAGGCTTTTCTCAGGTATCTGTTTTATGTTGCAGGAGGAAACCAGAAATCTATATTCTTTTTGTGGATTGTGTACACTAGCATTTTCTCCAGACACCAACTTCTAAATGTGTGCCTCTAACCTATTTCCATATGGAAACCTTTTGTTTGAGCATGCTGGATACCCCTACTAGAATGCAGTGTTCTTCAGGTTATCTCAATGCGAATGTCTATTTTTCTGGTATCCTTTTACACTTGCAGCTTGTATAATCCTTAATTTAACGTTTTGTTAACATTAAGTAATATTCTCAGAACCTAAAGAATTTGTCTTTGCTGCATAAAAAAATAAGATGCCGGCAGCAAACAAACGTTGGAATTCCCTCTCTTACCAAGGGACCGTAGCTATTCAGGTAAGGGAAAATCTGCAACCGCATATTTTCCTGCTTACCGTCTCCATGTTAGCATCTGTTATGGAAATACAGCCCCAGATGTTTTAGAACTACGTTTCCCACAAGGCTTAGCCAATCTAGGGCTAAATTACAATCTTCGCGCAAACGTTTCGCCGGCGCAAAAAACATTACCGCGAGGGGTAAAACCCCTTTGCGCTGAATGTTGTATTACATTGTCAGCACAACAAACGCGCGTAATCATCTACCGCGGGTGAACCTACGCGAACCCTTTGCGAGCGTACTGTACTGCGCGCGTACTGTACTTAAAATTGTGAGCACAAACGAGAATGAACGCTGGTACGCGGATGGTATTACAATCTATGCGCAGGATTTAACGCATAGCCTTTGCGCGCATAATTTTAGCAACTCCTAAAAGCTGGTGTTAATGGCAAATCTGAACAAACTGGCCGAACCCAAATACACCAGCCCAAAAAAAAATACGCAGCAAAGTATAGTTACACATTCTACTCATACCAAACCAATAAAATTGAAGTTGTGTGTGCAGGTATGCTCAGATTGACTTTGACAGGCGCAAAAACTTAACGTGAGATAATTGTGGTTCTTAATTCTGATTGGCTGAATCGCGTGAAAAAAACAGTCCGCACATTGATTTCTGCGCGCATCGTTATTGCGTGAGCATTTGTGTGCATCTGTTTTAAGCGCGTTATTGCTCGACGGATAAAAAAAATGTGCGAGGATTGTAATTCCAGCGGTGATTAACATGCGTTAACGTTTAACACACGGAGCACAAATTCACACATTGCGCGAGCGTTTTTACGCGAAGATTGTAATTTAGCCCCTAATGAGTACCCTGAGCATTCTAGGAGTAACTTCAAAACACCTGGAGACTTTTGTGAGATCATGGTTTTATTGGGAAAGATGCGTCGCCCCAGGGACGCAAGCGGTGGCAGACACCGCTGCTTGTGTTTGAGTCTTTCCTGCCATTGCGCTTGTTTGGGTTTTGCACTCATGGTCCAACTTGGATCATGCTCCTCCACCTGTCTCTTCGACATGCAGGGTTGATATGACCTTTCCTGTCCTGTACCGTTAACCTTCTCACTCTACATTCATATCCTCCCCCACTCCTTTTTTCTTTCCTCTCTTTCTGGTTCTGACTCTTGCTTCACAAATGCCAGCTCAGACACGAGGGAGGGCACCTTTAGAATATATGTGGATTTTGTTTTTTATGCAGATACTTCTAGGAATGTAATACACTGATTTCTCTTTACTACTTTTATTGTGCCTGTATTCCTGCTCAATGTGCCGCCCCCCCCCCCCACCCCACCACCAATTGTGCTACATACGGCACTAAGTGTAACTGGATTTGTTTTATATGTTTATGGGTAAAAAATCCAGAGTCTGGATAAGCCTAGAATTACCCGGTTAAAATTGACATTATCCAGGAAGGTTTGGTAAAGCCAGAGAAGAATCAAACATCTTACTTTATTCAGATAATCTGCAGACTGACCAACCCTCCATTGGTAAAAGTGATTTTTACAGGGTTAAAGGGACATGCATGCTTTGCTAGTGTGCTTTAAAAAAATGTGCAATGCCTTTTGAATGAAGCAGTAGTGTCATTTGGCAAGCATAAAAAGTAAGTAAATATGATATTTTTTCATATTTACCTGCTTTTCTTTCTTGGTGTTTTCCATGCCCACCTCAGGAGGCACTTTGAGCTAAATAATCAGTGTGTATATGTAGGAATAGATAAAAAAATGCACTAAGCATATGCGACTGAGTTGCTCCTCCTCCTCTCTCCTGCAGTGTGAGCTGAGGGGAGGGCAGAGCTGAGTGCCATTCCCATCTGTAACTCTTTTACCCCATTTACTGTAGACACAGGGAAGGACTGAAATCAATACACACAGGGAGAAAAAGAGACAGAGAGGGACAGCAAAAAAAGCACAAAGACACTACAAGAAAAGGTGAAGAGAGAAAGACAGAGCGCAAGAAAAGGTGCAGTTAGAGAGCGCGCACACGAGACAGCACAGGAATGTGTGGGTCACTGAATGTGTGAGAGTTTGAGTGAGACAGGGAGGGCGGGTGAGTGTGTGACCGAGTGTGAGTGAGTCTTGCTTTCATAGTTGCAGAGATAACTAATATTCAGTTCCTCAGTTTCCTGAGGCTGATGTCCTGAGCGTGCACAGGGTTTCACGTGCACAGCTTGTGCTAGTTCATGTGAAGTTTTAATGGGTGGATTAGTGGGTAGGGAGGAGGCGGGGAATATTCAGGAAATGGGAGCTGAAGAAACACCCCTAGCTGAGGGGCGTGGCCAGAGAAGATGAAATAACAGAGTTTAACCACTTGGCTGCTATGGACGCGCTGAGCGTGTCCTAGCACAGGAGGCAGCAATCAGCCGGGATTTCGGCCGATTGATGCCCCCTCCGGTGCGGGCACTCCAGGACCCCGTGGGGGAAGATAGATGTCACCTCACCTCCTACGGACCTCCCTCCCGATCGCCGGGGGCTAGCGATCAAAGCCAGGCACAGCCTGCCCTTCCAAACCGTGCCTGGCTTTTAACCCCTTGGGTGCCAGATCACGGTTCGGCGCCGAATCGTGATCCTCTCCCGGAGCTGGCCAACATCCTGGATGTTGGCCAAGCTTCAGGGAACTCCCTCTGATGACTGGCGTCATCGTGCATAGCGCGATGACGCCAGTCCTGTAGTTAACCCCTAGTTGCCACCAATGGTGGAGATAGGGGGTTCATTGGAACCCTCTGTCTCCCCATCCGTGGTAGCTAGGGGTTAATGTTTTGTATTGTCGGATTGGCTAGAGCATGACCTTTCCGATACCAAACATGGCCATGTAAAAGTTAAGTAAAAAAAAAACTAAACAACTGTTTGTTTGTTTTTTGTTTTGTTAATGCAGCAATATTGTTCCCATTTCAATTATAATGTGAACAATGATGCTGCACTAACGATTTTTGTATGCAGTGCGTTTGTTAAAAATCGCGTAATTTTCCCCCCAAAAAAATGTAACGAGACCCCATTTCTAATTTTTTTAACAAGCGCAACCCATAGAAAATATAACCGCAAATGCTTGCATGTTAAAATGTGAAAAAAGAAAAAAACACTTTACACATTGTAAATTATTGAAAATTCAAATGTTATTGCATTTTTTGTTATAATATACAGACAGGACATGACGTATACATATAATAATGATATATTATGAATCTGCCAAGTCTGAAAGAAAGAACGATATATAATATGTCTGGGTCATATATTAAAATAAGGCTTCAAAACGTGCTTAAACATGATGAGCAAAACCAGTAAAAATTAGCTCAGCACAGAGGCGTGAAATGCCTCAGCAGCGAAAGGGTTGAAGCAAGAAAATAAAAAAAATACACATTTTTTTAAAACTTATATTGATTTGTCTATAGGTATAAAAATGTTTAAATGTCAATTTAATTGTTTTTTTTTTTCTAGACCTGCATATCCCTTTAAGGATATGGTCGGCGGATGAGGTTTGCAACAATGTGAAGGTTAAAGGGATACTCTAGGCAACATGACCACCTAAGCTTTTTTAGGTGGTCATGATGCCCTGAGTAGGCCCTTGTCTTTCCCCCCTCCCTCCGACCAGCTGAGAGACGCGGAGGATTTTACTCCGCCCTCCCAGATGTCAGTCAGCAGAGCGGGATTCATATTTCCTGCTTCTGCCGACTATTGCCGAGTAGGAGACGTCATCGCGCTTTCAGCACGATGAAGTCTCCAACTCGCCGCAGTGGCTGATTAGTGTTGCGCACATCCTCTTGCGCGTAACACTAATCAAAGAAGAGGAAGCTTGCTGATTGGCTGGCTTACGTGAGATGCGTGCTTCTCATGTAAACCATTAGCCAAGTTAAAGATTTTCAGGACGGGAGCGGAAGAGGAGGGAGGGGAGTATAATAAAAAAAAAACGCTGTTGGAAACAAGTGTTTTTTAGGGTAAGTATTACAGTAAAAAAAAAAACATATACCTATTCCCTGCCTGGTTATTGAGAATATATTTTAATGTAAAAAAAGGGGGGGGGGGTTTAGCCTAGAGTGTTCCTTTAAGTTTAGGGTTGGGTGTGCTGTTAGGGTTGGCCATTGGTGATCTTAGGTTTCAGCTCAAGTTTGAGCCACTCCAATGTCTCAGAAAATACATTACCCGGATGCGTTTGGGTAGATCTGAGATTATCCGGTTGAAGCCCGATGGACGTCTGGATAACTTTAGGATTACCGAGGTAAAGCCCAAAGTTTTACTTCTTACCCAAAGCCGTCTGGGTAATGTCAGGTTTATCCAGACTTGTGACTTTGGTAAACGATCTTTTTGGCTATTTTATTTAATTTTCTACCTGTATTTTCTTTCTCTTTTAATATTTATATTTATTACAAAATCATCTGGAGAGCCACAGTTGCTGACTTCTGCCTTAGAAGGAAAGAGGCTGTTTAATTCATAATTTGTACGAGTAGCCGAAAGACTACCTGTCAACTCACTATTCTCATCTATGTAATTCATGGTTCTTTTCTTTTTTTTCTTCTTTCTGTCAATTTGCTTCCAAGGCTGCCAAGCAGATAAAGGATAGGTATTGTAACCTTCAGAATTAACAACGTAGGACAAACATAGAGATGGGTTTTGGGCTCATTTTATCATATTGCTTATTTCTGCCATTTCATCTTTTTTAATATTGTCACCATGCTTTTTTTTTTTTTTTTTTTAATCCTTTTTTTTTTTTCTTACCCGTTTCCGCTAATCTCTAACCTACCATGTTTAGTCAATGTGAATTTACTTTCCAAAACAAAAGCTCTTCTAATTCACTAATCTGTGTTTTGTTAGTATAAGAACTGATCATGTACACTGAAACGTTTTTTGACCTCTTAACGATGCTTTTTTTGTAAGCCAAGATGTGTGTCGCAAAATATGCGTTTAAATTTGCCTTTTCAACAACATTCAGGTCTGTTCTCTAAAGGTGAAGTCAGGAGAAGAGAACAATCTAGACCAAATAGCAGCCGATTTGGAAAGTGAGATAAATGGGATCATTTTTCTGGTTTGGCTATTTTGACCTAGAATTTTCTCTTCTCCAGTCATTCTCCTGAGTTTCACCTTTTAATGAACAGACCTGATTGTGTGTAGCTTACTACTTACTTTAAAGGACCACTGTGCACCCTGACCCCCTGGGTCAGCACGCAGCATTGAGTCGTCTGGGAGACGGGAGCTGAGCATACAGGGACATCACCAATCAATCGTTCTGAGCAGGCGCAATTTGCTTACCGTATGTTTTGCAAGTTACTTATGCTCTGCCAATTGAGTAAGAAGCTGCAGGGACTTCATCTCTGGACTTCCTAAATACTGAAGAGCAGGAGCAGACGAGAAAAAGTATATTTACCTATGCTAAAAAAAAAAATTGGACAGATGCTGTCAGCAGCATCGGCCCAACTATTTAATGAGTGGGGGTGAGGCTCCCTTATTTTATTAAAAAAAAAGTTTTGAGGGGTGTTGTTGTTTTTTTTTTTTTTTGGGGGGGGGGTTTCTTTCTAATGTTTGTTAATTGGATCTTCTCACAATACTGTGGGGGGTTTTTCCGTTCCCTAACACACTACTCCCTGTTCTTCATTGACAGCATTACCATGGCTCCAGCGTTCCGTCTGTCCTTGAAGGCCAAGGTTACGGATAACATGAGTCACTTAATGGTTGATTTCACCCAGGAGCAACGTCTGCTTCAAAACCTCCGTTTTCTTCCTGGTAATATTCTCGTCATGTTACTGATCACAGCATAGTTGTTTCATTAACTCTCTCATTTCACGCTTCACTGTTCAGTCTGTCCATTCTAATTGTCAGTCACTTCCTGCTGATTGACCCATTTGTCTGTCTGCATATGCAGTTAGCTGATTCTCATTGTGTCTGATTTTGAATAGGTCACGATCAGTAACCTTAAAGGGATACTCTATTGAAAAATAGATTTCTCTTTTTTGCCCATAAGTAATTGGGCAGATGCTGCTGACAGTCACTGCCTGATCATTTTCTTATTTTTGCTCACCTTTTGTCCCTCGCAGTGCCTCTTCAGCTCGGTGACCCTCGCTTGCGGACGTCCCTGAAGCTTTTCAACTTAATTTACGTTTCTATGCAACTTGTGTAGCAACCACAAATTATGCACCGCTACGGGACTTGAGTACTTTATATACACAAGTTCTGTAGCGCCTTCACAGAACAAAGTATCGGAGCTGCACGAATGCTACAGCAGGTGATCTCAGAAAGGATGATGTCGGCATACTCTCTGCATGCTGTCATCACCAGTAACATCTGGTGACTGACAGCTAGGAAATTCTAAAATTCCGGCTGCTGATGACGCTGGGTGGGGTGGCGGAAACTCCTGCACTTCATCCAGTGATCTCACCAGATCAGAAGAGCTGGGAAGGGGAAAAATGACATATCTTGGCCACTTTAAAAAGTTTAAGTAGTCAGGATCAGTAGTGTATCCCTTTTTAATAAGACAATGCCTAGTCTCCAGTCTGAAATTTCTTATGGAGCCCTCCATTAGCCTAACCTGTATCTAATAACCTCTCAGGCTTTTGTTTATTAAAACAAACAGGGTTATTCAAAGATAGCCGATCTGGCCCCGAAATGTAACCGAACACTGAAATTCAGCATACCTTTCCTGGCCATTCGACTGTTCTGAGAGCAGGCAGTTCGCCAAATGTTGGCGAATTGCCTGCACATAAGGTGCCTGTTCGGTGCCTGTTCGAGGGCAGTGAAACCCCCATAGAGAAGCAATGCTTCGTCTATTTAGAGAACAAAAACCAGCAGTGAAAAGTTGCCGAAATGCCTTGCTGTTCGGTGGTTTCATTCAACAGGTTTATTCAGGAAAATCCCATAGGCTTCAATGTTAAAAATATTCCCGTTTTTTTAATTCAATATCTAATAAACCGTTTATTATATTCTGCAGTAAAAAGTCTCTTCATTTCTTTTTTAGGGTCTTCTAGGCATTTTTTTTTATGGCAAACCTTTTTTTTTCTTTTTTATTATTTAAATCGTTTTTTTCTTTTTCCTGTAACAGACCTTTTTATTATCATTCATTGGATCTTATATGTAAATTTCAGACATTTTCGTTCAGTAGTTTGTTTGCAAATGGCGTTTTAATTCTCAAACTTTCAAGCAAACTACTGTTTTGTTTTTTTCAACTCGTTCGTCTGCGTGTCAGCTTTTTCCGGTGGCTGGTCTGCGCTGTGATCAGTGGCTATTCAGGTTTCTCCGGCGTGTTCGGCGGGGTTGACTCAGCTGTTTCTGCGGGTTTCGGTGAGTGTTCGGCGAGTTTGCGGCGAGTATTCTCTGCACTACGTGGGTCCTGCAGTGCTTGCTGAATACACCGCAGGGTCGGTGAACTAGGATCGCCGAATCGCCCCGAAGTGCGGGGAACAAAAAGTCACCAAACGTGCGGTGACTTTTCGAATCTCTTTGAATAACCCTGAAAGTCTTTATTTTTTCTTATTCTTGGCCATACCTCTGTTTCATGTTCTCAGTGCCCAGCACCCCAGAAATTATCACGTCCGAGTGCCTGGTGGCAGATAACTGTCTGCATCTTGTTTGGAAAATGCCTGAGGGGGAGGAGTGTGGAATACACCATTACCTTCTCGAGCATCGGAAGACCAACTTCCCAGGTCCAGCCCGACCTAAAGAAGAGCAGCCATGGATGGTGGTTGAAGGCATACAGACAACTGAATATACACTGACTTGTAAGCATTTTTGATAATCATGTTAACTTGTGTTTGTGACGGGTTGATTTTTAAAAGTGGGTATAGACAAGTTTTATGTGTGTATATATAACTTTTTATCTTTAACTGTTCTTTTTATCAGGAGGAAGCTTTGTGCTGTCGACACAATTTGTGTACCACTTAACCATTTACATAATGACTATACAGCTGCTCTTAATTTAAGATTCCTGTATGCAGGCCATTTGTTATGTAAAAAAAACATTTTAGTTTGAAATTATCTTACCAACAGGTCAGCGATTTGATATGAAATACATGAACTTTAGAGTCAGAGCTTGTAACAAAGCCGTGAGTGGGGACTTTTCAGAACCAGTCACCCTGGAAACTACAGGTATGTTGAACACAAAGGCATTAAAGCATTCTTAACATTTTCACTAACAAAGCGCTTTGTGTTGAAATATTACAATTATTTTTTTATCTTCTAAACATGGGACGTGTAGTTAAAATGAAAGTATGGTAAATAGTAATTTTGCATAGAGAGCATTGTTCTAAGCTAATTGAAATGTTCAAATAATGGAAATTTGTTCACTTTTAATTCTGTGCATTGGATTATCCGTTACATAAATATTGCTTGGATGAAAAATTCCAAACCCTAGATGGTGTCCCTTATTTAGTACAAAGACAAATGGGATCTGTATTTCTAGCATACAACCAGAATTCAAATTGTGTCAAACACCTTAAATTAGGGTTGTACCGATACTAGTGTAGCGCTCACTCCCGGAGGAGCCGCTGAAAATGAACCACGGGTCAGTCTCCCCGCACTAGGGAATAAATATACTCCAACACCGCTGTGGGTTTTTATAATTTAAATAGTTTACTAAAATATTAAGCAGACGTTGAGACACGGTATTCACAGGTATTATTACAGTACTTTCGTATCGCGGTAAAAACGCGTAGCGGAAAAGAAACGAAACACGAGGCTTCGTATTTCGGAAAAAAACAATATATTCGCAACCGAACAGAAAAGAATGCAATTGCACGAAATTCCCGAAAAAGGGACACGTAGTGGAACCAAGAATACAATCTCTTCGTATTTCGATAAACGCGCAGCGGAAAAGAGAAAATATATTCGGAACGTATCTTCAACCCCTGTTCCAATTCGTAACAGAATGAGTCCTGCACAGGTTAAGTCCCGGAATGTAAAAGGTGTGTATGTGTGTGTGTATGGTACCCGGGTACTGTTCAACTGGCCAGTGAATTTACTTAAGGAATGTCTTCGACTAGTCAAGTTGGGGCCCTGTGGACTTTAAAGAGAAAACAGCAGCGTGTTCCTTATTTACAAACGGCCTTGGAGGCCCCTCACCCATCCACCGATTGCTTTAGGCTCCGCTGACCCAGGACGTCTCTCCGCTCGATATTGACTGGGGATACTTGCGGCCGGATCCGTTGTCTGACTCTCCGTAGCTTGTCCACGACTTGTCCAGCTCACCGCCTGCTCTCCGTATCCGATCAACTCGCGGCAACTCCTCACTCAAGGTCTTCGGTTCCTTAATCTGCAGCAAATCTCGGGAACTTGGAGGTCTCCTTCTCTTAAGGCTGGATGACCCGGTGTAAGGAACTGACAGGTCTCACTCGCGCTCTGGCCTAGGCCCTCTAGCGATATCTTGCACTGCGTCTGCTCTCCCTCGTTCCCTGGCGCGTTCTCCACGAGGCTCAGGATGTCAAGCGTCTGTGTCCCACCCACTTCCTGTCTGTTTGCAAAGCACGCCGGGAAATGTAGTCCCAATGTCCAGTGTCTCTGATCGCGATTGTCTCCATCTTGTGGCCAAAAATAAGTACTGCCACAGCAAGATTTTAACACAGCGCTACACTAGTATCGGTGCCGATACCGGGTACTGCAGGAGTACTTGGTACTCGTGCAGTACCCCCGATATTTCCCCCGATACCGG
The DNA here is from genome assembly GCA_009667805.1 of Leptobrachium leishanense. NCBI lineage: Eukaryota > Metazoa > Chordata > Amphibia > Anura > Megophryidae > Leptobrachium > Leptobrachium leishanense. The sequence goes on from CM019063.1 coordinate 342,573,074, forward strand.
AAGCCGGCATCCGAGGGGCTTGAGCGGCTGTCTGAATGCTCTATCGACATTCGGACAGGACCTGCAGCTGCTCTCCGCGATCATACTTACCTTCCTGAGCGACTCCGGGGAAGTCTTCGCGCGTGCGCTCGTTGGAACGCCCCCAGCCGCGATCATGTGGTCCCATGTGATCGCGGCTGGGGGCCTTCCAACGAGCGCACTCGCGGAAACTTTCCCGGCGACGCTCAGGAAGGTAAGTATGATCGCGGAGAGCAGCAGCAGGGCCTGTCTGAATGCCGATAGAGCATTCGGACAGGCACCTGGAGCTCTCCGTTCATACTTAACTTTCCCGGCGTCGCTCAGGAAGTTTCCGCGCGTGCACTCATTGGAAGGCCCCCAGCCGCGATCACATGGGACCACGTGATCGCGGCTGGGGGCCTTCCAACGAACGCACGCGCAAAGACTTTCCCGGCGTCGCTCAGGAAGGTAAGAATGATCGTGGAGAGCTGCAGGTGCCAGGTGAGCTGGGGGGCAATATCCATGAGCTGGGGGGCATATCTATGAGAGCTGGGGGTATATACATGTGAGCTGGGGTCATTTTTATATGAGGTCTGTTCTTATTGGAAAGCGTTCACATGACATAAAATAAAAGTATCGGTGAGTACTTGAAAAAAAGTATCGGTACTCGTACTCGGTCTTAAAAAGGTTGGTATCGGTGCATCCCTACCTTAAATGTCATAAAGATAATAAAAATTATTTCCAGTGATCTTAATGGAAGATAAAATGCTTGTTCCAAAAATAACAATACAACATAAAAATCTGTATGTGGGCACAATGCTTGCATATGGCCATTACAGTAACATCCTGGGCTCCATCCCAAAGCTTATGTAAAATTACCAGAGCAATTGCAAACTATGGTGCCCTATTCTATTGTTGCTGGTAGAATGGAGACTGCAAGGAAGAAAATCTGTGCCTGCAGATTCTGCTTACCATCTCCATTGTACAGTATATTCGTCTAGGGTAGGAGCTTTGCTAGCACCTAGCCTGGAACGAAGTGCAAAACTGCCAGATACCTGCAGTGGTGCTCCTCATCGCTGTGAGTATTGGCTCCTGGAGGCCATAAGACTCCCTAGAGCCCTGTGTGTCCCAGACGCGAGCTGGCTCTCGTGATATCGCGCAGTACTGCAGACGGAGAGGAGAAACTATTTGTTCCCAGTCTCTTACTGCTCCCATGAGAGGAAGCAGTGGATCGTGCCATCCTCTCCACCACAGGATGAAAGGTGAGTGTGGTATGGGGGGGGGGGGTGTCATAATCACTTAATACCAGCTGCGAGGCAGGGCCGGACTGGCCTACCGTGAGGTATCCCGGTAGGCTGCTACAATAATTGTGCCGCCCGCAGCATCACAAGAGAAACCGTGGACTGGTGCTAGCAGCCGCTGGCCGGTCAGCAGCGGCCTGCGATTGCAGCGGCCTGGCCGCCGCCTGTCAGTGTCTGCGGGCTTTGGGCGCTACTAAGTCACTCCGCTCGGTGCTCGTGAGGGAGGAGGGGCCGCCAGGCTGACAGCTGCTGCAGCGTGCGTCCCACCCAGCGAACACCATGCTGGGAAATGGGACGCACGCACGCTGCATTGGCGCCGCCCCCCCTACGTTGACACCGTCACAGTGATAGCGCGGCGCCTGCGCACTGAGTGACATAGAGCACAGGCACCGCGCTGAAGACGGAGTCGAGACGAGTCACGAGACGAGAGGGATCAGGGAGGCCGCCCAGTACCAGCCAGGTCAGCATCTCACTAAGGTGCCGCTCAGCCAACTCTTCCGAGTGAGAGTGTCACCTGAGCGACCTCTCCATCGGGGGGGGGGCAATATATACCCATATGAGCTGGCCTGGGGGCAATATATACCCATATGAGCTGGCCTGGGGGGCAATATGTACCCATATGAGCAGGCCTGGGGGGGCAATATGTACCCATATGAGCAGGCCTGGGGGCAAAATGTACCCATATGAGCTGGCCTGGGGGCAATATATACCCATGTGAACTGGGGGACAGATATATCCATATATTCAGGGTGTGCGGGTGTCTTTTTAGGGGCTCCTCCATATATTCAGGGTGTGTGGGTGTCATTTTAGGGGGTGGGGGCAGCATTTCAGCCTTCGCTCCAGGCAGCACAATGCCTTGGGCCGGCCCTGCCTCTACCTTATCCCTATTACTGTCATTCTGTGACATGGCCCACTGCTGCCTCTCCTGAAGTGCCACTCGGGACAGTTGCCCTTCTAGTCGACCCCCCCCCCCCACACTACTGGTACACTACTATTTTGGTGCAGGGGCCTGGAGCTGCAGCTCCATTAGCTCCGATGTTAATCTGGCCCTGGTCAGACCGGGCATATCACCATAGCGATAAGTGGATTGTTCTTGTCCCTATGTCTTTCACATCTGTCTTATCTATATATGATACTCTTCAAATGTGTTTTAAAATGCATGGTTTTCCCTTTTATAAATAACATAATAATGACGTTGGGCTGGTATAATAATGCTATGGGGCTGGTATGAAATTATTTCCAGGGCTGGTTTTTATCCCCAGTCCGGCCCTGCTGCAAGGAGACTGTATATCTTGGTGGAAGAGCGAGCTACCTTGAAATATCTTGCACTTCCATGCGTAGGTGTAGATGACCATCTCCGCAGTATGGATGTCAGTTTACAGTAACCTCGCACGGGGAACCACTGCATTCAAGCCACAAGCCCAGTTTGTCCTGTAGTTACCTTATCGACAACTGTGGAGTTGCTTCATTTACAACATGGTTTGGATAGAGTCTGTAAATCTAACCAGTTGCATTTTATCCCTTTTACAGTAGTGAGTAACCCCAGAGCTCTCCTGTATTCTGCTCTCACTGGCTATTGTAATGCAGCAGTATAGTTTGAACTTTTACAAAATGCCATAACCCTCACTTTATCCTCTCAGTAATACAGGGAGACAGGAGGGAGATCAGAATTTTAGAGCATAATAATCTTGTATTGAAAATATATGCAAAGGTTTTTAATGCTAATTTTCTTTTCATTGTATTGAATACAATCTTAAACACTTTATTTGGCACTGAAAGGGTTAAGAGTTGCATTTTAACCTTTTCGTTTGAGTGTTTATACCTTCCAGTAGCATTTCCCTTTCTTACAGTTGTGTTCAAAATTATTCAACCCCCACTGAAATTGAGTGTTTTGGCCAGTTTGACATTGATTTTGATCATTCAGTCATCTTGCTTACAATTAAATCAAAGAGGCACGTGTAGGTCAGACAAATATAACATAACATTTATAATGAAATAACCACAAATGTCTTTTCTGTGCTCACATCATTATCAGTTTTATTCAACCCCCAAGTGACATTCAATCTTAGTACTTAGTACAACATCCTTTTACAGTTATAACAGCTTTTAAACGTGAAGCATAGCTTGACACAAGTGTCTTGCAGCGATCTACGGGTATCTTCGCCCATTCGTCATGGGCAAAAGCCTCCAGTTCAGTCACATTCTTAGGCTTGCGCACTGCAACTGCTTTCTTTAAGTCCCACCAGAGGTTCTCAATCGGATTTAAGTCAGGTGACTGCGATGGCCACTCCAAAATGTTCCAGCCTTTAATCTGCAACCATGCTCTAGTGGACTTGGAGGTATGCTTGCGATCATTGTCCTGTTGAAAGGTCCAACGTCTCCCAAGCCTCAGGTTTGTGACGGAGTGCATCACATTGTCATCCAATATCTCCTGGTACTGAAGAGAATTCATGGTACCTTGCACACGCTGAAGCTTCCCTGTACCTGCAGAAGCAAAACAGCCCCAAAGCATGATTGACCCCCCGCCATGCTTCACAGTAGGCAAGGTGTTCTTTTCTTCATAGGCCTTGTTTCTCCTCCCAAACATAGCGTTGATCCATGGGCCCAAACACTTCTAATTGTGTTTCATCAGTCCACAGAACACTATCCCAAACTTCTGTGGTTTGTCCACATGACTTTTGGCATACTGCAGTCGACTCTTCTTATTCTTTGGAGACAGCAAGGGGGTGCGCCTGGGAGTTCTGGCATGGAGGCCTTCATTAGGCAGTGTGCGCCGTATTGTCTGAGCTGAAACTTCAGTACCCACATCTGACAAATCTTTTCTCAGTTCCTCAGCAGTCACACGGGGACTTTTCTCCACTCTACGCTTCAGGTAGCGCACAGCAGTCGAAGTCAGCATCTTCTTTCTGCCACGACCAGGTAGCGTTTCAACAGTGCCCTTTGCCTTGAATTTGCGAATGATGCTTCCTATGGTCTCTCTTGGTATGTTTAACATCTTTGCAATCTTCTTATAGCCATTGCCCTTCCTGTGAAGAATAATCACCTCTTCTCTTGTCTTCCTGGACCATTCTCTTGACTTCACCATGTTTGTAACCACACCAGTAAATGTCTAGAAGGAGCTGAGTATCACAGTCATTTTAAAGCTGCCTAATTGGTGCTTATTATGCTTTATTGCTGCTCCGTGACATCCACAGGTGTCTCAATACCTGATTGAAAACACTTGAATGAACCTCTGTTCTTCAGAGTGGTAGTCTTTAAGGGGTTGAATAATTGTGTCAATGAAGAATTCACAAAAGAAACATTTACTACTGTATTACAAGACCAATTGATGTCATTTTAGTTACATATGGTTCTTTAAAAAGTCCTTGTAGGATTTCATTCTGAATACAATTACAAATGTACACTAAATTCCCTAAAACCCTTTACAGCATTGGGGGTTGAATAATTTTGAACACAACTGTACATATCAACCTTAATTATTTTTTTTTCTTTAACACACAAGCTTTCTCATTTCGCCTGGATGCTGGAAGCTCTCACCAGAACCTTAAAGTGGAGGAGACAAATGCTGAGTGGGATGCCTTGGGTGGGAAAGTTCAGGAAGTAAAACTTAAAGAGAAGGAGGGTAAAGGAAGAAATGCGTCACCATGCAATTCTCCTGCCAGGTAAACTCCTATATTTTTCATATTTACCTCTGCATGACTCCCCTTTAAATATTAAAAGTACTTGTTGATAAATGTGTACTTTTCTTGGTTTCAGGAGTGTCCAGTCTCCGAAAAGAATATCTGCTCTCCGTGGCGGTAGAGATCGATTCACTGCAGAATCATACACTGTATTAGGTATTCTTATTGGTTTATTTTCCATGCAGTACATCCACAATACGCGTTTTTTTTTTTTTTCTTTTCTTCTTTTTAATGGCTTTGATTCTTAATTTCAGGAGACTGTTTGATAGATGATGGAGAGTATTACTGGGAGGTTCGCTACGACCTGGACAGTAAGGCCTTTGCATTAGGAGTGACATACCGAAGTTTAGGCAAATTCGACCAGCTGGGAAAAACTTCAGCTTCCTGGTGCCTTCATCTAAATAACTGGTTACAGGTGTCATTTACTGCCAAACATGGGAACAAAGCCAGAGTGCTGGATGTTGCCGTGCCAAACCGAATTGGAGTATATTGCAACTACCAGGAGGGTTAGTGACAGCGGTCATCATTTTTGTTTGTATCCGAAAACAAGTATTTTGGGATGCCTTTACAACAATATGTTAAAATAAGGCCAAGGGAACACTGGTTGCCTCAAGGCTTGATAAATGTTTGACCTTTATCATTTAAGCATGGTTTAATTTGGTTGGATAACTAGTAAGATTTTAATATTTGTCTGCCAAGCCTGTCCGCTCTGCTCTTCTGAATCTTGGACGAATGCTCTCTGTTAAAAAAAAAAAAAATATTAAATAATAATCCAGATTCCTCATTTTTCATATACCGTATATACTCGGGTATAAGCCGACCCGTGTATAAACCGACCCCCCCCCCCTACTTTTTCCCAAAAAAACTGTGAAAACTTATTGACTCGCGTATAAGCCTAAGTGGGAAATGCAGCAGCCACTGGTAAATTTCAAAAATAAGAATAGATACCAAAAAAATTAATATTTAATGGATATTGCCCCAGCTCACACATGGATATTGCCCCAGCTCTCACATGGATATTGCCCCAGCTCACACATGGATATTGCCCCAGCTCACACATGGATATTTGCCCCAGCACATGGATATGCCCCAGCTCATGGATTTGCCCCAGCTCATGGATTTGCCCCAGCTCATGGATTTGCCCCAGCTCATGGATATGCCCCAGCTCACACATGGATTTGCCCCAGCTCATGGATTTGCCCCAGCTCATGGATATGCCCCAGCTCACACATGGATTTGCCCCCAGCTCATGGATTTGCCCCAGCTCTCACCTGGATATTGCCCCAGCGGCAGCCAGCTCTCACATGGATACTTGCCCCAGCTCTGGATCCAGCAGGGTTTGAGGGGGCCCAGATGCCGGGCAGCGGGAGTGCCTGCCCGGTCCTGAACAGTGTGAGTCCGTCCGTGTTGAAGGGGATGCGGCTGCGTGCGTGCGCAGGTCACGCGGTCCGGCCAGTCAGGTGGTACAGAGACTCAGTAACACCTGATTAGCCGGACCACGTGACGGGCTGCGCCTGCTCGCAGCCGCATCCCCTTCAACACGGACGGACTCGCGCTGTTGACTCGGGTATAAGCCGAATCGCGTTTTTTTTACTCAAAATCTGAGTCAAAAAACTCGGCTTATACCCGAGTATATACGGTAAGTCAAATTGAGGTCGATCTCAGACTTTTCTTAAGGCTAATTTCCTTGATTCTTTTCACAATTAATTGGGAGAACATAAACCAAACTTCAATCCTCCAAAAACAACAAAAAATGCATCTCCTTTTGGCTCCCACTTATTTGTTGGCCAATGGTGGAATCTACTGAAATATTTGACTTTTGCTTCTCTAGTTTAAATTTGCATAACGTGTTCCCCAACCTGTTTCTTGGCAGCATTTTTTGACTGTGGCTGCTTATTCACATGCGGTTTCTATTGCTTCCTTGTGAATCTCAACTAAATTCCTGTCCTCTTGGGCACTGGGCAGAAAAACAGCAAGTCTTACATGTGCAGGGAGATCTGGAGCATAGTGTCACACCATAAATTACAAAGATTGCTTATAAATAAGAATAATTTTTCCAAAACTTGGAAAACTTGGTGTCTGTCTTCACAAGCAAGGTCTATGCAGAACCGTTATATATAGACAGTGAGTGGCAGGGCTGCCATCAGAAATCCTGGGGCCCCATAACGGACAACTGAAAGGGGCCCCTCTGTAAAACCCTCTCACCTCATCTCCACTCTCCCTGGATGCCCCCTCTCCTCAATTAAAGATACAAAAATATTTGAGAATAATGTGTTTTTATTTTTGTTACATAAATCCTTAGAATCTCCCAGTGCCTCTTAGCAGGTCCCCATAACCTCCCCAGCCCCCTTAACTGCCAGGTACCTCATAATCCCCAGCCCCCTTAACCATTATATCCCCATAACTCCCATTAGCTGCCAGGTCCATCATAATCCCCAGCCCCATTCAACACAATTTCCCCATTGCTGACTTAGCCAAGGTCTCCTTAACTAGCAGGTCCCCCGTAATGCATTAGCCGCCAGGTCCCCAAACCTCCATCAGCCCCCTTTTAGCCTGGCCACCAGCCCTGTAAATCCCCTAACTCATTCTCCCAGCAGGGCCAACTGCACACTGTGCTGCCTTTGAAGACTGGCAGAATGACTGGCAGCTCATATCACCACAGAGAAGACAATGTCCTAGACAGCTGAGGGGCCCTCAATAATATTCTAATGGGAGCTATTAGAAACATAGAAACATAGAAAAATTTCAGCAGATAAGAACCTTTCGGCCCATCTAGTCTGCCCAATTACATGGATACTTTACCTGGATTTATCTTTTGTTTAGGATAGCCTTATGCCTATCCCATGCCTGCTTAAATTCAATTACTGTTTTGGCCTCTACCACTTCAACTGGAAGGCTGTTCCATGTATCCACCACCCTCTCAGTAAAATGATGCTTCCTGATGTTACTTTTAAACCTTTGCCCCTCAGCTGTGCATCACGGTGCCTGCTCCAAATTAATAACCTGCCAATCAGGGTGCCCGTCTCTCTAGAGGCAGCTCGGCATGCAAGGGGCCCGGCTGTGGGAGACGAGGTAGGGGATCATTTGGGGGACATGTCAGGGACTTCAGCTGCTGCCGAGCCCCCTGAAATCCCTGGGCCTGGGACAGCATCATCCTCTGTACTGTCATGATGGCGGCCCTGGTAAGTGGTAGCTCATAGAGAAGGTAAAGATACTGGGATAATAAATAAAACTTCAGTTTTGTTTACAATAAAAAACTAAAGTTATGCATAAGAAGGCAAATTGCTGCTTGTAAGGAATGCTGGTGAGTAGGCAAAACTAGAAATTTATCAGAATAGCTGATGCCCATTTGGTCTCACACCCAAGTGAGACATCTGTCTCAATTCTGCACATTCACCATAACAATCGTGATCAGGTTCATGAGGATTGAGAAAGTGGGATTGAAGGCAAGAAAGGCCAATTTTGATAAGAGCCTGCAATATAGAGAATGTCTCTGGATACATCAGTTGGGCACTCTATACCCTCTGATTAAATGAGAGTTTAGCTTTCAGCACATTTTTGTAAAGCACCCTTGTATATGTTTAGCCAAGCCATTTACTCCAAATAATCAGTTGGATTTTAAGTTTTTTCCCCTTTTATTTTATCTAATACTTTCTGACCTCTTCTCCCATTTTTAAGTTTGAGGGCTTAGAGTTTTCATTTAGTAAGATATGGTTTGCAATTTAGGAATGCCCAGTACATCATACATTATGTTTAATAAATTAATATTAATGAAGGAGGTTTGGAGGCAGAGATGCTAGCCAGCAGGTTTGGTATAGTAGGGGTTACTGCTATCCAGGCTGGGTCCACCCATAGAAGCAAGGAAACACACCCCCTGTTTTTGTTTGTTTTTTAATTCGCATTCCCCCAGTATGCTGATCAAGGAGGACACTGGAAGGCGATTTACACTAGATGCCTACTGATGTTGCACACAGGTGCCGTTCAGCCGTCACCCGCTGCACAAGTGCACTGCCAGACACGCAATAAAAGTTCTGGCAAGCTGACGCTGGAGGACGATGTTGGGAACCTCTCAGAGAACCCAGAGGGGAGTTCCAAATGGTCATCTTCCCAACACGGACCTGTTGTCCTACATCATGGCGGGGGGGGGGGGTCGTCGTTCCTATCTGCATTGCGGGTGCGTTTTCATCCCTTGTTTGGTCCATTTAAGGAGGTCTGCAAATGATGTACTGGCTGGCTGCCATTTGAGTGTGTGAATAAACACATTTTGTTGCTCATGAGTAAGCCATGTTTAATATTTATGTGGAAATGCGTTGAGCAATTGGACTACTAAACCATATGGGGAAACCCTGGTTTTCTCCTTTTTGAGTTTTTATGCTCTATGTTGCTATTAGGAATGTACCGATACTTTTTTTTCAGGTACTCCCCGATACCGAGTACCAATACTTTCATTAACGTCATGTGCCCGCTTTTCGGTTAATAATTTAGGATTTTGCTGAAAGCCTGTCCAGTTTATGTTAATATTGAAATGTATGACCAGACACCCCATTTTCCCACTGCACAGGCCTGCACACACCCTGACCTCACACACAGACACCAGAGTTACATATATGTACCCACAGACACCACACCGGACACGTGTATACCCAGACACAGACCTCAGACACATAAGTCTATATCTTAATGCATTCCGCCCCAGCCCCTCGGATACTGGGGAAGCCGGCCCAGTGCTGCCTTCCGGTATCGGGGCATTTGCACAAGTACCAAGTACTCGTGCAAGTTTCAGTATTGGTGCATCCCTAGTTGCTATATATGTAACTAAAGCAAAAAATAGAATATAGCACTAATGTTCCTTGCTAAAGGGAGCGAGTATGCCTAAAACATGAATTTTATTCCTTAAAATCTTCTCTTCAAACCAAAAAGCTTCATTAAAACCACTTCACAGACCATAAAAAAAAACCACATGCTCAACTTAGCAAAAGACCCTCAGATCTAATAGATTTATATAACATACCGATATTCATTAATTTTAATTCATGACTCGGAGGCTCCTATTTTGCATCTCTTTCTTAGCATTTATTAAACAGCAGCATAAAAAACTTTAACAGATAAACTTGCCCCTCCCTTCCCACAGTCCTTTGCAACAAGCACCCTCCCCTCTCTATAAACAGGCTCTTCCCGCCAAAATGACCCTCTTTCTTAGCTGCTCGTGACCAGATAAGTACCTCTGCGCAGCGCTCCTCATTCTGGTCGGTATTTTGGTCCCGGCGTCCCGATTATAACACGGGCGCCGGCCGAGTATCGACTATTGCGCTTCGCCATTGATATTCTAACACCGCTGGTTACACAGTTATTCACTTAAACCGGGAATTAATTGTAATTTATTGGGGCTATACTCTGGGTTTATCTGCCCATCATATAACAAATTCATATCATTTTAGTTTTAATTCCTGTTGTGGGACCATTTACACACATCTCTAGGATTAGATTACAAAACACACTGCTCCTTCTTGTTCAGCAATTGTTTATATCACTATAGCCACCTCAATTCTGTGCAGGTAGTTTTCTAAACGGATATATTTAATGGATACATGCATTTGACTAGGATACCTTAATGGCCCAGACTAACCATTCCAAGTTATGTGAATAAATGGGATTCACACTGGGTTAATTAATGAATACCCTTGTGATGAGAGTCACTTTGGATTTGGGGTACATGAACTTAAGGATGTGTTTGGGAGGTGTGGGCCTGATGTCTTGCATTGTTTCCCAGACCTCTCCTGTGCTGAAGTCTCCCTGTGCCTGCAATTCTAGTTGCAGGGTGTTGGTGTTTGCTGTGCCCTATTCCCTGTTGTCTGTGTTTATTGTAGTGTATTGATGTACACACTTTGTTGTTTCCCTTATGTACAGTTGTGTTCAAAATTATTCAACCCCCAATGCTGTAAAGGGTTTTAGGGAATTTAGTGTACATTTGTAATTGTATTCAGAATGAAATCCTACAAGGACTTTTTAAAGAACCAAATGCAACTAAAATGACATCAATTGGTTTTGTAATACAGTAGTAAATGTTTCTTTTTGTGAATTCTTCATTGACACAATTATTCAACCCCTTAAAGACTACCACTCTGAAGAACAGAGGTTCATTCAAGTGTTTTCAATCAGGTATTGAAAACACCTGTGGATGTCACGGAGCAGCAATAAAGTATAATAAGCACCAATTAGGCAGCTTTAAAATGACTGTGATACTCAGCTCCTTCTAGACATTTACTGGTGTGGTTACAAACATGGTGAAGTCAAGAGAATGGTCCAGGAAGACAAGAGAAGAGGTGATTACTCTTCACAGGAAGGGCAATGGCTATAAGAAGATTGCAAAGATGTTAAACATACCAAGAGACCATAGGAAGCATCATTCGCAAATTCAAGGCAAAGGGCACTGTTGAAACGCTACCTGGTCGTGGCAGAAAGAAGATGCAGACTTCGACTGCTGTGCGCTACCTGAAGCGTAGAGTGGAGAAAAGTCCCGTGTGACTGCTGAGGAACTGAGAAAAGATTTGACAGATGTGGGTACTGAAGTTTCAGCTCAGACAATACGGCGCACACTGCGTAATGAAGTCCTCCATGCCAGAACTCCCAGGCGCACCCCCTTGCTGTCTCCAAAGAATAAGAAGAGTCGACTGCAGTATGCCAAAAGTCATGTGGACAAACCACAGAAGTTTTGGGATAGTGTTCTGTGGACTGATGAAACTAAATTAGAACTGTTTGGACCCATGGATCAACGCTATGTTTGGAGGAGGAAGAACAAGGCCTATGAAGAAAAGAACACCTTGCCTACTGTGAAGCATGGCGGGGGGTCAATCATGCTTTGGGGCTGTTTTGCTTCTGCAGGTACAGGGAAGCTTCAGCGTGTGCAAGGTACCATGAATTCTCTTCAGTACCAGGAGATATTGGATGACAATGTGATGCAGTCCGTCACAAACCTGAGGCTTGGGAGACGTTGGACCTTTCAACAGGACAATGATCCCAAGCATACCTCCAAGTCCACTAGAGCATGGTTGCAGATTAAAGGCTGGAACATTTTGGAGTGGCCATCGCAGTCACCTGACTTAAATCCGATTGAGAACCTCTGGTGGGACTTAAAGAAAGCAGTTGCTGTCAGGGTGGCACCAGGCGTGAGCCGAGGTGGGACCCAAAGTTCAGTATAAATCCCAGGCGCTGGGTTGAACAGGTTAATGAAGACACTGGATACAATGAAGCAGGTAAATAGGGATATATTGGAACTGTGGCAGATGAACACACAGGGCTTGAAACAGCAGGTTGTAAACCAATAAGCACAAGTGATCTGTGGCAATATGAAAATCCAGATAATGCAATATGCAGGACACAGCGATGAATAAGTACAGCTGAATAACACACAGGTCTCTGGTACAGCAGATATGGTGAATGTGCAACACAGTAATCCAGTGGTCTCTCCAGGTACTGCAGAATGGAGTGCACAGCAATAGAGTAATAAGCACAGTCTCTGGTAGCAGAATGGTACCTGGAACCAACACAGTGGTTAACATCAGAAACTGGATACTAGAAGGAATAGTCCAGGAGATAAACAGCAGCAATAACAGGATCAGGCTTGCAGTGATGTGCAGGAGCTCAAGAGGGGGATCCTCTCAGTAGCAAAGCAAGATGAACAATGCCAGATCGTAGAGGAAAGGGCGTGACCAGGCTTTAAGCAATCACTCAGGTACCCAGAGCAAAAGTTAACCCTTGAGTAGATGCAAACAGTCTCCCAGACTAGCTACGGCAGGCTCCAAGGGTTGGGGCATGACAGTTGCAGTGCGCAAGCCTAAGAATGTGACTGAACTGGAGGCTTTTGCCCATGACGAATGGGCGAAGATACCCGTAGATCGCTGCAAGACACTTGTGTCAAGCTATGCTTCACGTTTAAAAGCTGTTAGTACAACATCCTTTTACAGTTATAAGTACTAAGATTGAATGTCACTTGGGGGTTGAATAAAACTGATAATGATGTGAGCACAGAAAAGACATTTGTGGTTATTTCATTATAAATGTTATGTTATATTTGTCTGACCTACACGTGCCTCTTTGATTTAATTGTAAGCAAGATGACTGAATGATCAAAATCAATGTCAAACTGGCCAAAACACTCAATTTCAGTGGGGGTTGAATAATTTTGAACACAACTGTATCTGTAAGTAATTGATTCCTTTATTTTCCCCAGGATTCCATCAAACCACTTCCAACCTCCCAGGATCTTGCTTAAACTAGTTCTCCCTGCCCCGCCTCCCCGCTTTAGCATTTGTCTTGCCAGGGCATGTGTGCAAGAGGGGGAAGCTACTCCGATTGGAAATACTGGGGTGTGTTTTACCTTTTGTATGTTTGTAACTGTAAATCCAAAATAAAGTCATTCTCGATTTGGTTTTCACCATGCAAGGAGCTCCAGTTATTGAATGGGTGGGTTTAGGGTCAGAATCAGTACTCTTTCGGGATACTGATGGCGAGGGGAGCATTCTGCATCTGGGTACAGGGCCCCCATGTTACAACCCTTGTTATAGAAATCTATTAGATGTGTTTGTAGGTTTTTGTATGATGTGTTTGAAGTGTGTGTGTTTTTGTTTTCTTCTAATGAAGTTTGTACAGTATGGTCCACAGGTGGAGAGTTACTTGCTGGAGTTCTAATGTTCTGATCTCTTCATGAGTCGGGATACCTCCAAAAGAGTAAAAAATATATAGTTACTCTCTTGGAGGTATTTTTTCGACTCCTGAAGTGGTCAGAACATTAGAAGAACTCCAGCAAGTAGCGCTCCTCCTGTGGGCCATTCCATATGAACCTTCATTTGTGCCTTGGCTTGGATATTCGGTGCAACCTTTTTGGTGTAGAGCGATACTGTCTCCTTATTTCTTGTGCTACTATACTTGCGCTTGTACCTCCATATATTGTAGGGGTTTGTGGTTTTTTTTTTGTTGTTAAGTAGAACAAAAACACTTCAAACATGAAAGCTTAAGAAATCTATATAACATGTACACACCCAGGCTGCATTCCATGAATGATCTAGACTCTTTGCAAATACCTGTTTCTGCCTTATCAGCACATTCTTCGATTACTCATCTAGAACTAAGAGAGAAAAAAAGCTTACTCTACCAACTCATATTTAAAGAGAAAACTATTAAATTGCTGCAGAATAAATTCCATAGTAAACAAACATAATTGGTTTCGATATGTAAGCCTATTTTAGGTCCCTAATTTCTATGCTGTGTAGAGCCCAGGGACATAGAGCCCAGGGACACTATTACGTGCCTCAAGCTAAAAGGCGAAATATTTGCGCTCTCTAATCTCTAGTTAGCCAATTAGATTACAGGACAGGTGATGAGTCCAGCCGCCTGGCCCGTACCAGCCGCAAGGGTCCAGGATGCTTGGGGCAGCGCTAAAGACCGTCCCGAGCATCCCCGCCATGATGGAGTCCATAGGACTCCATGGAGGCTTCTGCTGCCGGGTGACATGACCGTCAGGATCTCGCGGTTGAGTGATCTTGGAGTGAGACTGGGACTTTTTTCCCCCAGTCTCACTCTGCTCCCGGCAGCCAGAAGCGGTGGCTCGGGCCGCCGTTTTCGCCGCGGGATGAAAGGTGAATATTTGTTTCTTGGTTTTTTTTTGTGAGGGTTCCAGTTGCTGCTAACAGATTCTGCAGAAGTGGAATCGGTTAGCACCAGCTCTAAGCTGTAGCAAACTTTTTTAGATAGCGACACGGGTTAGGATCACATAGACCTAACGCTAATTACTCTCTGCTTGCACTTTGCGTTCCCCATGTTAAGTATAGGGATTGCAAAGTACGCTAAGGGCCAATTTACAATATTAGCGTTAAAACGCAGGCGCAAGGGAGGAAAAACTGCGCACACAGTTTTCCCCCTTGCGCCCACTTTTTAACGCTGGATTGCAATGCAGGTGCAAAAAAATGCTGCCTGCATTGTTACTGCGCATTAAAATCAGGGATGCTCGCGGCAGCACTGAGCGCAGCAGCTTTTTCCCCTGCCGGTCACATGACCATGTCGGCGTAGTGATACGCTGGGAGAGAATGGGGGAAAAAGTCCTCCCCAGTCTTTCCCTGCTCCCGCCGGACGGAGGAGGTGGTTGGAGCCGCGGGACAGAGGGTGAGTATATGATTCATTTTTTAATTTTTGAGGCTGGTGTTAACGGATTCCGCTTCTGCAGAACCCGTTAACACCAAGTCCTGGCTGTGGTTAACTTTTTGCTAACCACAGCCGGACGTTAGTCAGCACTGGGACTTTGTAATCCTAACGCTGATTTACACTTTGCGCTCCCCATGTTAAGTATGGGGAGCACAAAGTACAGTAACCTCACGCTGAAAAGTGCAAGGTACCAAACGTGTTACTTAACCCATTTGCGTTTGGATTGTAATATGCGGTAAACACCACAGCAAACGTTAATGCTCACGCAAGTGATCGTTAGGGCTACGTTACAATCTTCGCGCAAACCTTAAGTGTCAGGAACCACATATTCTAAAGCCTGGCAGCCCCTTCAAGCCAATGTACGCTTGTCTAATGCAGGTTCCTGTGGACTTTCTTGTAACCTGCATTTACTTGAAGAAACCTTGCTAAACACAGATTCCTTGGAATATGTCCTAATCCTTTGCTGATTCCAGGGAGGCCTCAGATTCATCTCATCCCACACTAATGAGGCCTCCTTAAGAGGAAGTTCCACCCTCCTATGGACACTTCCTCATTGACGTCAGAACTGTGCAACTAGCTGACCTGTGTCAAGTAAACTCCCTGAACCCATTGAAGACTTATCTGCAACCCTCTGGAATACCCATCTGACTAACCCTTCGAGTACCCATTGTTACTCAGAATAAACACGACGTTTATTATCATAGAAGTTTATTTTCTTTTTATTCTTCTCACACCACAGTGTGTCTCCTTCTCCTCCACACAGGATACAAACAACAGACACCCCAGCACTTCCTGTCAGCCGTAATAACCCTAGCAGAGGAGCCTAGTACCGTAATGAACATAGTAAAAGGGAATTAACATGTTAACAATCTCCCTATATTTTAAATAAAAAAACGATTAAAAGATAAAGACCTTTATAACATTGCACAGTGAAAAATAAAGACATTATAGAAGTGTATAAAGCAAAAGCCATAATACATGCTCAGTCCTTAAATGAGTGCTTTGAATGGTCCCATAGTCCTTCACTCAGTACTTTCAGCAGCATAAGAGAAGATGCACCCTTTTTGGTAAGACAGTCAGCATCTTGAGTTTTTGAATCTGACCATAGTATCTCCTTTATTCCTTTTGTCTCTAGAAGTTCTCTTATGCTGCTTAGTTCCAGACGAAGCCATTTTTCAGTGACTTGTTTTGTGGATTTGAGGGCATCAAACAGAGAGTGGTTGTCAGTCACACAAACTAACGACGGAGCATTTAGCTTGGTATTTCCCACAGTGAGTTCAGAAAAGAGTGTGGCAAGAAAAATCGCATTATCGATACTATCAGATAGGGCCAAGGTTTCCCCTGCCAGAGTACTTCTTACCACACGCCTAATTTTCTTAGAATGCCAGTAGAGAGGTGAAAACTTCTCTTCTTCACCTAGAAGACCAATCAATGTACCTCCATCAGGAAGATTTCCAAAAGAAGCATCACTGAAAACAATAAAGTTCAGGTTGTCATTTCTTCCTAAGTGTTGAAACTTTAAAGTAACCTTCTCGGATTTAAGTTTACTAAGGACCTTATTTGTCTCAGGAATAGACTGAACTGTGGCATCTTTTACGTTTGTAGTTAAGCTACTTGCATCAAGCATAATGTCTGGACGGGTTAGTTTTGCAACCCACAGGATCTGTCCTATCTTTGACCGAAGTTGTCCTCTTTCAGTCTCGTTGAGAGGGGCATCTCTTTGTACAGCACGTGTTGCATGTAGTGGAATATACTGCAGGTTATCAATGTAGCTGTACTGATGTACATGAACCACACCTTTTTAATAGTAACAAAGTTCATACCAACATAGCAGAAATTTCCATGTTCCTCACATCCAACATTGAATGCAGACTTTAATATAGGGATGACAGTTGTCAGAAAGTAGTGTGAACCAGCCCAAAGGAAATCGTCAACATGACACGCAAGTAATCCAATGACTTTACACTGGTCATCCATCCAGTAAAATACCGCTGGGTCAACTTGAGACATTTTCCCACCGGTCTTCAGCATTATTTCTTTCACTTTATTGTACCAGTATAATGATGCATCTGCAAGGCCATAAATACAGTTGTTTAATTTACACAAGACATTTTCTTTTCCTGCCTCGAGGAGGCTTGACATAAATTTCCCTAGACAACTGCATACCCTGTAAGAAAGCAGATTTGATATCCATAGAATTTATTTGCCACTGGTTTTGACAAATTACAGTCAGTAATTGCCTAAGAGATTAAGCAGCGCAGGTTGGTGAGTCTTTTTGTAATTCTTGAACACAAAACTCTTCAAACCCTCTGGCTACAAGTCGTGCTTTGGGCACAATACCCTCGTGGGTTTCTTTTGAGACTACAGACCGATCTGGTAGAAATGCATTTTTGACCGGCATCAGGAACTTCCTCAAACACATTATTTTCATACCATCTTCTAATTTCATCTTGTTGGCTGCATTAAATGAAATGTCTTTTCTGCATACATCGGTTTCCTGATCAGGCAAATCCACGGTAATATTATCAACTTCTGATAACTCTACTGCCTCCTTTTGTCCTTCACTATCATCATGCTCAATATTTTGCAGATTAAACCAGTTTTTGTATTTTCCAGAAACTTTACCAGCTCTGCTTAGAATCTTAGCTTTCTGTGGACCACCATCACCACCATCTCGTTTAGTAAATGTAATAGTCTGTCCTGGTGTTATTTTTACACCAGTTCCAATTTGTGTTACACTAGGATGAATCATTGGTTCTGTGTCAGTTTGTGGCCGATCCACTTCTTCAGTATTAACCTCTGTTTCATTGTCGTGGTCTGATTCCATTTCGTTTTCTTTCTGGCTATCGATTTGCACAGTATTATGATCCTGATGTCCTTGTGTATTAATTTTAGAAAGCCTGGATTGGTGTACTCTAACCAGAATTCCACCATGTCTCACAAATACAACAGCTCCATCTTGACCAATAATGACTCCTGGTCCCTTCCATTCAGGGGAGTCTACTCGTTTGTAATATACCTTGTCACCTGTCACATACATATCATCTGTAGGTCTGAGCTGTTTACGCAGGGCTCTTCTGATTCTCTCTGAGCATTCTGCTTCAGTAAATGCTTTTCTGGAGGCATGCAAGGCAGAAATATGTTCTCCTACTTTAGCACTTCTGGTAGTACCTTCTAGAGCAGGTTGTTTATCAGTCAGTACAGAAGGAAGATTAGGATTCTGTCCAAATACAAGTTGATACGGGCTGTATCCATGAACATTCAGCATACTGTTCTTAGCCATGAGTGCCCAGTCAAGGGCAGTGTGCCAACTGCATCCTTTCTCTCTTTTGACCTTTTGAATGATTTCAGTAAGCGTTTGGTTGTGTCTTTCTAGTAGTCATTGCTCCACGGACTATACCCTGCTGCTGTTTTGGACTCAGTATTGACGTTTTCAGCCATATCTCTGATCTCCTCATTATTGAACTCTCCACCATTGTCACTGTATAACGTTTGAGGGGCACCATGAACACTATTCCAAGTGTGGATAAAGGAATTGACAATTTCAGACGACTTTAGTGTTTTTTAACAATATTTCCCTCACTAAAACGCGTGAAGTGGTCAATTATATGAAGATACCAGACACCTGGTTCCAGTTCATGCAAATCCATCGCTACTGTTTCATTATATTCCGAAGCTAAGGGTAACCCTACCGCAGACTTTGGCTTCTTAAATTTCTGACAAACTTCACAGTCATTTACTATTTGGTGCAGAATAGTAAAACTTTATCCTTATTCCCTGAACTTAGAATGAGTCTCTGTAGCCGTTCTGCCGACGCGTGTCCAAATTATTTGTGGAGTTTCAGAAGAACTTTCGATTTTTCTTTTGAAGACATTTGTGCTGTGACAGTTAAGATTTCTTCTTCTGCTATGTCTCTTAGATTTTCTGTGTCTCTGATATTAACACAGTAATGCCCAGAACTAGTAAACTGAAAAGGAATAGATTGTTGGAACATTACAGCACTGTCCTTTTTCATGTCCAGAACGGTCCCAGCCTTTTTTTTAGGGATGCTTTACTCAGCAGGAGAGGAATGTCCGCTTTTACAACTTCAGTTTCAATTTTGCATTTTGTTAGGCCTATTTTAGCCGGTAGTATTAAACTCCTTGTGGAATACACCAGATTCCCATCTCCGAACCGAAATTGTCTGCAACTGGGACTTTCAGTCAGCAGTAACTTGTTCACTTGATCTGCAGTGAGGCCATCGATATAATCTTCTAACCATTTCTCACCACACACAGTGTGGGTGCATGCAGTGTCAATGATCGCTGATCCTAAGGATTCAGTCATGAATATCTCGGAGTCAGACATAGAAGCTTTAGTAATTAAAGTAATGTTACATTCCTCAACGTTTGCATTTTCAGTTAGTTTTACTTGATCATATTTTTTATGAGGACATTCTTTAGCCCAGTGGAAAGTACTTTGACAAATAGCGCATGTGGAACGCCTGCTGTATATATCCAGTTGATTGGTGCCTGGTAATGGCTGTTTTAATCGCCCATATCGCAGCGCAGCATTCCGTCTCTCTCTCTACCATGTGATTGGTGTTCTGTAAAAAATGCCATATTGTCTTGTATTCCATATGATGAAGCTGTTATTTTCCCACCAAAAATCCTTTTTAAAGCCGCTTTCATGGAGGTAAACTTCAACTCAGTGCAAGCTGTTAATGCTAGCTGTCTGTTTTTTTTCGAGACAAGCAGTGTCTAGGAGTTTAAAAGCCAGTATAGCATCAGGCAGCACTATATCATACTTTTTCATCCGATTATATCGCTGTTCAAAATCAATTATATAGTCTGCCATAGAAACTGAGCTATCCTTTGTTATAGTTAGAATAGGCTTCATAGGCCCGATCCTTTTCCTCTCTCAGAAACACACTATCCAGCCTCATCATTAACGTTTCCATACCAGTTTCGCTGTCAAAGTCCTCTGCAGAAATTTCCATTGCCATTTTACAAGCTCTCCCTTCAAGCCCCAAAGCAACACCATAGGGCCTGCTTCTTCTTGTCAAGGTCTGTGACCCGCATCCAGATACTAACTTCATTTTTCCAGCTTTCATATGGCCTGGCTTCATCAAATTTCGGTGGAACTTTATAATTGGAAACCATCCTCTGCTACCAATGTTACTCAGAATAAACACAACGTTTATTATCATAGAAGTTTCTTTTTATTCTTCTCACACCG
Organism: Leptobrachium leishanense; assembly: GCA_009667805.1. Taxonomy (NCBI): domain Eukaryota; kingdom Metazoa; phylum Chordata; class Amphibia; order Anura; family Megophryidae; genus Leptobrachium; species Leptobrachium leishanense. Next base: position 342,593,466 of record CM019063.1, read on the forward strand.
CAGTGTTCCCTTCTCCTCCTCCACACAGGATACAAACAACAGACACCCCAGCACTTCCTGTCAGCCATAATAACCCTAGCAGAGGAGCCTAGTACTGTAATGAACATAGTAAAAGGGAATTAACATGTTAACACCCATCTGTCTTCCCTTGTGAGAATTATATATCTGGACTCCATATTTACCTGTACCTTTATCTGTTATCCCCCATCTGCTGTATCATATGTGTATCAGACCCCTGGCTACAGACTTTGAATATGCTTCTATCTGCCTAGAACAACCTCTGCCTGTAACCTGACCACGATATTGCCTGCCCCCTATCTGGATACCTTTGCCATGGACATTATTATCATTTGCCTTAATTAATCTCTTTCTTTCCTATGCCAATCCTCTTATCTGTTTAGTTAGCATTCTCTGCTATTACCTATCCAGTGTCTGCCCTTTTAGTTCTGTGTATATTCAGTTCCCTCCAGTGTTTCTTATTTTCATCCTGTGTTTAATCCTTTCATCTGTTTATTCTTCTCTTTGCCTCCCCCTATCTTTAGCTCCCTATAGCATCTACTTTCTCACCTCCTACTCCCACTCGCATTACTTTCAGCCATCCTTCTATTAGTTCAGCCCTTTTCATGTGCCTCCTCTGTTTTAGTTCATTGCCTGCCTCGCCCACTCCTCCTCGAATACCTTTGATTCAGTCCTCCCACTACTTTTAGCCATCCTTCTATTTAGGGTTGCACCGATACTAGTATCGGTATCAGTGCCGATACCGGGTACTGCAGGAGTACTTGGCACTCGTGCAGTACCCCCGATATTTTCCCCGATACCGGAAGCCGGCATTGAGCCGGCCTGCCGGCATCGAGGATCAGGGGCGGCTGTCCGAATGCTCTATCGGCATTCGGATAGGCCCTGCAGCTGCTCTCCGCATTGTTTTATACTTACCTTCCTGGGCGACGCCGGGAAAGTCTTCACGCCTGCGCTCGTTGGAAGGCCCCCAGCCGCAATCACGTGGTCACGGCTGGGGACCTTCCAATGAGCGCACGCGCGGAAACTTTCCCGGCGTCGCTCAGGAAGGTAAGTATGAACGCGGTCAGTGCCAGGTGCCTGTCCGAATGCTCTACCGGCATTCGGACAGGCCCTGCAGCTGCTCTAAGTATGAAACAATGCTTAGAGCAGCTGCAGGGCCTGTCCGAATGCCGGTAGAGCATTCGGACAGGCACCTGGCACTGACCGCGTTCATACTTACCTTCCTGAGCGACGCCGGGAAAGTTTCCGCGCGTGCGCTCGTTGGAAGGTCCCCAGCCGCGATCACGTGGGACCATGTGATCGTGGCTGGGGGCCTTCCAACGAGTGCACGCACGAAGACTTTCCCGGCGTCGCCCAGGAAGGTAAGTATAAAACAATGCAGAGAGTGCCAGGTGAGCATTATCCACGAGCTGGGGGGGGCATTATTCATGAGCTGGGGGCAAATACATGATCGGGGGGGGGAATCCATGAGCTGGAGCATATCCATGAGAGCTGGGGCATAATTAATGAAAGCTGGGGGGCATATCCATGAGCTGGGGGCAAATCCATGAAAGCTGGAGGCATTATCCATGATCTGGGGGGCATTATCCATGATCTGGGGGGGGCATAATCCATGAGAGCTGGGGCATTATCCATGAAAGCTGGGGGCATTATCCATGATCTGGGGGGGCAAATCCATGAGTTGGGGCATATCCATGAGCTGGGGGCAAATCCATGAGAGCTGGGGCATAATCCATGAGAGCTGGGGCATAATCCATGAAAGCTGGGGGGCATTATCCATGATCTGGGGGGGAAAATACATTAGCTGGGGGCAAATCCATGAGTTGGGGCATATCCATGAGCTGGGGCATTATCCATGATCTGGGGGGCATTATCCATGATCTGGGGGGCAAATCCATGAGAGCTGGGGGCAAATCCATGATCTGGGGTGGATTATCCATGATCTGGGGGGGGGCATTATCCATTAGCTGGGGGGGGCAAATCCATGAGTTGGGGGCATATCCATGAGAGCTGGGGCATTATCCATGATCTGGGGGGGCAAATCCATGAGCTGGGGGGGGCAAATCCATGAGTTGGGGCATATCCGAGAGCTGGGGCATAATCCATGAAAGCTGGGGGGCATATCCATGTGAGCTGTGGCATTTTTATATGAGGTCTGTTCTTATTGGAAAGTGGTCACATGACATAAAATAAAAGTATCGGTACTCGGTCTTAAAAAAGTGGTATCGGTGCATCCCTACTTCTATTTCTTCAGTCCCTTTTCCTGTGTCTTCCCTCTGCTTTTAGTGTATTGCCTACCTCACCCTCTTTCCTCTACCTCTTTGATTCAGTTCTCCTGTTCATTTGCTTCTGTTCTGTTTTGTCATTTAAATAAAGACGTTACTTTGCCCTGCAACCTGTCTATCGCATGCTACATTGCATATTGGGCTCACACCCGCATACAATGCATAGTTCGCCTGACACTAAGCTGGTGCTAAAAATCACTAATACTGATTTGCTAGCAGGTTGTTTAACCCAATCGAGAGGTGATCTAGCGGCAAGCTATCCCCTCAATAAACCTAGCACTAACGCCCATTTATGAGAGCGCTAGTGTTGGCTTTAAAGAGGTGATAGAGCCCCAAGATGGCTATGGTGGGTTGCATTTTGGTTTTTTTCCCCTCTTCCCTATAGGGGCAGGCAATGAATATTGTAAGTCCTATGAACTTTATTGTGGCGCTAATGCTACATTTCATTCCATGTGTCAAGAAAATTTGTTCTGCAAACTTCTATCATAAGGATTGTTTAGAACCATCACGTATTAAACTGTACCCAGAGAATGGAGCTTGTCGCAGAGTATTTTTAGCAGCGTGACAAAGTTCAACAGCTATAAAAAAAAGCTTCAGTTATTTTGCATTTTTATCTGGTTTCAAAGCCTGTTGTCTAAATTATGTGCAATTCGAGCAATGTTCATCTTTATCTCCTAAGCCTTCACTGACTTACCGAACAAGTTGCCATAAAATATTCCGTGAATAATGAAGATCTCTAAGGTTGGGGTCAGACCAGCGCACTTTTAACGTGCGTTCTGGCGCACATAATTACGGCCGCACTAGCAGCAGATGACGGGCAATGACGGCCAATATACGAAGTACGGCCGCACAAAAGTCCGGCCGTGCAACGCAAGTGGAATTTGAACGCATTTTTTTGAGAACGCTGAACTGCTAGTACTGACGTACTGAGTGCACAGCTGCGGCATAGCGGCGTGTGTGCGTGATTAGGAGATGTCAGACGCTGCTAATGTCCAGCCTACATAACGTCCAGACGCAAAAAGTTTTATTGACGATCCGTATAAAATCACGCCCGAAAATGCGCGTCGTCTGACCGTTTTTGCGCTTTCCGTGAAAAAATACGTCAATGCGTTCGGACGCACTTTTTCACGTTCGCGGGGAAAAATACTTTCGTCTGACCCTAGCCTTAATCTAGAGATTTAAATAACTTCAATTGTGCAGGTCATTGGAAACTGACATGAGGAAAATATAAAATATATATATATTATATGTCTGAGGGAGGTAGTGATATAATATCATATTGAGGTTTTCCTGTACAGATCGAGGTTACGTTGCAATCCTTCCTAGGACTTGTTGACCTAAAGGTGATCTTCATAGGTGTGCGCAGGAGGTGTGCCTGGTGTACCCAGGCACACCCTAATCTTGGATGAAGAGGTCCTTTTTCACCTCTTACACTGACATTTTAGATGTCCCTTATCTGGTTCATTAAGAAAAGCATAAAAACCGACTATCTCTGATTACAGGCTTGTTATTTCTAATGGAAAATGTGTAGTTTGTGCAAAATCTTCTAACCATACGTTTTTAATTAATAAATATTCCATGTGTGCACATCCTAATGTAACGGGCTGCGCACGCCACTGGTGATCTTATCAAGGGGTGTATAGGTGAAAATGGCAATTTTTGAATGTGAAGCTTTCTTTGAGGATTTTTAGTTTCTCTTCAAGTTTACCTATAATACATAAATTAAATGTGTTTTTGTAAATCCTCTTAATTGCCAGTCCTCCATGACGTTCCCCTTTTATTAAATTATCAGAATTTAGTGATGTGCCATTACACCTCATAGTAAATTGCCTTTTTTATTTTTTTAGGGATTCTATCATTCTACAATGCAGTGAATAAGCAGATGCTGCACACTTTCCGGACAAAGTTTACACAACCTCTTCTACCAGCATTTATGGTATGTCTTAGTTGCGGTACTTGTAATGAAGAGTCCTATGTTTTAGAAACATTAATTTTGGTTTTATTTGCCAAATAAAATATATCATAGTACAAATAATGTTTTGGGATTTTAAAAAAAAAAGTGAGTGTCATCTCTCTGTCTCAGGTCTGGTGTGGCAGTTTCTCGGTCTACACTGGGCTTCAGGTCCCCAGCAGCGTGAGAAGCTTTCAGAAGCGTAACAGTGCTACAAGCAGCTCTACTACAAGCCTGTCCTGACTCAGTCCAAGACCATGACCATCTCAAGGCTGCTGTTCAACCCACTTCATAAGGAGTACTGACTAATCACAACAAGCTTCTGCCAGTATTTATTTATGCATTGTATTAAATGAATGTACTAGACTCTGACTGGGACTGTTACTCATTCTCATTGCAAACCGCCTTAGTGTTGCTTACTTTTCTGGCTATATAAAGCATCGCTGTAGGTGTGTAGAGCAATGCAAACCAGCAGATGGTGATGGTAGGGTGTTTGTTCTTTTCTAGGTTTGCAGTGTTTTTTGGCCTTAAAATTTGTTTAAATGTAATGTACCTTCATAATGTGAAATGGCATTCCTTCTATAAAGCACTTTCCCCTAGAATTCTGCCATTGGTGTTTTGTTATCATGCTTCCAGTGCCTTCGCTAAAGAAAACTCTTGTTTATACTCTAATTTAAACCATATTCACCAGTGTCTCACCCAAATCTTCTGCTCTCTCATACAAGTGGGATTAGGTTAATTTCCCACTTTCAGTAAATAGTCACAGAATAACATAGATTCTAACATTCTTTGAGCAAATTGATACAATAATATGGATGAAACTACTCTTGCTGCTGATTTAACTTCCCTTGACCAAACGTTATCTTGTAACAACAATTTGAACTTCTGTGTTTGTCTCCAATTTAGGAAGATCATTCAACCCTTTGTCTTCTCTGCTCCAATTTCCTCTTCAACTCCTCATCCAGACCTGAGTAGAGCAAAGAAACCAAAAAATAAGGTCATGTTTTTCTGACAAACCAAACAAAGGGCCCTGATTCTGACCCTGCCGTTGACGTATTGGCTTGAGCCCCTATTCTGATCTTGACGCAAGCTGTACTGTATATAAAAGACACCAATATTTTGTATTTGAGCTAATGGATCAGAGGGAGAACAGGGAATTCTTCTGAGAGCCTGGTGTCAAGTGATCTTGCACAATTACTTAGACTTGCTTGAATTTACTTCTGATGCCACAGTGCAACCCGCCGTACAGGATCTACATGACCGGCAGGATCTCGCCTCTCGCAAGATCCTGCTGGTCGGCGCAGTGATCGCGGAGGGAGACTGGGGACTCTTCTCCCCCCCCCCCCAGTCTCCCTCTGCTCCTGGCGGCCAGAAGCGTCGGATTGGGTCGCTGTTCTCGTAGTGGAATGAAAGGTGAGCATTGGGGGGGGCGGGAGTTTCAGCTGCTGCTGATTCTGCAGCAGCAAAATCAGTTAGCAGCAGCTCAGTGCTAATGTTAACTTTTTTTGTTAGCGACAGCTCTTAATGCTGGTTACCTACGCTAATTCCTCTCTGCTTACCCTTTGCGTTCCTCATGTACAGCAAAGGGAGAGCAAACTACAGTAAGCTGGCGCTAATACCAATTCGCTAGTGGGTTTTTTCCATACGTCGAGCGGCAGTACCAATGGGGTTCTTCTCATCTTACTTCTGGACAGATGAACCCCCTCACTCCCCTGTAACTCCTCCCCTATATCCTATAAGTAGCAGCAGCACCAAGAGCCCCCCAGACATTAACAAAGCAGAACCGGAGTAGCAAATAAACACATAAATTTTATTACCAACCAAAACGTAACAGGAAACCAACCAGAATGGAACAAGTAATGACAGGACAACATAACAAAACCCATTGAGGGAGGGAATAAGACGTACTGCCACTACGACTATGGAAAATATGATTTTCGGTAAGAAATACTGTTCTTTAACCTGTTAGCGTTACGCCCGTATCACCTCCCAATCGCTAACGCTCATTTATGTGAGCACTAACGTTAAGGAGGTGTTAGAGCCCGTTGTCTGCAAAACCATGCATGATGCACCATTAAAATTTTACTTTAACCTTTTTTTGGTAGAGAACTTTGGGGTGTATCCTTTACATTTAGGCCAAAAAAAATTACTAAGAAATTTGAGGCAGGTTATAGGAGCATAATTGTAGAAGTGCGTACAAGGTTATATGCCCACTGGAAAGAGTGATGTTTAATAACAGACCATTTGGATGGTATGACGAAAAAGGGGCTTGAAATGTCGGAGTATGGTGTGGTTTATACATACCCGATTTCATAGGGGTTCCCGCATTCCTTACTCCTTCAGTTCCTAGTAAAAAAAAGGATAATCCTAATTTGTCAGACGGTCACAATTTTTCATAAGTGGCATATGGGGTACAGAAAATTAAGTGTGGCATTACCAGTTATTACATTCATTAAAATAATCGGCAACGGTATGGAATGATACTGTAACAGTTTAGTTGAATTAATCATTTGACACTAAAGGGGTTATTCTGAGAGCACCGAAATGTGCTCCCTTGTTCCCCGCACTTTGGGGAATCAAATTCCCTGACCCTGTGGTGAATTCTGCATACACCGCAGGTTCCCCAAAGTTCAGGGAAAAGCCACCGCCAAAACACCGATCCAAAGAAAAAAACTGCCGCAAACATTGTATCTGTTTATCCGCCAGTCCTGCCAAAATGATCGAATCCGATTCGATAAGCCGCCAGAGACCTGCCATAATTATTGGATCTGATAATTTCGAGTTTGCGGTGACTTTTTTAAAAAACATTTGTACAAATTATCGGATCCAATCCAATACACCGCAAACCTGCCGATTCGCATCCGGAAAAGGCCGGCGATCCGCCGAACACGGACAACCAAACGGGGTAAAAACAAGAAAACGATTGAAAGTATCAAATTTGAAACACTGTTTGCAAAAAAACTACTGGACGAAAATGTATGGAATTAACATAAAAAGGTCCTATGAATAATAATAAAAAGGTCTGTTACAGAAAAAAGAAACTGCCTTTAGAAAAAAAATGTTTTTGCAAAACAAAGCCTATAAAATAAATAGACATTTTGCTGCAGATTAAAAGAATAAATGGTTTATTAGATATTCAATAAAAAGAGGAATATTGAAGCCTATGCTCCTCTGTAGGGGATTTCACTGCTGTCGAACAGGCACTGTATTTAGTTGGCAATTAGCCAAAATTTGGCAAACTGCCTGCTTTCTGAATAGCCAAATGGCCACGAAATTGCACCGTACAAGGAAATTCACTGTGGTGCAATTTCGGGGCCAAATCGTCTCTCTGAATAACCCCTTAAATTTGATGTTCAAAGCTATGTTGTGTTCTAGTGCATAAAATAAACCGAAAACTGCAAATAAATACCAGAGGAATATAACAATTGAGTTGGCCACATGTTTGTTTTTAATTTGTTAATGAAGTTCTAGTTTCATTGCTAACACTATGAGGATAACAGACGAGGTATACGCCACTTATCGTTCTCATCTACAGGTAAAACAACAGTACAGAAGCTCTGATTGCAGGTTGATGTGCTGTGGTTATAATCCAAATGGGGGCATCCACTACTGTAGCAACTGGTGCACTTTAGACACAACAGGCAATATTCTGATGTTGGTGCTAACTTAACCAGAGCTGTTGTATTCTTAGCAGCACCATAGAGTATAATGGCTCTAGTAAGTTTACAACAGATCTGGTTAAGCTAGCACCAACTTTGAATATAGGCCAACATTGGTATTATTAGGTATATGTATATTTTAAACCAAAGTCACCTGAGTCCGGTACCAGTTTTAATATTGGGAAAAACAAGTAGACATGATTATTTCAAAGTGATCTAAATAAGTGGTTAGGAACCATTTTCAAAATATTTTACCTACTATTACATTGATATGGGGCTTTAGTATTAATGGATGTCTCCTTGGAATGGAGGCTTATGGGTTTGTACTTGGAGGTAGAAATGCATGAGAACCTGACTTGCAGCATTCCAATAGCTAGAGGTGCTTAAGGGCTGCATGTAACTGTTTAAATGGAACATTCATACCTATTCATCATCTCTGCTAATCATTGACAAGTTGATAGAAGTAGTGAAATAGTGCAAAGTGAATATTTACAACAGTAAAAGTTAATATCCAAAGGATCAAAGTAATGAAAACACAAAATGAACTTTTGTTGGATGGATCTAATGACAACACTTCCAGGGGTCAGCAACCTTGGCCCTCCATATATTTTGGAACTATATCTCCCATGATACTCAACCACTCACTAGGTTGGCTGAGTCTTATGGAACATGAAGTTCAAAAACATCTGGATTAACCTGCCGAAAACCACAGAAAAACCCGAACAGGAGCCGATCGCAGCCTTCGACAAAGCAGAAGAGGCAGTGAATAAATTAGGAAAACAGTTTGTATGAATGTGTGAAAGTAAAACGCTGTTTGCAAAGAAACTACTGAGCGAAAATGTCTGAAATTTGCATATGAGGTCCAGGGAATGATAATAAAGAGGGCTGTTACAGAAAAAATAAGTAAACTTAGAAAGAAAGAAAAAAAATCGGACTTTTAAAAAAAAAAATCAGAAAAATGTTTAGAATATCCTAAAAAATCTATAAATAAAGAGACTCTTTACTGCAGAATTTTATAATGAAAGGTTTATCAGATATTGAGTTAAAACGGGAATATTTTTAACATTGAAGCCTATGGGATTCTCCTGAATAAACTTGCCAAATTAAACCACCGAATGGCAGGGCATTAGGGGAACCTTTCACTGCTGGTTTGTGTTATCTGAATAGCCGAAGCAGTGCTTTTTCATGGGGTTTTCACTGCCCTCGAACAGGCACTGTATGTTCAGGCAATTTGCCAGGATTTGGCGAATTGCCTGCTCTCTGGATAGCCGAATGGCCAGGAAAGGTAACCGAACGCTGATTTTCAGCGTTCGGTTACCTTTCTCAAGCAATTCGGAGCTCTTTGAATAACCCTGTATCTCTGTATACGTCAAATGAAATAGTACTGAAGAAAATATTATTAAATACTTTTGAAACAGTGGTATTTTAAAAATGCAAACTACTTTCAAAGAAAGAAACATTCCAACATTGATTAGATTTGCCTTCACTTGAAACAAACCCAGCTTAGTTTTTAGTGGGACGTTTGGATCTCTTCACTGGTTCTTCAGTGTTGGGATTCAGAGATGACAGCAAATATTTGAGATGACACATACAGTAGTGGTTTGCATTATTGGTTATTTTATTATTTTTTTCACCCCTACATCTATTTCATTGTGATACTGCCCATGTAACTTCCAACTACCATTGTTTCTTCTTCATCCTGTTGGCAATATACCTTTTCTGTCTTTCATCCTATTGGCCAGTTTCCTCCTTTTATCCTATCGGCCTCTCTTCTATACACTCAGACCTCCATTACCCTGGATTGGCTGGAAGAAATAGTTACTAGTCTCGCTTTGTGATTCCTACGCGGCACTGCAAGAGCAAGCTTGCGCACAGCTTATGATTCAGACACACAGGGCTCCATGGAGTCCTCTGGACTCTAGGTGCCAATACTCACGTGGCACACACTGCCGGTGTCAGGTTCTCCAGCACTTTGTTCTGAGGCTAGGCGCTACCGCAGGATGAAAGGTGAGTATTGGATTTTTTAGGGACTTTCACTGGGTATTAAGTGACTTTGCTAATGCAAAATCACTTAACATCAGCTTTTTTTGAGACGGTATTAGTGAAATACCTTGTCCTGGGTGGAAGCGCAAGCTACATTGGAATAGCTTGCGCTACCATTCGGAGGTTCAGATTAATGTCTCCTATACTAAGTATAGCAGGTGTTAATTTACAGTAAGCTCTCGTGGGGATTCCCAACACTCGAGCCACAAGGCTAGCTTGCGGCAAGAGTGGAAAAGCAATTCTCCGGCAATAAGATAACTACAGGAAGCATTAAGTGTAACATCTCTTGTAGATATCTTATTGTCAGGTATGGAAAAGGGCCCTTAGTCGTTCTACAGGTTGGGTATATGTACAGTATTTACAAGGTGTACCATGTAGTTTTTTCAGTATGATGTGTGTTACATCGTCTCACCTCTGAGTCTGTTGGCAGGTTGGTTAGGCAAAGGCACGCCATCTATGAATCTTCTTGGCAGTCCGGCTGAAAGGATAGAAAGTAATGCTACTTGAGAACTTAAACATGTTTTCTGTATTACTTAAAAATAAACATAACACAAGTGGTACATCTCTGTTAAAATGAACTGTTATGGGCAAAACACATTTTGCCCATTTGAAAGGGAACCCCCCCTTATTTTCCTTGACATATAAAATTGAAAGGAAATATCTTCCTCTTTTCAATGTCCACATCTAAGGTAACCTTGATATGCTGCAGGGGGAAGGGACAGCTCCTAGCAGAGTGCAACTTAAAGAACACCTCCCACACACACACACACACACACACACAGTGTGCCTGATTGACTGTCCATTAGAATGACAACCAGCATAGCACACTGACTGAGCAGAGGGCCGGTCTGTAGTTTTATTTGCCTTTTGTGACACCACATGGTAATCTCATACAGTATTACCATTGTCACTTCCAAATTAAGCTACTTAATTGCAATATATCTTATTTGTGGTCATATAGACCATGCTAAATTATTTGATTTTTCGATCAGGTGAACTTGATTACCTTGTTTATCCATGGTCAGTGGTAGCAGATCTTGATCTGGAATCACATATGTGTCTGGGGGTGGAGGTTCTCGTGGAATGGGAGGAGGAATATTGTACCTGTTCATTGTCGGTTTGGTAGCTGCCAAAACACAGACATTCAGTTAATGAGATGCATGTATGATGAAGGTCAGTAATTAACAAATATGTCAGATCTGAATTCGCATTAAATTTAGATTTTGTGCTTTTACTCGATCTACTAATAAGTTAATATAGAAACTTTTATCATAGAGCTATGAACCTACTTTCCTGTTCCCCTTTTAGTTCAAACCCAATTTGATATTTTGTAACTTTGATATGGCTGGGCTTAATCCTTTTCCTCAAAGGACATAAAGTTTAGCATGGATGTAATTTTTTTTGCAGGTTGCTCACTGCTTAATAGAATACAGATTGTGGCCTTTACTCTTAAATGGCTCATTACCAGCAGCCAGTGGCTACTGACTAGGTCATGTGATCTCATCTCTCACCAAACTGACATATCTCATAAAGACATGGATGACAGTGCGGAATGAAGAAGTGATCTTGCATAATGCTTGACACCTTCTTCAATTAATCCCCAACAGAGCTTGCATGTATTTTCCTGTAATTTAATAAACAGCCTGTAGTGGAGGAATCAACCTGTCCCATGGGAGCATTATACAGCCTTTCAGCATTATAACCTAATAATTTTAAGTTTTTGTCTATCTCAAATTTATAATGTTATAAATTTTATAACGTATTCAATGAGCTGTATTGAAGCTTCAGTTAAAGTCATAAAGGTGCATTTTATTATTTTTTAATTAACAAAATTCTATCATGTTATGGTGTTAATTCTCCAGATCTTCCATATTCAGTGTTTTGTAAAATGAAAATGAACTAATCAGATGTACTTAAATCTAGTCTGTGCCTCTCCTGTTATGATCTGAAGCAGCCATTGTGTAATTTCAAAGCTACCATCTGTTAGCATTGGCGTTTTCATTACTCTAATCAATGTTTGGGTAATTTAAATCTCCAGTGGCTAAACTATGACCTAGCTGTGTAGCTGTAACAATTTGTAATAAAAGGTGCATTATCAAGTAGCCAGTTGACTTTATTTTTTGTGTACGTTTATATCCCTATTGTGTACCCCTCTATAAATACTAATAATCATAATAATTTAAACTTTGGTAATGTAGACAAGGAATTCATCTAAAACACCAAAACAGTCCTGTACTAATATACAATAAGGGAATGTAAAAAAACTAATTTAACTTTTTTTTTATTTTATTTAATAAATCCAACATAGTACTAGAAGGATTTGGAAATCCATGACAATACAATAGATAATTATACATTCAAACTATTGTCTGATTAAAATCATTGGTCAAAGTGTTTCCCTGGGGAAAAGAGCAACCTTGCATTTGTTAATTTTTGTACGAGGGCGAGACAAAAAATACAGCAGGCTTTTAAGGAAAGAGTTCATAAATTTATAGTGCTGAAAATATAACCTACATTATAACCTGTTCTATAACAATAGGAAAATATGAGCTTCTGAGAGGGAAATGAAGATCAGAAAAGCACTGTTGGTAACAAAACCATGTTATGTATGCTCCACTGTGTCATTCTGAGTGTGAACACAGAGGAATATACAGTGTTACAGTCGATTTGCAGCCGGAGGTGACATCTGTTATTCCAGTAGCCTGCAGGATTTTGCTATTTAATTGTATCTTCCCCAATGCACCAAAAGTCTCTAGACGTAGCCTTTCCCTCATTCCACTTGCACTACTTTGTATGAGTGTGAGATTGACAACTGCAATGCAGCTTGCACACTCCTCAGACTGGTCCTGGTAGTATTACTGTGCTTTTAAATGGTACATGAAAGAAAATGTAAATGCCCACCTATTGTATCCACTGGGTATTTGACTGTGACTTCTCCATCTTCATTATTCACCTCATAGATTCCTGTAGTTTGAGTTAAAGAAAATTATTATTCATTGAATGCTTAACTCCCAACATCATTTTCGAAAGGGATGTTCAAGGCAGGATCATCAAAGCGGACATTATAGCAGAAACAAATCTCTGTCTCAGAGGACATGGCTGTCAGAGGACATGGCTGTCAGAGGACTTGGCTGTCAGAGGACTTGGCTGTCAGAGGACATGGCTGTCAGAGGACATGGCTGGAGAAAGGGATGCACTCATTCAGGGAGCCAAATGTTTTGCAGTCAGACAGGACTGTACATGTAAAGAAATGTCTAGTGCAACCATGATTATGTTTTATCTTGCACTTTTGGTAACTTTCAGTAGAAAGCCCTGGGCGACTATAACCATTAACTGTTATTGATATTACAGTTTTTGGTTCAAAGTTGGTTGTTGAGGCAAACAGTGTGGATAAATGACAGATTAGGCAAACCTATAATGGCACTATATGAACAGTTACCTAAAGGAAATGCGACATTGCCATAAAATTAGATGAAAAGCAGAATATTCAAAAGTTAGTAGATGTAGCAATACGCAATGCAGGAAAAAATGACAGATATGATTGCCCCCCCCCCCGAGTTTAGTGGATTCAAAGTGAAACATTTTAGGTGTTTGGTTTAAAAGTGGTCTTGGAGAGGTCTGAAACACACTCTGACGCAAAACCCCTTATTAAGCTATAGGTTTTTTAATGACGGCTAGCAAATTCTTCAGAATTTTCAGCCTGCAGTTGATGATTATAGTTGGAGCAACAAATGATACATGTTCTGCTTGCTTCATCTAGTAACATTCGGTCATTGTAATTGTCAAGACGTATGTAAATGTCAAATTAACATACCGATTTTGTTTTCATATTCGTTGCATCTTTCAAAAGGGCTCAATCGATTATGTGTTGTCTTCAAAAAGTGATTGACAACAAGCGCAAGAGAGGAACAAGGAACCTTCAAAAACACACATGAAAACATTCTTTAGAATGATGAATGACGCAAAACGCGTTCTAGATGATATCTTTAAAGAAAGTTCAAAACAAGCACAGTTAAAGACGAGCAGCTGGTATATTGCAGGTAAGAAAAGTTATTGCAAACATCTGTGTTTTTTCACAAACAATATTACATACTCTGCTTTAAATGGCCGTAAGTATGGCTATACTAGTTATTGGAGTGAGATGTTTCTGCCAAACCCATTGCTAAAAATGTACATAAAATCCAGCACAATACCTTGTCTCCACATACCATAATGGCAGTATAATGCATTCCACAGTAGAGCTTGGTGAGTTTAAGTATGGTTTTGTGATATGCCACACATCAGTTTCTTACATTTAAGTGCTACTATTGGGTGCCACAAAAGTATCTATACATAGAAGAAATTAGCCATTTTTAGCAAAATGTATCCAAAACCTCTTCACGTATAGCAAATGCTGTGCATGATTTTTATGTTGTCTCCATGTTATGTACTTCATACGTAGTCCACTTAATTTTTACCTGTGGGTGCACATGAAGGCTATAGTGTACCAGGAATAAATATAGAACATGGATCATTTAAGGGGATCCATTCAAAGGTACAATTACATGCATAACACATAGGGCCCTATTCCATAGTTGCCATTAAAAAAATCAGATGCTAGTGGAAAAATCCTGCACCAGCCATTAATCATTAGTGTCTCACCTTTAACGTGCGATGTTAAACTTTCTGAGCAAGACAATAAGAAGTACGTGGCTCAGTGATGTCAGTCAAGACTGTACATGTAAAGAAATGTCTAGTGCAACCATGATCTTGTTTTATCTTGCACTTTTGGTAACTTTTAGTACTGGCGGTACTGAAAGTGCATGCGCGCACAGCTAATGCTAATAAAACAATTGCGTCTATATTTCAGCCCTGGTCTAAACTTAACCAGAGCTGTAACATTGCCATTGTGTTCAGTTGCTCAGGGAAGTTAACACCAGGGTTTCGGACATCTAGTGATTCAGCGTACTTTAATCTAAGCGCTACGTATTCACTCTTTATTTGCCAGGGTTTATGTGTCGCTATGAGCTTAACACGAGCTTTTAGGTGGTGTTAAATCTCCCTGGTTTTCACCTAGACATTAAGTTTATTCATCACCTTGGTATAGGTTGCTAGTCTTGCATTTCATTACAACTTGCGCATTCCATGTTAAGTATAAGAGACGTCAAGTACAGTAAGCAAACGCAAGCTGTGAGTTGCGAAGGCTAGGACGTCTCCTTTAATGACAAGTTTGTAATAGGACGTAAAAAATTAAGTTAATAAAACGTCCTCCGTTATGTTGTGCATCTCTAACGCTTAGTATAGTGACAACCTTGGAATAGGGCCATAGATGTATTAACACATGTTAATCCTGAGGGTTACGGACGAATCTTGAGTGTGTTTACAAAGAAATGGTAATCCTGTAGAGGATGTTTTGTGATTTAAATTACATTTTGCTAATAAGTATTAATCTACCCTATTTATGGAGACTTAGGACACTCTTTAGATCTGCATCAGCCACTAGAAGCCATTATTGTGAAGGGGAAGCATCTAGGAGCAATAGCAACACAAAGTGGCAGACTACACAAATTTACTGAATGGGAGCAAAGGGTGTTTCCAGGGCAGAGCAACTGTACACAAACCTCACAGGAACACAGTCTGCTCTCTAGATTGATTAATCTTGTTACAATATGCTAGGAGAACTTTACCTACTGTAATGCCCGGTGCCTACCATGGTGGTGGTAGGGTGGTGTAATGGTCTGAACTTTTGCCTAGCAACTTATTTCCATTAAAGGCTAATCTTAATGCTGCTGTATACATTTTCTACAATTGGGTGCTAGCAACTTTGTGGTTAAAGTTTGGGGCAGAGTTTTTCCTAACCCAGCATTCTGTCTCCTTGTACAAAAAGCGAGGTCCATGAAAACACTTATGACCATGATGCGGAGGACTTTGAGGAGCCAAACACAGTCTGATCTGAACCCTGTTGAACACCATTCAGATGATTTCAACTACCATTTGTGAGTGAGACCTTGTCCAACATCAGTGCCTGACCTATCAAATGCTTTTTTATTTTTTTTGCTGAATTGACACAAATTCCCACAGAGAATGATGTGTGTGTGTGTGTGTGTGTGTACTCAGCACCTGCCCCGTAATCTAATGGTAAAAAGGGGGCACTAAGGGGAATTTAGCATATGCTAATTTTTCCCCTTAGCGTTTCCATTTTAGCGAGTGCCAGGTGATAGGGCCCAAAACATTGTGCCAATTTGGTATTGGTATATTCTCAGATACTCTTCATTTCGGAGGGGGAGGTGTTAAATATATCAAAGGCAACTGGTCCTTTTACAAAGTTAGTGCTAACTTAGCCAGAGCTGTTGTATACTTACCAGAGACATTATAGTCTATGTGCTAAATTGCATGGTGACCTTTAACGCTTACTCATCTAAATGCTGCAGTTAACACTAGGATAAGTGACTTTAACGCATGCCCCCTTCCTGATGCTGAACCCATGAAAAATTCGTTAGCGCATCAGTGATTTGCTAGCTTCCGCATGCTTACTGTACTTGACGCATCCTATACTTAACATGGGGAGCGCAAATTTTAGCGACACCTAAAAGCTGGTGCTAACTGATTGTGCTTTTGCATAGTTAACCCCCCGAAAACCCCCACCAATAAATCCGATACTCACCACGCATCCCACAGCAAAAATGAAGGCCCGATCCACCGGGAGCAGAGTGAGACTGGGGACAAATAGTTCCCAGTCTCCCTCTGCGATCACTCTGTGGTGCTGCGCAATCTCGCTATCGCTAGTATCACTGAGGGTAGCGCTGTGTTCCGGGGCGAGGTGCCGTGACAGTGCCTGCCCCGGAATCCAATGCTAAAATGGGGACGCTACAGGGAAAACTGCAGGCGCAGTTAGGTACTCTATGGAATTGTTACGTTTACACCAACCTTGGAATGTTACCCAACGTCATACTTTAAATGTCAAACTAGAAGTATTTCACTGTAAGAAACCTCAAGCACACTACACAGAAAAAAAATGTATTGAAAAATATTTTTAAACTTCAGACATACAACCTGACAGTTTGATGCCTCACAAGAAAATGCGATGAGCCCTGTCGGGGTTCCCCCCTAAAACCGGTTTCACCAGTGGATTACGGGGCACGCGCTGAGCCCAACTGACCGGTAGGATTTCACCTCTCGCGAGATCCTGCTGGTCGGCAGAGTGATCACAGAGGGAGACTGGGGACTTTTTCCCCTCAGTCTCCCACTGCTCCCGGCGGCCCGAAGCAGCGCATCAGACTGCTGTTTTTGTCGCGGGATGAGAGGTGACTGTTTTATGGGGCTTTTCAGCTGCTGCTGATTCTGCAGCAGCGGAATCCGTTCGCTTCAGCTTAGAGCTGGTATTAACTTTTTGAGTTAGGACCTTGTGATCCTAAAGTTAGTCAATCTCTGCTTGCACTTTTGCGCTATACCTGTTAAGTAGAGAGAGCGCAAAGTACAGTAAGCAAGTGATAAAAAGTGCTAATACCTATTCGCTAATGGGTTTTTCAACCCGTGATAGGGCCCCATGTATTTTGCTTTGTCTATGTAAGTAAAATTTGCTTAAAGGGAATAGTGTTCTCCCCCACATATTTTCATAGTGGTACAAGCACAGAGACTCTATATATGTTATAATGAAGGTGTGTTTGAATTAAGAAATCTAGCATACACCATAAGAAATAAAGTCCATTATTAACTCCAAAAAATATTACAACCAGTACTACACAGCCAAACAGATTTCAATTGCATGTCACCTACCAAAATCATAAATATGCTTTGGTGTCCAGATAAGGGCAAATAAATTTTTCAAGTAATCATGCTTTCTGAGCTCCAGAATCTAATAGTATTGTGATTTACATCATCCCTTGAGCATGAGGGTGCTTAGGAACCATGAATCACATCGTGCCTGACACAACATAAGGAAGTGCGGATTATAAATTATAACAATAATGTATTACTTGTGTTTGTATAAACCCTACCCACTTCCTCTTCACAGTATTTCTTTTTGATACTTTGTCTCTTTTCTGGAAAGAAAGATAATAACAGAAATACTGGGCCCTACTATAATCTTTTCGCTAGCATTAGCGCAAAGATATGTAAGCACTCACGTTAGATTAAGTTATTTTTGCGCATGCCACCCTATTACATCGCTAACGCTAAAACCATTAGTATCTTGGGGAAATGCATATTGAATATTGCAATCACTGATTAGCAAATTAGATCAAATTAGATCACCTCTGTGGTTCTCCAGATATTTTGCAAACCTGTCCGGTTAGTGCTGCCTGAGGACAGGTTTGGGAAACACTGCTCTAGAGATAGTAATGCTTTAGGCATATGTCAGATATGAACCTACCAGGGTTATTCAGAGAAAGGTGAAAACCTGGAGAATTGGCAGGAGAAGGGTTGGATTTGGAAAGGGAGACCTAGAATTTTCACTTCTACCAGTTCTCCTGAGTTTTATCTTTCTTTGAATAGAGCCTTACATAATATACTCTGGCATGAGAATGTAGGAGTGTATTTGTGACGAATGTCAGTGTGAAACCTGACATTTACATACACTCCACTGTGCAAGGCCCAAGTTACTCTGCCTAACCAGAGAACCTTCTTTGTTCACTCCATTTAACTTTGGTCCCAACTGTGGTAACGTCTGCCATTAAAAATACTTACCGGCGGATCAACTTGGAGTATATATTTGTTCTGCTCCAGAGTAACTTTGTAATGTTTCACTATATATTTTCTGCAATAGAAGGAATGATGTGTTGAAGTGAAACATGCAGTACTGCACAAAGCGATAATTATTTACAAAGGGTAATAAAAATATTTTATTTAGCATATTAAAGGGACTTATATAAGCTGTAACTGCATTACTTGTACATTACCAACAAAACCACTTTATAAAACACATGCTTCTGTTATTTTGTTGTTTGAAGTAATTGCATGTAAAAATGAAAAACAAATTTTAGTTTATCTACTGTTTCCATTTTATGGATTTTTTCCAATGATGCAACATTTACCAAAATCTGTGTAAAAGTTTTGCTTTGTGGCTGTGCTTTATATTATACAGTATTTAACAGTTAATGACGTGGAGGAGGGAATGTTTAGATAAGGCAGCAGGGGGTGTATTGTGTTCTCCAGGCTACCCAAGATAAAATATGACAGTTGAATGAGATGAGACAGGGATCTTAAAAGACTTCTAAGCTACCCCTTGGTGATGTCTTTTAAATACATCCCACACGATACAATTATTGCGTCAATGATTGACCCCATGACTCCATTCTATAGTCAAAGCCACCCAGTGAGGAGTAAGTGATGTAAAGATACTGTGGGGGAGGGGCAGTTTACAACACAAACAGGTACATCCACTAAAGAGTGAAGTCTGGAGTATTGACAGGAGAAGACAACAATCTAGA
Organism: Leptobrachium leishanense; assembly: GCA_009667805.1. Taxonomy (NCBI): domain Eukaryota; kingdom Metazoa; phylum Chordata; class Amphibia; order Anura; family Megophryidae; genus Leptobrachium; species Leptobrachium leishanense. The sequence continues at coordinate 342,612,829 of CM019063.1, forward strand.
CCAAATAACCAATTTGGAAGGTGAGATAAATGGGAGAATGTTTCTGGTTTGGCTATTTTAACCTAGATTTTTCACTTCTCCTGCTAATTATCCTGACTTCACCCTTCAGTGAATAGACCTGAAAAGATCACACAATGGATGCACCATATAGAGTAAAATATTTTCTTAACGAAACATACAAGAGAAAAACAAAGCACATGTAAGATATCAGCAGCATAAAATAAGCACAATAAGGACATTTCATTTCTTCGTGGTGGTGGCCCTTTAATACAATGTTTTTAATTATTATTCTCAGTGTCAAAGGTTCAACATCAGGAAACTAGACTTTTCCCAGTATTATTTTAATGTGTTTGAATTTGTCAAAGACGTGTAGCTTTATTCCCCAATTATTTTGATCACATTTGTTCCCATACATTGAATTTCAGAAATTCAGGTATGCTCATTCACCACTTTGCTGTTGATAGGATGTATCCTACTTTTGTATTCAAAAGAAAGTTCAAATGTAAATGAGAAGTCTAATTTCCTGGATTATGAAGACATCATTACAGAAGATGGAATTATTGGAGAGACTGTTGAAAATAAATCACTTCTAAAATGATCATATAACTTTTCATTAAATTCATGATCACTATAATTCATTAAAGGTGTTGTCAGTCTAACTGTAAGTACAGTATCCCCTCATCTATTACTACCCTTGAATCAGATTCCACCTTCCGAGCCCAGTATATCCCGTCATATATTATTACCCGTGAATCAGCTGACAGGTGGAAACAGACACGTTTTCTGGATTCGTCCCAGGGCGTAGTAAGAGACTCCCACATTCTGGATGTTTCTTTAGGAGGTCTTCTGCTTCCACCCGAGACACATTATAAAAACAGCTGTGTATCAAGAAGAATAGGTATTATATTACATGATTAAATTGGTCTGGAAAAGAAGTCCAGAGTGATAGTCTTGTAGTGTTCAACTGCATTTCCTTCCACATTACGTCATGGTTCCTCTTTAAATCTTTGAAAAGGTTCATGATATATTAGCATTTTTACCTCTTTAGCTGAATGGTAGAGCAGCTGTCCCCCTCTCCCTCCTAAACACTGTACTCACCAACAGAAACTCCCACCCCCTGCTGTTATCAAAGGCAGCTGTCCCCCTCTCCCTCCTAAACACTGTACTCATCAACAGAAACTCCCACCCCCTGCTGTTATCAAAGGCAGCTGTCCCCCTCTCCCTCCTAAACACTGTACTCATCAACAGAAACTCCCACCCCCTGCTGTTATCAAAGGCAGCTGTCCCCCTCTCCCTCCTAAACACTGTACTCATCAACTGAAACTCCCACCCCCTGCTGTTATCAAAGGCAGCTGTCCCCCTCTCCCTCCTAAACACTGTACTCACCAACAGAAACCCCCACCCCCTGCTGTTATCAAAGAGGATAAGGATCTTAGAGAAATTAGGTAAATAGCTTCAATGCTAATATCCTTAATTTGCCAGACTGAGGGCAAGATCACAAACTAAACGTTAAACGCGAAACACAAATGGAAAACTTTTGTGTCATCCATTTTTGGCTTGCCTTTAACTCCTGTATAACGACTGAGCCACAGGCTGATAACACCAGGGTCACTATGCTCCGCCTCTGTTATCAGCTTCAGGAATAGCTTGTTCCCCATCTGCTAGGGGCACATTAAAATCACCCATATAAAGTATAAGAGACATTAATGTACAATATAAAGGCACAACATCTGAGATGCAAATACAGTTTAGGATGAACTCAAATTAAACAACGCGCTTGAGCCTTAAGATATGCTGTACAGCTCAGGCGCTGTGCTTTGCATCTTGGTTGTGAATTGGCCCTGGATTTTTTTTGGCTGTGCTGCAGAGAAAAAGATAGATATAATGATGATTCTCACCTGGGCTTCTGTTCCTTCTCAAACTCTGACTGTCTCTGATTTTCTTTATCAAGAGCCTCCATTAGAGCGAGGAGGGGTCCCGGGAGTAAGGTGAGAGACTGAGGTATACTTAACTGCAGATACAGAAGGTAAAAAAATTCAAAATTCCTGATATAAATAATTATATACAGCCTCAAAAAATGGGACTAGGAAATAATTCAAGCAGAATATTTTTTGGAAGTGTGTTGGATGAGGAAAGACAGTCCTGATCATTCCAGTTGGTAGTTGGCAAAGTACTTGAGTTTGGTGATGATGGTAAAGAGAATAGTGTTATTTGGAGACTAATTGTGCAGTAGAAGATATTTATATTGGTTAATGCTTACAAAAGGCGTATCCAAAATATACATATCAATATGCTCTTAGGCTGGAACACGGAGGTTAATGGTCAGACGCTAATGGTTAACGGCGGGCTCACGATTTTTCCATTAGCGTCTGACATTTAACGACAACATTGGAATAGGACCCATGAGTGATAAAGGTCCTTGCAAAGAGCAGTTTGCAGAAGTTGTGATAATGATTACATGGCACAGGATTGGAAGGTGTGCTTATGCTTTTTGGCTATATGTACTATGCTTCCTAAATATAGAAATCTAGAACCAAAAGGCCTCACATAAGCATATGCATATATACATACAATTTAGATAAGATATCGAACACCAAACAAGTGTACCATTGAATCATATACAAAATGGAGCGACAGAAGGGGTAACTTTGAACCTGTTGGGAGATGAATAGTAAGGGGTTATACACTAAGCAACATAGGACTCTATTCCCTAGTGCAGTGGTTCTCAACCCGTGGTACGCGTATCTCAGGGGGTAGGGGTACCACAGGCAGGGGGCAAGCCTAGGGTTCCTACCTGTCAGGTTTTAATCCAGATCAGACGGGTTTTGAACCTTCTGCCGGGTTTCGTGATGAGCCCAGCTCCAGATATAAAAAAGTTTTTTAGATCTGCAGGGGTACTTCTCCGTAAAAGGTTGAGAAACACTGCCCTAGTGAATGCTAACTTGCGTTCAGGTGAGTAAGCATTAACGTCAGGATAAGTAGCTTTAACGCATGCCACCCACATTACATCCCTAAAGCTAAACCTCAAAAAAATCTGTTAGCGCATCAGTGATTGCGCTAGCTTGCGCAAACTTACTGTACATTTTTCGCACCCTATACTTAACATGGGTAGCGCAGTCAGTAATTAGCGTTAGGATAAGTAAGGTATTGCAATATACTAGGGCAAATTACCGCACTGATGTGTTAACCGTTAACCAAAAAGTTAGCAACATATTAAAGCTGATGCTAATGGATCCCGCTTTTACAGAATCATGTAGCACCACCTAAAAAAACCTATTACATCCAGTGCTCTCCTCTCATACTGCGTAGATAATGGTGGCCCGATCTGCCGCTTCCGACCGCGAGCAGAGTGAGATTAGTGCAAATAGTCCCCAGTCTCCCTCTTCGAGCACTCTGCGGCGCTGCGCGATCGCATGAGAGTGAGATCGCGCAGAGCTCACAGCCTGGCAGCGCAACCCTCAATGGAGTCCTATTGACTACAGGAAGTAATACTTGCGACAGCGCGTATCTCCGAGGGTAGCGCATGATTCCGGGGCAAGGTGCTGAATTAACAACTGCCCCAGAATTCCCTGCTAAAATGGGGACGCTACGGGGAAACATGCAGATGCAGGTTTTTCCCCGTTAGCATTCCCATTTTAGCAGCAGGTAATGTATTTTCATTTTATTGGCCAGTCTGAGATATGGCAGTGGAACAACGGGCTATTGGACCACAGAACAGATGGTTGCTGAAATTGGGCCTCTATGTAGATATTCCATCAAAAATCAGCTATTTCCATCTACAGTAGTCATTTACAACTTAAACCCATATCCATCTGGTCGATGGTAGGCTACATCTGTTTGGCCTGGCACTGCGCTTATTGGTGTATTTGAGTCCGCACTTGACTTCTAATCGAATTGATGTTATTTTAATTGACAAAAAAAATCTGCTTTTCTTTCAAAAACAGGGATATTTATAAGTGACCCCCAAACAGTTGAACATTAGTGTATGTATAATAGAAAAAATACATAAATAAAATGCATGTATGTGTTAGATATTGTCTGAAGAACATCTTATATAGAGTTTTATAGAGTGTTCTGCATTACATTTCATTGTGTCCTAATAAATTTCTATCAGAAAGTTTAATATCCAGTTTAAGCCGAATATTTCTGATTATTACCTCTGCCATGGTGATGATATAAGCTCTCCACATCTCCCGACTCTCCATGGACTCCGCCTGCAACCAATTTTTTCAGTTAATCTATAATTTACCAAAAATGCATTTCTACACCTCATTATATAAATATATATGCACAAAACGTAACTGATGCAGTTCTTGTTGTTGCTCGGTGTTTACTAGTAACCCATACCAAGCATATATTGTAGACGGTGTTAGTTGAGGAGTGAAAATAGCTTTTGAATGGTAAAAATCTCATCGTTGACAAGGGTGTCATCTCAAATAGTCCCCAGTCTCCCTCTGCGATCACTTGGCGGCTATGCACGATCTTGTGAGAGCGAGATCAGACAGGGCTCGCAGCCCAGCAGCACAACTCTCCGTGGAGTCCTATGAACTCCATGAGGTGATACTTGTGGCGCAGAAGCGCTACCACGGGTATCATTGAGGGTAGTGCTTCGTTCTGGGGCAAGGTACTGAAGTAGCGCCTGCTCCGGAATCTCATGCTAAAATGGGGACGCTACAGGGAAACAAGGTTTTTCCCCGTTAGTTCCCCATGTTAGTGTTATGTTTGTAATCTGGCCCATAAGCTTTAAAATTAGGTCAAGAATTGACTCGGGGAAGGAGTAAACATTTTCCCTTGAAATAAAGATAAATTTTTCTGATTTTAGCACAACTTTGCATTTTTTCAATGTATTTTTCTACAATAGTCACCTCGAGATTTCTTGTAAAAGGCAAACATGTAAAGATGTTCCAGTGGAACTGCATTTTCTGATAATGCTTCCGCCTCAAGAAGGAAGTGAATGCAAAAAAATACATTTTTACAAAACGTGCCTTAAGCCATCACTGCATCTGCACGTACTCCTTGCCTCATCTCATTTAACTACTTTAGTTCAGCAGCTAAATATTTTATGGCACTTTATGTGATGAGAGTAGTCTTCTATAAGGGTGTGCAATTAAAAACTAAGGGCCAGATCACATCTTCCACACAAAGCACAGCTCTCGAGCCATACAATTGTATTTACTTTTACATCATTATTTTACATCTGAGAGGCAAGCTGAGCTTGTGTATTCATTGCATTGTGTTTTGGCCCCATAGTTCTCAACTCCCATTTTTCCTCTGCCCCATTCTTCTCAATTCACATACAGGGTTATTCAGAGAGTGTGAAAAGCAGAATGACTGGAGAATGAAAAATTCTAGGTCAAAATAGCCAAACCAGAAAAATTCTCCCTTTCATCTCCCTTTCCAAATTGGCTATTTTGACCTAGAATTTTTCATTCTCCAGTCATTCTCCTGCTTTTCACGCTCTCTGAATAACCCTGATAGTGCCCCTGACGCATTCCTCTTACTTTCATTGTTTTGGTGGTAATTGATGCTGACATACAGGGTTATTCAGATAAAGCTGATCTGGCCCCGAAATTGCACCGGACAGTGAGTTTCCCCATACGGTGCAATTTCGTGGCCATTCGTCTATTCAGAAAGCAGGCAGTTCAAATTTTGGCGAATTGCCAGCAAAATATGGTGCCTGTTCGACACCAGTGAAATCCCCATAGAGAAGCAGAGAAATGTCAGTGAAATGCCCAGATGTTCTGTGTTTTCATTTAGCAGGTTTATTCAGGCGATTCCCATAGGCTTCAATGTTAAAAATATTCCAGTTTTTAGCCAATATCTATTAAACCGTTTATTCTTTTAATATGCAGCAAAAAGTCTCTTTATTTCATTTTTTAAAACATTTTTTAGGCATTTTTGACCAAATTTTTTTTTCCCGATTTTTTTTTTTTTTTAAAAAAGCGCTGTTTCTTTTTTCTGTAACAGACCTTTTTATTATTATTCATAGGACCTTATATGTTAATTCCAGACATTTTCAAATCGGATCCGATCCAATAAGCCCCCAGACCTGCCAAAATTATTGCATCCGATAATTTTGGAGGTTTTTCAGTTTTTTTTTTTAAAATTGGCAGTTTTGCGGTGGGTTTTCCCTGCACTTTGGGGGCCCTGCGGTGAATGCTGAATTCACTGCAGGGTCGGGAATTTGATTCCCTGAAGTGCGGGGAACAAGAGAGCACTGAAACGTCAGTGACATTTCGGTGCTGACTAACCTTATGGTGTCAAAATGTCAGTGACATTTCGGTGCTCTCTGAAAAACCCTTATAGTTAAATTTGCTCTGGACGTACTTTGAAGGAATGGACTTGGAGCTGCAGCTCAAATTTATTTATTTATTTATTTGCAAAGTATTTTACCAGGAAGGATACATTGAGATTTCTCTCGTTTTCAAGTATGTCCTGGGTTCAAGAGCATTGAAATTTTTACAGTTGTTACAGAAATACAAAGTAATAAAATGTAAGATAGAAAAAAAAACACAAATATACAGATTATCACAGAAATAAATATGTAGGAAATAAAGTCATTATGTTACATGTTCACAGGTGCATTCTGTATCCAGGTATGTTAATAGGGAGCTCTTGAGGGACTTAAGACTGGGGCAAGATTTGATTATGTCTGGGAGATTGTTCCATAATTGCGGTGCTCTGTAGGGAAATGAGGACCGGGCCACTGTCTTTTTGTATTGTGGTATTGCAAGTAAAGTGCTGGACCTGGATCGGAGGTTATAGGACCTGGATCGGAGGTTATAGGATGAGTGAACTGCTAGGGGAAGCAGTCTATTCAGGTAGGGTGGTAGCGTCCCAGAAAACCTCTTAAACACCAGGTTGGAAAGGTGAAGGGTGCGTCTAGATTCCAGTGACGGCCAGTTTAGCTCTTTTAACATGTCACAATGGTGGGTCGTGTATTTACATTATAGCACAAAGTGGCACAATGAGTTATACAATGTAGTAAGTTTATGAAGGTGCGTTTGTGGGGCAGCTGCATACACTACATCTCCGTATTCAATAGCTGGAATAAGCAAATAGACCCAATGTTAATCCGGCCCTTGGTGAGTTATGAATTGATCTTACTTGTCCACCTTTTCACTCTTCATCTACACTTTTAGGATGTTACATCTTGCTGATTATTTACAATTTATTAGTAAGAAATGTTCCATGTGTGCAAACTAAAATGGTACGGACTGGGTGTATTTATTCCATACAGTCAGTTGTACCACATGCCACATTTTAACAAACATACCTGTAAAGGGTTATTCAAAGAGAATCGAAAAGTCACCGCACGTTCGGTGACTTTTCGTTCTCTTCAAATCGGTGCGATTCAGCGATCCCATTTCGGCGACCCTGCGGTGTATTCAGCAAGCACCACAAGGCCATCGTAGTGCAGGGAAAAGCCGCCGCAAACCCGACGAACACTCACCACAAAACCTGGCGAACGCACACCGAAACCCGCAAAAACATCTGGTTTAACTCCGCCGAACACGCCGTAGAAACCTGAGCAGCTGCCGATCACTGCGCAGAGCAGCCGCCGGAAAAACCCAACACCGCAGACGAATGGAGTGAAAAAAAAAAACAGTACGTTTGAATGTTTGAAAAGTGAAATGCTGTTTGCAAAGAAACTACAGAACGAAAATGTGTGAAATTTATAAGGTCTCTCTGCTCTCTGGATAGCCGAATGGCCAGGAAAGGTAACCATATGCTGAATTTCACTGTTTGGTTACCTTTCGGCCACAATTCGGATCTCTTTGAATAACCCTGATAGTGTTTTTTTCATAATGGTACTTTTCCAAAGTGGAAATCCTTCATGAAGACATTTGGGTGCCCTGTTTTTCTTACACTGCTTGCATAGCATTATGAGTGGCTGGCCTAAATGCCAACCTAACACAGTGCATCCTCAGAAGAGGACAACAAAGCATGATGAATATGAACAGAACATTGGTGCAGTGCAGGACATCTATTGGGACATACTTCTAGAAAACAGTGTAACCATTTTGAAGCACAAGACAGGAGCTAGCAGTGTCTGATGTGGATGTAGTCTCTGGGTTAGCGTTATAGATTACTAATACATTTGAATATATCAAAAAGGTTTCTCTCCCCTGTTATAGTTTTTTTTATGTCAAAATTCACTTTCTTGTAGTAATTCTGATCCTTTGTCTAGCTGGAGTTGCTTTATTGATGGCAAAACCAACAGGGCAAGTCTGCACAGATAGCTTATCAACCCTGGTTTTAGAGAGTTATACTCAAAGTTTTTTTTTCCCCCAATTTAATTCATCCTAAGAAATGGCTATAAGACAGAACCAGTACCAGCCCACATCTGCTGTCTCCCTGCTGCAAACACTTGGAGAAACAGGTTGATGTCAGCACACAAAGGGCCCTATCACCGCCTTAAAGGGACACTCTAAGCAAAAATCCCCCCCGTTTTTTTATATTAAAACATACCTAGTCACTCAATAACTAGGTAGGGATTTTTTTTTACACTGTAATATTTACCCTAAAATCCACTTGTTTCCAACGGCGTCCTTTTTTTTATACTCACCTCCCTCCTCTTCCACTCCCGTCCTTCTAAATCTGTAACTTGGCTTATGGTTTACGTGAGAAGTGCGCATGCGCGCCTCTCACGTAAGCCAGTCAATCAGCAGGCTTCCTCTTCTTCTTGGATTACTGTTACGCGCAAGAGGATGCGCGCAACACTAATCCCAGCCGCAGACTATGCTGGCGGCTCACTCCCGCCAGCTACTGCGGCGAGTTGGAGACGTCATTGCGCTGAAAGCGCGATGACGTCTCCTACTCGGCAATAGTCGGCAGAAGCGGGAAATATGAATCCCGCTCTGCTGACTGACAGCTGGGAGGGCGGAGTAAAGTCCTCCACGTCTCTCAGCTGTTTCTGCCAATCGGCTGAGCGGAGGGAGGGGGGAAAGTCGAGGGCATACTCAGGGCATCGTGACCACCTAAAAAACCTTAGGTGGTCATGTTGCCTAGAGTATCCCTTTAATGCTAGCGCTCACATACGTGAGCGTTAAGTTAAATGAGTGTCAGGTGCTGGTTCTGGGGTGGCAGGTTCAAGCCCAGTATGCCATGAACAGACAAAGCAGATATAACTAAATAAGGGTTTTATTATGTAAACAGAGGACTGAAACTGAGGCAAAGTAAATATAAATAGAGGCTGGGTGAGACAGGGAGAATAATGAATAAGAAATAAACAATAAAAGGTAAACTTAAGTTGCTGAGGCGTAGTCAGGATGGAAAAAAGGGGCGAGCAGAAGATATGCAGAACTATAGCAAAACAAGAGAACAATACAAGGTCCTGGTGACTGGGAGTATATAGGTAAACAGAGAAGTCAGAAGGGAGACAATACTAATAACAATAAGGGTTATAGATAGAAGGGGATAGGAGGTGGAGCAGGGCTAGGCTAGATATGAAGATATGTAAATAGTAGAGAGATCTTTGGGGAACTGGCTGTCTGTAGGCAGAGGGTCTTTGGAGAAACAAAGCAGAGTTCCTATGCGCGGTATCCAAAGGGTATATCCATATGCAAGCTCCATAAGTCTTGGGTTGGCAACAGGCAGGTAAGCAAGGTTCAGATGAACAAACTAGATGATCTGGGAGAGAGCGAGGCCTCAGGAGAACAAGCTTCTTTGGAATCAGGTAACAGGCTGAACATTGGCAATGCAGAAGCATTGTGGTTTAGGTGTAGCTTGTGAAGGAAGCCTTTGGTTAATTAATCAACACCTGAGTGTTGTTGAACAGGCAGAGGAGACTCTTGAAAAGACTGCAAGTCTTATCACTATGAGGCGGCTCCGGTTTTATGCTTTCTACAGTGCCGGCGGCTAGAAACCTTACAATGAGGTTACCGTATGCTGCCCAGGTCATATCCCGAATGCTAACGGGTTAAAAAAAGCATTAGCGCATCAGTGATAGCATGTTATACCACGCTCTTACTGTACTTTGCACTCCCTATACTTATCATTGGGGAGACTAAAGAGTAATTAGCGATAGGATTTCAAAGTCCTAATGCTGATTACCACACCGCTGCAGTAGCTAAAAAGTTAGCAACACATCTAAGCTGGTGCAGATTCCGCTTCTGCGGAATCAGGTATCACCAGCTGAGAACCCCCCCCCCCAAAAAAAGGATTCAGATACTCACCTCTCATCCCACGGCGCAAATGGTGGCCTGATCCGCTGCTTCTGGCCACCGGGAGCAGAGTGAGACTGGGGACAAACATCCCCAGTCTCCCTCCGTGGATCACTCTGCGGCACTGAATGATCTCATGAGATCATGCAGATCACATGACCCGGCAGCACAAGCCTCTATGGAGTCCTATGGACTCCAGTAGGGGATACCTGCAGTGGCAAGTTAGCACTGCCACGAGCATCCAGGAAAGTTGCGTTAGATTACGGGGCAGGCTGCTGAATCAGCGTCTGCCCCGTCATATGGTGTTAAAGCACAGGTTTTTCCCGGTAGTGTCCCCTGTCACGGAATGACCCAAGAGGCTCGGCAGCAAAGCCCAGGACTCTCAGCCAGGGACAGTTTCAATGGCGTTGGGGTTACTGTGGACTCTTAAGTGCCGTTGCACCGTAGGAACACCTTGATTCCTTTATTAGATGTGGTTGTTATTGCGTGATGTAATAAAAGTGTTCCCTGTATGTATAACCGTGTAAAGTATGTAAGACACCCCTTGTTGATTCTGGCCGTCGCCATTGCCCATCCCCTCGTGGGTCTGGAGAGAACAAAGGGATTCCAGGCTCAAAATGGGGGCCGAGCTGGATCCGGTCGAAAGGTGGTCGAAACGAAAAGTGGCCGAATCGTAAAATGGCCGATTCGGAACGTCCGGTAACGAATCGGCACCACCCCGATTCGGGGGCAACCAATCTGAATCGGGACCCATGTCCCCAACTCGAGAAAGGGCCAATGAGACCCATGGGGGGTGGGCAGGGATCCCATTGTCTTGTCTTTGTATGACTGTTGATAAATACATGTGAAGTTTTCAGTAAAGTTCAGTTCAACCTGTACATACAGCTTCGCCTGGTGTCTTCCTTGAGCCTTCCCTGCATGAGATTCCCCGCAGTCTCTTGCACACCCATTGCCCAGGTACCGATCCCGCGACCCCTGTGGCTGAGCACACATCGAACACATTCGGCACATCGAACGGCCGTAACCACGAACTCCGCATCCCCGAATCGGAGCAGCGGCGCTTCGTCCGCGCATCGACCCAACGAACCGCCGCATCCTCTGTAACTCCACACCCCGAATCGGAGCAGCGGCGCTTCGTCCGCGCATTGACCCATCGAAACGCTGCACAGCCGAAACGTTTCCCTCCAGAGCGGCTAACCCAGCAGACGGTCCCCTCTTCCTCAAGGTCAGTGGATCAGCCGCTCGAGACGCCGAGTGCCGTGACGCTCGGTAGTCGGGCTGGTCTCTTGCAGGGGTCCCTCCCTGTAACCCGCCAACCCATTCCCAGGGGTCATTCCGGGCCGCTCGAGACGCCGAGTGCCGTGCCACTCGGTAGTCGGGTCAGGCGGCGAGGGCACAAGGAGTGGCAGATAAGAGCACACCCGCAGGCGGACAACACCCATTCCGTCACATCCCCGTTTTAGCCCAGGGCAGAGTGTATGAATGACATAAAAAAGTTTAAAAAAAAAAAGAAATCAGAAAAACCAAATCATCATTTATTTTAGCAACTTAATGAAAACGTCACCATAATGTCAAAAGCTTAATTTTGGCTTATACGTTATAAGCAGTTAGTTTTTTTAAACTGCAGACAGATCGCAGTAAAACCAGTGATTATGGCCACAATGATATCAGTATGTGAAATGCGTTTACTCACCTTGAACTGTACCTCGCGATCTGACAGGGTTAATGAGAAGAGATAATCGGAAGAGGAATTAGAAGGCGAATCCTTAACGGATACAAATTTATCCAAACTCAGACTGTCCATACACTGCAGAGAACAGAACAAAGGGTTACTGTTTATAACTTCCACTTACAAGGAAAATCATTGTTAGCCTGTCAGACTAGTTACCAAAAACGGAATAATCTTCCACAGTGTAAAATACATAAAAGAAACAACTACACAAATATCAATAAAATAGATTTTTTCATGGAACAAATGGCTGCTGTATCTTAAAATGCTATAATAGAGCACAAACGTTTATCAGGAATTAAAGAACAAATACCCCCTTTTTAAAGCTGTGAAAACCTCTCTTTAGGAAACTCTAGTAAAGCAGATTTGTGGTTTGTGGAGCTGTGGAGGAAGGTGAAAGAAACCAGGGGGTAGATTAGAAGGGCACTATTACACTCTTCGTGCACAATTTTGCGGTTGCGCAAAAACACATTAACACAAAGGGAAAAAACCCTTCGCGCTGAACGTCGTATTACGACGTTCGCGCAAACGATGCACGTTAACATCTAACGCGAGTGACCCTGCGTGAGAGCAAGTTCCTGCGCGCATCCCATACTTAACATTGTCAGCGCAAATGCGTTCATGCACTGGTATGCGGATGGTATTACAATCGATGCGCAAATTTTTCCGAACAGCGTTTGCGCGCATAATTTTAATGTCTTTTAAAAGCTGCTGTTAATGGCAAATCTGAACGTCCTGGCCGAACCCAAATACACCAGCCCAAAAAAAAAAATACATCACAGTATAGTTACACATTCTATACATACCCAAACAATAAAATTGAGAAGTTTTGCGTGTTTTTATTATTGCTGCAGCATATATACACAGATTGATTTTGACAGGCGCAAAAACTGAATGGGAGCCAATTGTGGTTCTTAATTCTGATTGACTGAATCGCGTGAAAAAACAGTCTGCCCACCGATTTCTGCGTGCATCGTTAATTTGCGCGCTTTTCACGCGTCTTTTTTACATGCAATATTTTCAGACGGATGAAAAGATGCGCTCAGATGTTAATACCAGCGTTAATTTACGCGCATTAACGTTAACGCTGCGCGCAGAAAAAATTGCGCTGCGCAAGCTTTTTTTGTGCAAGGAATGTGTCTTTTAAGCTCTCTATCTTATCTCATTCAGCTGCTGTCTCTTATCTCAGGTATCATACATCACACAATAGCACCATGCAGCCTTATCTAAACATTCACTCCTCCACGCCATAGCCTGTTAAATACTGTAGAAGCTAAACCATAGCTGTGAAGTAAAACTCGCCATAAGATTTTGGTAAATGTTGGATCATGGGAAACTTCCACAAAATATAAACAGGAGATAAAAACCTAACCTTATTTTTCCTTTTAACATGCAATTACTTAAAACAAAGAGAACAAACAACAGCATCATGTGTTTTATAAGGTGGTTTTGTTTGTAATGCACAAGTAAACTAGTCACAGCTTATGCAAGCGGTAGTGTCCCTTTAACTGTATAACTCCTCCAAGCAGAAGTTGGATTTATTTGACACGGAGTCACAGCCTATGTATATGTTCGTATTTGTAATAAATTTAGTAATTCCCTGTCACATGTTTACTATCACTCAGTTTTGGTGGCATGGCACCAGGATGACAGCTGTGAGCAGAAATGCCATCCAACTGTATGAACAGAGGTGCAAAATGGTAGCACTCAGCCCAGGAACAGGTAAGTCTGGAAAGCAATATCACAGTGATCTGTAAGACCAATGCGATATCCATGTCCAGATGGGATATCGTGGGCAAAGTTCACCTGGCAAGTACAGATGCACATTAAGGGCAAATATTTGCTTCAGAGTAAAATTTAGCCAAACTGTGGCACTTTTGCATTACGTCCTCTTTTAATTTGACATTTAATTGAAGTGCTACATATGTATAAGACAAAAAATGGCCTGGACAGTGGGCTGTGTGCATGTGACTGAATAAGTGTGTTATACAAAACCAGTTCTAGAATTAAAAGAAATATTTAAAGTTACACAATTGCATTGGCTTCTTGTAGGGATTTTGATGCTGTAAATCTCCCCCTTTAGCGTTTTTAAGATCTTATACTTACTTATCTGTGATTCAATAAAAGCGTGAGGGTTTCTATACACCAACCAAGACCCCACACCTTCCCAAATGATTATGGCCTGATGTCTCACACAGCACTTATTTATTTATTTATTTATAAAGGATTTTACCAGGAAGGATACATTGAGATTTCTCTCGTTTTCAAGTATGTCCTGGGTTCAAGAACATTGAGTGGTTACAGAAATACAAAATAGTAAAATGCAAGATATTAACACAAGACCAAATATACAGATTAACAGAAAATAAATATGTAGGAAATGGTCATTATGTTACATGTTTACAGGTGCATTCCGTATTGAGGTATGTTAATAGGGAAGTCTTAAGGGTCTTTAGACTGGGGGAAGATTTGATGGCGTCTGGAAGGTTATTCCATATTTGTGGTGCTCTTCCCTGATAGGAGATCTTCTTTTAAGATTATTTGTGGTATAAGACTGCACAATGTGCTTGTCCAGCAGATTTTTTTGGTATGTATTATTTGGCTGTTTCAGCCAGTTAATGAATTCTTTCATTAACTCCGGATACTGCCTGGTTTCTGTTTACTCAAGATTTAAGCTATTTGTTGATGTGCAAGCAGTGGCGTAGCGTGTGTTGCCAGCGCCCGGGGCAAGGCAAGAATTGCACCCCCCCAACCTGTGGACACGTTAGCACGCCCTGATGCCCTTCCACCAGTAGAGTATTGAACCCCTTAGGCTGTGGTCACACGTGCGTTTTTCAGTGCTGAAGGAATGTCTGGGAAAGTGGACGTTCCTTCTACTCTGACGCCCGTGTGGCCACCTCACTGAGCGTAGTTAGTGCTCTCAGAACTGCAACAGCTCAATCCTCCTATGGAGGATCGCACTTTGTAGCCCCGTCCTATGTCCGTGTAGCGCTGTGTTAAAATCTTGCTGCTGGCAGTACCTATTTTTGGCCACAAGATGGAGACAATCGCGATTAGAGACACTGGACATTGGGACTACATTTCCCGGCGTGCTTTGCAAAGAGACAGGAAGTGGGTGGGACACAGGACGCTTACATCCCGAACCTCGTGGAGAACGCGCCAGAGCGCGCGAGGGAACGAGAGAGAGCAGACGCAGTGCAAGACATCGCTAGAGGGCCTAGGCCAGAGCGCGAGTGAGACCTGTCAGTTCCTTTATCGGGTCATTCAGCCTAAGGAGAAGGAGACCTCCAAGTTCCAGGGATTGCTGCAGATCAAAGAAACCGAAGACCTCGAGTGAGGAGTTGCCGCGAGTTGATCGGATACGGAGAGCAGGCGGTGAGCTGGACAAGTCGTGGACAAGCTACGGAAAGTCAGACAACGGATCCGGCCGCAAGTATCCCCAGTCAATATCGAGCGGAGAGACGTCCTGGGTCAGCGGAGCCTAAAGCAACCGGTGGATGGGTGAGAGGCCTCCAAGGCTGTATGTAAATAAGGAACACGCTGCTGTTTTCTCTTTAAAGTCCACAGGGCCCCAACTTGACTAGTCGAAGACATTCCTTAAGTAAATTCACTGGCCAGTTGAACAGTACCCGGGTACCACACACACATACACACCTTTTACATTCCGGGACTTAACCTGTGCAGGACTCATTCTGTTACGAATCGGAACGGGAGTTAAAGATACGTTCCGAATATATTTTTCTCTTTTTCCGCTGCGCGATTATCGAAATACGAAGAGATTGTGTTTTGGGTTTCGCTACGTGTCCTTTTTTTCCGAATTTTCGGGCAATTGCATTTCTTTTCTGTTCGGTTGCGAATATAATATTTTTCCGAAATACGAAGCCTCGTGTTTCGTTTCTTTCCCGCTACGCGTTTTTACCGCGATACGATAATACTGTAATAATACCTGTGAATACCGTGTCTCAACGTCTGCTTACTATTTTAGTAAACTATTTAAATTATAAAAACTCACAACGGTGTTGGAGTATATTTATTCCCTAGTGCGGGGAGACTGACCCGTGGTTCATTTTCAGCGGCTCCTCCGGGAGTGAGCGCTACATCCGTTATAGCTTTTTGACGGGGAGCTTGAAAGCACGTCCGGTGGTAGCGCGCGCATCTAGTGTGCAAGCTACCCCATGTGGCCCTCCCCGTCGAGCCGTCACAAAGCTGCAACAGACGCACGGATGTACGGTCACGCAAAAAGAAAGAAGCTTATAGTGAAGGAGAGGAGGGGCAGAGCAAGGGCAGATAACATCTCACCTGGCAGCCTGGCGTGATGGGTTCTCTGGTCCTCACTCTCCAGCAGCAGCATGTTGGACAATCAGACAGACATGGGAACTCCTAGTGCATTTCCCGCATCTCTGTTAGGTTCTGCAGCTTCCAGGGCTGAGAGCAGCTGCTCCATCCTCATTGGCTGCCAGTGCCGCTGATTCCCTGCCTGCCACTGCAGGAGGAGCTCAGAGCATCACACTCACTCTCCTGCTCCTCTCTTCCAGACACGGTGGACAGTGTAAGAGTGTCACGGATCCCCCTGATAATCAACAGTGTGGTCCCTTTACGCAGACCGCTCTCTACCCTTCCGATCCTTGAATGGTCGGTGATACTAAACAGACAAATAACCAGACAGTATATGAATAAGGGGTAACACCAGACAGAGGTATGGAATAGGGTATTGTCACGAATCTTTCTCTGACTGCTAAGATATAAATCTCTTTATGCAACTCCCTTTCTACTCTTCCGATCCTTGAATGGTCGGTAAAGCTATAAAGGCAACGAAACAGGTAACAGACAAAGAAAGGGAAATACCAGACAGGGGTACAGACCAGATCACAAGTCCTCCCTAGGACTTTAGTAATAGCAGAGGTAGGCTGATGTGTGCTTAGGATGCCACACAAACTGACCTCGGTACCAACGTTAAGGGCAGAACCTAGAACAGAGTATATGCAAACGCCAGGAGTCATACACAGAGGGGTACGTTTGCCAATGCCAGGAGTCATACACAAGGAGGTTCGTTTGCCAATGCCAGGGGTCGATACACAGGAGGGTTCGTTTGCCAATGCCAGGGGTCTACACAGGAGTTCGTTTGCCAATGCCAGGGGTCGGTACACAGGAGGGTTCGTTTGCCAATGCCAGGGGTCGGTACACAGGAGGGTTCGTTTGCCAATGCCAGGGTCGGTACACAGGAGGGTTCGTTTGCCAATGCCAGGGGTCGGTACACAGGAGGGTTCGTTTGCCAATGCCAGGGGTCAATACACAAGAGGACACGTTCAGGAAAATAACACAAGAGCTCTGCGGGATGTGAATACCACGTCAGGGCACCGGTGTATGGGAGAGACTGGGATTTAAACCCGGCGGGTCCGCGTCACAGCGCCAGGCCCCGCCCCTCGGCGTCCCACGTGAGCGGGCCCGGAAGCGCTTACATTCGGCGCCTGGCCAGCGAGCAGCGAGGAAGCTGCTGCCAGGCGCCCCATCCCCTGGATCCCCGTGACAGAACCCCCCCTCCAGGGGCGGCCACTGGACGACCCCCAGGGGCACGGGGGTGTGCGGAATAGAAGGCCCTCACCAGCCTAGGAGCATGGACTTCCGCAGCCGGTACCCAAGAACGATCCTCTGGGCCGTACCCCACCCAATCACCAAATACTGCAAGGACCCCCTAGACAGCCTGGCACCCAGAATGGCCTTAACTTCGAATTCCTCCTCGCCCTCCACAGAGACAGGAGGCGGTGGAGCATGGACTTTGGTGTACCGGTTACATAACAGTGGCTTCAAAAGGTTTACATGGAACACATTGTGTATTTTAAAATGGGGGGGTAACGCCAAAGCATAGGAGACAGGGTTGAGTCGCCGTAGAATTTTATAGGGGCCGATATATACTAGGAGCCAACTTCATGGAAGGCACTAAGAGCTTAATGTTACGTGAAGACAGCCAAACCCTGTCCCCAACTTGATACACGGGTGCCTGCCTCCTGTGTCTGTCGGCCTTAGTTTTCTGAATGGTACTACTTTCCTCCAGTGCCCGTCTCACTCTTCCCCAAGTCTCCTTCAATGATGCCAGTTGTTTATCTAAAGCAGGAATCGTGGAATCAGGAAACATGGCGGGGAGCACGGGAGGATCAAAGCCATAAACAGTAAAGAAAGGAGAATGACCTGAGGATTCACTCACTGCGCTGTTAATAGCATATTCTGCCCACGGTAGCAGATCTGACCAGTTATCTTGCTGTTCTGAGATGAAGCACCTGAGATATTTCTCTACGTTTTGGTTTGCTCGTTCTGCTGCTCCATTGGTCTGCGGGTGATAAGCCGAAGAGAAAGAGAGGTCTATCCCCACGTTCTTACAAAATCCCCTCCAGAATCCGGAGATGAATTGGGTCCCCCTATCAGAGACTATCTCCTGAGGGACACCGTGAATGCGGACCACATTGGCAATGAATATGGGCACCAGTTCAGCTGCCGAAGGTAGTTTCTGAAGAGGAACATAGTGACCCATCTTGGAAAATCGATCTATGATCGTAAGTATCACTGTATTCCCTCTTGACTCAGGTAGCTCTACTATAAAATCCATGGCTATATGTGACCAGGGTCGTTCGGGGATCGGCAAAGGCTGGAGTAAGCCAATGGGTGCTGTCTTGGGACTTTTCTGCCTTGTGCACACTTCGCACACGGCAATGTAATCTTTGACGTCTCGGCGCAACGTGGGCCACCAGAGGAGTTTACTGATACTAGACACAGTCTTGGTGATACCCATATGCCCGGAAGTTTTATTGTCATGATAGATGCTGAGTACCTCTTCTCTTTCGTTCTCAGGTACAAAGAGTCTCGCGGGAGGTTTTCCCCCAGGAGCTGCACCCTGGACGGTCTGCAACCTTTTCATTAGAGGAGACGAAACACTAATCGTGGTAGCGGCTATAATCCTCTCCTGGGGAACAATGGGATGCTGATCTTGGATATTATGTTCATAAGACTCATATTGTCTCGACAATGCGTCTGCTTTAATGTTTCTGGACCCAGGTCTATAGGTAAGCACGTAATTAAAACTTGAAAGAAACAATGACCATCTCGCTTGTCTGGAGTTTAAACGTTTGGCATCTCCAATGTACGTGAGATTCTTATGGTCGGTTATGATAACAATGGGGTCCTTAGACCCTTCTAATAAGTATCTCCATTCTGCCAAGGCCGCGATGACTGCTAATAACTCTCTATTTCCAATGTCATAGTTCTTCTCTGCTGGAGACAACTTTCGAGAATAGAAGCCGCATGGATGCAAGGGTTTGTCAGGAGCCTCCCTTTGGGACAAGACTGCACCAAGGCCTAGTTCGGAGGCGTCAACTTCTACTTGGAAAGGCAGAGCCGGATCTGGATGCCGGAGAACAGGGGCAGTAGTAAAGGCTTGCTTTAGTGTCTCAAAGGCTTGAGTGGCTTGAGGTGTCCATTTCTGATTTCCCACCCCTTTCTTTGTCATAGCCGTGAGAGGGGCCACCAAGGCCGAAAAATCTTTAATGAACCTTCTGTAATAATTCGTAAACCCCAGAAACCTCTGAATGGCTTTAAGTCCTTGGGGTAGAGGCCAGTCGAGAATAGCTGAGAGCTTCTTAGGGTCCATTTGAAACCCTCCAGGGGTTATAATATAACCAAGGAATTGCACGGTTACTATGTCGAATAGACATTTTTCTAGCTTACAGTACAATCCAGCCTTCAATAGTTTAGTCAAGACTTGTTTTACGTGGACATGATGAGTGTCCACATCAGGAGAGTATATCAGGATATCATCCAGATATACTATGACGAATTCTTGCAGAAATTCCCTTAGAGTGTCATTTATCAGGTCCTGAAAGACGGCTGGCGCATTACATAACCCAAAAGGCATCACCAGGTATTCGTAATGCCCGCTACGTGTATTAAAAGCCGTTTTCCATTCGTCTCCCTTTTTAACCCTGACCAGGTTGTACGCTCCGCGTAAATCAAGCTTAGTATAGACACGAGCCCCTTTCAATCGGTCAAACAATTCTGTTATGAGAGGTATGGGATATGCATTTCTTATAGTGATCCTATTTAAACCCCTATAGTCGATGCAAGGTCGCAGATCTCCCTCTTTCTTGGAAACAAAGAAGAAACCTGCTCCTGCTGGAGAGGAGGACCGTCTAATGAATCCTCGTTCCAGATTCTCCCTTATATATTCCTCCATAATGTCGTTCTCCCTTTGTGACAAAGGGTATACGTGACCCCTAGGAGGCATCGTACCGGGGAGCAAGTCAATAGCACAGTCATATGGACGATGTGGTGGTAGAACCTCAGTCCTGGCTTTAGAGAATACCTCCTTCAATGCCCTGTAACATTCAGGGACCTCTGTGGACAAAGGAGGGGCTGTGGCAATATTGAGGCTACCAATCACATTAACTGTGCCTAGGCACTTGAACTGACAACTCTGACCCCAACATTTTATGTCTCTCTGGACCCAATCGACTACTGGGTTGTGCTCTATTAGCCATGGAAACCCAAGGACGATAGGACATGAGGGTGATTCAATGATTTGAAATCTTATTGTCTCTTGGTGCAAAACTCCTATTTTAATACATACATCGACTGTGTCGTGAGTGATATGTGGACATGACAGGGGGTTACCATCTATGGCCTCCACCCTTAGAGGCCTTTCTCTGAGAACTAGTGGTATGAGGCTTTTGGCAGCAAAATTCTTATCCATAAAATTGCCTGAGGCCCCAGAGTCCAAAAACGCCTCAGTCTTGAGGTGAACCCCCCCGCAGGATAGGGAGACCGGTAACAGAATCCTGGATTTTTTTTTTCATTATCCACAAAGGAGGCACACAGAGAACCGACAACCTGGGTGTCTCCTGTTCTGAATCCCATTCTGCTATGTTCAACTCTGCCAACCCTGGGTCTCTGAGGACATTGAAGGCGGAAGTGATCTGCCCCTGCACAATAAAAGCAGAGCCCCTTTTCTTTTCTGTGAGCTTTTTCTGCTTCTGAAATACCAGTCCTCCCTATTTGCATGGGTTCAACAACCGGTAAATCTGTTTTTACATTCTCCGAACCACCTGATGTACTGGGGTGTCTGGGTAACGAGGGTAAAGGAGGCAAGACCCTTCTGGGTCTATCTCTGGGGTGTCTCCTTTCCCTGATTTGATCGTCCATGGCTATACAGAAATCTATCAGGTGGTCCAGACTTTCTGGTAATTTTAAGGGAGCCAGTTCAAACATAAAAGCCTCGTTCAAGCCTTCGGTAAAGGCTAAGGTTAAAACGTCGTTCGGCCAAAGTACTTCAGAAACCAATGTCTTAAACTCTATGGCATAATCGGCAACCCTCTTATTTCCTTGTTTGATGTGAAACAAGGACCTACCCGCATTGGTAGCCCTTCTAGAGGGATCAAAGGTACGTTTTAACTCAGAGGTGAAACCCTCATAGTCATAAATGATGGGTTTCTTATTTTCCCACAACGGCGTAGCCCACAATAAAGCTTTTTCTGTTAAATGATTAATCAGATATCCTACTTTGGCTTTATCAGACATACAAGAACCTGGATTGTTCTCAAACAGAATCTCGAGTTGAGTCAAAAACCCCCGACATAGGCTTGGTGTACCATCGTAGCGTAGGGGTGCTTTCATACTCAGCCTATGTCCTTCAGGGGGGACCGGACTGACCCTAGGTAACACTGGATCTGGAGGGTTTGTGGTACCTGTATTGGACCGATTTAACAGGGTTTGCAGAGCGAGAGAAATCTGGTCCATCCTATGGTCCTGTTCCTCTTGTCTGGCTGCGATACGTGCCAGCTGGTTAGAGAGGTCTGCGGGATCCATTGGCCCTGACGTAATGTCACGGATCCCCCTGATAATCAACAGTGTGGTCCCTTTACGCAGACCGCTCTCTACCCTTCCGATCCTTGAATGGTCGGTGATACTAAACAGACAAATAACCAGACAGTATATGAATAAGGGGTAACACCAGACAGAGGTATGGAATAGGGTATTGTCACGAATCTTTCTGACTGCTAAGATATAAATCTCTTTATGCAACTCCTTTCTACTCTTCCGATCCTTGAATGGTCGGTAAAGCTATAAAGGCAACGAAACAGGTAGCAGACAAAGAAAGGGAAATACCAGACAGGGGTACAGACCAGATCACAAGTCCTCCCTAGGACTTTAGTAATAGCAGAGGTAGGCTGATGTGTGCTTAGGATGCCACACAACTGACCTCGGTACCAACGTTAAGGGCAGAACCTAGAACAGAGTATATGCAAACGCCAGGAGTCATACACAGAGGGGTACGTTTGCCAATGCCAGGAGTCATACACAAGGAGGTTCGTTTGCCAATGCCAGGGGTCGATACAGGAGGGTTCGTTTGCCAATGCCAGGGGTCGGTACACAGGAGGTTCGTTTGCCAATGCCAGGGGTCGGTACACAGGAGGAGGGTTCGTTTGCCAATGCCAGGGGTCGGTACACAGGAGGTTCGTTTGCCAATGCCAGGGGTCGGTACACAGGAGGGTTCGTTTGCCAATGCCAGGGGTCGGTACACAGGAGGGTTCGTTTGCCAATGCCAGGGGTCAATACACAAGAGGACACGTTCAGGAAAATAACACAAGAGCTCTGCGGGATGTGAATACCACGTCAGGGCACCGGTGTATGGGAGAGACTGGGATTAAACCCGGCGGGTCCGCGTCACAGCGCCAGGCCCCGCCCCTCGGCGTCCCACGTGAGCGGGCCCGGAAGCGCTTACATTCGGCGCCTGGCCAGCGAGCAGCGAGGAAGCTGCTGCCAGGCGCCCCATCCCCTGGATCCCCGTGACAAAGAGCCACTCACGGACACCAATGTCCGTGAGTGGACCCCTTGCAGTGATCTCTGGCTGCTGGAAACTTTTAGGGGCGCAAATATCTTTTGAAATTTTGCACCCCTAAGAAAATTGCACCTGGGGCCACCGCCCCTGTGCCCCCCCCACGCTATGCCACTGTGTGTAAGTAGATGTCTATATTACAGACTCTTATAGAATGCTACCCTGGAGCCCCATAGTTCCCGAATATCCTTGATGCAGTGGCACAGTTGTAATTATAGGCAACTGGTGTCCTAGATTTCCTCTTACATCCTGCATCTTGGTATTATAAAACACCATCTCGCTTTTCTCTCCCAATCTCCCTCCTCCTGTGTTTGACAGTGTCACAGCCTGCCTCTCAGCTGTCTCTGACTGGATAGAAACATAGAAAAATGTCGGCAGATAAGAA
The DNA here is from genome assembly GCA_009667805.1 of Leptobrachium leishanense. Taxonomy (NCBI): domain Eukaryota; kingdom Metazoa; phylum Chordata; class Amphibia; order Anura; family Megophryidae; genus Leptobrachium; species Leptobrachium leishanense. Next base: position 342,635,988 of record CM019063.1, read on the forward strand.
CCTTTCGGCCCATCTAGTCTGCCCAACTACATGGATACTTTACCGGGATTTATCTTTTGTTTAGGATAGCCTTATGCCTATCCCATGCTTGCTTAAATTCAATTACTTCCCGTTTCCTAAAGCTCAACCTCTCTAAAACTGAACTTCTAGTCTTCCCTCCCTCTAAAACCTCAATTCTTGCAATCATTTCCCTTCAGGTTAATGGTGACACCATTACGTCTACCTCTCTGTCTCGTTGCCTAGGGTTCTTCTTGGACTCTGATCTGTCCTTTACTCCTCACATTCAGTCATTAACCAAATATTCCTACTTCCACCTAAAAAACATTGCACGCATCTGTCTCTTTCTTAATCAGGACTCTACTAAAATGCTCATCCAAGCTCTTATTATCTCCCGCCTTGACTATTGTAACCTCCTTCTCTCTGGCCTTAGAGCCTCCCAGATTCTCCCTCTACAGTCTGTAATAGACGCCTGTGCCAGACTCATACACCTCACATAGTGCACCTCTCAAACCTCACCCTTTTGTCAATTTCTACACTGGCTCCCTGTTTCCATTAGAATCCAATTCAAAATACTGGTGCTCACATACAAAACTCTCCATAACCGCGCCCCTGACTACATCTCCCTTATTAGCAGGTATATCCCGTCCCGACCATGTCACTCTGCCAATGATCTGATGCTATCAGTTCCCTGTACCCGCACCCCCAACTTTCAACTTCAGGACTTCTCCCGAGCTGCCCCTTTCTATGGAACTCCCTCCCCTGCAACATTAGACTCTCCCCGTCTATCCCGTCCTTCAAGAAGTCTCTGTAAACACATTACTTTAGAGCTCACTTCATAATCCCACTCCGTACATTTCTTGCTCCATCTTCCCATTCGGCCCTCCTGCACCCCACTACTTCACATACTCTGCTATTTACGCTCACCTATTGTGTCACCCCTCTCCTCTTAGATTGTAAACTCTCAAGCAGGGTCCTCTCTCCTACTGTTTTGGGTGTTTAACTTGTATGTATATTTGTTATTCTGTCTCTCCCATTGTACAGCGCTACGGAACTTGTTGGTGCTTTATAAATACTTGCAACTGTAATCATGTGATACAGCACATTGAATTCAGAGGATCTCCTGTCCAAACCATTAGGTGTGCTCTGTACACAACAGTTTTATTAGCACATGGTGGTAAGAGAGACACTCATACCACCATGACCTTTTAAGTGCTCAAGGTGAGATTGTTTAGTGGGTTCCCCATCAAAAGACAGAGGCATGAAATGATGGGCGGAAGTTGTGACCTAAGCTTGGGTAAAACAGCAATGCGCAATAAGAGGCTCACCTGATAATCAGCTGTGCCACCTTTGTGCGCATGTGCACTAGGTTAAAATTGAATAGCAATGCCAGTCAGTATATAAAGCTGCATATGATGAGAAGGCATTGAAATATTGTTTGCATGAATGCAGATGCCCGTCAGTGGTCTGGTCGAGTATGCTATTGCCATGAACCACAGTCAGCATCCAATTTTTCTTCTAATGAAGAACTCCAGATTTGATATGCAGGTTAGCAAAATATGATGTAATATTGTCACGGCTGGTCAGGGGCTGGGGCGCCTGGCAGGAGATTCCTCGCTGCTCGCTGGCCAGGCGCCGAATGATGAACGCTACCGGGTGCGCTCACGTGGGACGCCGAGGGGCGGGGCCTGGCGTTATGACGCGGACCCGCCGGGTTTAAAGCCCAGTCTCACTACCATGCCGGTGCCCTGACGTGGTATTCACTTCCCGCAGAGCTCTTGTGTATTTTGGCGATTTCTGTATCTAACCTTGCTTCTGACAAACGAACCCTCCTGTGTATGACCCTTGGCATTGGCAAACGAACCCTCCTGTGTATGACCCTTGGCATTGGCAAACGAACCCTCCTGTGTATGACCCTTGGCATTGGCAAACGAACCCTCCTGTGTATGACCCTTGGCATTGGCAAACGAACCCTCCTGTGTATGACCCTTGGCATTGGCAAACGAACCCTCCTGTGTATGACCCCTGGCATTGGCAAACAAACCATTCTGTGTATAACCCCTGGTATTGGCATTTACTCTGCTCTTGGTTCTGCCCTTAACGTTGGTACCGAGGTCAGTCTATGTGGCACCCTAAGCACACATCAGATTTCCTCTGCTATAACTAAGGTCCTAGGGAGAACGTATACTCTGGTCTGTACCCCTGTCTGGTGTTTCCCTTTGTTTATCTATTACCTGGTTAATTGTCTATCTAGTTTTGCCGACCATTCAAGGATCGGAAGGGTAGAGAGCGATCCACATAAAGGGATCACTATCTTGGTAGTCAGAAGGATTCGTGACAATACCCTATTCTGTACCTCTGTCTGGTGTTACCTCTTGTCTATCTATTGTCTGGTTAATTGTCTTTCTAGTTTTGCCGACCATTCAAGGATCGGAAGGGTAGAGAGCGGTCTGCGTAAAGGGACCACTATTTTGGTAATCAGAGGGATCCGTGACAAATATGGGCACAGTTATGGGGACAGACAGTGGTGGCACAAAAAAAAACTTGACTTATTGTTCATTAGAAAGCGTTTTACCCTCAGTTCCTTGTGGTTGGAGTAGAAGCAAAGTGTGTTCCCGAGCAGTCCGACCCATAGTTTCTTATAAACCTGTATAAAACAACATAAAAAGACATCAGTACGTGAGATTGATTAAATAAGTTTAATACATAAAAGAAATAAAGATTGAAATTAAAGAATGTAAGGACCCTGCCCGGGCAGTCTACGGTTTTGTTATGATTATTTGCATTCTGTTACTCACTTTGTACCACTTGATTTTCATTGCTTGTTATCTATGTAAAACACAAAAAGGTGTACACTGACTGTTTGCTTGCCTTTATTGGTTATGGCAATTTCTCGCTTATCTAGTGATGGGCTGGCTTCCTCATTTATTCTAATATGTCGTTGTTTCTCTGTCATTGTGTTCACAATAAAAATTGTCAAGTTTTTTAAAAAAGAATGTAAGGTCAATATTTTCCAGCAGAACAAGCAAATAGCATTTTATGGGCCATATTACATACTTGGTGCTAACTTAACCAGAGCAGTTGTAAACTTAAAACCTCCATAGGCTATAATGGCTCTGGGAAGTTTACAACAGCTCTGGTTAAGTTAGCACCAACTATGTAATATGGCCCTATATGTCTCATGGGGGAAACAGTAATAATTTCTGTGAACTATGAAAATAAGCCAAACCTTGTAACAAAAGAAAAAATTTTATCAAGAGAATATTTGTTCTGCCGTTTGAAAACAAAATATCCAAAAATCTGTGAATTTCCCTGGTCAGTGGAATTTGCACAAGACATTCAAGATGGGAATTTTCAGTTAGCAAACGCCCCATGTCAATAGTAACAGGTGATCAGATACTCGAAGTTCTGAACAAGTTATTCTATTATTTGGAAAAAGCATGGAAATGTATTATTTATATCTTATCAAACATATGTATAGGAAAGGAAAGTATAGAATTAAGGGTCCCCAAGAAGGACAATTGACGTCTGGGTCATACTTTAAGTAATGTAGCACAGAAACTCCCTAAGTCCAAGATCAAATAATTATATGCACAAGGATTCTGAACCTAAAGAAAGCAATATGATTATTTGGTGGGAATTATGAAACCAAATATCTGAGAGAACAGAACATTTTTTACAGTAACATGTGCTTCTTACCTTGTCATTAGAATCCTTTTTATGAAGGTATTCTTCATAGTAATGTCCTGGTACTGGATTCTTTGTGCGAGACATGATTCGTGTCCAGTTTTTTGTCTTGTATAATCAGAACGATTCTACCTGATTTGTATATAAACGGAGTTATACTTTGGACCTGCTGGCTTTCACTCTCAGATAATGTTTTCTCACCAGGAAGCTGGCAGTGATATATAATAAAGGGGTGGAACACAGACTGCCTACATTCCAGAGTCACCGAGAAGGAGGTCATATAACTGGAACCTGTTTTGTTATGTTGTGTTTTCGTCTCATTTTTGTTCTTCACCTGAAACCGCTTAGTGATTATGAAGCACATCTCATTAACAAAGAAAGTAAATCTTGTGTTACTGTTTCCACTTAAGCACAAAATTTTTATCCAGTTAGGCTGGCGTCAGACGAGCAGGCAATATGCGCCTGTACTGACGTGCTTACCGGCCTCCGTCGCAGCGTTTTTACGCAGCAACGCGGCCGGTCACACGTTTGTGCACGCTTGTTCGCATGCACGAAATGCGTGTGCAACAAGTGTCCGTTATCCAAGATTCTCACGCATTGACGGAGCTGCAAAGCGCCATTCTCTATAGGAGGATCGCGCTTTGCAGCGCTGCGCTCAGCGAGGTGGCCAGACGGGCGTTGAGTGGAAGTCCACTCTCACAGACTTTCCTTCTGATCCCCAAAGACACTCGTCTGCAGTAGCCTAAAACATTTATTTCAATAAGTGAGGATTTTGGTTCCTTGTTATAATTTCAGTTTGTTATTATTCCTTTAATTCTGGAACGGCATGAATTAAATAACCACTTATTGATTAGAGAAAGCTGTTGGGATTACGTAGTCAAACGTAATTTTTTTCCCTTGCTTTTAGTAGGGCAGTAAGAAAGTGCTTAGAACTGGGTATTTTCAGCTTAGTTTGCATTACCAGCAATAGCAGACAAGTGCAGCATTGAATCTAATGGACTTGATATGTACAATTCTTTATTACCATTGTGACAGAGTGCTTGGTTTGGGTAACAGAATGTCTGGTAGAGTAATCGAAGGTATTTAGGACCCAGATCCTGCATGGCCTCTATCTTCTTGCACACATGTTGCCAATTAATTAATTTGAGCAACAGGTAAATTCTCAGGCTGCTGACTCCTGAACAGAAGTGTTTAATGAGACCGTTCAGAACAGGACGGGGAGCAGTAACACTTCTTGGCAAAAACTGATTTTCATTTATTTATTAGATTATTTTACCTGGATAGTCAGGATTTCTGTATGTACAGTAAGTGTTCTATTTGGGTTAGGATTTCGTACGTAGTTTTTTTTGTTTAATTACCTGCAATAGTGATTCAAAGCCAAGTGTGGTGTTTGTTTATGCTGGAATAAAAAGAACTCTCATTTGCACAACTTCAAGTCTGTGGCTGTTTATACCCTAGAGCAGGGCTCAAAATTTCAAGTCCCAAGCTACTAGCCAAGCCTTAAGAGTTACTCGTCACTAGTTGCCCCACCTAACCCCTATCCTGCCCTGCCTGCCTCTGCGTTTCCACTCGCCCTCAAGTAATTTCCACTTGCCAAATGCGAGCAGGCGAGTGGAAATTTTGAGGCCTGCCCTAGAGCAGTGGTTCCCAACCGCGGTCCTCAAGTACCCCTAACAGGTCAGGTTTTCAAGGTATCTGAAACACAACACAGGTGATATGATTTACTGCTCAGTGATTTCAGGATTCAATCTGCTTTTCTCCAAGGTAATCCTTAAAATCTGGCCTGTTAGGGCTACATGAGGACTGTGGTTGAGAGCAATTACCTTAGAGAACCGTGTTTTTTGCCTGGAACCAAGTATCCCGAGTGGTTGATGTATCACATCATGTAAATTCAAAGTCTAGAATGTTCTTTTAGGAAACAAATTGTACAAGTAGTATAAGCACAAACGATAAGGAGAGTGATTTTCATAAATTGTTCTATTGACTGTTGCCCATTACTTGGCTACGTAGAGTAGGTAGAACAATGGCTTTATTTTGCTTTTCATTAAATTTAAAAATATGTATTACATAATAGATAGTCACACATTATATACAGCTAATTGGGGTCATAGCTGAGCAGGATTTGTGAAACTTAAACAACTTTTGTAACTTCTAGCTTTGCCTTTTTTCATACAGCATAGCATTCTTTCTTGTAAAGTATGAAGTAGGCTCAACAGAAAGTTTGTTTTAAAGTCACGAGGTAAGACTTGAAACAATAATCTGATTCACCTTTGGAAAGGGAAAGTCCGTCCGTAGAATAAAAAAAGGAGCTTCCTCAAAGCGCTGTTGAAATGTAATTCACAGACAGAATTAGAACATTATCATTAAAGGAACACTCTACTCAAAAATCAACCCCCCCCCCTGTTTTTTTATCCTAACCTATCCCTATTCCCTTAATAAATCTTTATTTTTTATTTTTTTACTTGTAACTGTAATACTTACCCTAAAATCCTCTTGTTTCCAGCGGTGTTTTTTTTTTTTATACTCACCTCCCTTCTCTTCCGCTCCCGTCCTTCTTGCATTGAAGTTGCCTTCTGGTTTACGTGAGAAGCGCGCATGCGCGCCTCTTACGTAAGCCAGCCAATCGGCAGGCTTCCTCACGGCTCCCTCTGAGGATTAGTGTTGCGCGCAAGAGGATGCGCGCAACACTAACCCTCAGAGGGAGCCGCCAGCTTCTGCGGTGAGTTAGAGACGTCATCGCGCTGAAAGCGCGATGACGTCTCCTACTCGGCAAAAGTCGGCAGAAGCGGGAAATATGATTCCCGCTCTGCTGACTGACAGCTGGGAGGGCGGAGTAAAGTTCTCCGCCTCTCTCAGCTGTTTTCAGCATTTACAGCTGAACCGCTGAGCGGAGGGAGGGGGGACAGAGGGCGGCATACTCCGGGCATCATGACCACCTAAAATAGCTTAGGTGGTCATGTTGCCTATAGTGTCCCTTTAACAACTCAACATCAAATCAACTTAAGGACAAAAAATTTAACAGACAGCAAGAACAATAATTCTAAAAGGATTACTAAAACACAAACTCTTACAAACAACCAGTTTTAAGATAGCAATACATTTAACAACATTAACCCTTAGGCTAGGGTCAGACAAGCGTCTTTGGAGAGTGGAAGGAATGTCCGTGAGAGTGGACATTCCTTCCACTCAATGCCCGTCTGGCCACCTCGCTGAGCGCACTCAATGCTGCAAAGCGTGATCCTCCTATGGAGAATCTCGCTTTGCAGCTCCATCAACCCGCGTCCTAGCACTTTGACGGAGAGTCTTGGATAACGGACAGACGCGAAATGTGCGCTTGTGTGACCGCAGCCTTATATGCCCACTTATGCCCACTGTCAGTTATCGTTGGCTTTGCCACATTGGTCCACAGTCCCTTGGCAAGAGGCCAACGTCCACACTACTCCAACAGACACAGAGGCTGTGTATAGTCTGGACAAGGGTGCCAGGGAGGGTGAAGGCACAAAGATGCAGGGAGCTTCGGTTACACATGGTGGCAGGAGTATCACCCAACCCCCCTTTACCTACATTCCCAGAGAAGCAGATACTGGAGAAGGTGTGGCTAGTGGGTTTGGGTGTCAGATGTTGGAAATGTGTGTGTTCGTGGAACAGATGCTGGAGAAGGGTAGGTATGGGGAGCAGATGATGGAGAAGAGGTGTGCTTGGGGAGCAGATGATGGAGAAGGGGTGTGTTTGGGGAGCAGATGTTGTAGAGGTGGTAGGTTTGGGGAGCACATGCTGGATCGGGGCTGGGTTTGGGGAGCACATGATGGATAAGGGGTGGGTTCACAGAGCAGATGCTGAAGCAGAGGTGGGTTCAGTTAGCAGATGCTGCAGCATAAGTGATTTTGGGATGCGGATGCTGGAGCAGAGGGTGGGTTCTGGGAGCGGTGCTGAAGAAGGGGTGTGTTCTGTGTGCAGATGGTGGAGCAGAGTGTGCAGGGAGCGGATGCTGGAGCAGGGGTAGGTTCGGTGAGCGGATACTGGAGCAAGGGTAGATTCAGGGAGTGGATGCTGGAGAGGGGATGGGTTCAGGGAGTGGATGCTGGAGAGGGGATGGGTTCAGGGAGTGGATGCTAGAGCAGGGGTGGATTCAAAGAGCAGATGCTGGAAAAGGGGTGGGTTTGGGGAGCCAATGCTGGAAAAGGGGTGGGTTCAGGAAGTGGATGCTGGTGAAGGCGTGGGTTTGGGGAGCGGATACTGGGAGAAGAAGTGGACTAGGGGAGCAACTGCTGGAGAAGGGGCAGGCTAGGGGAGCAGATGCTGGAAAAGGGCTGGGCTAGGGGAGCAGATGCTGGAAAAGGGCTGGGCTATGAAAGCAGATGCTGGAGCAGAGGAGGGTTCAGGAGCAGATGCTGGGGGGGAGGTATCATAATATTTCAGGGCTGTCAAACTCTGGTCCCCGTTAGATGTTTCTGGACTTCAATTCCCACAATTCTCTGTCCGTTATTGCATTTAACGAATTCTGGGAATTGTAGGCAATCAACATTTTCCTATAAAAACAGAATATTTCCTGTAAAAACAGAATATTAATGGTTCTAAAATGTAATATGTGATATGGCTGCTTGATCCAATGAGAAATCTGATTGCCATTCAGGTGTCCAGAAGGAATTTTTCCTCTGTCTGTTTCATATTGCCGAACGCTTCAGACTGGATTTTTTTCTTCCTTTTGGGTGAGCCACAGTAGGTGATGTGTGAAAGACCGACCTAGATGGACGCACTTTTTTTTTTTGTCCTATGTAACTATGTAACATCTGAGGGGCCGGATTTTGACACCACTGATTTATGTCATAATTCTTCTAAACATGATATTGTAGTAGAGTCACTAAAAACTTCACAAATGAGTATGTACAGCTAGGTCCATATATATTTGGACACAGGTACTATTTTAGTTTTTTTCCAGTATTTACCAAAACATATGCAAGCTACAGTTATATAATGGCTATGGGCTGGAAGTGCACACTCTCAGGTCTAATTTGAGGGTATGTACATCCATATTGGAAGAAGGGTTTAGGAATTACACCCCTTAAGAGTAGCCACCCCTCTTTTTCAAGGGTCCAAAAGTAATTGGACAATTGAATCAAAAGCTGTTTCATGGTCAGGTGTGGGCTACTCCATTATTTCTTCATCAATTAAGCAGGTAAAAGGTTTGGGCTGATTCTATGTGTGGTATTTGCATTTGGAATCTGTTGCTGTGAACATACATCATGCATTCAAAGGAGCTGTCCATGCAAGTGAAACAATCCATTGTAAGGCTTCAAAAACAAATCCAGCAGAGATAGCAGTAACATTAGGAGTGGCCAAATCAACAGTTTGGTACATTTTGAGGAAAGAAGAACGCACTGGTGAGCTCAGCAATATAAAAAGGTGGTGGATAATCGCAGGATCTTCTCTATGGAAAGAAAAACCCATTCACAACATCCAGACAAGTGCAGGACACTCTTCAGGAGGTGGGCGTATCATTATCAAAGTCTTCAATCAAGAGAAGACTTCACGAGAGCAAATGCAGAGGGTTCGGCACAAGGTACAAACCATTCATAAGCCTGAAGAATAGAAAAGCCAGATTAGACCTTGCTAAAAAACATCTAAAAAAGCCAGGCCAGTTCTGGAAAATCATTCTTTGGATGAATGAAACTAAGATTAATCTGTAGCAGACTGCCGGGAAGAAAAAAGTGTGGAGAAGGCTTGATCCAAAGTACACAACGTCATCTGTAAAATATGGTGGAAGCAGTGTGATGACATGGGCATGCATGGCTTCCAGTGGCACTGGGTCATTGGTGTTTATTGATGATGATTGAGCAGCGCTTCACAGTACGGATGGACCATGATCCAAAACACTAGGCAAAAGGCAAAATAGCTCAAGATCCAAATCACACAATGTCGTCTGTAAAACATGATGGAGGCAGTGAGATGGCAGGGGCATGCATGGCTTCCAGTGGCCCTGGGTCATTGGTGTTTATTTATGTGACAGAAGCAACCGGATGAATTCAGCACTGTTTACAGATATACTTTCAGCCCAGATTCAGCCAAATACAGCAAAGTTGATTGGACAGCGCCTCACAGTACAGATGGACAAGATCCAAAACACACTGCAAAAATCAACCCAGGAGTTTTTGTAGGAAAAGAAGTGGAATATACTGCAATGGCCAAGTCAATCACCTGATCTCAGCCCAATTCAGCATGCATTTCACTTGCTGAAGGCAAAACTAAAAGCAGAAAGACCTACAAACAAAGAATAACTGATGACAGCTGCAGTAAGAGCCTTGCAAAGCATCAGAAACTGGAAAACCGAGTCTTTGGTAATGTCCATAGGTTCCAGACTTCAGGCAGTCATTGCCAGTAAAGGATTCTCAACAAAATATTTTTTACTTTTTTTATGATTATATTCATTTGTACAATTACATTTCATCCCCTTAAAATGGGGGTACTCTGTATAAAAATGTTTGCAGTTCCTAAAATTTGTACTAGATATTTATGTTCAACCACTTGAATTAAAGCTGAAAGTCTGCACTTCAAAATCATCTGGATTGTTTCGTTTTAATTTTATTCTGGTGGCATACAAAGCCAAAAGTTTGAAAATTGTGCCTGTGTCCAAATATGTATGGACCTAATTGTATATGATATAGGGCAGTGTTTCTCAAGTGGTGGGTCGTGACCCAAAAGTGGGTCGCGACCAGGGGCGGCCTGGGTCTCGGGGCAAGTGCCCACAGGCCTCTCTAATGCCTGGGACCCGCTGATGCATCTTACCTGCATTTGATTGTGTTTTTCCCTTTCTGTTTGTCTGTCCTTTTGTTAATCTGTCCATTTACCTATTTATGCATCCTTCTTTCTGAATAAATGTTATCGGGTCTGTCCTTCTATATCTGTGTGTCCAGTTGTGTATTTTTCCAATGGTCCTTGTGTCTATGTCTTCCTCTCCATTTCTCTATCTAGGCTATTCAGAGAGAGGTGAAATCCTTGAGAATTGGCAGAAGAATGAACAATCTAGACCAAATAGCCAATTTGGAAAGTGAGATAAATGGGATAATTTTTCTGGTTTGACTATTTTGACCTAGAATTTTCAATTCCCCAGTCATTCAAGGTTTTCACCTCTCTCTGAATAGCTCTGTATTTCTCCTCATCTCGCTCCTTTCTCCCTCCATCACTCTCTCCCTTTTACTCTATAAATCTCTCATTCCTCTTCCTTTCCTGCCTTCCCCTTGATGTGATAATCCCTTTTGTGGAATAAATTATACAGGGTTATTCAGATAGTGGTGAAAAGCAGGAGAATGACCGGAGAATGGAAAATTCTAGGTCAAAATAGCCGATTTGGAAAGTGAGATGAATGGGAGAATTTTTCTGGTTTGGATATTTTGACCTAGAATTTCTCATTCTCCTGCTTTTCGCGGCTCTCTGAATAACCCTGATAATGTTTCAGAAATTCAATTATTATTGGGTCGTGACTTAATGACCAAGGACAAGGGTGGGTCCTGAGGGTCCACAGGTTGAGAACCACTGATATAGGGTGTGTCGGCGCACGTATAGGCAGGGGTCAGGTCAAGCAGGAACTCATGGGAAGCTTTTAGGGCTCCAGAGATACATGGGTCTAAATAATTGTAAACTGTAATTTTCCTTTTTACAAAGCAAGGTGCCCCCTAGAGGCAGGTGCCTGTAGGCACATGCCTACTCTTATAGACAGCAAATGCCTACTCTGCCTAATTAGACACAAGTGAACAAAACCAGAATGGCTGTACTCATCGAAACATGTGTTTTAGAATGGTGCTTGTAAGTGACCATTGGGTATAAAATACAGGTTTAGGTGACTGCAGCCATTTTAATTTTGTTCATTTACATGTTGAGGGCTGACCCAGTGACCATCCCTCTTTGACTTTATAGAATGTAGTCCTGAGCAGTTCCGGTGTTTCTCGACACTGCAATATCAACGATTTTAGCATACACCAATACTTAGTAGATAACCCCCATACAGTCTCTGACTAGAAAACAGCGTCTCTTCAGAACACTAAGGGCTCATCACCTCCTTCAAGCCATGGGTGAATCCAGGGGGAGCAACGGGGCAATTGCCTGCCCCCGAGAAAATCACCGCCGCCGGCATCTTCCCTCTACATGGTGAGCGGCCGCTCGCCTGGGATGGGAACCACCTGACCAGTGTGCAATCTCACGAGAATGCAGCTGCGCGGCTGGTCAGGTGGTTCCTGGCGAGCGGCCAAGCTGCATGTCAGCGGCCGTTCGCCACATAAGGAGAAGAACGCTGGCGGAGCCTGGGGCGTGGCAGCAGAGGAGGTGAGAGCTGGGGGCAGATATACCCATGTGAGCTGGTCAGGTGGTTCCTGGCGAGCGGCCAAGCTGCATGTCAGCGGCCGTTCGCCACATAAGGAGAAGAACGCTGGCGGAGCCTGGGGCGTGGCAGCAGAGGAGGTGAGAGCTGGGGGCAGATATACCCATGTGAGCTGAGGGCAATATGTATATCCATGTGAGCTGGGGACAAATATACCCATGTGAGCTGGGGTCGATATATATATCCATGTGAGCTGGGGCAAATATACCCATGTGAGCTGGGGCAATATATATATCCATGTGAGCTGGGGCAAATATATCCATGTGAGCTGGGGGGGCAAATATATCCATGTGAGCTGGGGGCAATATATATATTCATGTGAGCTGGGGGCAATATATATATTCATGTGAGCTGGGGGCAATATATATATCCATGTGAGCTGGGGCAAATATAATCATGTGAGCTGGGGGCAATATATATATCCATGTGAGCTGGGGCAATATATATATATATCCATGTGAGCTGGGGCAATATATATGTCCATGTGAGCTGGGGCAAATATAATCATGTGAGCTGGGGGCAATATATATATCCATGTGAGCTGGGGCAATATATATATATATCCATGTGAGCTGGGGCAATATATATGTCCATGTGAGCTGGGGGCAAATATATCCGCCTGTCACTGCGAACCCAACACCAGCTCTTGGCCAAAACTGGTAGAATCCCCCCCTCCCGAAACCTGTGTCTGGATCCGCCCCTGCTTCAAACTAACACTAACGTCAGCGTTAGCTTAAAGGAGGCCATAGTGCTGCGCCCACATCGCCTTTGAATCGCTAACAGGTTAAAAAACTCGTTAGCGCTCGTTAATTTCTGATTCGTAGCGCGCGCTTACTATACTTTGTGCTCCCTATATCTAACAAGGGGAGCGCAATGTGAAAGCACAGATTAACTAGCGTTAGGATCACTTGGTCCTAGCGCTATTTAATAAGAGCTAGCGCTAACAAAAAAGTTACCACCAGCTCAGAGGTGTAGGTGATGGATTCCGCTGCAGCAAAATCAGCTGCAGCTCAAAAAAAAAAAACATTAGATACTCACCTCTCTTCCTGTGGCCAGAACGGCGGCCCAATCTGCTGCTTCTGTCTGCCGGGAGCAGAGGGAGACTGGGGGAAGAAAGTCCCCAGTCTCCCTCTGCCGACCAGCAGGATCTCGCGAGAGGTGAGATCCTTCCGGTCATGTGACCCATCAGCACCTTCCCCCATGGAGTTATATGGACGCCATGGAGGGGATGCTGGGGACGGCGCTGTAGCGCTCCCCCAGCATCCGCAAGCTTAGCGATCACTAAGGGGCAGGTTGCTAGACTTGGCGCCTGCCCCGCGATCTGCTGGGAAACCTGGACGCACAGAAGAATTAAGCAAATGTAAAGTTATGTGTAGCTGCTATGAATGAGAAAGGTGGTAAATATGGTTGAACAAATAGCAAAAATGCCAATATTGTTTGTGTCCAGGGCCGGATTAACGTAGGGGCGGATGGAGCGGCAGCTCCAGGCCCCGTTCTGAAAATAGGCCCACAGCAGCCAGAGTGAACTGCGGGCCGAAGTTGAGCAGCTGGCTGGTCAGTAGGCCTGTCACATACTGCCGGATCCAGATGATGCAGCCCGGCTGTCGTGTGTGGTGGCAGCTTTCACAGGCCTTCGTACACGGAGGGGAAGAGAACACATGACATGTCACGTGCCCCGCCGGCGCCTGCACGTGCCGGCTCATTTACTTAGGGGGGGGGGAGGGGAAGGAAAGCTAACAGTGCGCCGGCGTGTGGATGAATCCACTCAGCCAGCACTGTCTTTTGCCTTCCTCCCCTTAGACCACCAGCGGCAGAACATCAGGAGGAGGCAAGGAGAGCTGCAGGCATCCCAAGGTGTGTGGGGCTGAGCATAGACAGCACACTGTGACAGCTCCCCCGGGATCTCACCCTGTCTCTGCGCACTCACACAGCAGATGGCCGTCTGTTCTGTGACACGTGCTGGCCTTTACAGTGTAGTAAACGGCCTGGCTTCCAGCTGACGGGGTCTGGGCTGTCTGTGTGCAGTCATGCAGAGGAGCTGGGAGGAGGAGGCAGAGAAGACGCTGTACAGGTGAATCTGGACTGCAACGTGAAGGACAACCTGGCCTGTACTGTATGAGCTCTTCCTGCAGGTATGAAGGAGGGGGGGCTGTTTGTGCAGTATGCCCCATGCAGGGAGGACTGGTGCCATGACATTGAGGGAGGCACAGAATGAATTATTTGAAAATAAAAAAGACAGGCTTCTGATATGAAATGCAGAGGGCAGGGCAGTCAGCATTGCAAGCTGAGCATCATGGGAGTTGCAGTCCACAGGAGAATGGAGGCTCTGCGCAAAGGTCCTCTATTGTAATTCTAGTCCTCCATCAATCCTATTTTAAATCTACCCCAACTTTGTCTGACAGGTGTCATTTTCTTCAGCTCTTAGATTGTAAGCTCTTGGATGGGGTCCTTTTCCCACAATTTTTTTTGTTCTGCCTATTGAAACGCATCGAAACAAATAAAAAAAAAAAGTTTTTGCAGGCTGGTATGTCTGGAGCTGGAGCCAGCAGGCACTGCCACCAGTCTGTCACTCCTGCCTGTCACCACTCACCATTTTGTGCCTGTCATGTTTAAGCGTGGTTTGAAATCATGTATTATTATAGACATATCATTATATGCTGCTGCATCCTTTTTTTTTCAGTGGACTCAGCAGATTCAACATACACTATATTGCCAAAAGTATTGGCTCACCTGTCTTGACTCGCATATGAATTTAAGTGACATCCCATTCACAAATGTTTGTAAAAACAGTCTGCGTGCCTAGGTGCTTGATTTTATACACCTGTGGCCATGGAAGTGATTGGAACACCTGATTCTGATTATTTGGATGGGTTAGCGAATACTTTTGGCAATATAGTGTATATCATTATTATATCATGTTCCGTCGCAATGCTATAACTAAAACAAAGTGTAAATATTTATTCAGATTTCAATCATAGGGGGGGGGCACACTGCTGCAAGTATTGTTAGCCTGACACTAGGCAGTGATTGACTCATATGTATATGGACTACGCACACTAATCCGGCAGGAGGCTTGTGACCCGCTGCACTGTAAGTCACCCTATGCATCATAGCACACCACGTCAGAGTCACCAGTCAAGTTTTCCAGTCGCTATGATGTTGACATAGTGTGACACATGCCAGTGCACCCACTGACTCTAATCGAGAAAGCAGTGCAGACCAATTGTTGCCTCAGTATCGATAAAAAGGCCCACTGAAATCCTCAGCACCAGGCCCATGATACCCTTAATCCGGCCCTGTTTGTGTCCTTAAGTAGCCTAAAATTATCTGAAGTTGTGTCACTAATTGAATCTGGACATTTTTCTATTAATACGTTTGTTCAATCCCAGTTATTGTCAGGTCCCAATAGGAGTTAAAAATCTTAAAAAATCATTGCTTATTTTCCTTACAGGGTTATTCAGAGAGAGGTGAAAACCAGGAGAATGAAAAATTCTAGGTCAAAATAGCCAAACCAGAAAAATTCTCCCCTTTATCTCACTTTCCAGATCGGCTATTTTTACCTTGAATTTTCCATTCTCCAGTCATTCTCCTTGTTTTCACCTTTCTCTGAATAACCCTGTTAGTTTCATAGCAAAAACCGAATAGGCTTGGTAAACTCAGATACATCAGCCATCAATTCATCCGAATGTTAAGGGCACATTATTAGGAAGATCAATGCATTTATTATTATTACAAATAAGCTCTATAAAATATAGCAACATGAAATGGAAATATGTCATGAAACACAAAATAGCATTTAAAAAGAGAATGTTATTTTGACAGTTTAAAACGAATCCTGCGCCTGTGATTTGTTTAACGCGTGTTTAGCACTCTATCATGATTGGCTGAGCACAGACACTGGGCGACTATCTGCCCATAGCTTCCTTTTTTATAGTGACGATAAGAACATGGCTCCTCTATTGTTATAAGGATTGCCCTTGACTCTTGTGTTTGGAACTCGATTACTCTCCGGTGAGCAGCTGCTCCATATAGCCAAAGGTATCCACTCAACACCGAGACTCGCGCTGTAACTGTGGAGCATTAACCCCATAAAGGTTGTGGACGGAGGTATTTGTCTATTATCATGTTAATACCGCTTTTCTGTATGTCGGTCCGTTTTCCTACAGCACGTGCAGTGTGGAAAGGTAAGAAAGGGTTTGGATACTCGGTGGGAGTGGCTACAGAGAAAGACGCTAAGGGAAGGTAAATGCTGAGGGCAGTGTTAGGGGTCACGTGTCCATAGGATGGAAAGGGCACAGAGGTCAGGCTGAGGCAGGGGAAAAGGGCAATGGTCTGATGAGTCCTTTTGGTAGCAGAGAATGGTTTGTTGTTTTTATTTTATACATGAGGAAATGTGTTCTACAGGATTTTCTTTGCATCTCTTTAGGAAACCGTTTCCAGATTGGCCATGTGTTCCTGGACATTTATAATCTATTAATGCTGATGGAAAGTGGGTGAAAAAATGATAACCATTGATCATGTCGTAAAAAAATCGTGTAGGAACTCCCCAGCATTTCTGTCCATTCCGGTCTTCAAGATTACTCTGAGCCGCTGCATCACTTCTTTGTGCATGAGGATGCCATTCTTCGGGCAAACCCTGAGAAATTGTCATTTCCTTGCCTTCCCAATGAGATTATATTTAAGGGTTTTCCTGGATTTAGACAGATTTATAAAATTGTGTCTATATAGAAAGGTATTGCAGCTTCCCAGTATATCAGCCAAACGGGAACACCGTTCCTCCTTTCCAAAATAGTGAGTGAACTGCGTTCCTGCAGGGCTTGATCCCTGCAATATGTAGAACTCTTGTTCTGCAGGTACAACGTCACAGTGGAATTCCAGGAGCCCTGATTAGGTAATATTTTTTTTGCCACCTCCATCCTATGAGTTATACATACTGCAGAGCACCTGCTCTCTGACCTAATAAAAATCAAGGAAAAATGCATGATCTCACAACCCCACTGGGAGGGAAACTATCTTCATAGACCAGGAGTGGGGAATGTCCAGCCCGCGGGCCATATAAGGTTCGCGGAATCACTTTGTCCAGCCCTTAGCGCCCCACAACAGGGGGGGGGTTGTTTAAATTCCCTTTCTCGCGGCCCTTAGGCCCCGTTCACACTATGCGATTTATAACGTCGCGCTGTGTAGCTTCTCCAATGCATTTCAATGGAGCTGTTCACATCTTGCCGCACAATGTCGCGCGTTGCTGGTACACGACACTTTTTTTGCGATTTGCTATCTGCGGTTTTGTGATTTTGTATTGGTGGTGCTTTGCAAAACTCGCATAAAACAGCGATGTCGCGTGACATTATCGCACCATGTCGCGAATATGAAAATCACACAGTGTGAACGGGGCCTTCTACCGGACCTCGACGCGCACCGGATATTCTTTCATGCTGAGCCCCTCATCTTCCGGGCACAGCATGGAGGAAGATCTGGTGCGCTTCTGCATTCTATTACCCTCCGCCCGCCTAGGTCATGTAAAAGTGCCATGGGGGTGAAATTAAAGGGAGTGGTGAAATTAATGCATTCCACACATTTCTTTTTTAAATGTTTACATTTTTAGTTTAAGAGCACAAAATAAAACTTTTTTTTTTTTTTTAATCATTTCAAACCTAAGGTAAAGATAGAAAAAATAAAATATGTATGTATGTAAAATCAACCAATGCATCTCTCTTCTGGTCATGCGATGTCTCCCAGAGATGCTTTGCGAATTGTCGCTATTTATTCTGGTTCCCGGCTTTTGGACACGTGACGCCGCCTACGTCATAGTAGTGCGTGGACATCACAGTCCGTCGGCAAGGTTAATGCGCATGCATGCATTGCAATATACAAATTTTATCAGCAGATATATTTACTGCATTTTATATAGGGTATTGTAACAGTGTTTGGCATAGAGCTCCAGTTACATAGGTATCCATACAGCGAGTTTGGGATGGTTTTCCGTTAAAAGATAATGTTTAGATGATGGGAGCACCTTCGAAGGTGGGGCCACTACAGGTGGCATTGATATCCCCTTTGACAAAATCCAAATGATGCGTCAACAGGAGAAGGATTTGGTGAAAGAAATCGGTTATAAGGCTAGCGTCAGACGAGCGCAGTCATCACGTCTGCGTTGCCGCACAGTTTAACGTCCGACGTAGCATTGATTTCTGATCAATAGAGACCAACACACGAAGTACATGCACACGCACCACGCTGGTGGCAACGGACTCCGTTTAGGCCTCGACCTAAAAGCGCCACGTTGGACGCCCAGAGTGCGCAGCGTCCGCATAGCGGGCTGTGTGCATGATGAAGCGACGTCAGACGCAGCGAATTTGCAACGTCCATCACGTTGACGATCAGAATTTTTTTTTGGTTGGTTTTTTTGGTCTGGCTGATTGTACCTGTCATTTTAATTTTGATTCCCATATTTCCTTCTTTTTTTGTTCTCTTTTCTACATCCGTCAAAAAGAAAACTGACCGTGTGGTGTCTAGTCTTTCCTCCTCCTACTGCTACCAACTACGCAATATTTCCAGGATTCGGCCATTTCTTACCGCTGACACCACAAAACAACTCATCCACGCCCTTGTAATCTCCCGATTTTTTTTTGATTTGCAATAATCTCTTATCTGGCCTCCCTCTCTCCCGCCTCTCCCCCCTACAATCCATTCTGAACTCCTCTGCCAGGCTAATCCACCTCACCTGCCGCTCCCCTCTGCGAGTCACTTCCCTGGCTCCCCATCCACTGCAGAATTCTCACCAACTCAGCTCCCCGCTACCTGTCCTCACTAATCACCAAATACACCCCAGCCTGCTTCCTAAGGTCAAACAGTGACCTGCGCCAGCTTCTCCCCGCATCACCTCTTCCCATGATAGCATGCAGGATTACTCGCGTGCAGCCTGTCACGAAAACGCGCGCTGCGCCGCAGGAAACGCAGGCTTAAGCAAAATCACTCCGTCTACACCAGACCCAAAATAATGACTACGCAGCCCACAATCCCTCGCGCGCGCTTGCCTAACTATCCCAGCAAGGCCTTCGCTCGCGACCAGCACGCAAACGTGAGGAAATGATCACAGGGTTGCAATGCAGTATCCGTCTACACTCGACCCGGAATCCTGACTACGTTTCCCACAATCCCTGTACCCACTTTTCTTATTCTATTCGTCACACTGCCACCACAAACTGACCTTTTTACCCAAGGGGCTTACCGCCTGACCCAGAGACGGTTTGCAACTCTGGTCATGCACCCCACCACAACTCCTGGTTTAGTAGATAGACTCGATCTTAAACAAAGGCAAATCTCTGATAATCCAGTCCTTCAGTTAGCGTGGATCGAATATCAGGCAGAAGCAGAGCTTACTAAGTTTTAGGATTTTATTATGATCTAAAATATTATATATATCACAGTGCATTTGAGTTACAGAAAAATGGATATGATAATAATTACACAAAATGCAGCAAAAATAGAAGGGAGATAACAGCAGATCCTAGTTACTTACAATATACGCTGGAGGATCAGCCGTTAGGGAGGTTCTAATGGGAGATGGCAATATTTCTTCAGTTTTCGATTGACCTCCAAGAAATAGATACTGAGTCAAGCGTGGGCTCGTTGCTATCTCCCCTAGCTGGTACAGCCTGTGCACTACTTTTCCCAGAATTTTCCCTCTTGCCAACTTGTGGGCACGCTCCGTTCACTCTTTCTTTTTAATTTTAATGCACAGCTGTAATATCCATCATCCCAAAATTGTCTCTGTGATCAAAGGCTGTGCCCGTTTTCTTTGATCTACGTGATCACTTCTGAGTTGTTGCCCCTCAGTCTGGGATTTGCTTTTTTCCTTTTGCCCAAGGTGTGAAATGCTTGGGCGAGACAAAGGAAATTCCATTAGACCAAAAGGGGTAATTTCCCCTCCTTATCATGCAGATCAAAGAGAGACTATTTTGCAGCAACCTGTGATATCACTCCAAGGGGGAAAGAGCTAAACATTTTAATTACTTTCTAGAACACACTTGACACTGAGGTTTTCACTAGTCAGCTGTGCAACATTTTGGCGATTTATGTATGAACATACAGTTGTGTTCAAAATTATTCAACCCCCACTGAAATTGAGTGTTTTGGCCACTTTGACATTGATTTTGATCATGCAGTCATCTTGCTTACAATTAAATCAAAGAGGCACGTGTAGGTCAGACAAATATAACAACATTTATAATGAAATAACCACAAATGTCTTTTCTGTGCTCACATCATTATCAGTTTTATTCAACCCCCAAGTGACATTCAATCTTAGTACTTAGTACAACATCCTTTTACAGTTATAACAGCTTTTAAACGTGAAGCATAGTTTGACACAAGTGTCTTGCAGCGATCTACGGGTATCTTCGCCCATTCGTCATGGGCAAAAGCCTCCAGTTCAGTCACATTCTTAGGCTTGCGCACTGCAACTGCTTTCTTTAAGTCCCACCAGAGGTTCTCAATCGGATTTAAGTCAGGTGACTGCGATGGCCACTCCAAAATGTTCCAGCCTTTAATCTGCAACCATGCTCTAGTGGACTTGGAGGTATGCTTGGGATCATTCTCCTGTTGAAAGGTCCAACGTCTCCCAAGCCTCAGGTTTGTGACTGACTGCATCACATTGTCATCCAATATCTCCTGGTACTGAAGAGAATTCATGGTACCTTGCACACGCTGAAGCTTCCCTATACCTGCAGAAGCAAAACAGCCCCAAAGCGTGATTGACCCCCCCCCCACCATGCTTCACAGTAGGCAAGGTGTTCTTTTCTTCATCGGCCTTGTTCTTCCTCCTCCAAACATAGCGTTGATCCATGGGCCCAAACAGTTCTAATTTTGTTTCATCAGTCCACAGAACACTATCCCAAAACTTCTGTGGTTTGTCCACATGACTTTTGGCATACTGCAGTCGACTCTTCTTATTCTTTGGAGACAGCAAGGGGGTGTGCCTGGGAGTTCTGGCATGGAGGCCTTCATTACGCAGTGTGCGCCGTATTGTCTGAGCTGAAACTTCAGTACCCACATCTGACAAATCTTTTCTCAGTTCCTCAGTCACACAGGGACTTTTCTCCACTCTACGCTTCAGGTAGCGCACAGCAGTCGAAGTCAGCATCTTCTTTCTGCCACGACCAGGTAGCGTTTCAACAGTGCCCTTTGCCTTGAATTTGCGAATGATGCTTCATGGTCTCTCTTGGTATGTTTAACATCTTTGCAATCTTCTTATAGCCATTGCCCTTCCTGTGAAGAGTAATCACCTCTTCTCTTGTCTTCCTGGACCATTCTCTTGACTTCACCATGTTTGTAACCACACCAGTAAATGTCTAGAAGGAGCTGAGTATCACAGTCATTTTAAAGCTGCCTAATTGGTGCTTATTATGCTTTATTGCTGCTCCGTGACATCCACAGGTGTTTTCAATACCTGATTGAAAACACTTGAATGAACCTCTGTTCTTCAGAGTGGTAGTCTTTAAGGGGTTGAATAATTGTGTCAATGAAGAATTCACAAAAGAAACATTTACTACTGTATTACAAAACCAATTGATGTCATTTTAGTTGCATATGGTTCTTTAAAAAGTCCTTGTAGGATTTCATTCTGAATACAATTACAAATGTACACAATTCCCTAAAACCCTTTACAGCATTGGGGGTTGAATAATTTTGAACACAACTGTAACTATATCTCTACCTGCTACACAGCCCCCATTCTCTGGAACACTCTACCTCATACTGTTAGACTTCCCCTAATTTCTCTTCCTTCAAACGCTCGCTTATGACATTCCTATTTCGGGAAGCCTACCTCCTAACTGCCCCACCCAGTCCATCACTCTCACCTTGCAGTCCTCTCCTTCTGTTTCCAACCCCCAACCCTTCTTGATTGTGAGTTCCTACGGGAATAGGGCCCTCATCTCCTCCTGTACTGTTTGTCAAATGTTCAATGTATTGTAACTCTGACTATACTGTGCCCATTGTACAGCGCTGTGGATTATGCTGGCGCTTTATAAAGATGAATAATAATATCTTCTGTCAGTACGTCCGTCCTTTATGCCCGCATTAGCCTAAGTGGGAAGTCATTTCTCTGGAGAAATATTTAAAAGCGGAAAATGGTCCCTAGAGGTTTAAGATTTAATAAAAACCCATAGTGAGAGAAAGGGGGGTTTGTGAGGGTCCTGAGGACGAGCAACAGCGCTAGTGGCCTGCTCTACGGTGGGTGCCCGCTCAGGTCTCACAAGGTTTCAGCTTGCTTGTGCCATTACAGGGATGAATGCTTCATATGCAAATCAGCCTGCTCTCACCCAAAAAGGGTTGCCAGTACTGGCTGCCAAGGACGTCATACCAGCACGAGAGGTGCAGCAACCCCGATGATCGTTTCGGCCTTGTTAGGCCTCGTCAGGAGGGTACACCCCTCCTAGGCACAACAAGCAAGGGGTCCACGTCTGGATGACACTGTAAACTTATAGTGAGAGGGGGGTTTGTGAAGGTTCTTAATGGCCGGCAGCTCCGCATCGCCACGCCGTGCCCTGCCCCCTCATTAGCCGCAGGAATGCCGGGGACTGCCGGAGCTCCTGGCACCTGGCCGGCCAGCGGCGCCGCGCGCCCTGGACCCTCCTGAGGCCCCGCAGGTGCCTGGCATGTGAGGGTATACATACCTATCCCTGCGCTCCCTTGCTGACCTCCGATCGCATGCTCCTCCGGTGATCAGTGTTCTGGTTCCCATGTCGCGCAGAGCGAACTAGGGAGTAGAATGTTGAGATCGCCGCGGGGGACAGCAAGTGAGCGCAGGGACAGGTAATGTATCCAGCGGCAGCCCGAGTGTGGCTCGCGTTACCACTGTCAGGTTACCCTGTCCTTAAGGGGTTAAACAGCCTTTGCTTATTTCTTTCACTGGTTATTGCATTGTCAGATGCGCTTTATGGATTTTTTTATTTTTTTTTAATCTGCCTGCTGTAATAATGGGCTGCCTACTGTGAGAGACTTCCAAACCTCAAAAGCATTTCTTTGCGCTTTTATCAGATATGTATATGTCCTCTTATAAATGGCATTTGAAGTTATGGTGGCTAGTGAGTTGTGGCATTTTTTAGGCAATTTTGACCATTCAATATCTGAAATGGGTGGACAAAAAAATTTAAAAATATTTTTTAAATGGCCCATTTAACCCCTTCGCTGCTGAGCCGTTTCACCCTTGAGCTAATTTTTATCGGGTTTTGCTTATGTTTAAACACGATGTGAAACCACGTTTCATTATACGACTCAGACATATTATATATATATCGTTCTTTCCAGCAGATTCATAATATATCATCATTGTATGTATACGTCATGTACTGCCTGAAAATTCTAGCAAACAATCTACAGCGTGTAAAGTGTGTGGTTTTTATTTTTTCTCATTTTACCATGCGAGTCTTTGCAGTTATATTTTCTATGGGGTGCTTGTTAAAAAAAATTTAGAAATGGGGACTTGTTACTATATTTTTTGGGGGGGGGGATTACGTGATTTTTAGCAAAACGCCCCCATAGAAAAAATTATTAGTACAGTATCATTGTTCACTTTATAATTGAAATGGGAACAATATTGCTACATTAATAAAAAAAAAAAAATTTTATACATCTAATTTTTTTTTTTCTCTAACCTAGTCATGTTTGGTATCAATGGAAATGCCATGCTCTAGGGGTTAATTCCTGAACTGGTGTCATCGTGCAATTTTTTTTTTTTTCTGGCCCTTAAGGATGGGGATGGAAAGAGGTCCAAAGGACCTCCCCCCCCCCCCCCTCCTCCTCTTCAGGCACCTTCCCCCGCACTGGTGGGGGGGATGCCTGGAATAGACTGCTGATCGCTGCCTCCTGTGCTATGGACGCGCTGAGCGCGTCCATAGAACAGGAGGAACCACTTGACTGGATGCGCTGAGCGCATCCTTAGCAGCCAAGTGGTTAAAGAAAAAAACATAATTTACAAAGATTTCTTCCTAATTATAGCTGACCTACATTTTTAAGTTGTTCATTTTGTATGGCTCTTGAATGATGTTCTAAATCTCCAAATGGGGAAAAAAGGTTTCCCATGCCTGTCATAAACCAAAGTCTCCAGTTGAGTCCATTTAATAATAGGTGCACTGTTATTTAATTTTCTTGCAGTCAACACTTGAGGGGTTATTCACAAAGCACTGAAATTTCAGCACTTTGCACTTCGATTCCATGTTGCAAGAACTACGATGAATTCACTGTATTGCAACGATGATGGAGTAGCCGAAGCCCCATGAAAAAAGTTTGAGAACGCTGCCAAAGAGTGGAACACTGGTTTTGGCGATATCCACCAAACTGGGGGGGGGGGGCCTTAAAACTCTACTTTTCTCCTAATAGGTGATGAACCCTTTCACTGCTGAGCCAATTCCTAAGTCATTTTCAGTTTTGTGCTCATCGTGTTAAATAAATGCATTTGATTCACTGCAGACTGCAACGTGATTCTCTGTAAGGCTGGTGTCAGACGAGCGTAGTGATCACGTCCGTGATGGCGCCTAAAAGTACATCCGTGATAGCATGAAAGAAAGCCCATCGGAGCCCGACACACGAAGTACATCCGCACTGAACTGGGACGCACAACGGCCGCGGCCCACGGACGCAAGGCAGGCAACCCCTAGAACGGCCGCACAAAGTGCACTGCGTCCGCAACGTCTGCATAGCTGTGTGTGTGAGTGATGGAACGTGGTCAGACGGACTGCATTTATACGTCCAGCATTTTTCACGGACAAAATGGTTTTGCTTTTTAATTTATTTTCCCTGCTATATACGTCAGTGAAAAAAACAGACTCTGTGGCCACTACTGCGTCCTCCGTACTGCACGGTCGTACAGTCCGTAGAAATCACGTTCGTCTGACCCTAGCCTTAGTCTTTGAAAAGGCTCGCCAAATCACACTTTTAACCTTTAAAGCTGAAAAAATAGAGCATTGCTTTCTGTTCACTATTCTCCATCCTCTTCTCCCTGCACAGAAAAGCAGAAACTCCCGCTTCCCTACTGTCAATTGTGGCTTAAGGACTTTGTGGATCTGGGGCTGCAAATTTTGGCGAGCCTCTACCTGGAGCAACAGATTTTGGTGAGCATCTAACACCTCTCCCACAGCTACCTTGTGCCTTTTTTTTGCTTTATTCTTCACACCTTCTGATGTTCCAATGCCCCTTTCTTCTTACCTCCCACTGTTCTTCTGCTGCTTTC
This sequence comes from Leptobrachium leishanense, assembly GCA_009667805.1. Lineage (NCBI taxonomy): Eukaryota > Metazoa > Chordata > Amphibia > Anura > Megophryidae > Leptobrachium > Leptobrachium leishanense. The sequence goes on from CM019063.1 coordinate 342,661,274, forward strand.
GCTTTTTCTATTGTGTCCCTGCTCCATTCTTCTCACATTTCACACCTCCATGATGCTGCTGCTTTATCATTCTTAATCTTTCTGTACTGGAATTTGGAGCTGACCTAGATAATCTTTCACTGGGCCTATTTTTGGAGCATGGCCCTAGACCAGTGGTTCCCAATCGCGGTCCTAAAGTACCCCCAACAGGTTAGGTTTTCCAGATATCTGAGGCAGAGGTGATATGATTTGCTGCTCAGTGATTGCAGGATTCAGTCTCTGCATTTCCCCAAGGCAATCCTCAAAACCTGGCCAGTTAGGGGTACTTGAGGACCGCGGTTGGGAACCACTGCCCTAGACCTTCGGTTTGAATGGCCCTATGTTAATCTGACCCTGTACTGTAAACTAGGAAGATTAGGAGCAGGAGTGTGCAGTATTCTGAAGAAGGCAGACAGACTAGGATTGTTATTGTAGACAGAAATTAAATAGGTTCAAATACTGACTTGCTACACAGAACATCTAAAGACTGACTTTAGGAATCCCTGGAATGACACTTCAATTTCAACTGACAAAATCTGCATATTGATTTGTGATGACAAACTACAGAAAGCTACACATCAGCTTGTTCCCTTGCAAAGTCCAAATGGTGTCTTTATTATACTCTGTGCTATCGCTTTAGCCAATTAAATAAGTGGTCTAATCAACCTGGAGCCTCTCATTCTGTCCTACAAAGTCTCTATCGTATAAAAGCTAACCATCAATAATCTGGTCAGTGATGTCAACATTCAAGAAAGATATGCGATTAAAGCCGACCTGTGAAGTTTGCCAATTTTACATCACTTCATTGGTTTACAAAATAAAACTGTACTGGGTCCACAATGTTCAGGAAGATGAGCAAATACATTTGATGAACAGTACACAGATATTTGAATACATGAAAATTGAGGCTAAACAGATATAAAGGTAAGAAAAGTAAAGGAGCGCTGGTGGTCTGTGAACAGAGTTCAAGCTTGCAGCGTATTTCTATAACCCGTACTGGTTGGGAACAGGGACAGCCGTTTGGGAGTGTGCCAGTTGTGCTGCCACACAGGGCACTGTGACAAGTCACCTAGCCCAGACCAGTTCAAAGACTTTGTTCAAAAGAAGCCATGGGAACAGACTCCCAGGCCTCCCTATTATAGAATGAGTGACTGCAGCACTGTGATGCTTGAAACCACCACCCCCAATACTCCACCCCAGTAACTATTCTGTGGCCACCCATACAGCAAAGAGCACACGCTTGTCAGCACACATTCAGAAATGCGCCGAGCCCATGAGCTCTCGTTGTGCACATCCTTCTCAGTCACCAGTAAGGCTAGGGTCAGACGAAAGCATTTTTCCCCGCGAACGTGAAAAAGTGCGTCTGAACGCATTGACGTATTTGTTCACGGAATGCGCAAAAACAGTCAGACGACGTGCATTTTCAGGCGTGATTTTGTACTGATCGTCAATAAAACTTTTTGCGTCTGGGCGTTATGTAGGCTGGACATTATCAGTGTCTGACATCTCCTAATCACGCAAACACACCGCTATGCCGCAGCTGCGCACTCAGTACGTCAGTACTAGCGGTTCAGTGTTCTCAGAAAAATGCGTTCAAATTCCACTTGCGTTGCACGGCCGGACTTCTGTGCGGCCGTACATCGTATAGTGGCCGTCATTGCCCGTCATCTGCTGCTAGTGCGGCCGTAATTATGTGCGCCAGAACGCACGTTAAAAGTGCGCTTTTCTGACCCCAGCCTAAGTGTCTTAGTGGCCTATGGGGAGGTCAGGTCTATACATGAGTCAGTGCGTGGTGTCTGTGTCTAAGTTATGTGGTTGGCTGTATATAGGTAAAATGAAATAAAAAGGGGCGCTGAAACGGCAGTAGGTGGAGGAATAAATAACACGGTATTGGGTCAGCACGGCTGCTATGTCTCCCAAGGGCTGTCCCCACAAAACCCAAACAAATAGCAACAATATACAAGTAATTAGAAAAGCGCCGGTGCAGATCCTGCAACCACGGAATACCAAACTTTAGATTCTACACACCCAATACAAAATCCGTGTGTAGCTATATAAAAAAATGAATACAATTACCAAAGCACATACATATGGCTGTACTGGTACTCTTGTAGACATATGGAAAAAGCACAGAAAATAGTACACATTGCGCAGTATATACAGTTGTGTTCAAAATTATTCAACCCCCAATGCTGTAAAGGGTTTTAGGGAATTTAGTGTACATTTGTAATTGTATTCAGAATGAAATCCTACAAGGACTTTTTCAAGAACCATATGCAACAAAAATGACATCAATTGGTTTTGTAATACAGCAGTAAATGTTTCTTTTGTGAATTCTTCGACACAATTATTCAACCCCTTAAAGACTACCACTCTGAAGAACAGAGGTTCATTCAAGTGTTGGATGTCACGGAGCAGCAATAAAGCATAATAAGCACCAATTAGGCAGCTTTAAAATGACTGTGATACTCAGCTCCTTCTAGACATTTACTGGTGTGGTTACAAACATGGTGAAGTCAAGAGAATGGTCCAGGAAGACAAGAGAAGAGGTGATTACTCTTCACAGGAAGGGCAATGGCTATAAGAAGATTGCAAAGATGTTAAACATACCAAGAGAGACCATAGGAAGCATCATTCGCAAATTCAAGGCAAAGGGCACTGTTGAAACGCTACCTGGTCGTGGCAGAAAGAAGATGCTGACTTCGACTGCTGTGCGCTACCTGAAGCATAGAGTGGAGAAAAGTCCCCGTGTGACTGCTGAGGAACTGAGAAAAGATTTGTCAGATGTGGGTACTGAAGTTTGAGCTCAGACAATACGGCGCACACTGTGTAATGAAGGCCTCCATGCCAGAACTCCCAGGCGCACCCCCTTGCTGTCTCCAAAGAATAAGAAGAGTCGACTGCAGTATGCCAAAAGTCATGTGGACAAACCACAGAAGTTTTGGGATAGTGTTCTGTGGACGGATGAAACAAAATTAGAACTGTTTGGGCCCATGGATCAACGCTATGTTTGGAGGAGGAAGAACAAGGCCTATGAAGAAAAGAACACCGTGCCTACTGTGAAGCATGGCGGGGGGTCAATCATGCTTTGGGGCTGTTTTGCTTCTGCAGGTACAGGGAAGCTTCAGCGTGTGCAAGGTACCATGAATTCTCTTCAGTACCAGGAGATATTGGATGACAATGTGATGCAGTCCGTCACAAACCTGAGGCTTGGGAGACGTTGGACCTTTTCAACAGGACAATGATCCCAAGCATACCTCCAAGTCCACTAGAGCATGGTTGCAGATTAAAGGCTGGAATATTTTGGAGTAGCCATCGCAGTCACCTGACTTAAATCCGATTGAGAACCTCTGGTGGGACTTAAAGAAAGCAGTTGCAGTGCGCAAGCCTAAGAATGTGACTGAACTGGAGGCTTTTGCCCTTGACGAATGGGCGGAGATACCCGTAGATCGCTGCAAGACACTTGTGTCAAGCTATGCTTCACGTTTAAAAGCTAAGTACTAAGATTGAATGTCACTTGGGGTTGAATAAAACTGATAATGATGTGAGCACAGAAAAGACATTTGTGGTTATTTCATTATAAATGTTATGTTATATTTGTCTGACCTACACGTGCCTCTTTGATTTAATTGTAAGCAAGATGACTGATCAAAATCAATGTCAAACTGGCCAAAGCACTCAATTTCAGTGGGGGTTGAATAATTTTGAACACAACTGTATGTACAAAAATTCTTATGACGAAGGTTCGCTCACATGGACCAGAGCCTGTACAATTCAAGGCTCTATATGAAAGCACTGGGTCCCTTCAGGGGTGACCCTGTCCCATCTTCATACGCCCTCCAAATATATCATGTGGACCATGTAGAAAAGGACACAAAAGGGGACCAAGCGGGATTCAGTTTGTCAGATGCAAAGGTGTGCAGCTTACAACAAAAGGAAACTCACGTGGTATGGAGCCTGTGCAATGTCCACTGGCTTTGTAATAGCGCTTGGGTGTAATAGGGATACACCAATCCACTTTGGACCAGTAAAGAAGCCTTCTTTTTCAAGTGAATAATAAAAGGTTATTTAATAAATAATTATTACAGCGAAACGCATTTTGTTTTTTTTATAACCGCTTCATCAGTTGGTTTAAAAATACAAATCAATGAAACCCCCCCCCCTATAATATATATATATCTCATATTCCTGGTTTCAGGTGTTACAAACATAATTCATGTCCGCATGGTCCACGAACCAGTGGATATTGCACAGGCTCCATACCACGTGAGTTTCCTTTTGCTGTAAGCTGCACACCTTTGCATCTGCACCTTTTTTCTGTGCTTTTTCCATATGTCTACAAGAGTACCAGTACAGCCATATTTATGTGCTTTGGTAATTGTATTCATTTTTTTATATAGCTACACACTGATTTTGTATTGGGTGTGTAGAATCTAAAGTTTGGTCTTCCGTGGTTGCGGGATCTGCACCGGCGCTTTTCTCATTTCTTGTATATAGGTATTTGGGTCTGTTTTTATGTGGGGCATGTCAGGGTCTCTGTGTGACTGTCAGTTTCTGTGGGTCTTTAGAGTTTCCGCCATTTGTCTCTGACAAGGATGCAGAGACAAAAAAAAAGAGACACACAATGTCTGTCATTGCCTGTGTGCCTCTGTTAGAGAGACACACCGATAATGGCAAATTATCTCCCATGCCTTTTTGTCAGTGTAATATAGGAGATTGTAGAGGAAAACTCCTTTCAAATTAAAAAGTAGCAGGTTCCACACCATTTGGGATGCCTAATGAGCCTTCAAATCTACATAGAATAAAAAGAGTGTCATACTGCCAGGGTCGTTTTTAGCTACTTTTATTAGGATTGCAGCGTTACAACTTTTCGACTCCCGAACCTTTATCAAGTATACCAAACAGACACCCTATATATCACATCTAATAGACAGGTTTGGATGTGCGTAACCACAATAAACAAAAATCAATGTTTGCCACTTGTTAATGCCATCTTTGTTATCTGAGAACTGGACACAGTACTAGTTCGTACATTTACTCTTACGCACATCCAAACCTGTCTTCAACTGTGTAATGAAAAATCTATTTAAAATAATGGTAATACCAGCCGATACCGTGAGAATTGAGTGACGACACAAACACAGAGATGGGTATTAAAGGTTTTACATAATAATAAAAAGGATAAACCGAAAGATAAAGCATTAAAACATTAGTAAACTAAACCCTGGATACTGCAATAACACAAACTCAGCATAGGTAAAGTGATATACAAAAGAGATCAAGAGCAACAATCCTTTAACAAATCAAGGAATACACGGCACATAGCAAGCCATGTGCTCTCAGGTCCAAGCCAAATCAGAAAAGGGCTGATCTCTTCCTGGAACTCCTGGTTAAATGAAAACAAGGTTGGACTAGAGCAGTGTTTCCCAAACCTGTCCTCGGGGACCCTCAACCAGGCCAGATTTTGCAGATCACCTAGAGGAAAAGCAGACTGAATCCTGCAATCAGAGCAGCAAATCATATCACCTGTGCGGTGCTTCAGATATCTGGCAAACCTGGCGTGTCAACTGGTCCTGAGGACAGGTTTGGGAAACACTGTACTAGAGTCTTGTCTCCCTTCCCCCCCCCCCACCAGAGTGGCATCCCTCCCACCAACAATGTATACACCTTTTATCGCAGTGGGAGTCACCATATGAGGTAGCCACTCTAGAATACGCTGGCTTAATGAGGTCAGCTAGCCACACAGGGCAAAAAGCCTCACCCTGCCCCTAGTGTTACCTCTTTGATATAACACTCAAATCATCATATTTAATTATATATTATGACACAATTCATCCACAATCACTACAAACTGGAAATCATTTTTTGTCTATAGTTTCTGTGTTGTGTTTTGTACAGTTGATAATCGCTCACAATAAGTGGCAAAACGTAACTCCAATGCTAACTGTGTGACCGACTGTCTCCTTGTCGGTGTTTGTTAATTTTTGTTCTTTTGTCACTGTTGCTCAGTCTGTGTGTCTTTTGTCAATAGTTGTTTGTGGTTTTGTGCTTTTCTCATCGTCTGTTTTTGTCAGTCATTGTGCATTTCAATGTTTCTGTCAGTGTTTTTTGTTTCTGAGATTGTTTTCATCACAATTTCTAATCTTTGTTTTAATAAGAATGGGAAATGTTATGCAGTGAAAGGTATTGAATGACGAGTTTGGCCAAGGCAGGATACGGCCAGCGTGGCTCACTGGGTAGATTTTATTTATTTATTTTCATCTAGGTCTTTTATGAGCCCTGTATCTTTCATACAGGACTCCTACAGACGTAGAGCTGGCACTGGTTTGCAGCATTCTGTGAGCTTCTTGGTGAAATATTGTCACTACCTGTATTTGTTCATTTTGCTTGACCTGGCCTTTGCCTGGAAAGATCTTAGAGGTGTAAAGGCTTATATCACTATAAGCTGTAACTAGATTACTTGTGCATTACAAATAAAACCACCTTCTAAAACACATGCTGCTGTTTTTTTTTTTTTTCTTTTTTTGATGTAATTGCATATAAAAATAAAAAAAACTTATCTCTAGGTTCCATTTTCTGGACTTTTCCCATGATGTAACATTCACCAAAAGCTTTGCTATGTGGCTCTTGTCTATTTAATCCACAATATGTACCAGTTAATGAGGTGGCGGAGGGAATGCTTATATAAGGCTATTGTGTTCTCTAGGCTACCAGGTGAATGAGATATGTGAGGGAGCTTAAAAGACTTTTAATATACCCCATGGTGATGTCCTTTGAATACATCCCACAAAATACAGTGATGTGAATCTGCTGCCTGACCCCTAGACTCCATTATATGGCCAAATCCACAAAATGAGGACCAAGTGAGGTAAAGCTACTGTGGGTGGGGGGGGGGGGAGAGCAGTTTACAAAAGCTTACAAAATGTATGCGCCCAATGACACCTATAGAGTAAAAGATTTTAACTAAACCTGCAAGAGAAAACCAAAGCACATGTAAGAGATCAGCAACCTAAACACAATAAGCACATTTCATATTTTGGTGGTAGTGGCTTTTTAAGACAAAATGTATATAGAACTATTTTGTCAATGTTCAGGTTTGCTATGGTGACTGCGCTTATTCCAAAAACCTATTTCAAGCTGCTTTGTCTGTAAATGTCTTGTAGATGTGAAGGAACAGCTACCAAATTGTCTATCAGGGTTATTCAAAGAGCTCCGAATTGTGGCAGTAAGGTAACCGAACAGTGAAATTCAGCGTACGGTTACCTTTCCTGGCTATTCAGAGAGCAGGCAGTTCGCCAAATCTTGGCGAATTGCCTGCACATACGGTGCCTGTTCGAGGGCAGTGAATTCCCCATAGAGAAGCAATGCTTCGTCTATTCAGAGAACACAAACCAGCTGAGAAAAGTTGCCGAATTGCCCTGCCATTCGGTGGTTTCATTCAACAGATTTATTCAGACGAATCCCATAGGCTTCAATGTTAAAAATATTCCTGTTTTTAATTCCGTAACTAATAAACCAGTTATTATTTTCTGCAATAAAAAGTTTCTTTTTTATTTTTAGATTTTTTATTATTTTTTTTTTTTGGATCTTTTAGGCATTTTTCGAGATTTTCTTTCGAGTCTTTTTTCTGTAACAGCCCTTTTTTATGATTATTCCTTGGACCTTTTTATATGTAAATTTCGGACATTTTCGTTCTGTAGTTTCTTTGCAAACAGCGTTTCTGTTTTCAAACATTCAAGCAAACTTTCTTTTTTTGGTTCACTCCATTCGTCTGCGTGTCGGGTTTTTCCGGCGGCTGCTCTGCGCTGGGATCGGCGGCTGCTCTGGTTTCTCCAGCGTGTTCGCCGTGTTAATCCAGGTGTGTGTGTGTGTGTGTGTGTGTGTGTGTGTGTGTGTGTGTGTGTGTGTGTTTGTTCATCGGGTTTGCGGCGACTTTTCCCTCCACTAAGACAGCCCTGTGGTGTTTCCTGAATACACTGCAGGGTCACTGACATGGGATCGCCAAATCGCACCGAATTGAAGATAACGAAAAGTCACCTACCGTGCGGTGACTTTTCGATTCCCTTCAAATAACCCTGTATGTATCACATCTGCCAGGATTGTCGAGCTAAGGTTTAGGGTACAGTGAAAAGAAAAAGCTAAAGGGATGATGTGTGAGTGACAGGCACTTCATAATTTGTGGGACAGTGGTGGAGAGTGTTTTTTTTCCTTGACTAGTAGCCTAGGATGCAGTTTTGAGCACTAATATATTTTCTCACATTTGGTAACATATTTAATAATCTTTGTCTCAAGGTCACTATAAAAAAAAACCTATTGCTGATGGAGGTGCAGTCTCCCTGGGGTGAGGACGTTTTGGAAGATGACGAAGAAGAGCTGGAGGATCCTGAGGTTGGAAGATTGATGACTTCTGGAAAGGCAGGAACCTACCTGACAAAGAGGGGCATCACCCTAAGGGTTCTGCTGAAAGACGGCTTAATTGAGGCTGGCCAGGGTGTTCTCTCTATACATTACCTGGTGAGTAAGCCTTTTACATGGAGGCTGTGCTTGTGTATAGTGATAAATAATAATAAAACCCCCTCATATGGCATGCCGTACCTCATGTATCTCCTTTTTGTGTTTTTTTTCCCCCTGCTATTATGGATACTGCTGATATTAAAGAGGTGCTCCCAGAGTTCACATGTGTTTTTGTGATCATCTAGAGATTGAGAATGCCGCCCAGTGAAGATAACTTTGTACAATTTTAAATATTCTCTATTCATTTTAATTGTATAATGATTTGCCGTATGTTTAATTGATCACATGACTTGGAGGCACGAATGAGATGAGTCTATATACCTGAGGAGTTACAGGAAGACCTGCATGATTAAGGTCTTAGGACCGAAACGTCACTTTATTTTATTTTTTTGTTTTTGGAATAAATATTTTTTTTATCTTACACTCGCTCTGGAACCGGCTTCTTCATGTACTGTGGCTGTCGGAGTAGAATAGAGCGCAGCCAGGCATGTATTATAGGGTCCCATCATTCCCATTGCATCGGGGGTGGCGAATGGGAAAGGCCATGTCACTCGAACAAATGCCTTTTCGGCATCTGAAGAAAGAAGTATCTTATGGTGATGAAAGGTGCACGCGCATTGTATCGCATTCAGGACCCTGGTGGTGGCAGCATTGCGGACTTCCCTACGATGGACACTTTGTGTAAAAACAATTTTGTTTGTTAGCACCTTTTTTCTCTTGTCATCACTTTTCATGACGATTGTACACCATTTTAATATACTTGTCAGGCCAATTAATTTGCAAACCCCTTTAATTCGTCAACACTTTTTGTGGGTAAACCATTTTAAACAGTTTATATCAAAGCATTTTACTAATTGTTTTGCACAGTCACAGCTTTTCCTGTTTTTTTTTTTTTTGTTTTTTTTTTTCGTTTTCTCCACATTATTAGGGCAGTGGATTTGATTTCTTTTAAGTGCTCTACTTGAAATTTTATATATAATTAAATATATACCCAATTATTTCCCAGGACATACTTGAAAATGAGAGAAATCTCAATGTATCCTTCCTGGTAAAATACTTTGCAAATTTCTAACCGTACTTAAAGCGCATACGTATGAGCCACAGTAGTTTGTCAATACGGTCTGCACATCTTAACATTTTATCTAAAAATGGATTGTGTTTAAGCACAATTATCTTCATCCACCAATAATCGCAGGTGTGAAGTAATGATAACCACTTGGTATTCCCATTAACAATATTAATGATGCATATAGGGGTCAAAGCAGAAAAAACACACTTGACTATTTTTCTTCAGGGCAAGAAATTTATGGGTGACTTGATGGTGGATGGTAAAATCAGATGGCAGGAAAATGGTCAAGCATTTAATTCTCCCAGCGCCTGGGCCACACACTGCAAACGACTTGTTAACCCTGCCAAAAAGTCTGGCTGTGGTTGGGCTTCAGTTCGATACAAGGGCCAGAAACTTGACCAGTACAAGACTGCTTGGCTGCGGCAACACCAACCTCATGGACCAGCTGTTGAAGTGGTCAGTTATTATTGCTTCTATTGACACCCTCTCATTCCATTTATTTGCTAAATCCAAACACTGTTCATTATTCAATCACTTTGACTTTAAGCAGAGCCCACTTAGTGAAGGAGAGGAGGATGATCTGCTTGAGGAGGAAGATGAAGAGGAACACCGAGACTGGAAGATGAATACCATGGAGCAAGCTGTAGTCAGAAAACAGCAAGGTAAAGGTGGTGTAGAGCATTTTCTGAGTAATGGAGGTTATTGACGTCAGTTGCATTTATTTGTACATTTCTGTTCCTGTTACAATGTTCACATTTTTCAACTGTGCATTCATCTGCATATTTTAAAGACCGGAAAATGATAACCCACAGAAATACATGCAGAATTTTTATCTGTTCCTCCAGTCACTGGTCAGAGAAGTATCCTCCCCGAGATGCAAATTCCTTTGAAATATTCTACATTAGGGAGTCGTGATTCTGCAAGGTAACGTCTTTTTAAATCCAAACCTAACTTCTATAAATTCATTAATACTGCTGTTGAACGGTGATAATGCATTGCAATTTGGGTTTAGTGTGATCAGAGTTCAAACTAGCTTCTTTGTCTGCAATGTAGATTCTCTATCAAAATTTCAACTTTTTTTTTTTTATTTGAATTAGAAATTTTCAAGATAATATACAAACATAAAACATATACAATTAGAGATTATGCAAATTACACATTATTACCTAATTTTCTCCCTTATTAAACAATTTCTTCAGCTTCAAAATACATAAAACAGAAACCTTTAAACACACCTTACACACTAACTATGGTACCTAAAACCGCCATCTGTTCCTGGTATTCCCAGACTTTAGCGTTTCCTTTTTTTTTTTTTTTTTTTTCTCTCCCTTTCCCCTTTCTTCCCATTTCTCCCCAAAATCATTCTACTTCTCTATCGGCCTCTCAACTTAAAGATTCCAATTCTCCCCAGGTTTCTCCCTAACCTATTGCCAGACCTAACTATCCCTATATGCCTTCAAGGTGTTTACCAGCTTTGTTGCTATAAAAAGGAGAAAAAAAGAAACGCAAACCTTTTATATCAGTAGACACCTGCGCCCATAATCCCAAAAAATACGTGCGTATATATGCTCGTAGCAGAATCTAATGGTGATAAAATGTGCTATTCTTAATAATATCTATACCTCCAGTCTTGGAATCAAAACGTTATTAAAACGTTTATCTTCCACTATTTCGATCCACTCTTTCCAATAAGTTATATCTCTATGGTTAGATATTGTGCACTAATACCGTTCTCCATTTTACATTGAAATAATAATTGTGTTTTTATATACCAGTTAAGAGTGTTCGCCAATTTCTAGCAATTGCTAGTTTTATGGCCGTTGGTGAATTATAAATTTTCTTGTCCAGATGGGAACATTAGGATGCATATTTATTATTAGTGATTAAGGCCTCATGATTAAGGCCTTTTGTGGAAGAAACGTCACTTGCTTTGTGGGCTAGTTGATTCTCCCACTAATAAAATACACACCTTGACAGCTGGAGTCCTGCTCCGTTCTTTTTTGTTGTGTTCAGAGGGATTTCGGCTCCCCTTTGAGCGGAGACTCTGCACCGGTGTGGTGGGCTCCCAATCTGGCAAGATCGCAACGCTCGTGGATGTTTTCTCCTGTCTTGACACGTCCACCATCAGCGAAGTCATGTTGTCCAGAAAGTACGGAGTCCAGGGCCTGCTCGCAGTCGTGTGAAGTTTGGGGGTCAATCAGGAGAAAGTCGTTGCGGCGCCAGGCCGGTATAGTGGGGCAGTGAAGGAGAGAAGAGAGGCGCATGGTCACAGGGACAAGGTCAGACCAGGTCATGGGCCTGCTCTGGACTGGATGCAGGTCGCGTAGATGATAGCAGAGCAGGAAAAAAATAGTCCCGTCGGGAGTAAACCTGAGCTGGGCAGGAATAGTAAGTAAAGTCCCTGTTTTGTGTATTCGTCGCCCTCCAGCAGTTTACTAGTCTGGGAGAATGCAACAGCATGGTGATAGACGTGAGGTGGGATGTTTGAGCGTCCTGAAGATGTGTCTAGTCGAGGGGAACATTGAGGCTAATGTCAGACGAACGCAGTCAGAGCGCACTCTGCGCGCATGCACAACGGACAGACGTACTGACGGAAGATACTGTAGGCCGTTTTTGATGACTGAGGTAGAAAAAAGGAACTATGGGAAATAAAATTAATATGAAAAATGCAAAGAATTTGAAAAGGATATGAAAAGCCATTTTATGCGTCAAAGTGCTGGACGTCGCAAATGCGCTGCTTCTAACATCTCGTCATCACTCACAGAACGCTACGCGGATGTGGTGCACTCTGTGCGTCCAGCGGTTTTACGTTCTTGCGTCCGTTTGCCACATGCGTTGTGCGTGCGCAGTTCGGTGCGCACGTACTTCGTGTGTGGTCTTTATTGCATGATTCTATTCTACGACTGACGTTAAACTGTGCGGCAACATGGACGTGATCACTGCGTTTGTCTGACGCGGGCCAAAGGTCCCCTCCCAACACTAAGCAGCCTCAGAAAAGTCAGTAATGGCATAGCCATAAACCTATGCAGGCATTTGGTTGGCGCATATATATTCACAAAAGTATACAGTCAGCCAGAAATCTCGCATAACTGCCACCCTCATCGGACAGAGTAGCGCTGTGCACAAAAGGAACATATTTGTGGCATAGGATCGCCATACCCTTGGACTTGGCCTCCTCATTATTGCTAAAGAAGCCCACGGGAAACCAGGAATTCGTAAGTCTAGGTGCCATACCCTCCCTAAAGTGGGTCTCCTGCAAGAACATGACGGACACGTGTGCCTTTCCGAAGATACCACAGGGCGTAAAATCACTTCTCAGTGTTTAAGCCCCATACGTTGATTTGATGAGCGTGAGCACTTCCGGCCGTGTAGCCTTTATTGGTGGGGCAAATTGTGAACCCCCACTCCCAAGGGCGAGGACAGGGGAGGGAGGAAAAGAACTATGTACACTCAGAGGCAGGGTCAACGGAGGGCAGGAGATAACTTCTAGACCATCGGTCAGCATCCTTGGCTCCCTGATGTTTTGGGAACTACATTTCCCATGTGGCTCAGCTTAATGGGTGACTGAGCATCATGGAAGATGTAGTTCCCAAAACATCAGGGAGCCAAGACTGCTGACCACTGCTCTAGACCAACCAGTGGTCTGAGTCCCCTGTCTACCTATACTGTCAACCAACCTTGGTGGGGAGTACGTGGCCCGAAGGCGGGACCATTATCCAAGGTCTCCACATACCCTCGACCATAAACCTCAAAGTAGCACAGAAACATCAACCATTTAGCAATAAGAAATACATATTCCAGGCTAGCAAGTCCCGAGGCAGTCCAGATAATAACAAAATGGGGGAGGGTCGGGGCCCGCGACCAGGGGAGCTCAAGGCCAAAATCCAGATCATGGCAACGTAGATACCTTGTTGGGATCGCCCCTCTGCTTGAAAGGGAAGGCAAATAAACTGGGGCTCGGAACGTAAGTAGCATGACTGGGGGAAAGCGGCGCTAAATAGGTCAGCGGGCGCGCCATGAAAAACAGTGTGAACGGTTCGGAGGCATCAGACTTGAGGACCCAGGCAGTCTGCAGATGCAAGCTGTGGGACCATTGAGGCAGCAGTGCTGACTGGTCTCCCAGGTCCGCCGCCGTACAGTGACAGCGGATCTGGCCAGACAAGGGACATTGCCGGCAGCTGTAAAATGTGAGCGATATCTGCAAGTTCTTTGTCGTCTCGTAACAGAAACTGGCCCGTTGGTGTTGTCCCCATGAGTCCTGTTGCCATCTGCCACCAGTACCGTATCTGCTACGACTGCAGGACGATGGTCAGCGGTTTGAGAGTCCATCTGTATGCCAGGGTGGCAGAGGCTAGGTCTGAGAAAAATTGTAGGCTCATGCCCTCCAAAGGAGAATTTAGTGGCATCACTCACTTGCCACAGTAGTTCTTCCTTCAGATCAAAGCAAGCCAAACGGCAGACCACGTTCCGCGGGGGGCTACTGGGCAGTCTTCTCGGCCTCACTGCTGTGTGCGCCCTAATGAAATTGATTTCCAATAGGGATGGGTGTTCAAGTAGGGCATTGAAGATGCTTAACATCTGTTTCAGAGTTGATGGAGAGTCCTCCGTCTTGGAGACCCCGTAGCCTCAGATCTGCCTCTATTATCAAGATCAGTGAGGTGGAGGGCCATACTCCACATCTGGGCAGTATGCGCGACAACAACGGTCACAGCAGAGACAATCTGAAAGCGTAGCTTATCACCCTTTTAGGAAGGCAATCTTCAACACCCGGTCTTGTATGTCTGTACGGACATTGTGTAGCGCGGACATGATGGTGGCTCATAGATCTTCATTAGTCTCCCTGAGGTCTGCTTCAGTAGGGAGATGGTGTATAATAGCCGCCCAATCCATTGTGGAGAAATCCTTCCCTCTCCAGGGTCCCCCCCCCCCCTGGTGTTGTGTGGTCTGGTCTAGCGCCGGAGTAGTTCGCAAAAAAGGCGATGGCTCAGGTGTGGCGTCTTGCCCTGTGCGAGTGAGCGCCTCCGCGTAGGCCTTTGGCTACGGTGATTTGCTCTGGGGAGCGTCTGGAGTGACATAGACCCAGTCCCCCTGCATCTGTGGTTCTGGCGGGTGGAGCAGTATTCGGCGACGGTATAGGCCACGATGAAGCCGGGGCCTCAAGTATATCGTCATGCCCAACTCGAGCTAGCGCCTCTGGCTCGGCATGCCTGTCCGGCGGCGGAAGGAGGAATTGGTGCAAGGGGCAGCCAAGGAGCCGTGGTTCTTCTCCCCCTGTCTCTGGGTGCCCAGCCTTGCTTTGTGTCCCCATCTGGGGATTTGCTGGGTGCTTAAAGCGCTCTGTTATAGGGAAGAGCTCAGGCTTTACACGCCCTCCCGGCATCCATCATGCCTGCCTGCAGGCTCCCCTCTGCTGCTACTCCCCTCATCATGAGATGACCGTCGGTGAGCTGAGTTTAGGGGGCTGACTATGGACCCGCATCACCCTTATGACCCAGAGGGGGCCCCAGAAGGGGACTCCTGTTGCCGCCCGCAGCTATCTTATTGCTGGCTGGGTAGCTCTCTGGCGCGGCTGATGGAAGGAGACCCGCACAGGGCTGACCCTCTCCTAGATGCCTCAGATGACATCCCCTTTACGAAGGACAGTGTGGCCTGTGCGCTCAGAACTCTTCG
This sequence comes from Leptobrachium leishanense, assembly GCA_009667805.1. Taxonomy (NCBI): domain Eukaryota; kingdom Metazoa; phylum Chordata; class Amphibia; order Anura; family Megophryidae; genus Leptobrachium; species Leptobrachium leishanense. The sequence continues at coordinate 342,676,545 of CM019063.1, forward strand.
TACCCTATTTGGGGGGGGCACTTCGCCTGGCAGTGTGCAGATGGAAGCACTGGACACTGCTGCGACGCAGGTGCAGTGAATGGGAGGTCTGCTTCTGTGCCGGAGTCTGTGCTGCCCCTTTTTGAGGGATCCCGAGTCGGCACTGGCTGGTGTGGTCTCAGTACCTGTGGGCGAGGAGGCAGTCTTAGAGTGGCTGTCAGGTGCTCTCGCCCTCAACTGAGCCGGTGCATGATGTGTGTGTGATCCTGAGGGAGAACGAGAGCAGGGGACATTCAGGCCTGAGTCTTGTGCAGTTGGTGATGACGGAGTTCCCTGTTACCTGTCCAGCTTGCTGCTTCCTCGCCTGGAATACGTAACTGAGAGGGTTGAGTGCCCCGGTCTGCCTAGCGATACCTTGCCACTCTCTACCACTCCTACCCTTTCCGGGACGCAGGTTGAAGAGATCCAACCCCACCCCCATTTTTTTTCTACACTTTATATGTTTTCTTGTTTTGTTCGCTTGGGCGAGCACTTTTTACACTGACCTGGATGCTAGCTCCTGGCTGCGAATAAGGGGGCACTGAAATTTTGTGCGCGTGTTTTTTTTTTTTTTTTTTTTTTGTGTACGTAGGACACTGGGGTGCTCTGGGTGGCAACCATGGCACTGGCCGTCTCTCTTGGCCCCAGGTCCCCCAGCCCTGTGACCCCCTTCCATGGCTCCCAGTCTTCCCTTGGGCTGCAGGGGCGAGCCAAAAATTCACCTCTTTTGGGTAGTCTCCCGCACTTCCCCCAACGCCCTCCACCTTCCCTCCCTGATGGGCCCCCCTGAGACTTTTGCCAACTCTGTTGTTTAGGTCGCCCGACTGGTTTTGCCCACTCACCCTCTTTCTTTTCATCTGACATACCTTTTCATTGTTATATCGAGCGTCACTGAGATTTTGAGCGCTATTTCTGCTATCTCTTTGCATGATTTTTATATAAAATCACCTTTTTTAGGCTCTGACCAACACACAGCTATTTATTTACTTCAGAGTACATTATGGGGTCACATCCCTTCTTCTATAATCCACCAAATATACAGGGTGTTCATAAAGTCTCTTTACAATTTCAAAAAATTCTTACAAAGACAAATGAAAAGACACAGATAAGTGAAAATTATTACAAAATGAGAAAAAAAAAAAATATGTGTGTGTGTGTGTGTGTATATATATATATATATATATTATATTTCTGCCTCATTGAAGACACCTCCTATATGGGCACCATTAGTTGCACAAAGCACATCAAGACGGTACTCTATTTCTTGCCATACTCGCTGTAGCATGCCCTCATCAATGGTCGCAATGGCAGCAGTGATCCTCTGCTTTAGATTAGTGATGTCCGGTATCTTTGTTCGATACACGATGTCTTTAACCCGTTCGCTGCGGCAGATGCACTCAGCGCGGGCACTTGGCTGAGGACATGCTGAGCGCGCCCTCCCATTGCAGCCAGGATTCCAGCCAATCGCTGCAGCCACGGCCGCACTAATAGACGCCATTGTGCCCAGCGCGATGACTCTATTCCAGGCACCCCCCGCCAGTGCAGGTAAGGTGCCTGAAGGGGAGGGGGCGAGGTCATTTGGACCTCTCTCCCTCCACATCGGTAAGGGGTACCGAAAAAAGGCAGGCAGTGGCTGTCTTTAGCCCCTGAGGTGGTGGTACACGATCTGGCACCAGATCGCGGCCTAGTTCCGGTGGGGGCCGCCATCGTGGATGGCAGCTACACCTCCCGGGTCCCCCCTCGTTACCTGATGTCATGGCGCGATGACGTCAGTTAACCGGGTAACCCCTAGCTACCTGGGGATTTCCTAAGGGGATCCCATGGTGGAGATAGGGGGGTTCAAGAGCCAGAGCATGGCCTTTCCAATGATGCCAACCACGACCATGTTATATTTAAAGAAAAATAAAAAATGTTTTTTGTTAATGCAGCAATATTGTTCCCATTTAAATTATAATGTGAACAATGATGCTGCACTGTGGGGGGTTTTCTAAAAAACACGTAATGCCCCCCCCAAAAATGTAACGATGCCCTATTTCTAATTGTTTTAACAAACGCACCCCATAGAAAATATAACCACAAAGGCTCGGATGATAAAAATGTGAAAAAAGAAAATAATAATTACACGGTGTAGATGATTGATTTTCTTGCCGATTCAAATTTTACTTTTTTTTTTGCTATGTTATGAATCTGCCGGGGGGGGAAAAAATAATAAAATATATAATTTGTCTGTCTGGGTCGTATAATAAAACGTGGCTTCAAAACGCGGTTAAACATGATGAGCGAAACCGGTAGAAATGAGCTCAGCACACGGGTGACATGGCTCAGCAGCGAAAGGGTTTAAATAACCCCATAGAAAGAAGTCGAGGGGAGTGATATCTGGTGAAGGAGGTGGTCAGGGAATCGGGCCTCCCCTTCAAAACCACCAGGCTGGAAATGTTTTCATTTGGGGACTGCATGTTCGTGGGTTCCTAATGTGTTGGTGCACCATCTTGCTGGAAAATGATGGTTGGTTGAAGGTCATGTAGTTGTGGTGCAGTCAAAAGGTCAAGGTAAATGTTTGCAGTAATGTCTCGCTGAAGAAAAATGGACCAATGATTCGATTGCACATGATCCCACACCACACATTCACCTAAAACAGGATCACTGACGCCATTGAGGGTATCCTACAGCGAACATGGCAAGAAGAGTACTGTCTTGATGTGCTTTGTGCAACTAATGGTTCAATATAGAGGTGTATTCAATGAGGCAAAAATAAACTTGAATATATACGTCTCATTTTGTAATAATTTTCAATTCTCTATCTTTTCATTTGTCTTTGTAATTTTTGAAATTGTAAAGAGACTTTATGGACACCCTGTATAAGCAGCTAGTCAATTTTTGAAGATGCATTAAATGGCAATACTCAGAGAAATTTAATTTCTCTACTCTGAGAAGGACGTTCCTGTTGGACAGAAAATATTCAAATTGGAATCTGTGTAGAAATTGTGTACAAAGTAGGGATTCACCGATACCACTTTTTTAACCCTTTAAGGACCAATGAATTTATGATGGAACATTTCCGTCTTTGGTCCTTGAGGGGTTAAGACAGAGTACAAGTACCGATACTTTTTAAAATGTACTCACCGATACCGAGTACCGATGCTTTTATGTCATGTGACCACTTTCCAATAAGAACAGACCTCATATATCAAACACAACAAACTATTTTAAAATACTGACAAAACGGTAACGATGCTCTTTGAAACAACACCTAAACTACATAAATTGCAAAATCCCCATCTGTGTGGGGACAAAATCAAATGGCACGCTGACCAGTCACTTCTCTCAAATATCTAGGTATGTGGTTAGACCCAAATCTATCCTTTGGCCCCCACGTCGAAAAACTCATCTAAACTTTACCCCAAAATAGGTGCCCTGTACAGAAACAAACCTGCCTGAATCCCACGGTAAGGAAGCAAATTGCACAACAAATGCTTATGCTGGCTATTGAATACGGATATGTAATGTATGCAGCCGCCCCGCAAACACACCTTCAGAAACTTACCACATTGTATAACTCATGCTCCCGCTTTGCGCTACAATGTAACTACATGACCCACCATTGTGACATGTTAAAAGAACTAAACTGGCCGTCGCTGGAATCTAGATGCACCCTTCAGGGGTGTGGAAATTTAAAAAAAATCTACTTGTCCAACGGACTAAGTAGTAGTCCAATCTACTTGTCCCTCAGGACGATCAACGTGTCCTGATTATTTAAACACTATTTTGTTGAAATTGAGGTCTTTATTCATAACAGCCTATAGAGGCGGCGTCAGATACATGTGATGAATAAAGACCTTTTTATTTAAACACTATTTTGTTGTGTGTATGTATATATTAGGGATGCACCGATACCACTTTTTTTAAGACTGAGTACCGATACTTTTTTTTCAAGTACTCACAGATACCGAGTACCGATACTTTTATGTCATGTGACCACTTTCCAATAAGAACAGACCTCATAAAAATGCCCCCAGCTCACATGTATATATCCCCCCCCGACATATATGGATATTGCCCCAGCACATGGATATATGCCCCAGCACATGGATATATGCCCCAGCACATGGATATATGCCCCAGCACATGGATATATGCCCCAGCTCATGGATATATTCCCCAGCTCATGGATATATGCCCCAGCTCATATTGATATTGCCCCCCCCCAGCTCAGACCCCAGACCAGACGTGGGGCGGCTCTTTGAATGCTCTATCGGCATTCAGACAGCCGCCCCTTGAGCTCTCAGACGCATACTTACCTTCTCGAGTGGCGCCGACAAAGTCTTCGCCTGCGCTCTTTGAAGGACCCCCAGCCGCGATCACGTGGGACTCCCACGTGATCGCGGCTGGGTCCTTCAACGTGCGGAAGCTTTCCCGGCGCCGCTCAGGAAGGTAAGTATGCGGCTGAGAACTCCAGGGGCGGCTGTCCGAATGCCGATAGAGCATTCAAACAGCCGCCCAAGCCCCTCGGATGCCGGCAAGCCGGCTCAATGCCGGCTTCCGGTATCGGGGGCGTCCCTGTAATTAGTCCGCAGTCCGGCGGGCTTCTAGCCCACCGGACTGCATCTCAAAAAAAACTACTCGCCCGGCGCCCGGATCTTCATGTCCCAGGCATCGGGGCGATACAATTCCCACACCCCTGCCCTTCACCTTTCCAATCTGGTGTTTAAGAGCTTTTCTGGGAAGCAACCACACTACCTGAATAGGCCATTTCTTTTTCATGCACGCGGCCAGCTTCCCCATCCCCGTGGATACCGACAAGCCAGCCCAGCACTGGCTTCCGGTATCGGGCCATTTGCACGAGTACTAAGTACTCGTGCAAACGGCAGGATCGGCACCGATACCAGTATCTGTGCATCCCTAGTACAAAGGGTGTAGCCAATACCATTTCAAATAATGTACACGGTCACTCTGGCTAGATTGCCAACCCTCCCCATTTACTCCTAGCCACTGTGACAACTTTCTGGCCATTGCATGCTGGAATAATTTAATGAGTCCATTGTTGGAACCAGCCAACTCCATAATGAGCTTCAATGAGATGGCATCTGCATGACTATCTAGCCAATGACCTTTTAGTAGCAGCCAGCATGCAAGCTGTTTCCTACAATTAGACACTGGCTGCCATCAGAGGCCATGGTGTATGAGGAAAATGGTGAGATTTTACATTCCAGGGAACAAAACAAGTTGTGGGAAAGAAGAAAACGGGGGGGGGGGGGGGTTAGGAGTCTGCAGTAGTTAAAGAATAATATTATTATTTTATAAAGTGCCGGCATATTCCACAGTGCTGTGCAATAGGCACAGTCTAGACAGGCAGAGTTATTCAAAGAGATTCAAATTGGTGGCGAAAGGTAACGAACAGTGAAATTAAGCGTTCGGTTACCTTTCCTGGCCATTCGGCTATTCAGAGAGCAGGCAGTTCGCCAAATGCTGGCGAATTGCCTGCACATACGGTGTCTGTTCGTTGCCTGTTCGAGGGCAGTGAAATCCCCATAGAGAAGCAATGCTTCGTCTATTCAGAGAACAAAACCCAGCAGTGAAAAGTTGCCGAATTTCCCTGCTGTTCGGTGGTTCCATTCGGCAGGTTTATTCAGGATAATCCCATAGGCTTCAATGTTAAAAATATTCCCGTTTTAATCCAATATCTAATAAACCGTTGATTTATATTCTGCAGGAAAGAGTCTCTTTATTTAGATTTTTATAGATAGTTCAAGCCGTGATTTGTCATAATTGTGAGGATTATGGCTTACAGCTCATGAAAACCCCAAATCCACAATCACAGAATTTATTACATGCAATCAGGGGAGGGGGAGTGATATCTGGTGAAGGAGGTGTTCAGGGAATCGGGCCACCCCTTCCAAACCACCAGTCTGGAAATGTTTCATTTAGGAACCCACGAACATGCAGTCCCCAATGTGGTGGTGCACCATCTTGCTGGAAAATGATGGTTGGTTGAAGGTCATGTAGTTGTGGTACAGTCAAAAGGTCAAGGTAAACGTTTGCGGTAATGTCTCGCTGAAGAAAAATGTTGTTTTAATCCAATATCTAATAAACCGTTGATTTTATATTCTGCAGGAAAGAGTCTCTTTATTTATAGATTTTTATAGAGTTCAATCCGTGATTTGTCATAATTGTGATGATTATGGCTTACAGCTCATGAAAACCCCAAATCCACAATCTCAGAAAATTTGAATATTACATGCAATCACTAAAACAATGATTGTACGTATAACAATATCGGACCTCTGAAAAGTATAAGCATGCATATGTACTCAGTACTTGGTTTGGGCCCCTTTTGCAGCAATTACTGCCTCAATGCAGCGTGGCATGGAAGCTATCAGCCTGTGGCACTGCTGAGGTGTTATGGAAGACCAGGATGCTTCAATAGTGGCCTTCAGCTCTTCTGCATTGTTCGATCTCATGTCTCCTCTTTCTCTTGGCAATGCCCCATAGATTCTCAGTCAGGCGCGTTTGCTGGCCAATCAAGCACAGTAATCCCACGGTCATTGAACCAGGTTTTGGTGCTTATGGCAGTGTGGGCAGGTGCCAAGTCCTGCTGGAAAATTAAATCTGCATCCCCATAAAGCTTGTCTGCGGAAGGAAGCCTGAAGTGCTCAAATCTCCTGGTAGATTGCTGCGTTGACACTGGACTTAATGAAGCACAGTGGACCAACACCAGCAGATGACCTGGCTCCCCAAATCAACACAGACTGTGGAAACTTCACACTGGACTTCAAGCATCTTGCAGTGTGTGCCTCTCCATTCTTCCTCCATACTCTGGGTCCTTGGTTTCCAAATGAGATGCAAAACTCGCTCTCCTCAGAAAAGAGGACTTTGGACCACTGAGCAACAGACCAGGTCTGTTTTTCTTTAGCCCACGTAAGACTCGTCAGACGTTTGTTGTTCAGGAGCAGCTTGACAAGAGGAATACGACATTTGAAGCCCATGTCCAGGATCCTTCTGTGTGGTGGCTCTTGATGCTCTGACTCCAGCCTCAGTCCACTCCTTGTGAAAGTCACCAACACTTTTGAATGGCTTTTTCTTGATAATCCTGTCCAGGCTGCGGTCATCCCTGATGCTTGTGCACCTTTTTTCTTCCACACAACTTTCTATTAATGTACTTTTATACAGCACTTTGGGAACATCCAACTTCTTTTGCAATTACCTTTTTGAGGCTTTCCCTCCTTTTATGGAGGGTGTCATTGATGGTTTTCTGCACAACTGTCAGGTCAGCAGTCTTTCCCATGATTGTGATTCCTACTGAACCAGACTGAGAGACCATTTAACCCTTTCGCTGCTGAGGCTTTTCACACCTCTGTGCTGAGGTCATTTTTACTGGTTTCGCTCATCATGTTTAACCACTTCAATGCGGAGGACGCGCTCAGCGCGTCCTCCGCATTACCGCTGCTGTGCGGAGGACGCGCTGAGCGCGTCCTCCCATTGGGGTCAGCGTTCGGCCGGGTTCCGGCCGATCGCTGGCCCCTCCGGTGCGGGCTGACATCCTCGATGTCAGCCCGGCATCCGGAACCGCCGCCGCTGAAATTAGGTGTCATCGCGACAGCGCGATGACACCTAATTCAGGCCCCCCCCGCATGTGCGGAGGAGGCGCCTGAAAGGGAGGGGGGGAGGTCCTTCGGACCTCTCTCCCTCCCGATCGGTGGCGTTGCGGGGGTTAACCCAGGCACCATTTGGAAGGGCACAGCCTGCCCTTCCAAATGGTGCCTGGCATTAACCCCTGGGGAGCTGGATCGCGAATCGGCGCTGAAAAGCGCCGGTTCGCGATCCTTTCCCGGAGCTGGCCGACATCTTGGATGTCGGCCAAGCCTCCGGGAACTCCCCCTGAGGACTGGCGTCATCGTGCATAGCACGATGATGCCAGTCCTAGAGTTAACCCTAACTGCCACCAACTCCCTATCTCCCGATCCGTGGCAGCTAGGGGTTAAAGTTTGGTATTGCTGGATCGGCCAGAGCATGGCCGTTCCAACGATACCAAACACTACTGTGAAAAATTTTGTAAAAAAAAAAAAAAAAAATATATAAAACTAAAAAAAAATTATAAAAAAAAACCAATTTTTTTCTTTTTTGGTTTGTTAATGCAGCAATATTGTTCCCATTTCAATTATAATGTGAACAATGATGCTGCACTAACGATTTTTGTATGCGGTGCGTTTGTTAAAAATCGCGTAATTTTCCCCAAAAAAAATGTAACGAGACCCCATCTCTAATTTTTTTAACAAGCGCACCCCATACAAAATATAACCGCAATTGCTCGCATGTGAAAATGTGAAAAAAAAACACTTTACACGTAAATTATTGAAAATACATATTTTATTGCATTTTTTGTTATAATATACAGACATGACATAACGTATACATATAATAATCACATATTATGAATCTACCGAGTCTGACGGAAAGAACGATATATAATATGTCTGGGTCATATATCAAATGACCCAGACATATTATATATCGTTCTTTCCGGCAGACTCCACAGATTCATAATATGTCATTATTATATGTATACGTTATGTCATGTCTGTATATTATAACAAAAAATGTAATAAAATTAGAATTTTCAATAATTTATTATGTGTAAAGTGTTTTTTTTTTTCACATTTTAACATGCGATCGTTTGCGGTTAACTTTTTTCATTATCATGTTTGATATCGTTGGAAAGGCCATGCTCTGGCCGATCCAACGATATCAAACATTAACCCCTAGCTTCCACGGATCGGGAGATAGGGGGTTCCAATGAACCCCTTATCTCCACCATTGGTGGCAGCTAGGGGTTAACTCCAGGACTGGCGTCATCGTGCTGCGCACGATGTCGCCAGTCCTCAGGGGGAGTTCCCGGAGGCTTGGTTGACATCCAAGATGTCGGCCAGCTCCGGGAAAGGATCACGAACCGGTGCTTTTCAGTGCCGATTCGTGATCCGGCTCCCCAGGGGTTAATGACAGCCACCGTTTGGAAGGGCAGGCTGTGCCCTTCCAAACTGTGCCTGGATTAACCCCCTGCTCCCCGGCGATCGGGAGGGAGACCTCACACATGCGGGGGGGGGGGGGCCTGAGTTAGATGTCATTGCGCCACCGCGATGACCTCTAATTGCTCCGCCGGGGTCCCGCGTGCTGGGCTGACATCCAAGATGTCAGCCCGCACCGGGGGGGGGCGCAGCAATCCGGCGGATTGCTGCCTCCTGTGCATGGACGCGCTCAGCGCGTCCATTGCACAGGAGAACCACTTGGCTGGACGCGCTGAGGGCGTCCATAGCAGCTAAGTGGTTAAAGGCTCAGGAACCCTTTGCAGGTGTTATGGCTTAATTAGCTGATTAGAGTGGGACACTTTGAGCCTAGAATATTGCACCTTTTCACAATATTCTAATTTTCTGAGATTGTGGATTTGGGGTTTTCATGAGCTGTAAGCCATAATCCTCACAATTGTGACAAATCACGGCTTGAACTCTCACATATTAGTTTCACCTTTTAAGTTGCATTACTGAAATAAATGAACTTTTGCAGGACATTCTAATTTTTCGAGTTTCACCTGTACTTTATTGCTTAGAACTCAATGTAAGCTGTAGCATCCAATCTTTTGTTCATCCCACAAGCACGTGATCCTTTCGTGCCATTTCAGAGACCCTCACACTCTCGTGGAAGTCACCACTTTTACAGCCATTAATAAATTTCAGCCGTTTCATGTAGCCATCTCCAGTAATGCTCTTCTACTACTGGTAAGTCTCATGGTTCGTGTGGTTTATGCTGTGCTTACATAGTACACATGATTTATTGTTCCTTGTTTTAGGATTTCCACAGCCATCTGACACGTAGTGAGGTAGTGGGATATCTGGGTGGTCAATGGGATACCAACAGCCAAAGTAAGTATCCTTTGTGTAAAATGGTATATTTTAATGTTCCCTTTTCACTATTTGGTGCCTTGGATAGGGCTGGAGTACAGTAGGGGCTACAGGAGTTTAAGATCCATTCACCCAAGGGACCAATGAAAGGTTAACTATTTGGCTACCAAATACTTTTATCCAAGAAAAAAAAGGGACTGTAAGGATCTGCCAGAACCTGCATCTCCCTACCCATTAATCTCTAAATCCAGCACTAATCTTTGAACGTAATCATGCCTTTTCATATTGCAGTGCTTACTGTACTTCGGGCCTTCCCTTGTCGCTCTCGTCTAAAAGATGCAGAGTCTGCAACAGCTACAGAAGAGGAGGTAAAACGCTTTAATAGGGCAACATTGAACTTCTGGAAAAGTAAAGCTTAAAAATACGAGATTGGACATCATCTCTGTAACAATGTAATGGCATTTAATCATCTTTTTTTGTCTCCCAACACCATATATAGTATCTGGTATTTTCTGCCCTGACAGGTATGTCAGAGTCTGTTTTTGCGAGGCCTTTCCCTGGTAGGTTGGTATCATAGTCATCCTATGAACCCAGCAATGCCATCACTGCAAGACATCGAGGCCCAAATGGATTATCAACTAAAGCTGCAGGGGATAGAGAACAGTTTTCAGCCTTGTCTAGGAATTATCTGTGGTAAGATTTTCATGAACATGTATTTTTTTTACCAGCAACTTTGAAATGTTAATTACAAATAATAATCCAAAAAAATTAAATCGTTTTAGGACCTTATTTCCATGGAAACCAGGGAACCCAGTCTTCTATCTGTCCTTTTTGGGTGATGCCACCAGCTGAGGTAAGCGTTGTTGATAACCTTTCCATAGGATCATGGGGTATGGAAAGTAGTAATTTCACACTGTTGTCCTTTGCAGCATCGGCCAAATGATTACGGAATTCCGATAGAAGTGGAAGTGACATACTGTGAAGACAACTTTTTGACCAATGACATTCTTCATGAGATGGTGAGGCCTTAAATTGACCAAATCTATTCAGGGAGAATTAAACCTCAAAACATTCTTAGATGTTAAACGTGAATTGCAAACAAAGAAATTTGTGCTACGATGAGTGCCATGTGTTATATTATGCCTTTTATGGCAATCTCTTGCTTGGTCTAGAAAATTGTGGATTTCTTCACTTCTTGCCCTGCCAATAATTTCAACTAATTTCTGTGCAGAGATTGAGTGAAAGACAAAAGCGGGAAACAAAGTCTCCCGATCCCTCTCCAACATCCAAATGGTTCCTACTTCAGGAGGTGATCTAAATCCAATAAGTTGGTGGGTGGGGATACCAGGGAATTAATGGACCCCATGAGATGGCAATGACACTAGTACAGTTGCGCTCAGAAGTTTACATACCCTGGCAGGATTGATGATTTCTTGGCCATTATACAGAGAATATGAATGACACAAAAATATTTTTCACTCCTGGTTAGTGTTTGGCTGAAGCTATTTATTAATGAAGTGTGTTTTACGCTTCTTTAAAATCATAATAACAGAAACTACTGACAGCTTGAAGCAGAAAGCCTCCAGTTCCTGTAAATTCTTGGGCTGTCTTGCAGTTCAGAGATTTCTACGTTTTGAGATCTCCCCAGAGTGGGTCAATAATATTGAGGTCAGGAGACTGATCTGGCCACTCCAGAACCTTCACTTTATTCTGCTGTAGCAATGACCGATAGACCTAGTCTTGTGTTTTGGATCATTGTCATGTCGGAATGTCCAAGTACGTCCATACGCAACTTCTGGGCTGATTAATGCAAATTGTTCTTTAGTATATTTTGACAACATACTGCATTCAACCTGCCATCAATTTTAACCAAATTTCCTGTGCCTTTTTTTTGTAGCTCAGATATCCCCAAAACATCAGCGATCCACCTCCGTGTTTCACAGTAGGAATGGTGTATCTTTCATCATAGGCCTTGTTAACTCCTCTCCAAATGTAGCGTTTATGGTTGTGACCAAAAAGCTCAATTTTGGTCTCCTCACTCAAAATGACTTTGTGCCAGAAGGTTTGAGGCTTGTCTCTGTGCTGTTTGGCGTAATTGTAAGCGGGATACTTTGGCATTTGCGTAGTAATGGCTTTCTTCTGGTGACTCGACCATGCAGCCCATCTTTCTTCAAGTGCCTCCTTATTGTGCATCTTGAAACAGCCACACCACATGTTTTCAGAGAGTCTTTCACCTGAAGTTGTGGGTTTTCCTTTGCATCCTGAAAATTTTTCCTGGCAGTTGTGGCTGAAATTTTTGTTGGTCTACTTGCACTCCTACGCAACGTGTAGCATAGGAACTGCAAATTGTGCACTACTATGGACATGTCAACTTTACGTATGCAAGTTATATGCCGCATGTGCAGAATGGTGGCTCGGAGCTGCGCACACATGCGCAGATCCGATCAATTGCTGCCTCTCCGAGGCCACACGCTATCATGGGTGATGTTGGCATGCTCTTTTGGGCACTGACATCATTAGTGAACTGTCTGGTGACCAGCATCTGGGAAATTAAGAATCCTGGCTGCTGGGGTCCCACCCCATCACAGATGCCATTATACCAATATAACAAATTTAATTGACTTCACCTGTAAGTGTTTTTTATGAACTTGTGGCTGATCAGTGTATGACGGGTCTCACAAGGTTATGGGTCCATTGTTTACAATATAGTAAGCAGTAGCAGGGTTCAGATGGGAGTCCAGCTATTGCAGTAGCTAGGGAAGAAGAACTTGAGACATTATCCGTAACAGCTTTAGTCATTAACTGCTTCTTAGAAAATATGAGAACCTGTTCCAATGAAACTGGGCAGTGGTATCTTTCCCAAATGTGACTCACCCAGAGCTCCGCTAAGGCTAATGTCAGATGAAGGCAGTCTGAGCGCACTCTGCGTGCATAACAGACGGACGTACTGATGGAAGAAACTGTAGACACCACACGGTCCGTTAACGGATGTAGAATAAAAAGGGAAATATGGTTAACAAAATTAAATGACAGGTACAGTTAGCCAGACCACAAAAACTTGAGCATCAACATGATGGACGTTGCAAATGCGCTGCGTCTGACGTCCTCATGCACTCAGGCAGCTACGCTCTGGGTGTCCATCATAGAGCTTTTACATCGAGGCCTAAATGGTGTCCGATGCCACCTGCGTGGCGCGTACACATTTCGGTGCGTACGTACTTCATGTGTTGGTCTCTCTTGATCACAAATCTATGCTACGATGGACGTTAAACTGTGCGGCGACAGGAACGTGGATGACTGCGTTTGTCTGACGCTACCCTAAAGCTGAATTTTGCAATTATCAATGTCTGAAAACCCCACATTTGCAGAAATGTTAATAACTAGGTAGTAGGGAGGAATCGGAACTATAGGCCAGTTAGTCTTGTGTCCGTAGTGGGGAAATTAATGGAAATCATGTTAAAGGAAAGGATTGTTGAACATTTAAAAATACATAGATTACAAGATCAGAAACAACATGGGTTTACCTCCAGGAGAACATGCCAAACTAATCTTATTGATTTATTTTTGTTACCCAATTAAAAAAAAAATAGACAAAGGTGGTGCAGTAGACCTTGCTTCTTTAGATTTCAGTAAGGCTTTTGATACTGTTCCGCATAGAAGGCTTATGTATAAATTGCAATCAGATTCCAATATTGTTGAATGGATTAGGCAGTGGCTGAGTGCAGTGGCGTAGCGTGGGTTGTCAGCGCCCGGGGCAAGACAAGAATTGTGCGCCCCCTAACCTGTGGACACGGTAACACACTGATTTCCCTTCCACCAGTAGAGTGGATATTATTGTATATTAACAAAATACTGATATAATAAAAAATGAAACACACATGCCCCTCCACGCTACTGCTACCAGTCACCCTGTCCCAGTATACCCTAGCATAGTTCCACTCTCTCCAAGTAGCCCCAGTCACTCAGTACCCCCACTTTTTCCCAGTACCCCAGTCACTCAGTACCCCCCCAGTCACGCACTAACGCTCTCATTCTCTCTCCAAGTACTCCCACTTTCACGCAGTACCCCCCCAGTCACTCTCTCTATCCATGTATCCCCAGTCACTCTCTGTCTCTGTACCCTCAGTACCCCCTCACTGAGTTGTGGTCACGCTGCTCTGGTGTCAGTGTCCCGGGGAGAGGGAAGAGAGCTGTCCAGGGGGGCTTAGTGGAGACCAGATTTTAAATGTGCTGCAGGGCTGGCACCTCCCTCCCCCCTGTTCAGCGGCAGGGGGGGGGGCTGGAACACGGCTTAAAGGGGGGCTGACAAGCGTGGTGCAGGGTGTTCCGTCAAATAATGCTGCGCTGCTTCACGTGACTCATGTCGGCGTTGAGTCAGGACAGGACCAGAATTTTCAGTCCTGGTCTTCCCTTCTGGACGCTGAGTGCTAAGTCACCGCCGATGTGCCAAAAGCTGGCGGACACCTTGCTGATCCATGCTGGAAAATATTAGTGGTTCAAATTTCTTCTAAAAGTTTGCACCCCCCCCCCCAAGAAAATTGCGCCGGGGGGGGGGGCACGCTACGCCACTGGCTGAGTGACAGGCAACAGAGTTGTGGTCAATGGAGTTTATTTGGCGCAAGGTCTTGTTGCTAGTGGAGTACCAAAGGGGTCAGTACTTGGACCCATTCTCTTTAACCCCTTAATGACCGGGCAGTTTTACAAAAGTCTGTCCGAAAGTGCCCGCTGCTGTTTCTGCGTTTCTAGGCTGTTTGTGTTTCGGTCAAATTTTCTTCTTACTCGTTTATGCATCCCACACATATTCCGTTTTTCCCGCCATTAAATGGACTTTCCAAAGACACTATTCTTTCCATCATATCTTATACTTTACCATGATAAAAATAAATTTTTTCGAGATTTAATCCACAAAATCTGCAACCGCCAAGAAAAGACCCCGGCTAAGTAGTTTCGAAATTTTGGCCTGAGGTCAGAAACACCCAATTCTTGTATGTTTTTGCTTTTTAACCCCTTCACCGCTGTGCCATTTCACTCATGTGCGCTGATCTCATTCTGACAGTTTTATGTTCATGTTTAACCACTTCGATGCTGAGGACGCGCTCAGCGCGTCCTCAGCATTCCCGCTGGTGTGCGGAGGACGCGCTGAGCGCGTCCTCCCATTGGGGTCAGCGTTCGGCCGGGTTCCGGCCGATCGCTGGCCCCCCCGGTGCGGGCTGACATCCTCGATGTCAGCCCGGCATCCGGGACCACAGCCGCCGGAATTAGGTGTCATCGCGGCAGCGCGATGACACCTAATTCAGGCGCCCCCCCCCCCCCGCATGTGCGGAGGAGGCGCCTGAAAGGGAGGGGGGGAGGTCCTTCGGACCTCTCTCCCTCCCGATCGGCGGCTCTGCGGGGGTTAACCCAGGCATCATTTGGAAGGGCACAGCCTGCCCTTCCAAATGATGCCTGGCATTAACCCCTGGGGAGCTGGATCGCGAATCGGCGCTGAAAAGCGCCGGTTCGCGATCCTTTCCCGGAGCTGGCCGACATCTTGGATGTCAGCCAAGCCTCCGGGAACTCCCCTGAGGACTGGCGTCATCGTGCGTAGCACGATGACGCCAGTCCTGGACTTAACCCTTAACTGCCACCAACGGTGGAGATAGGGAGTTCATTGGAACTCCCATCTCCCGATCCGTGGCAGCTAGGGGTTAAATTTTGGTATGGTTGGATCGGCCAGAGCATGGCCGTTCCAACGATACCAAACATGAAAGTGAAAAATGTTGTAAAAAAAAAAAAATTAAAAATAAAAATAATAAAAAAATAAACACTTTTTTTATTTTTTTTGGTTTGTTAATGCAGCAATATTGTTCCCATTTCAATTATAATGTGAACAATGATGCTGCACTAACGATTTTTGTATGCGGTGCGTTTGTTAAAAAAATACGTATACATATAATAATGACATATTATGAATCTACCGAGTCTGACGGAAAGAACGATATATAATATGTCTGGGTCATATACTAAAATAAGCCTTCAAAACACGTTTAAACATGATGAGCAAAACCGGTAAAAATGACCTCAGCACAGGGGTGGGAAAAGCCTCAGCAGCGAAAGGGTTAAATGCCAGTTTAGGGGTCCTTTTTTCATTAACCCCCCCCCCCCCCCGACAATCTTTATTTTTTTTTATTAAAAAATATTTTTTTTTTCTTTTCAACAAACCTAGTCATTTTTGGTATCATTGGAAAGGCGATGATCCGGCCTTTCCAATGATCTAAACCATGTCCCTCCTAGATGCCACAGATCGGGAGATAGGTGGATCCAAAATATCTCCACTTGGCAGCTAGGGGGTTAACTGGCCCACTGACGTCCTCGCACAAATGGTGAGGGTGTCAGTGGGTGGGGGGCTGACCCGGAGGCTTGGCAGACATCAAAGATATCAGCCACTTCCAGGTTTGAATCGCGATTCAGCACTGAATCGCGGTCCAGCAATGAAATGTTTAATGCGAGCAAACACTAAAAAGGGGAGACTCTCCCCTTTCCAGTGGTACCATTTGGAGCCTCTATCTCCAATCTTTCAAGGTAGAAAAAAACCCAAAGGAGCTCCCTCCCTCATTTTTTACTGAAGGCACCGGGGGTGCCTAGCGATGACGCCACCACTCAGTGATGTCATCGCGCCGGCCCCCTGAAAAGGCGGGGCAGGCTTCCAGCCTGCCAGTCCACCGCGGGAGCCCAGTGAGAGCTGATTTTATAGGGAGGGAGGTTAGGAGACCATGATGTACTATGTACATCAGCGGTTGTTAAGGGGACTTCCCGACCGGACATACTATGTACATCAGCAGTCGGTAAGGGGTTAATATTTTTATTGGTGATATTGCAGAAGGTATTAATGGTAAAGTGTGTATTTTTGCTGATGACAAAGATTTGCAACAGGGTTGATGTTCCTGGAGGGATCAGCCAAATGATATAGGTAAACTAAAACTCAAATGCCACAGTTCTGACCATTTTTTTTCATGTGGATAAGTGCAAGATAATGCACCTGGGGCGTAAAAACCCAAAGGCTGAAATTAGAATATTTGATAGTCATAACCTCAACATCTGAGGAAAGGTATTTTTAGGGGTTATTACTGCAGAGGATAGAAGGGTTAAGTAGACAATGTAATCGAGCAGCAGGAAATGCTGGCAGAATGTTTGGTTGTGTAGGGAGAGTTATTAGCAGTAGGAAAAGGGAAGTGCTCATGCCACTGTACAGGGCACTGGTGAGACCTCACTTGGAGTACTGTGTGCAGTACTGGAGACGGTATCTCCAGAAGGATATAGACACCTCAGAGTTCAGAGAAGGGCTACTAAAATGGTGTATGACTTGAAGGAGAAAAGTTACCAGGAAACTTAATGATCTTAACATGTATACTTGGAAAAAAGACGTGACAGAGGAGACATGATGGAAACCTTTAAATACGTAAAGGGAATCCACAAGGTAGAGGTAGGGAGTATATTTAAAAGGAAACAAAGTAGCAAAACAAGAGGACATAGTCTTAGATTAGAGGGGCAAAGGTTTAAAAGTAACATCAGGAAGTATTATTTTACTGAGGGGGTGGTGGATACATGGAATAGCCTTCAAGTAGAAGTGGTAGAGGCTAAAACAGTGATTGCATTGTTTAAGCAGGCATGGGATAGGCATAAGGCTAGTCTAAATTAGAGATAAATCCAGGCAAAGTATCCATACAGTTGTACAGGCTAGATGGGCTGAAAGAATGTCCGCAGATAAGAACCGATGTTTTCTTATTGGGGTTCATGGCCATTGGTAATCTCTAACCTAAGCAACCCTATTGGACCTTGAGTAGCAAAACTGAACTCTTATTTTTATTTCATGGTCCCTGGAAATGATTTCAGGTTAACATGGGTGGGCAGATAGATGGAAACAAGCATTCAGCCATGCCAGAACAAAGATGCCTGCATTGGGCAAGTCCTGGTGTGTTTGTGTGTGTTTCAGTCATTCTGCATGCGCCCCCCCCCCTCAACAAAATGGATGCTGTTTACTTACCAGTGTTGGTCGAATGGCATGCAGGGTAGCATGCTGTCCAGCGCACGGGCCCCTTTCACCCACCCAAGGTGCAGCTTTGGGGGGGGGGGGGTTGCCTGAGGAGTGTGTGAGCACAGGAGTGCAGTGACACGAAAGGCAGAAACCGGAGTACGGTCCAAATATTGATATATTAGCAATATATAAATATCCAGGTATGGCCGCAGGGTGGCAAGGTGCGAATCTGGTGTGAAGGAAATGGACAAGGCATGGAGAGACAGGCAGGGTAAACTGAAGACGGGGCAACATACCAGAAACTTACAAGAGGTTTAAAGACGGCAGCTAGGCAGGAACACAAGGGCTAGTAATGGAGACTAAGCAGGAACGCAAGGAAACTCTGGAAGGCGGCGGCACGGCAGCATGCTTCTGACTTAACACACAAAGTGCTGCCAATGCTGACGCACAGGACTATGGGAGCTCCATCCATAGGTAGGGGTTCACCAGGCTTGTAAGGATTGAATGGATGAACCTACTAGAATAGGTCAACCATCATGAAGGCGGTCTCTGCAAGTGATGTGGTACGCTAAGAGAACGGCAAGACACGAAAGGCGCCCTGGTCAACCACTGCGCCCAGCCCATCTCCAACAGTCTCGGCTATTGTCCTGCCATTGGAGCAAGATGGAATCTGGGAAGAGAGTGAGGCTGCTTATGCGCACCTCTCCCTCACTTTAATCCAATTCACGTGCAAGTTTTGACATATCACTCACCCCCCCCCCCAACTTCAAAGTCTTGTGGCGATGGGCGAGCGACGAAGCAGCAGGTGTGGATACACTGGGAGCTGTAGCCGCGGACCTGCACACAGGCAGCTCAGGTCTAATGGTCGTTTGCTTAGTGACTGAAGCAACAGCAGGATTCGGCGTCTACCTGAGTGATTGAGCAGTCCTTTTTAAGACCACACTGCTCACTTCCGTAGCCAGAGGAAGGGGCTAGAAAAGGTGCCCTAAACATTGTTGCTTCACAGAACCCTGGCCAGTTTACCACGGCTGGAGGGATCCCAATTTTATGCGGTCGAATAACAAAATTAAAAAGTAAACCTACTTGAGTGATACCACTCACTATTGGCACATGGAACATACGCACGCTTCAAGACAACCCCTCAGCAGATCAACCAGAAAGCACAGCCTTGGTCACCAGAGAGCTTGCACGATTTAACATTGATGTCGCGGCACTGTGTGACACTCGTCTAGCTAACGAAGGTCCGCTCACAGAGATAGGAGGCGGTTATACATTCTTCTGGTGTGGTCGCAGCAGTAATGAACACTGTACATCTGGAGTTGGCTTTGCGGTTAAGAATCACCTTGTCCGCACACTTGCCAGTCTTCCCAAGGGCGTGAACGACCGACTCATGACCCTGCATCTCCCACTACCGAGAGGAAAACAAGCCACACTGATCAGCACCTACGCACCCACAATGACGAATCCGGATGAAGTAAAAGACAAGTTTTATGAAGATCTCGATGCCCTACTTTCATCCGTGAAGCGCACTGAAAGGCTGATTCTACTTGCCGATTTCAGCGTGAGAGTAGGATCTGATCACTCCGCCTGGGATGGCGTCATTGGAAAAAATGGAATCGGCAAATGTAATAGCAATGGTCTATTACTACTGAAGACATGTGCAGTTCATGATCTAACCATCACCAATACCATCTTTCGCCTGCCCAATCGCAAAAAGACGTCCTGGATGCATCCACGTTCGAAGCACTGGCATCTTATTGACTATGTCATCGTGCAGAGGAAAGACAGGATGTAAGGGTGACCAAGGCCATGCCGAGTGCCGACTGTTGGACTGACCATAGACTTAATTTGGAGATAATAAGCTTTAACATCAAGCCAAAGAGACGTCCGCAGGGAAACAAGGCTGTGATGAAACGGATTAACATCAGTAAACTGAGGAACCCCAATACAGCAACCTCACTAGCAGAAGATCTTGACAACCAACTCTCAGAGCTGCAATTAGAAGAAAATGCTGAGAAGGATTGGGAAAGTTTCCGGGATATTGTGCACTATTCTGCACTAAAGGTTCTTGGACCCTCACACAGGAAACCGCAGGACTGGTTTGACGAAAATGATGATCAAGGCCCTACTTTCTGAGAAGCACTGCCTTCATCGTGCTTATCAGAACGGCCCGTCATCAATAGCCAAGAAAAATGCCTTCAACACTCGCAGGACCATACAGAGCAAGCTTCGTAAGATGCAGGACTCTTGGCTGAGTGGCAAAGCAGATGAAATTCAGAAATTTTCTGATTAGAAACGATGCCCAACGGTTCTACGAAGCCCTTAGATCCTTGTACGGACCTCAACCATCAGGGAGCTTCCCTTTGTTAGACTTGGATGGCGTAACTCTCCATTACTGAGAAGACTCTGATCCTACAGTGGTGGGCTGAACACTTCCAACTTGTACTGAACCGGTCATCTTCCATTAACGAGGCGATCGACAGAATGCCTCAGGTGGATATCAACCACATCCTGGACGCCCCATCGGCCAGCTGTCCAGTGGCAAGGCCCCAGGATCTGATGCGATTCCAGCAGAAGTCCACAAGGATGGCGGTACAGTGCTTATCGATAAACTCACTCTGCTGAGGGGGCGTGGCCGGCTGCTGATGGGGAAAGCCGCATCTTCTTAGAGCTCCGCTCTAACCTGCCTGATTTTGGTTTTTATTGAGTACTTTACCGCTGAGTTTCTGCCCCAGAGATCCCCAAGTGGCCGGCCATCAGGTGAGAGCTGTCCGGTGCCTGCTTCGTTCCCCCCCCCCCACCGGACCAGAGACACGCATTTGTGGGCCGTTTTTCTGCACGGAGGTGCTGCTGTCGGCCATTTTGTGAGTTCGGATGTCTCCTCGAGGTGCCTTATCTGAAGCTGGATCCGGGCGGAGGGCGGCAGAGATGGAGGGCCCCCGTTTCCCTGCCACTGCACAGACTGGAGCAGAGACTGTACCAGGTGGACCTGCTGCAGACCAGCGGGGTGGATTTCCTCCTCCAACTAGAGGGGTCGATGCCTTTGTCTCGGGCCTGGAGGCCTGTCTGCGGCTATTAGAGTGTGTGGACTCAGATGGCCCGCTTACTAAGGGTGTCTGGCGCCAGGTGATGTCGGCGCTATAAGACGGCAGAGAGGTGAGGTCTCCGGAAACGGAGATCGGGATTGCCCTGAAACGACACCCTGGTGAGGCCTGCTTCCCTGATGCTACAGAGGACCGCAGCGAGAAAGGCGTCCCGGCTGAGGCGCTTGAATCTGAGATCCCGAGCCTGCTCTCACACCTGCAGGATAGAGGGGTGTTGCTTCCCTGTGTGCCCCGATATTCGGAGGCTCTGGCTGACCCAGCGGTGGTAGATGGGATACCCGGGTTCGTTGGCCGATCGATGGAGGTACGGGGGCCTCGACCCTGTGTTGCGGAAGGAGAGGGGCCAGCGTCCTTAGCCCAAGATACAGATGATGGCTCTGGCGGTACAGAGGGGCGCCTGATCGTCTTACTGTTCTTGTTCCCCTGCATTGACTTCGGCGGTGGAGTTTGCGGTGCCGCTCGGGCCTTGCTGGGATCTGACGACCTCTTCCGTGGCTGCAGGCTACTGGCGTCTGGATGCTCCGGCTTAATGGGTGATACGTTACCTGTCCAATGTCCCCTACCGTTTGTCGACGCAGGCTGAGAACTATGGCCTATGCACTGAAGTGATTCCCCAGTTATTTTTCTTTTTTACTTTTATCCCGCTGATGTTTTTTTTTTTTCTTCCCCCTCTGTTTTGGCATAGGCGGGTTCTCTTGGTGTACCACCGAGGCATGGTGCCCGGTATGGCCCCCAAGGACGCAGGCCTGGTGCCATTTGTTTCCCTCGGTCTCCCACTGTCCTAGGACTAATGGGAATGTGCCAGGGACGGCACATTTTTGGTCATTTGCCGACTGAATTATATAATACTTTTCCCTCCTCCCTTCCCCTGTTTTAGTGTATTTGATGTGTTTAGCTGACTGTCAGTCTACTTGATGTGTTCTGCCGATTTCTGCTTTTTTGTTTTTCATTTATGGCCGTTTATCTATAGAAGAGACCCCCCCCCCCCCCCTATTAGGGGATGCTTATAATTTTTCAAGATGACTTTATATTTCAATGCGCTCACCGCAGAAGACCTTTGCTTGGAATATATTTTTAACAGATGACCATTTACTGTTTATTTTGTAAGCAGAGATTTATTGTTATCGAAGACTTTCTTTTGGCCCTGCGTGGCCTACTGTTGATGTTTAAGTGATCTTTATTCAAATAAAAACTTGAATGCAAAAAAAAAAAAAAAAAACTCTGCTGTTCCAGTCTTTCTGGAATCAAGGATCTCTTCCTCCCAGGAATTTAAAGATGCGTCCATCGTACAAGAGGAAAGGGTATCGACAAGTCTGCGATAATCACAGAGGAATATCGCTACTTTCCATCGCAGGCAAGATCCTTGCACGAGTATTGCTGAACCGCCTGACTGACACAGTGCGGCTTCCGAAAAGAGCGTGGCGCTGTGGACATGATCTTCGCAGTCCGACAGCTCCAAGAGAAGTGTCAAGAGCAGAATCGTGAATTGTATACCACCTTTGTAGATCTCACCAAGGCTTTTGACACCGTCAGTCGCGAAGGTCTGTGGCGCATCATGTTGAAGTTTGGGTGCCCTGATAGATTCATCTTAATGGTACGTCCGTTCCATGACAGCTTGTGTACTGGACGATGGAGAAGCTTCAGAGGCCTTTCCCGTTACAAACGGCGTCAAGCAAGGCTGTGTGTTGGCACCGACCCTGTTTAGCATAATGTTTTCAGCTATGCTGTCAGGCTAACTCCCAAGGAAGTGTTCTGGAAGGCTTCTGAGATACAGGACTGAGGGGAAGCTGTTCAACCTGTGTAGACTCCAGGCTGTCACCAAGGTAAAGGAGACTGTGCTACGAGACTTCCTTTTTGCTGATGATTGTGCCCTGAAGGCTGGATCAGAGCAGGAAATGCAAGTCAGTGTGGACAAATTCTCAGCAGCATACGACAACTTCGGCCTCCTTATTAACACAAAGAAGACCGAGGTGATGCATCAGCTAGCTCCGAAAGCCCAACATCAAGAGCCCACCATCACAGTGAAGGGACAAAAGCTGCAAGCAGTGGACCAATGTACATACCTAGGCAGCACCCTTTCCCACGCATTGAGGTCAACTGTAGAGTAGCCAAGGCAAGCTTTGTATTTGGCAGACTATTGATCAACGTATGGGACCGCCGTGGAATAAGCCTTGATACAAAGCTCAAAGTCTACCCAGCAGTGGTGTTAACTACCCTGATGTATGCCAGTGAGACTTGGACTGTATACAGGAGGCATGCTAGGCAACTGAATCGCTTCCACATGACATGCCTCCGCAGACTTCTTAGGATCCGGTGGCAGGATAAGGTGCCAGACACACAAGTCCTTTTCAGAGTAGGCCTGCCATCATTTTACACCCTGCTGATGAAAGCCCAGACACACTTGGCAGGTCATGTTGCAAGGATGCCCGATCATCGCATCCCTAAACAGCTCCTCCTATGGTGAGCTGTCTCAAGGAAAGCAGTCGCATGGGGGACAAAGGAAGCGATACAAAGATACACTGAAAGCCTCCTTCAAGTCCATGGATATTGATATCACCTCCTGGGAAATTTTGGCACAAGATCGAACGACATGGCGCACGCTGATCCTCCAAGGCTGCCAGATATTTGAGGACAGAAGAGCAACCATAGCACAAGACAAGCGAGCACTTCGCAAAGCCAGAACTGCAAATGTTGCAACGGGTACCCACACATGTCTGCTCGCCGTCTGGCAGAACATTTCGTGCTCGAATAGGCCTCATCAGCCATCTGCGGACACACTGTGGACAACCCACAACCTGTTAGATGTCAAGGTCCTCATCGAATACGATGGACGGACATCAAGGGGTTGAACCTGTGGTTGCCTGCAGGAGAACCAGAATAATTGGAAGACCTGGAACTCACAGGTCATAGCAGGAAAGGGGCTGAGCTCGGGCCTTCCTGCGGCGGCATGTGCCATGACACCTGTTTCGCTATGATTTTCCTGTGACTGCATTATATTTATTTTTAATTCTTGAAAAGGTTTCACAAAATATTTTTATTTTCTCTTCTACGTCTAAAAAATCCTTGGTATGCATATAGGACATTGATGTGTTTTAGAGCAGGTACACAGATTATTTTCCTGCGCTGACATAGAGCAGGTACACAAAGCCCATATGTTGCATTGTATATGATGAAGAAAAAACAGTCAATTACAATACAAGGAAATCTATTGATACCTTTTTTCATAACAGCCGGTGCCAGCCTTTGTATCCAAACACCCAACTTATGAGCTTTTGAACTGCCATCTACAACACCAGTAAAAAGAAATGGGCAAAATTCCATGAATTCCACTTTTCAAATGGAAATTTTCTCCTCCATTTGGGGATGCTGTTTTTGGAGGACACAAACGTGCCTTTTTCCTGCCAACGAATGCAAAAAAGAGTTACAAAGAGGACATTGTGCAATAGAGAAAATATATATAAAATTGTCATCAAGTAAAAAGAAAAATTGGGCTAAATTTCTAATGTGTCGCAATGCCCCTAGGTAAATATCTTTCTTGGATCTCTAAAATGTAAGCAATGCTACCAAGATCGTCACACAGAAGTAAACATTTTTGAAATTTAATGAATTCACATTTTGCAAAACTAGTATGGAGCTTCGCTACTGCACATAAGCTACAAAGTGTATGAAGGCAATATGCTCTACAGTGCGGGAGTTAAACTCTGACCCCACCACCCTGATGGCCTTTAATTCCCTTGAATTCTTTGAATGTAATAAGTGGCCAGAGAATCATGGGAATTGTAGTTCAGAGGGGCCCCCAATATTTCTGAAGTGTGCAGGCATAATTTAGTCACCAAGTAAAGGCTTAAAGGGTAGTCTATTTTTCAAACCCTTAATAAATTCACTCTGTTAATCGGATCATTTTAATATTTCAAATTATAGACTTCTTTCCTACCCTGCAAGGAGTTAATTGGTCATTCTAGATCAAATGCATGTTTGCTTTTCTTAATAGGTTTCCATTTATACCAAGCAAGCATTAAGGCTTGACTTTTTATTTTCAGAGACCCAAAAGCTTACCTTTTATTTGACTGGGAGGTGTCAAGTGGGTGGATTAGTCCAAACACCTGATGATGAAGTGCTAGCACATGCTTCATATACAGAAACTCTGAGTAAACCTTGAAAAATGCACAAAAAAAAGACACCCACTCTACACACATTTATCAGAGTAACACATTTCATAGTCGCACACAAATTCAGAACCCAATAGCAGATCTTTGGTTATACATATTACTCGTTTAGAGCAGTGAGGTAAAACTGGGAAGGATCTGCCTTGCACACTCATTAAGATGTGGATTTCATTACGGCGGGGCAGACATTTTCACATATTGACCATGGGAATGTATACATTTCTATAGGCAGAGAAAACCATGGCGTACAGGTGCCTAGATTGTAATTACTTGCTTCAGTTACACACACTGGTATTCAAAGGATTTCAGTGCTCTTTCATTCCCCGCACTTTGGGGAATCAAATTCCCCGACCTTGCGGTGAATTCAGCATTCACCGCAGGGTCCTCGAAGTGCAGGGAAAATGCACCCACCGCATCGGGAAAAACATTGTCATTTTTTTGGTGGCTTAACGGATCAATCCAAACACATCTGGGGGGACAAAACCGTGATTCGCTGACCAGCTGTCGACAAGTCGAGCAGGGTAAAAAAAATTAATTCCTGTTGTTATTGGATGTTGAGAAAGCTTTTGATCAGGGGCTCTGGCTGTTCCTTTAAACCAGTGCTTGTTGAACTTGACTTGGATTGATGCACTGTTTTTTTTTTGTTTTTTTTTTATTGAAGCCTAGCGTCCGGGTTAATGGAGATCATAGAGACAACTTCCCCATACTTTACACTACTCATCAGGGATGCGCTTTGTCCCTGCCACTCTTTGCACTCATGCTAGAGCCCCTTCTGTCCTCCAGGTTTTCAGGCACGTGCGTACCAACATAAGGTTTCTCCCTGTAGAGACGACCTATTGTTCCTCCTGACAAACCCAAGCACTTCATTATCAGCGGTGCTGCAGGAGCTCAAACAGGCCAAGTTGGATATTCTGAATGTCATGCTGCCTCCACCTCCTGAATTTAACGGTATCACTTCCGTGCACAGAGAAATTAAAGCTCTTGACCTTATGTAAACCTACAACCCAGGGTGGTTTGGCATAATCCCAGTCTCTCTTATGCAAGAGTTCTAGACTGAATGGCAGGCAGGGCCGGCCCGTCCATGGAGCGGGATCGAGCAGCCGCTCCAGGCAGCCCTTTGTCAGGGCCAGCATTTTGCCACCCTGTCAAGGGCAGGGATTGGCAAGGTGTTCACTCACGGACACTGGTGTCAGTGAGCGCCCCTTGTACGGTCTGCCGCCAGTGCTTGCAACGATTCTGGGGCGGGTCCATTTCAGCTGGGCTGGGCGGTGCCTCAGGCCTCACTAGCCTTGTGCTTCGAGGGTGAGGGACATTCCCGGGACGTGTCTCACACTGGTTCGCTGTATGCGGAGCGGCTCAGTCCGTGAGGCTGGATGGGCAGCAAGCAGCCTGTGAAGCTGGCAGAGTGGGCGGTGCAGTACGCAGAGGGATGCTGCCACCCTGCTTCCCAGGTATTGCCCATTACTCTGGCCAGCGTGGGGCCCAGGTGCCCTGTGAGCAGATGTGCCAGGTTCCCAGCAAGTGATGGTTCTGTGTGTGTGTGACCTTTGGCTCCTCAGGGGGCGTCTCCTCACCATCAGACCGGACAAACATGCTGCACGGGAACATGCATTAGTTAGAGCACCACAGATTCCTCCAGGAGCCCAGGCGCAGTTTTTCCCAAATTCTCCAAGTGATCCCTGGGATCAGGCAGCACTTTTCATGTACTGTTAGGCACTCTGTGACACGCTCATACTCCGCACAATACTGTGAGTTTTATTGCTATGAAACTCTGTGATACGCGCACATTAATTTATTGCTGTGGCGCTCTGTAACACGCTCATACACACTGCATAATACTGTGAGTTTTATTGCTGTGCAGCTCTGTAATATGCTCATACATGTCACATGTTTTTTTTGGGGGGGGGTGCAGCATTTCATCCATCGCTCCAGGCAGCACAGTGGCTTGGGCCGGCACTGATGGCAGGTGAATCATCTAGCTCTATGGACAGCATTGTGGCTCCTCCCTGAGCCATTTACCATTTGGCCCTAAGATGACCCCCAACCCTCAGATGGATGATTTGAACTTGCCACAAAATCTGTACGCCATATCTTCATCGCTCCCAATCTCGCATAAACCAGAACTTCCCAGTGGAGTGCTTCTCTCCTGTGCTATTACTTTACATCTCATCCTGGCCTTATGGTTCACCTTGTAGTGAAGGATAGCCAGTTTATGCAAATACCCTTGCACACAGAAGAGGTACCACCCACTCTCCTTGAACGTTTTAACTGCCCATTATCATTATTATAGCACCAACAGTAGTCGCAGTGCTTTTACAATAACAAAAAGGGAACATGATACAGATAAATGTACATAGGATGGAAACACAAGGGGTAGAGGGCCCTGCGCATAGAAGCTTACAGTCTAGACCAGTGGTTACCAACTGCAGTCCTCACGTACCCCTAACAGGCTAGGTTTTCCAGATATCTGAAATACAGCACAGGTGATGTGATTTAGCTGCTCAGTGATTGCAGGATTCAGTCTGCATTTCGCCTAGGTGATCTGTAAATTCTGGCCTGTTAGAGGTAGTTGAGGACCGTGGTTGGGAACCACTGGTCTAGAGGGATTGGGGATGAGGAAGACAAGGAGATTTACTTGATGTCAGAGTCATTAGTGCCAGCGGTTCGGGACTGCTGGGGCAGTGGAAGCGGCTTCAATCATGTGGGGTCATGACTGTCCCCGGCTCTCCTGGATAGAGATCAGGAGAGGTGTATTTGAGTGTCATCAGCATATAGGTGATCAGTTTGTCTAGAGAGGCAGTGTAGATCAAAAAAAGAAGGCCCAGTACTAAACCATGGGGCACTCCAACAGAGACAGGCTGCCATGAGGAGGTACTTTCAGAAAATGCGACACTAAATGATTGATGGGAGAGGTAGGAAGAGAACCATGAAAGAAACTTGAAGGCCTATATCACGGAGAGTTCGAAGGAGCGGCGAGTGGTCAACTGTATCGAAGGCGGCAGCGAGAGGTCAAGAAGCATCAGCAGCGAGTAGTGCCCATTTGATTTAGCGGTTACAAGGTCATTGGTCCATTTCGCAAGTGCTGTTTCTGTCGAGTGCAGTGAGCGAAAGCCAGCTTGCATAGGGTCAATGAGGTGGGCATACACAAGCTTTTCAAGGAGTTTGGATGTAAAAGGGTGCAGGGACACAGGGCAGTAGTTGGAGTGAGCAGTTGGAACCAGAGATGGCTTTATAAGGATCAGGACTACCGTGGCATGTTTGAGGGGAGCAAGAAAGACCCCAGAGGTTAAAGGTGTGGGTTAAGGACAGCACAAGAGAAGCTGAAGGTGTTTTTGTAATATGTGATGGAGTCACAGGGCAAGTAGTGGGATGAGAGGATAGTAATAATTTGAAGACTTCTTGTTCAGTCGCAGAAGGGAACAAGTTAAACATGTGAGGATAGACACAATTAACATCTTCTGGCATGGGTGATAATGGCATTTGAGATTTCTGTTCTTATCTCTGTTCTATTTTTGCTTTTTTAGAAGAGTTGAATGAACCGAACAAGTGTTTTGGGCTTTGGGAGTGAGAGATAGAGGGCTGTATAATGTGACTGCTTGGCTAAAGAGCTGTATGACTGGAGCATAAATTTATAGAAGAAAGTCGGAGTGGAAGCGGCTCTTTCTGCAATAGAGTGCAGCAGTTCTAGAACATCTTTGGAGAGGCTGAATCAATTTGCTGTGTCATACATGCATTTCTGCTTTCTCTACAACAAACATGTCTTGTGGGTTCTCTCCATTTGAACATTTTTGTTCCTTAACACTGTCGCTGGGTATTAGTGACTCCACGCTCTACAGCCTCTTGCAGGAGACTGAGGGACAAGCCTACCTTTGTGGGTAAATGGGATGATATGCTAGGCGAGGGGATTCTTGACCAGCATTGGACAAGGATATTTTACTTCACCCTTCATGGTACTCCTATTAACAGGCTTTGCAAGACCTCCTACAAACTCCCACAGTTACACAGGATGAAAAAAAGATGTGCATCCATCGAGTTCAGCTTTTCATGAGCCACCTGTTGATTAAAAAAAAAACCAGCTTGAAGCGCACACCAGATATGCAACATGCTGGGGAAAAATTCCTTCTTGACCCCAATTGGCGATCAGATTTCTCCTTGGATCACTCCACTTTGTACACGACACCATTAAGGACTGTGCGTATATGCTCCATGATCTCTAACTTTTCTTGGATACATATCTGCGTCTCTGGTCCTGCCTGTCCATCCTGCCATTGTGGTGTGCAGTTCGAGATCTCATTGGCCACCTGACAGACACTCAAATGAAGCTTGACATGCCATTTTAGAACCTCAAGAAATCTAATTTACTAGTAGCTGGCGGTCTCATTCCTTTTCACTGGAAGACATGCAACCCACCAACACGTAAAGAACCGGTTAGCTGGGTAGAGGATACTTGCAGAACAATGTTAGACTGTAAATCTACTGACATGGTATTACTGGACGGAGTTTTTTTTTTTTTGTCCACAGCGTCACTAGGGGAATTGATGGATAGGATTTTTTTTATTCTTTTGAAAGGATTTTACCACGAAGGAAACCTTGATCTCTCATTTTCAAGTATGTCCTGGGTGGCGAGTATGTACCGGTCAGTTTCTTGCCCAAGGACACTTACTGGAGGTGCTCTTGCCGGGATCGAACCTGTGTCTCCATAGTTGTAGAGCAGTGATCTTACCTCTACTCCACTCAGCCGGCACGAATTTGAGTGAGGTGCATGAATCTGGTGGTTATCTGTCCTCGAGCATGCTTGCTATGGGGCCAGGCAGCATCACAGATCTACTTGCTACTTTTATAAGAGGAGAAGCTTATGGTATAACTGTTGATTCCTCCTACAATGCCCCTTCCTATTCTCATCTTTTCCTGCAGTTCCCTCCCAACCATCTCTGCCTTCATCAGATCTCCCATTCTACCTCTTTTTTCTTCACCCCGTTTCTGTACTTTTTAGCATCATGTCTAGTCATTCATCAATTACTGTTCAACTCATTAAATCAGGGTTTCCCAAACATGTCCTCAGACCCTCAACCAGGCCAGATTTTGCAGATCACCTTGGGAAAATACAGACTGAATAGCAAATCATATCACCTGTGCTGGGTTTCAGATATCTGGAAAAAGTGGCGAGGCAGAGGGTCCCGAGGACAGGTTTGGGAAATATTGTATCCAGAAACTACTATTTAATGCAGTGAGTTGCAGTAGACTCCCCAGCATTGTTCCATTAGTCATCTGCCCTTAAAACAAGGGGTACCAACAGTTGCGACATTTTGTAACATTATAAAAGTTGTCATACGGAGGAATATAATTTGCTAATATACTATTGTACTGCCAAACAAACCTGACTTCATTCTCTTTATTGCCCCTTTATTACTGGATCTATTTCAATTTATGAATCTGGATCTAGGGATATTTGCTAATAAACTTAGTCCTGCATATTTTTTATTTTTAAAAAAAATGTTTTAAGGGAGACCTGAGTTGAAGTGCTTTAATTATTAATGTTGTTTCTAAATAAAGACTACGTGCTTTCCGTTTGGTACCATGAATCAGGAGACTATATAACCTTAGTTATGTTTTTTTTTTTTTTTTTTCTTATTTGTTGGATCGCTGTTCTTGTGTACCGAAAATGGGTTAATTTAAGTTCATAATACATCTAGGCCTTTTAGTTCTCTTTATAGCATACATGTTTTAGAGCATATTTACTAAATAAATCTGTACTTCAATTAAAAGTACAGCTTTTTTCCCACACGGAAAATCATTATTTCAGTGGGAACATAATCTGTTATTTAAAATTTTCAGAAAAATTAACTTGTTTCCTGAAGGAAAAAAATATTTATCAGGATTATTCAGAGAAAGGTGAAAACCAGGAGAATAGAACAATGTAGACCAAATAGTCAATTTGTAAAAGGAGATAAATGGGAGAATTTTTCTGGTTTGGCTATTTTGACCTAGAATTTTCGCTTCTCCAGGTTTTCACCGCTCTCTAAATAACCCTGTATGTAAAATTTTTGGACACTTTTAAGCTAATGTTCCTCATCCTTATCTTTATTGGTCACAGCAGTCTGGAATGATTTCTGCCCTTGTGTTCAGTATTGAACAGGATGTGTGACAGATCCTTTTACATAGGAGGAAGTTGTAGCGAAAAGAAATTCAAGATTTAAGAGAATTGTGATGTGGTTTGGTAGAATATATTTGCTACAATTTAACAAAAGGCTATCCCTATTATATATATTTTTTATTTACGTTTAAATCACAAATTATAAAAAGAAATTCCTTCTGAAAAAGTGCAAATGCGTAATGACTTACAGGGCCACTACCACCATAAATGAAATGTATTTAGTATGTTTATGTCGCTGATATCTTACAAGTATTCATTTTCCTCTTAAGAAAATATTTTACTCTGTCACTGGGTGCCCCCCCCCCCTTATCTTTACTTCACTTGCTCTTCAGTCCGTGACAATGACCATATAAATGAAGTCTAAGGGTCAGACACCATCTCAAATCTCATTGTGTGTGATGCATTAAAAGGATATCACGGGGGGGGGGGAAGGAGTATTTTAAGCTCCCCGTCATATCTTCTTCAACTGCCATCTCTTATTTCAGGTAGCCTACACAACACAATACACCCCCTGTTGCCTCATCTATACATTCCCTCCTCAATCTTGTGAAACTGTTTTAGATAAACCACAGAAGTAAAGAAAAACCTTTGGTAAATGTTGCCTCATGGGGAAAAAAAACAAAAATGATGGAGATAAAAAAAAAATGTATTTTATTCCTGCTTACATCAAATTTCTTCAAATAATAAACAGCAGCATGCATTTTATAATGTGGTTTTGTAATGCAGGAGTAATAGTTTATGTATGCGTAGTGTCCCCTTAATAAGATATATTAATTTGTTAATCTAATTATCGGTATGATAGTATTTATAGAACACTGCCTTATTCTCCCTTGCTTTACTTTTAATTGTAGATAATGTTAGTGGAGTTTTATAAAGGAGCCCCAGACCTTATTCCTTTCCGGGAAAAGTGGCGTGACGAGAAAACGTATCTGGAGAAACTAAAGGTACAAAACCTGTGGAATAAAATACAAGTGTTGTTCGATCACAATGTGTGTCAAGTATTTGGTACTTGTAAGGTTTCTACAGTTGTGTAGTATAGAATTCCTCCTCTGAATCTTAGAAACATAGAAAAATGTCGGCAGATAAGAACCTTTCGGCCCATCTAGTCTGCCCAATTACATGGATACTTTACCTGGATTTATCTTTTGTTTAGGATAGCCTTATGCCTATCCCATGCTTGCTTAAATTCAATTACTGTTTTGGCCTCTACCACTTCTACTGGAAGACTGTTCCACGTATCCACCACCCTCTCAGTAAAATAATGCTCCTGAATCTTGCTTCCAGCTGTGACTAACTTTTTTTTCCCCCCCACCCAAAGGCTTCACTATCAAGTCGGTCACCCAAAGATCAAGGATTTGGTCCCATTCTAGAACAGGTTTACATGCTGCTAGACCAATAGTGACTGGTTTAGTGTCAACTTGGGCTACATCTACAGTTCTCAAACATCATCCATTCACAGGCAGTTCGGAAGTAAAATACTGGAACGAAATCCACCACCGTTTCATTATTAACTATGGACGGTATTCAAGTGATTATTAATTAAGGAATCACTCCCCATATCCCAAAATACTTGTGTTGTTTTGTATTAATAAACATTGCTGTCTTTGCTCTTTTCTGGCATTAACAGTCACATTAAATGGGACAAAAGGAAGTTTAATTTGAGAGTATTACAAGAAACAAAAGGTTAGGATATATTAGACATTTGAAATGAAACTTTTTATGGTACAAACATTCTTTGAGGTGCACATTGCAGATCATCAGAAAAGTGACATTATGCATCTTCGTATCTCTTGACAAACGTGGGTCTAGTATGTATTGCAGTAATAAAGCAAGTTTAGGCAGAAAGTATCAAACCCTGTCCTTCCATTAGTAAATGATAAACCGTATGCACATTTGCCCATTAATGAGAATCCATTCTATGATTTCAATACTATACCTGTTATAGAAGATATTTTATTTAGAAATAATCTCTGCCTTGTACACTCTATGACCTGTATTAACCCTCAATTATGAACTGATCTTTAGAAGGAAGACTAAAGCATAGATAATGTAACCGACAGCCACGTTTGCAGAACTGTTCTTTCTGTAATCAACGGAAAATAAAACATGAAGTTGTTGAGACAGGTTTATACCTCAATACTGGCCCAGCCAGCTTCAACTATGGAATGGATGAGGTGGACAGGCTCCAGCAAAAACCATCGGTCATCAGTGTCTGATGTGACTGCATGAGGACCATCATGCCTGTAGAGCTAGCCTCTTAAAAAAAGTTTAAAAAGTTCAAGTTTCATACAGTTAAAAATGCATACAATGTAACAGGTATAGCAAATGGATACTAAAGTATATAAAGGTTACATTGTTTTATATACAGGATAAGAGGTTAACACCTGAACTGCAACAGGAAAAATTTCAGGCATACAGAAAGATAAAGTAACATGATGTCACAGATTGTAATTAGAATATATTTATATATCGGGGGGGGGGGGGGGGGGGAGAGAACAACAACAAAAGCCCTACTCTGACATGGGCATGGATAGTGTCCCTGAAGAAGAGTACTCATGTTCCTGGATGAAAAAAAAGAGTTTTTTTTAAATTACTGCCCAGAACGGAATGAGCAGAAATTTGCAACTCTGGGAAGACCAGTATTATTATGGTTTGCTCCCGCAAGATTACTAGTGTTTTATGGCATAATTCATATTCAGATATTATACAGTAAAAATAAGAGAAGGGAGTCCTCAACAAACATTTTAGCAAAGTGGAAAATTGGGAAGAAAAAAAAAATACAGGAAAGGACGGATATAGATATCTATATAGCTGGTGTCCTGGCGCAAGAAAACCATAAAATATATAATTAAAAAGAAAAAAAAAATAATAATGGTCTTTAATACGTATGCCCAGGACAGAAGTGTGTAATCAGAGTTTGGTCCTTAGTGTTAGTGATCAGGTTGGATAGTATTCCCATCCACAGGGGTCAGGAAACTCATTGAGGTAATGGAACCAAAACCTCCACATAGTTGAGAGGAAAAAATCCTGATTGGCCGTTGATCATTCCTTCATACCAGTTCTCATCGATCTGATTAGTCAGAGTGATTACATCACCCTCTCGGAAACCAAGCTCGCCATCGTTTTCTGGCTCAAAATCATACAGGGCTTTGCAGCATGGCTGATCCAGGGGAGCTACAATAAGGAAGGTAAGAATTAGAAAACTGAGGAGTAAAAATAATGGAAGGAAAATGACAACTAGGTAAAATGTATGGAAAACAACCAAACTAATGTCATGATTCTAAGACAGTTGTAAACTTTGCAACTCTTGGGAGGTAAATGGCGGTTACATTTACACCTGACTTTGAATATAGCCAAATATGGGTGGGACACAAAGGAGTAACAACAAAATAGAGTGACCATTGTGCTCTTGCCACAGGGAACAGCAAAAGAAAGTACTTACTGGAACTTCGGCTATTGGGGGTTCTGGCAGGCTTCTCTGAGCGGAATGATGAAGACGCTATATAGGAAATAAAAACATTATTGCAGTAGATATTCCAAAGAGAAAGCTATAACAGACCTCTCTCCCAAAACCTGCACACCAGTCATGTAAGAATCTTACCTGATGGTTTTGGTGGGTTGCAAGCGAAGCCTCCATTGGAATGCTCACTCTCAGAATAGTCATAGCTCTCTCGTGGTTTAGGTTTGTATTCTCGCTTGGGTCGGGAGGATGCTTCTCGCACTCGGTCCTTCAGTTTATCGGAGAGTTCATCTAGGATCTGCACAGCTTGT
The DNA here is from genome assembly GCA_009667805.1 of Leptobrachium leishanense. Lineage (NCBI taxonomy): Eukaryota > Metazoa > Chordata > Amphibia > Anura > Megophryidae > Leptobrachium > Leptobrachium leishanense. Next base: position 342,711,662 of record CM019063.1, read on the forward strand.
CTGTGATAATCTAGCTGGGCCTCTACCAGGGCTGAGAGTTGGCTTACTTGTTCTACCTGGAAAAGAGAAAAGTATTTCTAAACCTGAAGAAAGACTCCAATACTAAGTGGCAGATGCAGTGACCCAGTCTTCCAGTATTCGGTGAGTGCCAGGATAGGGGCCACCCAATTTAAGTACAAGCCTAAAGTATACATAGCAGCAGGCATTTGTGGAATATTTAGTTCTGCTGTATGACTTACATCTACTCCTGTGTTGGTGAGGAGAATTTAGGTCAGCTTAAAGGGGGATAGAAGAACTACGTTAAAGTACTCCTGTCATTGGGCAAAAGTCAATTTCCGTGTCAACTGGGCATCTCTCCCTTTATATAGATCAGCGTTTTACCACGGACGTGTATATAATGTAGAAAACAGATTCCATTTATAAGTATCCCCCATTCCCCACATGACTGCGGCATGTCGAAGTGAGGAGGACAGCTGTGAGCGGTCCTACAGGACATCCCTTCTACTCATGAGTGCTGTGCTGTCTGCCCTCTCACGATCCAAGTGAGGCAGCGCGGCACACAGCTCGTGCAGGGGGCAGTCTTGGAGGATGGCTCTCTGCACACAGCGCTCCCTCCCAATGGCACCATTGCTCCGGAGAGAGGGATTAACTTCTTTTATCTCGGCTTTTTACATTATACAGGTCAGCAAGAATTACTGCCCTATATAAAGGCACTGTCAAATGGGCAAAAGTAATTTTGCTCATGACAGGTGCATGATAAACAGAAAAGCAGTTGCTAGGTGTCAATAACAAGAGTAAAAATCCTCCCTGACGGTCTAATTTTTGCAAAATTTTGTGTCTAAAAGCGTTTTAATTCTTTTGGAAAGGAAAGGTGTTGTTTTATATAGTAAGCCTGTATTATGTAGGAATAACTCACTGAAATCTGTGCAAGCAACAGTCTAGTAAACACACAGAGTCAGAGAAGGTTTGAAACACAAAATAATTTATTATCCCAAAAATAATTATCCAAAATAATGGAAATAAATTATATTCAATAATATAATCAAACCAAAAACATGCCTCTTTCCTCTGGGTGCTGGGATTCCTGTACAGATGTGGACTCCTTTGCCAATGAAATATACAGGACACTGGGTTACCAAAAAAAAAAGGATTCTCAAAGCAGCTTCACAGAAATAAAAGGCAAATAAAAATAATTTCTCAAATGTAAACAGGCTTTGCAATACAAGTTTCGCTGGTGCTTGCCCAGATCCAACTGTTGGATCTGGGCAAGCACCAGCGAAAATTGTATTGCAAAGCCTGTTTACATTTGAGAAATTATTGTTATTTGCCTTTTATTTCTGTAAAGCTGCTTTGAGAATAAATACAGGACACGGGGCTACCAAAAAAAAAAAAAAAAGTATTACATTGGAAAAGGAGTGTACATCTGCACAGGAATCCCAGCACCCACTGCACAGCACAAAGTTTATTCTACAGTATTTTTTACTGTAATTCTTTTTTTTTCATTTTTGAATTTGCCGCCTGGTCCCGCCCCCCTGCGTCATGTGACTCACAGGGAGCGAAACCAGGAAGCAAAGTCGCCGGCTGCCGCAATCACACTGCGGTGACTGCGGAGATGGCGAAGGATGCGGTGAGTATGCATCCAGCCCGAGTGTGGCTCGGGGTTACCGATCACGGCAGCAAAATTTAACCCCGAGTCACTCGGGAATACCACCAGGCAGGTTAAAATTATGCCAAAATTCAGTCTTCAGCAACGTAACCACCATTTACTCGAATGTTCGTAACAGGTACTCCTAAATAAAATACACAAATCCAAGCCTGCCTTATCCATTTTCATACTTAAAATACAAAAATGTTTTATACAAACACTGGACCTCGTCCTGTGAATTTCCATTTTGATATCACATTCCTAAGAACTTTGTACACTAGGGGCCAAAATTGTGCATACACCTTCTGATTTTGTCAGGAAAATTCCTCTGCTTCCCTGGCCTGGAAATAGCCGTGGATCTGAATCCCATCAAAAATCTGTGGTCAAGAGCAACAAGCGAAGACTCATTGAGACTATAATCAATTCCTGGCATCATTTGATCGCAGAAGAGAATGTCAAAAGACTTAGAGTCAATGCCTAGAAGGTGTCAGGCAGTAGTTAAGGCCAAAGTCTATCCAACACGTTCTTGAAAAAACACAATGTGACAAATTTTATCATTTTTATGCTATACAATAGCCAAGATGCATTATGGCACATTTCCAGCCAAAATTGAACTTGAAGATTTTATGTTGTTAAGGCATTCATTTGATATATAAAATTTTACTTGTGCCATGACATTTTTAGAAATTTTTATATAAAAAGTACTTTAAACTGCAAAGGTTTGTAAAAATGTAAGGTGTATCCAGTTTTGGCCACCAGTGTATTTAACAATTTACTGTATGTCATATATCCTCATTTCTGTGAATTTAAAATGCCGAAGTAAATACTGTAAAAATAATTCTTTCAGATACTAATTCAGTCTATAACCCAATACTCAAACATACTACTTGTTATTGCCAAAATTGGTCCTGCAGTTAATAGGGTGACTGTTAACTTACTTTAAGAATTAAGAGAATACCAGTATATTAGGGATATTCATTGCTTTGAAGATACCTTGCTAAACCAGTCATCTACTTCGCCAACATATACATTATTTACTTCTTACGTCAGTATCCAGGAGATTCAGCATGCTGGTCTCAGCCACTTCCTTTGACTCTATGAACTTCTCCATGGCCTGCCTCAGCTCCTCGTCTGGGATCTTGCCCTGGCGTTTTTTTTTGTAGTCATAATCTAATCGCCTACCTTCCAACTTCTTCAGATGGTGCTAAGAAAGAGTAGAAGCTCAGTCAAACATTTTGTTGAGAGATTATTACTCAAAAAACAGAATGGAAAAAGCAACATAAGAGCGAGTTAAATCGAAAATATGTCATTGTACGAGACAAGAATGTCTCGTACATCCATAGCATTTTAGATTTTAGCTCAGGACTCAACAGACAGGTTGCACGGCACACAGATCTGTAGGACAACGCTCAGCTTGGAGCGCTCACTCCCCCTGCAACATGGTGCTGGCCCTTGGGAAAGGGAGCAACTTCATTTATTGCACTATATACAATCGGTCTGTGGAAAAAACACTGATCTGTATAGAGGGGGCATGGCCTGTCAAATGGTCAAAAATCATCTTGCCCATGACAAAAGCACTTTACAGGGTTCATTTAGGGACTGTGGCTTCTCAATGTAACTTGAGTGGTCTCCGTGACCCGAGTGTTCTCACCTGTCTACGGGTAAGGTCATTAGGAAGCACCCCAAATGCAGGATATTAGTCCCACCCAGAATTTGATGGTCTCAGATCCCAGAATTTAAGGACCTAACTCACACCAATGGCTCTCAATGTGCACCTGCATTGACATTCATCAGATCGGTTGGAGGCTTACGCAAATGTCCCATCTCCAAGGTCATTGGACAGCTGCAGCTTAAAAGGAAGCCAGCAGTATGTCATGCCCAGCGCCAAATTTAAGGTGAGTTGTAAGATAGTCTAAGCCAGTGGTTCCCAACCGCGGTCCTCAAGTACCCCTAACAGGGCAGGTTTTAAGGATTACCTTGGGGAAATGCAGAGACTGAATACTGCAATCACTGAGAAGCAAATCATATCACCTGTGCTGTGCTTCAGAATCTGGAAAACCTGACCTATTGGGGGTACTTGAGGACCGTGGTTGGGAACCACTGGTCTAAGGGATAAAACAGGAGAGTGGAATGGGGGGGGGGGTGTCAGGAGGTATGTTTAATCCTTCAGTTTCCCCCTCTTGTTTGAACCCTAGAATATCCCATTGATGCAAACTATGAATTGTAGTCTGGTGACCAATTGGTGGCTAGCATACTGAAGTTACATGAACCCAGTTATAGAGGGTCATAAAAAAAAGAAGGATCTTGAGGATCCAGTGTACCTGTATCTCCTTTAGATCTTTGTCACACAGGTTTTGAAGGGGGTCCAGAAAATTTTGTTTTACTTCTATATCCAAAGAATCCTTCACTTCTGCCAACCTTTTCATGGACTCACCAGCATCCAGTAAAGCATCACCTAATTGATAAACAGATGTATTCTCATCCATTTAAACTAAGCCTAGGCATTGTATTTACAATTCCCATAACTCTATGCTTAAAATACATCAATTAGTGCAACAATATAACAAATGCTTCCAAGGAGATCATTTGTGTAACATACACATTTTATATATGGAACCAAAATTTGAAGTCGAGAGGGCCTTCATTTTCAGAATTAAGTAAAATCTTTCCATGGCTACTTCATACAGTGGAATTTCAGGTTGGCTGGTCAATTACTACAGCGTTTAAGATATCACAAAAGTAGAGTGCAGGTGTAGTTGGGTAACTGCCGTGTTACAAGGGAATATCAAGTGACTTTCAAAATGAGAAAACCAAATTGTTAATTTTTTATTTTATTTTTTTAAAAAAGCAAGAGAATAAATAAGGCCTACACATTTGGGGGGGGGATCCCACAAAACACAAGCAAATTAATAGTCAAATAAAGTCTAAGTTACTGCTGCAAACAAAAAACTTAATTCCATAAAGAACTGTAATGATACTATATCAAGGGTATATGCAAATAGAAATATTTGTAAAGTGGCAACATATTTTGCAGCGTTGGACAATAGGTATGTGTATTACATTCAAGAGATCAAAGCTTAAAATAATTTTTTAATTGGTGAGATACATACATACTTAAAATTATATTATACTGCAACAGCGCGTGGCCGGCCCCGTCGCAGCGTCACAACTCTGCGACGGACACCAGGAGGCATGTCAATATGGGCGCACATAGTGCGCTCTTCTGACACCAGCCTAAACCGTAGAGTGGGGTGTACACAGATTTGTCAATGTGTACAGAATCCAATTTGAGAAACCCTTTTTTTTTATGGAAACATTAGGGTCTTTCCTTCATTTAGTGTGCATAAGAATATTTACCCCTGCACTTACCAAAATTTGAGTCATCTCCGAGCTCTTTGCCATACCGGATCATGGACTCTCCAAGGAGACCCTCTGGCTGGGGATAGCCTGGATTTTTCACTTGTCCCCGGATCTTTGACACTGTGTTTAACATGGACAACTTGGCACGGGATGCTGCACACAGCAAGAAAACACAATACATAAGTAATTGTGAATGTATTGGTCCCCCATCATTTACTTATTATAGTGGAATAGGTAGTCTGTATTGCTCAGTAATAAGTAATAACAGTTATAAGCTAAAAGTGTAGGAGTTCCCTTGTCATAAATATTTAGGCTACCTTTTAGAATGGTATTGCATTCTGGAAAACCTTGAGACAAAGGACATGGAGAAAGAAGTTGAAGTGAAAAAATGCTTCAAACACAACACAGAAAGGACGTTAAACCGTGAGACAACATGAATGACGGAGAGCAGATGGATGAAAAGAAATGGAAGCGCAGAAAGACGTAAAAATGAAATAGAATCAAAATGTAGGCTGCCAAAAACCACATCCAGAGAGATGTTTAAAGGGACATTACCACTTACGTAAGCTGTAACTAGATTACTTGTGCGATACAAATATAACCACCTTATAAACACATGCAGCTTTTTTTCTTTGAAGTAATTGCATGTAAAAAAAAAAAAAAAAAATTGGTTTTCATCTCTTGCTCCCATTTTGTGTATTTTTCCCCATGATGCAAAATGTACCAAAAGATTTGCGGCTCTTGTTTAGTTAATCTATATTATTTAACCCCTTACCAGCGGGCGGTTTTTGCCCCTGGGAGGGGGCTTTAACGTCGGCGGGGGATACCAGTACGCCACCGCTTGCCAGCTGCCATGGCCCCTTCTCGAGCTCACCTATGCAGCTGACTTGTAGCGTGCAGCATTAGCTGCAGAGGGACGTCCCGAGTTCAGGCCATCCCACAGCAGCCAATGAGGCACACCAACTGGTGGGCAGGCCTGTACACGGCCCACCAGTTGGGCGTGCAATGCTGCCCCTCAGCATTCAGTCCCACCCACCACAGGACCGGCATAGTACACACCGTGGTGGTAACAGGTTAACAGTTAAGGAGGTGGTGGAGGAAGGAATGTTTAGATAAGGCGGCAGGAGGGTATTGTCCCTGTGGCTGAGATAAGAGATGGCAGCTGAATGAGATATGACAGGGAGTTTAAAAGACTTCTAATCTACCCCCTGGTGATGTCCTTTGAATTCATCCCACACAATACAATGATTTGAGTCAGTGATCGACCTATAGACTATTATATAGCCAATGCCACGCAGTGAGGGCCAAGTGAGGTAAAGATGATGGGGTGGGGACTATTTACAAAACAAAATATCACACCTCGTGACACAGTAAAATATTTTCTTAACAAAACATACAAGAGAAAAACAAAGCACATGTAAGTGATCGGCAACATAAAATAAACAAAAGAACATTTTTTGGTGGTCGTGGCCCCTTAATGGCAGTCTTGCTTTAAGACTGGAGGTATGTAATAGACCAAGTCAATTCTCTCTAGTTCAATAATGCAAATTGGAGAATTGTGACACTCTACCTGGATTTGGCTGTAGATACTCTGTGGTCTTTGCCAAAACTTCAGACACGGCTTTACTGGTGACGTCCACTTTCTGCACATAGAAAGAGTTACAGATGCCAAATCAAACAAGAAGAAAACATATCTGCTCATTGCAGCGCATCAAGGACACTCGAATGTGTTTAAGTTAATTTGACACAAAGTTCTAAATATTACTACAAGGTGCTTTGAACCATAGTGGTTGTCAGCTAGTAAAATTTGATTTTCTATTGTTTGTCCTTGGACAATATTATTAGCACAGGTCCAGTGAGCCAAGCATCCTACATAATTGTACACGGTTAGTAGAATTATTCATTTTTGATTCAAAATAAAGCTAGCACTAGTGTTTCAGAAATGGTGGGGACAGGGAAGGAGCTTCTATCATGATGTGGGGGTAGGTGAAGAGAGGGTAAATCAGCATGAGTAATGTGGTATAATCTAAAGAGATGGGTTTTAAGAGATTTTTTGAAGGCCCGAAGATTAGGGGCGAGTCATGGTAGGTCATTCCACAGGACTGGAGCTGCCCCTGAGAAGGTGTTGGCGCGTCTGATGCCAGTGGGAGTGGAAACACGACAGGCGGATGTCGTCTGCTGACCAGAGTGACCTAGAAGGAATGTACACTAGCAGTAAGGAAGATATTGTAAGGAGCACTTGTGTTGTGAAGGCTTTGAATGTGAGTGTCAATACCTGAAATAGTATCCTGAAAAGGTACAGGAAGCCAATGAAGGGACAGGCAGAAGGGGGAGGTATGTGAGGAGCATCGAGTGAGAAATAAAAGCCTGGCAGATGCAGGATTCATTACAGATTGTAAGGGGGAAATGTAGGCATTTGGAAGGACAATAAGGAGCAAGTAGCAGTGTTCAATTCGTGAGATAACAAGCGCATGGACAAGCACCTTTGCTGTATCTTGCGTCAGTAAGAGGATTTTTTAAGTTTGTAAAAACAGGATTTGGGGAGAATACATAAGGTCTGAAAGACTCAGAATCGAAAATTACACAAAAGGCAAAGAGCTGGAGGCACCAGGTTGAAGAGCGTTCCATTTACACATAGAAAGACAAGGAATGAACTTGTTTATGCACTTTGGAGATAATGCATCAAGTACGAATTCTATTAAAAAGAAACGCTCACATTAGTTCATTATCTTAATTAAGTTTTATTGTTATGAATGCACCATATGCTAATTATGAAGTGGCTGAAACGCTAACGTCAACCTTGTAGATTTTCTAAAACGGTAACTCCTTTTACAAATACATGGCATATTTGGAGAGTTCAATCACGCACAGTGATACTTGTGAAAAATGTAACCACAGTATTGACTAGGTCAACTATGACCAAACTTCGCAATGGTCCACACTAGGGATAGAACAAAATATGTGGAGTTGAGGGGTTACAAAGATTGCATGCAACCAAAACGGTGCTACCGACCAGAAGAACCAGAAAAACAAGAAGAATCAATAGCCCAGTCCTCCAAGTTTGTGTTTATTTATTTTATTTATTTATAAAGGATTTTAACAGGAAGGATACATTGAGATTTCTCTCGTTTTCAAGTATGTCCTGGGTTCGATGTGTTTTAACCCCTGAAACATATCAATATATGTGCGTGTAGAGGTCTGGGGTTTCGGGCGAAATATCCTAAAATATAACAAAGGTTAAGAACTGTTGCCATCCTGAAGGGGAAAAGAAATGTTGGAGGCTTTGAAGGGTTAAAATCTAGCAAAATGTTTAAATGTATAAAGCGGCTATTGGTTTTGTGTTGACTGGAGTGCTCTCTTCCTGGTTTGTTATATATATATATATATATATATATATATATATCACACAATGCGGCCTAGAGTCGCAGAGTCACAAGGCATGGATGAAAAACCTTCAAGAAAAGAAAAAAAGGAACAATAGGTGCCAGGTGCACCAGGACTTGCCTGAAAGTCCTGATGTTGGATAAAAAAGTTTAACCGCAGGGGGGAGTGGCTGCCACAGGGAGCGGACGTGTCTCAGTGGAGCTCCGCACATCTTCTCCGTACAGGGACCCTTTGCAGACTTTTTCCACAATGTTTGCTTTCTGTAACGTCCCGGAGTGGTTGGCCCCCAGTGCAGTGAGGTCCGGGGCCCGCTTGGTCGTCTGTCCCCCCCCTCCGGACCGGAGACCTTGCAGACAGCTGCTACCTCGTGGCAGACACACGACGCCCGCGGCCATCTTGTGGCCTATTACCAGGTTCCTGAGATCTACCGACCTTGCTGACCAGACCGCCTCACCCCGGACCAAGATAATGCAGATGGAGGGCCCACGTCTCCTGGCCAACCCTGACTGTCCCGCGGGGGCAGTCATAGTGGGGGAGGACGAGGATGGTGCGCGAACCAGAGGGGTCTGGCGCTGGCTGCACTGAAGAGCTGTCAGTAGGTGAAGAGCCCAAGGGCAGAGGAGTCAAAAGCCACCGCGAGATTGGGTGAAGCTGCGGCCTGCTCGCCTCTTAAGGCTGCCTTGGGGAGTAGTGCTGGGAGTAGCGCCCAGTTTGAGGTGGTGGCCCGGATGTCTCAACCCCTGAGGGCGACCCCGATTCTAGATGACGGATTGGAGTCTCGGGAGGTAGCAGTCTTAGCTTACAACGAACAGATGGCACCGGTTCTGTTGAACCCGGTACCGGCTGACCCCTGCCAGATACCTGTGATGGAAGACCCCCCCACCGCCGGCAGTGAAGATGGTGTGGAAGTGTTTTCCAACGCCACAAGTGTCCCAGCACCAAGCATTTGGCAGAGGAGCAAACGGAGCAGCTCGGCTCGTTGGATTTGGGCTTCCTGCAGTTGGATGTCCTGGCCTCCCATGCAGTGTGTTGCTTGTCCCGAGTTTGCGGTCACATCCTGACATGGGCTGAAGAGACTTTTATGCACTTGTGTGTTTTTCTGTTGACTTTTCCTTTTTTTTATTATTATTTTATTTGGCATTTTCGGGATACTTCCAGGAGCGCCAATGTGGACTGCTTTGGCTCCCGTGTGCCCGGGCCTGTGTCAATTGTCTCCCACTGCCTTTTGGGCTACTGGGAATACGCAGGGGACGGCACAATTTGGGCCTTTTCCACTTATCCCTCATTTCCCCCACTCCCTTCCTTTTTGTATTGGAAGACTTTAGCAGACTTTTCTTTGATGCCTGGCTGTAGTCAGGTGACTTATTTTCCCTTTCTTGAGTTTTATTAATTTTTTCTTCCACTGAGTTTCCGTTGCTTATTTCAAGCGGCCCTGCGAGGCCCTTTCTTTTTGGCTAAATGCTGACTTTGTTGTAAAATAAAAATTGTGAATTCTAAAACAAACAAAAAAACGGTAGAAATATAAGAAGGCTACTCAAGACACACCGTTCAGCATGCACAGGGTTACTAATAAACATATAGCTTGCCCCACTGGCCCCCTCTGCTGTGATTTAGATGGCCCAAACTACAACCTACATAGAAGAAAAGAAACAGGCCTTCAAGGGTCTGCGGTAATGGGACAAGTAGGACAGTTGGTGCTATGCTAGTGGAGGGTCTAAATTGGGAGATGCCATCAAACACACATACAAGAGAAGCGCCCACTGGAAGCTGGTGCGCCAATAGTGAGTATAACCAGTCTATGAGCACTCCAGCAGACTGGATAGTATCAGGAGCAAAAAAACAGCCTTTAGTAGCCACTAGTCATTCAGCACCCACAATGCCAAGCTGAAAACCAATCACATCAACCAAATGGCCGCGAGGGCATGTATTGGGTGCACCAACCTACCTACCTTACAGAAGCAGGTGGCAGCAGTCCTGCCAGCCATCGGCAAATCTAGACTCTTCAACCAATGCCAGTCACTCATCCTCTAAGGCAGCGGTTCCCAACCTGTGGTATGTGTATCCCCAGTAGGAGGACCCCTGGGGGGTACGAGTTAAAAAAAATCATAATGGCGGGCCCTTCCGTTCAGTCTGCCATTACAATTTTTTTTTAACCAACTGCCACGCTTGCGGGAGCGGATGAAAGCCGGCTTCCATCCGGCCCCTACATCAGAGCAGGCAGTCATGGATGTGAGAGGAGTGTCATGGAGATTCCCTCCCCAGCGCTGGCGATGCTCTCCACATATCCTGTCAAGGGCGTGCCCACCTCCCCCTGGTCGCCCTCTGCCTCTTTCTGTCTCCGCCAAGCAGTGACATCACAGGGAGGTGGAGTCGCAACCCTGGCGCAGGAAGCTCGTGCAGGCTCAAGAGATGTGCGCTCCACCGTGCAGGCTTCAGAAGAGATGTGCGCTCCACTTATCGGCAGATGGGACTGAGCCGTGCTGCGGTGAGTCGAGTTCGAGCAGCACTGACGGGCAGAGTTCCAACACAGATCCCCCTCGTCTTGCTGTCTCCCAGTGAGCCCGAGGAAGGGGGCCCCAGGTTGGTCAGTGATATCCTCATACACACCCTCGCACATTACTGTGGAGCTCTGTGGCACACACACCGCACATTACTGTGGAGCTCTGTGGCACACACCGCACATTACTGTGGAGCTCTGTGGCACACACCGCACATTACTGTGGAGCTCTGTGGCACACACCGCACATTACTGTGGAGCTCTGTGGCACACACGCCGCACATTACTGTGGAGCTCTGTGGCACACACGCCGCACATTACTGTGGAGCTCTGTGGCACACACGCCGCACATTACTGTGGAGCTCTGTGGCACACACGCCGCACATTACTGTGGAGCTCTGTGGCACACCGCACATTACTGTGGAGCTCTGTGGCACACCGCACATTACTGTGGAGCTCTGTGGCACACCGCACATTACTGTGGAGCTCTGTGGCACACACATTACTGTGGAGCTCTGTGGCACACACATTACTGTGGAGCTCTGTGGCACACACATTACTGTGGAGCTCTGTGGCACACACATTACTGTGGAGCTCTGTGGCACACACATTACTGTGGAGCTCTGTGGCGCACACACATTACTGTGGAGCTCTGTGGCACACCCATTACTGTGGAGCTCTGTGGCACACACATTACTGTGGAGCTCTGTGGCACACATTACTGTGGAGCTCTGTGGCACACACATTACTGTGGAGCTGTGGCACACACATTACTGTGGAGCTCTGTGGCACACACATTACTGTGGAGCTCTGTGGCACACACATTACTGTGGAGCTCTGTGGCACACACATTACTGTGGAGCTAAGTGGCACACACATTACTGTGGAGCTCTGTGGCACACACATTACTGTGGAGCTCTGTGGCACACACCCACGCACATTACTGTGGAGCTCTGTGGCACACACCCACGCACATTACTGTGGAGCTCTGTGGCACACACCCACGCACATTACTGTGGAGCTCTGTGGCACACCGCACATTACTGTGGAGCTCTGTGGCACACACCCATGCACATTACTGTGGAGCTCTGTGGCACACTGCACATTACTGTGGAGCTCTGTGGCACACACCCATGCACATTACTGTGGAGCTCTGTGGCACACTGCACATTACTGTGGAGCTCTGTGGCACACACCCACGCACATTACTGTGGAGCTCTGTGGCACACACCGACGAACATTACTGTAGAGCTCTGTGGCACACACCCATGCACATTACTGTGGAGCTCTGTGGCACACACGCACATTACTGTGGAGCTCTGTGGCACACACCCATGCACATTACTGTGGAGCTCTGTGGCACACCGCACATTACTGTGGAGCTCTGTGGCACACCCCTCATCGCTGTATCCTGTTGTGACCCCTCATCGCTGCATTCCACTGTGACCCCCTCATCACTGCATACCTTCTGCAACCCTTATTCCTGGACTTTCATAGCTACCCTCCACCGTCCTGCTTAATTGCTTGACCTCACGTGTATGACCTCTGCTCTGGACTTTGGTCAGATCAAAGCATAGGTCTTGGCAGGTATAGGGATGGTCACTCTCCTGTAATTGCCCTTCTAATACTAAGCCTGATATATTGTTGTTCTTCCTTTTTGCCCTGTGTCTCCTGGTCCTCCACCCTCTATTTAGCCAGTAAGTGTGTTCTTTAGTTTATCTGTATCTCCTTGTGTTATTCTGTATTCAGTGTCCAGTCCCTGTCCTGTCCACCCTTGTGTTATTTTGTATTCACTGTTCAGTCCAGTGCCTGTCCTGTCAGCTTTGTGTTTATTCACTGTTCAGTCCAGCACCTGCCCTGTTAACCCTATTGTGCTAGTCAGTCTGTCCTGTCCACCATCTGCTAAGTGTATCCTGTCCTGTGTATATATAGTATCTCACCCAGCCAGCTCCTATACCTGTTATTATTTATCCAGTGTCCCCTTCCTGGTTTACTTCTTCTGTTTCCTTATTTAATAAACCTCTTATTTCTGCTTTAACCTCACCTTCCTGCCTCACTCCGCTTTTGTGACCGCATACTGGGCTTGAAACCCCAACCCCGCACAGTGATACTTGCCACAATCTAAGCTAAAACTAGGGAGGGGTTCAGATCAGGGAAACTAAATAAATAAATGCCTCACATCGTTCACGGCACCCTTTATCTGCCTGCAAACTGCATTGTAATGCTTTCCATGTTCCTCACTGGAAATGGAGGGATAATATTAAATCAATTTGCACTGCAGGTTGCTTCGTCGTACCAAATGAGGAAAAAAGGTTGGAGATTGGGTGGTTGCAAGTCCTTAACCCATCACGCTTTTATCAAGCACTTTATCTTTCTCAGATGTTAGGTTTACAATTTTGACACCAGATTTGTGTAGAAATTGTGACCGCCGCCCCCCCTCCCTCCAAAAATTTCAATGCACAGAATATCAGCACCTGATATCAGTTATTAGCCTGAAAGGTGGCCGATATTCGGATTGGCACAAAAAGTGAAATCCGTCTATCCCTAAAGCGCAGTCATTAAAAATATATGTTTAACTTTCGTAACTTTGATTCTCACTCTGACCGCAATCAATCATATTAGAAAACACAGGGAAAAGAAATAGAATAAAATGTTCAGCAGAAAAAGGAGGTAACCCTTAGCATCACAGTCCGAGAAAAAAAAAAGAGATTGTATGCTGAACATTGGCATACAGTTTATAATAAATTTTATTAATTGCCCATTGGCATCCAAAAACACAAAACTCAATGATTAAAACCACATAAAAAGAGAATGAAAAAAATGGCAATTGCTGGAGCGTGGTAGGGTCTTGTTTGTGCCATTATATCCCTGGCCATTATCCCTTTATGTTCTGCTGGCACCAATTTGGCAACTTTATAAATAAATAAATAAGGATTTTACCAGGAAGGATACATTGAGATTTCTCTCATTTTCAAGTACATTAAAATGTTACAGTAGGTACAGAAATACAAAGTAATAAAATGCAAGATTAAAAAAAAAACACAAATATACATATTAACAGAAAATATGTAGGAAAGTGTCATTATGTTACATGTTTACAGGTGCATTCCGCATTGAGGTATGCGCACATCGGTATTTAGGCATAATTCAGGCGTGGAACAGCTTTTGCTGTCTTTATTTCTCGAATTTGGCCACTTGTGGCTTTTGGGGTATATACATTGCTTATTTGTTTGACCCAGCACCCCCCAAACCCTCTATATTGGGCTTTCTTCAATAGTGGCTTTATAAACACCTCGCCCTGTGCGTGTGTATATTATCTCACTCCTCAGTGTATTTACTGAGGGTTGACTAATTACTCAAGCAATTGCCATTTTTCATTCTCTTATGTGGTTTTAATCGTTTAGGTATGTGTTTTTGGATACCAATGCGCAATTAATAAAATTTATTATAAATTGAATGCCAATGTTCAGCATACAATGTCTTTTTGTTAGTCTCCAATCATTATATTAACATCATCCCCAGTCGCAACTATGTAAACAAATATATATATATATATATTTATTTTACTATTTGAGAGTGGATGGAGAGTGTGGCTGACAGCATCTGCAGAATAGTTGCTTTAGCTACATTTAAATACTCACCTTATGTCCAGCAACGCTGGACAAATCCTCAACTTCCACTCCAGATGCGGAAGTCCCTGGAGGTTACAAATGCAGAAGTCTCTTGAGCTTCTTACCGAAACTACATAGCTTACGAACTTTATGTACGCGATGTAAATTGCTATGTCAAATAACATGCGTAATTTTCACGCACAATGTATGTGACCACTTACGCAGAACAATAGAGTGGTGTTGCATGTGCAGCACCAGCCCACAGATGCTGTCTGACAAAGCTCCTGTGTGCATGTGCGGAGACGGAATATTGCCTGAAAGCATAGTGTGCTGACATCATTGGTCCCCGAACTGGTTCCTGGTAGGTGGGATATTCAAAATCTCTTTTGCTGACTGACAGCAGTGTGGGCAGAGGAAACCCTCTGCTTCACATAGCTGTACATACTGAAGGGGGATGGGGCAGGAGACACTCCACACACTGACCATTTTAAGCAAAGTAGTACAAAAGATTAGGCTCTAATGTTCCAGAATGAGATTCGTGAGAGTTAAGGTTACATGTGTGGACAGATTTACATAGAGGTTTAGGATTGGATTGCTGGATTACATTTATGAAAAGTACTAAATGGAACTGTAACCTTAAACCGAAATTTCAAGTTTGTGTACTGTAATCCACTGAAAGACTATACTATGCTGTGTGATTTGACTATGGAGGGCTGCCAAGCTCAGAAATTACGTTTTACATTATCCAATTCATCATATAAACTACAATAATCTATTTATGCTAGTGAATGGGCTATTTGGTCAGCTGACATCCAGAGACATGAACAAATAGCTAAAAGATAGATATAAACCAATTTAGCTTGGAGAAATCTCACACTAAAGGGATTTGCTTCTTAAATTATTTTGTCCACCAAACCTATGGGAATAACCCAAAAGATTCTTAAAATCTTTACTAACTTCGTAGAACTGGCAGCAAATTACCCATATGGCAGAACACCGGAGAACGGTCCATGTACAGTCAGTAAATATCTGTAGCTACCGCCTCATGTTTCTAAAAGCAGAAGGAATTTTATTTACAACTAAACCTAAACAGTTTAAAAGGCGCAGAAGATGTAGCCAAGATGCCTCACATCTTTGAACAAATCCAGACACAAGTCGATGTCAATATACAGAGCTGAGAGAGTGTGAAGCTGCGTAGCAGAGGTACAAATGCTGGAATCTCTGACGTTGATAGCATACTGTATGTTACAATATTTTGTGAATTTCTTTTAATTACTTTTTTTTATAAATAGAAAGACATGGTCCTGTAAACAGAATTATTTCTGATTACATTGGATATTGATATTAAACAAATACACACTATCAGGGTTATTCAAAGAGGTGAAAACCAGGAGAATATCAGGAGAATGGAAAATTCTAGGTCAAAATAGCCAAACCAGAAAAATTCTCTCATCTCACTTTCCAAATCGGCTATTTTGACCTTGAACTTTGCATTCTCCTGCTTTTCACCTCTTTTTGAATAAACCCTGTATTTTTTATTTGCTTAAAGTGTTTTTGGTTCCTGCTAGCCACCATCTCTGAATATTAAGGTTTTAATCATATACTGGTAATCTTAGTCTCTATAAAACCCATTGCCACTATTTATAGATGTTTTAGTCAGTGTGCTATTTAGCCTCGACAAAGGCTGACTCTTCAGGAGGTCACAATAAAATTCCTGTTAATCCACGCAAAGTACTGCCTGCTATTCCCTTTACTAAAGTAAAACACACACAATAAGGATTGTATCTTTTTGCGCTGTACAATAAGGATTTTGATCAAGTGAACTGTACCTTTTCCATCTCTTTGAAGTCATCGTCCAGTTTGGTTCCTTCTGCACCTCCAACTTTTTCACTTACCAGCTGAGAAAAGAAAAATAAACGGTCACATTCTAGAATTTATATGGCATTCTTATCTAAATTTGTGAAGAACTGAGATCTATGGAGAAGAGATTGCAGGTATAAGACTAAAAAAGTGAATGTGGAGGGGAAAAAAAGCTCTTTATTCTGGCTCAAAGTCTACCGTTCCCATGGTATTTCTCCACGATTGGAGAATAAATGGTGTCCACGACGAAATAAACACATACTGATATATCAGTTACATATATTTCTTTCCTCCTTGCCCTTAACCCTTTCACTGCTGAGGACGTGTGGGGAACGTCCTCATTGACTCCTAAGGAAAGATAGGGGTGGAGAGAAGGGTTCCTTTGAACCCAGATATCTCCCGACTGTTCTTCAGCTGGCAGGGTCATATTTGGTATCATTAGAAAGGCCAGAGCATGGCATTTCCAATGATACCAAACATGACCATGTTTAAAGTAAACAAAAAAAATAATAATACAGAAAAGAAAAATGTGTTTTTTTAAAGACGTGAAATGGCTTAGCAGTGAAGGGGTTAAAAGAGATTCTAATAATATAAAGCAGCATGAATCTCTTCACATTTTTTCTTCAAATTTAAAGACACCCCTCTATCGTTCGAGCATTCGGACAGCCTCCCCAGCCCCTCGGATGCTGGAAGCCAGCTCAATGCTGGCTTCTGGTATCGGGGACATCTGCACGAGTACCAAGTACTCGTGCAGGACCCGGTGTCGGCACCGATACCGTATCGGTGCATCCATAGTAAAAACCCTTAAATTTAATGCAGTTTCAGTGCATTGTGAATAGCCCATTAAATATAGTGACAGAAATTTCCATATCTTGCTGTGAAACAGGAAAAGGAGGATCACAGAGCTGAATCTGGAGGTTTCTGACGAAATAGGATTAACTACATGTGGACAGAAAATAAACAGTAATGTAGCAGATACTGAAGGGTCATTTTTAGTTTTTCTGGGGTTTGGTAAAAGCATTTTAGCAATTGGAATTTACACTTCCATGTTTCAGCTTGTTTTCCCTGTAGTTTTTGTTTTGTGTGTAGGTACACACATATTAATCACAATTTTTATTTTTTTAACGTAACACAAAATCAAGAGACATTGTACAAAACTAGGCACTAACAATTTTTTCCCCTTTCTTAAGGATCTCTTCTAGCTCATTAGAAATAGACCGTGTGACATCATTTATCAGTTCTCTTAGCCTGGCTCGTTCACTCACATCACGTGAGGATAAGACTTGGGGCACATGGGGACACCAATTGCAAACCTTCAAAACAAGTCAATAAATATCAGGTTTCAGTGTCTCATTTTGGGATAAGTCCATGTGAAACACATAACCTTGGAATGTATTGATGTATTCAAGAGAAATAGATTACAGTATTTAGGCAAAAAGACCTGATTTTAGGATGCAAGAAAAATAATCAGGTCCTGTAATACAGTATATATTGTTAGAAAGTAAGTATGTATCTTTCCATGGCAGTATTGCACAGAACTGCTACTGATAGGAAAGAGGTGACATGGAGAATTGCAAAATGTTGATCCAAAAAGTCAAGCTAAAAGGAAGGGTGGGGATATTTTTTCTAAATGTAGGCATTTTGGAATTTTCGATGTCACATTATGGATTGGTCCTCATAAGACCTTTAACAGATCACACCGATACCAATTTGAGGAATAGGGGAATTCCCAAAAGAACAAACCTTTTTTGTGACATTTCTTTCGCAAAATGATTTGATAAAAAATGACATCACGCAAAAGAAAAAAACAGTTGGAACTTTAATAGTTTGAATACAAACAAAAGTGTGGAATTATTAAAGAAAAGCGGTTAACCCTAATAGTATAGAATCGATTTACAACAATAACTTTATTCAAAATTAAACACATATTACAGAACAATTTGTTAAAACACATTAATATGTATCATTGGATGCAAACTGGCAACAATTAAATGATTAACCATTAAGGTCAACCATTACGTCAATCATTTTGTGGACCAAGTGTCGATATTAAATCCATATAACATGCTATATCCGCATGAGGCACCTAAACTAAATGGACCCAAAAAGAAGAACTTTTTAAGTGAGGGGTTATCAGAAGTATTTAGACCATTATAATATTACAATTCTGGTTAATCAACATGATTTAGTGGTCACCCAGGGTTAGGAGATTATCTACCATACACTGTGGGTTAATTTTATTCCTCAAAGTTCAAACAGGTTTATAAGCACCACTCCAATTAGTGATCTTAGTATGTACTTAGAGATCGTCGTGGCACCATAAACATATGTAATTTAATATATTGAGGAAGAGGCAATTATACCGAAGGTTTCAAAAAATATCCAACTACCATACAGTTAAGTTATTCTCCTTCCACAAAGGAAGAGAGAGGGCAGCGGATTTGAGGGCACCGCTATTCGTACAGACCCACCAGGTCACTCCATTCACAACACGATCACCGATCAGTTAGAGATCCATAACAACCATTTTCCGGCTAGAATTCATAAAGGTCACCAAAAAACCCCATCACAATTGGCCAAGTGCTGAGACAAAAGGACAACAGTTAAAAAAGGACACCCAATGCGTTTCGCAGTCTATCAATACAGCTTCATCAGGAGTGGTCCTACTAAAAGGTGGTCACCGTTTAAATAGTCTCAAAAAGAGGCTAACGTGTGTCCAGGCGTCACGTAATTACTGACCGGATTTCCGGCGTCCCGTTGAATATCGTCATTTCCAGTGTGCCATCGCACTTCTGGTCACGGAGAAAACGCTATCGCATTAAATATAATATCTGCATCAGTGGTTATATGCTGGACACAGCTACTAGTCCACCATGGGAATTGGGCCATAAATATCCCATCTCAACGTCTCCAATTACATTACCTCCATTCCCTTATTCATCTTAGGAGTTTCATTACTGGATATTTTTTCGAATAAGACTTCCGGTATCTCATTGAACAGCGTCATTTCCGGTCACTGGAGAAATTCCGGCCAAAAAACAGGGCTCTTACATCCATTATTAGATATGGGACTCATGGGTTTAGAACTCCAATTATTTAAATTCAACATAGGAGCTATATGGGACTGGCCATTCCTTATGCCTTTGTACTACACTTAAGGGGATCCCGTTATTTGACAGCTAAGTGTTGCTAAGTAACCAACTAGCGTCTATGCCGGGAATAATTCAAACCCCACTTCTAATCCTGGTAAAGATGATGAGAACAATAAATATAAAGCAGAACAGAAAGGCATCATTAGTTATATTGCTAACCACATCATCCCAAACCATAAACAAAAGGTGCACATAGTTAAGGATGGTACAATCTCTAGTTGTTAAACATTTATAAAAGACAATAGACCGTATCGTGACCAGAAATTTACTTATTATTAGGGCAGGTGAATTAGGATCTTGGATTTAAGGGAGCCTGTTAGAATGAGTAAATTGTAGGAGACCATTTATAGCTCAAATATACAATTACATTTTTGACCCATGTTTCCATGGAAGGTGAACCACCATTCATGATCGTCATAGACAGTTATTGTGTAATAAAGGAACATAATTTTAGTATGGCAAATAAAGGGTTATATGAAAGGGGAGAAAGTAAATACCTCGTTCAGGCCTCCTGGAAATTTTGTTCCCAATCGATATATCCAATAGGCCTCTCTTTGACGTATCTTTCTGTCCAGGTTACCTCCATGTTGTCCCATTCGGACCTGTTCGGACCTGTTCAATTACCATAAATTTCAACTCCTCAGCACGATTATGGTGCTGATGACGGAAGTGCCTTGTAATCGGGGTGTCTCGTGGGTACCTCACAGAACATACGTGATCCAAAATCCGTACTTTCAAAGGACGTATTGTCTTTCCAATATACTTGCTTCCACAACTGCAGATAAATATACAACGCCTGCTGTTTTACAGTTAGAGAAATCCTTTACTGCAAAGGATTCGGTGTTGTCAACATTTGAAAACTTTTTTGAATCTTTCAATATGTATTTACAACCCTTGCAATTACCACATTTATAAGTACCCAGGAGTTGTTTTAACAAGCCAATTATGATTCAGAGGATTTGCTGTAGAAAAATGGCTATGTGTAACCTGATCGCCAATATTGGGACAATGTCGCGATGTTATAGAGGCATATTTAGGTAATACTTTGCAGAGGTGAGGATCTTGAGTCAGTAAGGGCCAAAACCGTTCACACATTTGACAGATCTGTTGCCACCCTGTATCGAAATTGCCTATCATACGGATACATTTCTCATCTATGATATTCTTCTCTTGAAGTGTAATGTCTCGATCGATCATCAATGCATTTTGATAGGCATTTTTTCAAACATTGGATAGGGTACCCTTTTTGTTTAAACATTTCTCTCAAATCATTAGCCTTCAATTTAAACTCGTCCAAAGAGGAACAAGTTCTACGGAACCGAAGGTATTGTCCCAGAGGTATCCCTCGTTTTAGTGGGAGGGGGTGGAAGCTCTTCCAGTTTAGGAGGCTATTTGTAGCCATTTCCTTTCTATACAGTGTAGTAGCTAATTGTCCATCTGGGAGTTTGGAAATGGAGAAATCAAGGAAATGCAGTGTGTTCTTGAATTTCAAAAGTAAACTTGAGATTTAGCTGGTTTTCATTAAGTCTTTCGCCAAAATTGATGAAGGTGTCACAACCCCCCCCCCCCAGAGTATAAAGACGTTGTCAATATACCATTTCCATTCAATTAGGAAGGGCCGAAATTCAATCATATCTGGACCATTCACAATGAATTGTTCCCACCATCCCAAATGCAAACCTGCATAGGATGGGGCCATGGGCGTCCCCATGGCAGTTATGGTCACTTGCCTATAAAAAGTGTGATCAAAGATGAAAAAATTGTGCGTCAGAATAAACTGCAGGAGTTGCAAGACAAATTCAGTAAGTTTTCTATGTGTTTCCCCTCTTGTATCCAGATAGTGTTTAACATGTTTTAGGCCCAAATCATGAGGGATACAGCTATAAAAGAGACTCAACGTCCAAACTGCAAAGTAAAGTATCATTAGGAATAGTACATGTAGACAAAAATTTAAGCATTTGTTTAGAGTCCCTTACAAACGAGGGTAACGGACAGATGAATTTTTTCAATATAAATGCTTCCATCCTGTGTGAGGTTCCACGACGATCTCTAAGTACATACTAAGATCACTAATTGGAGTGGTGCTTATAAACCTGTTTGAACTTTGAGGAATAAAATTAACCCACAGTGTATGGTAGATAATCTCCTAACCCTGGGTGACCACTAAATCATGTTGATTAACCAGAATTGTAATATTATAATGGTCTAAATACTTCTGATAACCCCTCACTTAAAAAGTTCTTCTTTTTGGGTCCATTTAGTTTAGGTGCCTCATGCTGATATAGCAGGTTATATGGATTTAATATCGACACTTGGTCCACAAAATGGTTGACCTTAATGGTTAATCATTTAATTGTTGCCAGTTTGCATCCAATGATACATATTAATGTGTTTTAACAAATTGTTCTGTAATATGTGTTAATTTTGAATAACGTTATTAATTGCTGTAAATCGGAACTTTAATAGTGAACGTTTATAGCTATATAAAGAATACTGGCCAAGCTGCTGTGGACCTACTTTGAAAATGGTCTTTGTTCTTCGGGATTAATCTGATAGATGGAGAGTAACAGATCCAGATTAAAGCCAGACCCCTTATATGCAATGAAACCATGACGTTGCATTTGAGAACTGGGGTTACTAAATTTCACACTAAAAGATTGTTTGCGTATGCACAGGTGTGCATCAGAACACACGTATGGATCACCTATTTGTATTCCAAAAGGCCAATGCTCTTTCGAGTGTGGTGTAGCATGTGTGTGAAATCCAAACCAAATGGTTAGCACCAGACTCGCTTCAGTGGAGGTGGTTTTTGGGAAACCGTACTACAGGAGAGCCTTCTCTATGGAAACAGAGGCCCAGAAAAAGGCTGAAAAGAGCCCAGTTTGTGTTCTCTACATTGCTCACCAATTGTCATGCACAGTGTAAGGGGAGACGAAGGTATGTGCCCAATAAGCGGCGATAAAGGTGCAGAAGCAATGAAAGAAGATTCAATTGGGGGTTTATTGATAGAAAATGGTATGGCTGTAGGTACTGGTGAAGGACAAGGCCAGAAAAGGGCTGCCTGAGGGAAAAGGCAGGAAGGCGAAACAAAATACAGAGAAACAATGAGGGCACCCACTAGGAAACTCACGGGAGGCACGAGACAGGTGGGACAGGAGAAGGGCTGGATTAAGACTTTAAAAGGACCATGGCAGGGCAGAAGACCGGAGATGCTGGGGCACTGGAGATCACGGCTCAAGGCAGAGGTTCAGGAAGCAATGCAGGGTTCTAGCAAGAGTTCACCAAGAATGTGGCAATACAATGTTAGAGGCCCAAGACGTCTCCCTTAAATAGGAGAAAACAGGGCTGATTGGAAGTAGCACCTGTGTTGATTCAGGAAGGCCAGACTGTTACACAGTAACACAGGAAAGGTGCTGCCACAGTATCAAGCTGAATAGCACTGGTTTAGGCCTACCTATGGCAGCGGTGGCGACGTGAGCCATTACACCAAGAGGGGAAAAATAAAAACTATAGCGTGCACAGTAAGCCTGACTAGAGGACAGGAACAAGGGATATTGAGATCTTTGATCTTTACATTGGTGTAATAATGGAGATGGATCAGTCTTTGTACTTGCGAAGTAAAACAAAGAATATGAAAGAATGGTAAAACTCTGATTTTGTGCTGCCACCAGGAAAAGGTCGGAATGAGATTATTCAGGTACTGTCTGTGCATGTCATTAGGGATGCAATGATACCACTTTAAGACCGAGTACCGATACTTTTATTTTATGTCATGTGAACGCTTTCCAATAAGAACAGACCTCATATAAAAATGGTGTGTGTGTGTGTGTGTGACACATAAGTATAGCAGTACGTAGTATATACTTTTTTTATTGGACTAACGTAACATTTAAAAGACAAGCTTTCGAGAGTATTACTCTCTTCCTCAGGTCTGGAAGCTTCCAAACCTGAGGAAGAGTAATACTCTCAAAAGCTTGTCTTTTAAATGTTACGTTAGTCCAATAAAAAAAGGTATCACTATGTACTGCTATACTCGTGATTTTGGCAAATTGGACTAACACGGCCCATCGATTTTATATTACACATACACACACACTGGAACACACACAGACCCCAGACCAGACTTGGGACGCTGTCTGAATGCTCTATCGGAATTCGGACAGGCCCCTGCAGCTCATCGCGTTCATACTTCCCTTCCAAGAGCGCCACCAGCAAAGTCTTCGCGCGTGCGCTCGTTGGAAAACCCCAGCCGCGATCACGTGGGAGTTTGCGAGATAGAGGCTGGGGGCTTTCCAACGAGCAGACGCGGACACTTTGAATTCGATGAGCTGCAGGGGCCTGTCCAAATGCCGATAGAGCATTCAGACAGCCACCCCAGCCCCTCTGATGCCGGTAAGACCGCTCAATGCTGGCTTCCGGTATCGGGGGAAATATAGGGGGCACTGCACGAGTACCAAGTACTCCTGCAGTACCCAGTATCGGCACCGATACTAGTATCGGTGCAACCCTACATGTCATAGTCGCAAACAACGGAAGAAAAATAAAAAAAGCCAGAGTTTTACAAAAGTTGTCTTCAAAAAGCAGGAGAATCTTCACAATAAAGCGTGTTCTGCCATTCTTGCGATCGGTGTTTCTCAAGTGGTGGGTCGCAACCAGGGGTGGACTGGGTCGTGTGGCAAGTGCCCCCCAGGCCTCTCTAATGCCAGGGACCCGCTGACGCATCTTACCTGTAGCAGTGGGTCCCAGGCGGTGCAGCTACCTCTGAATGCTCCCAGGTGCCAGCTGGGGCCCACTGCATCAGGTAAGATACTCTAATTGAAAGGTGGGGGGGGGGGGGAGAGAATCCGTAATGGGAAGGTGTGGGGTGGGACTCAGTGACTGGTAGCAGCTCTGTACTCCCAACACCAGGAGACACTGCACAATGCACATCTCAGTGAAGCAAAAGGCTGTTGGGTAAGGGGGGGGGCTCCCTATGTATATTGGATTGTGTTTTTCTGTCCTTTTACCCATTTATTCAGCCTTCTTTCTGAATATCTGGTATTCTGTCTGTCCATCTATATCTGTGTGTCCTGTGTATTTTTCCATCTGTCCTTGTATCTATGTCTTACTCTCCATTTCTCATCATCTCTCTCCTTTCTCCCTCTATCACTCTCCCTTTTACTATATAAAGCTCTCACTCCTCTTCTTTTCCTGCCTTCCTCCTGATGTAATAATCCCTGCAGAAAACTAAAATGTGCACTGAGAATTCTCAGCAGAATCACACACTGCTTCCCGATCCCGGCCTCCCTGCATACCAAGGACATGCGGTGTGGTCAGTGGCTGATGAGGCACTGTCTAGTATCAGAGCCAGGTATACACCGGTTACATAGATTCAGGGCTCCCCAGGATCTGGCTGCTCTCGGGGCTCCCCAGGATCTGGCTGCTCTCGGGGCTCCCCAGGATCTGGCTGCTCTCGGGGCTCCCCAGGATCTGGCTGCTCTCGGGGCTCCCCAGGATCTGGCTGCTCTCGGGGCTCCCCAGGATCTGGACCATCCACTCCAGGCAGCCGTGCACTGCCCCCTCCACCTGCAGGGAGGAGGTGCTGACACAGTGAACAGTCACACCCCGAGCACAGTCTCATGACTGTCCTGCGTCAATCAATGCGTTTTTGGAATGGCTTGGACAAATGGTGCTTTTCCATTGGTCCAAGCTATTCCATTGTTCTTCAGTCCCTCTCTGAGGCACTGCAGAGCGTTGATTCAGGAAGTAGGTGGCGCCAGACGCGCGCTGCAGACCTCAATCTTTTGGTCAGCTTGAGCTTATGCGATTAGAGTAGCGTTCAGCTATGCAAATTGCGTAAGCACAGGGAGGGCAGACTGCTGCAAAAAAATGTGCGCAGCGGCAGATGGCGGGGGAGCACGGAGCAGTTTAAGTTTTTTTTTATAATATTTTATTCACTCAGTAGTGATTTAAATTACAGTTGCTTTGCCTACCATCACCCCAGACTTTAAGACAATTATTAAGAGCAAGAAGCATCCCAGTTTTCCAATAAGTTACTTAATTTCATATGTTTCAATTAGTTTATTTTACAGCAAACACTTTAGTTTGCACTAGTGCTGTGATTACTGCACTATCCTTTTTGGAAAGCATCCCTCTTCGTTTACAAAATTGTTTAAAAAGTGCATACATTGTAGAATATTGCACACGTTGTTTTGTGGAATAAATTATAATGTTTCAGAAATTCAATTATTTTTGGGTCGCGACTTAATGACCAAGGACAATTGTGGGTCCTGAGAGTCCACAGGTTGAGAACCACTGCTTTAGATCATACGTTTGTGAAATTATATTATTTCAGAGTTGCAACTTCCACAAACGTTGGCACTACCTGAATATTCCCCCCTCCCTTGATGTCTGGAAAAACATCTTCCAAAAACAGTGTTGCCAAGAACGTTCTTTGAGACTAAGGTCAAGAATACGATTTAAGCCAAAGGCATTGTGTATCTATTGGTGGTTAGCTCTATGGGTCTTTCAGGGAACTTCATTAAAGTGTCACATGATAATTCATTGGTCTCTGAAGCACCTTGCACCCGGATGTTGATCCACCTCTTTTGGGTACCAATGAATACTGCTAATTTACCTCTGTTCAGACCATAAGCCTTGTGAACCAGATCAGCTTTCAGATTTATAGGAGAAATTTTGTTTTGTTCTACAACAAGATAACAAACCTACCTTTGGAATTCATCTGGTCAACTTGCTTCTATCTGATAAGAATCAGTTTATCTCTGAACAAGAAAGATTCCTACAGAAAACTATTCCATATAATATGCATAAGAACTGCACAGCATCGGTATTTATTTATTTTAATTATTCTTAGATATTGCTTCATATAGTCAAATCAGACAAATGGTGAAAAATGCACATTCAGGGCCAGCAGCAGTCATCCAGAAGGAGATACAGATATAAACCATTCGGCCAAGTCACTCTACAGAAGTGAAAAAAATAACAAAAAAAATAAAGTCACCAACATAAAACTCCTCTGTTGCGCCTATACCAATTCCTCTATTGCTTATAAAACTCAACAGATCGGGCATCACCGGACCAGCAACTCTCGTGACTAGATCAGCGCTTGGGAGTCCAGATGGTAAGTCCTCTTTATATAGTCCTCAAAAAAATTCTCTTGCCGCTGATCTATTCACTAGAGTTGCTGGTCCGGTGATCCCCAATCTGAAGGTGGGATCTGTCACAAAACCAAAGGCTCCCTAAAATACCGAACTCTGGCGTGTGGTGACCTTATGTGTTCATATGCTGATTTTGCACACATATTTATGTTGTGCCATTTAGATTTTGAGTGGTTCAAATCATAGGTTTTATTTTAATAAATTTGTTTGTTTTTATGCTATGTGGCGCTCTCTATGTCTTTTACCTCACTAGTATGCACCAGGAGATTGGAGTCATTATCCTATGGTGTATGTGAGTGCCATTAAATTGGCGAAATCACTGTAAGCTCATTTTTTGCTGTATTCTATTGTTCTTCATCTAGCACTGTGTGTGAGGGGTGCTTGAGCTTCAGTGTTATAGGTGGTTCTATACACAACATCTGTTTTATTTATGTGCATAGAATTTGCTTAAGCCACGGCTTGACAAATTTGCTTTGAATCTAGGAGCCAGCTACAAAAGTTAGGAGCCAACGTTTCGGCGAAGAGTCACCTTTATCAATGTATACCTTGATAAAGGTGAATCCTTATAAATAAAATGGAGCGCAAACCCCGGTGTGAGCGCACTTTGCTGGTTTGATTGAGTGTCTTCAATGGCAATCTCAATGTTCGGATTAAAAAATCATATGTCCTATTGATAAAAAATAGAAAACTCCATAGTGCAAATAACGTCTGTAATGGATACAATTCTGTAGGATAATGTAAGTGAATAACTCACAAGTGTGGAGCCAAATAAGGCTCAATAGGAGTCGCCTTCTGACCACTCTGGGGGGTCACTCCCCTTGTGTGGAATCTTCACACTTTAGTTCAGTCGTGGAGTTGACCTCTTGGTGACTTTCTTCCACTCGTTAGGTGTCTTGCCCAAGGACACTCGCTGGTGGCGTCTCCTGAGTGGGATCGAGTCGTCTATGATGGTAGATCAGCGACCTGGTGGTTCGGTTGAACCCACTTCTCGTAAAGCCGAGACTTTCTTCTCCACAGTTGTATTGGAGGGAGGTGCTGCTGAACGGGATTTTTGACTTGCTTCTCCACGGCGTTCCTTATAGAAACATTCAGTTCAGTGAGCCATTAGCAGACACCATCCCCGGACTTCCCAGGCCCTGTCTTTTACTAAAGAGACAGGGCCTGGGAAGTCCGGGGATGGTGTCTGCTAATGGCTCACTGAACTGAATGTTTCTATAAGGAACGCCGTGGAGAAGCAAGTCAAAAATCCCGTTCAGCAGCACCTCCCTCCAATACAACTGTGGAGAAGAAAGTCTCGGCTTTACGAGAAGTGGGTTCAACCGAACCACCAGGTCGCTGATCTACCATCATAGACGACTCGATCCCACTCAGGAGACGCCACCAGCGCGTGTCCTTGGGCAAGACACCTAACGAGTGGAAGAAAGTCACCAAGAGGTCAACTCCACGACTGAACTAAAGTGTGAAGATTCCACACAAGGGGAGTGACCCCCCAGAGTGGTCAGAAGGCGACTCCTATTGAGCCTTATTTGGCTCCACACTTGTGAGTTATTCACTTACATTATCCTACAGAATTGTATCCATTACAGACGTTATTTGCACTATGGAGTTTTCTATTTTTTATCAATAGGACATATGATTTTTTAATCAGAACATTGAGATTGCCATTGAAGACACTCAATCAAACCAGCAAAGTGCGCTCACACCGGGGTTTGCGCTCCATTTTATTTATAATATTTTATTGTATCTAGGGTGTACATAGGTGTTTTTCGAGCAGCCAATTGTTAATTGTATTTTAGCGCTAATTGATCTCTCTATATATTCAAGGTGAATCCTTGCCGAAACGTTGGTTTGTACTGACCCAAATTATGATTTTAGCTGCTTCTATTTATTTATCACTTTGTTACCTGGTGCTTTTTCCTGTTAGGTATTTTTTGTGCATGTGGTCTTGTGGCTGCTTTTTTGAGCCTAGAAGTGTAGAGCGTTGCTTATAATATCAGTTTGTCCGCTCTGAGATATATATATATATTCTATTGTGTTGTTAACATCTGTACATTGTGATATTGTTTTATTTACTTATTTTTTTTGCTATGTTGTCATTGGACACCCTATTTACAACAGACACACACACCTCATATAAAAATACATACACTAGGCCTGGATATATTTACATTAAATGTAGGCGACAGGAAAAAAACATTGAAGCCAACTAGATGTTTTTAGATGCCAAACACTGCTTTTAGATTGGTGTAAAATAAACTGGAAATTTAGGAGCCAGGAGTAAAATTCTAGGAGCCAGTGGCTACCAGGCAAGCCCTGGCTTAAGGACACAGGGGGTCATCAGGAAGGACAAGGGAGTTGGGAATGTGAGGACTGCCCAAAATTGGTGACATTCCCGGTTCGCCGCAGCATCCCGAGGGAGAACCAGGGGCCATGGAGGAGGTCACAAGGCCGGGGGACCTGGGGCCAAGAGAGACCACCAGAGCCATGGTTGCAGTTCAGGTGGCTCGCCTAGGACAACAAATTGTCCCACACAAGAAATAAAAGGAAAAACAAAATGGGGGGGGGGGGTAAAAGAAATATCCAGATGCCCCATCGCCTACACAAAGTCAAGGTACAGACGTTAAAGTCTGCAAATAAATAGTCCGGGAAAAAAGGGAAAGACAAAAAAAAAGGGGGGTGGAAGACAAAAGGGGGGGCACATTGCAATGGGACATCAGCCAGGGCCCATAGGAGAACGAGGCGTGGAAGACCGACAAATCTGGGCCACGGTGTAGGCCGAAGCAGTCATCCGGGTCCCTGACAACCAGTGGGGAGCAAAAAAAAAAAAAAAGGGGTGAGACCCCTTGCTCGAGGTGCCTAGAGGGGTGTCTGCTATACCCTCCTGACGAGACCTAACAAGGCCGAAACGATCATCGTGGTTGCTGCATCTCTCGTGCAGGGACGACATCCTTGGAAATCAGTACTGGCCACCCTTTCTGGGTGAGAGCAGTCTGATTTGCATATGGAGCATTCGTCCCTGTAATGGCACAAGCAAGCTAAAACCTTGTGAGACCTGAGCGGGCACCCACCGTAGAGCAGGCCACTTGTGCCGTTGCTCGTCCTCAGGACCCTCACAAATCTCTTTTTTTCTCCCTGACAACCAGGACCGACCAGTGGTCGTCAGACAGCCAGCATCATCTCAGGAGGCACGTCGCCAAGGAGCTCCACCGGAACTCACCAGCCATTGCTCCACACACCAAAATCGGTGGAGAAGCTGGGCTTGGCAAACCATCAGCTACAGCTGCAGGAGCTCCAGATAACCACTCATCCGGCAATTACCCCACGCACCCGTCCTGCCGTTTACTGCTTAGAAGCACGACACTCCTCCTGCAAGTCCTCCATCCTTTTTGTGAGTGGTAGCGAGTCAGCATCAGGTGTGTGCGTGGGGGGAGAAGGCAGCTCTGCTGGGTGTAGGCCAGCAACCTCCAAGGCACACGAGCCGGAGGAGCATGTCAACAGGCGGCGAGTGACCCCGAGGGACAAGGGCCCTCCGATCACCAAGGCATTACTCAAAAAATCTCTTTGGCCTAGGTTGTATCACATATTCTGTTGCTCGAGTTAATGTCAAATGCAGAAGTACGGTAGATGATTTATAAGTCTGAAAATAATAGGAGGAAGCTTTCATGATATGAGGTCTTTTATTATGGGTCATCATAGATCCAGGAAACAAAAGGAGTTTTGTTTTTGTTCAACAGTCTTTTGCAAGAGGAGACTGATTGTGAGGGCCTTATCACCAACGGAATGCATCAACTGCTCGAGTTTTATATTCTTTACTAGGCCTTCTGCTGGGTTGGGCACGTGATAAAGAGAATAGAAGCTTTTAACCCCATTAGTAACCAGGTGATTTTTACCATTGTCTGGTCGAAAGTACCCACTGCTGTTTTTACAATTCTACGCTGTTTGTGTTTAGGTCTAATTTTCCTCTTACTCGTTTATGGAATCCACACATATACCATTTTTATCGCCATTAAATGGACTTTCTAAAAGATACCATTATTTTCATCATATCGTATACTATAAAAAAAAATAATTTTGGAAATCTGAAAGAAAAAAAAAATGAAATTTTTTTTTAGAACTTAAATCCCCAAAATCTACAACCGCCAATAAAGACCCCAGCTAAATAGTTTCAAAATTTTGCCCTGAAATTAGAAATACCCAATTTTTACATGTTTTTTTGCTTTTCACGGCCTTGCCATTTCACCCGTTTGCTGAGCTCATTTTGACCGTTTTATTACTTTCAACATCTATTCCAAGTGTATGAGCTTCAGAGGTATCATTTAGACAGAGGGGAGGGAAAGCATCTGCAGACAACAGCCTCTACCAAACTCCAGAAACAATGAGATATTTAGGCTAGGGTCAAACAAAAGCATTTTTACACGCGAACGTAAAAAAAGTGCGTCCGAACGCATTGACATATTTTTTCACGGAATACGCAACAACGGTCAGACGACGCGCATTTTTGTGCGTGATTTTTTACGGATCCAAACCAGGAAACTTTGGGTGTCTGGACGTTATGTTGGCCGGACACGAGCAGGGTCTGACGTCTCCAAATCACGCACACACGCCGCTAGCGGACGCAGCGCACTCTGTACGTCAGTATTAGCGGTTCTGCGTTCTCGAAAAAATGCGTTCATTTTCCACTTGCGTTGCGCAGCCGGACTTTCGTGCAACCGTACTTCGTATATTGGCCGTCATTGCCCGTCATTTGCTGCTAGTGCGGCCGTGATTAAGTGCACCAGAATGCACGTTGAAAGTGCGCTGGTCTGACCCCAGCCTTATCAACGCTTCTCCATTGATTGTTCGTCTAATATTCGGTGGTCAGGTAACTATCACATCTTGTGGCTTCTTGCATATTTTCAGAAATTTGTGGTTCAGTTTCTACTAACACTATAAATTTACTGACTGCACCACCTATCATTACACCACCATCTGATAGAAGAACAGATGAGTTATGTCTCCCTCTACTTTTTAGCAGTTTTCTAGCTATGAATTAAAGGGTAGCTCTAAGGCTGGCGTCAGATGAGCATGCTATGTGCGCCCGTACTTAAATGCTTACTGGCGTCCGTCGCAGCGTTTGTGACTCTGCAACGGGGCCGGTCAGACGCTTGTGCGCGCAACAAGCGTCCATTACCAAAGCCTCTACGTCAAAGCGCTAGGAGGCGCGTTGACGGAGCAGCAAAGCACGATTCTCCAGCGCTGAATGCGCTCAGTGAGGTGGTCAGATGGGCGTCGAGTGGAAGGAACGTCCACTCTCACGGACGTTCCTTCCGCTCTCCAAAGATGCTCGTCTGACACAAGCCTTAAAGTGACAGATTACCCAGTGATTTTTTTGATGACTCCCCCCCCCCACCCAATCTGCCTCCCAGACTCAAATACCAACAAGAAAGGTTATCATGAAAAGTAGGGTTGCACCGATACCGATACTAGTATCGATATCGGTGCCGATACCGGGTACTGCAGGAGTACTTGGTACTCGTGCAGTACCCCCGATATTTTGCTTGCCGGTATCCTAGGGGCTGCGGCGGCTGTCCGAATGCTCTATCGGCATTCGGACAGGCCCTGCAGCTGCTCACCTAACTTTGTTTAATACTTACCTTCCTTCAGCGCCGCCGGGAAAGTCTTCGCGCGCGCACGCTCCTTGGAAGGACCCCAGCCGCGACCACGTGGGACCATGTGATCGAGGCTGGGGTCCTTCCAACGAGCGCGCGCGCGGAAACTTTCCCGGCGTCGCTGAAGGAAGGTAAGTATTAAACAAAGTGAGCAGCTGCAGGGCCTGTCTGAATGCAGATAGAGCAGACAGGCCCTGCAGCTGCTCTCCGCTCATACTTACCTTCCTTCAGCGACGCCGGGAAAGTTCCCGCGCGCGCGCTCGTTGGAAGGACCCCAGCCTCGATCACATGGTCCCACGTGGTCGCGGCTGGGGTCCTTCCAAGGAGAGCGCGCGCGCGCGAAGACTTTACCGGCGGCGCTGAAGGAAGGTAAGTATGAACGGAGAGTGGGGGGCATATCCATGAGCAGGGGGGGGCATATCCATGAGCAGGGGGGGTGCATATCCATGAGCTGGGGGGGGCATATCCATGAGCAAGGGGGGCATATCCATGAGCAAGGGGGGCATATCCATGAGCAAGGGGGGCATATCCATGAGCAAGGGGGGCATATCCATGAGCAAGGGGGGCATATCCATGAGCAAGGGGGGCATATCCATGAGCTGGGGGGCATATCCATGAGCAAGGGGGGCATATCCATGAGCAAGGGGGGCATATCCATGAGCAAGGGGGGCATATCCATGAGCAAGGGGGGCATATCCATGAGCAAGGGGGGCATATCCATGAGCAAGGGGGGCATATCCATGAGCAAGGGGGGCATATCCATGAGCTGGGGGGCATATCCATGAGCAAGGGGGGCATATCCATGAGCAAGGGGGCATATCCATGAGCAAGGGGGGCATATCCATGAGCAAGGGGGGC
The DNA here is from genome assembly GCA_009667805.1 of Leptobrachium leishanense. Lineage (NCBI taxonomy): Eukaryota > Metazoa > Chordata > Amphibia > Anura > Megophryidae > Leptobrachium > Leptobrachium leishanense. Next base: position 342,744,834 of record CM019063.1, read on the forward strand.
ATATCCATGAGCAAGGGGGCATATCCATGAGCAAGGGGGCATATCCATGAGCAAGGGGGGCATATCCATGAGCTGGGGGAGGGCATATCCATGAGCAAGGGGGGCATATCCATGAGCAAGGGGGCATATCCATGAGCAAGGGGGGCATATCCATGAGCAAGGGGGCATATCCATGAGCAAGGGGGGCATATCCATGAGCAGGGGGGCATATCCATGAGCAAGGGGGGCATATCCATGAGCAGGGGGGCATATCCATGAGCAGGGGGGCATATCCATGAGCAAGGGGGCATATCCATGAGCTGGGGGGCATATCCATGAGCTGGGGGGCATATCCATGAGCAAGGGGGGCATATCATGAGCAGGGGGGCATATCCATGAGCAAGGGGGCATATCCATGAGCAAGGGGGGCATATCCATGAGCAAGGGGGGCATATCCATGAGCAAGGGGGGCATATCCATGAGCAGGGGGGCATATCCATGAGCAAGGGGGGCATATCCATGAGCAGGGGGGCATATCCATGAGCAAGGGGGGCATATCCATGAGCAAGGGGGGCATATCCATGAGCAGGGGGGCAATTATCCATGAGCTGGGGGGGCAATTATCCATGAGCTGGGGGGGCAATTATCCATGAGCTGGGGGCAATTATCCATGAGCTGGGGTCAGGATATCCATGAGCTGGGGTCAGGATATCCATGAGCTGGGGCAATATCCATGAGCTGGGGCAAATCCATGAGACCTGGGGGCTTTATAGGAGGTCTGTTCTTATTGGAAAGCGTCACATGACATAAAGTAAAAGTATCGGTAATTGGTATCGGTGAGTACTTGAACAAAAGTATCTGTACTCGTACTCGGTCTTAAAAAAGTGGTATCGGTGCATCCCTAATGAAAAGAAATTTAAAAAAGTGACTATGAAAGCAAAATAATAATAAAAATGGAACGACCTGGTAGCACTAATATCGGCCACTTTTAACGCTAAAATGTAAAAAACTTTACAACAGACAAGATGCATTATGAAACTAATCCTAAAATGTTGACACTTAAAAAACCGTACATAAAAAAAAGTGATGAAAAGTGTACATCTCCAAGCAAGAGACTTCCTTTAGTTTGACTTGGGTTTGTTTAAGTAGTGTTTTAGCTGCTCTATATTTCATGTGTACAAGTACGCACTTTATCTTTACATGGAAAAGTGTTGCGTAAACTTTAGTACTCCAACAGCAAAACACCAGCAACTGAGAGTCTGAGGCCATCATGACTGGATATGTCACTGCAGGCACGTGCCTTGTGATAAAGAGAAAGCTGTGGGAAAGCAACATAGAAATTGAGATTTCAAATAAGGTCAGCTGTGAACTCTCGACTATTCTGTGAGTTGTCACAGTGGAGCAGTGTCAGAAGAGGCGTTTCTCAGCTCCCCTAAGGCTAGGGTCAGACGAAAGCATTTTTCCCCGCAAACGTGAAAAACTGCGTCCGAACGCATTGACGTATTTTTTCACGGAATGCGCAAAAACAGTCAGACGACGCGCATTTTCGGGTGTGATTTTGTACGGATCGTCAATAAAACTTTTTGCGTCTGGACGTTATGTAGGCTGGATATTAGCAGTGTCTGACATCTCCTAATCACGCAAACACGCCGCTATGCCGCAGCTGCGCACTCAGTACGTCAGTACTAGCGGTTCAGCGTTCTCAGAAAAATGCGTTCAAATTCCACTTGCGTTTCACGGCCGGACTTTTGTGCGGCCGTACATCGTATAGTGGCCGTCATTGCCCGTCATCTGCTGCTAGTGCGGCCGTAATTATGTGCGCCAGAACACACGTTAAAAGTGCGCTGGTCTGACCCCAGCCTAAAGCTCCAGCAATGACTGTATAAGGTCTCCCCACTTGTCACAGAGCACCTGAAGAGGAATTTGTGTTGTGTATTATTTTTTTTACAGAAACAGTATCAATAGAATATTGCTGTGCCTGCTGTTACTTAGAATTCATTTTACAGTCAATGGCATGAAAAAAAGTCAGTGTGATTTCACTACACCACACACTCACCCACTCCATGTCCAGTTAGATAGGAGAGTCCTGCCCCAGTGCGTGCTTGGGTACTGTGCATAGCCGCAAACGTGACCAAAGCATACAAACTATAAACCTCAACAAAGTACGATTGTGAGGTCACTTTTTTGTCAAATACACATGGGGTATTATTTGGATGCATTAATCTATATGGCTGCCACGTTATGGGTGTAGTAGCATGGGCGTCATGTGTGACTACTAAATTTAGACACTCCTAATTAACAATCATACATTATGTGATCTATTATAAAGACATTTATCTTAAGAGCCAGGAAAAATAACTTGAGCTGCAAGTTCCACACGCCATATTGTATATACGACTGCATAGCATATCCAGAAAATTACAGGAGACCATGGATATTTGGCTCCTTGATTTGTAATGCCCGCAATTAAATATGCTTTGGGCAAACTGAGCTATATATTGGGACACCCATGTCTTTGTATGTCCATTTTCTTAAATTTAAAAAATAAAAGCACCAAAATGTGTGAAAAGGTTAAAATTGAGTCTCATTATTCACAGATTTTTATTGTACATATACTATACAAAAAGTAATTATTTGAAATACACCACTGCAGTCATAAACCCTGTCTAAGACTAGAGTCAGACGAACGCAGTCTGAGCTCACTCTGCGTGCGTGCATGACAGATGTACTGACAGAAGATACTGCAGACACCACACGGTCCATTTTTCTTGACAGATGTAGAAAAAAAAAAGGGAACTATGGAAAATAAAATTAATATGAAAAATTATAAAAATTTGAAAAGGATATGAAAAGCCATTGTGTGCGTCAAGGTGCTGGACATTGCAAATGCGCTGCGTCTGGCATCTCTTCACTCAGAACGCTACGCAGACGTGGCGCACTGCGCGTCCGTGGTAGCGGTTTTACGTTCTTGCCTAACTTGTGTCCATTTGCCAGGTGCGTTGTGAGTGTGCAGTTTGGTGCGAACGCACTTAGTGTGTGTGTCTCTATTGCTCACGATTCTATGCTACGACGGACGTTAAACTGTGCGGCAACACGGACGTGATCACTGCGTTCGTCTGACACAGGCCTAAGTTACAAAATAAAAATCCATCGAGTTGCATTTGAAGTGGCTGGTAGAGGACTGGTTTAGTAATCTAGGTTTAGTATTTTGAGGCTTGGTGTAGGAAAGTGAAGGAATAAGGCAAACAGTCCAGGATGCACCTAGAAGTAGATGGAGGAAGATAGCTGCCAATGCAAAATGGGGGGACAGCAAGAAAATTGAAATAACTAGCATTATGAAGTTAGTGGGCACAATCCATGGGTCATGGCAAGCAGAATTGAAAACCGTGAAGAAAAAAAACAGATTTTTGTTTGACAGTAAAAGGTCACATACTACAAAGAACGCTTTTGCAGTTAAAAAAAAATGTCAAAATATACAGGGCAATATTCCAAAGCTGGTGCTAACTTAACCAGAGCTGTTGTAAACTTTACAACTCCATAGACTATAATGGCTCTGGTAAGTTTACAACAGCTCTGGTTGAGCTAGCACCAACTTTGGAATAGGGCCCATAACATCTGCTCTGTCCTAAGGTCAGTTAACTGGTGTTCAATTTCATGTGCAGCTACCAACTAACTACTGGGCAAAGGATTAGTATCAGATGCATTAGTAGAGGAATACCATATGGTTTGAAGATAATGTGAACAATATCATGCTTGTATGCCGATAATGTACATAGGTATTTGGAGATCCATCCTTCACCTGCTGTTCCTACTTACGTGCCCAATAGCCACCTTGGTTTGAGCCACAGAAAGCTGCAAAATGACCATTAAGCCACCCAGGGCAACTTTAAAGTTGGCATATGCCGAAAGTGCTTGTAATTAATGATCTTAACCAGGCAAGAGAGGCCCCTTTAAAGCCAATTCGGTCTCCACAACAAAGGGATAATGAACAGTCTGTATGGATATGAGAACAGTAAGCTCTGACGAGTTTGGCAAATTCAGATATTTTTTTCCCCGTCGTGTTGATAATCTTGGATACCAATAACTTTCGCTAAAAAAAACAACACAATACTGCTGTAGGAAAAACTCAACACTTGCACAGTACACAAGATTTATCAACATACTTAACTTTCTGGAAAGCATTACCCCAGGGTACACAACCAGATAAGGTTGCTCCCTGACAGTGTTGTGCTGGGCAGCTCTTGGCAAAGACACAGAATGCACAAGCCTCTCCACACACTTGCACTGCTGTCCTGAAATATTACCTTTAACCTTTCTCTTCACTTTGTATGCCACATGTTACCTTCAAGTGTGTCATGACATGCCCTTTTCTGTTTGTCCTTCATGTAGCTCTGAGAACACATCTTCTGGGTACCAACAGCGAGTGAGCAATGAGCAGTACATGTACTGTATAGACATGGGCCCATCTCAATGTAGAATGGGCAGGCTGCTTCATATTGGACAAAATCAGTATATATGCAAGCTAGACATATGGGGGTGGGGGGGGGGGAGACAATTCTGCAGACCAACAATTAGAAAGTGGAGAGAGGGGGAATTACATGTGCAACTTCTAGACTGTAAGCTCCTATGAGCAGGCCCTCTACACCTAACGTTTCCATTCTTTGTCCGTTTATCTCTAATTGTTCCCTTTGGTTATTGTAAAAGCGCTGCGGAACCTGTTGGCGCTATATAGATGATGACAATAAACAAACAATATCAAAGATAGATTGGGGGCGGGGATCCAACTCTGCCACATTAAAATTACCCTGGCTGCCAATAAGCTGACTTTTCTATGTAACATCTTAATAAAGGGATGCTCTGGAGTTAAAAGAGAAGAGGGGGTTAAGCATTAACCCCACCTGACCCCCTTCCACTTACCATGAATCCAGCGCAGTGCTGGATCTCCAGATGTGACATGCTGGCAGCTTCTTGCAAACTGGAGCATGTCACTTAACCACGACGTGACTAGGGCTGTGCAATTAATTGCAATCGCAATCGAATCGCGATTTCCGACCATGCAATTAATAAATCGCATAAGGCTGCAATTTTCGGCTCCCTGTTAACTTCCGGCGGCATGGTGCTTTGGGCGCTCGCAGGGGGAACCACGTGACGAGCCACGTTCTCGCGGCTCGTCACATGGTTCCACCAGGCGAGCGCCCAAGCTCCATGCCGCCAGAAGTTAACAGGGAGCCGAACACGTGGCGCACAGAGGTGAGCTGGGGCAGTATCCACGTGCTGGGGCAGTATATCCATGAGCTGGGGCAGTATATCCATGAGCTGGGGCAGTATATCCATGAGCTGGGGCAGTATATCCATGAGCTGGGGCAGTATATCCATGAGCTGGGGCAGTATTTCCATGAGCTGGGGCAGTATTTCCATGTGCTGGGGCAGTATATCCATGAGCTGGGGCAGTATATCCATGAGCTGGGGCAGTATATCCATGAGTTGGGGCAGTATATCCATGAGTTGGGGCAGTATATCCATGTGCTGGGGCAGTATATCCATGTGCTGGGGCAGTATATCCATGTGCTGGGGCAGCGTTTCCATGTGCTCGGGCAGCGTTTCCATGTGCTGGGGCAGCGTTTCCATGTGCTGGGGCAGCGTTTCCATGTGCTGGGGCAGCATTTCCATGTGCTGGGGCAGTATATCCATGAGCTGGGGCAGTATATCCATGAGCTGCGGGCAGTATCCATGTGCTGGGGCAGTATCCATGTGCTGGGGCAGTATTCCATGTGCTGGGGCAGTATTTCCATGTGCTGGGGCAGTATTCCATGTGCTGGGGCAGTATTTCCATGTGCTGGGGCAGTATTTCCATGTGCTGGGGCAGTATTTCCATGTGCTGGGGCAGTATTTCCATGTGCTGGGGCAGTATTCCATGTGCTGGGGCAGTATTTCCATGTGCTGGGGCAGTATTTCCATGTGCTGGGGCAGTATTTCCATGTGCTGGGGCAGTATTTCCATGTGCTGGGGCAGTATTTCCATGTGCTGGGGCAGTATTTCCATGTGCTGGGGCAGTATTTCCATGTGCTGGGGCAGTATTTCCATGTGCTGGGGCAGTATTTCCATGTGCTGGGGCAGTATTTCCATGTGCTGGGGCAGTATCCATGTGCTGAATACTGAATACATTTAGAATGTATGTAGCATGTTTGAAAAAGCAAAAACAATTGGCTAAATCGCAAATAAAATCGCAATCGCAATATTCATTCAAGAAATCGCAATATGATTATTTTGTCAATATTGCACAGCCCTAGACGTGACTGGATACTTGCTGGGAGGGTGGGATTCAACTTGCTTCCCCATGTTCTGGTCCAATGCATAAAGCTCAGGACAGTTCTTGCTGACCTGAGCTTCTGGGAGGAACTAATGCCCTGTACCCGAGGGCTGAATTAGTCCTCCATGAACAGCCTCCCACTGGAGGGAGAGGAGTGAGAAAGTTCCTGGGCAGTGTGAGCACTCAGTTTAAATTTAAGTATTTTGACCATTCAATGTATTTTATCTAAATGTCTCTAGAGTATCTCTTTAAGCAACAGATATTTTTCATGAAGATTAAAGCTATGGCTCCTTGCTTCAGGCAGGGAATGTTTCAATTTACTTACATAAACACAGCACACCATCATCTTACCAGGGTTGTGGGCATTAAGAAAAAAAAGTGGCCTTTTTTACTGATGTAACAGTCACTATCCCATGTAGTCCTTCTCCCTAACGTGCATCGAGAAGCCAACAGGCAGAGCAGGATAGCTGTCCATAGGAGAGCTTCCTTTCCTTTATCCTTCATTTCCCGCCGGTGTAGCTATCCATACCAATGCATTGATTGATGGGTGGGAGAGCTCCCTCTCCTCTTTAAACTACAATATATAGATAGAATTTAAAGAGCTGTTGCTTCAGCTAAAAAGTGTACAGTCTGGCTAGGAGAGGTTCGCCTTAAGTAAACCATTACCTAATGATTCATGTGACTCGAAATATAATTTTATAATAGGCCAAAAGAATCACACCAGAACCAGTCAGACAGGATGGCTTCCAGATGGCAGAACGCTTCAAAGGAAAGATCTTTCAATAACCCTTCACATGAGGACTTATCCCATACCACTACTTACCTAAATTCAAGCCTGACCCCCTGCATATCAACTTTCTAGAGCAGCGATCTCAAACTCTGACACCCCCCAATCCCCAGAAATCTTTGCTGCAGATGGACAGAGAATCATGGGAATCGTAGTCCAGTAACATCTGGGGAGCCAGAGATTGAGATCCCTGCTCTAGAGGGCAACTGCATGCATATGGACCTCTGATGACAAAGGCGAGTATGGACTCCATCATCGTTATGTAAAAATAATGGATTTAGTAACATAAACCTATGTAGTTTGTCCTGTCAAGTGGTGCTGAACACCACTACCTCAAAAATGCTGAAGTGGACCTGGACATGACAGGCTTGCTTTAATTACAAAAGGCCAATTCCCAAGTATAATTACTGAAGTTTAGCTTTCCTGGGAGTTTTATTGTGATGACGTGAACACATATTTTGATGCTCTCTCGTTCAGCGAGCTCAATTCACCGAGCCTGAGGTGAATTCAGCATTCACCGCAGGGTCCCCGAAGTGCACCGAATGCCACCGAGAAAACCCGCCGAAAGCCACCACAGAACAGACAGCCGATGATCCGCCGCTGAATAGACCGCTGAAAAAAGCCGATCCAGCCACTGAACAGGGGTAAAGAAAGCAATAGTTAAAAGGCGTTCAGAACAAAAAAAAAAACAAATGCATGGAAAGAATAAAAAAGGTCCTATGAATAATAATAGACATAATATCTAATCATAAATTTCTCCAAACATATCCAGAAAATGGCTAAAAAAAAACTGGTGCAAATCAAAAGAATAAACGTTTGAATAATAATATAATAAAAAAAAAAAAAAATGGATTTTTTTTCTTTTTTACATTGAAACTAATGGGATTCGCCTGTTTAAACCTGTTGCATTGAAGTACCAAAAAACTGGGCATGTCGGTGGTTTTCGGCATTCTCTTAATAGATTAACCATTACTTCTCTATGGGGGATTTCACTGCATTTTGCTGGCAATTCACCAGCTTTCTGAATAGCGAATTGCCACAAAATTGCACCGTAAAGTGAAATTCACGACTCGGTGGCAAATTCGGCACTCTTTGAATAACCCCTAAAATTATTATTTTATCTGTAAAGCGCCAACAGATTCCGCAGCGCTGCACAGAGGTACAATGGGTAACAAGACAATTCTACAATACACCAAACAGGTAAGTCAATATTTCACTAACAGATACAGGAGTAGATGAGGGCCCTATTCTCAGGGGAATTTATCATCTGGATGCGTGGAGGGTGAGAAACAGGAAGGGAGGACTGCAATGACGAGAATGTAGAGAGGGAGAGAGGAGGATGGTCATTGGGTTGGTTGGATGTTTATTACGGAGTTGGGTGTTAGGCTTCCCTAATCAGAAGTGTCTTTAGGGAGCGTTTAAACTAAACCAGATTTGGGAAGAGTCTGATCGTGCGAGGAAGGGTCCATAGGGTCAGTGCCATACGAAAAAAGTCCTGTAGTCTGGCATGTGAGGTAGTGATGGAGGGTAACAGAATTAGATCATTGTTGGATCTTAAGACGTGGGCTAGGGTATATTTACTGAGGACAGGTAGTGAGGAGCGGAGTTAGTGAGAGCTTTGTAGGCCAGGGTGAGTAATTCGAATTTATTTCAAATGTGGATGAGGAGCCAGTGCAGGGGATTTGCAGAGGGGATGGCAGAGACTGAGCGACGGTTGAGGTAGATGAGCCAGGCTGGTGCATTTAGGATGGACTCCAGGGTGGAGGAGAGAGGAAGGCCGGTTAGTAGGTTTTGCAGTAGTCTAAGTGGGAAATTAGAGAGTGGATAAGTTGTTTGGTGGTGTCAGCAGTCATAAATTGACGAATTTTGGAGATACTGCTAAGGTGATTGCAGCAAGATTAGGAGAGCAAGTGTATGTGGGGGCTGAAGGAAAGATTGGAGTCGAGAGTCACTTTGAGGCAGCGGACTTGGTGTCACTATCCTTCCACAGCCCATCAACAGTTACAGAAAAGTCGGAAATCAAAGCAGAGTTATAGGTGGAATTAGAAGGAACTCGGCATAGACATATTGGTCTTCAGGTGGCGAGAAGCACTCCAGGAAGAGATACCAGACAGACACTGACCTGAGAGCGAACTGACAGGGAGAGATCGGGAGTGGAGAGGTAGATCTGGGTGTCATCTGCATATAGGTGATATTTAAAGCCGTAGTTGGCGAGGAGTTTACCAAGCAAGGAGGTGTAAATGGAAAAGAGCAGAGGACCCAGGACAGAGCCTTGAGGAACACCAACTGACAGGGGCATTGAAGAGGAGGAATTGCCAGCAAGGGATACAGAAAATCTATTGGAGAGGTAGGAGTTGAACCAGAAGAGGGTGGTATCGCAGAGACCAAGAAAGCGGAGGGTCTTTAGGAGGAGGGGGTGATCCACTGAATCAAAAGGCAGCTGAGAGGTCAAGAAGGATAAGTACAGAGTAGTGGCCATTACATTTAGCAGAGAGAAGGTCATTGGTGACATTCGTGAGAGCCGTTTCTGTCGAATGTTGGGAGCGAAAGCTGGATTGCAGGGGGTTGAGCGAGGAGTTGGAGGATAGAAAGAAGAGGATTCTTCACTATTCATCAACGTTACAACTATGGTGAACTTCAGCTATTCAGAGAAGCAAAATGCCATAATTAGAGACGACATGGAACATCAGCACCACCGGTACCCGTCCATAACTTGTGTAAACTTTGGCTATTCTCCATTCAGCAAAAAGGTATGATGCACACTGGGAAATTCTAGAAGAGTCTAGTGTCAAAAATGGGCTTGAACCCTATACTCTACAAGAAAAACGAGGAGAGTAGACACTGGCTACCAATCTAGAATCACTTATTGATTTCAACCGCTAAAAACAAAAACACGGACACAATATAAAAGCATAACCAATCGTGAAATAGAACAGTCATTAGAGGGGGTTAGACCTAACATCACACTATACCCCTCTAATATTAGACCAAAATATAATAGGTCACTTACGGTCTACCATATTAACGTTGCAGTTTCAACAATACAATAGTACATTATTAATTCCTGGTCAACATGGGTACATATAATTCAGGATAAATCAAGGGGTAGCCCAGGGCTTAACAAATTTGCTTTGAATCTAGGAGCCAGCTACAAAAGTTAGGAGCCAACGTTTCGGTGAGGATTCGCCGAAACATTGGGAACTTTGCCTCTACATCTGGAGTTGGTTTGTACTGGCCCAAATTATGATTTTAGCTGCTTCTATTTATTTATCACTTTGTTACCTGGTACTTTTTGCTGTTAGGTATTTTTTGTGCATGTTGTCTTTTGGCTACTTTTTTGAGCCTAGAAGTGTAGAGCGTTGCTTCTAACAACAGTTTGGCAGCTCAGATTATATGTATATCAGTGCTATTGGGCACTTTTTAATGTTCTTTCAATAAAGAATCGTTTTTTATCTTGACACTTAAGCCCTGGAGTGCATCCTTTTCTGACCAGATCTATTAATATAATATAATATATATATATATTTTATATTATTTGTGTTGTTAACATCTGTACATTGTGACGTTGTGATATTATTTTACTTATTTTCTTTGCTCTGTTGTCATTGGACACCCTATTGACCCCCTGCAGACACTGACACAAACCAGACCTCATATATAAATACATACACCAGGGCTGGATATATTTACATTAGATGTAGGAGACAGGAAGAAATCATTGAAGCCAACTAGATGTTTTTAGATTGGTGTAAAATAAACTGGACATTTAGGAGACAGAAGTAAAATTTTAGGAGCCAGTGGCTACCAGGCTCCTGGGTCAAGCCCTGGTGTAGCCTATAACCAATTTGCGATCTACTAGCCCTATGGCCGCCCCCGTGCTGCAGGAGTTTACCAAAAATCCTAATATTGATTGCCATGGGCAATCATTGCAGTCAGCAGGGGCAAGAAGAATATAACATTACACCATGCAGAGAAATTCCACTATACCAACCGGAATTCACCAATTTGAGTGTCGATATACCTAAAAGGTACAGTTAGATATATATATATCTATTAGTTGTATTCTTAGAATACATGGGAACATATAATCAAAATAAACAAGAATTTTGCCGAGCGCAATATCAATCAGCTGGCCCAATGGCCAACTCCATGATGCAAGAGCTACCAGATGCAATAACGCTGATTGCCGTCCTATAACTACCTCCACAGCTTGAATCACAGTTTTAATATATAATGAACTGTCACTTCAGGATAATTACAGTGTAACGTAGTACTCATTTATAGCACCTCATCCTGCTGCAAATACCAATAGGCTGAGCAAGCCAGTACAGCCCTCATTGAGTAGGGGCCAACGCCAGTTTACTGATGAGCATGGCCAAACCAAGAACAACAAAATTGACTGTTAAAAATACACCCATCTTGATGCGTTTTGTCGCTTGTACAATGCGGCTTTATCAAGAGATAGCCTGTCCGGGTCCCTACCTGCCTTTAAATGCAGTCCCTTCGAGATTGAATTGATTTGCACCACCAGCACTGAGTCGCCTCCATAATGACGTCACCATACAGCCGCAAGGATTCGCTCGTGGCTAATTAGTTATCGTTATATAGGGACGTGTCTTCAGCACGTCACATTTAGCGTCTAGGGTTGCCAACCAACCCCCCGCACACAAGACTGAAAGGCTGCACAAAGATTTCCCAAGAAAAGTGGCACATCAGCCACATTCACTAGCAGCCCTTGCTCCACAGCAATAAGCCAACCACCCAAGGAAAAACTCGCACAAGCTGGCTGACCCATCCGACTCAAACTCGCAACACGTCCAGGACAAGGACACGCCTCTCAACTATGGAGCAAGTGCCCAATCCTAACGGCTAGCTTCTCCGGTTGCTTAGCAAGCTCTAGATCATGCCCGTCACAAAAACAGGGAGGGTAAATCAAAACAAGCTGACGATATGTGTCAGAACACTCCTAACCTAATCAACGATCTATGGAACTCCAGGGGGTCTTCTAGATTCAATTACCCAGGTCGGTATTCCTACCGGAGATACAATTTTTTATTTTTTTTTGAGTGGTGATTTCCACTAAACTGTAGACATCGGTAGAAACAAACCTAGAAAGCTACGGTAGAAACTACACTGAAAAGGACGTTGAACATCTTTGGTGGAAACAACTAGTGTGGTACTTCTCTACTGAATTCACCATATACTTGATCCACTTTAGTCTGCTATAACCGCTATTTGAAAGATTGGGTCCGGTAGCCAGTAGATATAAGAGTACTACTATAGAGAGAACATATAGTTGATTAGATTGAATTTCTGGCATACCAGCTTATCAGGATCTATTGTTGGTTAAGAGATAGCAATAATATTATAGTCAAATCATGGATGTGAATGACCTAGTGAGCAATATACAGTACCGTGCAAAAGTTTTAGGCAGGTGTGAAAAAATGCTGTAAACAAAGCATGCTTTCACAAATGGAAGTGTTACACATTTATGTTCATAAATGAACAAAATGCAGTGAATGAACAGAAGAAAAATCTAAATCAAATCAATATTTGGGGTGACCACCCTTTGCCTTCAAAACAGCAGCAATTCTTCTAGGTACACTTGCACACAGATTTTGAAGTAACTCGGCTGGTAGGTTGTTCCAAACATCTTTGAGAACTAACCACAGATCTTCTGTGGATGTAGGCTTTCTCACATCCTTCTGTCTCTTCATGTAATCCCAGACACACTCGATGTTGAGATCAGGGCTCTGTGGGGGCCATGCCATCACTTCCAGTACTTCTTGTTCTTTACGCTGAAGATAGTTTTAATTAGGGATAGACCGATATGTTTTTTTCCAGGCCGATACCGATTATCGGCCGTCTCTCAGGCCGATAACCGATATTCTGTGCGCGTAAATTTTTGAAAAATAACACAATTTCACACAAATCTGGTATAAACTGAACATGTTTATTCATATTTTAACCCTTTCGCTGCTGAGGCTTTTCCCGCCCCTGTGCTGAGGTCATTTTTACCGGTTTTGCTCATCATGTTTAAACGTGTTTTGAAGGCTTATTTTAGTATATGACCCAGACATATTATATATCGTTCTTTCCGTCAGACTCGGTAGATTCATAATATGTCATTATTATATGTATACGTTATGTCATGTCTGTATATTATAACAAAAAATGCAATAAAATATGTATTTTCAATAATTTACAATGTGTAAAGTGTTTTTTTTCACATTTTAACATGCAAGCAATTGCGGTTATATTTTGTATGGGGTGCGCTTGTTAAAAAAATTAGAGATGGGGTCTCGTTACATTTTTTTTTGGGGAAAATTACACTATTTTTAACAAACGCACCGCATACAAAAATCGTTAGTGCAGCATCATTGTTCACATTATAATTGAAATGGGAACAATATTGCTGCATTAACAAACCAAAAAATTTTTTAAAAAAGTGTTTTTTTTTTAATTTTTGTTTTTTTACAACATTTTTCACTTTCATGTTTGGTATCGTTGGAACGGCCATGCTCTGGCCGATCCAACCATACCAAAATTTAACCCCTGACTGCCACGGATCGGGAGATGGGGAGTTCCAATGAACTCCCTATCTCCACCGTTGGTGGCAGTTAAGGGTTAAGTCCAGGACTGGCATCATCGTGCTACGCACGATGACGCCAGTCCTCAGGGGGAGTTCCCGGAGGCTTGGCCGACATCCAAGATGTCGGCCAGCTCCGGGAAAGGATTCGCGATCCAGCTCCCCAGGGGTTAATGCCAGGCATCATTTGGAAGGGCAGGCTGTGCCCTTCCAAATGATGCCTGGGTTAACCCCCGCAGAGCCGCCGATCGGGAGGAGAGAGGTCCGAAGGACCTCCCCCCTCCCTTTCAGGCGCCTCCTCCGCACATGCTGGGGGGGCGCCTGAATTAGGTGTCATCGCGCTGCCGCGATGACACCTAATTCCGGCGGCTGTGGTCCCGGATGCACGGCTGACATCCAGGATGTCAGCCCGCACCGGGGGGGCCAGCGATCGGCCGAAACCCGGCCGAACGCTGACCCCAATGGGAGGACGCGCTCAGCGCGTCCTCAGCACAGCAGCAGGAATGCTGAGGACGCGCTGAGCGCATCCTCAGCATCCAAGTGGTTAAACAATAAATTAGGGGGTCGACCGACCCTGCATGCAGATCTCGGAGAGAGCAGGGTAAGACCCGGTCACCGGCCTGAAAAAAAAAAAAAAGGTTTACTGTATGTTTAACTGTATATCGCTAGCTGGCTGTCTGTTCCTTTAAGTAATTACAACCAGGGTGTGCTGCTGAGTGCTCTGCTCCCTTCACTAGCCCCACGCAGTCACGCACTAACCAACCCCACTAGCTGCAGCAGCTCCCCCTCCTTCCTCAGCTCCATCTTTAAAGCCCCGTTGCTCCGTCCACTGACTCCATCCATAATGAGCAGTTACGACCCGGGACACAGCATTGCAACCCAGAGCTCAGCCTGACCTGAAGCCCCATTAAACACAGCCCTGCCTGAAGTTCAACCTGCAGCAGGTGAAGAAAAAATGGCCCACAGCTGTGTGTGTGCACTTCAGTCTGCAGTGCACACAAACAGCTGTGGGCCATTTTTTTTATGCAGCTAGTGGGGTTGGTTAGTGCGTGACTGCGTGGGGCTAGTGAAGGAAGCAGAGCACTCAGCAGCACACCCTGGTTGTAATTACTTAAAAAGGAACAGACAGCCAGCTAGCGATCTACAGTTAAACATACAGTAAACCTTTTTTTTTCAGGCCGGTGACCGGGTCTTACCCTGCTCTCTGAGATCTGCATGCAGGGGCAGGGTTTCCGGATATGCTGACGCGAGGACCATGTGGTGGGCGGCGTAGCTCCTCATTGGTCGGCTTCTCCTGCAACGGAACAAGAACATCGCATGCGCTTCGCAGTGACTGAGCGCGCTGGGGAGCGGCAAGTAGAAATCGGTAATATCGGGGACTTTAACACCGATAAATTAAAAAAAAAACAAAATCGGCCCAAAATATCGGTAGATCCGATAATCGGTCGACCCCTAGTTTTAATGACTTTGTATGTTTCGGGTCATTGTCCTGCTGCAGAATAAATTTGGGGCCAATCACATGCCTCTCTGATGGTATTGCATGATGGATATGTATCTGCCTGTATTTCTCAGCATTGAGAACACCATTAATCCTGACCAAATCTCCAACTCCATTTGCAGAATTGCAGCCCCAAACGTTCAAGGAACCTCCACCATGCTTCACTGTTGCCTGCAGACACTCATTATTGTACCGCTCTCCAGCCCTTCGAACAAACTGCCTTCTGCTACTGCCAAATATTTCAAATTTTGACTCATCAGTCCAGAGCACCTGCTGCCATTGTTCTGCAACCCAGTTCCTATGTTTTCGGGCATACTTTAGTCGCTTGGCCTTGTTCCCACGTCAGAGGTATGGCTTTTTGGCTGCAACTCTTCCATGAAGACCACTTCTGGCCAGACTTCGCCGGACAGTAGATGGGTGTACCTGGGTCCCACTGGTTTCTGCCAGTTCTGAGCTGATGGCACTGCTGGCCATCTTTTGATTTCGAAGGGCAATAAGCTTGATGTGTCTTTCATCTGCTGCACTAAGTTTCCTTGGCCGACCATTGTGTCTACGATCCTCAACGTTGCCTGTTTCTTTGTGCTTCTTCAAAAGAGCTTGAACAGCACATCTTGAAACCCCAGTCTGCTTTGAAATCTTTGTCTGGGAGAGACCTTGTTGATGCAGTATACTACCTTGTGTCTTGTTGCTGTGCTCAATCTTGCCATGACATGAAACTGTCTTTCACAACCTCATCTTGGTAGCAGAGTTTGGCTGTTCCTCACCCAGTTTTAAGCCTCCTACACAGCTGTTTCAGTTCATGACTGGGTTTCAACCTACGTGTGACATTGGTATAATTGGTTGATCATACACCTGACTATAATCCTACAAAATCCCTGACTTTGTGCAAGTGTACCTATGAGAATTGATGCTGGTTTGAAGGCAAAAGGTAGTAACACCAAATATTGATTTGATTTAGATTTTTCTTTTGTTCCCTCACTTTGCATGTTGAAAATTGACAAATATAAACAATCATTATTTATATTTCTGAAAGCATTGTTTACAACATTTTTTCACACCTGCCTAAAACTTTTGCACAGTACTGTATCTCTGAGAATCCCAGAATTATTATGTCAGAGCCGAGGAATATTACCTCCGCCAATATATGCCAATTAGTATCCAATGAAATATTAATTGATCTCATTTTCATTCCGGTCTCAAAATCACTAATGTATGTTTTCTAAACACGTATTGTCAGGTCTGTGTTTACTTTCTATATCAATAACATTTAGGAGTTATTTGTTTATATTAATTTATGGTATCCATTGGATGCTTAACCCAGTCCAAGCATCCATACATTTTTTGTTTTTCTGCACTACTGTTTATAAATGAAGTTTAGTCCTCCTTCATAAGGATACCTTAATGGTCTACCTATCAGTCTTTGTTCTGCAGCGTAGTCCAATAGAAATAAATGCAGAAGCTGCAACCCTATTAAAATTACAAATAAGTTATTTTATTAAGGTTGCAGCTTATGCTTTTATTTTTAAAGTGCCAACATATTCTGCAACATAGTACAATAAAAATACAAGCAGTGAACCTAAAAGCAGAAACGGTATTACGTTAAAGAGATTTTTTTTTCTTATGAGGACAAATAGATCTTGAAGAACAAGTACATCAGACACCACTTTAGTCCATTGGACAAGTACCGTACATTTTTTTTTTTTTTTTTTTTTTTAGAATTTCCACACCCCTGCTGATTTATTAACATCCCCATTCATGATGAATTAACATACTGATGAGTTTTGTTGTGCATAAAACACACCTGAGACACTGCATCAACTTTGATTTTTTTTTAACACTATGAGGGAATCATGGTAATGGTAGTGGGAATATAGGCATTTAACCTCCCGGGCGGTACGATTCTGACATTTTATGGCAGAATCGGTACTATTTATTTAGCCCCCTAGCGGTATCCTGAGTGTGGCTCGGGGTTAATTTCATTAGTGAAAGCGGTAACCCCGAGCCACACTCTGGCTGGACACATAACTGTACCTGCGTCGCTCGCTGTCCCCCGCTGTCACCTCCGACCAATCGTGGCATCCTGCTTCCTTTCTCGTGAGTAGGGAAGCAGGACACTGTGATTGGCCGGAGGAGAACGCGATTGTGGAGATCAGTGAGGGAGTCCAGGTACAGGTATGTATCCAGCCGAGTGTGGCTCGGGGTTACCACTGTCAGCAGTGAAATTTAACCCTGAGCCACACTCGGGAAAACCACCAGGGAGGTTAACTAAATCACATTTAATGATTAACCCCTTACCGTCAAGCGGGGGAGGCGTTAACGCTGGCAGGGCCCTCCCCCTGATGCACACCAACTGATAGACCTGCCTGTCGCGGCCCATAGACACCAGAAGGGCTTCCTATGCCACCCTGCAGCGTTCAGTCCCACCCGCCGTGGGGAAGCCATAATACACCCTGCGGTGGTAACAAGATAAGGGTTTTTATGGTCTTTAGATTAGAACTTGGTAGTTTTATCCTCTTTGCATGTTTTTTTTTTAAAGTATTTTACTAGGAAGGATACATTGAGATTTCTCTCACTTTAAAGTATGTCCTGGGTGGGGAGTATGTAAGGTGTGAAAGTTAGCCCAAGGACACTTACTGGAGAGGTGCTCTTGCCAGGATTCAACCCTGTCTCCACAGTGAGGGCTTCACTTCAATTACATACATAAAAAGGTACAATTTTTATTGACATTCTGCATATTAGTTCCCTGTTATTTATTAACACACTTGTTCAGACATCCATATGTTAATCCTCATGTGGTAAACCAGGTTAAGGGTTTTGGGTCTGGGAAGTAGGAGGAACCATATGTTCACATCCATGCATCATAGAAATGTTATTAAACATTGTGGAGTGTTCACTGGTTTTAGAAATTATTTGAATAAAGTTTGTTTTTTATTTGCACTTATATGTATTTATAGCCAACAACAACGACTATTGTAAGAGAAATAACACCTCTTGGCAGGTGTATCCCCGATTTAATTTGATCTCTAGAACTTGACCCAAATTCTTCATCCCATCAAAAAAAAAAAAGGCATTAAAAACCCGATCTACGAATGGACACGTTTATAAATAGTTAAATACTTTCAGGGTTATTCAGACAGCGGTGAAAACCCGGAAAAAATGACTGGAGAAGTGAAAATTCTAGGTTAAAATAGCCAAACCAGAAAAATTATCCCATTTATCTCACTTTCCAAATCGGTTATTTGGTCTAGATTGTTCATTCTCCTGACAATTCTCCTGGTGTTCAACTCTCTCGGAATAACCCCCTTTGTGTCGGCCTTAAAAAATAAATAAGGAAAGCTGCTTATTTTAGGACCATATTAAAACAGATTTTTTTTTCCAACCAACTTGCAATTTTGCACCCAAATTTACAGTTTGGGTGAGGGTCCAAAAACAAAAAGCTTTATAGAGCGCGCTCTGCGTTGCACTATCTGCGCACTGCCTGTACACTCACCTCCCACCGAGCCCCTTTCTGTATTACAACTCAAAATAATAATTAAATGTAAAAACAGCTGTATTAGGTTAAGTATAACTCAATACTAATACAGTGGAGGAGTTTGTTGGTGGATTTTTTTCATTATAATTGGCTATACAGGCCAAAAATATTGTAAATTCACTTACAAATCTCCCAAAAAAACTTACTTTCCTGTAGTACTCTAAGTGACCCCCCCCCCCCCCCCCCCCCATCATCATCATAGCCAACCCTGAGCAGCACATCTGGGAAATGAAGTATCCTCTAATGGGGAGGGATGCCAGGGCAGGATGTGGAGGGGGCTTATCTTAAATTGCTGTTATTGTTTATTAAAACGGACACCGTGAGGAGGAGGGGGGGGCGACTCTCACCTGACTGGCTTTGTAGAACTGCTTCTTTAGCCCTGCCACAGACATGGCTGAAGCCAGTGGACTCAGAGACCGAGGATTTTCAGATTGCAAATACCGCTCTGTAGCCTCCTGGGGGATGCGGTGTCAGGAAATTACATGGCAAACGGTCACTTCCGGTGAGAGCGGAGGAAGAGTAGACTTCAGCCACAGGGCGGAGAATGAATCTCGCATCCGCCATCTTGGATTTGGGCAACAAAACTGTGGGATGTCCGTTATTTACTCACTAAACAAGAATACCACTGCGGCCATACCTCAGTCATAATCACTCTTTACTTATTTCTGTAGTAGATCACTACACGATAAAAAGGCTTTATTCTATGCAAAATGGCACATACAGTTGTTTCAACAATCTCTAGTTACAAATTTGTTTTATAACAGTAAGAGGGATGTGACATTAGAATAGTTGAAGTTACAATAGCATGGCTTCCTTTACTTACAGGGTTATTCAGAGAGCGGTGAAAACCAGGAGAATGACTGTAGAAGTGAAAATTCTAGGTCAAAATGTAACCGGAATGCACTTGGTTCACTCGGGACGAGGCCAGGCCGACACGAGCAAGTATTGTCTAGACACGAGTCTCTTCAGGAAAGGCAAACTTTATTGTGATATCTCACAGATGCTCAGACAGGATTGAATCTCTAAGACTGAGCATCGATTTCCCCGTGACATGAGATCTTATACCCCAAATACATAATTAGGTACATCCCAATTAGCCCACCTCCCGGTGACACTATCCCACCCCACGTGGGTTAGTACCTCCCTTGGTTAATTACAAAGACATTCCATACATTGGTCATAAATTGGCAAGCTTCATGTTTGTTTGACAGAAGATGATTTGCTGCTACGCTCAATCCGGCCTGTGCCCACCTCCCTAGAGCCTGTTTGTTATTTGTTGTAGATAAGACCTGGTCTGTTTCTACGCTCTTCTTTGTCTCGCTACAGGCCTCTGTGACCTTGGTGTATCCATTCCTCATCCTGTCCCTGTGTGCCAGGAACGGCCCGGATCTTCCTTAATTTTAATTGCTTCTCAGCTAATCTAACACATTCCTAAAATTCTATGTAAACTTCATTCTAGTTCCAACTAAAATCTACCTAGTTATATTCAAGTGAACCAATATTCTGAACAAGATGGCCGCCTGGCTCATAATGGCGACCATCTTCTGGCCTGATTCTCCTTCAAAAATAGCCGAAATGTTACCGGAATCCACTCCGTTCTGTCGGGAGAAAGGTCGGCACGGTGCGGACAATAACAAGCCGGACACGAATCAATGGCAGGAAAGGTGTTCTTTATTGACGTTAAGTCTCAAGCTGGAATGTATCGCAACGCTTGAGTGAGAAGTGCAAAATAGGTTTACATTTTTATACATGAATACGTAAAAAGGCACATCCCAACAACACACCCATGAGTGATTTGCCCTCCCCAGGGCAATTGTACCATTCCCTTGGACACAAAGACATTCCACAAATTGTCAGTTTCTCATGCAATTAAGGCAGATACAGGGTTATTCAGACAGCGTGAAAAGCAGGAGAATGACTGGAGAATGAAAAATTCTAGGTCAAAATAGCCAAACCAGAAATATTCTCACTTTCCAAATCGGCTATTTTGACCTAGAATTTTTCATTCTCCAGTCATTCTCCTGCTTTTCACGCTCTCTGAATAACCCTGATAGAGTTTGGCTAGATCCTGTCACGGCCTCCTCCTCAGCCGCCTGTTTCTCTCGTTTTACTGATAAGGACACAGATGGTCTAATAAGGGTCTTTGACTTCGGCTAAGGCTCTCTGACCTTGGTGTTTCTAAATCAACTTCTTGGCACCCACGGTTTATTCAGGCCGGATTCTCTGTTTAATTTCTATGCCAGCAAATCTCCTGGAATGTCTGAAATCTAAGCAAACTTTTCTAAGTGTAACGCTGTTTTAAGATTGTGTTTGCTGCATTTACTTGTTGTGGCCACCAGAGGGAGACAGAGGCAATATGGACTATGCTGGACACAAACGGAACTACAATTTCCATCGTGCTTTGCAGTGGATAGAGGAAGTGGGTGGGAGAGAGAGGAAGGACATCCGCAGCTTCGTCGGAGGAGAGGCAGAGTGAGCCGAGCGGCGAAAGGTGGAGGACGCACGTGAGACTGCCAGGGATCGTGACCAGGCCGGATTGCAGGCGCTGCCTCGCGGGTGCTGGGGATCGGGACGGTGACCTTGCAGAGACCTACCTAAGCACCGCTGAGAGGTCTGAGCAGAAATTTAGTTCCGGCTGGACCCCGAGTAAGGAGACCGCGATGATGCAATGGGAGTGCAGGTGGTAGGCCGTAGCTTTGCAGTGTGGAGATCGGACAAGCAAGGGAGTGGATCCGGTGGCACAGAGTCCCAATCTAAGTGGAGACACATCCTTGAGCGGACGCTGAACAGATTGTTTAACGGATGGGTGAGAGGCCTCTCAGGCCGCAGTTCCAAGTATAAGAACCTCACGCTGCATTATTGTTTAAATCTACAGGGCCCCAACGTGACTAGTCAAAGATTTGTTTGTTTCATTCACTGGCCAGTTGAATACAGTACCTGGGTACCTGAGACAATACACATACACCTTTTTGAGACATTGCATTCACGGGACTTACACTCCAGAACTAAAGGGGTTAAACTTTTCTTTTGCCGCCGCGTGTTTTTTTCCCGCAATACGAAATCCTGTCGTTCAAATACCGTATCTACATTATATATGCTTCTTTATTTGGATCAGTAAAGAATATAATCTATAAAAATCCACAACAGTGCTGGTGTATATTTATTCCCCAACGCGGTGAGACTAACCCGAGGTTAATTCAGCGGCTCCTCCGGGAGTGAGCGCTACATAAGTCTGTTAATATTCGCTATTTACACGTACGTGAATGTCCGCTCAATCTAAGATGGCTGCTGGGGGACAACATGGCGGCTAATTTCTGGCCAACTCCGGTCTCAAAACCAGAAAAATTCTCCCATTTATCTCACTTTTCAAATCAGCTATTTTGACCTAGAATTTTCACTTCTCATCATTCTCCTGGTTTTCACCGCTCTCTGAATAACCCTGATAGAGTAGCCTCCTTGTGTGACAGGAACTGCACTATCAGGGTTATTCAGAGAGCGGTGAAAACCAGGAGAAGTTATAATTCTAGATCAAAATAGCCAAACCAGAAAAATTCTCCCATTTATCTCACTTTCCAAAACGGCTATTTGGTCTACATTGTTCTCTTCTTCCAATTCTCCTGTTTTCACCTCTCTCTGAATAACCCTGTACGTCATCATGTGTAAGTAAAGGAACACTACTCACCCTGTACACTTTACATTTTTAAAGTGGTCAGGATGTATAGTCTCCCCAGCTGCACCCCAATCTAAAGAAAGCATTAGGTCAGTGCTCAAAATTTCCAGTCCCAAGCTACTAGCCAGGCCCAAAGAGTTACTCGCCACCAGTTGCCCAGAGCGTATTACAGAGCTCCACAGTAATACAATTCGCAGTAATGTGCATTGTGTATGAATGCATGACAGAGTTCCACAGCCTTTTCTACACCCATGACCCCCCCTACATTCTTTTTACACAGCTCCCCTTTCATTGTTTTATTTCAGTGGTTCCCAACCTTTTTTTACCCGAGCACCACCTGGCGGACCATAATTGTACCACTTCTATTAAAAAATCTTTCAAATGTAATATAATTTACTTTTTTGATGTGTCTTTCGCCTCCGTTTGTCTCACAGCCATCTCTCCTTTTTCTCTGCCTTATCTACCCTGGTCTTGCATCTTCTACCCAGCTTTTCCTCTTCTCCCCATCCCCTCCCTTGCTTCTCCTCATCTTCTCTCCTGCTTCTCATCTACTTCTCCTCATCTTCTCCTCTTCTCCTCATCTTCTCCCCTGCATCTCTTCATCTTCTCCCCTGCTTCTCCGTACTCATCTTCTCCCCTGCTTCTCATTATCATCCCTGCTTCTCCTCATCTTCTGCCCTGCTTCTCATTATCTCCCCTGCTTCTCCTCATCTTCTCCCCTCTTCTCATCTGCTTCTCCCCATCTTCTCCTCCGCTTCTTCTCACCCGCTTCTCCCCATCTTCTCTCTGTTTCTCCTCTGCTTCTTCTCATCTTCTCCACTGCATCTCCTCATCTTCTCCCCTGCTTCTCCTCATCTTCTCCCCCTGCTTCTCCTCATCTTCTCCCCTTGCTTCTCATCTTCTCCCCTTGCTTCTCCTCATCTTCTCCCCTTGCTTCTCCTCATCTTCTCCCCTTGCTTCTCCTCATCTTCTCCCCATCTTCTCCCCTGCTTCTCCTCATCTTCTCCCCTTGCTTCTCCTCATCTCCCCTTGCTTCTCCTCATCTTCTCCCCTGCTTCTCCTCATCTTCTCCCCTGCTTCTCCTCATCTTCTCCCCGCTTCTCCTCATCTTCTCCCCTGCTTCTTCCCATCTTCTCCCCGCTTCTCCTCATCTTCTCCCCTGCTTCTTCCCATCTTCTCCCTTGTTTCTCATCTTCTCCCCTGCATCTCCTCAACTTCTCCACTGCTTCTTCTCCTCCTCCTCCCCTGCATCTCATCTTCTTCTCCCCTGCATCTCATCTTCTTCTCCCCTGCATCTCATCTTCTTCTCCCCTGCATCTCATCTTCTTCTCCCCTGCATCTCATCTTCTTCTCCCCTGCATCTCCTCATCTTCTCCCTTGCATCTCCTCATCTTCTCCCCTGCTTCTCCTCCTCCTCTTCTCCCCTGCTTCTCCTCATCTTCTACCCCGCTTTTCCCTGTCTCACTACCTTTCCCACATCTCCACTAGTGATGGACCGAACACCCCCGTGTTCGGTTCGCATTAGAACTCGAACATCTGGAAAAGTTCGAACGCAATTCGAACACAATGCAAGTCAATTCGACTCAAAAGTTCGAAAATTAAGCTCCCTTCCAGAGGGCATATATGCAAGATATTGGTCATAAAAGGTGTATGGGGGTCCGGGATTTGTGACTCTGTGGTGGGATATGTAGAGCACTGTGATACACTCATACACACCGCACATTACTGTGAGTTTTATTGCTGTGGAGCTCTGTGATACGTTTGTAACAGATCTCTGTGCCCGGACAGGGTCACATCTGCCAAATGCTGCTTCCTCGCTGGACACCCAGTTTCTCCTCGTGACTCCCACACCTTTCTCTTGTACCTTAGCCACAGCTCAAGGCCCGGTGTACGTAGAGAGCCTGGCTAGCACCCCCAGGAATAAACCGAAGCTGTAGACCTGGAGCCTTTCCATGGAACAGCGGGCAGAAGATTCCTGGTCCTCCAAAACATGAGTCGTGACTTCAAGCTTGGTCAGAATACAACTGTCTGTTTATTCACAGAGAGGACAGATAGAGTCAAGGACCAGTACATTTGCATACAAGTGTAGCGCTGTTTAAAACTCTGTTGCTGTAATGTTCCGTTTTGGCCACCAGAGGGAGACAAGCGCATGTAAACTATACTGGACAATGGGACTACGTTTTCCAGCATGCTCTGGGGCAGAGACAGGAAGTGGGTGGGGAAGGAGGAGAGGACATCCGCAGCCTTGTGGAAGGAGGGCCAGTGTGAGCCGAGGAGTGAACCGAGTGAGACGCACGTGAGACTGTGAGTGATTGTAACCAGGCCGGAGAGCAGGCGCTGCATTGCCGACGCTGGGAATCGATACAATGACGTACCAGAGATCCAGTAATCCACCGCTGAGAGGTTTTACACAGACACAGTCGCAGATTAGACCCCGAGTTAGGAGACCGCGATGATCCACTGGGAGTGCAGGCGGTAAGCTGTAAATCTTGTTGTAAAGCCGGACAAGCAAGAGAAGTGGATCCGGTGGCACAGAGTCCCAGCATTATTCAGCGGAGAGACGTCCTTGATCTGGTAGCGGAACAGATTGTCTGGCGGATTGGTGAGAGGCCTCTTAGGCCACAGTTAAAGTTTAAAGAAGCACGCTGCAGCACTGCTAAAATCGACAGGGCCCCAACGTGACTAGTCGAAGATTAATTAAATCCATTCACTGGCCAGTTGAAATATAGTACCCGGGTACCTGAGCTCACACACACACACTTTTTGGGACATAACCTGCACGGGACTTACACTCTAGAAACAAAGGGGTTAAACTTTTCTTTTACCGCTGCACGTTTCCCACATTACGAAATCCTGTTTTCCATATACCGTGCTTACGTTATATATGCCGCTTTATTGAGACCAGTAAAGTATATAATTTATAAAATCCACAACAGGGCTGGTGTATATTTATTCCCTAGTGCGGAGAGACTAACCCGAGGTTAAATTCAGCGGCTCCTCCGGGAGTGAGCGCTACACAATCAAACAGACAACATCACAGATCAGATAACTACCCAGGGCCTTCAAACAATGGAGAATGGGGGAAGGAGAAAGCACGTAAACAAAAGGAATTTCTTACTGAGAGAATTTACACAATAGCAGGTACAGCGATCTACACTACACAGGGAATAACACACAGACCTCAGAAATCTTTGTTTTATAGATATGCCAGTTAACTAGAGGAAAACACAATATATTTAAAAGGTCCACCAGTTCCCCAATAGTCTCTTTCACGGGCCATAGTCTCTGGGCAGGAGGCTAGCGCACATCCCCCTCCAAGTTGCACAGTGACAGCGTGTTCTGTCACATACATCCCTCATTTGCAGGAGACTAACCAGGCACCAGATCCCAAACGGATCTGTGAGTGTGTTAGTCTGAACCCAAGTCCCAAAAAGTTTGTTTCTTTTCATTGACCGTGCGGTCCAGTCCACAACCATGGATGCATTCACCCCCTCCCCATATTCCCTCAGGGGCCATACAGGAGTCAACATTCCTGCAGCACTGCTTGGGGACATCTCTCCAGTGCCAGGGCCACACACATATACTAGAGAGTTACTCACCGAGCCATCCCCAGCAGCTCCCTTAGATTGTGCCCACCCCTCAGGAGAAATGCCCGCTGCCCCATCTCCGGGTATTGCAATCAGCTGCTGGAGAGAATGGGGGGTGTTTGATATCTCTGAAGAAAAGGGTCAGGGATCTGAGCCGGCTGCCCAGTATCCAGGGGGCACACAAAAGGAAACCACAGCCCCCTCCACAGCTGTATTGTAATTATCTGTCACGGATCCCCCTGATAATCAAAAGTGTGGTCCCTTTATGCAGACCGCTCTCTACCCTTCCGATCCTTGAATGGTCGGTGATACTAAACAGACAAATAACCAGACAGTATATGAAGGGGTAACACCAGACAGAGGTATGGAATAGGGTATTGTCACGAATCTTTCTGACTGCTAAGATATAATCTCTTTATGCAACTCCCTTTCTACTCTTCCGATCCTTGAGTGGTCGGCAAAGCTATAAAGGCAACGAAACAGGTAACAGACAAAGAAAGGGAAATACCAGACAGGGTACAGACCAGATCACAAGTCCTCCCTAGGACTTTAGTAATAGCAGGGGTAGTCTGATGTGTGCTTAGGATGCCACACAGACTGACCTCGGTACCAACGTTAAGGGCAGAACCTAGAACAGAGTATATGCAAACGCCAGGAGTCATACACAGAGGGGTACGTTTGCCAATGCCAGGAGTCATACACAAGGAGTTCGTCTGCCAATGCCAGGGGTCGTACACAGGAGGGTTTTTTGCCAATGCCAGGGGTCGGTACACAGGAGGGTTTGTTTGCCAATGCCAGGGGTCGGTACACAGGAGGGTTCGTTTGCCAATGCCAGGGGTCGGTACACAGGAGGGTTCGTTTGCCAATGCCAGGGGTCGGTACACAGGAGGGTTCGTTTGCCAATGCCAGGGGTCGGTACACAGGAGGGTTCGTTTGCCAATGCCAGGGGTCAATACACAAGAGGACACGTTGAGGAAAAATAACACAAGAGCTCTGCGGGATGTGAATACCACGTCAGGGCACCGGTGTATGGGAGAGACTGGGATTTAAACCCGGCGGGTCCGCGTCACAGCGCCAGGCCCCGCCCCTCGGCGTCCCACGTGAGCGGGCCCGGAAGCGCTTACATTCGGCGCCTGGCCAGCGAGCAGCGAGGAAGCTGCTGCCAGGCGCCCCATCCCCTGGATCCCCGTGACAGAACCCCCCCCTCCAGGGGCGGCCACTGGACGACCCCCAGGGGCACGGGGGTGTGCGAAATAGAAGGCCCTCACCAGCCTAGGAGCATGGACTTCCGCAGCCGGTACCCAAGAACGATCCTCTGGGCCGTACCCCACCCAATCAACCAAATACTGCAAGGACCCCCTAGACAGCCTGGCACCCAGAATGGCCTTAACTTCGAATTCCTCCTCGCCCTCCACAGAGACAGGAGGCGGTGGAGCATGGACTTTGGTGTACCGGTTACATAACAGTGGCTTCAAAAGGTTTACATGGAACACATTGTGTATTTTAAAATGGGGGGGTAACGCCAAAGCATAGGAGACAGGGTTGAGTCGCCGTAGAATCTTATAGGGACCGATATACCTAGGAGCCAACTTCATGGAAGGCACTAAGAGCTTAATGTTACGTGAAGACAGCCAAACCCTGTCCCCAACTTGATACACGGGTGCCTGCCTCCTGTGTCTGTCGGCCTTAGTTTTCTGGATGGCACTACTCTCCTCCAGTGCCCGTCTCACTCTTCCCCAAGTCTCCTTCAATGATGCCAGTTGTTTATCTAAAGCAGGAATCGTGGAATCAGGAAACATGGCGGGGAGCACGGGAGGATCAAAGCCATAAACAGTAAAGAAAGGAGAATGACCTGAGGATTCACTCACTGCGCTGTTAATAGCATATTCTGCCCACGGTAGCAGATCTGACCAGTTATCTTGCTGTTCTGAGATGAAGCACCTGAGATATTTCTCTACGTTTTGGTTTGCTCGTTCTGCTGCTCCATTGGTCTGGGGGTGATAAGCCGAAGAGAAAGAGAGGTCTATCCCCACGTTCTTACAAAATCCCCTCCAGAATCCGGAGATGAATTGGGTCCCCCTATCAGAGACTATCTCCTGAGGGACACCGTGAATGCGGACCACATTGGCAATGAATATGGGCACCAGTTCAGCTGCCGAAGGTAGTTTCTGAAGAGGAACATAGTGACCCATCTTGGAAAATCGATCTATGATCGTAAGTATCACTGTATTCCCTCTTGACTCAGGTAGCTCTACTATAAAATCCATGGCTATATGTGACCAGGGTCGTTCGGGGATCGGCAAAGGCTGGAGTAAGCCAATGGGTGCTGTTTTGGGACTTTTCTGCCTTGTGCACACTTCGCACACGGCAATGTAATCTTTGACGTCTCGGCGCAACGTGGGCCACCAGAGGAGTTTACTGATACTAGACACAGTCTTGGTGATACCCATATGCCCGGAAGTTTTATTGTCATGATAGATGTTGAGTACCTCTTCTCTTTCGTTCTCAGGTACAAAGAGTCTCGCGGAGGTTTTCCCCCAGGAGCTGCACCCTGGACGGTCTGCAACCTTTTCATTAGAGGAGACGAAACACTAATCGTGGTAGCGGCTATAATCCTCTCCTGGGAACAATGGGATGCTGATCTTGGATATTATGTTCATAAGACTCATATTGTCTCGACAATGCGTCTGCTTTAATGTTTCTGGACCCAGGTCTATAGGTAAGCACGTAATTAAAACTTGAAAGAAACAATGACCATCTCGCTTGTCTGGAGTTTAAACGTTTGGCATCTCCAATGTACGTGAGATTCTTATGGTCGGTTATGATAACAATGGGGTCCTTAGACCCTTCTAATAAGTATCTCCATTCTGCCAAGGCCGCGATGACTGCTAATAACTCTCTATTTCCAATGTCATAGTTCTTCTCTGCTGGAGACAACTTCGAGAATAGAAGCCGCATGGATGCAAGGGTTTGTCAGGAGCCTCCTTTGGGACAAGACTGCACCAAGGCCTAGTTCGGAGGCGTCAACTTCTACTTGGAAAGGCAGAGCCGGATCTGGATGCCGGAGAACAGGGGCAGTAGTAAAGGCTTGCTTTAGTGTCTCAAAGGCTTGAGTGGCTTGAGGTGTCCATTTCATGATTCCCACCCCTTTCTTTGTCATAGCCGTGAGAGGGGCCACCAAGGCCGAAAAATCTTTAATGAACCTTCTGTAATAGTTCGTAAACCCCAGAAACCTCTGAATGGCTTTAAGTCCTTGGGGTAAAGGCCAGTCGAGAATAGCTGAGAGCTTCTTAGGGTCCATTTGAAACCCTCCAGGAGTTATAATATAACCAAGGAATTGCACGGTTACTATGTCGAATAGACATTTTTCTAGCTTACAGTACAATCCAGCCTTCAATAGTTTTTTCAAGACTTGTTTTACGTGGACATGATGAGTGTCCACATCAGGAGAGTATATCAGGATATCATCCAGATATACTATGACGAATTCTTGCAGAAATTCCCTTAGAGTGTCATTTATCAGGTCCTGAAAGACGGCTGGCGCATTACATAACCCAAAAGCATCACCAGGTATTCGTAATGCCCGCTACGTGTATTAAAAGCCGTTTTCCATTCGTCTCCCTTTTTAACCCTGACCAGGTTGTACGCTCCGCGTAAATCAAGCTTAGTATAGACACGAGCCCCTTTCAATCGGTCAAACAATTCTGTTATGAGAGGTATGGGATATGCATTTCTTATAGTGATCCTATTTAAACCCCTATAGTCGATGCAAGGTCGCAGATCTCCCTCTTTCTTGGAAACAAAAAAGAAACCTGCTCCTGCTGGAGAGGAGGACCGTCTAATGAATCCTCGTTCCAGATTCTCCCTTATATATTCCTCCATAATGTCGTTCTCCCTTTGTGACAAAGGGTATACGTGACCCCTAGGAGGCATCGTACCGGGGAGCAAGTCAATAGCACAGTCATATGGACGATGTGGTGGTAGAACCTCAGTCCTGGCTTTAGAGACACCTCCTTCAATGCCCGGTAACATTCAGGGACCTCTGTGGACAAAGGAGGGGCTGTGGCAATATTGAGGCTACCAATCACATTAACTGTGCCTAGGCACTTGAACTGACAACTCTGACCCCAACATTTTATGTCTCTCTGGACCCAATCGACTACTGGGTTGTGCTCTATTAGCCATGGAAACCCAAGGACGACAGGACATGAGGGTGATTCAATGATTTGAAATCTTATTGTCTCCTGGTGCAAAACTCCTATTTTCATACATACATCGACTGTATCGTGAGTGATATGAGGACATGCCAGGGGTTTACCATCTATGGCCTCCACCCTTAGAGGCCTTTCTCTGAGAACTAGTGGTATGAGGCTTTTGGCAGCAAAATTCTTATCCATAAAATTGCCTGAGGCCCCAGAGTCCAAAAACGCCTCAGTCTTGAGGTGAACCCCCCGCAGGTTAGGGAGACCGGTAACAGAATCCTGGATTATTTTTTTTCATTATCCACAAAGGAGGCACACAGAGAACCGACAACCTGGGTGTCTCCTGTTCTGAATCCCACTCTGCTATGTTCAACCCTGCCAACCCTGGGTCTCTGAGGACATTGAAGGCGGAAGTGATCTGCCCCTGCACAATAAAAGCAGAGCCCTTTTTCTTTTCTGTGAGCTTTTTCTGCTTCTGAAATACCAGTCCTCCCTATTTGCATGGGTTCAACAACCGGTAAATCTGTTTTTACATTCTCCGAACCACCTGATGTACTGGGGTGTCTGGGTAACGAGGGTAAAGGAGGCAAGACCCTTCTGGGTCTATCTCTGGTGTGTCTCCTTTCCCTGATTTGATCGTCCATGGCTATACAGAAATCTATCAGGTGGTCCAGACTTTCTGGTAATTTTAGGGAGCCAGTTCAAACATAAAAGCCTCGTTCAAGCCTTCGGTAAAGGCTAAGGTTAAAACGTCGTTCGGCCAAAGTACTTCAGAAACCAATGTCTTAAACTCTATGGCATAATCGGCAACCCTCTTATTTCCTTGTTTGATATGAAACAAGGACCTACCCGCATTGGTAGCCCTTCTAGAGGGATCAAAGGTACGTTTTAACTCAGAGGTGAAACCCTCATAGTCATAAATGATGGGTTTCTTATTTTCCCACAACGGCGTAGCCCACAATAAAGCTTTTTCTGTTAAATGATTAATCAGATATCCTACTTTGGCTTTATCAGACATACAAGAACCTGGATTGTTCTCAAACAGAATCTCGAGTTGAGTCAAAAACCCCCGACATAGGCTTGGTGTACCATCGTAGCGTAGGGGTGCTTTCATACTCAGCCTATGTCCTTCAGGGGGACCGGACTGACCCTAGGTAACACTGGATCTGGAGGGCTAGAGGTACCTGTATTGGACCGATTTAACAGGGTTTGCAGAGCGAGAGCAATCTGGTCCATCCTATGGTCCTGTTCCTCTTGTCTGGCTGCGATACGTGCCAGCTGGTTAGAGAGGTCTGCGGGATCCATTGGCCCTGACGTAATGTCACGGATCCCCCTGATAATCAAAAGTGTGGTCCCTTTATGCAGACCGCTCTCTACCCTTCCGATCCTTGAATGGTCGGTGATACTAAACAGACAAATAACCAGACAGTATATGAATAAGGGGTAACACCAGACAGAGGTATGGAATAGGGTATTGTCACGAATCTTTCTGACTGCTAAGATATAAATCTCTTTATGCAACTCCCTTTCTACTCTTCCGATCCTTGAGTGGTCGGCAAAGCTATAAAGGCAACGAAACAGGTAACAGACAAAGAAAGGGAAATACCAGACAGGGGTACAGACCAGATCACAAGTCCTCCCTAGGACTTTAGTAATAGCAGGGGTAGTCTGATGTGTGCTTAGGATGCCACACAGACTGACCTCGGTACCAACGTTAAGGGCAGAACCTAGAACAGAGTATATGCAAACGCCAGGAGTCATACACAGAGGGGTACGTTTGCCAATGCCAGGAGTCATACACAAGGAGGTTCGTCTGCCAATGCCAGGGGTCGGTACACAGGAGGGTTCGTTTGCCAATGCCAGGGGTCGGTACACAGGAGGGTTCGTTTGCCAATGCCAGGGGTCGGTACACAGGAGGGTTCGTTTGCCAATGCCAGGGGTCGGTACACAGGAGGGTTCGTTTGCCAATGCCAGGGGTCGTACACAGGAGGGTTCGTTTGCCAATGCCAGGGGTCGGTACACAGGAGGGTCGTTTGCCAATGCCAGGGGTCATACACAAGGGACACGTTGAGGAAAAATAACACAAGAGCTCTGCGGGATGTGAATACCACGTCAGGGCACCGGTGTATGGGAGAGACTGGGATTTAAACCCGGCGGGTCCGCGTCACAGCGCCAGGCCCCGCCCCTCGGCGTCCCACGTGAGCGGGCCCGGAAGCGCTTACATTCGGCGCCTGGCCAGCGAGCAGCGAGGAAGCTGCTGCCAGGCGCCCCATCCCCTGGATCCCCGTGACATTATCCCTCTGTGGTTGATTCCAGAGAACACTGGCACTCGACTCCATTGCTGGCTTCTCACCTGGGGCTGTGTAGAGCAATGCTGGCGGTGTGGGGCTGTTTTCTTCCCAGAGATTCAGGCTATCCAAATGTAGGCAGGGCCCAGCCGCACCAGGCTCTGACGCCAGCACTACACCTGGGGGAACCGTTTTGCCCTCTTGAATCACCAACTCCAGCAAGCTGTCCTCCCCGCTCACCGGCTCTGGCGACATCATAACTTGAGGATCTGGGGCAACTGTCTCACATCCTGACAATGCAGTGGGAAATATTCCAATCTCCGACAACTCCAGAGTCTATAGCTAGCCCAGACACATCAAGGCCTTCAGGCTTCCCCAGCTCTCCTTGGCTGGGAGCACACTGGGGCCCGTCTGCCATGCATCCCAGTAAACTGCTAGTGGGGTCTTTAGTCTCGCCCACTGTCGCAAGGCATTCCTCCCTCGACTTTGCACAAATGTCCCTCTGGGTCATATCGGTGGAGACCGCAGTCCCATCCACCGCTGTAGGGCAAAAATCCTCTGCTGCCCAAAGAGAGGAGGCATTCTGTACTATTGTCAGCTCCTCTGTCTGCTTCTCTGTGCAGAGCTTCTCATGGTGAGTCTGGCTTACCTGCTGACTGTGGTCTAGCAGTCTCTTGTACGATTTCTCCAGCTTCCACTCCTTGCTGGCTAACGACTCCAAGTCGTCTTGTATCCACCACACGTCGGAGAGGTTTAGCAGGTTTTCTCTGTACTCTGCAATCGCTTCCCATCTCCACTCCGTGTCATCTCTCGAAATCTGGGTCTCTGAACATTCTCTCAAATAACAGTCCCGGGCCGCCGTAGCCAAAGCCTTCTGTCGGTCTGTTATTGTCCATGCTCTCAGTTCCCATCTGGACTACATACCATCACAAGGCTTCGTAGCTCTCCTCCAGCCGTGTCTCTTCATAAACCAGACAAGCCAGATCAGTCAGCCAATTCTGGTTGCGTTGTTTATCCACCAACGCCTCACGCAATTCTATCCTCTTCAGGTACCTTGCTTGGGATGAGGGGAGGATCTTGTTCTGGCAGCGCTGCTCTCTGTCCAGCGCCTCGTGCCAGAGTAGCCAACGTGCTGTATCAGCCCAGTTCAGCTGAGTCTCCTCTGTTATAGGTCCACGATGGTTTGCCTGTACCTCTTGCAACCTCTCCCAGTACGCTGCTCCTGTGACTGCTGCCATCTTTCGCTTCTGCCGCACCGTCTGGATATCGAATCCTGGTGATGCTTTGGATGTCCTTAGACTGTAGGAAGCATCCCACCGCTGCCACCAATGTAACAGATCTCTGTGACCGGACAGGTTCACATCTGCCAAATGCTGCTTCCTCGCTGGACACCCAGTTTCTCCTCGTGACTCCCACACCTTTCTCTTGTACCTTAACCACAGCTCAAGGCCCGGTGTATGTAGAGAGCCTGGCTAGCACCCCCAGGAATAAGCCGAAGCTGTAGACCTGGAGCCTTTCCTTGGAACAGAGGGCAGAAGATTCCTGGTCCTCCAAAACATGAGTCGTGACTTCAAGCTTGGTCAGAATAGAACTGACTGTTTATTCACAGAGAGGACAGATAGAGTCAAGGACCAGTACATTTGCATACAATCAAACAGACAACATCACAGATCAGATAACTACCCAGGGCCTTCAAACAATGGAGAATGGGGGAAGGAGAAAGCACGTAAACAAAAGGAATTTCTTACTGAGAGAATTTACACAATAGCAGGTACTAATACAGAGATCTACACTATACAGGGAATAACACACAGACGTCAGAAATCTTTAGTTAACTGGCATATCTATAAAACAGAGAAAACCACAATATATTTAAAAGGTCCACCAGTTCCCCAATAGTCTCTTTCACGGGCCATAGTCTCTGGGCAGGAGGCTAGCGCACATCCCCCTCTAAGTCGCACAGTGACAGCGTGTTCTGTCACAACGTTCATACACACAACGCATTACTGTGAGATTTATTGCTGTGGAGCTCTGTGATACAGCAATGTGCGGTGTGTACGAACGTATCACAGAGCTCCACAGCAATAAAATTCACTCTCATACACACTGCATATTACTGTATTATTGCTGTGCAACTTTGTTACAGTAATTTGCGGTTTGTATGAGCCTATATCACAGAGCTGCACAGCAATAAAACTCACAGTAAAATGCGGTATGTGTGAGGGTATCCCAGAGTTCCACAGAAACGTGCGTATCACAAAGCCCCACAGCAACATGCGTATCACAGACCCCACAGCAATGTGCGTATCAAAGAGCCCCACAGCAACGTGCGTGTGTATCACAGAGCTCCACAGTAGTGTGACGGATCGGCCGCCACAGGATTTATTTAGTTTAATTTCATTCTTATTTTGTTATATTTCGTTTACCCTTTATTTATATGAACGAATTCCCTGTTAGATTTACTGTAAAAATGTTGCTAGGATTCTATTTAATGGTGTTTTTCCCCTGCACCGATCCTGCCGGTAATCACAGAGTACATGTTTGCTACAATGTAGCAGTCACTGAAGCAGCCCAGCTGCTAGTTTGTCTGTATATCTCCTTTACTGATTAATAACTCGTTCCCCTTTGTGTCCAGCTTGTACAAATGCCAATTGTACAAACAAAATATGTTATTGTGTTCCTGCAAAGTGTACCCCAGCTTGCCTAAAATTGTGCTAGGCAGAAGGCTCCCCAGGAGATTGCGAATACCGCTGGCAAGCTGCCAAAACCCTACTCCTGTTCACACGCCTGCCCTGGAGCCCCCTTTGCCCCCACCAGGGTGCTTTTTGGACATTGGGTCCCCAGGGAGGGTTGCCTGGTGAGGGGTGAGTTTAAAGAGGATGCGCCGTTGAGAACCTCTCCATCCGATGGTCCCAATACAGAACTGCTACGGCTATGGAGCTCTAAGGCGAACACACTTCATCAGCTGTTGGGCAGTTTGCAACCGCTGCCGCTTGGTCCCTTGTTCCTGGATCAGGGCGTTCTTTTGGCAGGAGTAACCAGGGGACTAGAGCTCTCCAGCAGAACCCCGAAAGTGTTGCTACTCCGGCAGAATTAACCCCTATAGACCCACAACCCTCAGCAGAGTATCAGTCTACCTCCAGGGGAAGCAGCTGCCGCACCCAGCAGACTCAAAGGACGCAGACAGAATTTCCCTGCCAGACCCCTGCTGAGAGCAGGGGTGTATCCCAGAAAAAGGGCTATGGCTGGTACCAAAATCCCCAGGCTAGCTTATGGTCTAGCAGTCCGTGTGGGACAGCCAGGCGCCGCAAAGTCTGGAGGGACTGGGTAAAGAACAATGGCAAGCTCTGCTATCAAAATCTTGTAACTGTATAAAAGCACTGTATGTTCCCATTCAAAATACACTCCGCTTTTCCTTCAACCTACACTTCTATCTCGACTAAGTGATTGGGGAGGGATACAGGGCTATTCTCACAGAGCCTCTGTATTCTCGGATTCAGACAGAAACAAGCAGCGGATTGATGCCCTTTTTAATAGCAGCATTACAGGCTCCATCCAGCAGATTGGCTTGTTCTGAGCAGCCGCCTTCAATGCATTCAGGGCAGACACCTCGGCTGGCAGGCTACCTCCCAGTGCTCCAAGGCAAGGACAGAGTTAACAGCGAATCTACTCATGCGGAGTACCGGATTTCGTCACAAGTAGTGTGTGTGACTCACAGAGCTCCACAGTAGTGTGTGTGTATCATAGAGCCCCACAGTAGAGTGTGTTTGTGTGACTGACCAGGTTCTCCAGTGGTGGCTGCTCGGGGGCCCCCTTCCTCGGGCTGACTGGGAGGCAGTGTGACGCTGGGGGGTCCAGGCTCTGCACGAGCAAGCACGTGAATGTCACGTGAACCGTTGCGCCTACGCGTGACTGACAGTGTCACGGGGAGGCGATGGTACGAGCCCAGAATGCGGTGATATATACGAGGAGGCCAAGATATGGTGCATAAACAGGGGGTTTATTGTAGGAATATACAAACAGCAGGAATAACGAGGGGCAATGCAGGAAACAGGACTGGTTGATATTGTGGGCTGAATACTGAATACAGAACACAGGGGAAATACTGGACACTGATACAAGAGGAAAACACTTACACAAGACTAGGTGTCAGGACCCGTACCCCATACCCCCTGGCGCCCCCTTTGTTTTCCCTTTTTCGCCATGTTCCATATGAACTATGCTTATTTCTGGACTCTCTGATTTTGCATTCTGGACATGGAGACTCACCTGCACTTGATCCCGTCGGATGAATCCCGTCTGATGAGGAAGCTACGCCCCTTATCCCACGCTTCCTCATTGAAGTTCCTAGCCTTGCCAAGTGCAGACCTGCTTTCTTGAACTACTGAGATCCTGGTCTGGAACCCCTCTGAACCAAAGACATTCTCACTTACCCTCTGCTCTGAATTATCATTCACTACCGGTATCCTCCTTGTCCCCCCTGTACCCCTCTGTTATATTGCTATTACCTGTGTACCAGACCCTTGCATAATCCTGACTACTCTTTTGCCTGCTCCCATTGTACCTCCGCCTGATTTCTATGTTATCTGTATCCGTTGTTTATACAGTTCTCCCATTCCTACTACCCAGGGATCAAGTCCTAAAAAAAGAAGTGTGGGAACTCGCCAGGATTTCTGTCTCCCAATAAGCAATGATCACCTCGCACGTAACACAAACATACACTCAGATCTGATATATTAAATGTATATATGTCATTGAGAAAGCAGACTATACAACAATTGCTTATGCTGGCTATTGAATATGGAGATGTAGTGTATGCAGCCGCCCCGCAAACACACCTCCAGAAACTTACTACATTGTATAACTCATTCTGTCGCTTTGCACTACAATGTAACTACATGACCCACCATTGTGACATGTTAAAAGAGCTAAACTGGCCATCGCTTTATTAATCCAGATGCACTCTTCACCTTTCCAACCTGGTGTTTAAGAGCTTTTCTGGGAAGCTACCACCCTACTTGAATAGGCTGCTTCCCCAGCAGTTCCCTCATCCTATAACCTCCGATCCAGGATCAGCACCTTACTTGCAATACCAAAATACAAAAAGAAAGTGGCTCGATCCTCATTTTCCTACAAAGCACCACAATTATGGAATAACCTCCCAGATGCCATCAAATGTTCCCCCAGTCTAAAGTCACTCAAGAGCTCCCTATTAACATACCTCAATACAGAATGTACCTGTAAACATGTGACATAAGGACTATATTTCCTACATATTTATTTTCTGGGTTAATCTGTGTATTTGTGTTGTTTTTTTAATATCTTGCATTTTATTACTTTGTATTTCTGTACCTACTGTACCTGCCTGTGTGTGTATATATCCATAATATGCCTGCCTAATCGTTTGTGTTCCTTGTATTTCTGTACCTACTGTAACAATTCAATTTCTTAAACCCAGGACATACTTGAAAAAGAGAGAAATCTCAATGTCTCCTTCCTGGTAAAATACTTTATAAATAAATATGTGGAATATAGAAAAAATATATGATAAATCCTATATTTATTGTGACTTAAGCTTTATAGAGGGGGGCGGAGTCTGGACGCCGACCGAGCCGGACGCATGGTGTAGGAGCTCCTGCACCTAGCCGTCAAAACGGAGCATAGCAGCAGCACACAGATCAATTTGACCCACCATCTCGACTCCCCCTTACCGGGAACATGCCGGGAACCACCCGAGGGGGCAAAAAACCGGATCCACCGACCCCTGTAGTGGCGCCAATTTTCCAGCGCCGCGGCCTGGATGACAGCCAAGATGGCGGCCGGATCCGCGGCGAGGACACAGGGATAGACTCGGTCCCGGGAGGGTCCCAACCAGCGTCTAGAGCTGATATATCGCAGATTCTGGCCAGGATGGGGGACATGCAAACGAGTCTGGCGATGGACATTGCTAAAATGGCCACAGAGGTACGTGCTGAAGTGGGGGCTTTGGGCCTACGCATTGGAGAATTGGAGGAAGGCACGGGGGACCTCGTGGCGGCTCACAATGCGCTGGCGCGCACTACTGACACGTTATCTCACCGCATGGACCGTATGGAACTTGCTCTAGAGGATGTCGCCAATAGATCCCGCCGCAACAACATCCGCCTGCGGGGATTGCCCGAATCTGTACAAACACGGGAGCTACACGAGACTGTGCTGGGCCTTCTCAAACGCTTGGTACCAGAGGTGCCCCCGGCGAAGTTACTCATGGACAGGATTCACAGAGCCCTGAGAGCTCCCCGGGCGGACTCCCAACAGCCTCGAGATGTCATATTCCGCCTTCATTATTACACAGTTAAGGAGGAAGTCATGCGTAAAAGCAGAGACGTGGATCTGGTGTATGAAGATGTGAAGCTCGCTCTGCTTCAAGATCTGGCACCGGAGACCTTGCAGCGCCGTAGGGCCTGGCGCCCCATCACAGCCCACCTGGGCCGTCATAACATCCGCTATGCCTGGGGCTTCCCGTTCAAACTCTTGGCCTTCGCAGGTGGTAAAACCTCTACTCTCACCCTACAGTCAGACCCGCAGCAATTCTTCACCCGCCTGGATTGCCCCCCTTTACCGGACGCGGGTAACCTGCTCTCGTCCCCCTCCCCGGCACCTCAGCTTACACCGCGCTGGGAGAAGGTGCCCTCCCGGATTCGAGAGGAGGGAGACAGGGATCCCGGCTGAGATGAAGGGGAAACCTCGGTGGTGATATTGTTTTTTCTCTTTTTGTTTACTTGCCCACACGGTATCAGGTGGTTGCATCAGCTGAGTTGTAAACACTGGTGTATTTTGGCCTAGGCCAACAAGGCCCAGGCCTAGGGCGGCACTTTCCAGGGGGCGGCGGCCCGCTGGGTGGCCCACCCCTAAAAAAAAAAAAAAAAAAAAATTTTTTTTTTTTTTTTTTTTTTTTTTGCAAACTATTTTACCAGGAAGGAAACATTGAGATGTCACTAATTTTCAAGTATGTCCTGGGTAGGCAAGGCCTAGGCTTTCACTTTCCAGGGGGCAACAAAAAACCTCACCACTAATTGGGTTACTCACAGAGCACCGAAATGACGCCAACATTTTAGTGTTCTGTAGTTCCCTGCACTTCGGGGAATAAAATTTCCCCACCCTGCAGTGAATTCACCATTCACCGCAGGGTCCCCAAAGTGCATGGAGTCAGCCGCTGTATGCTGCCACCGCAAACCCATGCCCTGCTGTTTTCAAAAGAACTACTGAACGAAAATGTCTGGAATTTACATATAAGATCCTATGATTGATAATAAAAAGTTCCGTTACAGAAAAAGGAGAACCGCTATTAAAAAAAAGGGGGGGAATTTAGCCAAAAAATTCTGAAAAATCACTAAAAGGAACAAAAAAAAAATCAATAAATAAATAAAGACTTTTTACTGCAGATTAAAATAATAAATGGTTTATTAGATATTGCATAAAAAACGGGAATATTTTTAACATTGAAACCTATGGGGTTCGCCTGAATAAACCTGCTGATTGAAACCACCGAACATCAGGGCATTTCACTGACATTTCTCTGCTGTTTGGTGTTCTCTGAATAGATTAACCATTACTTCTCTATGGGGATTTGCACTGCCTTCAAACAGCACCGTACTTGCTGGCAGTTCGCCAAACTTGTGTGTGAGCATATCACCAGAGCAGTGGTGTACTTAGAGGAGTGGCGGAGGGCGGGCCGCCCCAGGTACCAGTGATTATTGGGGTGTCATTAGGGGGTACTAGGAGGTGCCACTGTCACTGTGTGTCAGCTTTGAGCTGTGTTCTCAAACAACGAGCAGCGGAGCAGGGCGTTTGCATACGGAATAAAATTGGATAGAATAAAAATCCCCCTCTCCTCCCTCCATAGCTCCTCCCCTGCCCCGCAGCAGCTCTAGGAGAGGGGAGGGGGATGTGATTTGTGTCCAGAGAGAGAAGATGACAGTAAATGGCAGGTAAAGGGGGGGGGTTCAGCAGAATATGAAGCCCTGCCTGCTTACTGCTGTTTAAAGTGGACCTTTCCTTAACCAGTACTGCAGTGATAGAAATTTGTCATTGAGCTGCCTGGCTCCTGGTGAGGCTGCTTGCGTGCAGGTCACACTCGGTCCGGCCAGTCAGATGGTACTGAGTCGCAGTACCACCTGACTGGCTGAACCACGTGACACGCATGCACGCAGCTGCCCGCCCTTTCGTTAACATGGACTGTCACTCTATTCTGGACTGAACACCCACCGGGAAGGGAATCAAAGCCACAGTGCACCCTCTGGCAGTGGCACCCCACTGCTGACAAGATGGCTCCACGCACAGGCACAGCCGTGATCCTAACGTGGCCTGGAGGGACCTCCTGCTGAGTCTGTACACAGTCCCTGCTGACTCTGCACACAGCCCTACCGCGGACAGAGGCCGGTAAATGTAGAAAAAATAATTGCTGTGTGCTCATATACACTCGGTTTGCTGGGAGTTTTATTGCAGTGCATTCTGATGCACTCATACACACCACACATTGCATTGCTGGGAGTTTTATTGCAGTGGATTCTGATGCACTCATACACACCGCACATTGCATTGCTGGGCGTTTTATTGCTGTGGATTCTGATACGCTGACACACACCACACATTGCATTGCTGGGAGTTTTATTGCTGTGAATTCTGATGCACTCATACACACCGCACATTGC
Source organism: Leptobrachium leishanense (assembly GCA_009667805.1). NCBI lineage: Eukaryota > Metazoa > Chordata > Amphibia > Anura > Megophryidae > Leptobrachium > Leptobrachium leishanense. Next base: position 342,785,969 of record CM019063.1, read on the forward strand.
ATTGCTGGGAGTTTTATTGCTGTGGATTCTGTGATACACACTGCATATTACTGTGAGTTTTATTGCCCTGGAGCTCTGGGATATGCTCATACACACTGCACATTACTGTGAGTTTTATTGCTGTGCAGTTCTGTGATATGCTCACACACACTGCACATTTCTGTGGGTTTTATTGCTTTGCAGCTCTGATATGCTCATACAGAGTGCCCATTTCTGTGGGTTTTATTGCTATGCAGCTCTGTGATACGCTCATATGCAGTGCACGTTTCTGTGGATTTTATTGTTCCACCAATTAGAGCGGCTGTGATCCCGTTTACTTGACATGCGTGGCTGTTCTTTGTAAAAATACTTGAATTTAAACATTTCATAATTTTCTTTATCTCAATAGATACATTTGAAATGGTATACAAAATATACAAGTAGGCACTTGGTATCCACTTGTAATATAAAGAGAGGAAAAGGCGGAGCTTAAAGAGGAAGGGTGGGGATTAACCAGGAAGAGGTGTGCCCTTGACAGGAAGGGGTGCGTCAAATTTAAATTAGGGGTGCACGAGTTTAGTCAGGCCTAGGGCAGCACAAAACCTAAATACACCACTGGTTGTAAATGTCCCCCAAGTGATATATAACCCTGTAGTGTTCGGCTGTTAATGTTCATGATAATGGTGGGGATACTGTCGTTATTGTAAAGTATTGTAATGCTGTTTTTAGATAGTTTTTTCATGCTCCGTTACTGGCTCGGTGACGTCCGTTCTGCGATCCTACTGGTCTTCAACCAGGGTCGCGTCTCCTTTCTGACCATCCCCATGGTCGTTCTGGCAATGGATAAGTCCGGAAGTTTTTTCTTTCCTTTTTTCTTTTTTCTTTATGTGTCTTCTTTTCCTCTCTCATCTTTTCCTCACCTCCCAGTCCTTTACCCCCTTGGTCCCTCTGTCTCCTTTCCCCCCATTGGGGTCCTCAGGGGTGCCGCCCTGTCCTGTGTACCTGATCTGGCCTGCCCGTGGCGTTCCCCTCCACTCCGCCCATGATTCCGGAATGCCATATTTTGTCCCAGAATGTTAAGGGACTAAATTCCCCTACGAAGAGGAGACTGGTCCTCCGAGAATTAAAACGCGCACAATGTCAGATAGCATTCCTGCAGGAAACGCATTTTGCCCGGGCACGCCAGTTCAGTCTTACAGATCGCACCTTCCCACGCTCCTTTTTCGCTTCCAGCACCGGGAAACGCCGGGGGGTTGCGATTTTATTACATAAAGCATGCCAGATGACGGTTCAACATGTGGATAGAGATGATGAGGGCAGGTATATCCTAATCCGAGGGACAATTAATAATGTGGCTATCTCTTTGCTGAATGTTTATGCCCCCAACACCCCGGAAGATTCTTTCTGGGCCCATCTTACGACGCTCCTGCAGTTGACGGAAGGCTCCTTTCTGGTCATGGGGGGGGACTTTAACGCGGCCCCAGCCCCAGCAATTGACAGGAAATCAGGGGCGTTAGGTGCCAGACTTACGGCGTCTCCTCAGGATGCGATGCTAGCTCGGTTCATACATGACGCGCAGCTCCTCGACATTTGGCGACTCCATCACCCAGGAGACCACGATTTCTCCTTTTATTCTCATCCCCACTCCTCATACTCAAGGATAGACCTGTTCTTATTGCCAACCAGAACGATCCCATTAACTACCCGCTCGGCGATAGGCTCCATTAGTTGGTCTGACCATGCGCCCGTGTCTGTATGGGTGACATTGCCGGTACTCGATCGGGTTGGTCCTGGCGCCTCAACTCTTCCATCTTACAATCGGCTGCAGTGCTGGAAGAAGTGTCTGCCCACCTGAACAGGTATTTTGAGGAGAATGACCTAGACGATATCGGTCCTGACTCCTTGTGGCTGGCCCATAAGGCGGTCATACGAGGTCACCTGATTCAGATTGGTAGCAGGCTGAAGAGGGAGAGGATGAGTCTGCTGGTGGAACTTCAGGAGAGGCTAGCGGACCGGGAAGCAGCGCACAAATCCTCTCACTCTCAGGCTGATTTTGATGCCCTGACAACTGTACGTCGGGAGCTCCGGTCAGCCTTACTGACGGATGTGGCCCGGTCCTTAGCCTGTACCAGGCGGACCTTTTATGAATATTCTAACAAGGCACATACTATGTTAGCGCGCAAATTGAGGAACAAAACTAGATCTAAATTGGTGACCTCGGCCCATACGTCCCAGGGTTCGATCACTACTATCCCCAGCGAGGTAAACCAGATTTTTACTGCGTACTTTGAGAAATTATATAACCACTCCCCGGATCACTCCCTCCGCAATCCGGAACATGTGCGGGAGGTGCAGGAATTCCTGGCCACGTGGAAAGGCCCGGAGCTCCCTCCCCTCTTGCTGGAGGGGTTGGGGTCAGAAGTATCAGAAGCCGAGGTGGCTTCAGTGATTAAACAAATGAAACCCCATAAGGCCCCGGGCCCGGACGGGTTTACGGCCTTTTATTATAAAAAATTCTCTCCTCACTTGAGCAAATATCTAGTTAAACTATATAATGGAATCCTGGAGGGACGACCGGTGCCTCCGGATTTCCTCCGATCCGATATGGTTTTGATTCCTAAAGAGGGCAAGGATCCTTCCTTCCCCCACAATAATAGACCGATCTCTTTACTGAATGTTGACTATAAGATATTTACGAAAATCCTGGCCAACAGACTAGGAGCACTCCTCCCCTCCATCATTCATCCGGACCAGGTCGGGTTCATTCCCACGAGACAGGCATACGAAAATACAAGGAGAAATGTGGTCCTGATCGAGAGAGCTCGCGCAACGGGGACGCCTTCTCTGCTCCTCTCCTTGGATGCGGAGAAGGCGTTCGATAGGGTGGGCTGGCCTTACTTATTTCACCTACTGGAGCACTGGGGATTTCCACCTGGTTTTTGCGCTGCTATCCGGGTCCTGTTATAATTCCCCCCTTACGAAAATAATCACCACGGGGCCCCCCGGAATCTTTCCCCATAGGTAAGGAACGCGACAGGGTGCCCCCTGTCACCCATGCTTTTCGCTCTAGCCCTTGAGCCCCTGCTGGATAAATTACGGTCCTCCACGTCTATCACGGGTTTACAGATTGGGGGGAGGAATTCCTGGTGTCAGCATATGCGGACGACCTTCTCCTGACCATCACGGACCCGGCTCATTCTGTACCCCATTTGCTCTCCCTTCTTCGGGATTTCTCGGATATTTCCGGGTTTAAGATAAATATAGATAAATCTCGCGCGTTGCCGATAGGCATACCGAAACCGGAGGTCGACCGGTTGCGTCTCCTCACGGGATTTCACTTCTCCACCTCCTCTCTCACGTATCTGGGAGTGAAGCTGACTAGTGATCCCAAAGCAATGATTAGAGCTAACTACGATGTACTGATCCAACGTCTTATAGCTGATATGGACACTTGGGATGCCTTTAATGTCTCCTGGGTGGGTCGCATTGCTAGCGTAAAAATGAATCTACTTCCCCGAATCCTGTACTTGTTCCAAACCCTCCCGGTGCCTGTCCCTCCAGCCTCGTTGGCGCATCTACAGTCCCATGTGGACCGGTTCATCTGGCATAATAAACGACATAGGGTGGCTAGAAGAGTGTTACATAGACCGAGGGTGGTGGGAGGCTTAGGAGTTCCGAGTTTGTTACAATATTATCATGCTGCCCAACTAGCACAGTTTGTTACCTTTCATGCACCACCTGGTACGCACCGTTGGGCGGACTTAGAGTCGCATCTCTTTGCTCCGGACTTGCCGCAATTCTATTTTTGGCTTCCCAAAACCTATCGTCCTATCCTTCGCTCCACTTGCACTGCCACCATTAACTCTCTCCAAATTTGGGACACCGTCAACCGTCGCTTCACTCTAGCCAAAGAACACTCAGCTATGATGCCTTTTCTCCGCAACCGACAGTTTCAACCGGGCTTATGCCCTCGCCCTTTTGCAACTCTGGAGGACTTGGGCCTTCAGAGGCTCCACCACCTTTACTCAGCGGGGGCACCACTTCAGTTTGAGAACATCCGACAGAGAGGTCCGGTAGGACCAGCGGACTTCTTTCGCTACCTGCAGGTCATGGACTATGCGCGGACGCCTGAAGTCCGTACGGCTGCCACGTCTTCCTTGACGGCGTTTGAAGCTCGCTGTAATGACGCTCGCATCACGAAATCAATGATATCCTCGCTTTACGTCTCCCTCTGTTCAGGCTCTCCAATCTGGGGGGACCCAACTTATGTTGCACGCTGGGAGCGAGATGTGGGGGATGCCCTGCCCAGTGAAGAATGGGAGGATATTTGGGACAATGTGGCACACTGCTCCATCAATGTGGCCCATCAGGAACAGGCTTACAAGATGCTGTTTCGCTGGTATGTTACCCCCTCACAACTTTCTCACATGGACGGGTCTTCCTCTGACTTATGTTGGAGAGGTTGCGGCACTAAGGGCTCGTTCTACCACATGTGATGGACATGCCCCCTGATCGACGCTTCTGGCTTCAAATTCATGCTCTCATCCAAGAGGTCCTATAGTGTGGAGTGGCTCTCGACCCATGGACATTCCTTCTTCACCGCACCCAGGACGCCCTATCGAGACCGGAGAATAAGCTGGTGCATAAAATGGTCTTGGCGGCTAGAAGAGCGGTGGCCCAAGGCTGGAGATCTGTGTCCCTTCCGTCTATGGCGCAGGTGTATCTTCGGATCAGAGATAATATGGACATGGATCGTTTATCGGCTCTTGTACATGACACCATGCCCCAACATAGTAAGATTTGGGACCCCTGGCTGGAGTTTGATGTGGGTTAAGAGCTGGACTGCTTGTTTTTCTGGCGGATTATGATACCTGGGTTATGTACTCCTTTGGGGCGGCACCCTATTCCCTTCCCCCTCCTCCCCTCCCTATGAGGTCTCTTCCTCTCTCTTTTTCCTCCATGTTTGTGTTTCTTTGATCTTTTTCTAATTTCTTCTTTTACCCCCTCCTCGGGGTCTACCCCCTGCGGTCCTTTGGCAGGGGCTCCTCGGGCTAACCAGTAGCAATCTCTAACATTGTGGTTTTGTGATAAGATGCCCTTTTTTGTATTTGAAAAATGGAAAATAAAGAATTATAAAAAAAAAAAAAAAAAAAGCTTTATAGAGTATGGGACCAAAGGGAACTCCGTTCCCTCTGCAAAATTAGTGCAGGAACTCCGTTCCCACGCGTTCCCCCTCGACTTGACCCCTGCTACTACCCCCAGCCTCCTTCTATTGTTTTGGTTCTGTATTCCTGTGTTTATAGTTTCTGTCTGTTTATTTCTTGTTACAAATAAACCCTGTAACCTGCCTATATCTGTTCCTTATTCACTGCATCTTGGGCTCACACCCACATTTCTGCACACCGTGCTAGGCCAGGGTCCTAACACTAGGGATGTGCGTTTCGATTCGGACCGATTCGTTTTTTTCCCGAAACGGGCCGATTCGGTGCTTCGAATTCGGCCGCTGTTCCGAATCGGATCGGCACCGAAATACACAGCATCCAAAATAATTTCCGATACGAAACAAATTAATTTCGTATGGACGTGAAATTTGTAAAATCGCAAGTCATTTTCGTTCCATTCGTGATTTCGGTTCCATTTCGGGCATCGTATTTTTCGGTTCCATTGCTGATTCCGTAATTTCGTATCGTTTCGAGTCCGTTTCGGTTTCGTTGCTGATTTCGTAATGTCAGTCACTTGTCACTTGTTCCAGTGCTTTCTTTCGTTTCTACATCAATAATATGTTATTTTAAATATTTAATTAGACTGGGGATTTAGGGAAAAGCTAACAGTACAAGATATTGATACTATACTGCCAATAAGTTGTTACTATCCATGGTCTTGATGTGTAGAAAATAAACTGCTGATGTTGATAACGGCAGACTTACGCTATCCAAGGTCCCAAATGTGAAGAAAAGGAAATACATGAAGTGGTTCACCATCGACTACTGTCCACGGTGCTGAACCTTGGACCGTCACCAATAGTTAAAAACAGTTCATCAGACCATTTCAGCAAAGAAAAAAAAACAGACCTCGTTATTACATTTAAAAATAGTTAGGAAACCTAAAGATTAACCAAAAAAAAATCCAATTTTTTTTTTAAAAAAATGGCATGTTGCTGCAGATGAAACTAAAAATGTTTTGAGAGATATTTAATAAAAAGTTAAAAACGCAAATAATTTTTTACATTGAAAAGTATTGAGGAATAAAGCCTAGTTTTGTTTAAAATTAGTTAGAAACCCTAAAGATTAACCCAAAAATTCCTGAAAAAATCCTAAAAAAATTAATTTAAAAAAATCTCATATTGCTGCAGATGAAACTAAAATGGCTCTATTAACTTCTTCGCGCAAAAGAGCACGTGCAGCGCTATTTTTTTTTTGCACTCAGCGTTAACGAGGGAAAATAACGGTGGTATTACAATCCATGTGCATTTTTTCATCCGACAAAAGATAACACGCGTAAAAAAGACGCACAAAAACGCACGCGCATTAACGTTGCGCACAGAAATCGGTGTGCATACTGGCTGAATCGCATTACAAACAATCTGAATTAAGAACCACAATTGTCTCCCGTTCAGTTTTTGCACCTGTCAAAATCAATCTGAGTATAAATACTGCAGCAATAATAAAAACAAGCACAACTTCTCAATTTTATTGTTTGGGTATGCGTAACTATACTTTGCTGTATTATTTTTTTCCGGGCTGGTGTATTTGGTTTCGGCCAGGACGTTCAGATTTGCCATTAACACCAGCTTTCAAAAGACGTTAAAATTATGTGTGCAAACGTTGTCCGTTAAAATTTGCTCTTAGATTGTAATACCATCCGCGTACCAGTAAACAAACGCATTTGCGCTCACAGCGTTAAGTATAGGACGCGCATCATACAAAGGGATCGCGCAGGTTCACTAGCGGTAGACGTTAACGCACATTTTTTGTGCGGACATTGTAATATGACGTTCTGCGCAAAGGGTGTTTCCCCTCGCGTTAATGCGTTTTTGCGCATGCGTTAACGTTTGCACAAAGAAGTTAATAGAGCCCAAAATGTTTTAAGAGATATTTAATAAAAAGTTAAAAAAGCAAATTGTCACGGATCCCCCTGATACTAGAATGGTGGTCCCTATACGCAGGACACTCTCTACCCTTCCGATCCTTAGAGTGGTCGGCACGACTAGACAGACTACTAGAATGGCAGTACAGAGCACATATAAGAGAGACGTCACGGATCCCTCTGCTTATCTGACTAGTGGTCCCTAGACGCAGGACCCTCTCTACCCTTCCGATCCTTAGATTGGTCGGCACGACTAGACGGACATAGAATGATACACAAGGACTTAGAATAATTAGCTCTTCCCAAGACCCTAACAACACAAGGGGTAGTCTGATGTGTGCTTAGGGTGCCACACAGACTGACCTCAATACCAGAAATAGAAGAGTTAATGCCAATACCAGGGTTACGCACAGAATGGTTCGTTCGCCAATGCCAAGGGTCATGCACAGAATCGTTAGTTTGCCAATGCCAAGGTCATACACAGAATCGTTAGTTTGCCAATGCCAGGGGTCATACACAGAATCGTTAGTTTGCCAATGCCAGGGGTCATACACAGAATCGTTAGTTTGCCAATGCCAAGGGTCATACACAGAATCGTTAGTTTGCCAATGCCAGGGGTCATACACAGAATCGTTAGTTTGCCAAAATATACAAGAGCTCTGCGGGAAGTAACTACCACGTCAGGGCATCGGCGTCTCTGTGAGTCTGGGCTTTAAACCCGGCGGGTCCGCGTCTCCCCGCCAGGCCCCGCCCCCCGGCGTCCCACATGTGCGGAAGCGACCGCAATATCACTCGGCGCCTGGCCAGCGAGCAGCGAGGAAGCTGCTGCCAGGCGCCGGGGGGGTGCGGGGGCCACCGTGACACAAATAATTTTTTACATTGAAAAGTATGGAGAAATAAAGCCTTGTTTTGTTTAAAATTAGTTAGAAACCCTTTAAATTAACCTAAAAATTCCCGGAAAATGCCCAAAAAAACCCAGCAAATTGCTGCAGATGAAACTAAAAAATGGTTTAACCCTTTCACTTCTGAGGACGTGTGGGGAACGTCCTCATTGACTCCTAAAAAAAGATGGGAGATATTGAGGTTCAAAAGGAACACCTAACTGTTTTCTGCTAGCAGGGCCATGTTTGGTATCATTAGAAAGGCCAGAGCAGAAATGTGAGTGATGGCTGGAAGGCACCAGCAACACTATGCTGGCGCACCATGCCCTTAAAAAACTTCAGGAGGGGGCGGAGCTGACTGTCGATGAGTGTGGTCGCACTATAGAAGTGCTCCTGAGATTTTGCTGTTTATAAGCTGACCCGGTTGACCCGCTGTCGACTGCTGATTGTCTGCTGGAGGGGTATGTGCCTGGCACCCTGCTGATCTGACCCTGTGCCTCTTCGCTTCGTTTGGTGGACATTAGGGGTGCTCGCGTGGCTTTGGGCCTACTTTGAAACCTACTGCCGGTGGCCATTTTGGGAGTTGGCGCGCCTGACCTGGAGTGTGGTGCGGCCTCTACTCTGCTGCCTTCTCGCCCGACATCGAGGTTGACACTGGAGGTGATGCTTTGTCAGGCGGTGGATCCCTGCTGCAGGGCCGATTATGCCTCCCCTGATGTGGCCTTTCCCCCTCCTCCCGGGACTCTGAGTGCCGCGCTGCAGCGGCTGGATAGCTATCTACACTCCCTGTCCTTCGACGATGATCGGCCGCTCACCCGGGGAGACCTGCGTGGTTTTCTGGAGGCTCTGTGGGGAGTTCCGGATGGAGCTCCGCGACTGGTGCTGTCCGCTGAGGTTGCAGTAGATGAGCGGATTCCTGAAGACGCAACCCTGGGACCTCGGCCTATGTTCGGCGCTGCTGGGACGCGGCCATCAGTCATCCCTGCGGAGACAAAGCTGCTGCCTTCGGCGCGGCCAGGAGAGGCCCTGGTCGCCCCGACGGGGCCGAGAGCCCAGGAGGCTGCGAGTGATATTCCGAGCGGCACACTTCCTTCAGATGGCAGGCCGCCGGAGGGCCGCCGGTTCCGGGCATGCTGGATGGATGGCGTTGGATGGGTATGGCGGTGGCTGGAATCGCTGCGAACATGGAGTGCATCGCTGTGAGGAGATTTGGAATGTTCCTGCTGGGTGCTGTCCCTGAGGGGGCTAAATGTCTTGTTTTTTTGCTGGACACTGACTAACTCTTAACGGCTACCGATCCTCGGCTGCATATCGTTCCCAATTTTTGACGGCACCCCCCACCACGATGACATCCCCCTCCCGTAGGGACCTTGCTTAGTCCACCCTTTATGACCTGCACTCCCCACTTTGCTGGCTGCCCTGTTAGTCCCCTCTGAGACCTTGCCCTCTGAGATGACCCCCCCACTTAGCCTATTCAGAGACACTTTTTGAGGACACCCCTCCCCCTCTGGACACTCTTTTGCGGACCTTGTCTTACAGAGAGGTGGTTCTGTGTTCGCACTTGTTCCCCTTTTTTTTTTTTTTGTATGGGACACTGGGTAGGTCTGGGCGAGCCAATAGAGTGGGTACCATGGCTCTGACCTCTCCTTCTGGCCCCAGATCACCCAGCCATGTGGCCTCTCCCATGGCCTCCAGTTCCCTGCGGGATTTCTGGAGCAAGCCAGGGATGCCACCTTTCACGGGCAGTCCATCCTTTTTTTAAAATTATTTTTGCCTACACAGATTCCCTACCTGCTGTTGGCCCGCTGATTCCACCACCTCTCTGATATTGCTGACGTATGCCTATTTGAGTGTCCCTATTTGTTCCCTTGCTGAATACTGTTCTATGCTTTCTATGTCTATTATATTGATGACTTGTTGCAAAATAAAAATTTTGAAATATAAAAAAAAGGCCAGAGCATGGCCTTTCCAAAGTAAAGAAAAAAAATAAAAATAAAAATGTTTTTTTAAAGATGTGAAATGGCTCAACAGTGAAGGGGTTGAGAGATATTTCATAAAAAGTTAAAAACGCAAAGAATTTTTTTAAATTGAAAAAACTATGCTGCATTATTTATACTGCAGAGAAGAGAAGTGCTGCCCAGCAGTGTGCAGATTCGTATGCTGCATTATTTTTTTGTTTTAAATCATTTAATTTGTTCTGGTTTTTTTTTTCCTTTCAGATAGTTTTGTTCAGCTTTTTTCCTGTTTTAAAACATTTGGTTCTGGTTTCTATTTTTAAAGTCAGACCATTTTGGTCAGTATTTTTGTGTTTTTTAAATTGTTTTGTTCATTTTTTTTCCTTTCATACCATTTTAATATGATTAAATAAAGTTGTGCCTTGCATGTTCATAAAAAAAAGCGATAGAATCGGCAGAATTACTGTATCAACTGAAATTGATAAATTTGGATTTAAAGCAAACAAAACAAACTCCCTATAATAATTACCATTTATGAAATTTCAATAAACCTTTTCTAGTTTCTTCTCATATATCAAAGTTGAAAACTGGGCGCGGCGCATCACCATGATGAGAGACAACAAAATCAGCCACAAAGCAATGTAGCGTCAGTCCTGTCTGAAATATCCTTCCTTAGACAGGTCTTTTATTAGATTTCAAAGAACTTATAGCCAATCAGCATACAGATACATTTCTACGTCAGAGTTTAACCAACAGTGAGCCAAAAATTACTATATTGATTCAGAGATGGCTTTTTCTAGCATACATTTTTCACACACCCCTTCCTGCACACAAAGGAAATGGCTAAATTCCACAGGCTAACATCCTATGCAAGTAAAAGACTTGCAGGGTTTGACACTTATAATGGGGGGGGTGGATTCACACTACCTATCATATTAAAATACCTTTCAATCGTCTCATTGATCACATATCCAATCGTGATCACAAAAAGGGATGAAACAAACTAGACAATTAAACTAATTATACCTGGGGCCATAGTATCCTCGCCTAATACCTGTATGATATACGAAAAGGATTCCCCAAGGATGCCCTTTATGAGCATAAAATACACTTATCTATCTAGATTCACTCTTCCAGCGAACCACATTTGGAGCGTAGGCAAAAATACCTAATCTAGACATTAAATAACTATTTATTCCCATTTCCCAAAATATAATTCACCGAACAAGAAAAGTATAATAACTTGAATGTAAAAGTTCATTTATCTAATAAATCAACATGAGTCAGATCTATATCTGTGTGTTTTCCTATGTTCAGCTTCACTCCACAAAACGCATATACACCTGCATTCATACACACATTCAAGAAATACATTCTCATTTTCACAAATTAAATCCTTTCTCAAACTTATCTAGGGGATTAAATAAATAAAAAAAATAATATTCCATAATCTAATACCATAGTCCACAGTGCGAGATCAGGGTGTGGTCTTTTTTTCAACATCCCAGCTTGAGACGCATAATCATTGAATGTCATTAGAGCTCCCACCATAGGGACTCCTGAACAAGCTGTCTCTTTGCGCTGGTTGCTTATTACCTGTGACCTTTGACCTTGACACAAAATGTCCATGATTCGTTCCATATGCAGTCATTGTGACTGTCAGGTTTCTTGATGATGTGATATGGTTTCAGCAACAATAAAGAAAATAAAAAAGAAAAGAAAATATGGTATACCCGCTAATCATCTACATCCATTCATTCATTGTCACTCTCAAATGCACGAAAACAATAAAAATGTTAATTTACACAAGAAAAGACACAGATAATAAATTTCAAAATGTCCCCGCGAAGCCTGTCGGCCTCACGCAATAAAAAAATTATACTACTTCTGACTCATTGTTAGAGAAAAATATATATATATACGCAATTTTGGCTCAAAAGGGAAATAGCCGAAGTGCATATTCCACCCTTTTATTAAATATAATTGTTTTTTTTTTTTTTTTTTGTAATTACTATCCTATTCAGTCTTGTTCGGTGTTGTGAAACAAACCTGGCGTTTATAAAACACACCAATCCTCAAATGAAATAAAACATAAAATAAAAACCGCATTAATTTTATCGAATTAAAACTTCCCATTTACCACTATATATGTCCTGAAATGTATTCATGCAAATGCATTAAATTATATGTTCCTAAAAACATTAATGAACTCTAATTTTAATTGGATGTGATCTTCAATAATCCTAAATGTGTCAGGGAATTTTGAACAATATTGATTGTAACTAAACAACAAAAATAACAAAATATAAAATAATAAAAGACACAAAATAATTATCACTTAGACGACATCAGAATATAAAAATACATTATCTTCTTTCTTTGTCTTCTGTCTTATTGGTTGAAAATAACAGTTTTGTAAAACTGACATGTCTTAAGTTGTATTTCCAAATCAATGATCTTCTACAAATAGCATGATTTATTGATGAGTTGTCGATAATCAGATTGTTTTATTGCCTGGTGTCTGATAATTCCTTATTATCCGGTTGATGTAACATTGCAATGTGAAATGATAATGTGTTTGAGTAAATTTCCTTCAATTCCAACATCTTTATCAATATTGGTATCGCATAATCTTCCATCTAGCTTGAGCAAAGTTGGCATGCATGGGTAATTTTCACCTAAAGTAAAAACTTTGGAAAAAATGTATTATTAACCTGTCAAAAACTTTAAAATTCATATGGTTAAAATACTTTTAAAATGGAGAAAAACAATGCAACACATTTTTTGGACACAAAGAAAAGGAGTGGTCATGAGAGAGACAACACGGAGGAGAGGAGGGGTCATGAGTGAGACAACACGGAGGAGACTAGGAAAAAAGAATGTGAACTTCAATTCAAATAAAAAAAAACACAACAAAAATATCATGAACTGGGAAAGAAAGTATAGAAGGGCATGTTTAAAACTTGACGCGTTAATTAGCACAAAGTTCTCAGAGGAAGCTCAGAGAAAAAAGATTAATAAACATCAATAATCTTTATTAAGGATATTGGTTAAAAACAAACATTCAAACGTGAGGTGTCTGTGCAGCTATTTTACAACCTGTTTTATTCCCTCCAAGAATATGCAATAGAGGCAAAGTTATACGCTATTGCACTTCACACCCAAAAGACAAAAACATCAGACAGCAAAAAAAATAAAAAAAATAATACTAGACATCTGGCTACCACTGCAGAAAAAGAAAACAAATCAAACAATACTCAGATACCAAACTACAACCTTCCATCTCCCTTAGTCAACTAAAATAAAACCCAAAAAACCACCTTCTCTTATTTGAAATCTGCCTAAATTCCTTTGTACAGCGCTACTAAACCTGTAGGCGCTTTCCTTTAAACTTTCACTCAAATCCTTCAGCTTTATATCACTTCCTCCTCTTAGATTCCAAACAACTAAACATGAACCTACATATATATTCCATTATACAAGTTACAAAACTGTAAATGATCTCAGTCAGCCATTTTGGCAAAATATATAACCTATATTTAAGGTGCGGTCAATCCCTTAGTGCTGGACTCAAACGAAGACCAGAGGAAAATAACCGACCACGCCTCTCTTGGAAAATGTACAACTTTGAGCCCATCACCTTGATACACTACTTTTATATATATATCATACATCAATTTATAATCCATTTACAGTAAATAAAGCTCCCATAATTACTTTCTTCTGTTCCACTACTGTACGCACGCCGAAGCACTCAAACCGCGCCCAATTCCACAACAGTTACAGTTTTATAAAGCACTAACAGCTCCAGAATTCAACTGCTACTACAGTCATTCAAAGCATTAGACACATGTCATTTGTATATACTGTTCAATTATCCCAAATACTCACAGAACAACAAAAATAACTACATATTCCATTCTCCAACTTGCACTGCTAAAAGACTACTAGCATTCAAAGAAAAAAGTCCTTATACAAACACATAATAACATTATACATTACAAATAAAGAGTTTCTTTTCATTAAATAAAAAAAAGAACAAAGAGAAAGAATGAATGTATAAGAAAAAAAGTTAGCAGGCGCTTTTGAAAGTCACTGTAAAAGTAAAGCCCTATTGTCTTCTCCATTTCCTGTGCCCCTTCTTTTTTTTTTATACACGAAGCAAGGCAGTAATGACACAGAAACAAAGAAACCTGGTTTACGAAAAGCAGTCCCTATACATAAATTACATATAAAAAACATAATATCAAAACTACGAAATACAAAACATCAAAGATAAACACATATATTAATAGTTAGTAAAGACAAACATTTAAATAAGCAGACGCAATCAATGGCCATAAACAAAATAAAAAATCATGCAATCTGAAAGAAAAAACAGTTAGCAAATCCTATAGAATCAGCGCGCAAACACATGCAGCAAAAAAAATAAAAAATAAAAATGGCAGCAGCGCGCAAGAAAATAAAAAATAAAAAATTAAGAGGAAAAAAAAACTGTCTCTCAATGGGAGATTAAAGCAGTTGATATACAAGAAGAAAATCCAATCAGTTAAAATAAAATTCTCACAATTACAAGATATGGACGACCCAGAAACACCAGAATTGAAGTACAAGATAGACACAGAACGGAGACAAAACAACTAGAAACATCTCGTTTCTTTTTTTATGAGTTCAATTTCCAGCAAATACAAATACTCAACGCAGCGGGCGAGTTCAAACACACGTGAGGTCCTCAAACGATTTTCCTTTACTACAATACATAAAATGACAAAAACAAATCAAGACAAAGAGTCCAACCTTGCACCAAAAAAAAAAAAAAATTAAAAAAAATCAACAAGCTCTGAACCATAGCTTTAACGTCAGGGAAAATAAACAAAAAACCAAACCTGGAGGCAAGTTCGCAAAATCTGAACAAGCAAATGTAAGGATATATTCAAATGTAAAGATACACTTAAATATAAATAACATCTGAATGGCAAATCCCACTTCAGACAACAACTGATAAATTTGGATTTAAAGCAAACAAAACAAACTCCCTATAATAATTACCATTTATGAAATTTCAATAAACCTTTTCTAGTTTCTTCTCATATATCAAAGTTGAAAACTGGGCGCGGCGCATCACCATGATGAGAGACAACAAAATCAGCCACAAAGCAATGTAGCGTCAGTCCTGTCTGAAATATCCTTCCTTAGACAGGTCTTTTATTAGATTTCAAAGAACTTATAGCCAATCAGCATACAGATACATTTCTACGTCAGAGTTTAACCAACAGTGAGCCAAAAATTACTATATTGATTCAGAGATGGCTTTTTCTAGCATACATTTTTCACACACCCCTTCCTGCACACAAAGGAAATGGCTAAATTCCACAGGCTAACATCCTATGCAAGTAAAAGACTTGCAGGGTTTGACACTTATAATGGGGGGGGGTGGATTCACACTACCTATCATATTAAAATACCTTTCAGAAATACCATTCGTCTTAGGCTAGGGTCAGACGAAAGCAGTTTTAACGTGCGTTTAGACGCACAAAATCACGGCCGTGCTAGCAGCAAATGACGGGCAATGACGGCCAATATACGAAGTACGGTCGCACGAAAGTCCGGCCGCGCAACGCAAGTGGCAAACGAACGCATTTTGTCGAACGTCAAACCGCTACTACTGACGTACAGAGTGCGCTGCGGCCGCATAGCGGCGTGTGTGCGTGATTTTGAGATGTCAGACACTGCTAATGTCCGGCCAACATAACGTCCAGATGCAAAAAGTGTTTTATTGATGATCCGTACCAAATCACGAACGCAAATGCGCATCGTATGACCGCTATCGCGTACTCCGTGAAAAAATGCGTCCATTCGGTCGAACGCACTTTTTCACAGACAACGCGAAAATGCGTTCGTCTGACCCTAGCCTAAGTCAAAACGTTTAGACACTTGGAAACGAAGAGAATAGACGATCCAAAAAGACCGAAAATGTCCGATATCCCGAAAAAAAGTCGCTACGAAAATCTGCCGAAACAAACCGAAAAAATAAAAAAAAATATAAAAAATATAGGTGCACATCCCTACACAAGACACCAAACAGATGGGACAGCAAGGTAGGTCTCTAGGCACGGCTGGGGTCTTGGCACTGCTGGGGATCTTTGCACCGCAGGAGTCTTGACACCGTAGAAGGTTTGGAACGGCAGGGGATCTTGGCACTGCAGGAGGTCTTGGCAAGACTGTGGTAAGGCAAGGGTAGCCAGAGAGGATCCAGGAGCGTGGTCTGTGGCAAGCCGTGGGTCAATGGCAAGAGAGATCAGCAGGTCTATGGAAAGCAGAGGGTCTGGTACACAGGTTGTTAGCTTCAGGCAGGTAAAGGACAACTGAATACAATGAACCAGCACTGGAGGAAGGGGTGTGCCCTGCTTATATGGAGAATGTGCTCCACAAGAAACTGTATACTCCACAACAGCCGGTTTCATAGGAGTGGTTCCACACTGGTAAGTGACAGGATATGGAATGGTGGCACCGATATAGGCTTGTCTCTGGCCCCTAGGCTCCGCATATGTTCCTTGAATGGTGCTGACTTTGCCGCCAGTAACAGGTCCTCCAGCCTAGGTAGATTGTTCACGACTTCATCCCATTCTGGATCATCATCAGATGAGGAATCGCTCAGATTCTTGAAGTCTTTCCCAGGGTTACGGTGGGGACCAGCGGTGTGGTAAGTCACTCTGTCTTGGCTTGCAGCAGGGTGAGAAACAGTGCTGGCCAAGGTAGAACCAAGACCCCTGGCATGTTGACCTGGGGGCCCTTGGGACCGTCGTGCGGTCTGTAGCATGGGTTGACACCAGGATTTCTGGGTTGGCGATACCTGGCTGTCAGAGTCGAAAGACACCCACTCTTCATCTGAGTCAGTCATAGATGGGTATGGTGAAAGTGATGGCAGCTCTGTCTGAGGCATTCTGGACACCAAGGTGGAGGACTACGTTGCTGGTTTTGTCTGGCGTGGAGAGGTTGGACCTGCGGTGGTTATAGCCATAACTGATCTTCTGGACTGATGTTCAGCTTCCCAGAGCTTCAGTGCTTCCTCAAACCTTACTAGATCCTTGCTGCAAACCAGAGTCCCATTTGAGGCATACACACAGCCCGGTACGGAGTCAGTCTTTTGGTGAATTTCAGGTACCCTGCTCTGACCCAGTGACACCTGGCTGGGATTGGATACCTCAGGGTCTCCTTGCTCAACCTCCTTTAGTGGTGACAGAGGGAACCGGGTCTGGGGACACTGTAACTACGGCAAAACGACCCAGAGAACCCTGAGGGAGCTGGGTTACCTCTTTGGCATGGCTGACTTTGCCGGTCGTTGGGACTGGTGCAGGAATCATTGTGGATGCAAGGAAATGCTGGCTTGTGGTGATGGGAGTCACCTTCGGGGTCTGGATCACCATAAGGTCCATAGGTTCAGGATCCTCTGGTATAGCCGGTTCATTGTCCTCGAATACCAAATGTTCAGCGGGTTCCTGAGGTTCAGCAAAGGGAGAAA
The DNA here is from genome assembly GCA_009667805.1 of Leptobrachium leishanense. Classification (NCBI taxonomy): domain Eukaryota; kingdom Metazoa; phylum Chordata; class Amphibia; order Anura; family Megophryidae; genus Leptobrachium; species Leptobrachium leishanense. The sequence goes on from CM019063.1 coordinate 342,803,392, forward strand.
AAGTTAATTCCTTTTGATAGCCAGAATAAGTGTCTTGCATAACCATGTGCCGGGTTCTGCAAACGTGGCTTTCTGGTGTTCAGAGGGCACAGTTTTTCTGGGGGTAGCTTTGCGCACTGGAACAGACAGTTTGGGAGACTTGGGCACCAGTGCTGGTTTTGGCACAGTGGGTTTTTTGGAAGCGCCTTTGGATACAGTTTCTGGCTTTGGCAAAGGTGTAGGAGTAATTTGTACCGGGATTGGTTGCTTCTGGGGTCGCACTGGGCAATTTGCCAACCAGTGAGAAGGATGAAGGATGGGCACAATACCAGCAGAGGCCAGAGGCTTGCCTGCGGGCGCGCTCCTCAAGAGAAAGCGGACCTGGCAAACGTCTTGGTGTGGGAGTGCACACCTTAGGTGAGGTGTCCCATATTCTCAGCAACACTTGGTTCATTAAGTCCAGCATGTGTTTTAACCGTTCCTGGAAGGCAGTCTGAATTAACTCCTTCAGGGCCTATATCACTGCGGGGTCGTTATGTAAAGGCTGGTTCATTCGGTCACGGGGAGGCGATGGTACCAGCCCAGACTGCGGTGATATATACGAGGAGGCCAAGATATGGTGCATAAACAGGGGCTTTATTGTAGGAATATACAACAGCAGGAATAACGAGGGGCAATGCAGGAAACAGGACTGGCTGATATTGTGGGCTGAATACAGAACACAGGGGAAATACTGGACACTGATACAAGAGGAAAACACACAAGACACCAAACAGATGGGACAGGAAGGACCTAGGTCTCTTGGCATTGCTGGGGATCTTTGCACCGCAGGAGTCTTGACACCGCAGAAGGTTTGGCACGGCAGGGGATCTTGGCACAGCAGGGGATCTTGCCAAGACTGTGGTAAAGCAATGGTATCCAGAGGAGGATCCAGGAGCGTGGTCTGTAGCAAACCGTGGGTCAATGGCAGGAGAGATCAGCGGGTCTGGTACATAGGTTGTTAGCTTCAGGCAGGTAAAGGACAAATGAATACAATGAACCAGCACTGGAGGAAGGGGTGTGCCCTGCTTATAGGGAGAATGTGTGCTCCTGGAGTAAATGAGGAGCACCTGGACATTGCAAGCAGAGCAGAGGCCTGAGCCATGAGGGGCAGGGCACGAATGATGTCTCTTGAATTTGGCAGAGCAGTGCCAGTTCTGCCCCTCCTCTTGCGGCGTGAACCGTGACAGACAATGGGCGGAGTGGACCTGCTGAATAGACGGAGGAGAGGACCGCGGCGAATGGGGACATGTAGAAATGTAAATATGGGGCGGGAATGTGCTGGTACCAGCTCAGAGTCATGTGTCCAGGTGGCAGAGGGTGTCAAACCTGGACACATGACTCCAAAACCGGACAGGTGGGAACCCTAAATGGCAGACCTCCCCATTCCGAACGGAACAGAGGGATCCACCATTATGATTTTTTTTACGCAAACCTCCAGGGGTCCTCGTGCGTACTCCTGGGGGTACGCATACTACAGGTTGGGAACCGCTGTTTTATTTCTACACAGCTCCCCCTTTTTTTTATTATTTTAAGAAAGAATGTGAGTATAGACATCCGATAATAGGCTTCAAAGAATGTAGGGCAGTATTACAATGTTGGTGCTAACTTAACCAGAGCAGTTGTAAACTTAAAACCTCCATAGGTTATAATGGCTCTGGGAAGTTTACAACAGCTCTGGTTAAGTTAGCACCAACTATGTAATATGGCCCATAGAGTCAGCAGTGAAGGCAAGAAGGCCTTAAAATGCATCACAACATAACAAACTCAACCCAGCGGCAACTGGTTGGGTGTTAACGGGGAAGTGGGGAGGGAAAGGGAAAAATGGAAGGGGAATTGGAAAAGATGCCCAAAATGAGTGAGGCATCACTGGTGTGCCTGGAAGGTCCCAGCAGGGAACCCCCAAGGCCAGATGAGAGACCAACGGGCCGGGATATGCAAGGGCAGGAAGGGTCTAGGTGCTAGCCCAGGTGACAGGTCTGCAACCCTCCCAGGGGGGGGACCCATAACCACAGTAACGCTAAATCTTCACATCAAGGGACAGCCAACATTCGGAAGGAAAAAACATCGGGATAGTGGAGGGGGGACAGAGGGGGAAACGGAACAGACCCCTGGCACCAAAAAACTCCAGGTGAAGACTAGCTAGAAGGAGAACTGCAAACTCAGTTCAAGTCTAGGACTGCAGGCAAGTGTGGGGCATTGCAGGCAGCACCACAACCCCACGATGAACAATAATCGTCCAGCACCTCAACCAGGCTTGCTATGGAGAGGCGCCTCAGCCTCTCTAGGACCGGAGCCCGAGGAGAGTCTCAAGGAGGCCAAAAGTTGCCATGCTGCATCCGGAGAAGTGAGGTTGTGTGAGACATTATTTTAGGTAACCCCTCCCTCCCTTCTGTTTTTATACATACTCACCACCAGTGCTCCTGTTCCGTGGTCTGGTCCAGGCTGGCCCTGCTGTCCTCCGGGCGCTTGCCTCTTCTGTGTGCAGTCTGCGTCATATCACGTGAGTGGGTCAGGTGACCCGTCAACGTGAATCTCGCAGGAGGGGGCGGTGCCAGTGTAGTGTGCATCTGGGAGGCATGCTGCAGCGCCGATCTGACAGCCCGGGATTCGGACTCCGAGTCCGATACCAGAGTTGAGGATTAAGAAGGCGGCGGTCCACTGAACCAAGTGCCTACCAACCCGCAATCCCGGCAGGTCAGTCCGCCCCACTTTAATTTAATATGGGCGAAATGCGAGCAGGCGAGTGGAAATTTTGAGGTCTGGACTAGTTGAAGTGGCAGTTTTCTCCACCCCATGCAACATCCAGGATTTTTTAATTTCCCGACTTCTGGTTACCAGATCGGTTACTAGTAACGTCAGCACACAGAGCATACTGACGTCACCCTCTTTGAGACTGTTCATGGTAGTGATCGGTCTCGAAGAGGCGGCTAATGGAATGGATCTCCACATGAACGCAGCTCCGAATCCTCCGATCCATCTGTCTGCATACGTGGTACAGAAACGTGCATAAGTAAAGTGTTCAGGTTGTATAGCGCTGTGAAATTTATAGTTCCAACTTCCTATACTACGCAAGGAAGGTTCAGGGACGTCCGGGTTCGGTAGTCCCTCGGCTGAACAGGAGGAGCTGTGCATGGCGAGGGACAAAAGGCGCGTATAAATAAACAATGGAAAAGGTAATTTTGCATAGGCTGTCAGCAGCTTTGCCCTATTATTTAATGTTAAAAAGGGACCAATTTTTGTTTAGTGCTCCTTTGCAAGGAATTTATTTATTTATAAAGGATTTTACCAGGAAGGATACAGTGAGATTTCTCTCGTTTTCAAGTACGTCCTGGGTTCAAGAACATTAAAATGTTACAGTTGGGGGGTGTGGCTAGCAGTGGATGTGAGAGGTCGCAAGCTGGGAGAGCTCTGCTGATTTTTCAGCATTTTGGACGTTTTACAGCGACTTTTCTATCCTACCTGGTTTTTCCACGAACCTGCCACCCACAAAGCACCTGTGGATCATCCGCACAAGGGCTTCCTGGAATATTCTGCCGCTGTTTTGGCCCGGTGGATCTAGGGCCTGGTGCGGCCTAGTTGCGGCAGTCATTTTGCGGAGCCTGGGGAGTTTATTAGTTTTCACGTGGAACTGATTTCCGGCTGCCACTTGCTGATCACTCCCAGACATGGGAAAGAAAACCCAGAAGCAGCTATTGAGCAGGTCAGAGGGCCCCAGACAGAGGGATATACGTGATTGCCTGCATGGAGGTAGCCTTTCTGGAACAGCAGCTCCCTCTCCTGTCATGTCCCAGGGTTGTGGCACGTCGGAGGAGGACGATGCCTCGTGGCCTACGAGACGAGGCCCTGGTTTTGATTGGCTGGCCCCGACCTCCCAACTACAAGATGGAGAAGCGCGGAATTCCACGGCACGCAAACGGGCCCAGAAGAAGCAGACGAAAGCCCTGGCGGCGGCCTCTCTTAGGGCGACAGCTCCTACCTCTGACCCCTCCTCTGGGGGCTCGGAGGAGGACATTTCCCACTCTGACGCAGGTGACCTGCCCGTGCGGCCTACCCACCCTTTCGCTACTGAGGACTCTAAACAACCGTCCCCAGGCATCTCTGGAAGTTCGGGGACCCCACCGGCTGCCGCTGGGACACCTTCTGCACACTTTGCCCTGGACCCTGTGTAACGTTGGGAGCTTCCAGCCCTACCTGTGTGCTTGAGGGCAGCATGTCTGATGCTGCTCGCTGACCAATGCCCGGTTTAAATGGAGACAGACAGGGAGGTGGTTGCATGAGGCGTGGCTTGAGTGGGGGGCGTGGCCTGGTGAAGGTCTTTAAAAACCCTCAGTGTATTCTCAGCAGTTGCCAGATCGTGGTTATCCATACCTGAGCTCCTTGTACCTGACTGCTATATTGAATTAACCTGTTATTGACCTCTGCTTGTTTCTGACTATTCTGTCGCCCTAGACCATTTTCTTGTACTACGCCACTGCTCTGATATCGACCCGGCTATTCCATTTGACCATTCTGAACTCTGTATTCCTGATTCTGGCTCGGCTGACTACCCGTGTTGTTAACCCTTTCTGTCTAGCTAGTTTACCTGGCCAATTCTAAGGACCAGATGTCACGTTCTATGCTGGCAAACCTGTCTTCCTGCCCTCTGTATTTGTATATTGTGTTTTTTCCCTTGTGTTTCTGTTGCTGCCAATTCCTGGGTGGCCTCCCAGGGGTTAATTGGTGTTCTGTGTGCTGCTCACCTGTTGACCCTTGCCTTGATTCCCCTGCCTATATTAGAGCAATGTACCTATAGGACATTGCTGGGTCATTTTTCTTTGCCTGGTCTCCTTGCCACTTGTGTCCTGAGAGCTCCTTGCTGTGTTCCTGATATCCTCCGTTTGTTCATCCTTGTTCAGTTTTTGTCTCTATTATTTCTGTTCCAGTTTATGTCAGTTCCTTCTGTGTATTTATTTCTTTCTATTGCTGTATTTTGTTTTGCTGTTTATGTTCCATTCAGATTCCCCGGTTACTGATTTTGGCTTGGCTGACTTCCCTTCTGGTTCCTATTCCTATATTCTGTATGACGTACTCTCTCTGGTTATGACCTTTGGCTTTCCTCTTTATGACTACTCTATTGTATATTCCTTGTCTGTACCGTTTCCAGGAAACCCTGTCATCTGTATACAACAAAAGACTCTGTACGGCTTCAAGGTAATACTTTCCTTTAGATTAGATCCGGCTATCCTAAAGACCGGCCTTTCAGTGCAGGGAATCTTTGGTATTGCCGTACAGAGGTCTTTTTTTAACCCTTTGTTGCTTTCACCTGTCCTTGCAGTTTACCCTGCATCTCTGCATATAGGGGCTTCTCTCAGGAACCAAGGCCTCACCTTCCTGCGAGTTATATTCATAGGATATATATACAGACCGACCACTTCCAAGGATCGGAGGGCAAGTATAGGGTGGTGCGTGCCTGGTGGTACTGCCACCGTGACATAATGACCCAGCCATTACATAAGCCCGCAGAGATGTGTACCGTGTTGGAACCATATTGCACATGTTTGAGGAATTTGTGGTTCACCTCAAAGGGTTACTGAGCCTGTGTCTAGACTCTGGCAATCAGGTCTCATTTGAAAGCAGGGTTCGTGGTCCGCTTTCTCCTGATGAAAAGAACAGAAGATGTGAGTACAATCTCTGTTTCTATTGTGCCAGTTCGTTGCACTTTTTGTCTGGATGTCCCCTCAAGCCGGTGCGTCCTGGGGCTGGAGTGCCGGTGCGTCCTGGGGCTGGAGTGCCGGTGCGTCCTGGGGCTGGAGTGCCGGTGCGTCTCAAGACTCGTGGTGAGTCTGTGCGCCCTGATACTGGCCGAGTTCCAACTGTGCCCATGTCCCACAGTAAGGCCGCTAAAGCTAGACCACTCATGAGATCCACTGGTGCCAGTTACAGCTGGAATCAGAGGGTGCCAGACCACGTAGGGCGTCTGACGGTGCCAGACCTAGCTGGAAGTCGGATAGTGCCAGACCACGTAGGGGATCTGATGGTGCCAGACCCTGCGGGGAGTCAGATGGCACCAGACCCCACTTTGAGTTCAGACCTCCTGAGAAATCCAGGTCTGAGAAAGAGGCACATGAGTCTATGAAGGATGAATCCTTTTTGGCCACAAGGCCAGAGGATGAAGTACCCATGGAGGTTATGTCGCTCTGGGCATTCGATAATAAAACCTCAGACTTATGTGAATACCTCTGATGGCTGTAGGGGTTTAAAGACACAACTGGCTGGTTCTGAGCAGCGACTGGCAGCTAAAAGACAGTCCCTACATATTGTTACTGGGTGTATTACCATGTAGAGCCGCAACCCCAGTGCCCATTGGCGGTAAGCCAGTCCTGTTTCCGTCTGGCAATGAGAAGCCAGTCCTGTTTCCGTCTGGCAATGAGAAGCCAGTCCTGTTTCCGTCTGGCAATGAGAAGCCAGTCCTGTTTCTGTCTGGCAATGAGAGAAGCCAGTCCTGTTTCCGTCTGGCAATGAGAAGCCAGTCCTGTTTCCGTCTGGCAATGAGAAGCCAGTCCTGTTTCCTTCTGGCAATGAGAAGCCAGTCCTGTTTCCGTCTGGCAATGAGAAGCCAGTCCTGTCTCCGTCTGGCAATGTGCAGCCAACCCTGTCTCCGTCTGGCAATGTACAGCCAGCCCTGTCTCCGTCTGGCAATGTGCAGCCAGCCTGTCTCCGTCTGGCAATGTGCAGCCAGCCCTGTCTCCGTCTGGCAATGTGCAGCCAGCCCTGTCTCCGTCTGGCAATGTGCAGCAGCCCTGTCTCCGTCTGGCAATGTGCAGCCAGCCCTGTCTCCGTCTGGCAATGTGCAGCCAGCCCTGTCTCCGTCTGGCAATGTGCAGCCAGCCCTGTCTCCGTCTGGCAATGTGCAGCCAGCCCTGTCTCCGTCTGGCAATGTGCAGCCAGTCCAGCCTGGCAATGTGCAGCCAGTCCAGCCTGGCAATGTGCAGCCAGTCCAGCCTGATCCTGGCACGATGGCAGCGGTGCTGCCTGATCCGGGTGCGGTGACAGTAGTGATGTCTGGTAAACTGCCAGTCAAATCAGTCCCAAACTGTGTGTCAGCGGTAACCCTCCCAAGCTGTGTGCCAGTCCCAACCTGTGTGCCAGCGGTGCCAGTCCCAAGCTGTGTGCCAGTCCCAAGCTATGTACCAGCAGTGCCAGTCCCGAGCTGTGTGCCAGAGTCAAGCCGTGTGTCAGTAGTACCAGAGCTACATTGCAACACCACTGTACCCATGCCCCACAGAGAGTCCGAGGTTTCCAACCCTCGTGGTAAGGCACAGGTAGGCAAGCCTACTCCCACTGTTGCCGTGTCGTGTGGGCTGGTCACCAGTTCGAGATCTCGTTCTAGGAGAAGATATGTAAAGGTGTCTAACCCTGGTCCAGCTGGTTCTATGCCCGGTCTGACTTATGCCGAGGTCCCCCTACCCCGTCATGTCCCTGAGGGCTATGTGCAGTCACCCTCTGGACTGGTGTTCGGGAGGGACCACTGGGTTGCCCTTCAAAGGAACCCTCATAGACGGGGGCGTCTTGTCGAGGAGGATGACGACTCTGAGTGTAACCTCAGGGGACTTTGGTGACTGGTGTTCGTGGTCTGGTTTCCTGATTCTGTCAGTCATGTTTGTTGTTTTGGGTGCCCTGGGGTCACCCGTGGAGGAGGGGATACTGTCACTTTCTATGCTGGCAAACCTGTCTTCCTGCCCTCTGTATTTGTATATTGTGTTTTTTCCTTGTGTTTCTGTTGCTGCCAATTCCTGGGTGGCCTCCCAGGGGTTAATTGGTGTTCTGTGTGCTGCTCACCTGTTGACCCTTGCCTTGATTCCCCTGCCTATATTAGAGCAATGTACCTATAGGACATTGCTGGGTCATTTTTCTTTGCCTGGTCTCCTTGCCACTTGTGTCCTGAGAGCTCCTTGCTGTGTTCCTGATATCCTCCGTTTGTTCATCCTTGTTCAGTTTTTGTCTCTATTATTTCTGTTCCAGTTTATGTCAGTTCCGTCTGTGTATTTAGTTCTGTCTATTGCTGTATTTTGTTTTGCTGTTTATGTTCCATTCAGATTCCCCGGTTACTGATTTTGGCTTGGCTGACTTCCCTTCTGGTTCCTATTCCTATATTCTGTATGACGTACTCTCTCTGGATATGACCTTTGGCTTTCCTCTTTATGACTACTCTATTGTATATTCCTTGTCTGTACCGTTTCCAGGAAACCCTGTCATCTGTATACAACAAAAGACTCTGTACGGCTTCAAGGTAATACTTTCCTTTAGATTAGATCCGGCTATCCTAAAGACCGGCCTTTCAGTGCAGGGAATCTTTGGTATTGCCGTACAGAGGTCTTTTGTTAACCCTTTGTTGCTTTCACCTGTCCTTGCAGTTTACCCTGCATCTCTGCATATAGGGGCTTCTCTCAGGAACCAAGGCCTCACCTTCCTGCGAGTTATATTCTTAGGGATATATATACAGACCGACCACTTCCAAGGATCGGAGGGCAAGTATAGGGTGGTGCGTGCCTGGTGGTACTGCCACCGTGACACCAGACAGTTAGAGATCTTTCACGGCTACTCTGTTTGGTAGCTTCTGGGCTCTGTGGAGTGTGGGGTGTTAAGTACTGCGTGGTGGGATCTGGGAACCGTGACATTACGATCTGGCCACTATGGATCCCGCAGACTTAACACAGCACTTGGCTAACTTTGTATCCAGACAGGATGAGCAGGATCATAGGATGGATCAGTTTGCTATTGCCTTACAAACTATCCTGACTCGTACGGCTCACCTGGAACCAGCTGGGGTTGCACCCCCGCTTGATATACCTGTGTCCCCTGTCGTTCAGACATCCCAGGTACACATGACCGCTCCTATGAGGTTTGACGGTACTCCCTCAGAGTGCCGGGGATTTTTGGTCCATGTGGATATTCATTTTAAATTGAATCCACAGATGTTTTTCTCTGACATTGCCAAAGTGGGGTTCATTATTAATCATCTGTCTGGCAGAGCATTGACATGGGCGACTCCGTTATGGGAGGCAGAGAAGCCTATCATACGGGATTATAAAGAATTCATAGCCGAGTTACAACGTACATTTAATCCTACCAGAAAGGCCACGGTAGCTGGCAAATCCTTGTTCCGCATACGTCAAGGGAACAGGACTGTTTCTGATTATGCCATAGAATTTAAAACCTTGATCTCTGATGTGAACTGGACAAATGAGACACTGGTTCTGGCTTTTATGGAGGGGTTATCAGAGTCATTGATGCATGAATTGGCTCCACGTAAACTACCTGAGGTATTGTGTGAACTCATTGATTATTGTATAGATCTGGATAATCAGATAAGGGACAGAAGGATTCCAAGAGAGAAGCCCAAGAGACCGTTACCTAGGTTGGCCCCTGTCTTTCAGGCACCACCAAGAGTTATCTCCTCCCTCTGAGCCTATGCAACTAGGCCGTACTAGGCTTACAGAGGGAACAAGGCGTTTTCATGAGGGATTGTGCCTGTATTGTGGTTTGGGGGGACATGTACGATTTCAATGTCCTACTCATCCTAAAATGCATGATAAGCCGGAAAACTACCGCACCTAAGGCAGCTGAGGAGACAGGCCTTGGGTGTGACGTGCATGTCTCCTGTCAAAGACACTAAACTTATGTTACCAGTATCCTTGGCTTGAGACCAAGACCACACATACTACCGCTTTTTTGGATTCTGGGGCTGCTGGCAACTTTATCGATGTTAACTACGCTTCTTCCATTTCTCTACCTCTGGTTGTAAGAGAGACACCCTTAGCCGTCAAAGCCATAGACGGCAGACCGTTATCCTGCCCTAGGATTACTCACGATACGGTTACAGTGGTTCTTACCACTGGTCTCTTGCATAAAGAAGAAATCACATTTCAAGTTATCCATTCACCTTCCAATCCTGTTGTACTTGGTTTCCCTTGGTTGGTGGAACATAATCCTGTTATTGATTGGGCTAAGGGAGAGATACTGTCTTGGAGTCCTGGTTGTTTTGGGACTTGTTTAATACCCATTCAGCATGTCGGTGCCCTGAACACACCCACAGCTCCTCCATTGTCTACAGAGGTTCCTGACCAATATGCCGACCTCAGGGCTGTATTTGATAAAAGAGAGGCAGAGAAACTGCCTCCACATAGACCATATGATTGTGCCATTGATATTCATCCTGGTACCATGCCTCCTCGAGGCAAAGTATATCCTCTTTCCATAAAGGGGAACCAAATTATGGAAGAGTACATAAAGGAGAATTTGGAGAGAGGTTTTATCCGACGTTCCTCTTCTCCAGCAGGGGCTGGGTTCTTTTTTGTGTCTAAAAAAGAGGGAGATTTACGCCCGTGTATTGATTATAGGGGGCTTAACAAGATCACCATTAAGAACGTGTACCCTATCCCTCTCATATCAGAACTGTTCGACAGGTTAAGGGGTCAGCAGTATACACAAAACTTGATTTAAGAGGAGCTTACAACCTGATACGTATAAAAGAGGGGCATGAGTGGAAAACAGCATTTAACACCAGGAGTGGGCATTATGAATACTTGGTCATGCCTTTCGGTCTTTGTAATGCTCCAGCGGTATTCCAGGATTTTATTAATGATGTGCTCAGAGATTTCTTACAAACCTTTGTTATAGTATACCTAGACGATATATTGATTTACTCTCCCGATCTGAAAACCCACCATGCACATGTCAGACAGGTATTAGCAAAATTACTGGACAATGGTCTTTATTGCAAACTAGAGAAGTGTTTATTCGACATTACTACTGTGAAATTCCTTGGGTATATTATCACTCCAGAAGGTTTTGAGATGGATCCTTCTAAACTCACGGCCATCTCAGAATGGCCTGTCCCTCAAGGCCATACAGAGGTTTCTGGGGTTTTCCAACTATTATAGGAGATTTATCAAGAATTATTCCACTGTAGCCTCCCCTGTCATTAATATGACACATAAAGGTCTGAAGAACCAGATCTGGTCTTCTCAATCCAAACAAGCATTCGAAGCCCTCAAACAAGCTTTCACTTCCGCTCCCGTGTTACGGCATCCTGATCCCAGGATTCCGTTTGTTCTTGAGGTTGATGCTTCCGAGATAGGCATTGGGGCTGTCCTGTCTCAAAGAGAGTCTCCAGGAAAACCTCTACATCCTTGTGGGTTCTTTTCAAGAAAATTATCACCAGCAGAACGCAATTATGATATCGGTAACAGGGCAGACACAATAGCAAGCAATTCTCTATCAGAGTGGAGACATTTGTTGGAAGGTACTCTTGACCCTTTATTGATAATTACTGATCATAAGAACCTTACGTACATCGGGGATGCTAAACGTTTGAACGCGAGACAGGCCAGGTGGTCATTGCTACTGTCTCGGTTTAATTTTGTATTGACTTACAGACCAGGTGACCGCAATGTAAAGGCTGATGCCTTATCTCGTCAATATGACCCGTATGAATCTAATACACAAGACCACAATCCTATAGTTCCTCCTGAACGTATTGTGGCTTCCACAGTCTTGTCTGTCTCCTCGCCTTTCCTGGAACGCCTCCAGGCAGTTCAAGTAGGGGCTCCACCTGACAAGCCTCCAGATATGTTGTTTGTACCTGAAAAGGAAAGACAAGAATTACTCATAATGTTTCATGATTCTAAACCAGCAGGTCATCCTGGTATTACTAAGACTCTTACCAGTATCTCCAGACAGTTCTGGTGGCCCACCATGCGACAGGACGTACGTCTGTTTGTTTTGGCTTGTCAAGTCTGTGCCAGAAGCAAAACCAGTAAATCCTTGCCTGTCGGTCTATTGCAGCCTTTACCTATCTATGGATTTTATTGTGGACTTGCCGAAGTCCAAGGGTCATACTGTGGTTCTGACAGTTGTAGACCGCTTCTCCAAAATGTCTCATTTCGTCCCTCTACCTAAGCTTCCTACAGCCAAAGAACTGGCGGTTGTATTTGCTAGAGAGATTGTACGAATACATGGGGTTCCGTCTGAAATAGTCTCTGACAGAGGAGCCCAGTTCGTCTCTCGTTTCTGGAGGGTTTTCTGTGCAGAGATGGGGGTGCGATTGGCCTTCTCTTCAGCATATCATCCACAAACCAATGGGGCAGCAGAGAGGGCAAATCAGGGTCTCGAGCAGTACATACGTTGCTTTACCACACAACAACAAGACAATTGGTCGGAGTTGTTGCCCTGGGCTGAGTATGCACGTAATAACGCCGTTAACGAGACCACTGGCCACTCTCCTTTTTCTGCCATCTATGGTTTTTTCCCTCCGGCTCTACCGTTTCAGTTTACTGAACAGGTCATTCCCGCTCTCGATGACCATCTCACTCAACTGCAAGAGATTTGGAGACAGATTCGAGGAAAATATGGAGCGCAATGTTGCTGTCCAGAAACGCAAGGCTGACAGGCATAGGTTACAAGCTCCCTCCTATAACGTGGGGGATAGAGTTTGGTTGTCCACTAGGAACGTGAAGTTGCGGGTGCCTTCTATGAAAATGGCACCTCGGTTTATAGGTCCATATAGGATCATTCGCTGCGTTAATCCTGTGGCTTATGCTCTTGCCCTTCCTAAACATCTTCGCATGCACAACGTCTTCACACCTCCCTACTGAAGCCATTGTTGTGTAACAGGTACACGCGGGTCGTTCCTCCTCCTCCACCTATTCAGGTTGATGGTGAATCTGAGTATGAGGTTAGGAGGGTTTTGGATTCTAGGCTGTGCAGGGGCGCTCTGCAGTACTTGGTCGATTGGGTGGGTTATGGTCCAGAAGACCGGTCCTGGATTAAAGCTTCCGACATGTCAGCCTCTAGGTTGGTCAGGGCGTTCCATGCCTCACACCCCGATCGCCCTGGTGGTCGTCCTGCTGCTCGTCCTGTTGGTCGTCCGGTGGCCTCCCGTGGAGAGGGGGGTACTGTAACGTTGGGAGCTTCCAGCCCTACCTGTGTGCTTGAGGGCAGCATGTCTGATGCTGCTCGCTGACCAATGCCCGGTTTAAATGGAGACCGGCAGGGAGGTGGTTGCATGAGGCGTGGCTTGAGTGGGGGGCGTGGCCTGGTGAAGGTCTTTAAAAACCCTCAGTGTATTCTCAGCAGTTGCCAGATCGTGGTTATCCATACCTGAGCTCCTTGTACCTGACTGCTATATTGAATTAACCCGTTATTGACCTCTGCTTGTTTCTGACTATTCTGTCTTCTGTTGCCCTAGACCATTTTCTTGTACTACGCCACTGCTCTGATATCGACCCGGCTATTCCATTTGACCATTCTGAACTCTGTATTCCTGATTCTGGCTCGGCTGACTACTCCCTGTGTTGTTAACCCTTTCTGTCTAGCTAGTTTACCTGGCCAATTCTAAGGACCAGACAGTTAGAGATCTTTCACGGCTACTCTGTTTGGTAGCTTCTGGGCTCTGTGGAGTGTGGGGTGTTAAGTACTGCGTGGTGGGATCTGGGAACCGTGACACCCTGTTGTTGCCTCCGATGATGGACGCCCCACCACGATGGGAGACTATCGACGCTTTATCGCTGAAATAAAAACCCTTTGGTCTACAGAAGTTTCCAGACTCCACTATGAGGTGGAGGGGGTCCGCACCCAGGTCGTGATGGTGCAGGCCCAGAACGCGGACCTAGCCGGTGAACAAGCAGTCCTGTCTTCTCAGGTGTGCAGCCTTTGGTCACAGGTGGATTTGCTTACCCACAGAGTGGAGGCTCTGGAATCCCGCCGCCGTAATGTCCGTATACGGGGGATCCCGGAGTCGGTCCCCACGGTGGATCTGCTCAACTACACGAACTGAGTGGCGCGTCAAGCCTTGGATTCTCCACCGGAGTCGCCCGAAATCTTTGGGCAGTGTATCGAATCCGTAAGGCTGCGGCGGCCCCTGCGGATGCCTCACGTGATGTCATTGCGGTGGCGGGAGATGCGGCTGCCAAGTCGCAACTTTTAGGTGCGCGGGCCCCTGGCGCTGCTATCTAGTTTGAGGGAGTACAGTTGCAGCTGTATCGAGACCTTCCCTTTGTAACTCTGATGGCGAGAAGGCGCTTCCGAGAGGTGATTACTTTTCTTCGACGCAAAGGGACCTGTTACCGCTGGGGTGTAGCTGGGTCACTTGTGGTAACACATGCGAATGTCCCCACCACCATCTCGGAGCCAGCCGAGGCATGGCCGATTCTTTTGGGCATGGGACTTATCCCCGACCGCGAGCCCACACCCCCGGACTGAGAACTTTTGCCTACGTGCCTTTTTTTTTTTTTTCTTCTTTTTAGACGGTTCCTGCTCATGTTATTGCCTTCATGTACCCCTCCACTGACCCCGCCGCACTGAGCTTTTTTTCCCACCTCAGCTCCTGATTTTCTGACCCATAGGTCACAATAGAGGATCCCAACCCCCCCTTCCCCTTTTTTTTTGACTCCCTCTTTCTGCAAGAGATGCTTTCTGAGGACATAGGCGTGTTTCTTTTCCCTCTTTTTTTTTTTTTTTCTCTACCCGAGGACGTTTGAGCGGAGCTTTCTTTAATCTTCCCTACGGTGTCTTATCTTAGGTTTTATTTTATCTACTTTTTGCTTGTTGACTTATCTGAACGTTTTCTATGTGTTCATGTCTATATTGCTTGTTTTGTTTTTTTCCATGACAGTAGAAGTGGCGGTCCTGCATGGCCGCGTTATGTCTGGTCGCACTGTGACCCTGTTTAAAATCTTTAAATAAAGCATTAAATAAAAAATATGTTACAGTTGTTACAGAAATACAAAGTAATACAATGCAAGATATTAAAAAAACACAAATATACAGATTAACAGAAAATAAATATGTAGGAAATAGTCATTATGTTACATGTTTACAGGCGCATTCCGTATTGAGGTATGTTAATAGGGAGCTCTTGAGTGACTTTAGACTGGGGGAAGATTTGATGGCGTCTGGCAGGTTATTCCATAACTGCGGTGCTCTGTACGAAAATGAGGACTGAGCCACTGTCTTATTGTATTGTGGTATTGCAAGGAGGGTGCTGGTCCTGGATCGGAGGTTATAGGATGAGGGAACTGCTGGAGGAAGCAGTCTATTCAGGTAGGATGGCAGCTTCCCAGAAAAGCTCTTAAACAAGAGCCAGTTACAGTTTAAAGTATCTATAAAGCGCTTACAAGTTCCATAGCGCTGTACAATGAAACTAACATACAAGTTAAACACACAGAACAGTAAGAGATGATCCTGCTCAAGAGCTTACAATCTAAGAGCGGGATGACACACATCAGGTCTATTCACTAAATGTGAAACTCAGTAGAATTGGCAGAAGAGAACAATTTAGACCAAGTAGTGGATTTGGAAAGTGAGATAAATGGGAGAATTTTTCTGGTTTGGCTATTTTGACCTAGAATTTTCACTTCTGCCAATTCTCCTGAGTTTCACCTGTAGTAAATAGACCTGTAGGTGAGGGTAAACGGCAGAGTACAAAAAGTAGCATGTGGGCTGTGTGGGAAGATGGCAGAAGAAATGTACAGTGAGGGGAATCATGGAGTGAGCTGATAAGCGTCTCTAAAACAAAATGCATCTTCATAGACTTTATGAAGAACGGGAGAGTCTAATGTTGCGGGGAAGGGCGTTCCATATAGAGGTGCAGCTTGGAAGAAGTCCTATAGTCCTGAAGGTGGGATTTGGGGGTGTGGGTACGAGGAGCTGATAGCATCAGATCATTGTCAGAGAGAAGTGGTCAGGACGAGATTTACCTGTCAATAAGGGAGGAGATGTAGTCAGGGGCACAGTTATGGAGCTTTGAACGTGAGGACCAATATTTTGAATTTGATTCTAATGGAAACAAGAAGCCAGTGTAGAGACTTACAAAGGGGGAGAGGTGCGGGAGGTGAGGTGGATGAGCACGGCACAGGCATTCATAACAGACTGCAAAGGGAGAATCTGGGATCTCTTAAGGCCAATGAGAAGGAGGTTACAGTAGTCAAGCCGGGAGATAATAAGAGCTTGGATGAGCATTTTAGCAGAGTCCTGATTAAGACAGGGACGGATGTGTGCAATGTTTTTTAGGTTGACTCACCCTAGTTTTGTAGCATTTTTACTTCAAAGCTGTCACTTTTGTACAGTTTCTTTGTAAACTGTCCAGTTTGATACTGCCTTTCATGCTCATTGATTGTATTTTTTGGATAGGTTACAGTTACAAGTATTTATAAAGTGCTAACAAGTTCTGTGGCGCTGTACAATGGTTGGTAAAAAACAACAAATATTCAAGATAAACACACAGAACCGTAAGAGAGGAGACCCTGCTCAAGAACTTGCAATATAAGAGGAGAGGGATGACACACTAGGTGAGGGTTAATAGCAGACCTGAGGTATTATTTTCTTGCCCTCTCTTGTGTGCAGAATGGTTGTGTAAACTGAGTTGTGCATGAATAATGTTATCTGTCTATTGTATGGTCCATGTATCTGTTTATCTGCTGCATATTTGAGGAGTTGTTAATCTGTTTTTAGGCAAACACTGTCACATTATCTGATTCCTGTTACAATGGCTTATATAATTAGTGTGTGGTCACTAATTGTTAATTTTAGTAAATTCGCTCTGGTATCTAATGTATTCAGGCATTCTGACTAGGGATGAGCCGAACACTCCCCGAGTTCGGTTCGAGCCTGAACCCGAATTTCCCATTGTTCGGGACCGAACCCGAACCCCCATGCAAGTCAATGGGACTGAAAATTAGTTTTTTTGGAGTGCCCTCCAAGAGGGCATGTATGCTACATATTTGCCATAAAAGGTGAATGGGGGTCCGGGTAGTGCCCTGGGGGACAGGAAAAAAGAACAAAAAGTTTAAAAAAATACGTTTTTAAAGGGACAGTGAGTTTTCCATGAAATAAGGGTTAAAAATAAAAATGAAAAATTCCTTCAAATATGGTGCCTAGGAGGTCCCCATAACCTGCCCGTGAAGTGTCGGATTTCTAGGATGTATAGAAATATGTAAAAACCAAAAAATGACATTTCAAATGACGGTAAATGCTTTTCCTTTAATCTATCCATAAACAACTGCTTGGGGCGGCAGTCTGTATGAAAAGAGGAGACATTTTCAGACACGCAGAAAAAGTTTACTGATTTTTTGGCGGTGAAAAGCAGGAGAATGGAAACTTCTAGACCAAAAAGCCGATTTGGAAAGTGAGATAAATGGGAGAATTTTTCTGGTTCAGCTATTTTGACCTAGAATTTTCCAGTCATTCTCCTGAGTTTCACCTTTCTCTGAATAACCCTGTCAGGGTTATTCAGAGAGCGGTGAAGAGCAGGAGAATGACTGGAGAATGGAAAATTCTAGGTCAAAATAGCCAAACCAGAAAAATTCTCCCATTTAGGCTAGGCTAGGGTCAGACTAGCGAATTTTTAACATGCGTTTAGGCACACTTAATCACGGCCACACTAGCAGCAAATGATGGCCAATATACGAAGTACGGTCGCACGAAAGTCCGGCTGCGCAACGCAAGTGGAAAATGAACGCATTTTTTCGAGAACGCAGAACCGCTGGTACGGACGTACAGAGTGCGCTGCGTCCACTAGTGGTGTGTGTGCGTGATTTGGAGACGTCAGACCCTGCTCATGTCTGGCCAACATAACGTCCAGACACCCAAAGTTTCCTGGTTTGGATCCGTAAAAATCACGCACAAAAATGCGCATCGTATGACCATTTTCGCGCAATCCGTGAAAAAATGCGGCAATGCGTTCGGACGCACTTTTTGACAGTCGCTGCGAAAAATGCGTTAGTCTGACCCTAGCCTTATCTCACTTTCCAAATCGGCTATTTGGTCAGATTGTTCTCTTTTCCTGCCATTCTCCTGGTTTTCACCTTTCTCTGAACAACCCTGAGAGAGAGGTGAAAGCCAGGAGAACTGGCAAGAGAAGAGAACAATCTAGACCAAATAGCCGATTTGGAAAGTGAGATAAATGGGAGAATTTTTCTGGTTTGGCTATTTTGACCTAGAATTTTCACTTCTCCAGTTATTATCCTGCTTTTCACCGCTCTCTGAATAACCCTGTGAATGTTTAATCCCGAGGTGAAAAATAACATTGCTTTAGATTTTTTTCAAACACCAGTTAAATGCAGCATATTAGGATGTTTTAGGGAAATTAATTCTCAAATCTCAATCAGAAGCAGACACCACCCCACCCTCAGTATATTGAACAATGTATCAAATTGATTACCAGACTAAAAACACCTGGTGTTATGCCCGTTTGTGAACAGAGGTCATTTAGAGTTGATAATCTTTCCACGTACACATTAGTTTTTAATTCAATATCTAATAAACCGTTGCTTATAATATTCTGCAGTAAAGAGTCTCTTTATTTCTAGATTTTTTAGTAATTTTTTTTAAGCATTTTCTATACTTTTTCAAAATTTCTTTTTTTTTTTTCGAACCCGAACCGAACACGCCCAAAAAGTTCGAAATTCGCGAATTTTCGAACTGCCAAAGTTCGGGTCGAACTCCGAACCGTCCGAACCCGAACAGCTCATCCCTAATTCTGACACACAGCCTGTGATTACATGCCACCATATTGTTTCATTCATGTCTGGACATGTCTGGTTCACTTGAGGCTGGGGGGGGAGGTGCCAGGGTGTAATCCTCCATTGTCACTACCCCCTCCTGGATCTGTTTATATATACAATAAAGGCATTCAGTCTAACCCTGAAAGGCCTCAGATCTGCAGACTCTGCTTTTTTCAGGGGGATGCTAGCAAGGCGTTCTACGTATACCCATCTTAAAGCTGCAGCTAAGGACTGGAGAAAGGCACGAGGGTCTGGCTGGAGAGAACAGGGGGTTCTGCAAGGAAGCAGCATTGGCAGATGTACAGAGATCTGTCACATATTAATATTGGCTTATGTATTTATTGTGGAGTCTCCTGTGGTATATACACTGTGCTTTTTTGCCTTATGTGTATTTTTGAGCAATGGATTCCTTTGTCTGACCATGTTGCATCACCATTCCCCCAGGAACTAGCTTTATCCAGATCACTACTACCTTCTACTTCCTGATCCTTTGTTTAAATGCTGGGCATGTTTCCATTGTCTTATACCTTCCCCCTGTTTGTGTTTTTCACAATTGTAAACTGTAAATAAAGTCAGTCCCAGTTTGATTTTCACCAGGGCCGTAGGAAGGGCGAGGCGAGTGAGGCACGTGCCTCGGGCACAGCTGTGAAGGGGCGCAGCCATGGCTCGAGACCTGCGGTAACGCTGCGGGAACGCAAGTTGCGGGAACCTGCGTTCTCGCAGCGTTCCCGCAGGACTCGAGCCATGGCTGCGCCCCTTCACAGCTGTGAAGCTGTGCGCCCGCCCGAGCCCGAAACGATTGCCGGCGGCCGCGAGCTTCCTACTAGAAAGGCCGCTGACAGGAAGTGCAGCCGCTCGGCTGGGATCTAAAAGCCAGTCGCGATCTTGCGAGATCGCGGCAGGCTGTTTCATCGATCCCAGGCGAGCGGCAGCACTTCCTGTCAGCGGTCGTTCTAGCAGGAAGCACGCGGCCACCGGCAAAGTGCGGCGGCTTGAGAGGTGAGCCGGGGACACTATCCATGAGACCTGGGGGCATATCCATGAGACCTGGGGGTAATATCCATGAGACCTGGGGGTAATATCCATGAGACCTGGGGGTAATATCCATGAGACCTGGGGGCATATCCATGAGACCTGGGGGTAATATCCATGAGTCCTGGGGGCATATCCATGAGACCTGGGGGTAATATCCATGAGACCTGGGGGCATATCCATGAGACCTGGGGGCACTATCCATGAGACCTGGGGGCACTACCTGGGGGCACTATCCATGAGACCTGGGGGCACTATCCATGAGACCTGGGGGCACTAATATCCATGTGAACTGGGGAAAATAGTCTGGGGGCTCAGTGCTGTGTATATTATTGGGGGGGTGTATATTATGCTAAATGTTCTTTTGCTATACATGCATGTATTCTGTGTGTACTGTATTTGTACATGTACTGTGTGTGCACTATATATGTAGGGCCCCATCACCTCCTTAACGCTAGCACTCACACATGTGAGTGTTGGTGCTAGGTTAAATGAGGTTACTGCATGCTGCCCATATCACATCTTAGCACAGGACCCTCATATTACAATCCGAATGGTAACAGGTTAAAAAATCCAGGAGATTGTGCTTTTCAGCACGAGGTTACTATACTTTGCGCTCCCCATGTTAAGTATAGGGAGCGCAAAGTCCTAACGCTAATTACCATCCCGCCATAGCTACAAAAGTTACCCACAGCTAGACGCTGGTGCTAGCTGTTGCCGCTTCTGCAGAATCAGTCAGCACCAGCTGGAACCCCTCCCCAAAAATCACATACTTGCCTCTCATCCCACAGCGCAAAAAGTGGTCTGATCCACTGCATCTGGTCGCGGGGAGCATCCAGGAGCTTAGCACTGCGCCACTGGTCGGGGACTCTGATTTTTTTAAAATTATGTGGGGGGGGCACAATTTTCTGTTTTTGCCTCGGGTGCAAAAGGAGCTAGCTACGGCTCTGATTTTCACCGTGCTTGGATCTCCTGTATTGAGTAGGTTTGGGCCAGAACCAGTACTCCTTTCAGATACTGGTGGCGAGGGGAGCATTCTACACATGGGCACAGGATCCCCCCACGTCACAGGATTCTCTTAAGAAATGTGTGTTCAGAGACTTCTTGAAGGACTGGAGAGAAGGGGAAAGTCTAATGTTGCAGGGAAGGGAGTTCCATAAAACCGGGGCAGCTCTGAAAAGTCCTGAAGGTGAGAGTTTGTGGTGCGAGTACAAGGAGATGATAACAGAGAAGTTGGTGGAATGGGATATACCTGCTAATAAGAGAGGAGACGTAGGCAGGGGCACAGTTATGGAGAGCAGTGTGTGTGGGCACCATTTATTTTGATTTGGTTTCTAAAGGAAACAGGAGCCAGTGTAGAGAATGACAAAGGGATGAGGTGTGGGATGTGAAGGTGAAATCAGCAAGATTTGGTTAGCGACTGAATGTGAGGAGTGAAAGAGATCAGAATCAAAAAGGACCCCTACGTAATGAGCCTGAGAGATAGGAGTAATGGTGGCACCATTCTCCTGAAGGGAAACGGGTGCAGGAATGTTGGTTTCAGAGGGAAGACGAGAAGTTCAGTTTTAGAGAGGTTATGCCTTAGGAAATGGGAAGTCATCTAGTTGGATACAGTCGATAGGAAGGCTGTAATAGAGTCCAACACAGGAGGAGAGAGATCGGAAGGTAGATTTGGGTGTTGCCAGCACAGAGATGATATTGGAATCCATAGGAAGACATGAGGTTGCCCAGAGAGGCGGTATAGATTGAGAAGAGTATGGGACCCAGGACAGAGCCTTGGAGGTACTCCAACTGAAAGAGGCACCAGCGAAGGAGACACTGAAGGAGCAAAGAGATTGATAGGAAGAAAACCGGAGAGCGCGTGTCACTGAGGCCAAGTTGACGCAGCGTGAGGAGCAGGAGAGGGTGGTCAACAGTGTCAAATGCAGGGGAAAGGTCAAGAAGAATAAGCATCGAGAAGTGACCATTGGTTTTAGCAGCAACTAAATTATTAGTCATCCTGGTCAGAGCAGTCTCAGTGGAGTGCTGGGAGCGAAATCTGGACTCGAGCGGATCAAGGAGAGAGTTAGCAGTGAGAAAACCGGTGAGCTGGTTGTAGACCAGGCCTTCCACGATTTTGAAGGCAAAGGGGAGCAAAGAGATGGGACAGTAGTTCGAAAGGGAGGTGGGATCAAGAGATGGCTTCATAGAATAGGAGAGAATGAGCAGTAAAATACAACCTTTAGAGGGTCAAGGACTCTTAAATGGCGAGACCAATCTTCATAAAATTGCATACAAGTTAAAATAAAAGCATATACAAAAAATCATAGCATAACACTGTAAGAAATTTGATAAAAAATAAAAGGCACAACAAAGGAGCCACTCACAAAATTAGTGGCACACTGTAAGAAACCAATGTGCATATAAGCATATTTAAAACAATTCGTCCAATTAGTCACCACAGCCGGAACTGATATCAGAAGGTTGTATTCCCAACGGAGAAGCCTGGCCATTGTACACTCCTTGCTTGAGACGTCCAGCTGTCAGATGAAGTTGAGGGTCTCACGAACCAACAGGTAAGAGGACCGGCAGCTTGGACACATCCAGGTGAAGACGATGGATGATCCGGCGGGTGGACGAAGAAAGTATGCGCAAACAAGTCAATTCGACGCATTTCGTCTCCTGACTTATTCATGAACAAGTCAGGAGACGAAACGCGTCAAATTAGCAGAATTAGCTGCTGATCCAGGACTGATTCATTTTTATAAATGTCAGCCGGTCTACAGAGTCGGTGGACAGATGCACTCTTTTGTCTGTGACAAAACCTCCAGCGGCACTGAACGTCCTTTCAGAAAGCACGCTGGATGAAGGGCAGCCTAGCAGCTGCACAGCATATTGGCTAAATTCTGGCCAGTGATCCAATCTCAAAACCCAGTAAGCCAATGGATCATCTGCTGGAAAGGTATCCAGGTCTGCCCTTGCCCCTAGGTAGTCCTGCACCATACGGTGAAGACGCTGGCAATGGGTGCCTACATTTGACGTCCCTGGGCGTCGTGGACTAAAAAAATTTAAAAAGGCATCAGTCAAGCGGCCCCGGCCTTCACCTCTATTCCTCTGATCAGCCGCAGCCTCAGAAGTACCTGGGTCATCACTTGGTAACCTACCAGTGTCTGAAAAGGTGTTACCCAAGTGTCGCTTTAGAGCGTCCTCAAGTTTTTTCATCCTGTCCTCCCACTGTGCGGGCAGGATGAGCTCTGCAACTTTACCCGTGTATCGTGGATCAAGAAGGCTTGCCAACCAGTAATGATCCCTGAGACCCCATCGTGCACTTCCTCCTCCCAGCCACGTATTAGTCCTTGGGTTTCTGGGCACACAAAACCCTCCCTTGAGGAATCCCCACAAAAATGCCCCCACTACTTAAATATTCCTCCTCATCCTCCTCCTGTCTGATGTGAGGAGGACCCGCTGGAATGCTGTCTGCGGAAAGACTGGGGCCTTGAGAGCTAAGGAAGGCCTCCTCTTCCTCCCGCTGCTCTGCCTCTAGAGCCACATCTATAATTCCCCACAGAGTGTGCTCCAGCAGGAACACTAAAGGAATTGTGTCACTGATGCATGCACTGTCCCTGCTCACCATCCTCGTTGCCTCCTCAAATGGTTACAGTACAGTGCATGTATCCTTGACCATCAGCCACTGCGGGGGGTACCAAGTTGACCAGAACCTGTCCTTGTGCCATACTCACACAGGTACTCGTTGATGGCCCTCTGCTGCTTGTGCAGACACTGCAGCATTGCTAATGCCTGGTGGGCATGTCACAGATCAGACGGTTTGTGGGAAGGTGGAATTCTCATTGAATTTCTGCCAGGCGAACACTTGCTGGGAATGACCGTCTGAAGTGGCTGCAGACTTTTCTGGCCTGGCTGAGAAGCTCTGCCAGCCATGGGTACCTGGTTAGGAGACACTGTACCACCAGATTTAGGACGTGTGCTAGGCATGGTACATGCGTCAACTTACCCAGGCGTAGGGCGGAGAGAAGGTTGCTGCCATTATCACAGACCACCATTCCCAGTTGAAGCTGGCGTGGTGTTAACCATCTCTGCACCTGCCCCTGCAGAGCTGACAGAATTAATGGCCCGGTGTGGCTCCTGTCCCCTAAACAAACCAGCTCAAGCACAGTATGGCATCTTTTTGCTTGAGCCATTGCGTAGCCCCTGCCACTTAAACTCGGTTTAACTGCCACTTCACCAGAGACAGAGGAGGAGGAAGAGGGAGAGGTGGTGGTGGAGCAGACAGACCTCATACAAGCAGCTTTCTGGAGGCGTGGTGGATGAACAAGCTCCAGCACAGAGCCCCGTCTTGGATCCCTCCCAGCTGCAATCAGAGTTACCCAGTGTGCCGTGAAGAAAATGTAACGGCCCTGTCCATGCTTGCTGAACCACGTGTCTAAAGTCACATGCACCTTGCTGCTGACTGTCTTTCCCAATGACTCAATAACATTGTCTTCCACGTGCTGGTATAGTGCTGGAATGGCCTTCCGTGAAAAGTAATGGCGTTTTGGAACATGCCACTGTGGTACAGCACATTCAGCAAATTCACAGAAGGGAGCAGAGTCCACCAGCTGGAAAGGCAGCAGCTGCAATGCGAGTAATTTTGTTAAGCTGGCATTTAGACGCTGTGCTTGGGGATGGTTGGGACTATATTTTTTCTTACGCTACCGCAGCTGGGGCAACGTATCTGACTGCGTAAATCTTCAGCTGATGGGATGCTGTCACATTGTGAGGAAGGACCTGGTACATCCATTATTGTAGCATCATCCCTGTCAGTGGAGGTTGGAGTCAATGATATGGCAGGACATATAGTGGGGGTAGAGACAGGTGAGGAGGACCTATGCAAAGTTTTGCACCAACGGGATGCGTGGCAGGTGGTCATATGTCGCCTCATGCACGTGGTACCCAAGCGTCCGTTTCTTTCCCACGCTTGAGCCTCATTTGACATAGATTACAAATAGCAACGGTGGGGTCTGCTGCACATTTCTTAAAGAACTCCCAGACAGCAGAGTTCCTGGATGTGTGCTTTGAGACAACAGCGCTCTGCACCTGAGCAGCTCTGACATCTGATGCCTTGGACTGGCTAGTGCTACGGTTGGTCATAGTGGACGTTGTGCCTCGTGTTTGTTGTGCCTCCTCCTCCCTTGACTCCTCTGTTCGATCAGGCACCCAGGTGGAGTCAGTGACCTCATCATCATTGTCGTCACCCCCGATCTCCTCGTCACTGGAGCCAACTTGGCAGTATGCTGCAGCTGCTGGGGCAACATGAGTGCCAGTTATTTGTGTGTCACTGGCACCCCCTTCCTCTAGGTTTATTATATTCCCTTCCTCAACCTCAGAGATTTAATCAGAGCACTGTAGTTGCTGCACATACTCAAGCAGCAGGTCACTGTCATTGTAGCCAAACAATTCAGCTGACTCTTCCGTGTGTGATAGTGAGGCTACGGCAGGAGTAGCTGTGGACATGGAGGCTGAATTAGATGCTTTGGCAGCTGAGGTGGACTGTAAAGCACTACAAGCCTGGCTGGCAGAGGACTCGGAGGATGAGGATGGCCTGGTTAGCCAATCCACCAAATCCTCTGTATGTTGCTGCTGCTTAAGACGGCCAGCACCAGTTAGAAAGGACAAGAGTGCCCCTGCAGAGGATGCACCATGTCCACGACGACCAGAGGCACAGCCTCCCGACACAGAGCCTGCTTGCCCTCTTATCTGTGCCTGGGAGCGTCTGCATGTCCTTTTTGGTCTTTCTGACATGGTGAGTGATATATAGTTTAAATATATACAGAACGGGGGCGGAGCTGACAGCCGATGGGTGAAGTCGCGTTCTGCAGTGCTCTCCAGCAGTTACCTTTTATTTGATCGTTTAACGCGACCCACCTTCGGCTGCAGAGATTTTTCTCAGATTGGGAAACTCCGGGTGTCCTGTGGTCCAGAGCTGGGACCCTTTCGCTGCCCTCCTGCTGCTGTTTGGAACGATTTGGGACCTGCGGCCTAGTGCCGGCGGCCATCTTGGACGTGCCTGAGTGGGCCCAGCAGCTCTCCCTCTTTTGTGCCCCGGTCCTGCTACTGCTCCTGATTGCCTGGAAGAGGCAGCTATGGCTGAATCCCTCGACGGGTTTTGTCCCCTTACGAAGGAAGATGTCTGGCACATACTGGAGGAGTTCCGCGAGCTCTGGAGGACTGACTTCCGGGATATGCGGAGTGAGGTGGGGAGCGTGGTGGAGACGATGAGGAGCCGGGTGGACCGAGCTGTGGAGGTGCGGGACCCTTCAGAGCTGCAGGTCTCTCCGTGGGCGACCACAACTCTTAGTGCCCTCTCTCAAGGGGATGCCGACATGTCGTCCGGGCGGGAGCCGCCAGATCTGCTAGAGGACGGATGTGCTGCTGCTGTGGAGCAGAGGAGCGCCGTATCTGCATTGGAATGTGAGCTGCCCCTGCAAGGTGTCGTACCTGACCTGACTCCTGCGACCTTCGTGACAGGGGCCGAAGTGGAGCCCTTCATTTCAGCTGCAGTGGCTTTTGAGATGGCCACCGGGGATCCCCCTTCTCCTGGGGCGATGCCTTACCTGGTGATGATGGAGTGTGGCTCTAGCGGGACCACGCGACAGGGTCTTTCGGCGGTGGATTCTCAGCCGGGCCGTGCAGTTGGAGAGGCTGGAGGAGGTGGTCGGTTCTGCCTCGTTTTGACGTTCCTCTGCGGTGTCTGTGAGCCAGTGGGGTATACCTGCTGGGTTATGCCCTGTGGCTTCTTGCCGGTGACGCTCCTGCCTCCGTTGCTGGACTCGGGTTAACGAGACTTTCTCATTTTTTCGATGCACTGCCTAGTGTTTTACAGCCCTGAAAAATGAAGAATTCCCCCCCTTCTTTGAGACGTGCCCCTTCTTTGCTACCCGCAAATATAGAGACTACCTGCTGACACCCCCCCCTTTCATTGTCTCATGTTTGATTGTTTCATCGATGTTGATGACACCCCCACCCTGATGAATACCCCCTAATACTCTGAGACCCCTTTTTTTTTTTTAGGACATTTCTGTCTATTCTTGTGTTCCTACCCTTTTTCATTTTTGTTTCCTCCCCCTTTTTATGTACTCCTGAACGATTTTGTGGTCCTGCTTACAGACTTTGTAGGTTCATGTTGTTCGTCTGTTGGAGCACTGGGACTCCCCATCCCTTTTTTTTTTTTTTTTTTTTTTTGTGTGTGGGACATTAGGAGGTAGCCTGGGAGAGCCGCTAGGGTGGCTACCTAGGCTCTGTACACCCTTTTGGCCCCAGGTCTCCTGGCCACGCGGCCCCTTCCATGGCCCTCGGTTCCCTTTGGGTTGCTGGGGTGAGCCAGGAATGCCACGATATGTTTGGCAGTCCCTCACTACCCTTTTTATCCCTTTTTTTTTTTCATTTTTATTTATTTTTTTTGGTTTTGTTTGTTTCCCTGGTGCCCCATCAGCGAACTCCATCACTCTCTTTTGTTTTTGCAGGATGACCCTCCTGACGAGTTTCTACACCCCCCCACTATTTTCGATTTTCTGTAGTTTCCTATGTGGACCCCCCCCTTATGTTTTCTGTGCTTTCTTTGTGAGTATCTCATTTGGCCCTGTGAGGCCACCTGACTGGTCGGTCTGTGACCTTTTGTTTATTGCAAAATAAAAATTTTGAAATACAAAAAAAAAAATATATACAGAACTCTGATTCAACTCTGTTATAAAGATTTCCAGAACTCTGGTATAACTCAGTGAGACACCCTGATAGCTGGCAGCCAGTGACAAGACACCGATTACAATTCCCAGAAACCTCCTATAAATCAGTGAGACCCCTTGATGGGTGGCAGTGAGAACACACAGATTATAACAATTCCAAATATTTTGTAGAAATTACTGACCCCCCAAAATACTGGGTGGCAGTGAGAACACACGGATTATAACAATTCCCAGAAATATTGTAGAAATTAGACCCCCCCAGTAGTTGGTGGCAGACTGGCAGTGAGAACACACACTAACACAAGAACAATCTCCTCTCAAACATGTGCTGAAGCGCTGTGTGAAGCCTTATATAGTGTGCTGCGGGACTTAGCTCTGTGAGCCCATGATTGGGCAAAATTTGCCGAATCGGGACTCTGAGCTGTGCTTGGCATAGTCTTGAACCTGTCTTGCACATGACCTGTGGTCAGGTGCAAAGCTGTAGCCAATTACAAGCTTCAGGCCAGTGGAAAAGTGCATTGTGGTCCATTGTGGTGCATTGTGGGCGAACATGCAGCGAACACGCGGAAATGTTCGTAGTCCGCGAACATGCGATGTTCAAATCGAACTCCGAACTGAACAGCTCATCCTTAGTGGTGAGAGCGATCCTTGTCAGCCCTTGTGGGTTTTTGGGTTAGCCAGTGCAGACCTATCTTTCCTGTGGCTGATTGGTCTGTGGTCATCTGACCTGCCCTGCCCTATAAATATGGCCAGCAGTTCATCAGATTCTTGCTCCAGGATAAGTCTTAAGAGACTAAAAAAAGGTGGACTTACACATATGTACTTTATTAGAATTGATTAAAGCATTATATAAACGGCAGGGGGGTGGATATGTTTTAAAATCTTTGTTACAGCTGATGAAGTTGGCTTGTACCGACGAAACAGAACCTGGAGGTTATATTTGTTTTTAATAAAATTCCATTTTTCCATCCTGCAATTCTGGTGTCATTTAGGGAGAGGTTTTAATGAGTTTTCCACAATAACTCATGTGCGAATGTCCCGAGAGCCTGGAGGCTCTAGAGTAAGTACAAAATTGACATTGTCTTACTATTTAAACAGTACTTGCAGAGTTACACTAGGCCCGATTGGGTTTCTTGTCATTTCCACTTTATATGCCAGAATCTGGGAGTAAGAATCAGTCAGGTTATTGGGTCCCTGTGAATAAAGAAGTGAACACCTAAGAGGCTAATTACACCTAAGCCTGGTTAAGGCTCATCCATTATGAGTGTGGATCAGTTATCTGTATATACTGATTTAACCCCTTAGTGACCGGGCGGTTTTACACAAATCCGTCCTTTAGTGACAGCTGCTGTTTTTACGTTTCTGCGCTGTTAGTGTTTAGGTCAAATTTTCCTCTTACTCGTTTATTCAACCCACGCATATTATACACCCTTTTTCCCGCCATTAAATGGACTTTCTAGAAATACCATTATTTCCATCATATCGAATAATTTACTATAAAAAAATATGAAATATGATGAAAAAATGGTAAAAACACACTTTTTCGTAATTTTTTTTTTTTGAAATTCAGAGTTTATTTAGGAAACACAAAATACAGATTCACAAATATCCATAGAAACAAAGAAATGTACACATAAAATTAAAGGTGATACTTAAAGAGTATAAGAAAAGGTACGTAACCTTAAAGGGAGGGGTAAGAGAGAGAGAAAAAAAAAAAAAAAAAAAAAAGGTCTCCATGTCTCAGAGTATCCCCTACATCAAGGACGTCAGCCTTGGTGCTATCTCACACCAGAAATGTGGAAAGGAAGAGTGCGAAGAATGACAGAGAAGTTGGGGAGGGAGATCAAGTTGAGAAAAAGAGGAGAGAAAAGAGAAAAGAGTTGGAGGGGAATGGGGACGGGAAAGCTGCCTTAAATAAGAGATAGGAAGGGGGGGGAAATGGGGGGGGAGAGGGAGGACAGAGTAAGTCTAGTTAGGTGGGGCAATGTTGTCATATGGCTCCACCTCGAGGGACCCCAGACGCAGTCGCTGTATTAGGAAGTAGAGCTAGAAGCTCGATTATTTGCGGCGTATCGGTCCCAGTAAAACCACTTCGTGGCCGAATCGTCAGTCAGCCCACGGCGTCTTGTGTCCAGCAAATCAATAGAACGATATTCCTCGACCCGAGCAATCCATTCCGGAACAGTGGGTGTCCTTGTCGACTTCCAGAGAGCAGGGATCAGAGCTTGGGCAGCAAAAATCATAAGAAGGAGGACCGAGCGTTTAAGGGCTTTGAGGGGGAACGGAAGATGCAGGAGGAGGAAACACTCAGGTGTCAGAGGGAGATCCTCATCCGTTATTTGAAGTATCGCATCTCGAACCCGAGTCCAGAACGGTTTCAGATTGGGGCACGTCCACCATGTATGGAGATATGTGCCGCTGTCAGTTTCACATCGCCAGCATTGAGGCGGATGTGATGGGTAGACATGGTGTAAAAAGCTAGGAGAACGATACCAAAACGTGACTATTTTATACGAAGTCTCTTGAATACGCGTCGCGCTGCTACCTTTGTGGATCAAGGCAAACGAGTTAGACCACTGTTCCTCTGATATGGTCGCATCCAGCTCACGATCCCATCGAGAAACAAAGGAGGGGACCGTAGAGTCACTGGTCTGCAGTAGGCCATGTAGGGTAGATACTCCGTGGGTTAGGGCTTCCCCTGCATGACAGAGTGATTCAAATGGGAGCAAGTGGCGGCTTAAGCTGTAGCCGCAGTTGAGGCTTCTCAAATACGACTTCAATTGGAAATAATTAAATCTATCCAGCACAGAGAGAGGCCCTCTCGGAGATGCAAGCGGCAAAACCTCTAGGTTGCCATCAGCAGGGAGATCCATCGCACGTAGCCTGTGCCCATCCGTCAGGCGGGTCCGCAAGGACGATCGTATCCCAACCGTTAGGGACGGGTTATGAACCAAGGGCAGAAGTGGGGAGACGGCCGTGGAGAGGCCGTATGTCAGTTTAAGCTTATGCCATATACTCAGTGTGAACGACACCGGATCTGGATCAGCGCCTCGTGCTTCAATCGGGTGAGGTGGGAGCCATGGAAGCGTCCAGAGCGGGCGCCCCGCCAGGGCAAGCTCCATGTCCAGCCACTGTTTATCGGGGTTCACCAAAGACCAGTCCACCAGCCTCAGTAGATGACTGGCTTGATAGTAGCGTCGGGGATCTGGAAGGGCCAATCCTCCCTTGTGTTTTGGGCGGCTCAGAATCACAAAGCTGACCCTGGGTCTGCATTTTGGCCAGATGAATTTGAGGAGCGCCGTCCGTAGGGCGGTAAAGAAAGAGAGAGGGATCAAGATCGGGAGGGCCCCGAAGAGATAAAGGAGCCTCGGCAGTAAGTTCATCTTGATGGCTGCTATTTCTGCCCATCCAGGATATCATACGGCTATTCCAATCCGCCATGTCTGCTCGAAACATAGTCAGAATAGTCGTGAAGTTGAATTCCAACATCTGTTTGGCTGATGGTGCCAGCCACACTCCCAGATATTTCATCTTGTGAACGCAGTGCCGAAAGGGGTAGTTCCTGCAGACAGCACCCAGATCGGCCTGCTCCAGTGAGATATTAAGAAACTCTGACTTGTCTCGGTTGATCTTGAATCCGGACACCTCCCCATAGGTTTCTAATTCTCTCGTAATTGCCGGTAGGGTAGAGTTCGGGTCTGTGATGAGGAATAAGAGGTCATCGGCATAAGCCGAGACCTTGTGAGTCGACTCACAGCCCTGTAAACCCCCGATGGCCACATTACGACGGATCGCGTCCAGAAGCGGCTCCACCGTCACGGCAAATAAAAGGGGAGACAATGGGCATCCCTGGCGTGTTCCATTGTGGATGTTGAATGGTGCAGACAGCATACCGTTAGCGCGAACCCGGGCCGTGGGATGGTCGTATATCGCCCTCAGCCAACTCAGAAAGGAGTCCCCAACCCCGACATGCCGCAATACAGCAAACATAAAGCTCCACCTCACCCTGTCGAAGGCCTTCTCAGCGTCTGTTGAGAGCAAGAGAAGGCCCTCCTGTCGGTGGCGAGCCAACCCGATCGCGCCAAGGGCACGCGTCGTCGCGTCTCGTGCTTCTCGACCGGGCACGAAGCCCACTTGGTCCGAATGAATCAGGGACGGGAGGAGAGGTGCGAGTCTGACTGCCAATATCTTCGCTAAGATTTTAAGATCAGAGTTTAAAAGAGATATAGGTCGGTAGCTGCGAACATCCGTTCCATCTTTGCCTGGCTTACAGATAACAGCAACTGTAGCAGCGAGCGCGTGTGGGTGGAATCTGTTCCCGTCTCGGAGAGCCGCAAAAAGGGCCAGAAGATGCGGCAGCAGGGCTGAGGTGAAAGTCTTGTAGTATTCGGCAGGAAGGCCGTCTGGCCCCGGACTTTTGCCATTTTTAAGGCCACGTAGGACGGACGCAACCTCCTCGCCAGATATTGGGTCGTCTAGAAGAGAAGCCATGGACAAGGCAAGGGTACCAGTAGTCTTATCTGCTAAGTAAGTCTCAATTGCCTCTTGGGAGGGCCTCGAGCTAGAGGTCCGGTCTAAGTCATAGAGGTCACCATAGAAGCGTTGGAATTCATCCAGGATGAGATCCGGACGAGGTGTAAGATCCCCATCAGGAAGTTTAATCCGTGAGATGTAAGATGCATTTTGACGTTTCCGCAGGATATGGGCAAGGAGCCTGCCAGGCTTATTTTCCAGAAGGGCGAACCGGCATTTAGCCTTTTGAGCAGCATACCTGACATCTTCATTGAGCAGCCCATTGAGTTCTTGTCGTTTCGCCAACAACTGCTCGTAATCCGAGCTCAGAGCCGAAGTGTGGTGCTGTAGTTCAAGGTCCCGAATTCCATTCAACAAGCCCTGAATCTGATCTGATCTGGCCCGTTTGCGGGCCGTAGCCCGACTTATGAGAACCCCCCGGATCACTGCCTTATGTGCCTCCCAAAGGGTAGGTGCGGTCACATCAGGCGTGTCGTTTTCCTCAAAATATGCTTGGAGACATGTGTTGATATCCGCCACAAGGAGCGGGTCTGTTAATAAAGAGGTATTAAGCCGCCATTGTCGCTCAGAGGGACGGAAAAGCGGTGAGGACATAACCGCCAGCAGAGGGCAATGGTCCGACCATGTCTGTGCCATGATAGAAGCTTCTTCTGTCAGGAGAATGTTTCTTTGCTGTATAAAGAAATAGTCAAGTCGAGAATATGAGGTATGCACATGGGAATAGAAGGAGTAATCCCGTTCTCCAGCATGGAAAGCTCTCCACACATCAACTAGTTGTAGGTTATCAAGCGAGCGGCGCATATGACGTAAGACCCCAGGCGGCACCGAGGAACGACCTGTCGAGGTGTCGAGACGAGGGTCTAATGGTACGTTCAAGTCTCCTGCTACAATCAACGTACCTGCCATAAAGGAGGAAAGGCGACTCAGTGTGGATCTCAAGCAACGGTGTTGGTTGACATTCGGGAGATATAATGAGGCAAACGTATATTGCTGTTCCGCTATTTTGCATTTCACAAACAAAAAACGGCCCTCTCGGTCTTCCATTATTTCATCCATAACCATAGGAACGGTTCTAGAGAAAAGGATCGCCACACCGCGGCTTTTCCCGCCATGAAAGTTGCTAAAGTAGCCAGTGGGGAAGTCAGAGTTGCAGAGCAATGGAGCCGATCCTTGTCGGAAGTGCGTCTCTTGCAGGAAGAGTACAGAAGCGTGAAGCGCCTTAGCCTCACGAAGGAGACGACGGCGTTTTTCAGGGATATTAAGTCCTTTTGTATTATATGTAAGTAATTGAAGCGATCTATGCGTGAGTCCCCCAGGCGGAGCCATATCCGTGAAACAAAAGAAGGCAGTGGGAGATGAGAGGAGGAGATAGGGGGAGTAGAGAGAAAGAGAAGAGAAAAAAAAAAAAAAGGCGGGGTGGGGGGAGGGGGAGGCACACTCAGGAGAGGAGAAGGGAGATGGGGTAGGGTGATAGAAAAGGAGACAGAGGTAGATGTAGAAAGGTAAGAAGAGGTAACAGTAAGAGAAGGAAATAGAACAAAACTATGAGGTAAGTGGCGTCCCAAGGGTGAGTCTACACGTGTCCAATCTATAGGGATCGTGTACCACCCCCGAACAAAAAGAGACGACGCCTGGACCTCGTGGGTAGGTCCGACCTGAGTCCAAAACAACCAACTGAAAAGGATATCAGTAACAATATGTACAAGAAAAACAAATCACTATAGTAAGAGCAAAACAGAGCCCCCTCCGAATACAGGAGCTGTAGCGGAGAAAACGTAGAAAAAAGTGAGGAAGGGTAGTAAAAAAGAAAAAGGAAAAAAGGGGGGGGTTAGCAACACTACCCTCTGCCGCTCTCCTCCCCGATCCCTACACAATCTTCCCTCCCGCCCCTCCCCCAACACATCCCCTTTAGCCCCCAAACCCATATAATATACAAGCTCCCAATAAAGTCATATCGGTAAAGGATGAACAGGAATTTTTAGTAGGCACATCGGTTAACAAAAAGGCGAGGGAGAACAAAAACTATCAGACCCCCACCCTCTCCGCGTCAGAGTTCCTTCCACAACACCCATCACCCACCCAGCTTGATCAGCCCCCCGACATATCTAATAGGTTCCAAGCCGGAGTCCCAACGCTGGAGCAGGGTGGACCTCCACTATGTCGTCCACTCTCTGGTAGCCTCTGCTCGGTCTGGAAAAGTGGGAGCGGCGGTAAAAAACAAGTACGTCGTAGGACGAGCAGTGGCCTCGAGACGCAGCAAACAACAATGGGGGGTGAAGAACTCACGTCCCGCACAGTCCTCGGGTCTTCGACCTTGTGTCCACGGATTATAACTAAAGAGGTCACGTAGGTCATTCAGCATCAACCTTGACGAGGTTGCAGGGATGGGAGGGGGTGGAAGAGCTATGCCTCGCAAAACGGCGAGACGCAAAAATTATCAGGAAAAATTAAGGGGTAACTGTCCAGCCGAGGCATGTCCCGGAGGGAGAAGGGGGTCAACGTCCCGAGAGATCAGTCAAATATCTGAAGGCAAGCAACCCCTAGCCACAGAGACTGCCTCGAAAAAGTAAGGGGTCGGATATCCAACTGAGGCACACCGTGGAGGAGGGAGGGGAGCTGCATCTCGACTAGTAAAGCATGTAACTAAGGGCAAAGCAGTCTCCAGCTCTAAAAATTACGGCAAAAATTTAAGGGGTTAGCTGTTCAATCGTGGTAAGCTGTGGAGGAGGGAGGGGATCTGCATCCCAACTGGCAAAACAATTAACAGAAGGTAAAGCAGACCCCAGCTACCAAAGTTAGTACGAGAGATTATGAGGTTGACTGTGCAATGTGGTAAGCTGTGGTGGGGGAAGGGGAGACGCATCTCAACAGGGAGAACAATATAGCCGAGAGCATAGCGATCCTCGGCCACAAAAATTACCGCAAAAAATTCAGGAGTGTGCCAGCCAGCCGCGATGAGCTGGGGAAGCAGAAGGGGGACTGCCTCCCGACCGGTCGAATTTAGGAGGACATCTCCCTGGTAGTGGTGAGCCAAGGAGGAGGAAGAGGATCTGTGACTCATATCCCACGGTAATCCATGGAAGGCAGGTTAATCCTCCACTTGACGCGGGGGTCGCTCCGTTGGGTCTTCCGCGGCGGGATCACGCACCGGCGAGGGTCTCTGTCGTCTGCGAGGTCGTCGTGGACGGCGCTGTGAGGAAGGTGCAGGGCCGTCTTTGCGGTGGTCGGACTCCCAGTTTCGCACAGCCATTCCGGGCAGGTCCATCTCATGCAGAAAATCTCTCACATCAGCGGGGCGTTGAATCATATGTCGAATCCCATTACGCTCAGCCGACAGAGCGAAGGGGAACCCCCAGCGATATTGGATGCCCGCTTGTCGCAGTGCCTGCGTGACTGGCAGCAGACATCTTCTGGCCGCAAGGGTAAAGGGTGAAAGGTCGTGAAAGAGTTCCAGGCGGTGCTCGTGGTAATCCCAATACCGGGAGGTGCGGGCGCGCTTCATGATCTCCTCTTTTAGGGAGTAGTCAACTAAGTGGCAAATTATATCTCGCGGAGGGGCCGTAGATGGAGGTCGGGGTCGCAGGGCTCGATGTGCTCTGTCCATAGGGACGGGGGCATCAGTGTCGCGGTTTAAAATCAGGTTAAAAACCTCCCGCAGCGTGTGACGAAGGTCTTCAGGGTCATCGGTCTCAGCAAGCCCTCGGACGCGAATATTGTGTCGACGTCCTCTATTATCGAGGTCATCCACCCGACGTTGGAGGTCCGAAAACTCGTCCCGGTTATGTGTCTGGACCGGCTGGAGTGGGTGGCGCGCTGTTTCCTCCAGAAGGCTCACTCTGCTTGATAAGGCCTCCATGTCCACTCGTACTTCTCTGACCTCGCGGCCAAAGCCTTCTCGCAGGTCCGCTATGATGTCGGAGAGATCCGATTTCGTGGGGAGAGCTGAGATCATCCGCTCCAGACGGCGTATCGCATCCACAGAGTCCGGAGCGTGGGCCTGGGACGGAGGAGCGTCCGCCATTTTGGGAGTCTCCTCGTGCGGGGAGCGCGGCGGGACAGTGGTAATAAAAGTGTCCAGCGGGCCCGTTCTCCGGGTGGCGCGGTGTGCGGGTGTCTTGGGGGTATGCAGCTTCCCCTTACCTCGTACCATGACCCGACGATGACCAGTAAAGCGGAGATGTATCGGAGGGGGCTCAGGAGCTCGGCTAACATGCGGCCATCTTGGTCAGAGGTCAGGACACGCCCCCCACTTTTTCGTAATTTAATCCCTGGCTAAATAGTTTCAAAATTTTGTCCCGAGTCTAGAAATACCCAATTTTTCCATGTTTTTGCTTTTTAACCCCTTCACTGCTGAGCCAGTTCACCTATGTGCGCTGCGCTCATTCTGACCATTTTGAGCTAATTATTTTGAGATGAGAGCCTAGGTCCTATTTAATTAAACCCCACCAGACAAAAAAAACTTTAAAAAAAAAACCATTTTTTATTTTATTTAATTTGTTTATTATTTTTTTAATTAATTTTTTTAAACCAAACCTGGTCATGCTTTGTATCTTTGGAAAGGCCATGATCAGGCCTTTCAAACGATGTCAAATATGACCAGCTAGCTGCCATGGATCGGGAGATAGCGGGATACCTTAGGATCCCCTTATCTCTACATGGCAGCTAGATGGTTAACTGGCCCGCTGACATCCTCACACATATGGTGAGGTTGTCAGTGGGTGGGGGGGATTTGGAGGCTTGGCTGACATCCAAGATGTCAGCCCCCCTCTAGGTTCGAATCGCGTTTTGGCGCCAGTTAGCGGTGCAAAAAGAATCTCCCTAGCTTCAATGGTTGGGGAGATAGAGGGCTCCGAAGGAGCCCCCCTCCCCTCCATTGATTTGAATGGGGGCACCTGCTGATGATGTCACCACGCAGTGTGGCGACGTCATCAACCTCGCCGGCCCATGTAAATCACATGGGCAGGCTTCCTCCCTGCCAGATCGCCGAGGGATCCAGCGAGGGAGGTAAGTATCGGGCGGGAGGGGGGTTAGGTGCCCCTGATGTACCCTGTACCTCCGCGGGTCTAAGGGAGACCCGTGGACAGGACGTACAGGGTACGTCAGCGGTCCTTTAGGGGTTAATAAGAGGCTGTCTGCACTATTACCTCTCTCTGTTTTTACCTCTGTTTTCATGAATGGTGTATGGAGATGATGAAAAATTACGAATAAGAACGTCAGATTGTATGTAATACTAAATATTACAAACGAGTGTGCTGTACACTATTTCACACATTTGTCTTACTGAGTGCCTGATTTGCTGATACTGTGCTGATATTATTCTGATATTATTCTGATATACTGTGTATGACTATTGGCGTGATCGCTTGACTATTCTCTTGTCTGCTCCCTGTACCTTGTATGTTGTATATCCTGTTGCTTGTCTGAGTACCACTCTTGTTGCTGACCTGATCTGTCTGAGTACCACTCCTGTGTATGACTTTGGCTTGTATGACTAACTCTTCTGGCTCCAAATCACTGGTTTATGCTGACATTCCTCTCTGGTGTCTAGACCTGGCTTTTCCCTGACCATACTTCTATATTCCTGTTTATGTTCTGTCATTGTTTATTGTGTCCTGTCGAGATATACAGTTGTGTTCAAAATTATTCAACCCCCACTGAAATTGAGTGTTTGGCCAGTTTGACATTGATTTTGATCATTCAGTCATCTTGCTTACAATTAAATCAAAGAGGCACGTGTAGGTCAGACAAATATAATATAACATTTATAATGTAATAACCACAAATGTCTTTTCTGTGCTCACATCATTATCAGTTTTATTCAACCCCCAAGTGACATTCAATCTTAGTACTTAGTACAACATCCTTTTACAGTTATAACAGCTTTTAAACGTGAAGCATCGCTTGACACAAGTGTCTTGCAGCGATCTACGGGTATCTTCGCCCATTTGTCATGGGCAAAAGCCTCCAGTTCAGTCACATTCTTAGGCTTGCGCACTGCAACTGCTTTCTTTAAGTCCCACCAGAGGTTCTCAATCGGATTTAAGTCAGGTGACTGCGATGGCCACTCCAAAATGTTCCAGCCTTTAATCTGCAACCATGCTCTAGTGGACTTGGAGGTATGCTTGGGATCATTGTCCTGTTGAAAGGTCCAACGTCTCCCAAGCCTCAGGTTTATGACGGACTGCATCACATTGTCATCCAATATCTCCTGGTACTGAAGAGAATTCATGGTACCTTGCACACGCTGAAGCTTCCCTGTACCTGCAGAAGCAAAACAGCCCCAAAGCATGATTGACCCCGCCATGCTTCACAGTAGGCAAGGTGTTCTTTTCTTCGTAGGCCTTGTTCTTCCTCCTCCAAACATAGCGTTGATCCGTGGGCCCAAACAGATCTAATTTTGTTTCATCAGTCCACAGAACACTATCCCAAAACTTCTGTGGTTTGTCCACATGACTTTTGGCATACTGCAGTCGACTCTTCTTATTCTTTGGAGACAGCAAGGGGGTGCGCCTGGGAGTTCTGGCATGGAGGCCTTCATTACGCAGTGTGCGCCGTATTGTCTGAGCTGAAACTTCAGTACCCACATCTGACAAATCTTTTCTCAGTTCCTCAGCAGTCACACGGGGACTTTTCTCCACTCTACGCTTCAGGTAGCGCACAGCAGTCGAAGTCAGCATCTTCTTTCTGCCACGACCAGGTAGCGTTTCAACAGTGCCCTTTGCCTTGAATTTGCGAATGATGCTTCCTATGGTCTCTCTTGGTATGTTTAACATCTTTGCAATCTTCTTATAGCCATTGCCCTTCCTGTGAAGAGTAATCACCTCTTCTCTTGTCTTCCTGGACCATTCTCTTGACTTCGCCATGTTTGTAACCACACCAGTAAATGTCTAGAAGGAGCTGAGTATCACAGTCATTTTAAAGCTGCCTAATTGGTGCTTATTATGCTTTATTGCTGCTCCGTGACATCCAACACTTGAATGAACCTCTGTTCTTCAGAGTGGTAGTCTTTAAGGGGTTGAATAATTGTGTCAATGAAGAATTCACAAAAGAAACATATACTACTGTATTACAAAACCAATTGATGTAATTTTAGTTGCATATGGTTCTTTAAAAAGTCCTTGTAGGATTTCATTCTGAATACAATTACAAATGTACACTTAATTCCCTAAAACCCTTTACAGCATTGGGGGTTGAATAATTTTGAACACAACTGTATATATTCAAATAAGAAACTTATACGAGATACAAATATCAATTGTTTATATTTCCTAGAAATTCTCCTAAATTCTTTTAATTGTCTAGTGTATTCTTCAAAGCAAAACACAGACAATAATCGGATAAAAACATATATATATATTTATTACGTATACAAAAAGGTTTCAAATCTCATATCATAAACAAAGATTGATAAACAACATATCCATCCATCAGCACATAGACACTCGCTTCCCAATATATGTATCTCCTGTTAGTAACTGCATATATGATTAATATCATTTACTTTATCAGTTAGTAACTATACACAAATGGTTAATAAACATTTCTGCTTAACTTAAACATTTAACATGTATTTCCCAGCAAACCAATGTTTAGCAAGCTAGATCTTGTAGAGATATATGTATCTCTCTTTGCTACGTGGATCAACAAAAGATGAGCTATTTCTAGAATAAGTAATAAAAACTTATTTAGTGAATCCTCCCCTAATATCCAGAATTAAACTTCTAATCCTCTGCTTTTTATATTGCAGTAATATAATTCCTTGCTTATTAATTTCAATCACAGTAACTTCCAAATACAATATATATATATATATCTTTGTATTTCATTTCAACAATTTCTATAGGATAAAATCCTTATATCCGATTCTTCTTCATATCTCTATCTGCAGAATATAAATATTTTAGAGATTCCGGATCTATCTATTGGAAGAAATACTCCAGATATATATAATTACATTAACCTTAATTTGCTTTCATACATTACCTGTCCAATCTGGATTCAAATTACAGTAGCGATATTCTTTTAATTGTTTTGGAATATGTGAAAATTATCAATGTCAGATATTCAATGCATGTGAGTTAGAGGTGTGGACCTAATTAAGTGATATGTAATATCTTGAATGCATTGGGTGTTGGAATGATCTGCAATCTGAATCGATGCATTATCGTGTCCTGGGATGATCTGCCTGAATGCCTTATGTCCTGGAAATCTCTGACTACAACGAACAGTACAGATCCAGTTATAGTCAATTTGACGTCACTGAAAATCTACCCTTTCATTTAAATATTACTTTCTCTATATTAATATAATATTTACTATGCCTCAAGAGGGCAGTGTTGCTCTTCAAATTAATTCCACAATTTAATTTTAATACATCTTATCATGGTTCATAGGTCAATTCCACTATCTTGGTTTGAACAAAGAATGACTATAGTTGTCCCAGACAACACGTCTCGGGTTGTCAAAATTAAATTTATCTCCACTCCTCTCAAGGTTTTTACTGAATACTCTTTATCAGCTAAATTCCTTTCTAATTAGAATCAACAGAAATTCTATTCTTCAGTAATTATACTGTTATATAGTTCTACTCTACAAATAATTGGAGCATCTATTTTCTACTGTAAATATTGAATATATTGATTTCTAAAAATATATTTCGTGAATATTTTTATACACTTGCATAGAGATTTTAAATTTGTTCCTATACCCAAAAAGGAAATATCTTTAATTCAAGGACTTGTTAAAACAAACCAATAAATTTAAATATGACATGTCTGGCACTTAGCTCAGCATTATATCAAATAAAGACATTTTATCGTCTATAACATCATGTCTGGCATTTATAGAAATCCTCATAACTCTTATGGTTCACCTAGCCATGAACTATTTAAAACAAAATCTCTGCCCATTTCTAAAACTAGGCGAAACTGCAAACTGCTGTAAGCCCTACACCGTTCACCTGAGGTGGATGTACATACCCTCAAATTAAAGCTGAGAGTCTGCAGTTAAAGCGCATTGTGTTTGTTTCATTCCAACTCCATTGTGGTGGTGTATAGAGCCAAAGATGTTAGAATTGTGTTGATGTCCCAATATTTCTGGACCTGACTGTATATACATGTGAACTGGGGCAATGTATGAGCTGTGGACTATATATATATGTAGCTCTCACCCCCGGAGGAGCCGCTGAATAAACCTCGGGATAGTCTCACCGCACTAGGAAATAACAATACACCAGCACTGTTGTGGATTTTTCTATATTATATTCTTTACTGATCCCAATAAAGCAGCATATAATATGCATATACGGTATTTGAGTAACAAGAATTCGTAACGCGGGAAAAACCACACAGCGGTAAAAGAAACCGGTTAACCCCCTCAGCTCTGGAGTGTAAGTCCCGTGAAAAATAGCTCAAAATATATATATGTGTTGTCTAGGTTACCCGAGTACTGTGTTCAACTGGCCAGTGAATGAAACAAAAACAATCTTCAACTAGTCACCGTTGGGGCCCTTAAAGAAACAAGAAACAAGTGCACAATGTTCTGCGTTTTCACCAGGCCGAAGCCTTCTCACCCATCCGGTGTAACTGCTTGTCCTGGACTGATGAACGCTGGAGAAAGGGATCTCTCTCGAGAGGATCCGTCCTCACTGCCACTTGGAACTCGATGCTGTTAACGCCTGCACTCCCGATCGGGTTCTCCTCCGCCAGAACACGAACACATAGGCCGCCAGCACTCCTCTCCAGTTTGCAGCCTCTCCTCACACGAGGTCCCTCTTCTCCCAAACCGCACTTTGTCACGAACAGTTCAGCGTAGTACGCAGCTGGCCGATGCACACTCTCTCCCCGATCACTGCAGCAATGGATGCCGCCGTCTCCCTGCGCTCCAACTCTGACAGGATCCCAGAAGTGTCACCTGCGACTGTTGTCTCTCACTGCTCACTCTGTTCTGTCAAACGCTCAGGGAATAGCATGATCTCCAACACGACTGGAGCAACATCCACACTCCGGCCTAGTTTCAATCCCTAACGGCCCCAGCGTGCATCCTACGTCTCTCGTGGCTCTGCTCACACTGCCCATGCCTTGCACGAGGCTGCTGATGTCCTTCCTCCTCTCTGTACCACTCACTTCCTGTCCTCACGCAAAGGGAGATGGAGTCTGTTTTGTCCAGCATAGTACACAATGTCTCCCTCTGGTGGCAGTGATAGTTCAATGCACCAGAATACAGTTTTAAAGCAGCACTACATGTTTATACAGTGGCAAGAAAAAGTATGTGAACCCTTTGGGATTACGTGGAGTTTTGCATGAATTGGTCGTAAAATGTGCTCTGATCTTCATCTAAGTCACAACAATTTGAAAAACACAGTCTGCTTAAAATAATACAACACAAACATTATATGTTTTCATGTTTTTATTGAACAGAACATGTAAACATTCACAGTGCAGGGTGGAAAAAGTATGTGAACCTTTGGACTTAATAACTGGTTGACCCTCCTTTGGCAGCAATAACCTCAACCAAACGTTTCCTGTAGTTGCAGATCAAACCTGCACAACGATCTGGAGTAATTTTGGACCACTCCTCTTCACAAAACTGTTTCAGTGTAGCAATATTCTTGGGATGTCTGGTGTGAATCGCTCTCTTAAGGTCCTGCCATAGCATTTCAATCGGGTTGAGGTTAGGACTCTGACTGGGCCACTCCAGAAGGCATATTTTGTTTTGTTGAAGCCATTCTTTTGTTGACTTACTTGTATGCTTTGGGTCATTGTCCTGTTGCATCACCCATCCTCTGCGGAGCTTCAGTTGGCGGACAGATGGTCTTACGTTTTCCTACAAAATGTCTTGATAAACTCTGGAATTCATTTTTCCATCAATGACAACAATCCGTCCAGGCCCTGAGGCAGCAAAGCAGCCCCAAACCATGATGCTCCCTCCGCCATGTTTTACAGTGGGGATAAGGTTTTGATGTTTGTGTGCTGTGCCTTTTTTCTCCACACATAGTGTTGTGTGTTTTTTCCAAACAACTCAATTTTGGTTTCATCTGTTCACAGAATATTTTGCCAGTAGTACTGTGGAACATCCAGGTGCTCTTTTGCAACCTTCAAATGTGCTGCAATATTCTTTTTGGACAGCAATGGCTTCCTCCGTGGTGTCCTCCCATGTACTCCATTCTTGTTTAATGTTTTCCTTATTGTAGATGTGTCAACAAAAATGTTAGCATGTGCCAGAGATTTCTGTAAGTCTTTAGCTGACACTCTAGGATTCTTCTTTACCTCATTAAGCATTCTGCGCTGTGCTCTTGCATTCATCTTCGCAGGA
The DNA here is from genome assembly GCA_009667805.1 of Leptobrachium leishanense. Classification (NCBI taxonomy): domain Eukaryota; kingdom Metazoa; phylum Chordata; class Amphibia; order Anura; family Megophryidae; genus Leptobrachium; species Leptobrachium leishanense. The sequence goes on from CM019063.1 coordinate 342,846,551, forward strand.
CGACCACGCCTAGGGAGAGTAGCAACAGTGCTGAACTTTCTCCATTTGTAGACAGTCTGTCTTACTGTGGACACATGAACATCAAGGCTTTTGGAGATACTTTTGTAACCCTTTCCAGCTTCATGCAAGTCAACAATTCTTGATCGTAGGTCTTCTGAGAGCTCTTTTCTGCGAGGCATGGTTCACATCAGGCAGTGCTTCTTGAAACCAGTATACCCAAAACTGGTGTGTGTTTTTAAAGGGCAGGACAGCTTTCAGCAACACATCCAATAATATCACACTGATTGGACTCAAGGTTGGCTCACTCCTGGCTCCAATTAGCTCTTGGAGAAGTCATTAGGCATGGGGTTCACATACTTTTTCCACCCGCACTGGGAAGGTTTACATGTTCTGTTCAATAAACACATGAAAACATATAATGTTTGTGTTGTATTATTTTAAGCAGACTGTGTTTTTCAAATTGTTGTGACTCAGATGAAGATCAGAGCACATTTTATGACCAATTCATGCAAAACTCCACGTAATCCCAAAGGGTTCACATACTTTTTCTTGCCACTGTATATATGTATGAGCTGGGGGCATTTTATATTTAAGGCTGTTCTTATTGAAAAGTGGTCACATGACATTAAATATAAGTATCGGTACTCGGTATCTGTGAGTAACTGAAAAAGTATCGTACTCGGTCTTAAAAAAGTGGCATTGGTGCATCCCTACACCGTACAATGGAATTCACCATTCGGTGCTCTTTAGGGGTTGAACAAAGAGCACCGAAAAAGGCAACGAAATTACACCGAACAGTGAATTTCCTCTCACGGTGCAATTTCGTGGCCATTTGGCTATTCAAAAAGATGTCAATTCGCCAAATATTGAAGAATTGCAAGTGAAATACGGTGCCTGTTCATTGGTAGTGAAATCCTTGTAGAGAAGCAATGGTTAATCTATTCAGAGACACTGAAAAGCATTGAAATGCCCAGTTTTTCGGTGCCTCAGTTCAACAGGTTTAAACAGGTGAATGCCAAAGAAATCCTCTGATTTTTTTTTTAAATGGCGTTTTTTTTTCTGTAACAGACCTTATTATTATTATTATTCAAAGGAACTTATATGTAATTTGCATGCATTTTCATGCAGTAGGTTTTGTAAAAATGCCTTTTAAAAGTCGGTGTTTGTTTGTTTTTTACCTGTTCGGTGCTGTTCTGCATTTTCCAGTGGCATTAGGCAGTCGTTCAAGCGGGTCATCGGCTGCGTTCGGCGGGTCATCGGCTGCGTTCGTGAATCACTGGGGGGAATTTTTTTTTTTTTTATTGACGGTGCGGGCAAATAATTTTTTTCTAGGTGGGGAAATTGTTTTTTAAATTATTATTTCATTAGGGGGAGGGTAAATAGGGGGGGCAATTTTTTCTAAGGGGGGAGAGGGCAGCTGAACCTAGGAGTCATACTTACCTGAAAGGTGGACCCCTGGTCAATGCCATCTTCACCCCCCCATCTTCTGGTCCAGACCTGGGGACTCTACACTAGCCACCATCCGTCCACCATGCCCAACACATAATCAGAGGGAGATGGTGTTCTGAAAAAGTAGGCAATTTTGGACAGCCACCAGCTTGGAGTCCCCGCCAGGCCAAGGTTGCCCCAGGCTCGCAAACTCGCTGCAACCTTGATTAAAACACCTTAGTTTCAAGTCTGTTTTTAGCCACCTACCTTGATTTTGTCTTTGAAGCTAATACTAACTCAAATCCATACCCTAGCTGCACCTCTAATTTACTTTTCAACCTTAATTGTGTTCAGTTTAAAGTACAAATCAAGCACAATGTTTACCTCCAGGAAAACACTAGCTAATTGTATGAGGTTTGAAGCCTAAATCAAAATTAAATATAAGCTTAGGGTTGAATATAGCATCAAGCTTGGAGGCCTAGGTTAACTTAAGGATGGAGCTAGGGTTAGGGTTACATAAACAAATGGCTTTAGAGCCCAAATCAAGGTTGGAGGTTAAAGTAGGGCTCACAATAAGATGAGGTGCAGGGCCAAAATGAAACTGGAGGCAAATGCAGTTTTTTTGCTTTTTTTGAAGTTTGCAGTTAAACTCAAGGTAAGGGTTTATGTTGGGTTGGGAGCCCTCACCCTTGTGATGTGACTAAATGGTGTAGTACGATTCTAATATCTGCAAGGATTAGGTATGACAGATAAGATATGAGATTAAATTTTAACATCATAATGTAACAGAAGTAGAACAGAAATTAGCCGCCATCTTGTTCTCCGCAGCCATCTTGAGTGAAGCTCAAGACATACGGAATTGTAAATAGCGAAAAATAGTTGAATAAGGAGAGTTTGCATAGAAGTCAGACATTCCAGCATAGGCGTCTCTACAGGGGGCAAGAGGGGGCAATTGCCCCTTCTAGGTTATTCCTTGCCCCCCAAAAAAAATCAGCATCCATCTTCCCACACTTTTCTGACCACGGTATCTCCATTCCTGTGCATCGTATATGGACGTTCTATGGGCAGATTCTGGCCTTTTTAATGATACCCAACATGACCATATTCAGTGTAAAGTAAAAGTCATAAAACATTAAATAAAAACGTGCACTTAAACGTAAACATTTTCACAGGGTTGACATGGCTCAGCAGTGAAGTGGTTAATGTTCAGACTATACATTACATTGTGTATTATGTTAGTTGTTTTAGTTGTATATTAAGGGTTAATGGGTAGGCTTCATCCCTTACAGTATACATTTTACCACAGGTCAGGTGCAAGACTATGCCAATCACGGCTCAGAGTCCTGATTGGGCAAATTTTGCCCAATCATGGGCTCACAGAGCTAAGTCCCGCAGCACACTATATACAGTAAGGCGTCCCTCACAGCCCCAGCACGTCTTTTTTGAGAAGAGATTGTTCTGTTAGTGTGTCTTCTCAGTGCCAGCAGCTATTGGGGGGTCTCACTTCTAGCAGATATCTGGGAATTGTTGTAATCTGTGTCTTGTCAGTGCCAGCAGCTATTGGGGAGGGGTCTCACTCACTTCTAGCAGATATCTGGGACTAGTAATTTGTCACTGCCATCCATCAGGGGGTCTCACTGATTTATAGGAGGTTCCTGGGAATTGTAATCTGTGTCTTGTCACTGCCACCCATCAGGGGGTCTCACAGACTTGTATCAGATATCTGGGAATTGTAATCTGTGTCTCCTCACTGCCACCCATCAGGGGGTCTCACAGATTTGTATCAGATATCTGGGAATTGTAATCTGTGTCTTGTCACTGCCACCCATCAGGGGGTCTCACTGATTTATAGGAGGTTCCTGTGAATTGTAATTTGTGTCTTGTCACTGCCACCCATCAGGGGGTCTCACTGATTTATAGGAGGTTCCTGGGAATTGTAATTTGTGTCTTGTCACTGCCACCCATCAGGGGGTCTCACAGACTTGTAGCAGATTTCTGCAAATTTTAATCTGTGTCTTGTCACTGGCTGCCAGCTATCAGGGTGTCTCACTGATTTATACCAGAGTTCTGGAAATCTTTAATCTAGATGACACAGTTGAATCAGAGTTCTGCATATCTCCAATTTTTATAACAGAGTTGAATCAGAGTTCTTTATATCTTTAATCTATATATCACTCACCATGTCAAAAAGACCAAAAAGGACAGGCAGACGTTCCCAGACACAGATAAGAGGGCAAGCAGCCTCTGTGTCGAGAGGCTGTGCCTCTGGTCATCGTGGACGTGGTGCATCCTCTGCAGGGGCACGCTTGTCCTTTCTAACTGGTGCTGCCCATCTTAAGCAGCAGCAGCAACATACAGAGGATTTGCAGGATTGGCTAACCAGGCCATCCTCATCCTCTGCCAGCCAGGATTGTAGTGGTTTACAGTCCACCACAGCTGCCAAAACATCTAATTCAGCCTCCATGTCCACAGCTACTCCTGCCATAGCCTCGCTATCACACACGGAGGAGTCAGCTGAATTGTTTGACTAAATGACAGTGACATGCTGCTTGAGGATGCGCAGCAACTACAGTGCTCTGATTCAAACTCTGAGGTTGAGGAAGGGAGTACAATCAACCTAGAGGAAGGGGGTGCCAGTGACACACAAATAACTGGCACTCATGTTGCCCCAGCAGCTGCAGCATACTGCCAAGTTGGCTCCATGGATGAGGAGATAGGGGGTGATGATGATGATGAGGTCACTGACTCCACCTGGGTGCCTGATCGAACAGAGGAGTCAAGGGAGGAGGAGGAGGAGGCACAACAAAAACGAGGCAGAACGTCCTCTATGACCAACCGTAGCCAGTCCGAGTCCAAGAAGTCACAGCTGCTAAGGTGCAGAGCGCTGTTGTCTCAAAGCACATGTACAGGAAGTATGCTGTCTGGGAGTTCTTTAAGAAATGTGCAGCAGACCGCACCGTTGCTATTTGTAATCTATGTCAGATGAGGATCAAGCGTGGGAAAGACACGGGTACCACGTGCTTGAGGCGACATATGACCACCTGCCACGCATCCCGTTGGCACAACACTTTGCATAGGTCCTCCTCCTCATCTGTCTCTACCCCCACTATATGTCCTGCCATGTCATTGCCTACAACCTCCACTGACAGGGATGATGCTACAGTAATGGGTGTACCAGGTCCTTCCTCAGAATGTGACAGCATCCCATCAGCTGAAGTTTTATGCAGTCAGATTAAGTTGCCCCAGCTGCTGCAGCGTAAGAAAAAATATAGTCCCAACCATCCCCAAGCACAGTATCTAAATGCCAGTTTAGCAAAATTACTCGCATTACAGCTGCTGCCATTCCAGCTGGTGGACTCTGCTTCCTTCCGTGAATTTGCTGAATGTGCTGTACCACAGTGGCAGGCTCCAAAACGCCATTTCTTTTCATGGAAGGCCATTCCAGCACTATACGAGCACGTGGAAGACAATGTTATTGAGTCATTGGGAAAGGCAGTCAGCAGCAAGGTGCACATGACTTTAGACACTTGGTCCAGCAAGCATGGACAGGGCCATTACATTTCCTTCACGGCACACTGGGTAACTCTGCTTGCAGCTGGGAGGGATCCACGATGGGGCTCTGTGCTGGAGCTTGTTCATCTGTCGGGTATATTAATGGAAAAAATTTAAATGGATGCCTGTAGCCATCTTGTTTAATTTAAAGTCTTTCTTTTTCAATTTTCCCTAGTTTTAGAAATGGACAGAGATTTTTTTTAAATAGTTCATGGCTAGGTGAAACTTTAAGAGTTATGTTCTTCTATAAGTGCCAGAGAAAGGAATTTAACTGATAAAGAGACTCAGTAAAAACTTTGAGAGGAGTGGAGATATTAATTTAATTTTGACAGGAGAGACCCGAAGTCTAGGATTGAAAATAGGGTCTTTGTTAAGTCAGATTGATTTTTTGACCTGAGATAAGATATATTAAAATTAAAATGTGGAATTAATTGGAAGTGCAACACTGCACTGTTCATTGCAAATTCATTCAGACTTCCAGGACACGACAATGCAGTCAGATCATTGCAGGAGATAATGCATTCAGACCATCCCAATACACGATAATGCATTCAAGATAAAACATATCACTTAATCAGGTCCACATCTCTAACTCACATGTATTGAATATCTACATTGATAATTTTCACATATTCTAAAACAATATCTTACATGAAGAATATTGCTGCTATAACTCATTGAATCCAGATTGAAGAGGTAATGTATGAGAAAGCAAAATTATGATTAATGTAATTATATATATCTGGAGTATTTCTTGCAATAGATAGACTGAGATATCTCAGATTACTGTTAGATCCAGAGTCTTCAAAATATTTCTAAATCTGCAGGATTTTATCCTAAAGAAACTGTTGCAAAAATGATATACGGCTATATATATTGAATTTGGAAATTACTGTGATTGAAATTAATAAGCAAGGAATTATATAACTGCAATATAAAAAGCAGAAGATTAGAAGTTTAATTCTCAATATTAGGGGAGGATTCACTAAATAAGTTTTTATTACTTATCATTCTAGAAATAGAATAAGTGATAGCTCATCATTTGGTTGATCCACGTAGCATAGAGAGATACATATATCTCTACAAGATCTAGCTTGTTAAACACTGGTTTGCTGGGAAATACATGGTAATTGTTTTCGTTAAGCAGAAATGTTTATTAACCATTTGTGTATAGTTACTAACTGATAAAGTAAATGATATTAATCGTATATGCAGTTACTAACAGGAGATACATATATTGAGAAGCTAGTGTCTATGTGCTGATGGATGTTGTGGTTGATTATAAATCTTTGATTATGATTTGAGATTTGAAACTTTTTTGTATACGTAATAAATATATATTTTTATCCGATTATTGATTTAGTGTATTCTTCAAAGCAAAACACAGACAATTAAAAGAATTTAGGAGAATTTCTAGGAAATATAAACAATTGATATTTGTATCTCGTATAAGTTTCTTATTGAATATAAGTCTTGACAAGTTGTAGGCACATGCAGAGATAAATCCGACATATTGGAGGCACTGAACCGAGATTGTAGTTTTTGTTTGGAATATAACTGTCAGTATTGTCTGATTAGACAGAGGTAAAAAAATATATATATATATATTCTGATTTTTGTTGTAATATATTGATTGTGGTTTTAGGATTGTTTAGTAAACAATGTCTGGATCAGAATCTGAGATTTGTGACAACGCTAATGAAGATGATGTACGTGCAAATCAAATAATTTTGATAGATGTGATGTCTTATTTAAAAGACAAGTTACCCGTCGCAGATGAATAGTTCGATTGGACAAAAGTATTACAATCAAATGTTTCTAAATATGCTGAAGCAATTTGGTCTGATTATTCAATGTTTCTTGATTATTTGCGACAAATCTGTACCGCAAAGACAAAAAGAGACAAGGAAATTTTGGCTTGTCAATTTCTGCCTGAATGTATATATTTGATTGTAGAATTAAACAAAAGATGGAATGATACAAATGAGACTATGCAAAGTGTAGAAAAAAGAAACAACAAATTGCATGTTACTGTAAATCAATTAAGTTCTGAATCGGAATGTATGATCAAAGAATTGACTGTTTATAAAAAAGTAAAAACTCAACTGCAAAATGAGATTGATCAGTTATCAAATTCAAATAAGGAACTGAGTGTACAATTGGCGAGAATGAAACGCGAACATGAGAAATTCGCTGATGAGTTACGTCAGGTTGAAGCTGATGCTCAAAGGGTTAAAACTCCTTCCTTAGAGAAGTTCCGTTTGAAAGCTGTGAGCTATAACTCACCACTGATTAGACTTGACAGGTCGCTGCAATGCGAAAGTGATTGCGAAAGTAAAACTAACTCTCATGATGAAAAAAGAGCAAAGCCTCTTACACAGGAGTATTTCAAATCACATCACTCTAGCCAGCCACAGCCTATTAAGCATGATAGAAAATCTCATAAAGTGAAGGATTTAACCAAAATTGTCCAATTTTTGAAGAACTCAGTGGGGATATGGGACCAAAAGTATTCGCCAGCGATCATAAACCATTTAGAGGTGTTTGAAGAAGCATTATCGTCCTAGGTATCACTTCAGATGCTCAGAAAATTGAGTTTATCCCATGGGTCTTTGAAGGCAAACATAGGTATTTTTTTCAGTCTTTGAAAGAATCTGGTATACATAACTGGAGTAAAATAGTCTCCGAGGTCAAATCTGAATTTGGGCCTCCCCGCACCAGCCTAGCTGCGAAAAGAGCAATTTTAACTCTAAAATGCAGACCTAATCAAAGCCCCCGTGAATTTCTTTCAGTCCTTAAAAATGCGTACAGCTTGGCTGAAAGAAACCCAAATTTTGAAAACCCTGAATTTACCCAATTATTTTATGACGCATTGCCAAATAAAATAAAGGTTATTTTGGCAAGAGATTATGACGCGAGAAATGGTTTGGATTGGGTACTAAAAGAGAGTATGACCCTATTTACTGTATTTGAATATAGTGAAGAAACTCAGGGGAAAAGAGTGAAAAACTCACCTGAGGAAATAGCGGAAACTCACGTTAAAAAGGGTGATATTAAATTTGAGCCCCAGAAAAAGAGCTATGCGGAAATTATGCGTGACTCAATACCTAAAAGGGAAAAATCCAAGCCAGATCAGGAAAGAGGGTTTGCCAGAGAAAATTCAGGAAGTAAATTTCAATCTAGGAAGCAATGGGTACCTAGAAGTCAGTGGGTTAAATCAAGGGAAAATGTGCCTAGACAGGAAGCGACCAGAAGTAAAACTGAATCTGATGAGTCTGAGAATGCGCAAGCTTCATCCCCAAGGACGAATAGAAAGCGGAGATATGCCAGCATATTGGCCAAATGCAGGAACATTTCCGTGTGCTGACAGAAAAACTGGATCAGATCACTCAGTTGATGACTGGAAATAACCTTGGTCAGGTTGTAAGCGATGCAACACCTGCAGCCCCGCCCAACCAGTGACTAGATGATGATTCTGATGAAGTAACCAGTGTCCATGACAATTTACCATAAAGTGATGATGAAATGGTTAATACAAATGTTTGTATGGTTGATGATTTAACCCCTTCCCTGCCAAGAGAAGGAAAATGTATTTTATCTCTCCAGTCGAAGTGCGTGCAAGCTGAGAAGACTGAATCCGAGAAGGACAGCACAGTTGCCAAGAGCATGCCTGAGAGAGGAAATTCTGTCGGTAAAATCTGTACAAAACCTAATTTCATATCTCACTCTAAAATTCTCTGTAAATTGCATAGCATTGAAGACCGATATTATGTGAATGTAGAATTACAAGATAAATTTTCCACATATTATATCTTTGCTAGACACGGGAAGCCAGGTTACATTAGTATCAGCTAATTATTTTGACCAGGTTCAAGAACTGTCCAACAGGAAGCCTAGATTAGATAAATCTAATGCTAATCTAGTGAGTGTGAGTGGCACATCTCTGAAAGTTCTGGGCACAGCTAAATTGGATTTTAAATTGGGGAATACAGTAATTCGGCATCCAACGCTTATCGTGGATCTGCCCCAAAATCGCCTAATTATTGGAATGGACCTTCTCAAAAGGTTAAATCCAATCATTGATTTTATCAATGAGGTCATTTGGTCCCAAGTAAATGTTTCAATTAGGTACGATAGATCCCAATCCCATCACGCTCAGCGTAACTGCCACGTGATTGAGGATTCTATTGAAGTCCACTTCAGAAATAGCCAGACACCTGATATCTCTTTCTTAAGGCCAAAGCCCCTATCTCCAGGAGAGCAGGAGGATAACACTATATGTGTTCCCCCTGAGAGAATTCGAGATATATGTCTGCAGAATGACGTGCTAATTATTCAACTCCACAAGAGAGAGACAGAACCAAATGGGCATAGTGACCATTCTCAGTTCTTAACTGAAATAGAGAAGATAAATGAAGAGGTATTTTTCCCTATACGTGTAAATAGTTTAGCTAGAGAAAAAATGGCTAAGCTAGATTTGCTCCAGGAAAATAGCTAAATTAGCAGGGAGCTGCTAAATAAAATGGCTAACCTTAAAGTGATCAGATACCCTAATCCTCAAATGAGTGGATAACAGATCTAGATAATGACAGAGACAGTCATAATGTCATTGGAAAATGTATGTTATGTATTTCTATAAGAAATAAGACTGCCACACTCAATTGCATTATTGTCATCCTAGATCACCTCAGCATGTGTGAAGAAAGACCAGCAGAAGACACTTAACTGGTATCATGTGAAGTGATTGTTTTGATTAACATGTGATTATTCTTCCCAGCATTCAGATGTTTAACTCAAGTTAGTAGATAGACTAGATCCGTACGGTTAATTAAATTTAATCAGAGATCAGAGTATCTATAGGGAATTTGAGTGAAATCGCTAGTTGTGTTTAAGGAATACTGACTGGTGTATAGATTGAAATCTATGAATGGTTATTTATACTCTTTCTTTCAACAGAAATAGAGAAAAGTGGTTAATCCAAACTGCGACGCTAATCCTCAAAGATGAGTCGGACCACCAAGGAGATTGCGATTATCTGGACATTCTACGGTTTTCCGCACAATTCCGAACAGATCCAATACTTGAACCAGGACTGTCTTCTGATAGTATAAACCAAGAAGCACCTGGATTTCTTCTGACGAAAGGAGAATGTTAAAGTCCCATGTGAATCAAGCTCATGCAAGCGTGAAAGACATGCTGGATAAAGCCAGGAAACCGTTGATTGCTATGTACAAGAACCACCGGAAGAAAAGATTTGCTGCATATTTTATTGCAACCGCTGTTTTACACAGAAAGAGAAGCGAATGTTTACCGGAAGGATCTGGTAACAAAAGCAGAAAGTGTTGATACCTACACCAGTCATTCTCGTAAAAGTTTCTAAAGAATCAAGAGTTGTTATCGGAGAAGTTACTCTTTATCCGGTCGGAAATGAAGTCTGATATGACGAGATACAAATCGTCGACGCATTCCAAGGACGAGAGATACCTATGAATCCGGATGGATTCATGGAAAACTCACTGTTCCTTTTAAAAACGTTTTTTTTAAAAACTTTTTGTCCTTGTTTCCTGTCCCCCAGGGCACTACCCGGACCCCCATACACCTTTTATAGCATATATCTTGCATATATGCCCTCTTGGAGGGCACTCTAAAAATCGAACTTTCGAGTCCCATTGACTTGCATTGAGTTCAGTTAGTGTTTGAGTTCGAACTCGAACTTTTGAAATTGTTCGAATGCGAACCGAACACATGGGTGTTCGGCTCATCACTATTTGTACCACGAGTTTACTGTACTTTCCGTTCTTTACTTAACATGGGGAGCGCTAGAGATCTCTAGTGCTTTTGCAGCTAACAGATCACTTGGTGCCAGCGCTAATTTTTTGAGGGGCGCTAATTGCAACATTTTACCTACTGCATTGCTCAACCCTGGTGCTAACTCCAAAAAGACAGAAAAAACAGGTCCTTGCCCAAAAATAACAGGCAATTAACAGGCAATTGAAAGGAATGCACCACAGGTGTTCTCTTGGCCCCATACACCATAGTAATGGATCTGGTCAGCAATGTTGTTGCAGTAGGCTCTATTATAAATGTATCCTTTATCCACATACACTATATTGCCAAAAGTATTCGCTCACCTGCCTTGACTCGCATATGAAATTAAGTGGCATCCCATTTCAAATCCATAGGGTTCAATATGATATTGGGCCACCCTTTGCAGCTATAACAACTTCAACTCTTCTGGGAAGGCTGTCCACAAGGTTTAGGAGTGTGTTTATGGGTATTTTTTTTTAATTCTTTATTTTCAAATTTCAAGGGAACAGCATAATATCACGTATGCAAGGAAAAAATTACCATGTAGGGCCAACACTAGACATCAGAAACGTAGCCAATAATATTCGTAAAATGTAAAAAGTCATTTTAAGACAACCAAATGACAGCAATTTCGTCGCCAATTAGGGGGTCACATCCAAAAAACGAAGTGTAAGGAACTAAGGGCCAAAGAAAGTCGTCAGTTAGCGTAGAGTAATAAAATTAAAACAAATAAGATTCCAGGAAAAAGTCAGCCGGGGGCATCAAGCAGGTGGAGAAAAAAAAAGGGGGGGAGGGGATGGGGAGATGGCAAAGGCCAGTTATGTGCTTGCCCTGGCGAATACCCGGATGGTCTGGAAGACCATAGGGAGGCCAAGGGGGAAAAACAGCACCTGGCTCGGGCACTCAGGGGCAAGCCGGGCACCAGGCCACAGTTGCGACCCCGAGCTATCCCGGAGTAGCCAAGAGAGAAAAAAGAAAAACTGGGAAAAGAAGAGAAACAGAAATAAAAATTATGGGGGGGCAAACATGGGTCACAAAAATTCACAGAAAGGATAAAAAAAAGAGTCAGCAAACGGGTGTCCTATCCAAAAATCAGAAAGAGTCCCCATAACGTAGGACAAAAACAAAACAAAATATGGTCATCAGGGGACAGGTCCTCTCAGCATGGCGCAGACCGGGGTTGAGGACATCACGGGACAGACCACCTCAGTCTGTATCGAGCTAGAAGACAGCGAGGTAAGCCGCATCAGTCCTATAGTTCTGGCGCTCTGACAGCTCCCCTGTAACTCCCTGGTTGTGCCACGCCCGATGACGTCAGTGAACGTGGGGAGTCCCGGAGGTGGGGCTGCCATCCAAGATGGCAGCCCCCACTGGAAAAAAGCTGTGATCTGGAACCGATTGGTTCTGGATCACGACCTTTAGCAGCAAGGGGTTAATGCCATACATTCCTGGAAAGGCTGTGACCTTTTCAGGGATGCCTGGCATTAGCTGCTAGCCCCCAGCAATGGGGAGATGGAGGGATCCAAAGGATCCCCCTCCCCTTTAGGCGCTGCCCCTGCTCCGGCGGGGTGGAAACCTGAAACTGACGTCATCGCGCCCGTCGCGATAACGTGAGTGCGCCAGGAGGAGTCAAAACCTCGGATGTCAAATCAGCCAGGGAGCTGTCGGAGGAGGTGAGTATCGGCCGCCGGGGGTTGCAGACGCCGTGGACGTACTGTTATGTCCTGCGGCATTAAAGCCCGCCTAATGCAGGACGTAATGGTACGTCCTGCGGCGTTAAGGGGTTAATTAAATAGCATACATATTAGCCGATGGGCAATAGATCTTAAGAACTCATATATACCATATACGCACTATAAAGCTCATTTGCACTAATTTTATAGTTGCCCAAAAAATGCATATGTGATTTATTGCTAGATGTCTACATTCACTCTACAGGCACCCAGATATGTGATTCATTGCCAGCCTTTGATATGTTTTTAGCGAGCAGCGCCCAGAAGAGTTTAAAACTTTTTTGAAACCTACTGAGACGGCTCTGACCAAGATGACTATTGACTTAATTGCCGCTAAAACCAAAGGTCACTTCTCCCTCCTTATTCTTCTTGACCTTTCCACTGCATTTGACACTGTTGACCACCCTCTCCTGCTTCTCACGCTGCGTCAACTTGGCCTCAGTGACTCTGCCCTTTCTCTTCACTCCTTCATTGTATCCTTTCCTGGTGACTCTTCACCACCAGTTCCTCTTTCATTTGGGGTACCTCAAGGCTTTGTTCTGGGTCCCCTACTCTTCTCGATCTATACCACCTCTTGGCTATCACATCTCTTCCTATGGACTCCAATATCACCTGTCAGGTATTGTCATGCCCCGCTCCACGGCCCGCTCCCGGTCCGGGCCGCCATGCTGGGAGAGGTGCTCTACTCACCTGAGATCCCTCGTGGCGCGTTGCTGCAGGTTCCTGGTCCGCAGGATGGAGAGAGAGAGCCAGGAGACGCCCCACGCCGCCGGCCGAATCGGAGTACTGAAAGTGAAAGCGCGCACACGCAAGAACAAACTCTCCTAAGTAATACAAGACCTGGTACTCTGGTGCCCTCGGCTGGCCGATTAGGGGTACTGCTTGACATCTGTTCAGGAGATCCTCGTATACCTCCCATTGACCTACCAAAGATCCAGGTACCTCAACTCCACCTACAATACCCAGGTGAAAGATATTCCCATGATCCTATGAACCCTATTTAAATCCGCCTTCCTTCCCAACACATTAACCAGGTTCTACTGTTGCCTTCCGCTTCAGTTTCCCAGTGCTCCTCGTATTCCTTGACCACGTTATCTTCTTCAACCCTTCGACCCGGATTGTGCCATCGACTACGCCATCTTCTTCAACCCTTCGACCCGGATTGTGCCATCGACTACGCCATCTTCTTTAACCCTTCGACCCGGATTGTGCCATCGACTACGCCACCTTCTTCAACCCTTCGACCCGGATTGTGCCATCGACTACGCCACCTTCTTCAACCCTTCGACCCGGATTGTGCCATCGACTACGCCACCTTCTTCAACCCTTCGACCCGGATTGTGCCATCGACTACGCCACCTTCTTCAACCCTTCGATCCGGATTGTGCCATCGACTACGCCACCTTCTTCAACCCGGATTGTTCCATCGACTACGCCATCATCTTCGTTATTACGTTTTGTCCTTTCCTAGTACTTTTCTTACGAGTTCCTATTCCGACCGTATCATTTTCTGGACTTAAGTTAATATCCATGATTCACTAAAGATTGTTTTATTCTACATCGTTTCCTGAATTCCTTATCCGCGGCTTGCCACTGGGTTTCATACTCATACTACGCAGGGGTCTCAAACCCTGCATTACAGAAGAACCTGGTTCAAACATGGAACCCGCAAGCACAGCTCAAGTTCTTGCTATTCTCACCGAACAGATGGCCGCCCTAGCCAAGATGGTACAGACCCTACAGACCAGCCAAGAGACCTTGCTCCACAGAGAGAGAAGTCGTGCCGAGGCTACTGCATTGCCTCCTTCACCCTCTGGTTCCACCATCCAGCAAGCTGGATTTCTTCCTCCAGAACCCAGAGCCAACGCACCTGAACGGTTTTCCGGTGATCGCACAAAGTACCGCACCTTTATTACCGCCTGTGAACTTATGTTCTCTCTTTGTCCCCGTACTTATGGATCCGATTCCGTAAAGGTGCGTTCAGCCATTTCATTGATGTCCGGAGCTCCACAGGACTGGGCCTTTCAACTCCTACGTGAAGGAAGCCCTCTTCTAACTTCCTGGAATTCCTTTGTCCAAGCCATGAATCCCATTTACGATGACCCTCTGCGTTCATCAACTGCATTATCTACCATTCGGCATCTGCGACAAGGACGACGACCAGTGGAGGACTATATCTCCGAATTTCGAGCTGTGGCTGCAGATACAGGCCTGAACGACATAGGTCTTAGAGACCATTTCCGTCACGGCCTTTCTGATCAACTAAAGGATGAACTGGCCCGAATAGGGGTACCCACAACATTGGACGCCATGATCCTGCAATCCTTAACCCTGGACCAACGTTTTAGGGAACGGCGTCAGGAGAGAATGGCAGCCGCTCCTTCCTTACCTGCCCGATGGTCTGAAAACCCCTCTACGCCCTCGGTCAGACCTCCCAACTCCACTCCTTCGCTCCCCAAACCTATGGAGATTGGTTTGGCTCGAGGTCCCCTATCCTCTGCTGAACGAAGCAGACGACGCACCCAAAACCTCTGCCTGTACTGTGGTCAACCTGGCCATCTCCTACGTGGCTGCCCAATACGACCACCGCTTCCTTCCGACGGAGGTAAGAGCCATCCTCTTTTTTCGCTACAATGTGTATTTGGTTCTACCTCCGCTCATCTGACCCTTCCTGTCATCCTGCAGTGGGGAGATAGAAGTGTTAACGTGTCCACCATCATAGACTCCGGAGCCAGTAACAACTTCTTCGATCTCACCCTCGCTACCTCCTTAGCGATTCCTACACGACCAAAGACGCACCCCACGCCTTTACAAATGGTTGACGGAAGCACTCTGCGTACCCCATCACTCATGAAACCACTCCTCTGTTGCTGCTCATCGGAACCACACACCAAGAGCATCTTCAATGGGACATTGTACCTTCCCCTTTGTTCCCTTTGGTTTTAGGGCTTCCTTGGCTCCGTACCCACAATCCTTCCATCAACTGGTCCTCCAATACCGTCTCTTTTCCCTTTGATCATTGTCGACACTTCTGTATGAAAGGGTCTACCACCGAAAAGATCGGCTTTTCCACCTACCCATCCTCTGAACTACTGGTTAAATATTCTGACTTCCAAGATGTGTTTGAGAAAAAAGGGGCTGACACGTTGCCCCCACACAGAGAATATGACTGCCCTATCAACCTCCTTCCGGGAGCACCCATACCCCATGGGCGCATTTACAACTTGTCCGTTCCCGAATCCCAATCCTTGAAGAAGTACATTGAGGACGGGCTCCAAAAAGGATTCATACGTCACTCCACTTCACCTGCCGGGGCTGGCATCTTCTTTGTTGGGAAAAGAGATGGTGGACTCCGCCCATGCGTTGACTACAGAGCACTGAACGCAATCACGATACGTAACCGTTACCCGCTACCGCTGATCCCCGAGCTGCTGGATCGAGTGAAGGATGCTTGTATCTTTACAAAAATCGATCTCCAAGGAGCCTATAATTTGGTGCGAATGAGACGAGGGGACGAGTGGAAAACTGCCTTCCGTTCTCGATACGGTCACTTTGAGTATCGCGTCATGCCGTTCGGTTTGTGCAACTTCCCAGCCGCCTTTCAACACTTCCTCAATGACATCTTTCGTGACATCCTGGATACCTTCCTGGTGATTTACTTGGATGATCTACTGATATTTTCCCGTTCTCTCCAAGAACACGAACAACATGTCCGACTCGTCCTGTCTCGCCTCCGTCAACATAAACTATATGGAAAGATCGAAAAAAGCACCTTCGAAACACCATCCATTGAATTTCTGGGATACATCTTGTCGCCAGGACACGTCGAGATGGATAAAACCAAAGTCAAGGCAATCCTCGATTGGCCAACACCCAAAGACAAAAAGGCGGTCCAACAATTCATGGGGTTTGCCAACTTCTACCGACGCTTCATCCGATCCTTCTCCCACCTTAGCGCACCCATCACATCACTAACAAAAAAGGACGCGCAATTTCAATGGACTACGGAAGCTCAACAGGCCTTCGAAAGACTGAAAGAGAGCTTTACCCAAGCACCGATTCTGAAACAGCCTGAGATTCACCTTCCATATTACTTAGAGACAGATGCCTCCGACATTGCTTTAGGAGCGATATTATCCCAGAAATCCGGAGACAAGAAACTCCTGCATCCGGTGGCCTTTTTCTCCAGACGCCTCAATCCGGCCGAACGAAACTACAGCATAGGTGAGAAAGAGCTGCTAGCGATTAAAAGTGCTCTCGAAGAATGGAGACACCTTCTCGAAGGAGCAACACATCCGATAACAGTTTTCACCGACCATCGCAACCTGGAATATCTCCGGACTGCCAAAAGGCTCCGACCCCGACAGGCCAGGTGGGCGCTTTTCTTTTCTCGTTTCTCGCTTCTCATCACATATCGACCTGGGACAAGAAATGGAAAGGCGGATGCCCTTTCCCGTCAGTATGACTCAAGCACCTCCACTACCACAATCCAAGACGACTCTATCCTGCCTGACGGCTTCTTCTGTGCCACAAAGGATACTCTAATGGAACACATACGAAAACACAGCCTACATCCACCAACCAACATCCAGGGACTCGTCCCCATCGAAGGATTCCTGTATCGTGAGAAACAGATATATGTGCCTCCTGAGGCCCGTCTACAAGTACTACAACATGCACACGATATTCCAGCTGCCGGACATGGGGGTGTCAAGAAGACCATAAACGCCATACAACGATACTTTTGGTGGCCATCCACCAAGAAGGACGTTGCCGCCTTTGTCCTTTCCTGTCCTGTCTGTGCACGTAACAAGCAACCACGTGTCCATCCTGCCGGTCTTCTACAACCCCTGGCACTTCCACTGCATCCATGGAAAGACCTCTCGATGGACTTCATCGTAGACCTACCTCCCTCACGTCAACACACAACTATCTTTGTAGTGGTGGACCGCTGTACCAAGATGGCCCACTTTATACCAGCGATAGGCCTCCCTACCGCTGCTCACACGGCTACTCTCTTTATCAAAGAAATATTTCGACTTCATGGCATCCCTCATTCCATCGTCTCAGACAGGGGGTTACAATTCACGTCTCGCTTCTGGTCACAAATGTGTCGTAGCCTAAAAATTACTAGGTGTCTCTCTTCTGCATTTCATCCCCAGAGCAACGGCCAAACCGAACGGACGAACCAGACGCTGGAACGGTACCTTCGCTGTTACACCACACATCTCCAAGACGATTGGTTAGACATTTTGCCGCTTGCTGAATTCGCCTATAGTAACCAGGTACATTCGTCAACTCACCTTTCTCCTTTCTATGCCAACTATGGATACCATCTGGATATTCTGCCTGACATACCTCTCAACACTCCTGTTCCTGAAGTATCAAACCGGCTAAGACCCCTACGCCTCCAGTTACGGACCTTACGCCATCAACTACAACTGGCCCAAGACAACCAAAGGAAGTTTGCAGACCGTAACAGAAGACCTGCTCCAACATACGCACCCGGAGACAAAGTGTTACTGTCCACTACCCATCTCCAATTAGACTGCCTGTCTAAAAAACTGGGTCCTCGCTTCATCGGCCCGTTCCGGGTTCTCAATATGGTCAACCCTGTGGCTGCTCGTTTACTTCTTCCTTCTTCCTACAGGATCCACCCTGTTTTTCATGTCTCCCTCCTAAAGTCTTGGCGTGAAAATCCTTTTCCTGGACGACACACCGACCCGACCACTCCTGTATCCGTGTCCGGAGAAGAAGAATATGAAGTCTCCAAGATCCTGGATTCCCGACTCCGTTATGGCAAGCTGGAATACCTAGTTCACTGGAAGGGATACGGTCCCGAAGAACGATCCTGGGAACCTGTCGCCAATATTCATGCTCCAGCAAAGGTTCGTGCCTTTCACCTTCGTTACCCCTCCAAGCCATCAGTGAAGCGCACCCAGGGGTCGCGCCTTGGTGGGGGGTCCTGTCATGCCCCGCTCCACGGCCCGCTCCGGTCCGGGCCGCCATGCTGGGAGAGGTGCTCTACTCACCTGAGATCCCTCGTGGCGTGTTGCTGCAGGTTCCTGGTCCGCAGGATGGAGAGAGAGAGCCAGGAGACGCCCCACGCCGCCGGCCAAATCCGAGTACTGAAGGTGAAAGCGCGCACGCGCGAGAACAAACTCTCCTAAGTAATACAAGACCTGGTACTCTGGCGCCCTCGGCTGGCCGATTAGGGGTACTGCTTGACATCTGTTCAGGAGATCCTCGTATACCTCCCATTGACCTACCAAAGATCCAGGTACCTCAACTCCACCTACAATACCCAGGTGAAAGATATTCCCATGATCCTATGAACCCTATTTAAATCCGCCTTCCTTCCCAACACATTAACCAGGTTCTACTGTTGCCTTCCGCTTCAGTTTCCCAGTGCTCCTCGTATTCCTTGACCACGTTATCTTCTTCAACGCTTCGACCCGGATTGTGCCATCGACTATGCCATCTTCTTCAACCCTTCGACCCGGATTGTGCCATCGACTACGCCATCTTCTTCAACCCTTCGACCCGGATTGTGCCATCGACTACGTCATCTTCTTCAACCCTTCGACCCAGATTGTGCCATCGACTACGCCACCTTCTTCAACCCTTCGACCCGGATTGTGCCATCGACTACGCCACCTTCTTCAACCCTTCGACCCGGATTGTGCCATCGACTACGCCACCTTCTTCAACCCTTCGACCCGGATTGTGCCATCGACTACGCCACCTTCTTCAACCCTTCGACCCGGATTGTGCCATCGACTACGCCACCTTCTTCAACCCTTTGACCCGGATTGTGCCATCGACTACGCCACCTTCTTCAACCCTTCGACCCAGATTGTTCCATCGACTACGCCATCATCTTCGTTATTACGTGTTGTCCTTTCCTAGAACTTTTCTTACGAGTTCCTATTCCGACCGTATCATTTTCTGGACTTAAGTTAATATCCATGATTCACTAAAGATTGTTTTATTGTACATCATTTCCTGAATTCCTTATCCGCGGCTTGCCACTGGGTTTCATACTCATACTACGCAGGGGTCTCAAACCCTGCATTACAGGTATATTGGAAGGGAAAAAAGGTAAAATGGATGCCTGTAGCCATTTTGTTTTTAAAGACAGTCTTTTTCTTTTTCCAAATTTCTCTAGTTAGAAATGAACCGAGATTTTTTTTACAGAGTTCATGGCTGGGTGAGATCTTATATATTTTTTTAAAAATACCAGACATGAAGGAACCTTAAAATGTCTTTGTGTGATATAAGGCCCAAGCTAAGTGCTAAGATCTGTCATAATTAAATTTATTGGTCTGTTTTAAGTTTTTAAAACAAAAAGATATTTTGTCTTTTGGGTATAGGAATATAAGAGTTAATATCTTCGTAAGGTAAAATATATTCACAAATTATATGTTTATAATCAAGGTATATTTTATTATATTTACAGTAGAAAATAGACGCTCCAATTTAGATTGTAGAGAGTTTAAGTGGTAAATAGTATAATTATTGAAGAATAGATTCTGTTGAGTTAACTAGAAAATAATTCAACTGATAAGACTCAGTAAAAATTTAGAAAGGAGTGAGGATATAAATCTAATTTTGATATGTAGAGACTAAATGTCTACATAGGGAGAGAGAGGGTCTTTGTTAAGTCAGATTGACCTTTGACACGAGATAAGGATATTAAAAAGAAATGGTGGAATTAATTAAGAAGTGCAATGCTGCCCTCTAGAGGATAGTAAATATTATAATTGATATTATAAGTGTATTGCTAGTGACGTCAAATTGACTATAATTGAAGTGGCAATGTTGGTTGCAGTCATTCAGAGATTCAGAGACTCACACCGCAATGCATTCAGACTTCCAATACATATGAGAAATTCCGAGATTCCAGGACATGAGGCACTCAAGACTCTCACCAAATCTCTGACTCTCACCAAATCTCTAACTCACATGCATTGATTATCTGATATTGATAATCTTCACATATTCCAAAACATTACATAAGGAATTCCAAGGCAGACTCATCAAAATCCAGTTTGGAGAGGTAATGTATGAGAGCTATTTAAATTAAGGAATTAATGTAAATATATATATATCTGTAGATTTTTGCAACAGATAGACTGAGATTTCTCAGATTCTTGGTAGCTCCAAAAGTCTAAATATTTCTATTCTGCAGATAGAAATATGAAGAAGTGGACATAAGGATTTATCCTAAAAGAGACTGTTGTAGGATTGATACAGATATATATATATATATTGAATTTGGAAATTACTGTGATTGAAATTAATAAGCAAGGAATTAGATAACTAGAAATAAAAAGCAAAAGATTAGAAGTTTAATTTTCAAGATTAGGGGAGGATTCACTAAATAAGTTTTATTACTTATTATTAAATTAGCTCATTTTTTGTTGAGCCATGTAGTATAGAGAGATATATAATATCTCTATAAGATCTGGCTGGTTAAACATTGTTTGCTGGGAAATGCATGTTGTATTAAGCAGAAATGTTTATTAACCATTTGTGTATTAGTTACTAACTGATAAGGTAAATGATTTTAATCATATATGCAGTTACTAACAGGAGATAAATATATTGTGAAGCTAGTTTTTATATGCTGATGGATTGTGGTTTATAAATCTTTGTTTATGATATGAGATTTGAAACTTTTTGCATACGTAATAAATATATATATGTTTTTATCCGATTATTGATTATTGTATTCTTCAAAGCAAAACACAGACAATTAAAAGAATTTAGGATAATTTCTAGGAAATATAAACGATTGATATTTGTGTCTCATATAGGTTTCTTATGAAATTATAATCCCTGCCATATTGGAGGCTTGGCTGATAAATCCAATTTATAACGTGTTGTATTCACGTGCAGAGATTATATCCGACACACCTCTATGCTGACCACACCCAAATCTACCTATCATCTGTCTCAGAATTTCCGTTTCCT
Source organism: Leptobrachium leishanense (assembly GCA_009667805.1). Taxonomy (NCBI): domain Eukaryota; kingdom Metazoa; phylum Chordata; class Amphibia; order Anura; family Megophryidae; genus Leptobrachium; species Leptobrachium leishanense. The sequence goes on from CM019063.1 coordinate 342,868,048, forward strand.
AAAGCTCGACCTGTCTAAAACTGAACTTCTCGTCTTCCCTCCCTCTAAAACCTCCATTCCTGCACCCATTCCCCTTCAGGTGAATGGTGCCACTATTACGTCTACCTCTCAGGCTTGTTGCCTAGGGGTACTCTTGGACTCTGATCTATCCTGTTCTATCATGGTTCGCTTCCTACCTGTCCCAACGATCATTTAGTGTCTCACTTGCAGGAAGTACCTCCTCCCGGCAGCCTGTCTCTGTTAGGGTGCCCAAAGGGTCAGTACTGGGCCCCTTAATTTTTTCAGTCTACACGGCCTCTCTAGGAAAACTGATAAGCTCCTTTGGATTCCAGTACCACCTATACGCTGATGACACTCAAATTTACCTCTCCTCCCCTGATCTCTCTCCAGGTCTCCTGGATCAAGTCACTGACTGTCTTTCCGCTGTCTCAAATTGGATGTCTTCCCGCTTCCTTAAACTCAATCTTGCCAAAACTGAAATTCTCGTCATTCCTCCCTCCAAAAGGAACCCAATGCCGCCTATCTCTCTACGAGTAAATGGAACGCTCATTAGCCCAACACCCCAAGCTCGCTGCCTTGGTGTCACTTTTGACTCTGACCTAACGTTCTCTTCCCACATCCAGACAGTGACCAAATCCTGTTACTTTCAACTCAAAAACATTGCCCGTGTCTGCCCCTTTCTGACACGGGATACCGCAAAGGTGCTGGTTCATGCACTTGTCATTTCACGACTTGACTACTCTGGAACTCGCTCCTTATTGGCCCCCAACTCCCGTATTGCCCCTTTGCAATCTGTAATGAATGCAGGGGCCAGGCTTATTTTTCTCACTAAACACACCTCGTGTACCTCCCCACTCTGCTGGTCCCTCCATTGGCTTCCTGTACGTTTCAGGATACAGTTTAAAATACTGACGCTCACGTTCAAATCACTCAATAACTCAACCCCTCCCTACATGTCTTCGTTACTCTGCAAGCACGTCCCATCTAGACAACTCCGTTCAGCAGGTGATCTCCATCTGTCATCGGTCTACACACGCACGGCCAACTCTTGCCTCCAAGACTTCTCAAGGGCAGCACCGGTCCTGTGGAATGACTTGCCTCGCCCTAGCAAACTCTCCCCTGATCTTCAGGCCTTCAAGAAATCCATCAAAACTCATCTCTTCAGATTAGCGTACCGCATCACTGATACAACTCCTCCCTCTGCTCACCTACTCACACTTGATTGAAGCTGCTTCTATGGCCCCACCATTCCCAAACCACTTTCACTAATGATCCTGCCGTCCAGTAAAATTCCTCTTGTCTTCCTCAACCCCATTCCCTCTAGGCCAGGGGTGGGTAATTACGGCCCTCCAGATGTTTTGAAACTACATTTCCCGTGATACTCGGCTGCTCATTAGGTTTGTAGAGCCTCAAGGGAAATGTAGTTTCAAAACATCTGGAGGGCCGTAATTGCCCACCCCTGCTCTAGATTGCAAGCTCCTATGATCAGGGCCCTCTACACCTCTTTTTTCCATCATATGTCCGTTTATATGTATTTTGTTCCCTTTGGTTATTTTAAAGCGCTATGGAAACTGTTGCCGCTATATAAATGATGACAATAATAATATCCTTTACTCTTCACATTCAGTCGCTAACCAAATCTCGTTACTTCCACCTAAAAAACATTGCACGCGTCCGTCCCTGTCTTAATCAGGACTCTACTAAAATGCTCATCCAAGCTCTTATCTCCCGCCTTGACTACTGTAACCTCCTTCTCTCTGGCCTTTAAGAGGTCCCATATTTTTCCTCTGCAGTTTGTAATGAACGCCTGTGTCAGACTCATCCAGCCTCACCTCCTGCACCTTTCACACCTCACCCCTTTGTCAATCTCTACACTGGCTCCTGTTTCCTTTAGAATTCATTATATTAGTGCTCACGTACAAAGCTCTCCATAACCGCTCCGCTACCTACATCTCCTCCCTTATTAGCAGGTGCATCCTGTCCCGACCACTTTACTCGGCCAATGATCTGATGCTATCAGTTCCTCGTACCCGCACCCCCAACTCTCGCCTTCAGGACTTCTCCCGAACTGGCGCCTTTCTATGGAACTCCCTCCCCCCGCGACATTAGACTCTTCCCATCTCTCCAGTCCTTCAAGAAGTCTCTGAAAATGCATTACATTAGAAAAGCCTATCGGCTCACTCCATGGATTATTTCTTGCTCTATCCTCCTACACACCTAAAGTGTCACCTCTCTCCTCTTAGATTGTAAACTCTCAAGCATGGTCCTCCTCCCTCCTGTTCTGTGTGTGTAATGTATATGTATATTTGTTATTCTGTTCTCCCATTGTACAGCTCTAAGGAACCTGTTGGCACTTTATAAATACTTGTAACTGTAACTCAACTAAGGCAACAGATTCTGCTTCGTATTTTGATCTCTGCGCAGAGAAAAACGGTCTTTCAGTTTTTTCAAAATGTATTTTTTTGGGTTTTTTTTGCCTCAAAACGAAAATTTAAATAGTCATTTTGTCGATGGGGGCGTGGCCGGCTGTGGATGGGAGAGGTTGTGTCCCTGTGGAGCTCCGCTGAGATTCTTCCTTTACAGGGGTTTTAAGTAGTTTTTTCTCTCCACTGACTGCCTTGCTGGGGGTCCCTACATTGCTGGCCACTGGGGTATCTTTTTTTTTTTTTTGTATTTAAAATTTTTATTTTAGAAGCATAACAGCTGCACAAAAACATAACAAACGGCCACGCAGGGCCGTGCAAAGTCAGGTACCAAAAAACGCATCAGAATGAAAGGGGGAGTAATAAGTGAAACAAGACAAACCAGGGGGGGTACAGTCAGAAAAACTAAGAGGCAACATAGTCCGAAGTTAAGGCATCAGGATAGCCAAATAAGGCGAGGGAGGGAAGAAAAAAAAAAAAAAAAGGATCGGAAAGGACTGCCCAAGAAATTGTGGCATTCCTGGCACACCCTAACACCCCTGAGGGGGCCAGGGGCCATGAAAGAGGCCACAGGGCCGGGAGACCTGGGGCCAAGAGGACGGCCAGAGCCTAGGTTGCTGCCCTAGCGGCTCACCCAGTGTACCACCCAATACATATAAAAAATAGAAAAGAAAAAAAAAAAAAAGGGGGGGAAGGAGGGAGTCCCGATGCACCAGCGGACGAACATCAAGCCCCAGATGTCAACAGGTAGGTTAGCGTGTCCACTTGAAGGAATACCATCAATTAAGGGAGGGGCGAAGGGGGGGGAGTCGAAGGCATCAGCGAAAAATCGTAAAACAGAGACGTCCTCCTAAGAGTCTAAAGTGCGTAGAAACAAATAACGGGGAGTATCAAAAACCACACAAAAGACTAAGATGGAGGGGTAGTCAGATCATCCAGGGTCTGACAGCAGTGGTGCGGGGTCTCGCGGCAATGTCTCAAGTCCCAGTTGAGAGAGCACCGCCTGTGCCTCCTCTAAAGTTGCCACTGAGTAGGACTTGCCTGCGTGGGACACGTTGAGAGATCCCGAGACGCCCCAGCGGTATCGAATACCGTGTCCACGGAGCCGAGCAGTAACATCTCGAAAACTCCGTCTGGCCGCCAGCGCCAGGAGTGACAAGTCCCGGTAAACAGTAATGCAGGCAGAGGCATACGTGACTTTAAACTCAGGGCTGACAGCCGCAAGGATCTGGGAGTGTATATGCACATCCCTCGTAACCAGAATCACGTCACGTGGAGCCTTCACCGGTGCAGTGGCTGCCTTCTTGACACGCATGGCTGAGGACACGGCTGGTTCCAAGGAATTCCCAGTTGCAGGTAGGAGGTGAGCCACAAGACCTCGGAGATAGAGCAGGAGCTCTCCGGAGCCGACATCTTCCGGGATCCCCGCAGACGAAGATTCCGTCTCCTATGTCGGTTCTCCATAGCAAGCACTGCGGAGCTGAGGCGTGAAACTTGCGTCTGAAGGTCAGTAACCTTGGCATCGGATAAAACCTGCGCCGCCGCCGTTTCCAGTGATTTATTATGTACATCAGCGATCCTGGATTGTAAGGCCTCTACTGCCGAACGTACCTCTTGCAGGTCGCTCCTCCAGAGGCCCAGGAAATCCTCCATGACCCTATGCAGGTCAGCAGCAGTGAGCGGCGGTACGCAGGGTTGCCCCCCAGCCATACCAACAGGCACATCGGGAGCAGGGTTCCCACAGGCCCCCTCCGAAGACTCCGAGGCCGTCGGTGCTCCACTGCGATGGTCACGGGCGTTCCCCGCACGTCCAACTCCCAGCGAGTCCCGGATGTCCGGGGTGCGAGAGCCCTCTGCCTCCTCCAGCTTTCGAGGTTTCTTCCCCATGTGTGCTGGAACGCAGCTCCCGGTGAGTAAGCAGGGCACAAAATCACGTGTAGGCCGCAAGATGGCCGCCACATGCAGCAAGCAGGGAGGAAGAGGCGCCAAAAACAGCTCCGGTCTCCGTTTTAGTGATAACAGGGTAGGTCTGGCAAGGTCCCGGGACAATCAGGAAGCAGTCCTAGGAGAGAGCGCCCGGACCAAACAAAGAAATCCGCCGTAATCCGATGGATTCCAGCGGCACTCCACAGAGCTCTTCAGAATGGCGACTGCTCTCCTCGGAACCCAGACACGCCCCCCGCCACTGGGGTATCTTGTCCGGGGCCCACTCTACCCCCCTCTCTGTACCTGAGAGACTTACCCTCCAGCTGCTGCTGGTTGTGCTGAGTGCCCTGCTGGCAACCATCTTGCGGCCTACCGCCTGGTTCGTGCTTCCCTCGCGGCTTATGTCCTTCTGACGCCGCTCTTCCCAGGCTGGGACCTTGCTACTGGCTGGCTGCGGGGATGGTGGGTCGACATCTCCCAGCCGCCCTATATGGTTGTTTGGTGGGTGAGGAGAGCGAACCTGGAGCCGGGCAGTGTGGTGGATTCCCTCCCCCACTGAAGCTGCGATGACAGTGCTCTTTGATCTGGACGCCTGCCTGCAGCTGCTCTCGGAGGAGAATGATGACGACGGCCTGCTCCCCAGGGGTGCCTGGTGTCGGGGGATGGCTGTGTTGCGCTGTCGGGACCTGAGACCTCACGACTGGAGGTGCCTGAGGCCACCACGCTTCCGTGCCCCGCTGAAGACTCTCCGGTTCCTAAGACTGTTGGAGCAAAGCTGTGCCATGACTGGCAGTCCAGATGGGGCACCGCTCCTGGATCTCCTGCCTTTAAAGTTGATCCTGAGTTTGGCAGCCGATGAAGCGAAGTCTGCAGGTCCTGAGCTGACATCAGAGTTGCCGGGTCAACGGCGGTGGATCGTCTTAGGAGGCCTTCGAAGGTGGCGTTGACTGGGATATTTGGCCTGTTGATCGAAGCTCCCTGGGCCTAGACCACGCGGCAGTGTCGGCGTTGCTGGAAGGGCTGACTGGGGACGGCTGGCTCGGCAGACCCGTTACGGGGAGTCACCGACCAGCAGAGTTTTTTGCCGCATGCTGTAGCGAGACACGGGCTGAGGAGATTTTTCCTGCTGCCCCCCCCCTTCAGCCTGTCTCATGAGGTGTGACCCCTTAGCAGGGCCGGTGCTAGACTATATTGCGCCCTAGGCAAGACCAGCTACTTGCATCCCACCCCCAGAAAAAAATTGTCAACTGTTGAAATGTGGGGGGAACACACACACTGTGTGCACAGGGGGTTGACACACAATGTGCAACGGGGACACGCACTGCGAGGGGGCACACACTGTGCACGGGGCCGCACACGGTCGTTCTTTGCCCATCTTACCCCTCCACTGGTCGGGCCCAGGATCAGTCTGTGCCTCTTTCTTCTGCCTCTTTCTTTCCTCTGCCTCTTTCTTTTCTTTCATCTACCTCTTTCTTTTCTTTCCTCTGCCTCTTTCTTTTCTTGCATCTGCATCTTTTTTTTTCTTTCTTTACTCTGTGCCTCTTTTTTCTTTCTCTCTTTTTTTCGTGCTTTTCTTTTTCCTTTCTTTCTTCTGTGCCTTTCTTTCATCTGCCTTTTGTGGTGCCGCACATCATCTGGTGGCGCCTGCACATCACCATAAGACACCCACCTTCTGCGTCGCTAGCGAGGTGCTGCTTTGCAAGCTGCCAGTGCCAGCTACGCAAGCAAACAATAAGGAAGGGGGTACAATCATGGAACCTGAGTTGGGGCCGTCTGTGCCCCTAGGTGGCAGTGTGCTCTAGGTGGTTGCCTAGTGGAAGCACCGGCCCTGCCCCTTAGGCCTGCCTTTTGTACCCTTCTGTTCCCTTTATGTTGCTCTCCATTTTGCCATGCGGCCCTAGATGTGCACGTTTAATCTTTTTGATTCAGACTCCCTTTTATTTGAAACGTGAGTGGGCTTTTGTGGACACTTTTGATTTTTATTTCCATTTATCCCCCCCCCCCATTTTTGTTCCTATTCGAAGACTCTAACGCTGGTTTTTTTTGTTTTGTGTTTTTTTTTGTCTCGTTTTGTTTTTCTGTTTATTATGAGAGTACTTCTTATGGCCCTGCGAGGCCTTTTTTGCCAGTCGAAGTGACCTTTCTTACAAAATAAAAATTATAAATGATAAAAAAAATTAGTCATTTTGGTCTCTTTTTTTGTTGTGGAGGGAAGGGGCGCTCCACATTTCTGTGCCTACAGGCTCCTGAGGTGCAAATCTGGCACTGCCCCGAATGCGTCATAGGGGATCCGAAACCCCTGATGCCATCTTGGCACCACGTGCCCCCCCCGTCTGACGAGACCAAGTCAGAGTCAGGAAGTTCAACCTGCAGGGAGAACCAAGCAGCCACGATCCCAGACACGACACCGCCAAAGCCCAGCAGGAGGGAAGCCCCAAGTGACGCCGGGACCCGCAGGTCCCCTGGGCGACAGGTTAGTGTGGCCAACACTGGCCCAGGGGTTGTCCGGGAACACGGGTTGCACCCGGTAAGCGTTCAAGGCGGGGGCCACGGGACATGACACTTCCTAACATAAGTCTGACTTTCCGACAATAATTAAATACGCTAAAATACTTCATAGAGGTGTATGTAAGCTGAACAATAATTAAATACGCTAAAATACTTCATAGAAATGCATGGTAATCTCAGTTGTTCAGGGAAAGCCTAACAGTAGCTTTTTTTCCCAGGCTCTCTGTGTAAATACATCACCTTGCAACATTGTGTTTAAAAACATTTGTAGGAAGATGTTCAGCAGTGGCTGGAATTTAAGACGCTTGATTCTTCCATAGGGAATTATGACGCTAAAATAAGAGATTACCATAGAAACCCTATATACCAAAACCGTTAACCCTGACTTGAAGTCTCTCAAACCTACGTACAGGAACACACATTTTATAATGGGATATTATTTTATTCACGGCATTTTTACAACTCTGAAATGGAGATGTGAATTTTGCCCACAACCAACATGGCTCTCAATCAGCGGTTCTTCCGCTTGACAACTCAGGCGAAGTGGGTGGAAACGAGTGAAGGATTGGTCAAGCACAGTCGCTGCTGTCCTGTGAGAAATCCTACCAATCGAATGCGAGGGCGGTCGGTGGCTGGCTCCTTCCCGCCAAATACAAGCGCGAGCCATCTAGCGCGCGGGTTTAACGGGGGATCCGGGGGACGGAAACGCACCGAGTGGAACGGGACGCTTGTATGCGGAGACAGGGTGACAAGTCAGGGTCATCTGTGTGCTGCGGGAAGTGAGCGTGCGGGTACCGAACAGAGGGACCGTAGCTCGCCGAGAGATGCCAGTGAAGGGAAAAGCAGCCACCGAGACCCCGGAGAGGAGAACGAGCGGCAAGGCAGGTGAGCAATGGGTTCTGCAGCCAGGAGCTGTTCCCGGTATGCTTTGCATGCGTCTTGTACTCGGACGTGACTTAATGGCTGCCTGCTTATATTGTGTGACGCGGCAAAGCAGGCTCTCCCGCCGCCCTGTGTGTGCGCGCAGCCATAGTGCTAAATCTCTCCCTGCCCTGCTCCGTTCGGGCATTGTGTCATCGCAGGGGCATTTTACCCTATCTTTCCAGCTAATGGATCCTCAGATCGTGCCCATACTGGGTTGAGGGAAACATTGGGATAATCTAGTCTTTAATTTTTAACCTAAATTAAAATCAGGTTTACAGAAGCACTTTCCTCCTTCGCATATACAATTTAACCCCCGAAGAAAACCTGTTGCACATATTCACTTTGCCTGTGATCATGGCATGGGGTGTACGGTGTATTGCATTCCTGTTGATCAGAGTGATCTCCTCCCATAAAATAGTGCAGGGTTTTCAATCCCTGAGCTTCATTGGATGCCGCCATACTCTTGTGAGGGTGGATGTATGAGAAATGGCTCTGTCGTGATGTGCAACCATCCTTCAGTGGTTAAGTAGAGGTGCTGCTGACCGCCAACTGGCTACGCAAAGTGAGTGGAGGGCTACGCAAAGTGAGTGGAGGGCTACGCAAAGTGAGTGGAGGGCTACGCAAAGTGAGTGGAGGGCTACACAAAGTGAGTGGAGGGCTACGCAAAGTGAGTGGAGGGCTACGCAAAGTGAGTGGAGGGCTACGCAAAGTGAGTGGAGGGCTACGCAAAGTGAGTGGAGGGCTACACAAAGTGAGTGGAGGGCTACGCAAAGTGAGTGGAGGGCTACACAAAGTGAGTGGAGGGCTACACAAAGTGAGTGGAGGGCTACGCAAAGTGAGTGGAGGGCTAACCTGTCTTTTAAATTCGCCTGTTTCAGCGCTGGCATTTCTCTAAAGTAAAATCCAAGGAGCACAGCTTTACTGGGAGATTTCTCCTTTTGCTGTCTGGATTTTAGTTGATGAAAATTTAGATGTTTGCGAATTACTCATGTTTTCACTATTCAGGGGTTCTCCACTAATAAAATATTTTGCAATCTCTTCAGTGTGGCATGCCGCCAGTGTGAGTGACGTTTCTGAGCGGAGAGCCTAGAAATGCAGAATCTGTTGTGCTTTTCTAAATCTGAGTTTCTAAATTCTAACTAGACATGCCATTTTTAAACAAAATTGGGGGGGGGGGGCTATACTTTCTTGTGTTTTGGCATTTTGTGTTTCATGAATGCCTTTAAAACCCTGAACTTGCTCCTGATGTTCAATCATTTGACCCACGTCAGCTCTGGGTGCACTTAAGTCACCTAATTTACCCTCACCTAATGTGCCACTCCTCTTAAATTGTAAGCTCTCCAGCAGGGTTCTCTCTCTCTCCTACAGTTCTGTGTGTACTTGTAAAATTTATATTTGTTGTTCTGTTTTGCCTGTTGTACAGCGCTACAGCACTTGATAGTGCTTTATAAGTAACTGCTGGTGACACGAAATCCGTTCGGCTCCAAAGCCACGCAATGCGCTTGCACAAACTTCGTCACACATTCCACAGAGGACACATCAGTGGTGACATGTTGGTGTGATTCAAAGCGTGCATGATGTGGCTATGGTGTTGCATGCATATTGTGTGGTTTTGGAGCCAAACGGCTGATCTCGCAGTGCACTGAAACTGACATAGGTCTCGAGTTGCCACAGGTTCAATGAAATGATTGAACATCGGCATGGGATATGAGGTCAGTAATGGTAGTGGCATTGTTCCCATTGTAAATGAGAAGTGTAAAATGCTACTGCCTTATAACAGACCTTTTTTAACCCCTTTAATGCCTGGCAGGAGGGAGTTAATGCCGGCAGGGCGTACTAGTACGGTCCACTTGCCTGCCTCTGCCATCCCGTGGCAGCAAATACCTGCCAACTGGTGGGTGGGTCAGAAGCCAGTCATTGACATTTGGCCAGTTGCTCCAAACATGAAACGAAAGCTGTAAACACAAGTCCACTATGGTAGTTCTTTAAACCAATCAGAAAAAACAAGTGTCAGTTAAAAAGGGTAAACACCCATCAACATTGTTCCGCGCTCAACGCACGTTTCGCCACCCAAATCATGTGGCTTCGTCACGCTCCTCGTTTCGGTAGCTAGCTTAAAAATGTTGGTTTCAGACTGTCCTTTTACTATTTCCAATATGGATCACCTCTATATAGACTAGGGACATGCTAGAAATCTAATATCATCTATTAACAGGGACATACCAGACAGCAGACTATTGCTTTTTTTCCACTTGGAGTGTGGCAACTGTATCCTCCTTGCAATAGAAGATTATGCTTTTATACTTCATCTGTTGCTATACAACCTTTTTATCTAATACGTGGTTATAAATACCAAAATTGAGGAATATAGCTGAAATCCGTTTGATATAATCCCTTGTACGTTGATACTCAACTAAATTGCTAACAATCAGGATTCTGTAGGATACTTTATTATCCATTTGCTATAAACAGCGGGTAGTAACCCATTTCTCTGATATCACGATCTATCTGCAAGTATCTATACTTTTAATAATACTTATATTGTGATACAAGGTTGCTGCGATACATCCAGAAACATTATTGAGAAATAAAGCTGCACTTACTTTGAATATTCTGCATGTTGATACCGAATTCAGGGGTGTGGAAATTTAAAAAAAATCTACTTGTCTAACGGACTAAGTAGTAGTCCAATCTACTTGTCCCTCAGGACGATCTACTTGTAAATAGTGTTTAAATAGAGGTCTTTATTCATAACAGCCTATAGAGGCAGCGTCAGATACATGTGATGAATAAAGACCTTTTTATTTAAACACTATTTTTTTTGTGTATATCAGCCCTGTGTGTGTATACATACAATGTGTGTGTGTACACAGGGCTGCAATGTGTATGTACAGTGGCAAGAAAAAGTATGCAAACCCTTTGGGATTACGTGGAGTTTTGCATGAATTGGTCATAAAATGTGCTCTGATCTTAATCGAAGTCTCAACAATTTGAAAAACACAGTCTGCTTAAAATAATACAACACAAACATTATGTTTTCATGTTTTTATTGAACAGAACATGTAAACATTCACAATGCAGGGTGGAAAAAGTATGTGAACCTTTGGACTTAATAACTGGTTGACCCTCATTTGGCAGCAATAACTTCAACCAAACGTTTCCTGTAGTTGCAGATCAGACCTGCACAACGATCTGGAGTAATTTTGGACCACTCCTCTTCACAAAACTGTTTCAGTGTAGCAATATTCTTGGGATGTCTGGTGTGAATCGCTCTCTTTTGTTTTGTTGAAGCCATTCTTTTGTTGAATTACTTTTATGCTTTGGGTCATTGTCCTGTTGCATCACTCATCCTCTGCGGAGCTTCAGTTGGCGGACAGATGGTCTTACGTTTTCCTGCAAAATGTCTTGATAAACTCTGGAATTCATTTTTCCATCAATGACAACAATCCGTCCAGGCCCTGAGGCAGCAAAGCAGCCCCAAACCATGATGCGCCCTCCGACATGTTTTACAGTGGGGATGAGGTTTTGATGTTGGTGTGCTGTGCCTTTTTTTTTCTCCACACATAGTGTTGTGTGTTTTTTCCAAACAGCTCAATTTTGGTTTCATCTGTCCACGGAATATTTTGCCAGTAGTGCTGTGGAACATCCAGGTGCTCTTTTGCAACCTTCAAACGTGCTGCAATATTCCTTTTGGACAGCAATTGCTTCCTCCGTGGTGTCCTCCCATGTACTCCATTCTTGTTTAACCCCTTAGTGACCGGGCGGTTTTACACAAATCCGTCCTTTAGTGACCGCTGCTGTTTTTACATTTCTGCGCTGTTAGGGTTTAGGTCAAATTTTCCTCTTACTCGTTTATTCAACCCACACATATTATATTATACACACTTTTTCCCGCCATTAAATGGACTTTCTAGAAATACCATTATTTCCATCATATCCAATAATTTAATATAAAAAAAATATGAAATATGATGAAAAAAATGGTAAAAACACACTTTTTCGTAATTTAATCTACTAAAGCTATAACCACCAATACAGACCCCGGCTAAATAGTTTCCAAATTTTATCCCGAGAATAGAAATACCCAATTTTTACATGTTTTTACCTTTTAACCCCTTCACTGCTGAGCCAGTTCACCTATGTGCGCTGCGCTCATTCTGACCATTTTGTGCTAATTATTTTGAGATGTCAGCCTAGGTCCTATTTAATTAAACCCCCCCCCCCGACAATTTTTTTTTTTTAAAAAAAACACATTTTTTTATTTTATTTAATTTTTTTATTATTTTGTTTTAAACCAAACCTGGTCATGTTTGGTATCATTTGAAAGGCCATGATCAGGCCTTTCAAATGTTGTCAAATATGACCATCTAGCTGCCATGGATCGGGAGATAAATGGATCCTTAGGATCCCCTTATCTCTACATGGCAGCTAGAGGGTTAACTGGCCCACTGACATCCTCACACATATGGTGAGGTTGTCAGTGGGTGGGGGGGACCTGGAGGCTAGGCTGACATCCAAGATGTCAGCCCCCTCCAGGTTCGAATCGCGTTTTGGCGCCAATTCGCGCTAAAACGCGATCCAGCGGCGAAACGGTTAATGCTATACACCGCTGAAAAGGGGAGACTCTCCCCTTTTCAGCGGTGCAAAAAGCATTTTGCTAGCTTCAATGGTTGGAGATAGAGGGCTCCGAAGGAGCCCTCTCCTCCATTGAATTACATGGGGGCACCTTCTGATGACGTCACCACGCAGCGTGGCGACGTCATCAGCCTCGCCTGCCCATGTAAATCACATGGGCAGGCTTCCTCCCTGCCAGATCGCCGTGGGATCCGACGAGGGAGGTGAGTATCGGGCGGGAGGGGGTTTTGGCGCCGCTGACGTACCCTGTATGTCAGCGGGTCTAAGGGAGACCCAAGGACAGGACGTACAGGGTACGTCAGGGGTCATTAAGGGGTTAATGTTTTCCTTATTGTAGATATGTCAACAAAAATGTTAGCATGTGCCAGAGATTTCTGTAAGTCTTTAGCTTACACTCTAGGATTCTTCTTTACCTCATTAAGCATTCTGCGCTGTGCTCTTGCAGTCATCTTTACAGGACGACCATGCCTAGGGAGAGTAGCAACAGTGCTGAACTTTCTCCATTTGTAGACAGTCTGTCTTACCGTGGACACATGAACATCAAGGCTTTTGGAGATACTTTTGTAACCCTTTCCAACTTCATGCAAGTCAACAATTCTTGATCGTAGGTCTTCTGAGAGCTCTTTTCTGTGAGGCATGGTTCACATCAGGCAGTGCTTCTTGAAACCAGTAAACCCAAAACTGGTGTGTGTTTTTAAACGGCAGGATAGCTTTCAGCAACACATCCAATAATATCACACTGATTGGACTCAAGGTTGGCTCACTCCTGGCTCCAATTAGCTCTTGGAAAAGTCCATTAGACTAGGGGTTCACATACTTTTTCCACCCTGCACTGTGAATGTTTACATGTTCTGTTCAATAAATGCATGAAAACATATGTTTGTGTTGTATTATTTTAAGCAGACTGTGTTTTTCAAATTGTTGTGACTCAGATGAAGATCAGAGCACTTTTTATGACCAATTCATGCAAAACTCCACGTAATCCCAAAGGGTTCACATACTTTTTCTTGCCACTGTATGTAAATACACGCACAGGGCTGCTATGTGTTAGATATCTATCTGTGTGTGTAATATACACACAGGCATGTTTCAGACCTCAGACCAGACATGGGGCGCTGTCTGAACGCTCTATCGGCATTCAGATAGGCCCCTGCAGTTTACCGCGTTTCGTACCTTCTACAGAGTGCTGCAGGCAAAGTCTCCCAGCGGCCGATCGTTGCTAAGCCCCCAGCGCGAACTCCATGATATTGCGAGATCGCGCCTGGAGGCTTCCAAATGAGCGGCCGCTGGAAGACTTTGCCCGCGGCGCTCGTTAGAAGGTACGAAACGCGGTAAGCTGCTGGTGCCTGTCCGAATGCTGTTAGTGTTCAGACAGCTGCCCCAGCCCCTCAGATGGCGGCAAGCCAGCTCCATGCTGGCTTCCGCTATTGGGGGTGTCCCTGGAATTAGTTGTCAGAAGCCTGCCGGACTGCATCTCAAAAAAAAACTACTCGCCCGGATCTTCATGTCCCAGGCGTCGGGCGATACAATTCCCACACCCCTGTAATTACTAAGCTGAATGTGTTTCAATTACTGATACCTCAACTAAGATGTAGGATACTTATTTGTTATACTCAGCGGGTAGCAATCTGCTTTGCCGTGACCTAACGATTTCTCGGACACACTTTATCAGACACACTTATTTTGTGATACAAGGTTGCTGCGATATAACAATCTATCTGCAAGCATATATACTCTCAATAATACACTTATATTGTGATAATAGGTTACGTTTTGGAATTTGCTCCTTTTATTTATGCAACCATGGATTTTGCCGTTTCCTATCCTGTTCACCACTGGTGTGACTAGGGATTGCCTTGGGATATTCATCCAATTTGGTCTTGCGGATAGTTAATTTTTTGGTTACAAAATAACCACCTATCCGCTTAAGTATCCAACACACTCTTGTGGTATAAGGTTGCGCTTTGAAATGTGCTTTCTTTTAACTAGATAAGCAACTATTAAAATTATTGTTTACTATATTGACCAACACTGTTGCTAACTACAAGCAATTGCTATTTTCCCGTACATGGGGAATTATCACCACTAGGTGACCTAAGTTTTAAGCTTCAGTGGCTGACTATATGCTAAACTTCTATGCAACTATACAGTTGTGTTCAAAATTATTCAACCCCCACTGAAATTGAGTGTTTTGGCCAGTTTGACATTGATTTTGATCATTCAGTCATCTTGCTTACAATTAAATCAAAGAGGCACGTGTAGGTCAGACAAATATAACATAACCTTTATAATGAAATAACCACAAATGTCTTTTCTGTGCTCACATCATTATCAGTTTTATTCAACCCCCAAGTGACATTCAATCTTAGTACTTAGTACAACATCCTTTTACAGTTATAACAGCTTTTAAACGTGAAGCATAGCTTGACACAAGTGTCTTGCAGCGATCTACGGGTATCTTCGCCCATTCGTCATGGGCAAAAGCCTCCAGTTCAGTCACATTCTTAGGCTTGCGCACTGCAACTGCTTTCTTTAAGTCCCACCAGAGGTTCTCAATCAGATTTAAGTCAGGTGACTGCGATGGCCACTCCAAAATGTTCCAGCCTTTAATCTGCAACCATGCTCTAGTGCAGTGGTCCCCAACCCTGGTCCTCAGGGCCCACTAACAGGCCAGGTTTGCCAGATATCTGAAGCACAGCACAGGTGTTATGATTTGCTGCTCAGTGATTGCAGGATTCAGTCTGCTTTTCCCCATGGTGATCTGCAAAATCTGGCCTGTTAGTGGGCCCTGAGGACCAGGGTTGGACCACTGCTCTAGTGGACTTGGAGGTATGCTTGGGATCATTGTCCTGTTGAAAGGTCCAACGTCTCCCAAGCCTCAGGTTTGTGACGAACTGCATCACATTGTCATCCAATATCTCCTGGTACTGAAGAGAATTCATGGTACCTTGCACACGCTGAAGCTTCCCTGTACCTGCAGAAGCAAAACGGCCCCAAAGCATGATTGACCCCCGCCATGCTTCACAGTAGGCAAAGTGTTCTTTTCTTCGTAGGCCTTGTTCTTCCTCCTCCAAACATAGCGTTGATCCATGGGCCCAAACCGTTCTAATTTTGTTTCATCAGTCCACAGAACACTATCCCAAAACTTCTGTGGTTTGTCCACATGACTTTTGGCATACTGCAGTCGACTCTTCTTATTCTTTGGAGACAACAAGGGGGTGCGCCTGGGAGTTCTGGCATGGAGGCCTTCATTACGCAGTGTGCGCCGTATTGTTTGAGCTGAAACTTCAGTACCCACATCTGACAAATCTTTTCTCAGTTCCTCAGCAGTCACACGGGGACTTTTCTCCACTCTACGCTTCAGGTAGCGCACAGCAGTCGAAGTCAGCATCTTCTTTCTGCCACGACCAGGTAGCGTTTCAACAGTGCCCTTTGCCTTGAATTTGCGAATGATGCTTCCTATGGTCTCTCTTGGTATGTTTAACATCTTTGCAATCTTCTTATAGCCATTGCCCTTCCTGTGAAGAGTAATCACCTCTTCTCTTGTCTTCCTGGACCATTCTCTTGACTTCACCATGTTTGTAACCACACCAGTAAATGTCTAGAAGGAGCTGAGTATCAGTCATTTTAAAGCTGCCTAATTGGTGCTTATTATGCTTTATTGCTGCTCTGTGACATCCACAGGTGTTTTCAATACCTGATTGAAAACACTTGAATGAACCTCTGTTCTTCAGAGTGGTAGTCTTTAAGGGGTTGAATAATTGTGTCAATGAAGAATTCACAAAAGAAACATTTACTACTGTATTACTAATCCAATTGATGTCATTTTAGTTGCATATGGTTCTTTAAAAAGTCCTTGTAGGATTTCATTCTGAATACAATTACAAATGTGCACTAAATTCCCTAAAACCCTTTACAGCATTGGGGGTTGAATAATTTTGAACACAACTGTATTTCCCTTTTAATGATGTTCAGTTCCAGATTCTGTTTAATTGGATTTACTATAAATGCTTTGAAGGAAAATCTGAGTTACATCAGTTAATCATAAAACCGCCCAGTCACTAAGGGGTTGTCAGTCCGAAAGTGCTCTCTGCTGTTTAGGTCAATTTTTTTTTCTTACTAGTTTATGCAACCCACACATTATTATATACTTTTTTTCTCACAATTAATGGTATCTTTAGAAAGTCCATTTATTTCCATCATATCATGTAATATAAAAAAAACATGAAATATGTTGGAAAAAACACACTTTCAAAACTTAAATCCCCAAAATCTACAACTGTCAAAAAAAAACCCGGCTAGTGTCAGACGAGCGCCGTGTTAAGTCACTGTTGCTGCACATTTTTTATTTATTTTTATTATAATTCTTTATTTTAGAATTTTATCACAGACGGCAGAAAAATATACAGTGACTAAAGGCCGCGCAGGGCCAACAAGAGTCAGCAATGTAAACTCAGAAAAGCGAAAACAAAACGGGTGGAGGGGAGGAACATTCCTAAATGGGGGGGGGGGTCTCATCAAAGTAAGAAGAGGGTGTGTCTTTGACACGATCCACGATGGCCGCATGATCGTGGAGCTCCTCACCCGGGTGCTACACAAGCACTGAACAGCAGCGGTTTTAAACATCAATGGGGCCAAAAAAGAAACTCCTGATTGAGCCGCCCTAGCACTCCCGCGCTGACTTCGGCTTCACCGGTGTGGCGGCACCAGCACAGGTAGGCCGCGAATCAAAGATGGCGGCGGCCATAGACTACTCGAGTGGCCCAAGAAGCCCCGCACTGTCGGCTGGCAGCATGGAAGAACTGGAGGTGAGCGAGGCCCTGAAATTGTTGCCCACTAAAACTCTAAAACTAAAACTCTTTACTAAGCTGGAGGCCAAGTTTGACGCCCACCTTGGAGTTGGGAGTAGATGTCAGACACCTGGGGTGCAGAGTACAGGACTTGGAGGAGGATAGGTCAGCTGCCACAACCCAGTCCCAGCATTTTGAGACACTTTTGGGCACTCAAGCCACCCAGATTGCATCTTTATTTCGTTGGGTAGAGGATCTGGGTAATAGGGGGAGACGCAACAATGTGCACGTAAGGGGTCTCTCTGAACCTCCCTCGGGTGAAACTGAAAACTTGGGACTTGGTTCGTTGAACAGCGTTTGCAAAATATTACATTGCCCCACCCCCCCCCGATACCCCATTTCAATTGGATCGCGCCCATAGAGATCTGCAGCCCCAAGAGACGTTATCTGTCGAGTGCATCATTTTACTTTAAAGGAGGAGGTTATGAAAGCGGCGAGGAACTTGCCTACAATTATTTTTGATGACCGTACTGTGGCATTGTTCCAAGATGTTTCCAGATCTATCCTCCTGGCTAGGAGGGAACTGAAGCCAGTAACTGACCAATTGAGGGCTCTCTATACGTTACAGATGGGGCTGTCCGTTTGCTCTTCATGTCCGTCTTGACAACAGATCTGAGTATTACTACTCCTGAGGACGTACCTGATTTTTTTTGCAAGCATTGAAACTATCCCCTGTGGTTTGGAAGAGACCTGAATGCACACCCCCCCCCCCCACCACTACCCCAGCGCCCACCATGGCGAAGTGCTTGACGGGATCATCGACACCCTCCTTGGGCACCACATGGAGTAACCCGAAGTCCTACGGATCCCCCATGAGCTGTTTGATTCGCTCTCCTTCACCGTTCCTTTTTCAAATGTGTAGTAATTTTTTCCGCCACGTTAACAAGTGCCTATCAGCGGGTTGATTTGTCTCCCTCCCCCCCCCACCTTATTTAAAGTCATGACTTTCAAGTGCACAATGAGATCATTACTATATACCATTATAGACTTTACACGAAGGATTTAACTATATAAAAAAAAGACTTTCTTTTTTACTTGCTTTCATTGGAATGCCCAGGTGTTCGGTTCTATTGGTTACCGACCGGTTTCAGAGTTTTGTTGTAGACTCACATAATAGTTTTGCCGTTTCTAATGTCTACGAGTTCTTCAACCGGCCAATGTGCCGATATATTTTTTTTATATATATTTTTAACCACCTCCCCGCGCGGTGCAACTTTTGTTTTCTTGTGTTTTGGAGTGATTGCTCCACTAATGCTTTCATTTTTGCGGATCCCGTAAGGTGCTTGGCCCATTTTGTGCTTCTGCACCAATGCAAATTGTCCTTTTGTTTTCGTTTTGTTTTGTATGTTTTGGTCACACTATGTCGCTCTGATACTGTATTTCCTCCAAGGAGAACCTCGGGCCTTACACAATTTCTAGCCCCTTTCATTCCAGCTGTGTCATGGACTCTGGTCCACTGTTGCCTCTCTCATGACTGACTTACAAATTATCACTCTTAATGTAAGAGGCCTTAAAGGAACACTCTAGGCTAAACCCCCCCCCCCCATTTTACATTATGATGCCTATTGCCCTACCTAGTTATTCAGTATTTTTAAAAAAAAATAATAATGTGATACTTACCCTAAAAACCACTTGTTTCCAACGGCGTTTTATTTAATATACTCTCCTCCCTCTTCTGCTCCCGTTGTAACTCTGCAACTTGGCTAATGGTTTACGTGAGTTGCGCGCCTCTCGTAAACCAGCCAATCCGCAGGCTTCCTCTCTTCTTTTGATTAGTGTTACGTGCAAGAGGATGCGTGCAACACTAATCACAGCCACCGACTTTTGCCGGCGGCTTGCTCCTGCGGCGAGTAGGAGACGTCATCGCGCTTTCAGCGCGATGACGTCTCCTACTTGGCAATAGTCGGCAGAAGCAGGAAATACAAATCCCGCTCTGCTGACTGACAGCTGGGAGGGCGGAGTAAAGTCCTCCGCGTCTCTCAGCTGTTTCAGCCGATCGGCTGAGCGGAGGGGGGAAAAAAGAGGGCATACTTGGGTCATTAAAAAAAAAAAGCTTAGGTGGTCATGTTGCCTAGAGTATCCCTTTTTAATCACCCTGCTAAGCGCTGTATGGCTCTGCAGGACTTACAACGTATGAGGGGAAGTGGTGTTTTTGCAGGAAACGCATTTCTGTAGCGATGCGTCATTACGTTTTATGTTTCCGTTATTATCCTCACTGCTTCTATAGTAATTTTTCGAAATCTAAATCACGGGAGTGGCAACCCTGATTGCGGCTCATGTGCCCTTTTCGTGTCAAGCAGTGTTCTGACCCAGGCGGACGTTACTTGTTCATAAAAGGCCTTCTGGACTCTACGCAGATCACTTTGGCTAATTTTTACCTCCCTAACATTAAACAATGTGCTTTTTTTGGACAGTCCTGACAAAGCTGGAGAAATTTGCAGAGGGTACGTTGATATGTGGAGGGGATTTTAATGTCTCCCCTGATGCCCCAGACAAAGCAACCTCGTCGCCAGCACTTATTTCTTCGTCTAAAAGACGACTGTTCCTTCAGATATTGCATAGCGCCCACTTGGTAGATTGCTGGAGGGCATTGCATCCACTCGGTCGGGATTACACTTGTCGGGAATACACTCTAGCCGCAGCCTAGACCTATTCCTGCTCCGGCACCTTGACCTTGGTCTTATCAGTTCAGTTCGCATAGGAAATATCACGTGGTCGCACCATGCCCCGGTGTCTCTGACCCTATCTCTCCCTACACTACCCCGCAAGTCCTTCCAATGGCATATGAATGACACAGTGCTGGCGGATAAGATGGAGAGGGACCACATCTCTGAGGCTATCAAACAATACTTTGTAGACCATGCTACTGACGACGTGACAGCCCCTGTCCTGTGGGAGGCCCATAAATGTGATCTGAGAGGGACACTTATTCAAATAGGTTCGAGACGTAAATGCGACGACTGCTAGAATTCAGGCCCTATTTGCTGAAATCCAACCTGCCAAGGAGCTGCATAAGACTACTGAATCGGTAGAACATTATACGACTCTTGTGGCGCCGAGAACTGACCTTCGACAGCTCTTACACCAGAAGGCTAGTCGCTCGCTACTGCTTACGAAGCATTCTTTTTATGTGCATGGAAATAGATGTGGCAAACTGCTGGCTAGGGCCCTACGCCAAAAATATTCAAGACCTATATCCCTAAATTGAACTCCTCTACTGGTCTCATCATTGAATGCAGAAATCACAGCCAGTTTGTCAAATATTATCATTCATTGTATATCCTATTTGCTTAATTCCTTGAATGCCCTTGACGATAGGGTCCGTTTTCCGAACTCGGCCCTCAGTGCAACAATAGCCCTCATTCCGAAGCCTGGGAAAGACCCATTACTCTGTCCAAACTATCGCCCAATTTCATTAATCAACGACGATATTCGCCTCATGGCTAACCTCTTCGCCATCAGTTTGAGTCCTTTTCTGTCCTCATGAATTCATCCTGACCAGGTGGGTTTTGTACCCCAGAGAGGAGAGCGTGATAATACACACCGAGCAATTAACTTAATTCATTGAGCGCACATTGCAAGTTTGCCGATGGTCCTGCTCTCTGTTGCTGCCGAAAAGGCATTTGACAGAGTGGACTGGACTTTTCTACTAGCAGTCTTGAAAAAATTTGGCTTGGGTCCTAGATGGAAAAGAAAAAAACACTTCCAGGCGCACCTTACTAAAATTTCCACTTTTTTAACCCAAAAATGGCCAATGTACAAACATCAAATGAAGTAATATTTAAACAAAACAGTGGTTATATTATAATGATAAATGTGCATAACTTAAAGAATACTTATAGTTCAGTGGTGGTTCTTTTTTTACCCTTTTCTCAGCATGGGGTCCTGTGATGTAGTTCAGTATCCCAAGATAAGAGCGGGGAGGGTATTTCTCCACTTGATGTAAAAAAAGACAGCAGAGCGGCAGATGATTCAATTAAAATACTTTTATTAATCAATAAAAAAGGTTGACCAACTAAAATCAATTGTTAAAGTAGTAATTAAATAGGATCAACAAAAACGCGCTTTCACCAGTAGGCGTCATCAGTTGTTATCCTGTTATCTGAATGATCAGTCTGTGCAAAAGTGCAAAAAATCCAAAAAACTTGGGTCCTAGATGGTTAACTTGGATTTCAGCACTATATATACTAATCCCACGGCAGTGCTTCGAATAAATGGAGAGCTTTCCGCACTGGTAACAATCACTAATAATACGCGTCAGGGCTGCCCCCCTGTCCTCACTTTATTTCATATTGACCTTTTTAGAGCCGTTTCTTCAACGGATTAGAGACAATGACTGTAGACTGTATATAGGGTGTGGCCCTTCCGTTTCACCACTTAAAAATTTCTGCTTGTGAAGATGACATACTTCTTACCCTCCTAGATCCAGTTGGATCTACTGCAGCTTTTCTACAGGAGGTTGAGAGGTATGCTGAAGTGTCGAACTTTAAAATTAACACGGATAAGTGCCAAATGCTGGGAGGGTATTCCGTCTTCCACTAGGGCGACTCTGCGCTGTATGGCCCCTTTCTCCTGGCCTTCTAAGGCTATTCAATACTTAGGCATGCAGCTCCCATTTGACTTGACGTCTGGTTCATTTGAATTATGTCCCCTTTCTTAACAGTGTGTCCCGCGACCTTGAGGAATGGCATAAACCAGTTTTCCTGGTTTGGACGTATTAATATTTTAAAAATAACAGTTCTCACAAAATTTTGTATTTATTTCAGACGCTACCTATAGTAGTACCACCATCCTTTTTTTTAGCTCTTTGAAAACCAACTGTTTGAAATTTATATGGAAGGATGGCAGACCGAGGATATCATACGAGGTTCTTGTACGTCCTTAGGCCCTGTTCACACTGTACGATTTATCGCGTGGATTTTGCTGCGACGTCGCGCTGTGTAGCTTCTCCAATGCATTTCAATGGAGCTGTTCACATATTGCTGCGCCGCGCATTGCAGAAGCATGTCGCTGGTACATAACCTTTTTTTGCGATTTGCTATCTGCGATTTTGCGATTTGTATTGGTGGTGCTTTGCAAAAAATCTCACAAAACAGCGATGTCGTGCGACATTATCGCACCATGTCGCGAATATGAAAATCGTGCGGAAAGTCGCACGATTTTCAAATCGCACAGTGTGAACGAGGCCTAAGTCGGGAGGGGGTTTAGGTCTCCCACACTTGGAACTTTATTATGACGCTGCTTTATTGACGTGACTTAGCGACTGGTCACTTTGGGGAGGGGACAAAGACTGTGGATCTATTTAGAACAGCATATTTTTTTTAAAGTCCCAATAGTCTCAATTCCTTGGCAAACTGTACCTATAGAATCTTTAGTCCCTACTCCACACCTGACGATTTCCCCAACTTTGAGGAGATGGCGTAAACTTCGTATCCTCCTGGGTTTGTCTCCCCTACCTTCCCTGCTGACCCAGATTACATATAATCTGGAGGACCCCCCCCCCCCAGGTTGTACGCCATCAGTTTTCAGTCTGGATTATGATGGCCCGTATGTTCCTCTCCTAGCTTGTCTCGGTTCGGAGGGTCTGCTTCCCATCTCTGATCTGCTGGAGGACCGCTCAAGTACACCTTTGTTGATGTATAATTATATGCAATTGCAACATTTTACTTCTTGATAGGTGTTGCGGGATAAGACCCCTCTACCTACTAGTTTGACCCCTTTCGAGACACTTTGGATCTCAGATCTGCCGCCACCGCACTTTCAATTATGTATACGATATTGGTTGCAGCCCGATTTTTAAAGAGTTGCCACCTTATACAACTAAATGGTCATCCGACCTTCCTAACCCGCTGACCTCTGAGGAATGGATGACGGCATTTCAGGTGACGTTCCGTTCCTCCCGGGCTCTTAGGCTGGTGTCAGGCGAGCGTAGTGTTCACGTCCGTGATAGCATGAAAGCCCATCGGAGCCCTCTACACAAAGTACGTCTGCACTGAACTGCGGACGCACAACGGCTGCGGCCCACTGACGCAAGGCAGTCAAGAATGACAACTCCTAGAACGGCCGCACAAAGTGTGCTGCGTCCACAACGTCTGCATAGCTGTGTGTGTGTGTGAGTGATGGAACGTGGTCAGACGGACTGCATTTATACGTCCAGCATTTTTCACTGACAAAATGGTTTTGCTTTTTAATTTATTTTTCCTGCTTCATCTGTCAAAATATACGTCAGTGAAAAAAACGGACTGTGTGGCCACTACTGCGTCTTCCGTACTAACGTCCATCCGTACTGCACGGATGTACAGTACGTAGAAATCACGTTCGTCTGACCCTAGCCTTAGTGTGTAGGAGATTAACTACAAACTCTTATCCCAATGGTATCTGACCAAGTCGTCTACATGCCATCTATCCAGAAGTATCACCAGAATGCTGGAGATGTCAGAAAGTTAGAGGTTCATTTTTGCATATATGGTGGGACTGTCTGATAATTGTGTCATTTTGTGAAGTAGATTGGACGTATATTAAAGAGGTCACTGCTTTAGATTTGCCCTTCAACCCCCCCCCCCCCCCCAGGTGGCCTTACTCCATGTAATCTCAATTGAAAGATATGTGAAGTCCCTTGTAAGTTCATTTGCTTAACGCAGCACGTGCACTTATACCAAAATACTGGAAACAGGTGGCACCCCCAACTGTTTTTGACGGGATTGCTAGGGTCGAATACGTTAGGGAGCTAGAGGAACTACATTCTACTCTTGAGCAGGAATTCAATAAATATTTTCAAACATGGTATTGGTGGACAGAATTTGTGTCTAAAACATCGACGACCGAGACAGAGCACCCTGATCTTGGCTCAGGCGATTAATACCCCAGCTCGGGATTCTCCCACTCTAGATTAATCCCAAAATGAGAAATTTTCGCAGGCTACTAGTATGACCTAAATGTAATTTTTCGTTTATTTTTTGTTTACCTTTTCTTATTTCTAGGTAGTATTTATTTTTTCTCTCTTCGTTATTTTTCGTTTATTTTTCTTTCGTTCTTTATTCAAGGTTAATGTGGGTTTGATGTTTTACATTCGCTCAGGAATTTAATCTATGGTAGTCCTTACACTTTGTATCCTGTATGCTTATTCTACCTTCGTATTACATGTTGATAATTTGGATTCGCCCCTTGAACGCAGCTTTGTCAAGCTCCCTTACCATTTTGTGTTATTTTACAAAAAAGTAAGAAAATCTCTGCATATGGGGTGGGAGGGAAAGTCATCCGTGAGAAACTCTTGGGGATAAAAACATAGACCTGAGTAAAGAAAAGCAATATTAGTGCAACTTCAAAAAGGTCAAGTCCTCAGCTACAGAAAATTGTAATGTCTCAAGCTCCACGGAAGAATCTCCACTGGCTGGTGGGGAGGGGTAAAAGATCACTCGGGGGCGGGGACAACAACATATAAAACATCAGGCAGCGGGTCCTGGGTGCAACAGAGATATGAGGGGAGGCAGGCAACGTCGGCCTGTATCCCGCCAAGAGGGTAGAAAGGCTCGTCGGGCAGGCAACCCCCAGACATCCTCCCACGTGGCAGGCACCACGATGCACGGCCCAGAGGCAGATCCCGGTGTGCAATCAGCCGGCATCTCCAGCACCACCTCCCACAAACAGCACAGCGGGACACCCGGTAGGATACTCAGGAGCTGCCACTCCAACTTCGACCTCCAGCACCAGCGTATCCCCGCAGCTTGAATCCGGCAGTGGGCCTGCCTGCAGCACCTTGTCTGCATCTTCGACCGTGCAGCCCTCTCAACCCCTCTCAATCGCTCTCGGCCTCCAGACCTGCCGCACGGCAAGGGGGCAGGCACTCCTCAGGAGCACTGAGGCTGTAATCTGCCACTCCTACACACCCCAAGTCCCCTTTGTGAGCGGGCAGGAGTTGTCACCCTCCGCATCCAGTAAAGCCAAACAAGCGTTTAGGCCTGCGATCACGTCAATCTTCCCTGTACAGGGGGAGAGGGGACCCTCCCGCTGCCAAACCTCTCCGTCCCTCCAACATCAGGCATTATCGCAGCCAGGAGATGGGGGGGGGGCCCTCCATCTCCACAGCCTGCAACATGGACCCAGCCAGGGTCGCACACATCTAGGGAGCATGTCAGGGGACCAACAGGAGCCAGGTGAGGTAGGCCGCAAAATGGCCAACAGCTACGTCCACCAGCGGAGAGACAGTCCACAAAGAGCAAGGTCTCTGGTCCGGGGGGGGGGGGGGCTGAACGGGCCCCGGACAGGTCACTACCGGTGGCCAGCCGCACAAAGACCTTAAACAGAAAATTCTGCGTGAGGCTGTTTAAGAGTCTTTAAGCGAGGAAGATATGCAGAGCTCCACCGGGACATGTCCGCTCCTGCTCGTAGCTGGCCACGCCCCCCGTTGCCACACACTTTAACATCCGTGGTAGCATAAAATTATGATCAAGAGACCCACACACAAAGTACGTCCGTACAGAAGTGCGGACACACAACGGATGTGGCAAACGGACGCAAGTTAGGCGAGAACGTAAAACCGCTAGAATGGACGTGCGGAGTATGCAACGTCAGCATAGCTTTGTGAGTGATGGAGGTCAGACGGACCGCATTTGAGCTTCCAGCATTTTTGACGGACAAAATGGTTTTGCATTTTAATCTATTTTCCCTGCTACGGCTGGCAGCACACGAGCCGAGGAAGGAATGTCCGTAAAAGTGGACGTTCCTTCCACTCTCTGCACTCAGCGTACAAAGTGCGATCCTCCTATGGAGCATTGCTCTTTGTATCCTTTCAGCGTCTGTTTAGCTTTTTGACGGGGATGGCTTTTTCACGTCCGGTGGATGGCCTTCGCCGTCAAAAACCCACGGACGCAGGGAATTTGAGCCATAAATACGCTCGTGTGCCTACATCAGTCAAAAATAACGTCAGTTAAAAAAACTGGCCACTACCTTGACGTCAGTCAGAAAGTACGTCCGTTGAGCACGAACGCACTTTCCGTTCAAAATGCATTCGTCTGACCCTAAATTGTTTTGAAATTTTGTCCTGAGATTAGAAACACCCAATTTATACATGTTTTTGCTTTTTAACCCCTTCACTGCTGAGCTATTTCACCTTTGTGCACGGAGCTCATTTTGTCAGTTTTATGCTCATGTTTAAACCCCAGTTGAAGTCCTGTTTTGTTGTACCCCCCCTCCGACATTTTTTTACCTTTTTTTTAAAAATAAATTTTACACCAAACCTAGTCATGTCCGGAAAGGCCTTTCCAATGATATCAAATATGACTCTCTAACTTCCATGAATCGGGAGATTCAGTTTCCACTTGCCAGCTAGGTAGTTAACTGGCCTACTGACATCATTGCATATATGGTGACAATGTCAGTGGGTGGGGACTGACCTGGAGGCTTGGCTGACATCCAAGATGTCAGCCACTTCTGGGTTTGAATCGTGATCTGGCATCTTTAGGCCCCGTTCACACTGTGCGATTTATCGCACGGATTTTGCCGCGACGTCGCACTATGTAGCTTCTCCAATGCATTTCAATGAAGCTGTTCACATCTTGCTGCGCGATGTCACATGTCGCTTTTTTTGCGATTTGTATTGGCGGTGCTTTGCAAAAATCGCACAAAACAGCAATGTCGCGCGACATTGTCGCGAATATGAAAGTCGTGCGACTTTCAAATCGCACAGTGTGAACGGGGCCTAAGAGGCACTGCTGAAAAAGGCAGACTCTGCCCTCTCCAGCAGTACTTTTTTTTTTTTTTTTTTCTTCTTCTTTTACCTAAAGTGGAGCTGTTTGGGAGGGAGACGGCTCCAAATGAGCCTCCCTCCCCTTTCCCAGTGTCCTCTGCAGGCACTGGGGGCGCCTGGCGACAGCAGACTTCAAGCTTGCCAGACTGCTGCGGGAACCCAGCCGGAGAGGTGAGTATAGGGAGGGAGGGGGTTAGAGGACCATGATTTACATAGTACATCGTTAAGGATCCCCCCCCCCCTTGGACGTACTATGTACGTTTGTGCTTAGGAAAGGGTTAAAAGGTTATTCAGCATGAAATAGAGCTTAGTTATGCAGCATGAGGCTGGATATTCATGGAATATTTTCATTTTTGTCAAAATAAAGTTGTCCAAGCTGTGATCATGTACACTTTTTCCATAAGGATGCACTGAAATTTTGGCCACAGAAAATGGTGCTTTCGGCCGAAAAGGAAAAAACAGCTGACAGTCATTCAAACCTTTACCTGGCTGAGCCGGGGGCTTGCCTGATCCTGGAGGCTGGCTGAGCAGGGGGTTCGGCCGGGCCTCCAGACCCAGGTTTGGATGACTGATTTGGGGGGGGGGGGGGAAGGTGAGATCGCATACATCCACATACTTTGGCCCTGGATTCCTACAGTGGTCTTCATGCACATCCTCCTGCACCGGATGCATAGGCCCACTACATAGACTAGCACCATCAGATGCCAGTCGCAGGGGTGACCTCAAGGAGGCACAAGCCTTTGACCCTGTAGACGGTTGGATCGAGTACAGTTTTGCTACTGGTTGGGAGCTTATTGATTAGTCGCTAGGAAGGGGGAAGACCCCCAACTAGTGGTGAAGCTGTCACCAGTCCAGCTGTCTACAGGGTCAAAGGCTTCTGCCTCTGTGACGTCACCCCTGCAACCAGTGTCTCACGGTGCACGCACGGAGAGTGGGAACTGGAAGCAGTGGGACTGTGCATCTGGTGCAGGAGGACGTGCATGGAGCCTGCTGGAGCCCAGGGCCAAAGTATGTGGCTGTACGGGTGTGTAGGAAATGCAATTTCTCTCCCCCCCCCCCCCCGAGCTACCTCCCAGGTTTGGAAGACTGATTTTCGTAAAATTGGTTTTGACCGGTTCTCGTGTTTTCAGTAATGGGCTGAAATTTTCATTTCAGTGCATCACTACTTTTCACATTAAAAATGGTGTAAAATAGAGGTCAGGAAAAGACCTTAACCCCTTAAGGATGGGGGCAATTTTAAAAGTTTGGCACTCTTCGAGAAGTAGAAGTGTGCGGAGCTCATTTTGACCGTTTTTGCTCATGTTTAAATGCGATTTGAAGGCACTTTTTTTTTTCGTACAACCCAGACAAATTCTATATCCTCTTTTTCGTGTCTGTAAACCCAGCGGTGTGTCCTGTCGCAGGGCTGTGACGCTGGCTTCCGCAAGATGTCTGCTGGAGGCAGCGTCAAAGACAGGCTTTCAGCAAAATCCTAAATTATTTATTGGAAAGCGTCACATGACTTTAAAGTATCAGTGAGTACTTGTACTCGTTCTTTAAAAAAAAATGGTATCGGTGCATCCCTAACAATGTTTCATTAATAAAAAAAGTTTTTTTATTTTATTCTTATTACTTTTAACATGGTCATGTTTGGTAGCCTGCTCTGGCCTTTCCAGGGATATCAACCATGACCCTCTAGCTGCCATTGATCGGGAGATATGGGGGTTCATAGAACCCCACTACAGGATTTCCTTAGGAAATCTCTGTGCAGATAAGGGTTTCCTGGTTAACTAATTGACGTGGGGAGACCCAGAGGTGGGGCTGCCATCCAAGGTGCCGGGCCCAGGTGTCCCCAAGATGTCAGTCATTTCCGGGAGAGGTCTGTGATCCGGCACCTCAGGGTTTAAGACAGGCACTGCTGGAAAGGGCAGGCTCTGCCCGTTCCAGTGGTGCCTCTTTTAATCTCCTCCGGATTGATTGATAGGTAGGTTGGTGGTTCGTACGAAAGTCCCCCACCCCTGTCGGCTGTCGCAATGACGTCAGTGCGCCAGGAGGGGTATAAACACGCAGATCTTCAAGGAAGTCATATCTACGTGGGAACCCAAATGGAGAAGAGTATAGGCAGGAGGGGGGCTAAAATGCGACGACACGCGGGAAACGTCCTCACACGGGAGTGAAACGAGAGGACATACCCTGCACGTCCGTCGCGCTCAAGTGTTATTGCCTGGCCACTATGGGGTTTATCAGGGTCTGTCTGAAAGTGTGTATATATACAACAAAGTGGTAATACAGCGCTAGAAAAAAAATTATGCTTGGGTGGTGCTGAATTCCTCCTTGGGTAGTGAGACAGACTAACCCGATCAGTAAAATGGAAAACCAGATTGGAGGACAGCGCTCCCAAATCACATCACTCTCAGGTGTTAAAGGGAAATAAGGTGAAAGAACAGTAACTTTAACAGCACATAGCACTTAGCTGGTAATAGTCTGGAACCAGTACATGTGAATGTCCATGAAGGTGCGTCTCCACTGCAGCTGCGATCATAAAGATCTCTTCCAAATGCGAGAGCTTTATCCAATCAGGTGTACCACCAACCTGAAACTCAGCAGAGCTTTGCCGTTGGTTGTCTTCACGGAGTCCCCAGAAGATCGTACTCTCAAAGACCTAAAAAATAAAATGGCACAGCCGGTTTTGCGTACCTCGCTAGGCACACAGTGTTAACAAATGCGCACGTACCCTTAAAAGAGCCGACCAGGGTAGTCAGTTGACAAGTAGATATAGAACTGATTTTTTTATTAAACGAAAAACCTACCAAAGTATATCGCTCAATACAAATAGTGGACAGCTAGGTCGAGCCAGATAATAAAAGGCAAAACGCCTTTCACGCCTAAACGGCGCTTCTTCAGTGGCAATAAAGTGCTATTTTTTTTTAAATTTTTTTTTTTTTAATACAGCTTTCTTACTTGCTTTTGTAACTTTAGTTTTGTACGGAGTTTCTAAACAACCGGCTCGTCCGCCAAATTGGCAGATCCTGCACTTTTGGTTTCCAAGCGCATAATCAGATGTCATTGGGCAATCAAACCAACCCATAATGGCGACTCCTGCTCGTCTCGCACAGGGAATCCCCCTTCACATACAGAGCATATACATTCTGATTTATTAAAATACTAATCTATCAAAATAGAAATAAACATAATCCCATCCATTGACAATGTCTTTCCAAAAATAAATTGGTATCAAACAACCAAAGGCAATAAAATTGTTAATTTTACTCGACATCGACGGGGGATCTCTAGACGCACGCATGCTATGCGCGCACGCATCACAATGCTGCGACGGACGCCGGTAAGTGTGTTTCAACACACTTTAGTGCGCAGAAGAATACGCCTAGTGTGCACCTGGCCTAAATGGACAAATGATGTGGGAGGTATTAATGTAAATACAGTACAGAAAGCTATGCCAAAAAAAAATTTAAATTAAAAAAAAAAAACAAAGGAACAAACTTCAGAGAAGAAATCATTCAATGGCTCAATTCAAAATCTGAGTTTAAGCCTCTCGGAATCAAGGTATCAAACAGAAAAATTAACTTAATTTCTTCCTAATTTTAGTGATCAAATTCTCACCCCGCCAATCTTTATTTTCTTTAAACCAAAAAAATCGTAAACCATCTTTAGCATGTTTAGCTAAAAAAAAGTGCAGATAACGAATGCTTATCACCTTTACGAATATTCTGAAAATGCACAATGACCCGAACATGCACTGGAAGTGTAGTTCTGATATATATATATTTATATTTATATATTGTGTGGGGAGGGGAATTACGTGATTTTTGGCTAAAACACACCCCCCCATAGAAAAAAAACATTAGTGCGGCATCTGTGTTCACATAATTGAAATGGGAACAGTATTGCTGCATTAATTAAAAGACAAAAAGCCCTTTAAGTGTCACTGCTGAAAGCGGTAACCCCGAGCCACACTCTGGCTGGATACATATCTGTGTACCTGACCTCCCGCAATCGCCTCTGTCCGATCACAGCGTCCTGCTTCCCTTCTCGCGAGAAGGGAAGCATGATGCCACGATCGGCAGGGGGGGGGGGACAGCGAGGGAGCACAGGGACAGGTATGTATGCAGCCAGTGTGTGGCTTGGTTACCGCTTTCAGCAGTGACCTTTAACCCCAAGCCACACTCAAGAAAACCCCCAGGGAGGTTAATAATAAAAGGCAGCCGTCAAAATGACCATGTTGCTTATAGGTATGGGATGTTGTCCAGCTCTTCTAGTGTTAAGTGCATCTTTTTTTCTTTTGCAGTCATGAAGTCTTCATCCAGTGTCACTTCGAAGAAGATGGTTCAAGGTACGATTTCCATTTGGTTACACACTTCAGATAGTTATGTTTTCTCTTATTGAAGGTTTGGGCTGATTGTAGAATATCCAGGAAGTTTATTTTCATTTAGTTACTGGCAGTATACACTTTTTTTTAAATGTGTTTTTTTTTAAATTATGCTTATTTTTTTTTAATTTAGCTCGACTTCCCTTCAAATGGATGAATCCTGCTCCTAAAGAAAAGGAGGAAAATTTGGAAAAAAAGCTGAAAGTCGCTCCTAAGCATTCCCCTCCACACAGCATGAATCTGTGTGACACCTCTATAGAGGACACGGAGAACAATTGTGAGATCGAAGTTCGACTTCCAAAAGCTATTAATGGGAAAGGGCCACTGGACCAGTATCTTAAAAAGACTTTAAAAGTTAACCTGCCCCAACCTACTATAACAATTGACCTCACGGAGGATTCAGACAGTGGACAAGTTGGAAAGGGCCTTTTACCTGAGGAAACAAGAACACTGCTCACAAATGGTGCTCTTTCGCCAAACAAACCATCCAGCCTTGTGCTAACCACAGAAACTGACAAATGCGAATATCATGTGGCGACTCCAGAGCAAGGGCAGAGTACTGAACCATCAAGCACAGGTTCTATGTCTCCAGTTCCTATGGACCGGCAAGAATTTTCTGGTTCTCCAGATGTTCAGGTGACTGCCTCTGATAAAGCTTCATTAATGCCACCTTCAGGAGAACCTATGTTTGATTCTTCTGAAGATGAAGAGTCTCCTGTTCCTTCTTCCACCTGTTCACCAATTTCAGTCAGCTCTTCAGAAACACAAAGTAGTCCCCTGGAAAAGAACCTTGGTCGCCCAGATGCCACATCGCCATCTCCAAATGTAAGTTAAAAGGTTCAGAATGTTGGTCTTCAGTGAAAGCAACAGCTGCAACACTTATGTCCTAAATGTTACAGGTGAATGTAAGCTTATTATTTTAGTTTTTTTTTTTTAGATATCTGTATTTTGTAGGGATGCACCGATACCAGCATTTGCACGAGTACTTGGTACTCATGCAGATGCCTTGATAACGGAAGCCAGCACTGAGCTGGCTTGCCAGCATCTGAGGAGCTGGAGTGCTGTTAGAGCATTCTGACAGGCGTCCCAACAGGCACCTGCGGCTAGCAGTGTTCCAACGAGCGTTGCCAGCAAAGGTTTACAGCAGCCGCTCGTTGGGAAGCCCCCCAGCTGCAATCTCGTGAGATCTCGAACTGCAAGAGCTCACGAGATTGCAGCTGAGGGCTTCCTAATGAGTGCCTGCTCTAAAACTTTGTGTGTGGCGGTCAGTATCCCATGACACTCTAGTCTGAAATGAGTGTTTATATCACACTTGTCTGTACACACAGATATCTCTTATCGTGTGTGTGTGTGTGTGTGGCCATACATTTCAATGTGAACAGAACAGGCTTTCAGCAAAATTCTAAATTCTTTATTGGAAATGAGTCACATGACCTTAAAAGTATCGGTACTTGTACTCCTTTTAAAATAACTATCAGTGCAACCCTGCTATTTTGGGTTTCAAGGACAAATTCAATTTGGTTTAGGAGGCCCTGCCAAGAACTATACATGTTGATAAAGACGGTGCACTCTGCTGTGTACAGTCTTTATCAACAACAAAGCTCTGACCATAAGCTTAAACAATAAAGCTGCACACAAATCAGAGGGGACATTGTACTTAATATAATACGAATGACCCAAATAATATACTGTCAAACTCTACCAGAGGTCACCACGTGAAATTTGTGTAAATGATGATGAACCTTGTCGCCCCCAGATGTTTAGGATCTGCATGACCATTAATGCTAATCAGTCCTGAATTAGAACTGAACATCATGGGACATGTAGTTCAGAAACATCTGGGGTGCCAAGGTTCGCCATCATTAGAGTAAGGTTTACTTTAACTGCCACAGTGTACACATTCCTGTCTTGGTAAAAGGAAAATACATGTCCAACTTGCATCTAAGGCTGGGTGCACACAAACGCACTGAGTGGCAGGAACGTCCGTGAGAGTGGACGTTCCTTCCACTCGATGCCCTCTCCCTCGACGAGCATCCTAGCGCATTGACATGGAGAATCTCTAGGCGGACCCATGCTACGCGCACACAAGCATGTGACCGGCCCCGTCGCAGCATCACATGGCTGCGACAGGCGCCGGTAAGTGCGTGGGCACAGTAGCACCAAGTGTGAATGTGTGCACCCGGCCTTAAAGAGATACTCTGGGACAATGGCGTCCAAATGTTTCCGAACTAAATCTTCCTTGGTCACTCATTAGGACTAGAGCATCACGGGAGATGTTAAACATTATCCCTTCTGCGCCTGCCATGGCCTGTTTTTTAATTCTTTAGCCTATTTAAAAACTCCTTTCCAGTGCCAGTTCCCTTTCTTACTCTGGGCATACAATGCTGCTGGCTACCTGTAAACTGCAGTAAGGATGTGACTGCAGGGAGGCCAAACGCTTAAGCATTTGGCCAATCCAATGGCTCTCAAGACAGAGCACAAAGCATGTTGTGGGTCGATGACCTCAAAAGTACCATTACTCGGGAAGCAGAAATCATCAGAACTTTCTAATCTGCAGTCTGCTGACCAGATCTGCAATAGCTATGGTACTGTGACCACTCAAATTCCTTTGTTAGTCTGTGACCAGAGTAAACTCGAAAGCACAAAGGTACCAAACTTCTACAGCTGAAACGAATCGATACGGAGAATATTTGACATCGATAATGAAAATAGTTAAAAATTAATAACTTCAGAGCTGATCGGAGAAGACGTTCCGGGGCTTTACTCAGTATGTTTTAGTTCTAGGGTTATGTCAGCCATAACAAATGTATTCAGATTAGGGATGCACCGATACTAGTATCGGTGCCGATACCGGGACCTGCACGAGTACTTGGTGTTACATACCGCACTATGGTCCCCAGGTGCCCGGCAGCATCATCCTCGCTGCTAGCTGGCCGGGTGCTGAATGAAAAAGGGAATCCCGGCAGACACGGGAGACGCCAGGTGGCGGAACTGGGCGCAATGACATTGCACCGCCAGGTTTAAAACCACAGGCAATGCATTCCAGCATTGCCCTAACGTGGTTTCTCAATCCCTTCGTGCTACCTCTTTTGATTATTTGTATTTTTCTCTGGCAGCTGACTCAGGGGTGTGAAAATTTATATTGCCCAGGACATGAAGATCCGGGCGCCGGACAAGTAGATATTTTTAAGATGCAGTCTGGCGGGCAAGAAGCACGCCAGACTGCTCCCGGCACACGAGCGCCGTCTGGATACAAAGCGCGATTCTCCATAGGAGGATCGCTCTTTGTACACGGATTGCATAGAGTAGAAGGAACGCCCACTCTCATGGACATTCCTTCCTCTCACTGAGCGGTGCGATGTGGGGCAGGAGCTGCGGCACACGTAGATCTCTCCCACCTACATCGCGTCACCCCGCCGGGGACGGAGCTTAGTGGCAGCAGCCTCATGCTGCTCTGACAACTGAGCTGCTGACTCCGCTAAGCCAGCCAGCCTGCATGCCTGCCTAGCGATTACAGGGTCTGGTCTGAGGTCTACAAAGATGTATTATGTGGGCTATGTCGGCATGATTTGGGCATGATCCTGTTCAGACTAAATTGGCAGTAATTTATATGTATTTAATACAGCTTGCATTCTAACTCCCATTATGTGCGCGTTGTTATGAATAAAGACATCTAAACACTATTTTGTTAAAATTATTTTTTATCAGGACAAGTAGATTGGACTACCACTTAGTCCGTTGGACAAGTGTTTTTTTTTTTTTTAAATTGCCAGGAGTCACAGGGGTGTGGAAAACGGCTTCTGACTCTCTCTGGCATGCTGACTCCTTGCTTTTGGCTTACTGACATTCCCTGGTATCGTGACCCCTGGTTTCGCTTTAGTTACCGCTCTTGGCTGAAACCTTTTACCGACCACTTCTAAGGATCGGAGGGAGAGGATAGTGTGCTGTGTGCGAGGATCATATACCGCATTCTGCTGGGGATTGTGACCCCTGGTACTTGTGCAGAGGCCCCCGATACCTAAACTGATACTGGGCTGGCTTGCTGGCCGGTTTCTGTGGGGCAGTGCTCAGCAGTCTCCCAGGCTCCTCCGGCATCTTCCTTCTTCGAGCGGCCGCCGGCAAAGCGTTGTAGTCCAGCCGCTTGTTGGGATCCACCGGCTGCGATCTTGATCGGAGTTCACAAGATCTCGTGAACTCCTATTGAAAAGCGGTCACATGACTTTAAAAAGTATCGGTACTTGTACTCGGTCTTAAAAATAAAAAATGGTATCGGTGCATCTAGGGCTGAAACAACTCATCGATTTAGTGTCGCTTAATCGTCCTGTGTACAGCACACACTGTTTAGAGTCAGACTGCGTTAAACGTAAACCTCAGCTTCGGAGCTGATTGGAGAAGACGCGTCGCTGCTTTACTAGGTATGATTTAGTTCTAGGGTTATGTCAGACAACCAGCTTGTTTTTATTCCATTTACAACAGTAGCAGAACTAGAACACAAATAGGATACTGCCAATGGGTGAAGGAGCTGTATGCCTGTGTTTTATCCTTACTTGAAGCTGGAGTCCTGTGCCACCACCCCACCCTCCCTGTCACACCCTCTTTGGTCAGGAACTGCCATTCCCTCCCTTTTGGTCTGGTCCCTTCCCCAAACTCCCTCCCACACTGTCACGACCCACGCCAAACTTGCCCGGCAGCATAGTCTTCGCTGTTTGCTGGCCGGGCGCCAAGTGTTGAAGGGAATTGCGGCGGTCACGTGAGATGCCGGGGGTGGAGCCTGGTGCAATGACATGGTGCCGACAGGGTTAAAACCACAGGCAATCTATTTTGTCATTGCCCTGACGTGGTTTCTCATATTCTCTCAGTGCTGCTTATTCTGTGTATATTCTGACTTGCTCTCAGGCGCTATTGACCCTGGCAACGACTGACATACACTCTAGTATACTGACCCCGGCTACGATTGACATACTCTGTATCCCTGTGTATACTCCTGTATATTCGTTACTAGGGATGCACCGATACCACTTTTTAGGACAGCGTACAAGTACCAATACTTTTTTCAAGTACTCACCGATACATTTACTCGGTCATGTGACCACTTTCCAATAACAACAGATATCTTTTTGGGGGTGTGTGTGTATATACACAGGTCTGTGGGGGTGTATATCTATATCCCCACAGACCTGTGTATATACACCCCCCCCAAAGTGTGTGTGTGTGTGTGTGTGTTCCCTTTTTTTAAATATGATTTGAGTGTGTACCTCAGTCTGGTTAAAAAAAAACACCAGCCTCTGGGGACTTCTCCAGTCGTCCTGCCCAGCTGTGTAGATGGCCAATGAAGCGATCGGGGTGATGAGGGGTTTGAGTGCCAGACCACCCAAGGCAGCCATCCATTATTGCCTCAAAGGCCCCCGACCGTCCCGTGCATGACTCAAAGAGTGTGTGTGTGTGTGCATGCCCCCACGGCACTCCGGCCAGCCTCCTAACAGGCCCTATCCGGGTGAATTAATATGGTCGAGCAGCCGCGATCTCGCGAGATCCCAGAGTTCAGGAAGTGAACTCTGGGATCTTACGATCGGTGCCGGCGGTTCCCCAGTGAAGCGAGCGGCCGGGCCGGCAGCTGCTCAAACTGACTAATCCACCCGGATGGGGCCTGGCAGAGTGCCGTTAGAGCACTCTGCCAGCCGCGCCTGCCCCTCCCAGACACTGTCTGGAAAGCCAGCTCTGGCTTCCAGTATCGGGGGGGGGGGCACCTGCATGAGTACCATGTACTCGTGCAGGTATCGGTACCGATACTGGTATCGGTACCGATACTGGTATCGGTACATCTCTATTCGTTACTTTATACTAGCATAGGGTATATACCACAACAAAGAGAGAAAAACTTCCTCCTACAAATATCAGGATGCTGAATAATAAAACATAACTTTTATTAATTATGATAATAAAAAACATATACATAGTACAGAACAGAGGTTAAACATATAAGGCTTGATGCAGGCGGTGGCAAAATGGGGTAGGGGGTAGCACATATGGCTAATTGCAGACCATAAATGGAGATTGCCATAAATAGCCATATTGTTGCAAACATTGCTACATGCGTTCATAGAACTGAATTGGACTCGACATAGAACTCAGAGATAATTCCGCGGGGGGTATGGTAATCAACCAGCAGTCTAAAATAGAAATGCCACAACTCACCCTGAGCTCAATAACCTTAAAGGTCCATTGAAGATTGCTTGCTATACTCGCAACACTACTAAATAGCACCAATGCCACAATTATTAGCCTGTTAACTCCAGCTCAGACATTTTAAAAGAAAACTCAACACCAACGTGCGTTTCGCCGATCACCACACCGGCTTCATCGGGAGTAAGAATGGATCTGGACGCGCTGTTCGTAACCCCTGTATATTACAGGGAACCCTGGTCACATGACACACAAGTACCAATCACTACCAAGCAGGAACGTAACGCCGGCATAAAGCTACACAGGGCTTGAGCGCAACCAATCGGTTTGGGACCATATATTATGATAGATCGCGCAAACAACCGCTGGTATAGTAACAATCTACATAGTTGAACTCAAAAGTCCTACGGATCGGCAGATAGCACGAGATTTGTTTATGAAGCCTGGTCTACCATATCATGTACTACGCCGCAAAACAACCACATCTTTCTGCACATAGTGATCCTCATTAGCCGCTGCATGTAGTTAATAGCTCCATCTGTTTAGAGGGACGCTAGATCACACCAAAGTAACATAAATGCAGCTCCCTCGTTACAGAGACAAGGCACATGTGGGACCTGAATAGAATGTAATGTGCCCAAGTGCTAAGGAATGGCTAATCACCAGGTAGTCTGACTGGACTTTTGAGTTCAACTATGTAGATTGATTGTTACGATTGTTACTATACCAGCGGTTGTTTGCGCGATCTATCATAATAAATGGTCCCAAACCGATTGGTTGTACATAGTCAGATGACCTTGGGTTGTGGTTATATTACATAAAATTCCTTTAAACAATTTTTGTTATCCGATGAATCGATTATGAGAATAATCGATAGTTGCATCCCTAGTTCATATTTAGTTAACAGTAGCAGAATTGTAACGAGACCCTGGATTTTTTTTTTCCTTGGAAGTAATTTCATGTATACAAAGTTAGGTTTTTCTCTTGCTTTCATTTTGTGGATATTTTACCATGATTCAACTTTTTAACTAAAGTGCTTTACTGCTTTCAAAGAGCCTGCTGTCCTGAGATCCACCCCTGCTCTTACTGGCTGTGTCACTAGAGGGCAGGAACAGGCCGCTCTAAAGACTGTCCCCCCCCCCCCCATGTCTTCCAGCAGTCAAAGTACAGCCTGCATATACATTATGGGTGTGTGTGATAGGAGCTGCATTGTATCTTATATAGCCCTCACTGCAGCCTTCAAGCTTCAAATACATTGCTGCTTCTATCACTCCCATGGCATACATGCTATTTATGTAGGGATGTCTTGTTTGGGTTTTAAGCTAGGAGTTATCTGCAGACTGTGCTGTGCAGGACGAGGGGGGGGGGAGCTGGGAGGGCAGGACACTCAGTCTGTGTGAAACATGGACATGGGAGGTACTCAGGATGCCAGGCTTATACATGAAGGTTCTAATGAAGCAGGGAAAAGGGGCGTGATCGCAGCAGAAAGGGCTGGGGCAACATTGGAGTCGGTCACCAACAGACCCCACTCTAACCCAGCTGCCACAAAGTAACAAGCAAGCAATGTAAAGTTACTGAGGGGTGGCCAGTTTACAACACAAAGGATCACAAATGTCTGCACCCAGTGACACCGTGAAACTAAAATAGCTTGAGTAAACATACACAAGAGTTGTTTACAAGCATTTATAAAGCGCCAACTAGTTCCGTAGCACTGTACAATGGGAGAGACAGAATTACAAATATGCACACATTACACACAGAACCGTAGGAGAGGACTCTGTTCGAGACCTTACAATCTAATAGAGGGCATGAAGAATTGGGGCGCTTGTGGACAGTGTCGGAAGATGGAACAGGAAATGAACCATAGGGGATTATGGAGTGAGCCGATAGGCTTCTCTAAAGTAATGTTTTCAGAGACTTCTTGAAGGACTGGAGAGATGAGTCTGTTGTGGGGGAGGGAGCTCCATAGAAAGGGGGCAGCTTAGTCTTAAAGGCAGGAGTTCGGGGTATGGGCACGAGGAACCGATAGTGTCTGCTCATTAGCAGAGCGAAGTGGTCAGGACAGGAATGTACTTGCTAATAATGGAGGAAATGTAGTCAGGGGCGCGGTTACGGAGAGCTTTGTACGTGAGGACTAGTATTTTAAAGACTCTAAAGGAAACAGAGCCAGTGTAAAGATTGGCAAAGGGGAGAGGTGTGGGATGTGAGGTGTAGGAGTCTGGCACAGGCGTTCTTTTGACTGCAGAGGGAGAATCTGTTTGTTTTTTTTTTTTTTTTTTTTTTTTTTTTAAGGCCGGGGTTGTCACAGTAGTCAAGGCGGGAGATAAGAGCTTGGATGAGCATTTTAGTAGAGTCCTGATTTAAGAAGTGGACAGATGCTTGCAATGTCTTTTACTTGGCAGTAGCAAGATTTGGTGAGTGACTGAATGTGAGGAGTAAAGGCTAGATTGGAGTCCAAGAGGACCCTGAGAGGTAGAAGTAATGGTGGCACCATTCACCTGAAGAAAAATGGGTGCAGGAATGAAGTTCAGTTTTAGAGAGGTTGAGCTTTTAAGAAATGGGAAGTCATCCAGTAGGAGATACAGGCTGTAACATAGTCCAACAAAGGAGAGCGAACGGGGGAAGAAAGGTAGATTTGGGTGTCAGCATAGAGATGATTTTGGAGCTGGTAGGAAGAAATGAGGTTGCCCAGAGAGGCAGTATAGATTGAGAAAAGTAGGGGGGCTCAGAACAGAGCCTTAAGGTACCCAAACTGAGAGGAAGCGGTGAAGGAGCTAAGAGAACCAGGAGAGAGCTGAAATGGTACCGGAATCCACTTGGTTCACTCGGGACGAGGCCGGACTGGACACGAGCAAGGATTGTCTGGACACGAGTCTCTTTAGGAAAGGCAAACTTTGTGGCAAACTTCATGTTAGTTTCAACAGATCATGATTAGTTACTACATCCAGTCCGGGCTGTGCTCGCCTCCCTAGCGCCTGTGCTCATTTGTTGCGGGTAGCACCTGGTCTATCTTCTATGCTTCCCTTTGTCTTGCTGGGGCCTCTGTGACCTTGATGTATCCACTTCTCATTCTATCCCTTCGTGCCAGGAACAGCCTCGATCTTTCTCAGGTTTTAATTGCTTTTCTGCTAATCTAACACATTCCTAAATTTCTACATATACTTCATTCTAGTTTCAGCTAAAACCTACCTAGTTATTTTCAAGTGAACCAATATTCTGAACAAGATGGCCGCCTGGCTTATAATGGAGGTCAGCTTCCAGCCTGATTCCACTTCATTCCCCCCTTGGCTCAAGCCTCAGGTTCTTCTCCTGAGAATTGTAGCCATTACACCGCACTACTATTCTTCTCAAATTCCTCATAATTTGGGGGACCTAGTTTTGCTGGGAACATATCTTGTGGGATAATCAGTGGTATCTTCTGTGTGGGTGTCAGTGCCCTCTTGCATAGTGGCCAGAGACAGAGCCCTATGCGGTACAGTAGTGTCTCTACAACCAAGATCACCACCAAGATCAGAATCATGGATCCAATCTGTGAGATAAATCTCAGAATGGATCCGAACCAATCTGATTGCTCCGAACCCACGGAGTGGATTCCAGCCTTCAGCAGCGATCCTCCTTGCTGTGTTCTGCAACTGTGCTACCTTCTCCTGGTGATCTTGGATTACCTGGTAATAGTCATGGACGTCATGTGTAGTGTTCTTGATGAAAGTGCAACATTCCTATGCATCGTCATCTCACACAATCCATTCAGAGCCGCACTGATCTGTTCCAGTGCCATGTTATGTATCATTTGTACCTTTCGTATCTCCCGTACTTCCAGATTCAGCAACTGAATATCCCAACTAGTCTTATTCAAAATCTCCATCAAACTGGCATAACTGTTCATTCTTGCCATCAACGCTCTTCCCCATCCAGTCCATGCTGGAAGCCATACCCATATTCGATCCACTTTCTTGAATAGCTCTCTTCTGTCTTTCAAACACCAGTGGGTACCTAGGGTGAAGTGTTGTGTCTGAATTAGTGTCTTCTCCCCTCACCCTCTGGATTGGGATCAATTTAGCCAGATAACACATTCCCGTTACTGTAGGTGGCACACATGTGTAACACACCCTTTCACAGCACACCTGGTACCCTCCTTTCACTATAAATGGTGATGAATATAGTGTTCCCTTTGTTATCGCTATCGCAAGTTGTCTCAGCCGTCTCATCATATCCACTGCATCCTGCCTTCCATTGGTCGCATTCGCAATCACCTCCTCTTGCTCTCTAGTGAGTTGCCTGCACGTGTGTATATATATATATATCACCTTTTAGTCCTGTTCTGAATATGTAAATATATGATGTCCAGTTGAACTGACTTGAGTTACATAACCCACCCTCATTATTTGTCTCTTTATCTGGTCCTAATTGAAAACACCATTCTGGTTGGTACACTGGTCCTATTATGGGGTGCCCGGGACTGAATGATTCTGGTTTCTCCCTCGATGCATCGACTGCTTGTATTGTGACATTCCCTGATGCAAACATACTCAAATTCATTGGGACAGAGGCAAATGGTATATGAATTGTCTCTGGGTGCAGTCTACTATACACCCAGCATGTGGTTTGCCCAGACTTTTTAGCATAATCACATTTAAATTGCCTCTTGGGCTGGTTCCAGATAGCGCCTCTCGTTTTTGTCTCCACATAGTACGGTTCTCCATCACCGGGTGCGTACCTTTCCAGATCTGGGAAAGTTCCACTTTCTTGGTGGTGCTTGGGCACCTGGGGCATACTCCACGTGATAGTCCATGGATCAAATGTGCAAGAAACAAAATCGGTACCAGAATTGCCCCAACTGTCAAAAAACCCTTGGGCAATTCTCTTCAGTCACATAAACCCAATCCCTCCCCGCCGGAATTTCAAAAACAAAAGACCTTTCCGGTTGATCACGGGTCGGGGACGGGCCCCTAAAAATAACCATTTCAGCATCTCCCATCAGCGGATAATCAGACCTCGTATCCATCAAAACACCCACGCGTTGAGTATCTTGGATGCTTTCAATCGAATCTCTCAGGGGCTCATGACTGGTCTTTGTTAGCTTTAGCCTCAGTGGATTGGTCTCGTTGGTGACGACCTTCCATACTGGTTCAGGATTGGCTGCAGCTACCTTCAGTCTGGAGTGATGTATCCACGGGACCACCTCGGCAACCTTTACTGCTGTAGGGGTTGATAACAGGACAAAGTAAGGACCTCTCCATTTTGGGCCCAGTGGATCATTTTTCCATTCCTTCACCCATACTGAATCACCTGGACAATACTTATGCAGTGGTGGGTATAAAAAGTGAGGTATATTCTCTCCCACCCAAGTATTTAATTTCTGCATTGCTTTACCCAAAAGCACAACCTGATCATTTAATTTAGTTTCCCCCAATGCCCGAAGGTCCCCCTTAGTCCATTAATCAGAGGGGTAGGCCATCCAAACATGAGTTCGTATGGACTTAGCTTCAATTGGGGGGTTGGCCTGCACCTAATGTGCAATAGGACTATTGGCAGCATATCCAACCAGCCTAGTGACGTCTCTTGTCACAGTTTGGACATCAAAGTCTTTAGGGTGCGGTTCATTCTCTCGACTTTTCCCGCGCTTTGGGGCCTGTAAGCCGTATGTAACTTCCAGGTGATGCCCAATAGTCGGGCAAGTTGCTGTAAACAGTTCTGTATAAATGCGGGGCCATTGTCCGACCCTATTTCGAGAGGAAGTCCATAGCGTGGTATTTCCTTCATCAGACTTTTCACCACTTCCACTGTTTTCTCCGTTCTTGTTGGGAAAGCTTCTACCCATCCTGTCAGGGTACACACCATTACCAGTAGATATTTATATCCTTTGCAGGGTGGCAACACTGTGAAATCTATCTGTAACGATGCCATTGGGGATAGCCCGATCGGCTGCTTCCCTGGAGGTTGAGATGGGCCTGTTCTTGGATTATTTTTGGCACATGTCACGCACTACTGGGCTATTGCTTTGCAGATTACTGACAGTCCTGGCACGTAGAAATGTGGCTCGAATTGTTGTTCCATCATTTCTCTTCCTCCATGGGTACTTGCGTGGAGCATTCTTACAATCTCAGGCGCCAATGTTGCTGGTAGAACTATTTGTCCCTTCTTCAACTGGAACCATCCGTCTTCTCCATATCCGCCTTGTTCTTCTGATAGCCATTTCTTCTTTCTCTGACTACACAGGTGTCCATTGACTCAGTGGCGCCGGTAAGATTGTAGCCACCACTGGTTTCGCTTTGTATCGTGCCAATTCTCGCTGGTTTCCCCAGATGAATTCTTCTTTTGGGAAATAGTATCGCCAAGCAAAGAACAGCAGATCTTGTC
This sequence comes from Leptobrachium leishanense, assembly GCA_009667805.1. Classification (NCBI taxonomy): domain Eukaryota; kingdom Metazoa; phylum Chordata; class Amphibia; order Anura; family Megophryidae; genus Leptobrachium; species Leptobrachium leishanense. Next base: position 342,911,968 of record CM019063.1, read on the forward strand.
TTTCCTGTGAATCTCTCACTGCTGGTATAAAAAAATTCACACTTTTCTTCATTCTTGGCAGTTTGTTTTTGATAAGGATCTCCTTGAGGAAGAACCTCTCCAATGGGGCTTTGTATTCTTCTGCTCCCAATTCTCCCAAACTTGGCAGTATTCGTGTAATTCTCAGATTATGAGGGTTGGTTAGATTTTCGAAACGTGAGGCGACATTTTCTGCTCGTTCAACTTCGATTACTTCTGTATCTTCCCCATTAGTTTTACGCCGAAGAATTTCAGCATCATTTTGTATGCTCTGCGGAGTCTGTGCTGAACTTCTGAGGTGTTAATCATAAGACGTGTCTCTTGAGGGTTCAGAGGAGTGGAGTAAAAATTTCGGCCTTGGGACCGGTTCGGAAGAGCCACTGGATATAATCATGGAGTTCTAATGGTTCGTAGTCATTGTGCAATTTGTGCAACATAATTTCAATAAATTCGCCTCCAGGTTCAAATTTTCTCCAATTCATATAAAATTCGTAGTTTGGCATGGGAGGTTGGGCCTCTTGCTTGCAGAGCAGGACTTTGGCTTGATCAGTTGTTAGCAATGGTTTTGCAGCCGCTTTTGCGGCCTGGTCAGCGCGCCTGTTGCCTTTCGGGATTTCATCATGGCCTTTCTGGTGGCCACGACAGTGCATAATACTGACAGCACTTGGTTTCCATACAGCTTCTAGGAGGGCTGTTATTTTAGCTGCATACTTGATTTGTTGTCCTGAGGAAGTAAGTAGTCCTCTTTCTTTGTAGCGTGCACCATGTGCATGGACAGTCATAAAGGCATATTTGGAGTCAGTGTAGATATTTACTCTTTTGCCTTCGAAAAGTTGTAGAGCCCTGGTTAGGGCTGTTATTTCAGCCAGTTGTGCAGATGTATGGCCTGGTAGAGAATTAGCTTCAATAATCTCTTTTGCTGAGATGACTGCATAGCCAGAGACTTTCTTCCCATCATCCATGTAACTGCTACCATCAGTGAATAGTAGGGCTGTGCAATATTGACAAAATAATCATATTGCGATTTCTTGAATGAATATTGCGATTGCGATTTTATTTGCGATTAAGCCAATTGTTTTTGCTTTTTCAAACATGCTACATACATTCTAAATGTATTCAGCACGTGGATATACTGCCCCAGCACGTGGATATACTGCCCCAGCTCACCTCTGTGCGCCACGTGTTCGGCTCCCTGTTAACTTCTGGCGGCATGAAGCTTGGGCGCTCGCCTGGGGGAACCATGTGACGAGCCGCGAGAACGTGGCTCATCACGTGGTTCCCCCTGCGAGCGCCCAAAGCCCCATGCTGCCGGAAGTTAACAGGGAGCCGAAAATTGCAGCCTTATGCGATTTAGAAATTGCATGGTCGGAAATCGCGATTCGATTGCGATTGCAATTAATTGCACAGCCCTAGTGAATAGCTGTAGATCGTATTTGTCTAGTGGTACGTCTTTCAGATCTGGCCTGCTACTGAATACTTCTTCCATGACTTGGAGGCAATCATGATCTGGATCCTCTTCACAGGCAGTAAAGTAGCAGGGTTCAAGGTAGCAATGAGGTCCAAATCAACCCGTGGATTCTCACACATCATAGCTTGGTACTTCGTCATCCGGCTGTTGCTGAACCAGTAGCTTCCTTTTACATCCAGCAGGGCTTTGACAGCATGGGGCACCTTGACATGAAAAACTTGTCCAAGTGTCAACTTGTCTTTGGTTGGGGTATTCGGCATACTGCTTCTTTTCTCTCTGCCCCCAGTGCACGCTTGGTACCTGTTAATTGAAAACCTAAATATTTCAGTCTGTTTACATATTTTGTGCTTTCTTTTTTGGACACTCTGTAACCTGCAAGGCATAGCAGATGTAGCAGGGCTTTTGTGGCAGAGAGACAGTCTTTCTGTGGGAGAAGCTAGTAATAAATCATCTACATACTGTAGTAAAACAACTTTGTCTGGCTGCGCGTTGAAGGACAGGAGGTCCTGGCTGATTGCGCACCCAAAAATCATGGGCGAGTTCTTAACCTTGAGGGAGGCGTGTCCAGGTCATTTGATGGCGCGCCCCGTGGTAGATTCCTCTCACTGAAATGCAAAAAGGGGCTGGCTTGCCGGAGCCAGGCGGATGCAAAAGAAAGCGTCTTTTAAATCAAGCACCGTGTAATATTTTGTGTCTCCGGGAATTAATGCCAATAAATTGTATGGGTTGGGAACCACAGGGTGTAAGGTTACTGTGGCTTCGTTGACGGCTCGTAAATCTTGGACTGGGCGGTACTCTTGTGTGCCCTCTTTCAGTACTGGCAACAGGGGTGTGTTCCACGGTGACGAGCAGAATTTCAATATCCCGTGGTCCTTAAGTCTTTGCAAATGTGTCTGGATATTCTGCTTGGCTTTTTGTGGGATATGATATTGTCTTAAAGCCACAGGTGTTGCACCAGGTTTTAAATCGACGTACACTGGAGGGATATTCACAGCTAGTCTGGGCGGGTTTTCCTCCGCCCACACTCCGGGGATGCCCAGAAGTAGTGTGTACGGGTCGGCCGGCGGGGTTGGTGCCGAGTGCCATTCTTCTTCTCTTGGCATAATTACTGCAATTTTGACAGGTTGGGTGTGCTGAGTTGCTGGGCTGTACTGCCGTGTAGAGCTGCCACTCTCAGGCAGGTCTAATCTAGCGTGACCCCCGGGGAGAAACGTAATTTGGGCTTGCAATTTGCAAAGGAGATCCCGCCCCATGAGTTGGATGGGACATTCGGGCATATACAGAAATTCATGTTCAACATTATGCCCACTCACACTACATTTTCGTGAAGCAAGGAAGGGGTACTTAGCGGACACCCCCATTGCTCCCACAATATCAACTTCATTTCCCATTGGGGGTTCAATTTGTTGTGTTACGACAGAATATTCGGCACCGGTGTCAACCATAAAAATTTCATCTTTATTTCCCACCCTCATAGTGACCATGGGCTCGTGATTACCGAGCGGGATGGGCCCAGGTCCGTGTCAATATGTACCGTGCCCTTCAAATGACGTTCCCGCCAGACCAACAAACCCTGCACCGGCACCATCATTTCTCTCATATCTGCAGTTTGTTACCTGACCATTGGAGGCCTGACCTCCCGATTCCCCAGCCTCCCCCGTACCCCAAATTTATCCAAAAATGCCAGACAATTATTTTTCCAGTGACCTTCGCCCCGGCACCAAGCGCACTGATTGGGTCCTAGGGGTTCCCCTACCTCTGCCTCCCCGACCCCTCGCTCTCCCTCTATCCGGGGCACCTCTTCCTCCATTTCCCATATATCCGACCACCCCTGTATGCCCTTTTTGTCTCTCTCTTCTCCCGCTTTTCTTCCAAATCCCGGTTATGATACACTTTATTAGCAATTTCCACTAATTCACTAATACCTTTACCCAAAAACCCATCTTGTCTCTGTATTTTATTCCGTATGTCTCTGTGACTGACCCACAAAGGAAGAATTAATTAACCTCTGATTCTCCACTGCCTCAGGGTCAATAGGACTGTACATCCTATATGCATCTAGTAATCTTTCTAGAAATGCACTTGGTTTCTTTAGAATCTTGCACAATATCTGCTATTTTCCCCATGTTTGTGGGTTCCCTCCCGCTTTAACACCCATTATTACCGCTGTACGGTACGTCTGCAATACCTGCAGCGGTATTGTACGGCCACTTGGGATCTGTTTTGGGGTAGTGTTCCTCTGCCCACGGTTCTGGCTGGGCTCTGGCATCTTCTACGGCTTGGGCAAGTAGAATTTTTCGCGCGCTACTATTTATTTGGGCTCTTTCCTCAGTGGTGAACATTGTCAGCATTGGTTGTTGACAATCTGCCCATGTGGGGTTATGTGTGAGCATGACTGACTCTATCATACTGGCCACCGCTGCGGGGTTAGTGGAATACAGTGGTGTGTGTGTTTTCCAATTGAACAGATCTGTTGTCATAAATGGGACATGTGTATTGCACTGGCCCAGGTTCTCTGTTTTCCAGTACAGGGCCTGGCACCTCCCGTAGGGGCATTTGCACTTTTACTGGGATTGTGCGGATATGGGTCTCGGGGTTTATATATTTTGTTCGCTGCACGAGTGGTTGCACCTTGCTTTGCATCTTCACCCTCATCATCGCTGTCCTCTTGGGTTACTAGTTTATATACGTTCCCATCGGGCATTTCAATTTTCCTGGTGGGACCTCTGTCTCCTCCACCCGCTGCCCCCTCATCTTCCTCCGCAATACCGCCTGCCGGAGCGGAGGAAGCCGGCGGAGCAATAGCAGCCACTCGCTCCCCCCCCCCTCCACCAGCGCAACCGCGGCACGCAAAGCTTCTCTCGCTGCCCCATAATATGATGGATAGGGCGGGGACAGGGAATCAATCTCCTCCGGTTGTTCTACCGGTTTCCTTTTCTTATTTTCTCTATTTGGGGGTACCTGCTTCTTGTTACGTCCCGCCATCATTATAAAATGACTTATCTTTTACACAATACCTCCATATCTATATGTGGGTACTGTTCAGGATGTCTGCATTTCCCGGTTACTTGGGAATGCACTTTCTGTATAAGCACCGGGTCCATTGACCCCTGCTCTGGCCAATCTGGAACTAGCAGTGGCCATACAAGTGTACACATTCCTGTTAATTTCTCTTTAGTTAACTCTACACCATAATCATGTGTTGTGTATAGTGCTTCAAAATTCCGCACCATATACCCTAAGGGTGTCTCACCCTTCTTCACCTTCTTCACCTTGTTGGGCTTGGATGACCCGTTACCCATTGTTACTCTTAAGGGCAGTAACCTTTTTACGATACTGATATTACTTTTTAGCAAAAACACTTGAATTTTACTGTCTGGTACTTCAGTCAACAATTCATATATATCGGATTCGCTTCCTCCGTCAGTAGCCGGACTGCAGTCGCCTGAGCCGGAAACATACCTTGGGAGTCCACTCTCAAGTTTGCTTTCTCGCTAGGCGAGTAGGCACTCGATCACTCACAGCACTCTCAGCAATCATTCTCAACCCATACTGTACCAGATACTTTCAGCACAAAACAATACATAAACCATTCAACTCTTTCTATTAGCCGAGGGCACACCGTCCCTCCTTTTTGGCTCCCTATACCCCATTAATTGAACTCTAACTCTTGTCTGCTTGTGACTGTGCACCCCGTTCTATAACTACACTCCCGTCTGCAATTCCAATTTGCCTATGGGTAATCTACCCACCCGGCACCACTTCCTCTGCAGCTACCGCTGGCCCCAATGAGCCCTCTTCACTACACGATGTACACACTAGCACTGACTCAGGGCTCTCAGCCCAGTCACAGAAATCTCTCCTCCTTTCCTTTTGTCAGTGTAGAAGCTTTATTTACAAACACTGACTACGACTATGCAACTCCACGTGGCTCCCTTCTCCCTCACAGACTCTACCCTTTAGTTAACATCCGATCCCCCGGGTCCAGACACGCGCTAGCCGCTCTGGCTCCTTTGCTTGTCCGTGCTTTCGGCGTCGGGTTCGGTATGTCAACGAGACCGTGGCCGCGGGTCTCCTTATCCGACTATGGCCGGACGTTTCCCTTTATACCGGTATTTCCATTAGACCTACAAACATAGACACTTTACCTATCGCCGCGCTGTTCGCTGTTTCCTTGGACTCGGTGGTGTCCCAGCTTCCCGGGCCGGGGGTCCGTTTGGGAAGAGACGAGGTCCACTGAACAGGAAATCCTTGGAGCCTGCAGTTGTCAGCTCACCTTCAACGGACGCCCAACCAGCAGGATTACTCGCACCTGCAGTCAACCGCTACAGTGTCCAGCAGTCGTTGCCGTGCCGGCAAAGGGCCTCGTATCCCAGCTATCGAGCCCCCAGAAATGTTACCGGAATCCACTTGGTTCACTCGGGACGAGGCCGGACCGGACACGAGCAAGGATTGTCTGGACAAAAGTCTCTTCAGGAAAGGCAAACTTTATTGTGACGTCACAGAAGATGCTCAGACAGGATTGAATCGCAAAGACTGAGCCCTCAGTTCACCCCGACAAGGGGTCTTATACCCCGAATACATAATTAGGTACATCCCAATTAGCCCACCTCCCGGTGACACTATCCCACCCCACGTGGGTTAATACCTCCCTTATTCTAATACAAAGACATTCCATTAAATTGGCCGTAAATTGGCAAACTTCATGTTAGTTTCAACAGATCATGATTAGTTACTACATCCAGTCCGGGCTGTGCTCGCCTCCCTAGCGCCTGTGCTCATTTGTTGCGGGTAGCACCTGGTCTATCTTCTATGCTTCCCTTTGTCTTGCTGGGGCCTCTGTGACCTTGATGTATCCACTTCTCATTCTATCCCTTCGTGCCAGGAACGGCCTCGATCTTTCTCAGGTTTTAATTGCTTTTCTGCTCATCTAACACATTCCTAAGTTTCTACATATACTTCATTCTAGTTTCAGCTAAAACCTACCTAGTTATTTTCAAGTGAACCAATTTTCTGAACAAGATGGCCGCCTGGCTTATAATGGAGGTCAGCTTCCAGCCTGATTCCACTTCAGTATCACTGGTGAGGAGCAGAAGAGGGTGGTCGACAGTGTTGAATGCAGCGGAAAGGTAAAGATAAGCTGGGAGACGTGACCTTTTGGTTTTAGCAGCAAGTAAATCATTTGTCACCTTGATCAGAGCAGTCTCAGTAAAATGTTGGGAGCGAAAGCCAAACTGGTGCGGGTCAAGTAGAGAGTCGGCAGCAAGAAAACCGGTGAGCTTGTTATAGACCAGGTGTAGAGATGGGAAGGCCTAGAAAAAACGGAATAATTGGAAAAGTGTGTTTTTTTTTTTTTTTAAAACGCCCCCCCCCCTCCCAGAAAAATTGAAATAAAAACAAAGTGTGTGATTTGTTCTTTTACAATGATCTTAGGTTATTAAAAAGACATATATAGACATATCATAACATTAGGACCTTAATGAAAGACTTCTGAGGCTTTATTTAAAGTCTCAAATAATTACAAGTTCTCTGAGCTGAAGTCAAGCAAATCCTGAATACAATTCAAGTAACACGTCTCAATTAGAGCTGTGCAATTAACTGCAATCGCAATTTAAGACCCTGCGATATATAAACTGCATAAGACTGCGATTTTGGGCTCCCTGTAAGCTTCCGGCGGCATGGAGCTTTGGCGCTCGCAGGGGGAACCACGTGTACAGCCACGTTCTCGCGCTTGTCTCACGTGGTTCCCCGAGGCGAGCGCCCAAGCTCCATGCCGCCGGAAGCTCACAGGGAGCCGAACACGCGACGCAAAGGGGGTTGAGCTGGGGCTGGATTTCCATGTGCTGGGGCTGGATTTCCATGTGCTGAATACATTTAGAATGTATGTAGCATGTTTGAAAAAGCAAAAACAATTGGCTAAATCGCAATATTCGTTCAAGAAATCGCAATATGATTATTTTGTCAATATTGCACAGCCCTAGTCTCAATGCAATACTCAGACAACATATACGTTTCAGCCTCTAGGGGGTGCTACAGGGAAAAGGGCTTCAGTTTATATTGATTGGGAGAGCCATCTTGTACCTCTAAAAGATGGGTTTGGTTTCTACTGTACCCAAGAATAGATTATTGAAAAAAAGAGAATATATACTCAGCTGCTGCTATGAAGGTAAATCCCTCTTGTATATCCAACCAGGAGGGTAGTGAATCTTGACCGAGAGAAGCCGTACCTCCAGCGCTGCTATAATGGTGCACTTGTGCTACCACATTTATTTAGAAAAAAGAAAAACCCAAAACCAACGTTTTGGACGCAGCACCTTCCTCAGTGTAAAGTGCCTTATCAATTACATAGAATAAAGCCCCTTTTAATTACCGATGGTACCAGGGATACAGCGAATCAGGAACTTAGGGACACACATGGAAAAAATATTTGATTTAACAATTGATCACTCTCATGCTCCGGGAGATACATGGACTTCCCCGAGCGTTCCCGGCATCAAAGTACACATTGAGCCAACAGGCGCACCAAGATGGTGAAGATCCAGCCACCGCGAATGAGCATACCCAGACTGATGGGAAAACACATCCTTTGCGCATGCGCAATAGTATCGGGACCAGTGTAAAGATAAGTGTCGAATCCACATAGATGGAGCATCCCAGATCGAGGGGAGAAACAAACAGTCCAAACGCTTATCCAGCAGATGCATGGAGTTCCATGGTGGCCCAAAGAGCTGCTATGTAGAGTGATCAATTGTTAATCAAATATTTTTCCATGTCTGTCCCTAAGTTCCTGATTCACGGTATTCCTGGTACCATTGGTATTTAAAGGGGTTTTATTCTATCTATAATATAATTGAGTAAGGCTTGGCGTGTCCGTCGCCAAGTCTTACTCTGCGCATGCACGCGCAACCAGCCTCTACCCGGCTGCCGCGCGCATCCATCCCCGAGCGGCGAAGTGAAAGTTTCCTCGCTTCCGCTCTTTGAAGGACCCAAGCTGCGGTCACGTGACCGTGGCTTGGGTCCTTCAACGACCGGAAGCGGGGAAACTTTCACTTCGCCGCTCGGGAAGGTAAGTATGAGGAGCTCATGGGGCGGCTGTCCGAATGCCGATAGAGCATTCGAACAGGCGCCCCATGTCTGGTCTGAGGTGGGGGGCAAATATCCATGAGCTGGGGCAGTATATCCACGTGCTGGGGCAGTATATCCACGTGCTGGGGCGTATATCCACGAGCTGGGGCAGTATATATCCACGAGCTGGGGCAGTATATCCACGAGCTGGGGCAGTATATCCACGAGCGGGGCAGTATATCCACGAGCTGGGGCAGTATATCCACGAGCTGGGGCAGTATATCCACGAGCTGGGGCAGTATATCCACAATAGACTGCCCTCTGGGCAGGCTTTCCACCTTGTAATACATAAGGCACTTTACACTGAGGAAGGGGCTGCGTCCCCAAAACTTTTTTCTTTTTTTCTAAATGTGGTAGCACAAGTGCACCATTATAGCAGCGCTGGAGGTACTGCTTCTCTCTTCATCTTGTACCTCTTACAGTGGTTGTTGGGATACAGTTCATGATAGTTTCTGTCTTCTCAGGCCTTAACAGTTAAGGCTGGGGTCAGACCAGCGCACTTTTAACGTGCGTTCTGGTGCACATAATTACGGCCGCACTAGCAGCAGATGACGGGCAATGACGGCCAATATACGATGTACGGCCGCACAAAAGTCCGGCCGTGCAACGCAAGTGGAATTTGAACGCATTTTTTTGAACGCTGAACCGCTAGTACTGACGTACTGAGTGCGCAGCTGCGGCATGTGTGCGTGATTAGGAGATGTCAGACACTGCTAATGTCCAGCCAACATAACGTCCAGACGCAAAAAGTGTTTATTTACGATCCGTACAAAATCACGCCTGAAAATGCGCGTCGTCTGACCGTTTTTGCGCATTCCGTGAAAAAATACGTCCATGCGTTCGGACGCACTTTTTCACGTTTCCGGGGAAAAATGCTTTTGTCTGACCCTAGCCTAAGAGGTTAAATTTGTCCCTATTTGATACCTATTAATGTTCTTCCCAGTACAGTCTGGGATTCTGCAAATCCTATCCCTCCTGCAACATGGTGGCAAAGACTCTGCACTGCACTGCACAACCTGTAATACCGTTTGCATATCGCTTAGTACAGATTCCTGCATCTGCTGCGGTGAGAGAATCTACTTTTCGCTCATATTCATATCAAATCAACCTGTGAAAGGGGAGAAACGCTTGTTTCAATCTGTACAAACCTTAAAGTCAATGCAAAAAATGACCAATATGGAGGAGAGGAAGAAGAAACTGAAAATGAGATTAAATTGCACGTGTTTTTTTTTTTTTTTTTTTTTTTTTTTTTTTTTTTTAGCACTACTCGAAAGTTAAACCTCAACATGGAGCTTAAATATTAACGTATCTATATCTTACAGGCACAAATAATGCAGTTACTTCCTTTTTGCTATTTTGATGTATGTTTCTTTGTTTTTATGTGGATGGTTTCTTTTATAGTTGCTCTTCAGGAAACAAAGGGTTGGTTACTTGCAGAGGTGTAGCAAGGTCATATGGTGCCATGGGGCAAATCCTACCCTGGTGCCCCCCCCCCCCCTCCATATCGTTAGATTAAATTATCTAAGTGACACGGTTTGCGTTCTAAACGAATGACACTGCCTCGGAACAGTGGAAAAAAAAGACTCTTTGCAATTGTGTTTTTTTTCACTTTATTTTTACACATATGGTCATGTTTGGTATCATCAGAAAGGCCAGATTCTATCCATAGGACTCCCGTCTCTCCCCGCACCAGTGTGGCTTTTGTCTTAGATAAAATGTGTAAAAACACAGACTCTGGTCTTTCCACTGATAGCCCATGTGACCCTGTAGAACTTGCGTAGGGCTGCAACTGACGTTTATTTTCATAATTGATTATACGAATAAAAAGTCAGGTCCAGAAATATTGGGACATCGACACAATTCTAATGTCTTTGGCTCTATACACCACCACAATGGAGTTGGAATGAAACAAACACAATGTGCTTTAACTGCAGGCTGTCGGCTTTAATTTGAGGGTATGTACATCCAACTCAGATGAACGGTGTAGGACTTACAGCAGTTTGCAGATGTGCCTCCCACTTGTTAAGGGACCAAAGGTAATGGGACAGAATAATAATCATAAATCAGACTTTCCCTTCTTAATACTTGGTTGCAAATCCTTTGCCGTCAATCCCAGCCTGAAGTCTGGAACGCATAGACCTCACCAGACGCTGGGTTTCATCCCTGGTGATGCTCTGCCAGGCCTCTACTGCAACGGTCTTCAGTTCCTGCTTGTTCTTGGGGAATTTTCCTTCAGTTTTGTCTTCAGCAAGTGAAATGCATGCTCAATGGGATTCAGGTCAGGTGATTGACTTGGCCATTGCATAACATTCCACTTCTGTCCCTTCAAAAACTTTTTGGTTGCTTTTGCAGTATGCATTGGGTCATTGTCCATCTGCACTGTGACGCGCCGTCGAATGCGTTTTACAGCATTTGGCTGAATATGAGCAGATAATATTGCCCGAAATGCTTCAGAATTCATCCTGCTGCTTTTGTCAGCAGTCACATCATCCATAAATACAAGCGAGCCAGTTCCATTGGCAGCCATACATGCCCACGCCATGACACTACCACCACCATGCTTCACTGATGAGGTGGTATGCTTAGGATCATAAGCAGTTCCTTTCCTTCTCCATACGCTTCTCTTCCCATCACTCTGGTACAAGTTGATCTTGGTCTTCTCTGTCCATATGATCTTGTTCCAGAATTGTGAAGGCTTTTTTTAGGTGTTTTGGCAAACTCTAATCTGGCCTTCCTGTTTTTGAGGCTCACCAATGGTTTACATCTTGTGGTGAACCCTCTGTATTCACTCTGAAGTCTTCTCTTGTTGACTTTGACACACATACACCTACCTCCTGGAGAGTGTTCTTGATCTGGCCTACTGTTGTGAAGGGTGTTTTCTTCACCAGGGAAAGAATTCTTTCCTGGGTCTTTTGGTGTTGCTGAGCTCTCTTTTTTGAGAATGTTACGAACAGTTGTTTTGGCCACGCCTAATGTTCTTGCTATCTCTCTGTTGGTTTTGTTTTTGTTTCAACCGAATGATGGCTTGCTTCACTGATAGTGACAGCTCTTTGGATCTCATCTTGAGAGTTGACAGCAACAGATTCCAAATGCAAATAGCACACTTGAAATGAACTCTGGGCCTTTTATCTGCACATTGTAATTGGGCGAATGAGGGAATATCACACACCTGGCCATGGAACTGCTGAGAAGCAAATTGTCCCATTACCTTTGGTCGCTTAACAAGTGGGAGGCTCATCTGTAAACTGCTGCAAGTCCTACACTGTTCACCTGAGTTGGATGTACATACCCTCAAATTAAAGCTGACAGTCTGCAGTTAAAGTACATTGTGTTTGTTTCATTCCAACTCCATTGTGGTGGTGTATAGAGCCAAAAGATGTTTAGAATTGTCGCTGTCCCAATATTTCTGGACCTGACTATGTATTTTTGTTTTACGTAGAAGTAACAAAATCAACTATTTTTGTTACGAAATTTACATTACGTGAGATGCACTTAACTTTCATACATTTTGTAATTGTTGCACACAACATACGTGAGCACCTGGTCAGTTATAGATTGATGCTGTGTGTGCAGCACAAGCCAATGTCTCCTTTCTCACTGGTAAAAATCCTGCTAAAAGCACTGAGAGGATGTTGTCAGTATAAAAGTGGGGTGCATGCAGCCTGACCACTTTAATATGCTATAGTCAGGGTGCATGTAGCGTCTCTCTTTTTTTTTAAATTTCATGAAGAAACTAAAGGGGGGGGGGGCGTGGACCAGAGATGGGGGGGGGGGGGAGAGGATTCAGACCAGAGAAATGGCAGCTCTGGATTAGAGGGAAGCAGGGACGGTGGGGTGGCAGCACAGGACTCAAGCTAGAAGTAAGGATAAAATACCAGCAGTAAAGCTCCTCCACCCAGTGAAAGCAGCCCAAGGTCTATGTTTTTATTTAGTTTACAACAGTAGCAGAACACAAATTGGCTACATCGATCATAACCCTAAAACTAAATGATACAGCATAAAGCAGCGGCACGTCTTCTCCAGTCGGCTCTGAAGTAGCATCTGAGATTATCGTTTAGCTCAGTCTTATTCTAAATGTGTACGTTAAACATGACGATTGACAACTATTTTCATAATCGATTGGTTGTTTCAGCCCTAAACCTATGGTACCAGAGATGCAGTGGCCCAAAGTCCACCTGTATCTCCCGTAAAGGGATTTCCCAGCTGGGAGGGGGGGGGAGTGGGAGAGACTAAGACCTCAGCACTCTCTTGAGCAATTAGATCCTTGTCCAGGGATAGTACTACAGGGAGGGAAAGATGTCAGTCTGCTGTCAAAGTAGAAACAAATGGCATGGAGCTGCAGGACTTCAACGTGCTAAGTACATCCTCTGCACACAAACCTGAAATAAGAGAATGCGCTCAGCACGTCGTCAGCAGCAAAGAGGTTAAAGGGGATAAAATTTGAGCAGATTGCACATTTAACCTCTTGCTGCCCCGCATCATTAGTCTCCTACCCGGTCCTCACGATGCTGCAAAAACGCCCGCAGTCATTCTTACGTTTTGAAGTGCACATACATCGTCATACCCCTGGGGTGTAGGGGGGGGGTATGTAGCAATAAAACTCTTGCTCACACACCACGTTATTGTGAGTTTTATTGCTGTGGAGCTCCTGATAAACTCAAACGAAGCGCAATTTCTGTATCAGATTTCCACAGCAATAAAAATGAGAACTTGCAGAGGGAGAGGGGAGAGCTGTAGAGAGGAGTGAGACCGAGAGCGAAGGAATGAGCTGGAGACAGGAGAGGAGATATAGGAGCAAGCTGGAGACAGGAAAATGAGCGGAGAGAGCTAAAGAGGGTGCTGGAGATGAGCGCGCGCTCGAGACGGGACATTTTTAAATCTAGATTAGCAGCGTGTTTTTAAAAAAACTGCTTGCCTTGATGTTGCTCAGGCTGCAGCACGTGGAGCCTGGAGGAGTTCCAAGATCCTTTGCCGCGTCCTCTGTTAATGACGTTCTGGCAGCGTTTGGTCTATTCGCTGACCCGGAACTGATGGCAGGGCACTGACCTCTGGGGACTGCAGTCTGACGTGGTATGGAGGAAGCACCTTCGGCAGAGAGCTCGGTCCATGTTCGAAAGAGTCGGCCTCACCCCCTCCGAGGACACGGTGAGACGACTGATGATGGACCAGTGTGGCGGAATGGAGTATCCGCCTGCGGTCCTGCTCTATCTGACCCCCTCTTTGGTGTTGCCAAGCCCGACTACCAAGTGGCACGGCACCCGGCGTCTCGAGCGGCTTGGGTAGAAGACCACGTGGCGGTGGAGATCTGGAGAGTAGATGGGGCACCCACGGTGGAAATCCGCCCGACTACCGAGTGGCACGGCACTCGGCGTCTCGAGCAGCGGATCTACTGACCATTGAAAGGCTGGAGACGGTCTGCGTGGCGAGCCGCGGTTCGGTAGAGTCTCCTTGCAGATGCAGGCACGGCGCTCAGCCGAGGTCCCGATTCGGGGTGGTTGCGGTATCCCAAGATACCGATTCAAGGTGGCGCAACGGCGCGGCGAATCGATGTTCTGCTGCGGAGTTAGTGACCCGTTCCTGGGTGGTGGTGATATGTAGCCGACGTCAAATGACAACACCAGGCAGAGCTGTATGTTTCAAACACTCAGATGAACTGACTCTTTTAATGAACAACGCCACTATTTATGCTGAAGTATAACCGTCACAATTTGCATACCCATACTAATTACTAGCACACCCATACTAATTAGATTATGTCAGTTATTTACAATCAACATTCTTCACATTCTCTTAGCCTTCAACTCACACAACATTTGTATATCCATTGTTCCAGCACATCAGATTAAACACACACTATCAGAGATCCCTTAAATTAAACATGTACCTAGATAATGGGGAAACTCCCTGACGCATAAATTACAAAACAGCAAAACTTGTTTACTGGCTACAGAAAAACACATTTACCTACAGGAATATAAGCATGTTTTAAAACCAAAGCTATGTCATTTCACTAAAGTATATTTAAAATCACACAGGGTACATCTTAATACAGCACATCAAGTAAGGAAAATAAACTGTTCATACATTGAAACGCACACTGCAAACGTTCAAAGGAAAACAAGGTCCTTTTAAAAATGTCTTGGGTTTGCGTCCTGGGCTCGCTGCGCCGAGCCTCTTGGGTCATTCCGTGACAGAGACAAAATGTAATTTTAATTTGTACACCTACTCCATGGTGCATATTTTCAATTTTTCCGGGGGGAAAAAACGTTTTTCCCTTGGCTTCAAAACTTCTGGAAATTTTACATCTCTAACCAGGCGTTCTAAGGTTTTGGAGGCAAAGGGGAGCAAAGAGATGGGACAGTTCGAAAGGGAGATGGGGGTGATGTTTGAATGCAGAGGGGAAGAGTCCAGAGGAGAGGTTAAAAAGGAGAGCAGGGACAACTACTGTTGGCAATACTGCAATATAACTTAGTGCAGGGGTAAGGGTGTCTGCTACACCAGTTTTTCTCTAGTGTGTTGCAACCCAACAGTGGGTTGCGTTCAGGGGTGGACTGGGTCACGGGGCAAATGACCCCAGACATCTAATGCCTGGGACCCACTGATGCATCTTAAATGCATCAGTGGGTCCCAGGTGGCGTGGCTACCTCTGCCTCCCTCATCAGCAACCTCATGCCGGGACTTCCCTGCTTGAAGGAAGTTCTGACACACAGTTGCTAGTGAGGGAAGTGGATAGCCCCGCTCCCTCAGCTGCAGGTCTAGCCGCCACCTGGGACTGGCTGCATTAGGTAAGATACTCTGTGATGGCAAGGTGTGGGGTGGGTCTCGGTGACTGGCAGCAGCTCTGTACTTTTCAGGGACTGTGTCCAGAGCATTCTACTACTGGCTGCCAACTCCAGGAGCCACTGTGCACAATGCATATCTCAGTGAAGCAATAGGCTGTTGGGTAAGGGGGGGGGGCTCCCTATGTATATTTGATTTTCTGTTTCTGTCGTTTTGTTAATCTGCTCTTTTACCTATTTTTGCATCCTCCTTTCTGAATGTTATTTTGTCTGTCCATCTAGATCTGTGTCCGGTGTATTTTTCCATCTGTCTTTGTATATAGGTCTTCCTCTCCATTTATTCCTCCTTTCTCACTCTCTCCCTTGTACTCTAAATCTGTCCTCTTCCTTTCCTGCCTTCCCCCTGATGTGATAATCCCTGCAGAAAACTAGAACGTACACTGAGAATTCTCAGCAGAATCATACACTGCTTCCTGATCCCAGCCTCCCTGCATACCAAGGACGTGCGGTGAGGCACTGGCTAGTATCCGAGCCAGATATACACAGGTTGTGTAGGTTCAGGTTCAGTGCTCCCCAGGATCTGCGTCGCTAGCTCCAGTCAGCCGCGCACTGTCCCCTCCACCTGCAGGGAGGAGGTGCCGTCAGTGAAGACAGAGGCCACACGCCAACTGACTGCGAGACGAGGACCGTCACATGACTATCTTGCGTCAATCAATGCATGGGAGACCAGCCTCCCAGGAAGGAGTTTTTTGAATGGCTTGGACCAATGGTGCCTTCCCATTGGTCCAAGCTATTCCATTGCTCTCAGTGCCTCTCTGAGGCACTGAAGAGCGTAGGTTCAGGTAGTAGGCAGCGCCATACCTCTCAATCTCTTGGCCAGCTTGAGTTTACGCGATTAGCGTAGCGTTCAGCTACGCAAATTGCGTAGGCTCGAAGGACAGGCGCCTAACTGCTGTGAAGAAATAATGCGCGCAGAGACGGACGGCGGGGGAGTGCGGAGCAGGTGAGTTTAATTTAAATCACTACTGAATAATAAAATATTATAAAAAAACTTTGTTGCTTTGTCTACCATCACCCCAGACTTTGAGACACTTATAAGGAAGAAGCATCCCTTGTTTCCCCGTAAATTCTAATTTCATATGGTTCAATTAGTTTATTTTATTGGCTTTTTGCCTTAACAGCATTTTTGTTTTCACTAGTGCTGTGGTTACTGCACTATCCATTTTGGAATCTGTTTGTTTACAAAATTGTTTCAAAGTGCATACATTGTAGAATATTGCACAAGTTGTTTTGTGGAATAAATTAATGTTTCAGAAATTCAATTTATTTTTGGTCGTGACTTAATGATCAAGGACAATTGTGCGTCCTGAGGGTCCACCGGTTGAGAACCACTGTGCTACACCCTATACACAGAAGGTAAAGTAACAGCTGCAGCTCAATAACGAATCCCTTTCACAGGATCCAAAGCGGGTGAGTAAAAAATTCACGAAACACAAAAATTGTAACGATACCAGAGCTGCTTTAGAAAGGTGCACTCATGCTACCCACTCTGTGGTCCTCATTGGAATAAACCTGGGTAGCAAGAGTGCACCTTTCTAAAGCAGCGCTGGTATCGTTACAATTTTGTGTATGACTGTTAGGACGGACTAAGATAGAAACATAGAAAAATGTCGGCAGATAAGAACCTTTCGGCCCATCTAGTCTGCCCAATTACATGGATACTTTACCTGGATTTATCTTGTTTAGGATAGCCTTATGCCTATCCCATGCTTGCTTAAATTCAATTACTGTTTTGGCCTCTACCACTTCTACTGGAAGGCTGTTCCATGTATCCACCACCCTCTCAGTAAAATAATGCTTTCTGATGTTACTTTTAAACCTTTGCCCCTCTAATCTAAGACTATGTCCTCTTGTTTTGCTATTTTGTTTCCTTTTAAATATACTCCCTTCCTCTACCTTGTGGATTCCCTTTACGTATTTAAATGTTTCTATCATATCTCCTCTCGTCTTTTTTCCAAGCTGTACATGTTAAGATCATTAAGCCTTTCCTGGTAACTTTTCTCCAAGCCGTACACCATTTTAGTAGCCCTTCTCTGAACTCTCTCCAAGATGTCTATATCCTTCTGGAGATACGGTCTCCAGTACTGCACACAGTACTCCAAGTGAGGTCTCACCAGTGCTCTGTACAGTGGCATGAGCACTTCCCTTTTCCTACTGCTAATACCTCTCCCTACACAACCAAGCATTCTGCTAGCATTTCCTGCTGCTCTATTACATTGACTACTTACCCTTAGATCCTCTGAAATAATAACCCCTAAATCCCTTTCCTCAGATGTTGAGGTTAGGACTGTATCAAATATTCTATATTCAGCCCTTGGGTTTTTACGTCCCAGGTGCATTATCTTGCACTTATCCACATTAAAACTCAATTGCCACAACTCCGACCATTTTTTTTAGTTTACCTAAATCATTTGTCATTTGGCTGATCCCTCCAGGAACTTCAACCCTGTTGCAAATCTTTGTGTCATCAGCAAAAAGACATACTTTTCCATTAATACCTTCTGCAATATCACTAATAAAAATATTAAAGAGAATGGGTCCAAGTACTGACCCCTGAGGTACCCCACTGGTAACAAGACCTTGCGCCGAATAAACTCCATTTACCACAACCCTCTGTTGCCTGTCACTCAGCCACTGCCTAATCCATTCAAGATGTGAGGGAATAGTGTCCAGTGGACAGGTGGTTGGGCAGGAGGGCATGAGAACTGTTGAGACCTCATCCTCAGAGACTGGATTGGGAAAGGGAGTGACTGCGTGAATGAAGTAGAGTGGTTAATGGAGGTAAGAAGCAAAAGTGATTTCTAGTCTGTTTAATATTATTGGTGAAGTAGTCAGCAAAGCTGGCAGCTGTGAGGTTTGTGGAAGGCTGAGTGGGAGAAGGGCGCATTAGCAGATTGAAACTATGAAACAGACGTCCAAAATCATGAGAGAAGGTGGAGAGGTTTAGCAATGGTTAGAGCAAGACTGTAGGAACGGAGCATGAATTTGTAATGCAGCCGATGTGCAAGACTTCCTCTGACCACGCTCAGCTGCCCTAGAACACCGCTGAAGATGGTGGGTTTAGTGTGCTGCGGATAGGCCTGCGTGCAGCATGGAGCGGTAGGAGCAAGTACGTAGAGTGTTGTGGAGAGGGCAGAGTTGTAGGTAGCAGTGGCTTTGTGGGAGAGTTTATTCAATTAAATTTATACGAGATCTAAACAATAATAAAACTCTCGCCAAAAACGTCTCCTGAGTTTTTCACTTGTGTGTTTTGTTTACAAAAATAGAACCGCAACCAAACTAGGTAAAAATATATTACGTATACAAAATATTCTCACAATAAAATCAAGGATTTATAAACACAACATCCATCAGCCCACAGATTCCTAGCTTTTAAAATTAGACCCTGTTAATAATAATATGTGCTGCTGATATTACTATTATTAGTACTATTTACTTAGAACTTTAACGTTAGTAACTAAGCATAGATGGTTAGTACAACTTAAAATGTTTCTGCTTAAAAGAAAACAATTGACATGCATTTCCCAGCAAACATTCAAAACAAGCTAGTAATCCTGTGTGTGATAGATATCTCTCTTTTAGTGAATCCTCCCCTAATAAAGAATTAAGCTTCTAATTAGGGATGCACAGATACCGATACTAGTATCCGTACCGATACTGCTGTTTGCATGAGTACTTAGTACTCGCGCAAATGGCCCGATTACCCCCCCACCGGAAGCCAGTGCTGGGCCGGCTTGCCGGTATCTGCGGGGCTGGGGAAGCTGGCCGTGTGCATGAAAAGCCCTGGCGAGCCGCAATACTCACCATCCGAAGATCCGGTTGCACGGCTGTGATGCGTACACGCAGCCGCCAGGCGCTTCTGTGACGCTGCCTCTTGGCTGGAGGCAGCGTCACAGAGGCGCCTGGCCCTTTGGATGGTAACGCTGGCCGAGTGCTTTTCCTGCACGCGGCCAACTTCCCCAGCATTCGGTAGGTCTGTGAGCTGCCGGGCATATCCATGTGAGCTGAGGGCAACCTGTGATCGATATAGGCACAACATAGATATGTTTCTTTTTGTCATCCTGACCACCGTAGCTAGTCTGCTTGAGCCCTCCCTCCTGTTATGTTTGTGTGCAGTAACACAATAAACAGGAAATCGAGCAGGAGCTCAGCCCAGTTGTGAAGCGCTGTCTGTCACATTACTTTACATGGTGTCAGAAGTCTGTCTGGAACAGATCTCATGTTTAGTATGGCATTATTACAATTTGAACACCCTTAGATTGACTGGGATGCTCTGGACTTGTACCAAGAGTTTGAGAGATTTCGAAGCCATGTCACATTTGTGTTTGACGGGCCACTCTCAGAACAAACACCGAAGCAGCGTGCAGGTTGGTTGGGTACGTGGATTGGCGAGCAGGGCAGAGAAATGTATAAAACGCTTCTCTGGGGAGAAGGTGAGAAGGATGATCCATCTAAAGTACTGGATAAATTTGCCAGCTATAGAAGGCCAAGAAGAGAATAGCCAGACACCGCTTTAAACTAAGAAAACAAGGAGTCACTGAGGGTTTTGATCAGTTTGTGGGATTTAAGACTCCTGCTAATGGATTGCGAGTATGCGGATCCAGATGATATGTTAATCGATGCAATAATCGCTGGAGCCAGAGAAAACCGCGTCCAAGAGAGACTCTTGGACAAAGGGGAAGATCTAACACTACAAAAAGCAATTGAAATCGCTCAACAGTTTGAAGTGTCACAGAAGCAAATTAAAATAGTCCGCGAAGAATCCTCTCCGGTGCAAGCAATAAAGGTGAATACACTATTCCAAACGGCAAATAAAAAAAAAGCCTATCTACAAAATCAGACTAAATTTGTGCAGAAAGACATGTAGACTAATCGAACATACAACTGTTTAAGTTGTGGCAGAGATCCACAACATATGTGGAACCAAGGAAAATGTCCAGCAAAAGGTTGTCTGCTCGTACTGTCACAAATTAAACCACTGGGTGGCGGTATGTTGCAAAAGGTCAGTAAACAGTGTGTAGCTGCAACCAGAACCAGAGGATGAGGAGGTGCTGAACATAAATCTCACACAAACTGAGCACGATGATAAGTGGACAGCAGACCTTGAAATCCTGTCTCGGCAAGTACCATTTCAGAATTGATACTGGTGCAAAGTGTAACATATTGACTTTAAGTAATTATCAGGCACTTCTGCATGTGGGCGAGCTTAAACGCTCTAATCAGGTGCTAAAGTCCTACTCCAACCACAAGCTGAAGCCAATAGCTGCAGTTGACCTTCTGACTAAATTCAAGAATACAGAGCTACAAGCAGAATTTGATATTGTGGCCATAATGCAAGAAAATGTGCTCAGTGTTGCAACAGCAGAAGCCTTAGGTTTAGTGATGCGGCTCAATGCACTGCAGCCCGCTACGAAAACCGACACCACACACTCTGTGCCAGTTGGGCTAGATGATTATCCAGAGCTGACTCGCACTACTGGAACCTTGCCAGGCAAGTACACAATCAAAATTGATCCTGAAGCACAAGGTGTGGTTCATCCTATCCATCGTCAACCAGCTGCACTGCGAGAGAAAATACTAGAAAAAATACAAGCGATGGTTAAAGATGGCTACATCACTAAAGTTAACCAACAGAGTGGGTGAGTTCTATGGTGGCAGCTGTGCGTAATGGCAAGATAAGGATCTGTTTTGACCTGAGCGACTTAAAGTAATTAAGAGGGAACATTACCCAATGTGCACCATCGAGGAGGTAGTCTCTACAATACCTGGTGCTAAAGTTTTCTCAGCTTTGGATGCAAAATCTGGGTTCCTACAAATAGAACTAGATGGATCATCATTTCTGACAACCTTCAACACACCCATTGGCAGATTTAGGTGGCTTAGGCTTCCTTTCAGTCTAAAATGTGCACCCGAAATATTCCAGAGTATTATGGATGAAATGCTTGAGGGCATTAGCGGCGCCATCCGTATCGTGAACGACATTCTCATTGCGGCTCCTTCAGTAACAGAACACGATGAGATTCTCCAAGGTAATTCAGAGAGCCACAAGCTATAACCTGAGTCTCTACTTTGATAAATGCCACGTCAAGCAATCGTCCGTGCCCTATGTAGGACACCGGATAACAGCAGATGGCCTGAAAGCAGATCCTGTGAAAATAGAGGCTGTGAAATCCATGCCTGCACCAAAAGACCAGGATGGTGTTCGTCGCTTCCTAGGGTTCGTCACCTACCTCTCGAAATTCCTGCCCAACCTCAGTGAAGAAGACGCACCTCTCAGACAGCTTCTGAAAACGGATGTGGAATTTGCATGGCAACCAGCACAAGAACAAGCCTTTGACAGACTCAAAGACCTGTGCACGAAGTCTCCTTTGCTAAAAATTTTTTTTTTTTTTTTTTCCATCCAAGCCTGTCAAAATTTTCTGCAATGCCAGCAGCAACGGCCTCGGTGCTGTATTCTTGCAGGACGGTCACCCCGTTGCCTTTTCGTCTAGGTCGCTAACAGACACAAAAGCGTTACGTGCGAATCGAAGGAGACACTGTCAATTGTTCACATATTTGGAAACCACATTACTGTGTACAATGACGATAAACCTCTGGAGGATATTTTTAGGAAGCCATTGCTCTCTACTCCCATGCACATTCAGAGGATGCACCTTCGCTTGCAGTGGTATGATCTCACCGTTAAGTACAGGCGAGGCAACGATATGGAACTGCCTGATACGATGTCAAGCGCTCAGTTACCTGTACACAAGCCTGAGATGGAAGGCTTAGAGTGCGTCTCCATGCTTAACCCCTTAACGACCGCTGACGTACCCTGTACGTCCTGCCCACGGGTCTCCCTTAGACCCACGGACGTACAGGGTACATCAGCGGCGCCTAACCCACCTCCCGCCCGATACTTACCTCCCTCACTGGATCTCACGCAGATCTGGCAGGGAGGAAGCCTTCCCCCCCCCTCATTTGAATGGGCCGGCGAGCTCGATGACGTCACCACGCTGCCCCTTTTGAAATCAATGGAGGGGAGGGGGGCCTCCTTCGGAGCCCTCTATCTCCCCAACCATTGAAGCTAGGGAGATCCCATTTTCAGCGGTGTATAGCATTAACTATTTCGCTGCCGGATGGAGTTTCGGCGCTAATTGGCCCCAAAACGCGATTCAAACCTGGAGGGGGGCTGACCTCTTGGATACCATATGTGTGAGGATGTCAGTGGGCCAGTTAACCCTCTAGCTGCCATGTAGAGATAGGGGGATCCTTAGGATCCCCTTTATATCTCCCGATCCGTGGCAGCTAGATCATGGCCTTTCCAATGATACCAAACATGACCAGGTTTGGTTTAAAAATAAAATTAAAAAAATTACTTTTTTTTTTTTTTGGTGGGGGGGGGGGTTTAGTTAAATAGGACCTAGGCTGTCATCTCAAAATAGCACAAAATGGTCAGAATGAGCGCGGCGCACATAGGTGAACTGGCTCAGCAGTGAAGGGGTTAAAAAGAAAAAACATGTAGAAATTGGGTATTTCTAGTCTCGGGACAAAATTTTGAAACTATTTAGCAGGGGTCTTTTTTTGGTTGTAGATTTTGGGAATTAAATTATGAAAAAGTGTGTTTACCATTCATCATATTTTTTTTTTTTTTTTTTTTATAGTAAATTCTTTGATATGATGGAAATAATGGTATTTCTAAAGTCCATTTTTAATGGCGGGAAAAACTAGCAGCGCACAAACGTAAAAACAGCAGGGGTCACTAAAGGACGGATTTGTGTAAAACCGCCGGTCACTAAGGGGTTAACTTTGTTTCAGTGAGCAGAACTATTCAGAGCTCCAGAACTGCACAAGAAAAGCGCTCAGCTGTCTTCAACGGACAATTCAAGAAGGCTGGCCAGACCACAGGCATGATCTGCCTAATGAAATACAACCATACTGGGACTCACGAAGCCAGCTTGTTGTCTCCGATGGTGTTGTGTACAAAGGCCTGCGTATAGTGGTACCCCCTTCTATGCAAGCTCACATGTTGAAGCTCATACATCAGTCCCACCTGGGAATAGTGAAGAGCAAGCAAAGAGCCCGTGAGGTTCTATACTGGCCAGGTATGAGTTCTGTCATTGAACAAATGGTGAAGAACTGCGGCAAGTGTGCAGACTTCCAGAATAAACTGCCGAGACAACCCCTTCAACCTACAGATCTTCCCTTTGAAGAAGTAGCCTCGGACCTGTTTGAGTTTGAAGGGACACATTACATTCTGCTGGTGGATTACTACTCGAAGTTCATTGAAGTGGACATGCTGAAAGATCTACATTGCCGCACTGTCATAGAAAAGCTGAAGGCCCAATTCAGTAGGCATGGGATCCTGGTCATCCTCCAAACAGACAATGGTCCTCAATATGCAGCAGAGAAATTTTAAGATTTTCTGCCAAAGGTATGGAATTACTCACAAAACTTCATCACCCCACACACCACATTCCAACGGCGAAGCAGAGCGTGCAGTCCAGACTGTTAAACTTTGGGCCAAACACCTTGCACTGCTTGACCACAGAACACCACTGGATTCTGTAGACGTTTTGCCTGCATCAACTGCTGATGGGCAGGCGGCCCCGCAACTGCCTGCCTACTGCTCGTCTGTTGCTCGCACCTGCAGCGTATGATCCCGTCAACGTCAAACAGTGCCTAGACAGAAACCAATGCATTCAGAAGTTCTACTATGACCGCAAAAGAGCAAGTGGCCCTAGTGCTGAATTGAAGCCTGGAGATGAAGTTAGGATGCAGCCCCATCCAGGCAGGAACAGATGGTCGCCTGGAGCAGTAGTGAGGTCTCACAATGCCCCAAGATCCTATATTGTAAACTGTGGGTATAGAGAATACCGTCGCAACATCCAGAATCTTCGTAAGAGCACACCAGCTGCCAATGACTCCCGTCACAGACTTGTTGATGATCATTGGGCAGAGTTGTTGGAACCAGTGAGTGCCAAAGAGCCCGAGTCTGTGGATCATGCTAGCTCTCCACAAGAATTTGCTCCAGCAATACTACCTGCTGGGGAAATGCTGCTGACCGGGCAGTACGCCACCAGACTTGGCAGAGTCGTGAAGCCTCCAGACAGGCTTTGCTTGTAGTCAGATACATGCGCGGCGACAGCGCTTTGTGAAAGCAGTGTACCAATAACCTTTCCTTTGCGGTTACACATGTTTGTTTAATAGTTCACTGTTCTTAATGACCTGTCATCGAATGATTCTCATCTGAAGTGTGCTAACCTTTTTTTTTTTTTTTTTTTTTGGCATGCAAGTTATGTAAATTGCAAAGTTTAAAGAAATGGCAACAATTTATATTTGCTACATCTATACATATATTTAAAGTGACTATGCTAATGTAGGGTTTGTTTTATACTTAGGAAGGGAGATGTAATGTATTGTTTTGCCTATGTTTCTTTTTTGTGTCATCCTGACCACCGTAGCTAGTCTGCTTGAGCCGTCCCTGTTATGTTTGTGTGCAGTAACACAATAAACAGGAAATAGAGCAGGAGCTCAGCTCAGTTGTGAAGTGCTCTGTCGCATTATTTTACAGGGGGATATATACATGTGAGCTGGGGGCATTTTTATATGAGGTCTGTTCTTATTGAAAAGCGTTCACATGACATAAAAGTGTCGGTGAGTACTTGAAAGAAAAAAGGATCGGTACTCGTACTCGGTCTTAAAGTGGTATCGGTGCATCCCTATTTCTAATCTTATACTTTTTTAAATTGTAGGTTATAAAATCCCCGCTTAGTAATTCAATCACAATAGCTCTTCCAAGTTCAATACATATATGTATATACTGCAACAAATAAATTAGGATAAACTTATATCCTTTTTATCAGACCCTCATCATATTTCTATACTGCAGGTTAGAAATAGCAAAGGTTCCGATCTAGCGATATCTGAGATAAATATCAGTCTATATCCATTGAATAGATAGATATAGATATATATATCTAAAATCCAGACGCACACTGAGACTTCTTTTCAAAGTTTAAATAAAATAAAACTTTATTCTGGCATCAAATTTCAACGTTTCAGTCCCCAGAGGGACTTTCTTCAGTCCCTTTGGGGACTGAAACGTTGAAATTTGATGCCAGAATAAAGTTTTGTTATTTAAACTTTGAAAAGAAGTCTCCGTGTGTGTCTGGATTTTGGTCTCTTATCTACCTGCAGCTGGATTGACTGCACCAGAGCAAGAAATTTTCGGTATGTGGAGTGCGGGACCTCTTGATAATTTATATATATATATATATCTCCTGTTTCAAGATCTTGATTCAAGCCTTTCTGCAAACTTCTATCGGTGGATATAATGAATGGAGAGTGTGAGAATTTGTGAATATTCTAAAAGCGTTTCTAAGATGTTACAAGTTTTGTCCATCTTAGTTCTTTGAGTCTCTCTCCTTGAGCATGACTCATTTCTGAGTGAGGAAGAAATGAACTGAAGTCTTGAGGGAAAAGTGAAACTGAAGTTTGAGTATGCTCTCTGACTACCCAGATATAGGATATTTTAAATCACCTTATCAAATGATTCTAATTAGCATAAAACATCTACTCAATGATATTCAATGGGAACTGTTAACCCATAATATAACTCTAGTTGGCAGTGTTGATTTTATAATAAAATTGCAATTATTTGTGACATAGGTCATAAGTCAATTCTAATTTTATATTGAACAAAGAACGTTTCATCCTCTCTCCAGACTTGTCTCTATTGTCAAATTTAAGATCCCAGCCTTCTCTACCCTATTTTAAGGTGTCTTCTCCGTTACTCTGATCAGTTAACATACATTCCTCTACTTTAAACAACAAAATCTTTCTAAATCTTCAGCAATTATACCAACATAACACTACTACAAAATATATTGGAGCTATAAAAATATTGAATATATGAATATATATACCCGTGCATAACTATGAATGTATAAATATATATTTGCATATTTTCTTTAAGGTTTAAAACCTATATTCAAGGACGTCTATATTAAACAGACGACTATAAATTTAACTTTTGACATTTCTTAGCACTTATCTATAACGTCTTCATGTCTGCACAATTATATTCATTTTTAAAAACACGCATAACTCTACTTTCTAATGAACTCGTCTCTTTTTCAAAGTAGGTGAACGGTAATTCAAGAGAAAAAAATATTTTATAAAAGAATGGATTATACAAAGATACACAAAATGGCAGCAGAATCCATTTTGTTTTCCTATGAAAATACCCGACAGCTTTGTCAGTGCAGTTCCAAGCTTGAGATTGGAGAGTAGCTTTAGGATTCAGGGCACCAAGGCGCCTTCAGGGTTGGAGAGAAGTGGGGGCGGATGCACTGGTCTGGGTTGGCAGCAGAAGATCCCAGGAGAGGAAGTGGTGATCGGAAAGGGGAGAGGGGTGTTGGAAAAGTTAGAAATAGTACGGATTCTGGGGAAAATAAGGGTGTTGCCAGCTTGGTGGGTAGGAGAGTTGGACCACTGTGTGAGGCTCAAGGAGAAGGTGATAGAAAGAAACTTGGAGGCGAGGGGGTTGGAGGGTGAGTCGATGGGAATATTAAAGTCTCCAAGAGAAAAACAAAACACATGTAAGAGATCAGCAACCTAAACAAAAAATCTGATTGGTTGGATGATTATTTTTTAGCTCTAGTTGCATCCCTGCTAATTTAATGATGATTTTCAGAATTCGAGGAATGACAAGGGTAAGCTAGGTATTTTGAATGCTGTGAGCTGGGACCCAGTTAACACACGGTCTTCGCTTTAAAAATGCAGTCTTTTTTTATTTTTAGGGTCTGGCACAAACAGAAAAAAGAGATGCAAACAAAAGGACCTAGCTCCCTTGAGCTCTAGCTAAACATAAGTTTCTCTCTAACATGGCTGCTTACTTGCTAACCTCTAAACAAAAAATGCACAGACCTCTTTCGGTTCGCTGGTCAGAACAAAGTTTTTTTCCTTTTCTCTCCGACATGCAGAGAGAGCTTGCACTGCAAAATTCTCTTATGCAGCAGGTGGGGAACTCCCTGGGCAATCCAGAAATCCTGGACTGGCCCCCCCCCCTCACCTGCATGTAATGTAAGGTGTGGCGCACTGGCCCACCCTGGGGTTATCATCAGTACAAAGCCCACATTGCAACACTGTTGAGGGAACCTATATACCCCCCCAGGACCATGCCCTGTTTTCTGTCACATGCATTGCCAATTTTTCAGGAGGGCATTCTTCAGGTAACTAAAACCTTTCTGCTGCTGCCTTTCAATCTATTAACCACTTTTTACATACAACACACTGGCCACCTCCACTTTCCTGCTAGGATG
Source organism: Leptobrachium leishanense (assembly GCA_009667805.1). NCBI lineage: Eukaryota > Metazoa > Chordata > Amphibia > Anura > Megophryidae > Leptobrachium > Leptobrachium leishanense. The sequence goes on from CM019063.1 coordinate 342,939,723, forward strand.
CAACAGATACATTCAGAGTGCCACTGAAGTCCCACGGCTATATGCTTTTTATCAGTACAAAGCCCACATTGCAACACTGTTGAGGGAACATGTGTGCCCCCAGGACCATGCCATGTTTTCTGTCACACATCCCCCCCCCCCAGCTCACCCCTAGTGGGTTGAGCGACCATCAGAAGCATGTGTTTGCGTGAAATGCTATCCGCATTGCCTTGCTGACATCCTGCCCTGTGTTCCACAGAAAAAGTATAGGGCTGTAAGCTAAGGAACCAGCGCATAACCATACTATTACTTTCCCTGTTCCGGCTCATCCACATGAGCGGCGCATGGTCTGAAAGCAGCTGGAATTTTCTGCCTATTTTATTGCTAGGCACTCTTTCTCCATGATTGAGTAGTTCATCTCCCTCAGGAGTTTTTGGCTTAGATAAAGTACCGGGTGCTCCTCATTCTGACTATCTTGGGACAGTACTACCCCAAAGCCCACGTTAGATGCATCGGACTGCAGGATGAACTCTGGCAAAATCTGGGGTTATCAACACAAGCGGAGTGCAAATTGCCTCCTTCAGCCTTTGGAATGCCTATTCTGCTTCAAGTGACCATTTCACAATCATTGGAGCTTTTGCTTTAGTGAGATCATTCCAAAGGACCAGCTATTGTAGCAAAATTGGCGATGAACCGCTGGTAATAGCCAACAAGGCAAAGAAACGTCCTGACCGGTTTCTTGGTCGATGGACGTGGTCAACTTCGTATGGCTTCTTCCTTGGCAAGCCCTCTTCCTATAGAGTATCCCAGGTACTTTGCCGCCTCCTAGGCCGATAGTACTCTTACTAGGGTTAGCTGTCAGGCCGGCCTGTCGTATGGAGTTTAGGACAGCTTGTACTTTTAGCAGGTGGGATCCCCTCTCTTTACTGTGTACGACCACATCGTCCAAATTAGCTGCAGCATAGTGAACATGTGGTATTGGGATTCTTCATCATTCTTTGGAACGTTGCCGGTGCCCCATGTAGACCAAAACGTACCCTTCACCTTTCAAACCTGGTGTTTAAGAGCTGTTCTGGGAAGCTGCCACCCTACCTGAATAGACTGCTTCCTCCAACAGTTCCCTCAGCCTATAACCTCCGATCCAGGACCAGCACCTTACTTGCAATACCACAATACAAAAATACAGTGGCTCGGTCCTCCTTTTCCTACAGAGCACCGCAGTTATGGAATAACCTCCCAGACGCCATCAAATCTTCCCCCAGTCTAAAGTCACTCGAGCTCCCTATTAATATACCTCAATATGGAATGCACCTGTAAACATGTAACATAATGACTATTTCCTACATATTTTCTGTTTATCTGTATATTTGTGTTTTTGTTATATCTTGCATTGTATTTCTGTAACAACTGTAAAATTTTAATGTTCTTGAACCCAGGACGTACTTGAAAATGAGAAATCTCAATGTATCCTTCCTGGTAAAATCCTTTATAAATAAATAAATGGTAACACCTTGTATTGGAAAAGCCCATCTGGAGTAGAAAAGGCAGTCTTTTCTTTCGCTTGCTCTGTAAGTGGTAGTTGCCAATAACCCTTGGTCAGGTCCAATGTAGTGAGGTACCGGGCTTTCCTGAGTCTTTCAACAAGTTTGTCAACTCTTGGCATGGGATAGGCGTCGAACTTTCATATGGCGGTAAGCTTCCGGTAGGCGTTACAAAACCTAATCGTTCCATCAGGTTTTGGCACCAGCACAATTGTGCTACTCCAGTCACTTTGGGACTCTTCGATTTACGCCAAACTACAGCATTTTCTTCCTCTGATCTCACCGCTTCTCTGCGAGCTTCCGGAATTCGGTAAGGTTTGAGGTTTATCTTCCTCCCTGGCTCAGTGACAATGTCATGCGTTACTACATGGAACCATGGAAAATATCTTTTGTTCAGCCGAATGCAGTCTCTTACTTCCCTCTTCTGGTGGACAGTTAGGGTTTCTAATACGTTGACAGTGGGGACATCATCACCCTCCATGAGGTGGGCTGGGTTGTCTACAGTCAAAAATACCTCCCTTTCCTTCCATGGTTTGAGCAGGTTCACATGGTATATTTGGATCTCCTTTCGTCTTCCGGGCTGTCTTACTTTATAATTGACGTCACTCAACCATTCAATTATTTCATACGGCCTGTGCCATGTAGCCAAAAATGTATAGTCAACAGTGGGCACTAGGACTAGCACTCTATCTCCTTGTTTAAATACGTGTCCTGGCATTCTTGTTGTAGCTGGTCTGATGTTGTTAGGCTCCGTTCCATGTGTTCCCGAACAATGGGCATAATGGCTGTCGTCCGTTCCTGCATCTGGGCTATATGCTCTATGAATCTTCTGTGTGGGGTTGACGCCTGTTCCCAAGTTTCCTTAGCTATATCTAGCAACCCTCTGGGGTGTCTCCCATACAAGAGTTCAAAAGGTGAAAACCCTGTGGAGGCTTGAGGAACCTCTGCTAGCAAACATTAAGGCAATAGGAAATCCCAGGTTTTCCCATCCTTAGCAATAACCCTTCTAAGCATAGCCTTTAACGTTTTATTAAAGCGCTCCACTAGCCCATCAGTTTGTGGATGGTACACCGAAGTTCTCAGGTGCTTAATTTGAAGAAGTTTACATAGCTCTTTTGTGATTCGGGACATAAACGGGGGTACCCTGATCCGTCAGTATTTCCTTAGGAATACCCACGCTACTGAACACTGCCATTAACTCCTTAGCAATAGCTTTTGCTGACGTGCGCATGGGTATCGCCTCGGTATCGAGTGGCATTGTCTACAATCACCAATATGTATTGGTGTCCTCTAGCAGATTTTCTAAGAGGACACACAAAAACCATACCAATGAGGTTCCCTTTGAACGCGATAATGGGCAAGGGCACCAAGGGGCTGCAGTAAGCCACGTGTGGGGCTGTTAGCAGTCAGGACAGGAGCAACAATAATTTGTAATTGCTGCCACCACACTGGGCCAATTAAACCTGAGAATCCTCGTTTGTTTTTTCAATTCACAGGTGACCACCAAGAATGTGGCTATGTGCCAGATTTAACACCGTATGCCGATACGGTTGAGGCACTAACAATTGTTTAACAAATCATTTTCAACTTCAAAGTATGGATAATGTGAGGATCCCCTCTGGGTCAACCAGGGCCCCATTTCTTACAGATCTGGTTCCTAGCCCCAGATAGAGTGGGGTCCCCCCACTGCGCAGCCCGAAAATTACTGGGACTGACCTCTAGATCAGTCACTTCCACATCAGGTTCAGGCACATAAGATGGACCTGCACCGTCCTGCTCAGCATCACCTCCCACTAGGGTGTCAATATTGGCAGACTGCTTGTTTCTGGCAGAAACATTTCTATCTAGATCTTCCCTCAATAAGTCTGAAAAGGGATAATCTGCAGTGCCCCCTATTGGCCCAGAAGCCGCTTTACCAGCAACAGCCCATAAATTCAGAAACTGAGAAAAATCCCGCACAATTATCACTTTATGGACCATCCTATCCACCAACCTGACATTATGAATCTCAAAACCTTTCTGTGTCTCTTAAGTATGTCCCCGTGTACACAGGTAATATCCAGTTTGTTTGTTAATGACATGCACCTCTTGGTCGACCTTTTATCTACGTGTGTAACCATACTACCAGAGTCTAGCAAAGCATTGATTTCTATTCCTGCCACCTTTTGGCCACCCTTGGTGTAGTGTATTCAGTCATTTTTGACAACTGTATATACGGAGTGAGCATAAAGTGAATGATCACCAACATTAGTCCATAGCAATGTCCTTTGCAGGACAGTCTTTCGCAAAATGTCCATATTCTTTGCATCTAAAGCATTTGACAGCAAACTTCGGCAGTAATTTTGAGGCCTTTGTGGATTCCTTCAGTCTCACAAAACTTTTTTTCCCTTGGGTTGTAAGAACCCAACTGCTCATCCCAGGACCCCCTTTTCCCTGGAACAGTCTTACCCAAATTGCTGGCTCTTCAAGGCTCTGGGTTTTTCCAGAGCAGGGGTTTGCAGGAGCTCTCCTGCTGCCACATACTGTTCCACCAGGGCGGCAAGCTCATCTGCAGTTTGTGGTTCATTCTGGCTGACCCCCCACCGCCTTAGGGAAACCAGCAGTCCTCTCAGGAACCGGTCCATCACAAGTTGCTCCACGATGTGGCTGGGGGAATTAACCTCCTGCTGTAACCATTTTCTGGCAAGGTGTATAAAGTCAAACATCTGTGACCGCACAGCCTTTTCTTGGCTGTAAGTCCAGGAGTGAAATTGCCGGGCCCTCACCGCTGTTGTTACTCCTAAAGCGGGCCAAGATTTCAGCTTGTTGAAGCCTACACAAGCCAATGACTATAAGTCAAAATAGGCTTTTTGGGATTCTCCACTTGGGAATGGTGCAAGGAGGCTTGTCCATTCAGAGGTAGGCCAACCTTCCCTTTCTGCAGCCCTTTGAAAAGCCAACAAGTATGCCTCCACATCACCGGTGGCCACCATCTTTTGGAGCTAGTTACTCACTCTCAATGTCTTTGAGCTGGGTGGTGCCTCTGCAGTACACCTGGCCGGCTTTGCAGCTAACTCCATAATCTCCTGCATCACACGGTTAAGACCATCTGCTGTAGGAGTGAAAGGTTTTCTTGCTGGCCGACAGTAGCTTGTTGGTGTGCGGCAATAGCCTACTGCTGGGTGGTTGCTGCTTGTAGCAAAGCTTTCACAACTTCCTCCATTTTGTCTGAGGCAATGCTTTCCCTCAGACCTTCAGTGTGTTGCCCACGATCATCCACCATATGTGAGCTGGGACCCAGTTAACACACGGTCTTCGCTTTAAAAATGCAGTCTTTTTTTTTATTTTTAGGGTCTGGCACAAACAGAAAAAAGAAATGCAAACAAAAGGACCTAAGTTTCTCTCTAACACGGTTGCTTACTTGCAAACCTCTAAACAAATGCACAGACTTCTTTCAGTTCACTGGTCAGAACACAAGTTTTTCCTTTTTTCTCTCAAATATGCAGAGCGCTTGCAGCCTCCCTCCTTGCTCAGGGACAAAACAATTCCCCACTGCAAAATTCTCTTATGCAGCAGGTGGGAACTCCCTGGGCAATCCAGAAATTCTGGACTGGCTCCCCCCCCCCCTCTTACCTGCTTGTAATGTAAGGTGTGGAGCACTGGCCCACCCTGGGGTTATCAGTACAAAGCCCACATTGCAACACTGTTGAGGGAACCTATATACCCCCCCCCCCCAGGACCATGCCCTGTTTTCTGTCACAATGCATTGCCAATTTTTCTGGAGGGCATTCTTCAGGTAACTAAAACCTTTCTGCTGCTGCCTTTCAATCTATTAACCACTTTTTACATACAACACGCTGGCCACCTCCACTTTCCTGCTAGGATGCAACAGATACATTCAGAGTGCCACTGAAGTCCCACGGCTATATGCTTTCAAAGCAGGGTGACCTCTGCAATGTCAGCCCTTGCTGTGGGGGCGCCAACACCACTGAAGTCCTCACACATGGGTGTGGTGACATCAAACAGGACTTTCCCCTGTCTGGCAGGCAGGGCCGGCCCAAGCCATTGTGCTGCCTGAAGCGATGGATGAAATGCTGCTCCCCCCCCCCCAAAAAAAAACCTACCTGTATGAGCGGATCAGAGCGCCACAGCAATAAAACTCACAGTAATGTGCAGTGTGTATGAGCGTGAGTTTTATTTCTGTGGAGCTCTGTGATACGCTCATACACACTGCACATATCCCAGAGCTCCACAGAAATAAAACTCACGCTCATACACACTGCACATTGCTGTGAGGTTTAATGCTATGAAGCTCTGTGATATGCTCATACACAGTGCACGTTACTGTGAGATTTAATGCTTAATTATACACAACCAATAAAAACACGGGCAACTAAATACAAAGTACATATTGGTATATAAAGGTAGTTCTCATTCTTTAGAAGGCATGTGGTTTGCATTTATTTGTGTCTGAGAGCAATCTTATATACCCAATATATATGCTTGTGTACTTGGCTCTTGTTCTGTGTAAGGCATATACCTGTCTTGCATACAAATATATGCTGATTTAAGGCAGCTCTCAATGTGTAAGGCATATGAATCCAGGCCGATCGCTGCCTCCTGTGCTATGGACGTGCTCAGTGCGTCCATAGCACAGGAGAACCACTTGGCCGGAACTGTCAGTCCCAGGAGTCAGGTGATAGGATTTGCCCCTCCCCGACAGTAGCCTTGTCCTCTAGGATAGGGCTTGACAAATTTGCTTTGAATCGAGGAGCCAGCTACAAAAGTTGGGAGCCAATGTTTCGGCAAGGATTCGCCTTTTATCCAGGTATACCTAGATAAAGGAAAATCCTCGCACAAACATTGGGAACCTTGCCTCTGCATCTGGGAGTTGGCTTGTACTGGCCCAAATTATGATTTTAGCTGCTTCTATTCATCACTTTGTTACCTGGTTCTTTTTGCGTTTAGGTACTTTTTGTGCATGTGGTCTTGTGGCTGCTTTTTTTTTTTTTTTTTGCCTAGAAGTGTAGACCATTGCTTCTAATATCAGTTTGGCCACTCTGAGCTATATCCGATTATATGTGTTACTGTTAACATCTGTACCTTGTGACCAAAAGTGGGACGTTTGAGATCTACACGGGTCTTCCATGTATGATTTGGGAAATGCAGACAGTGATCTGTGTAATCGCTTCATATGTTTTCAGGTTTAAATTTTATTTTTATACCATGTATTATGACATGATGTAAAGAAAAGCTTTCCCTCCCTGCTGTTTAAGTGACATTACATTAACAGGCTGCTCTCTAACCACATTCACTGCAGTTGTGGGCTTAGTATCTGTATTTATGGGGCACTGACTGCCCCCACCATCCGCTACGAATAGTGGTGAGCAGTTGGTGCTGTATTTCTGCCTTCTGCCCTTGTCTCATGAATGTAAATTTATATGGACTGATTTAACTTGGTGGCTGCTGAGAGGGGTATTGGTGTTGTCTCTATACTCAACAGTTCTGGCATGTTATGTAAATGGGAGACCATCACCAATTTACTTATCTCCCTAACCCAAGACTGGACAGACTGGCAATTGCATAGAATATGACTCTAATACAACATTGTGCATCCACTACATAGTATATACAAGCAGTGTTCTGGTAAATGTGCAGAGATGCTACTAGGTTTTCTGACAATTCACTTCCATCCTCCCCTTTGAATCCAACAGCAAGTCAAACCTCGCTGCAATCTTTCCCCATGAATTCAGCCAGAAAAGTGTTCTTCAATCAACACAATTATTGCCATATTGTTGCTGTTGCAATAATATTTTTTTTATCTTGACTGCTAATTTATGTATTTTTTCGCTTTCCCTCTTTTTTTTTTTCCTTTTCTGTGCTGATTCTCAGTCTGTTCTACTCCTCTCTGTTGTAAATTCGTTGTGTGCAATGACAAATCTCTCTAAACTGTTTCTTACCCACAGCGACACTTTATTTTCATCCACCCTCTGCTGTCCCACCCCCTGCCCAGCCCCTATCCTAATTATAGAAGCTTATTTTCCCAACTGCTTCACTTCTTTCTTAGACCAAGAGCTAGGGCATGATGAGGTTAAACTATCTTCACACTCACCCCCCCCCCCCCGGTCCCTTTTTGTTTAATTTGCCTTAGTCCCTTAGATTGTAAAATCAAGTCTGGCTGAGCGCTTGTATAAAGTGCTATATTGGCAGGGCAGGGCCATTTGTTCCTTATGTTTTATGTCACCTGTTTTGCTTCTCCATTGTACAGTGCTATGGAATCTGTTGGTGCTGTAGACATTCTTGTAAATGTAACTTGTCTTGCGTTGCGGTGTTTTCACTAAATAACATTAAACTTTCTTTATTGCAGGTTACAACGCCAAAGGCTTCTTCAGAAAGGAAAAGAGTTGGAGTACGTATACAACCAGACTACACATGAGAAGCCTAGTTTTAAAAATGGATCTACCCTGTTTCCCCGAAAAAAAAATAAGACCTAGTTGTAAGGCAACTTGAAGAGCTGCGGGAGAGAATCAGTGTTGCTGGCACCATAGGAAACGAGACAGCAGAGGAGCGAGCAGAGACATATACGGCTGCGGTCACACGTGTGTTCTTTGAGCTGAATTAACATCTAAGGCCCCGTTCACACTGTGCGGTTTGAAAGTTGCGTGATTTTTCCGCGCGATTTTCATATTCGCGACATAGTGCGATAATGTCACAGTTTTGTGCGCTTTTTGCAAAGCCCCACCAATGCAAATCGCAAAATCGCAGATAGCAAATCGCAAAAAAATGGTCATGTACCAGCGACATCGCGCGGCAAGATGTGAACAGCTCCATTGGAGAAGTTACACAGCGCGACGTCGCGCGGATTTTGCTGCGACGTCGCGCGGCAAGATGTGAACAGCTCCATTGGAGAAGTTACACAGCGCGACGTCGCGCGGATTTTGCTGCGACGTCGCGGCAAAATCCGTGCGATTAAATCGCACAGTGTGAACGGGGCTTAGGAGTGGACTTCTTTCCACTCTGATGCCAGTGTGGCCACCTCGCTGAGCGCAGTTAGTGTGCTAAGCGCTAAAAAGCGCAATCCACCTATGGAGGGTCCCGCCTTGTAGCCCTGTCTGTATCCGTCATAGTTTTTTGACGGGGAGGCTGAAATTACATCTGGTAGTGCGCAAAATTCGTGCACACACTACTCTGTGGCCCTCTCATCCAGCCGTCGCAAAGCTGCGATGGACGCATGGAAGTGCGGTCACACGGACGCACTCCGTGCGCTTGTGTGACTGCAGCCTTAGACGATGCTTCCTCTAGCGCCGGCTCCTGTCACTGGCGGAGAGATACCAGACGTACACTGCCAAAAAAAAAAAAAACACAAGACCTACAGGGTTATTCTAAGCAATCCGAATTACTGGCGAAAGGTAACCGAACGCTGAAATTCGTTTTACCTTTCCTGGCCATTCGGCTATCCAGAGAGCAGGCAGTTTGCCAAATGTTGGCAAATTGCCTGCACATACGGTGCCTGTTCGAGGGCAGTGAATTCCCCATAGTGAAGCAATGCTTTGTCTAGTCAGAGAACAAAAACCAGCAGTGAAAAGTTGCCGAATTGCCCTGCTGTTCGGTCTCATTTGACAGATTTATTCAGGCGAATCCCATAGGCTTCAATGTTAAAAATATTCCCATTTTAATTCAATATCTAATAAACCGTTGATAAGAATATTCTGCAGGAAAAAAGTCTATAGATTTTTTTTTTTTTGATTAGGATCTTTTAGGCGTTTTTCGGTATTTTTTGCAATTTTTATAACGTTATTTCTGTAACCACCCTTTTTATTATTCATTGGATCTTTATATGTAAATTTCAGACATTTTCGTTCTGTAGTTTCTTTGCAAACAGCGTTTCACTTTTCAAACATTCCCTTCAAGTGTACTGTCCCCCCCCCCCCTCACTCCATTCGTCTGCGGTGTCGACTTTTTCCGGCGACTGCTCTGCGCTGTGATCTGCTCCTGCTCGGGTTTTTCTGGCGTATTCGGCGGGGTTAATCCAGATGTGTTTTGCGGGTTTCGCTGTGCCTTCGCCTGGTTTTGCCGTGAGTGTTCGTCGGGTTTGCGGCTGCTTTTCCCTGCACTACGACAGCCCTGTGGTGCTTGCTGAATACACTGCAGGGTCGCCGAAATGGGAATGCCAAATCGCACAGAATTGAAGAGGGGAAAAAGTCTCCGAACGTGCAGTGACGTTTCAATCCTCTTTGAATAACTCTGACAGTCGTTTTTTGTTCCCCCCCCCCCAAAAACACACTAGCAGGGTTATACCGAGAGCGGTGAAAAGCGGGAGAATGACTGAAGAATGGAAAATTCTAGGTCAAAATAGCGGATTTGGAAAGTAAGATGAATGGGAGAATTTTTCTGGTTTGGCTATTTTGACCTAGAATTTTCCATTCTCCAGTCATTCTCCTGCTTTTCACCGCTCTCTGAATAACTGTCTTTTCGGGAAAACACTATGTGATGATAGAAAGGTTCTCACATTCTGTAGATTTTCCATAAACATCCAGGAAATTGGTTAAATATCTACACATATTGGTGGGCTTTCCTGGCATTTATGGATCAATCCTTCACAGCTTGCAGTGTTGCAGTCTGGTCTAAAGGCTTGCTGTCCACTGGATCTGTAGTCGAATGACCAACTTGGGTCTTCCAACTACGGACAACGCTGTCGCAAACAGGGTGACGGCACCACTGAATGCAGCAGGACCCAAGGGGGGGTGGGGACGACACACACACATGCAGTGTTCAGCCAGGGAAAAAAATCCTGTTTTTTTTTTTTTTTTTTTTTTAAATTTAATTAAAAAAATCAAAAATTTCGCCAAAATAATCGATAATAAACTAAAAACAAAAACTTTTTTTACATTGAATCCTATGGGCTTCGCCTGTCGCACTGAATCACTTCTATGGGGCAATTTCTCTGCCGTGGAACGGCGGTTTAATTATCCCTGTCACTGCTGAGCCATTTCAAGTCTTAAACAAGTTTTTTTTTTTTTTTTTTACTTTAATCATGGTCATGTTTGGTATCATTGGAAAGGCCATGCTCTGGCCTTTTATAATGATACCAAACACGTGCTAGCTGCCAACAGTCGGGAAATGTCAGGGTTCAAAGGAACCCCCTATCTCCACCCCATCTTTCCTTAGGAGTCAATGAGGACGTTCCCCACACGTCCTCAACAGTGAAAGGGTTAAACAACTTTTTTCTTATGTAAATTTTGACACTTCTGGTATCGTCCGGCAAATCCCATTTGAAATGGGATAGACAACTAGTCTGTTGTAGTCGCAAAAGTTGTCCGATGGAAGTCAGAGGCCGTGGACGAACGCTGATTCATCTCAATGTTGTGGAATTGGTTGGACGATATCAGATCTTTGCACCAATACAGACACCGTGGACAGCTGGCCAAGGAATCCTATTGTTAGCTTGAGGTTTTTTCTTTTTCCTAGGAGTGGAAATTTGGATATACCGTAGTTCTTCTTCAAAAAATCTGTTTCTATGGAAGTTGCTACCATACTCACATCATTTTTTAAAATGCAAGATGCAAAAATAGTAATTTACATTTTGGGGCTGGTATTCGGGGTATGGTGAACCTAACAGATTCAGCTAAATTTTTGTGGCAATCTTCAAATCCTCTCTATCATCCCCTTCATTTTTAAGCAATAGAATCTGTTGTCTTGAAACTGAACTGAAGTGAGCATGATAGAATTGTGGTGAATCTTATATAGAAAAATACAGCAGAAACGGTTAAGGCTAAACCTAACCTGAATACTAACCCTAACATTTACACTAGCATTATGTTTTGCACCTATGTCAGGAAAATTTATGCGGGTATGCTGGTAACGTGTATAGAATATTGGCTCATTTGCACAGATGTTTCTGACTATTAAAGTTGTCTGAATTTCCACAAAATTTTTAAATCTGCAGCAGTTGGAGAGATTTTGATGATAAACCTCAACTAAGGGATTATTTTCAAATGACTGAAATGTCCTTATTTTGTTTTATGTTGCTGATATCTTACATATACTTTGTTTAGTGCTTGTATTTTGGTTAAGAAAATATTTTCTTCTGTGGGTGCATCCATTTTGTGATCGTCTGTGGTAAATTGCCCTGGCACCCCCCTCCCATCCCCACAGCATTGTTACTAGGGATAGACCGATATAATTTTTTCAGAGCCGATACCGATTATCGGCAGCTTTGTGGACGATAGCTGATTATTTGGTGCTGATATTTCGTAAATTTTAAAGTTGTGAAAAAAAGCACAAATCTGACACTATGCCATGAACTCAATGTGTTTAACATTTAAACATTGCACCACGTCCACTTCATTTATTCAATTTAATAAGTATTTTTTATTTAAGCTTTTATTTTTTCAAACGATAAGACCATGTCTTTGGCTTTCTTAAAGATCCCTCCTATGACCCTGTACGTAAAAGGTTCAGCAATCTTGGCCCTCAAGGGTTATATTACAAAGTTGATGCTAACTTAACCAGAGCTGTTGTAAACTTAACAACCCATAGACTATAATGGCTCTGGTAACTTTACAACAGCTCTGGTTAAGTTAGCGGTGTAACTTTGTAATATTGCCCCACGTGTTTTGGAATTACATCTGCCATGATGCTCAGCTTCTCATTAGGTTCTTGGAGCCTCATGGGAAATGTATCTGGAGGTCCAAGGTTGCTGACCCCTGCTGTAGGAAATAGACCCTGCATCTCCTGTAAAGGGAATTCCCCGCCAGATGGGATGGAAGCCCCATTTCTGTTGTCATCACGCTCATGCGCAATACGGTCAGTGAGCAGGGGTCATTTTGCAGTGAGGGCTTACAGCCTGCTGTGGGAGGCTAGGGTCAGACTAACGCATTTTTCACGTTGTCCGTGAAAAAGTGCGTTCGAACGAATGGACTTATTTTTTCACGGAATACGCAATAGCGGTCATACGATGCGCAGTTTCATCCGTGATTTTGTACGGATCATCAATAAAACACTTTTTGGGTCTGGACGTTATGTTGGCCGGACATTAGCAGCGTCTGACGTCTCCTAATCACACACACACGCCGCTAGCGGACGCAGCGCACTCTGTACGTCAGTACTAGTGGTTTCACGTTCTCGGAAAAATGCGTTTGTTTGCCGCCTGCGTTGCGCGGCCGCACTTTTGTGCGACCGTACTTCGTATATTGGCCGTCATTGCCCGGCATCTGCTGCTAGCACGGCCGTGATTATGTGCGGCTGCACGCGCGTTTGCACTGCCTCAGTCTGACCCTAGCCGGAGAAGACCCAGATTCGCACAGTTCTGTGGGATCTTGCATGTCGCAGCTATAGTGAGCCACCTTGCCCAATTATCATCAATATCGGCAAATAAACTACCGATACGATAGCAGTAATCTTCTGAATATCGGCAGCCGATAATCGGCAAAACCGATATATCGGTCTATCACTAATTGTTACATTACTTACTCCTACCTCTGGATTTGACCATAGAAAATAGGTTGATCATTGTATTGTGTGGGATGTATTCACAGGACATCAATGGTGATAGACCTATTATTGGTGGCCAATATATTCTGCAAATTACTGATATCGTATTAGCCTTTTATTTGCTGCTATTTGTTCAAGTTGGCCCACTGCAGCTGCGACACATGGAGTCTCACAGATGGGTGCTGGTTTTAAAACGGGAGCTCTTTATTGCAACCACAGCAGCAGCAAAGAAACAAAAAAAGCTGAAAAACTCATCCCAACGTGGGATCTTGCCTCCCATCGTTCCAAACCCTTTCTCAGTCCATAAAAAGCCAGTGCAAGGGTGGCAAATACTTTCATTGCTGCTCCTGAACCACCTAGATAAGTATTACTTGGCTTGTGAATTATTTTTATTTTGATGTTTCAGGTTTACCTTCATCTTTTACTCTCTGAGCCGGGGAAAGTTGGTTACCAACTGTAGGGGTTTGGTTCCTGTGTTTCTTCGGCGCTGATTGGTCAGATCGGCCTGGCTTTTTGCTATGACTTTCACTCATTGGTCCCTTTCCACTGCCTAAGGGGGTCTAGGGCTGTGGGAGTTTTGAGCCCCCTCCTGAGTTCTTTCTCTCTGCATGTGGCTGTCTGCTTCCTGTGGCCTGTTCAGCATTGCTCTGACATCACAAGTTTTACCAAGATCTGAGCCACCATCTTGGATTTTGCCAATCACCACCATTATACCATGATCTCTCTGGCAAGTGATATAGTATGTTAACAAGTATATCTCTACCCAAGCTCCGTCCCCTCCGGTGAGAGTCTCGGACTCGGCTGCGAGCTCCTTACACTTATAACGATGTCTCTCTCCTCCCCCTCCCAAAATGCTTGTCAAGGCCGGTGGCACGTATTACTGCCGTGGAGGCCGCTATAGCCAGTATGCTTTCCACTGCTTTGTCTACTCTATCGCTTTTCCAAAAGACTGAGGACACGAACTTCTGCTAAGGCCTTCACTATGCCTGCACTTACTCTACCTCAGGCCCTGGTGATTTATCCTACTTCTGCAGTATCCCCAGATAACCTACCCAGCTGGGTCCAAGAAACATGCTAAGGTTAAACACTATGATGCTCCTCGAGGGGCTGGCAACCCCGAACCCCTGCCTTCCCTGAGGTGCGAGTCTACCTTGCGTAAAAGTGCCCCGGATAGCCGCCACGATCACACTGCGGGGGACGGCAAGGGAGCGCAGGATGCGGTGAGTATACAGCCAGAGTGTGGCTCAGGGCTACCGTTCGCCGTAGCGAAATTTAACCTCGAGTCACACTCGGGAATACCACCAGGCAGGTTGAATTTACAGACTAAAGAACAACCTAAATTCTTTTTCATGCAATTTTTTTCAAAGACAAATTGTGTAAGGTGGTTTTATTTGTAATGCACAAGTAATCTAGTTACAACTTATTTAAGTTGTAGTGTCCCATTTTTAAAGGGTTTAACTCTTTAAATCTTTTTGGAGCTTTATAGTTCCGGTCGTAAAACTGGTTCATGTTTGTCACATCTGTTTTCTGCAATATTTCACAGGAAAAGGATTTTGAAGTGAAGAAGCAGAGACTGCAGGCTGAGAAAAGCACACGAGAACTGGCACGAGAAGAAGCAAAAGCTGCCAAGGAACGTGTTCGAGAAGAGGCAAAAAAGAAGAGGGATGAAGAAAAGGAGCTGAAGGAAAAAGAGAGACGAGAAAAAAAGGAGAGGGAGGATAAAGAAAAGGCAGAAAAGTTGAGGATAAAGGAAGAAAAGAAAAAGGAAAAAATGGAAGCCATTGAGTGAGTTCAAGACCTAAGTCGTTGGTTCCCCATGTCATGAGGCTTTATGGGTTTCTTTGAACCTGACTTTGCATAAGAGTGTTGTAATAAGTGACACCTCAATGCATTCATAAAAGGGGTTATTCAGAGAGCACCTCTCGTTCGGCGCAATTAGTTCAATTTGCCAACCCTGAGGTGAATTCAGCATTCACCACAGGGTCCCAGAAGTGCGCCGAATCGATCCACAGACCACCAAAAGCCATCCAGCTGCCAAACGGGTAAAAAAGTAAAACTGCTAAATTTAAAGCGTCCTTTTTTTTTTTTTTTTAAATAATGCATGGAAATAATGTAGAAGGTCATGTGAATAACAATATAAAGGTCTATTACAGAATAATAAAAACGCAATTTAAATTTAATTTCGCTCAAAAATGCTAAAAAAAATTACTTGTTGCTGCAAATGAAAAGGTTTTTTTTTTTAACATTGAAAACTATGGGAGTCGCCTGTTTAAACCTGTCAAATGTACCGACAATATGGGCATCTTGTCAACGTTCCCCTGCTGTTCTGTGTTCTCTTAATAGATTAACCGTTACTTCTCTATGGGAATTTCACGGTCACGAAATTGCACCATATGGTGACATTCACGATTTGGTGGCCAATTTGGCTCTTTGAAATACCCCTAAAGTGTGTTTTTGAGATCTGACAAATTAAAAAAAAAAAAAAACTTATCATACAGAGGTTTCTTTGTCAGTGTATTCACAGCAATAATACAGATTGTAACAATGTTGAACTAGTGGAATAAATAAAAGTGAAATCTAGACTAGAAATAAAATGCAGGACCGTGTTACAAAGTGCTTCTAAAGAAGTCTAAACTTCTACCTCTCTCAGAAACTAGTGGAGGTTGGTTCTATAATTTCATCTTTCATCTCTGTGATGCTGGGGAGGGTAGTTCCTTCGTCTGTTCAGTATGATAATGCCAGGGTGTGTGTTTTCCTTTGTTGGACTGTCCATACCTGGTGTTGTTCCACTGAAAACTCAAGTCTAAGTTTTTTGTCTTGCCCTACAAGGCACTCCATTTATTGACTGGGTGGGATTGGGCCATAGTCGGTACTTCTTCGAGATACTGGCGGTGAGCAGGTGCCTTTCTGCATGGAGATGTCCATCTTGAGTTCTGATCTGCTGCACTTTCCACTCGCATGAATGAATATTAAACTCCATTTAAACTTTTGTGTACTCAACAGGGCTAAGCAAGAAGAAAAACGTAAAAAAGAGGAAGAGAAGCGAATGAAAGAGGAGGAAAAGGTAGTTTAATCATAGCAACATAATCTCTCCTTAAATATTTAAATTTTATATGCAGTCACTACTTTTGTGTGCATTAAATTCCTGTACATGTTAAGCTTTTAAGTTGGAATGTGCCGCAGTTTTGACTTTTTAAAGGCAAAGCTCTAAAGAACACTCTTTTTCAGAGAGTAAAGGCAGAAAAGGCAGAGATAACAAAGTTTTTTCAGAAACCAAAAACACCGCAAACTCCCAAGGTAAGAATTCTGGTCTTTCACTTTGCGCTTTTACATTTTCCGACTTTCTTTGGAATATTTAATCTTTGTTCACATCACTTTAAACAGGTTTTTCACAAAGCACCAGTGTTGCAAGAACTGGTGCGTTCATGGTAATCTCCAGCATATCGCAAAACTTGAAAACCAAAAGTGTAACAGAAGTTGCATTGTGCAGCTTGCCTTGGTGTTCTTTGGATTGGTTTTAATAAATGCCTGCTAACACATTAAATGTAAGACACCCCCAAACCTTCACCAAAACAGCCTCTTTAGCTAAGCATTAATTACCGTATTTATTGGCCTATAACACGCACCTTAATTTTAAGGGAGTGTGAATAAAAGCTTAAATTTTAAGTAAATGACTTTTGTCTGAACATTTTATTAATATTTATACTACTTATAAGTTAAGTATGTAACGTGTCAATCTTACCTCCCATTAATTTCCCCATCTCCCAGTGTCATTTATCCTTGTCACGTTTTGTTGTTCTAGCCTGCCTTTATCCAGTCTGTTCTGAGCTCCTTGCTGTGTATTCCCAGTCATAGTTTGTATATTTTGTTCTAGTTATTTTTGGTCACAGTTCCCTGTCTGTTCTGTTACCGTGTTCCTGATTTGATTTTCCTGTGTTATTCAGTTTTCTGTTCTGTCTGTTGCTGTATTTGGTTTGCTGTTTATGTATGCTGATTACCTGGTTCTGACCCTTTTTTGCTTGGCTGACTTATCTTCTGGTTCTGGATCCCTGGCTACTACATGATGTACACGTTCTGGTTAATGACTCCTGGCTTTTCTTGACATTTCTTGTGGATGCTCCTTGTCTGTACCATTGTTATATCTATTATTTTTCCTTTGAAAGACCGGTCTTTAGCTGGATCTGCTCTGAGTAGGGCTGCTTTCTACTGTGCAGGGTCTCTGGCCTAGATTGTATACCAGTGTTGTGCAGAGTTCTCTTGTGTATCCTGTGCTGTGAGTGTGCGCTCCTGTTACTGCTGCCAAGAGCGTTAGCTCTGCTTATAGGGGCTTTTACCATATCCAGAGCCTTGCTACACTGCTGTCTGGTGTCGCAGGTGTTACATAATGAAAGAGCCAATAATAAAGCCCGCAGAGTTACGTGCCATTCTGGAAACTATGCTGCACATGCTATGTGTTTTGGTGACCGACTTGAAGTGGTTACTGAACCCAGGTCCAGCTCCTATCTATACTCATGTTTCCTTAGGGAGCAAGGTACATGGTCCATTGTCTCTGGCTGAAATGAATAGAAGGCGAACTGGCAACCTGCCTCTATTGTGCCAGTTCGTCACATTTTTTTTTTTTTTTTCCATTCAAATCTTTTATTTTGAAAAAGCATCAGCAATAAGACAGCCAGTATATAAACAGTCTAAGTACATCAGGTGAGTAACAATAAACATCCCCAAATAGGGGGGTCTCGTCTAAATAGAAATTAAAAATTATCTTGTCAGCAGGAAACAATGCATCATCAAAGCAAGAAAATATAGGTCTACCTCAAAGTAGTACATCTGATAACAGAAAGTTAACAAACTGTGGGAAAGGATGAAGCGAACTACACCGACCACACACCAGCAAAGGAGCGAGAAAAAAAATAAAATAATAATAATTAAAAAAATAAATAATAATAAAAAAATTATGTATATATGTTGGGTGGGGTAGAGGAGAATGGCAAAGGCCAAAATCGTGACTTTCCTGGCTCACTCCCGGAGGAGGCCGTGGAAGGATAATGTCACAAGGCCTAGGAGCCCGATGGCCAAGTATGGCAACCAGAGCCATGGTAGGTGCCATAGTGGCACACCTCGGGGCAGCCCGAAAAATGCCAAAAACAAAAAAAAAGGAAGGGGGATGGGAGGTAGGGTACACCATTGCTGGCGGGATAAGTGTCGGTAAAGAACCAAAAGTCTCAAATGTCATCGGTAACAGGGTGGTGTGGGGGATTCCCCGCCCATTTCACAGGGTAGAGGTGCAAGGGAGATATAGCAGGATGAGGGGGGGCAGGGAAAACACAGCAATAAGGGGGAGCAGTGTGGACTAAGGTGGTCGAGCGAATCTCCATCAGCAGAAAAATAAATAGTGGGGGGGAATGCTCAAAAGACAAAGGGGTGTCCGCAAGGGGGATAGATGTCTCAAAAGAATGTCACCTGGGTTCAGATTAGGGTGGGTGGCATATACAGCCCCAGATACGGTTACCCGCTGAGGCCGGAGAGCGAATAGCTCCGGAGAGCACGCTAAAGCGGACAGGGGGTTCAGCCGGCATCTAAAAATATACAGGTGGGTAAAATCATCCGAGCAGCCAACGTGATGCACAGTACAGCCAGCAGCAGGCCGTCCAAATGAGGCACCCCGGTGGGACAGAAGAGCCATCCACAAAGCCGGCCAGGACGTGAAGCCGCAGCAGATCGGCCATCACCATCCCCGAGGACCGGAACCGATCCGAGGACAGCAGGCCGCTCCAGCTGAGGGACCAAGCGCAGCACAGCAGAAGGCCCCACCGGGTCAGGGCAGTCTCCGCACCGATCACCGACCTCCAGCTCAGGCAAGACATCGGGTGTACAAAAAAGCGGATCCTCAGCATGCCCAGCCAGTGAAGGGCAAAGGTGGCCTCTCAGGCCGCTGAATCCAGTGCTACCCACGGCTGTGGGGGTCCCTCCGGAAAGTTCCTCCGTCACCTCCAAAGGTATCACATCATCCAGCAGACACCTCTGCCACGCGTCCGACGCCCCCTCCGGCAACCAAACATCCGGCAGCAGCACGGCTATAGGGTCCCCCGGCTCCGCTCGAGACGCACTCACCCCCTCTGCGATTGCATAGTGAAGCGCGATCGGGTCAGGCGTCATCACCCTCCATGCTGGGACACTGGTACTCTCCGTCTCGGCCTGCTCAACATACGGGCGCTTCACCGGGACAGCAGCGTCATACGTAGCAGCGCTGCAGGAACACAGCAAAATTTCAGCCCTCCACATCTCACGGAACTCAGTCAAAAGAAGCTGCAGATCGCCCTTTGTCAAGGGTCGATCATCCTGGGTCAGTGATGGCGACCCCCGATCTCTACTCATCCTCAGGTCTGGCTCCAGGTCGCAGGCCCCAAGATGGCCGCTGGACAAATTCCCCAGCCAGAGAAACGTTGGATTCCGCAGTCAGGTAGGCTAAATGTCCCAGGACGCTGTCTCATAGAGAGTGGGGCAGTATCCAAAGCTTCTCGGAGCCGACGGGAGAGAGGGAATACTTCAAACAATTGGTGAAAATACACTGAAAAATCGCAATCAGAGCGGAGCTCATGAAACCGGCTTCCTCTCTCCTCGGCAGTTAGCCACGCCCCCCCCCAGTTCGTCACATTTCATATCTAATTGCCCTCTTAAGCCAGCGCATCCAGAGACTGGCAAGGTGCCAGCTGTGCCTACATTCCGCAGTAAGGTCACTAAAGCCAGACCACATTATGGGTCCGATATTGTCGAAACCCCTTTACCGTCCAGGTCTTGGAGAACCCTACCTAGGGTAACCAGGCCTGTGGAGGGGGCAACTGACACTCCAGACCCAGCCAAGCTTCCGGCTTATGGGTCAGGTGGTGGCAGGTCCCATTTTGGGTCAGATGGCACCAGGCCCTGCTACAAATCAGATGTCAGACCCCCTGTACCATCCGGGTCTAGGAGAACCCATTCTAGGGTAACCAGGCCTGTGGAGGGGGTAACTGACATTCCTGAACCTGTCAAGCCTTCTATGAGCCTGAGGAGTACATGGATTATGACTTACTCGGCCATGGGATCAGAGGAGGATGAAGCCATGGAGATCACTCCCATGATGGCTTCCCGTATGTGGCCTCTCTAAACGACCAGACCCCCTAATGGTGGTCCATGGCGTCATATAGTTGCAGGTTGTATTACCTGCTGTGCTGTTCGCCTATCTGAATCACCCACCGCACTCCTAGTGCCAGGCGGCGAGGCCGCAATGATGGGGTCTGGTGGCGAGACCCCATGGTCTGGCGGCGAGGCCACAATCCCACTGTCGCGTATTAAATCCACTGCCTTCGTCCCACAGTGAAGCTGTACTGTCTGGTCCTGGCTGTGTGCCAGCCACACCCGATGATGGCAATGGTTGCTGTGTATGTGCCTTCTATGTTGAGTTCCAAGACCATTGTGCCCATGTCCCACAGTGGGTTTAATGATGCCCAGCCCAGCAGTAAGGCACACGTGGACAAGCCAGGTTGTTCCTCTGTCAACACCGTGTCTTGTGGTATGGTTAGCTCCTCCAAGTCTCACTCATGGAGGAGACATAAGAAGGGGACTAATCCCAGCTCTGGGTCTCAGGAGGCCAAGGTCTATGTTGATATGTACCATACATCCAACCTGACTGGTACAAAAATCCCGAGATCCAGTCCGGTTCCTGAGGGGTACATAAGGACACCTTCTGGAATGTTAGTCCGCGAGGCAATCCTGGCTAAGGTCCAAAGAAATCACATGGTCTGGAGTTATTTTGAGAATGATTCTGATGACTGAGGAGTGGGATCCCAATGGGTTTTGGTGATTGTTGTTTGTGTCTTGTGTCGTGGTTTCCTGGTCTTGTTTAATGTGGTTTGTTTGTGGGTGCCCAGAGGTCACCCATTGAGAAGGGGGTACTGTCACGTTTTGTTGTTCCAGCCTGCCTTTATCCAGTCTGTGTTCTGAGCTCCTTGCTGTGTTTTCCCAGTCATAGTTTGTATATTTTGTTCTAGTTATTTTTGGTGTCTGTTCCCTGTCTGTTCCCTGGTCGTGTTCCTGATTGATTTTCCTGTTACTCAGTTTTCTGTTCTGTCTGTTGCTGTATTTGGTTTTCTGTTTATGTATAATGATTACCTGGTTCTGACCCTTTTGCTTGGCTGACTTATCTTCTGGTTCTGGATCCCTGGCTACTGTATGAGGTACACGTTCTGGTTAATGACTCCTGGCTTTTGACATTTCTTGTGGATACTCCTTGTCTGTACCGTTGTTATATCTGTATGGCCTTAGATTCTGCATGGCGCTGCTGTTTTCTTTTTCCTTTGAAAGACCGGTCTTTAGAATAGCCGGATCTGCTCTGAGTAGGGCTGCTTGCTACCATGCAGGGTCTCTGGCCTAGATTGTATACCAGGGTTGTGCAGAGTTCTCTTGTGTATCCTGTGCGCTCCTGTTATTGCTGCCAAGAGCGTTAGCTCTGCTTATAGGAGCTTTTATCATATCCAGAGCCTTGCTACACCGCTGTTTGGTACGGACGCCCTTCAGGCACCTTCCGCAGGTGGGGGTTCCTGGAATAGACATCAACGTGCCTGGCGCGATGACTATTCCTGCCCACCGGAGTACCGGAGGCTGGGCTGACATGCACGATGTCAGCCTGCAGCGATCGGCCGTTCGCTGCCTCCTGTGCTATGGACACGCTAGGCACGGGAGTAACCACTTGGCTGGACACGCTGAGCGCGTCCTTAGCAGCAAAGTGGTTAAATATCTTTTGGCATGCAAGGGAAAAATCCGTTGAGTCTTTACTAGTATGTCATCTCGGGTCAAAAAAGGTAAATTCTCAAAAGTGTGTATTAGGATTACATATCCTTGTTTTATAACCCCTGGCTTGTTTCCCCTTAATTCTAGATCTTTGCCAGCTTCTGTGGCAAGTTTGCTCCATTTGAAATTAAGAAAAATATGGCTGTGGCCCCCCTGTGCCGTGTTGCTTTTGAATCCGAAGCCTCTGAGCAGCTGGACAGGCTTCTGAAGGAGCAAAATTATCACACATCCTTTCTATTGGAAATAAAGGCCCGGAAACCAAAAAGCATGGGGCAGACTGTGGTTCCACAAGTGGCTGTCTTGAGCAGGTATGACAATTGTTCTGAATTTGAGTATTTTAAACTGTATTTGCAAAGTCCTCCATATGACAGACTGCTATAGTCCAACTCGGCAATATCAAAGTTCATTTGTGTTCCTACTGCTGAAACCTATTTTGAGTTACATTTGATTCTGTAGTGACAAAAGATACTGTCAAAAATGGCATCTTTCTTTGATATTACGAAACCAGTTTCTAACAAGTGCATCTCTGCAGTGGAAGGAGCAGCACTACCTTACAAAGGCTCCTTGGTAAATGGCTTTTTAGAGGAAAATTGCTGACTTCCTGTTTCATGACGAATTTTAATGACACAAAGGCTCCTATCTGCATTTTTCTTGACCGCATGAAAACCTTAAACCTCCAAATCCCCTCATTTGTTCAAAATCCCCAGCAGAGCTCACAAACCTTTCCTCTTCCTGGCTGCAGAATCCAAACAAGGTAAACTTGGAACTAAAGCAGAAAATGATCCACAACAACAAAAGGAAAACCAGTGGAAAATATAACTGGAGGGTTAATGCTGAATGCAGATCAGGAAGCTGTAAAAAAAAACAAAAGGGGAATTGGGTATGACTTGCGTCACTGGAAAGCGAGGTCTTGGTACATCTGGACATTTTTAAGCAGACCCTTTCAGATACGAAGGAGCAGCAGAAATCTAAAGCTCTAATGTCACCTAGTCGCTTACAGGAAAGACAAAAGAACATGAGCAACTTTTCAGGCAACTGATGAGATGGACAAGCATTGATAGGCCAGGCCAGCAAAAACTGGAGAACCAGAAATCTCGCAAGTAGAGGAATAACTAGGCAACGGAGGAGACTCCCTAATTTCCCATAACCTATGGGACACAAATGTCTTACCGGGGAACACCATGGAAATCCACATGAGAAGTTGAAACAGCAGAACAAACATTACTTGTCTGAGCCTCGCAATCTAACTCACATGAACCACCAACTGATCCATTTTCACGTGTTAAACGTCAGCTGAGCCATCCATGCCAGGCCAAACCGTATGCAGATCTGGTGCCCTCTGCTTACGCATGACTTAGTCTGGTCCAAAGTGACAGGGAGTGAACCATGTCTCCTGAAACCAACCACGCCACCAGACAGCAAGGACACTATAGGATGTGGAGTCCCATCAGATCTAAAAATTCCTCGAAGTCTACAGTTCCAGTAGTGATGAGAACCAGGGATGACTCTGCCACAGTCATGACCATGGCCAACTGACACTGAATTTGAGCCAGTCTGGGCCACCATGGAAAACCAGGGTAGTGGCAGATTGGTGGGTGGGCATAGATTTGTCCATCTTGCGCAGAGCAGTTCAACAATCCCTTTGTGGTATTTGACTGCAAAGAGGCCTACTAGTAACTCAAGGCATTGATATGAAGGTGAGCAGCTGTCGACCACGGACCTCTCTTCTTCGAGGGTCGCATTGTTCTCCCCAACCAGATTTGCATGCGTCTAACTCTCTACCTTGGGATCAACGCCTCCCCTGCCTAGTGACAGGTTTGCAATTCACCATAGTAGATATGTATGGAAAGCCGTTAGGTTTGAGTAACGTTTCTTGTTGTGGAGGTAATCAGGCGTGGAGTGCAGTGGAGCTGGAAGAACCGCCAGACGTGTCACCGCCAAGAAGCTGATGATCTAAACTAAACTGCGACGTGAAATAAGTGGTTTATGGAGAACTCTTGCTTTACTATTGACATCACCTTTGAGGAAGGGTGGCTCGGATGCATTGAGGTTGAATCCTCAAGGTAGCCCAAGAACTCCGGTCATTGGTTTGGTTTCCGAAAGGGCCTTTTCTGAGTCGAGAACCCAATCTTGTAAGGATGTGGTCCATTGCAGGTGAAGTCAGTTGGCCATGTTTCTGTGCGTTCAACAGGATGTTGTCCAGATAGAGGACTAGGTGAACTCCACATTACTTAAGGGAAGCTGCTACCATTTTCAGCAACTTCGTAAAGCGCTATAGTGCTGATTTAGAGGCCAAATGGGAGGCAGGAGACCTTCACGTTTTGCTGTTCCAAGGACGCTTCTGGAAATTTCAATGCACTGCTGCTATGGACACAGGAGTCCAGAAGTCGCTTTATCGCAAGCTAGTCCCCTGCCCGAAGGATGTTCCTCAAAGGTCCATTTTTTATTTTTTTAAACATATTTTTATTCGTCTCAGATCAAGATGAATTTACAGAAAAAGGGGTAACAGTTTTTTTTTTTTTTTTCCTTTTCATATCATGTACAATCTGTAACAATGCAAAAAACAAAATCACAGCTTCCGGTGTTAATTAAAGTATTACATCACAAACCAGTATCGAAGTGTCATGGTAATGTCAGCATTTAAAGCTCAGAGGTGGACGGCTGGGTTAGGGTATCCCGGGAAGTGGAGGCAAGAAAGTTAACTAACAAGTGGTCAGAGGTATTTGAGGGGATCGGAGGGGTGTTCCGCAGCATTTGTAGGGAATACCATGGGGCATCGCAGAACGTGTTTCGTAGGGAGGTTTTGACCTCAGGTGGTAAGGCACAAATAAAAGGGGACCAGTGGGTATAGAATTGTTGAGTTTTCTCAGTCTGATGTAGTGAGGCCTCAGACCAGTCAGCCAAGAATATGGAATAAATTCTGTCGTACATCATGCGGAATGAGGGAGGGGTACCAGATATCCATTGAGATAATATGGCCTTTTTGCCCGTTGCTGCTAAGAGACCTAACCAAAACCGGTGGCATCTAGAGAGGGGTTGAAGGGCCTGTGAAGTTGGTAAGTTGAAAATAGCCCAGTTAGGCGTGAAGGGAATCTCGATTCGGAGAACTAGAGAGCTGAATCGGCGTACGGTGTCCCAAAATAATTGAATAAAGGGGCACGACCAGAGACAATGATGGAGGTCGGCGGGGGAAAAATTGCATTTTAAACAGTTGGCATTAGGTAATAGTCCTGAACGGGCCATTCTATCCGGCGCCATGTAGGCTCGGTGGAGTATCCTATAAAACATGTCCCAATAATTGGCGGATGGGAGAGTGCGTCTTGATACCAGAGTAGCCGACACCAGGTCGTGGGGGGTAAGGTTTGGAAAAGTAGTGGCCCATCGAGAGAGAGCCCTCCATGGTTTCGAGGTGGGGAGTGAATGTTGTAGAAGTGTGTAAATGGTTGAAGTCGGGGGAGGAGATGAACTATGTACGAGTAATTGCGTGTCTAACGGGTTAGTTAAATCAGTGGGAGATAAGGTGTGCAGTTGTGCGAGAAGGAACTGTCTGAGTTGTAAGTAATAAACAGGGTGTATAGTTAATGGGGCAATGCGTTCTGTCAAGGCTGTGTAAGAATAAGGCAGACCTGATGCTCCATCTAGGTAATGGTGTAGAAGTCTAAAACCTCGCTGAGCCAGGGTTCGAAAGATAGGAGCAGGGGAGGCATTTTGAAAGTGAGGGTTGTGCAAGATAGGGGACCAAAGGGATGTTTGCCAGGACAATTGGAGGCGTTTACGAATTCTGACCCAAGCTAATTTCGTCGTGGAGAGCAAAGGGTTATCGCGTAGGGGAGGGGGATGGCGGGAGAGTGTTGTGAAGAAATGCTAGTAAAGAGGAGGCAGGAAGTAGCGCTTGTTCCACATGTAAGGCTGTGAAGCGGGAAGTATCATTCAGCCAATCTGATACGTAACGATATAGTGCTGCTAGGTTATAATCTAGTAAATTGGGAAAGTTGATACCTCCCCTCGCTATCTGTTGCTGAAGGCTAAGGAGTGGTATACGTGCCCGCTTATCTTGCCAAATAAAGGACGCGTACAGCCTGTTGAATAATTGAAGATCATTAGGTTTCAGTAGGAGAGGCAATACTTGTATAGTGTATAGTAATTTGGGAAATAAGGTCATTTTAATAAGTGAGGCCCGCCCCAAGTAAGAAAGTGGAAGTGAGCTCCAGGCCTCCAAAAGTGCTTTTGTTTGGGCTAAGTGAGGGTCTATGTTGAGTTTGTATAAGCGGGAGAGGTCAATCGGTAGAATAGTACCCAAGTATTTAATATACGGCGAGGGTGCCCAGGAGAAGGGAAAGCCCTGGAGCCATGAACCCTGTGGTTTGGGGCCTAGAGGTAGAGCTACGGTCTTGGCGTAGTTGATTTGGAAGCCGGAGGCTACGTGGAAGGAGTCAAACAACTTCAATAGGGGGGGGATCGCGGAGGCGGGGTCTGAAAGGAATATCAACAAGTCGTCTGCAAAGGCTACAACTTTTAATACTACTGTGGGGGACAAATGAATTCCTGATATTGTTTGGGACATCTCTATGATACGTATTAGAGGTTCTAGGGCCAGGTTAAATAATAACGGGGACAGAGGACATCCTTGCCTAGTTCCTCGTTCTAGGTTAAAGGGGGCGGAGTTGAGTCCATTTGCTGTGATCATAGTGGAAGGCGTAAGAGTGCACGAAAAAGTGTTAAGAATGTCTTACCAAAATGATGAAACTTAATAAATCTAATTAAATAATTCCATGAGATCCTATCGAACGCCTTATCTGCGTCACAGCTCAGTAAGAGGTTTGAGGATTGTGGCGTGAGGGAAGATGACCATATTGCCGCTATGGCTTTGCGTATATTGGTAGTGGAATGGTGGCCGTTAAGGAATCCTGTTGAGGCCCTATGAGGCGTGCAAGAGGTTTTTGTAGACGGCGGGCCATGATGGAGGACAGTATTTTGAGGTCAGTATTTAGTAGTGCAATGGGACGATAGGAGGTAACCAATGTTGGGTCCTTTCCCGGTTTGGGGAGAACCACCACCCGCGCCTCATTAAAGGTCGGGGGTGGGGTCTCACCCCCCAGGATATTGTTATACAGCGTAACTAAGTGGGGAATCACCAGGCCAGAAAGGAGTTTGTAATATTCCGCCCCAAAGCCATCTGGGCCCGGTGTTTTTCCGTTTTTAAGTGAGGTTATTGTCGCTTTGATTTCGGCGTGTGTGATGGGTGCTGAGAGTGCGTCGCGTTCTCCTGGGGAGAGTTTAGGTACTTGGGCTGTATGAAAAAGATTTAGTTGGGTGGCGCAGTCATCGGGGCCTGCCGTATAGAAGTCCGCAAAGTAGGTACGAAAGTGATCCACTATGTCATTAGGTTTGGTAAGAATGGTTCCGTCCGAGGTCTTGAGTTTTGCAATTAAGGGTCTAGTCTGGGTCTGGGAGCGTACCAAATTAGCAAGAAGTCAACCTTGTTTGTTGCCAAAGCGGAACAGAGCCTGTTTTTGGCGTTTACATGTACGGTGTGCCTGTTCTGTGGCCAGGGAGTCATATCGCATCTTGTCATTTTTGTATTTTTGGAGGGTCGTGGAGGTTGAGTCCAAGAGATAAGCTCTATAGCTGCTAAGGAGCTCTGAGTGGGCATCGGAGAGGTGTCTAGAAGTCTCTTTTTTTTTTGTGCGGGCGGCATATTCCATTATTTGACCCCGAAGCACTGCCTTCGACGCAGACCAAAAAAGGTTGACGTCGTCGACATGTTCAATGTTATCGTCCGTGTAATTATTCCATGCCAGTTCAACGTGAGAGGTGAAGAGACCGGAGGTCATGAGATGCGAAGGAAAGCGCCAGTTCCTAGAATAGGGCACCGGGGTTTCCAAAGGTCCATTTTTAAAAAAAAAAAAGTTATTGCTTGCAGTTGTTGAGGTGTCTCAGATTCATGGGGTGCATGCCGCCCCCTTTCTTTGCCATTAGAAATGAGGGGGGGGGCTTGTATCCTGAGATTGCTGGATACAGGCATCAACCCACTTTATTTTTTTCTACTATGAGCGGAAGAGGCTGATGGTAAAGCCTGTATTGCAGCCATAACCCCAGCTAAGGAGCAGTGGAGGTATTGAGATCGGAGACTAGATTTAATGGCCAAGTTAATGGAGCCTGTACTGTGGGGTCTAATAGAAGTAAGGCCGGAGCTTGGCTAGCGTGGTATGGATACAGCTGCCTTCTCTTAAAGGGAGGCAAGGTGTAGGGAGCCGTCCCCTGAGTCAGTCTCCTGATAGGGAGAACTGCGTCAGGGCTTGAGTGGAGGCCTACTGACGGCGTAGGAAAAATGACACCTTGCGTTAATGTGTCAGGATTCCTTCCGGCCGTGAGCTGAAGAAGGCACGCTCTGACAACAGTAATTCTGTTTCTACAGCCCGCAGGTCTGCGAGATGTGGGTGTAGAGGAAAAAACGGGGCCACCCCTCAGCTGGTGCGGCCGAGACAAGTGTGGGAGAAACAGAAAAAAATCAGTGCGGAATACAGCTAAGGCTACAGCAGCAAGAAAATGTGTTTCTGGAAGCTCTTTTTAGGTGGTATGCAAGGGATTATGGACTGAGTGAGTGTGCATTAACAGCAACCTGAAAAAAAGGAAAAAACTGCAATTAGGAGCCTCTTTGTCATATCCTTAAAATTACATATCCTCTCAATGTTGACATGGTGAATTGTCAGGCAACTGAATTACACTGTTTTCAGAAATCTTTACATATTTTCACACTTCAGTTTCTCTCACTATTCATGGTAATGCTTTCTGAAACGTTTCTCATCGATTTTTGCAAATGTTGGTTCCAGATTTAGTTAAAAGTATTTATAAAGCGCCACTCTACACATCCTGACAACGTTAAAAAGATGGTGTGGACAGAGGTTGTGTGGAGTGCCATCCCCTTCCTTTCCCTTGCCATGGAACTGTCTGAAGAGGGGGAATTCCCTGCACTTGCACGGGTGTCACCAGGCAGTTGGAATTTTGAACTTCCTGGCTGCCGGTTCCTGGTGATTTCCACAGAGCATGTTGACATCAACTTCTCCCAGACGGCCTGACATGGCAACCTGGAAGAGGCAGCCGATGGATCGGTTAAGCTCAGGTGTTACAGAACTTGCATACAGAAAGCATGTCCTTAGCAATTTATGTATACAAATTTTGTGTGCATTTTTAAAAAAGCTGCAGGCTTAGGCTGATGGAGACGAGCAGAAAAGTGCAGTATTTAATGCAAAGATAAAATATTAAAATTTGGGGGGGGGTGTCCCCTAGTGTTTCCATAAGAAATTAGCATTTTCCATACGTCGAGCGTCCGTACGGTTGAGGTTCTTCTTAAACTGTACAAAAATGGAAGAGTATCAAAGCCTCTCATGTATCCAAAAAAAAACACACCTAGGGACAAGAAAACCCACTCCCTGGTCTATATCTCCTGCCTTCCCCGATTTTTGCCTCACTCTGGAATGGCCACAGATTGAATTAAAACGCAAAGTGCCCTTCAGAGGTTCAGGCAGGACTAGGCTTTGGCGCTGGCGAGCCTTCCGTTTAACCTCGCAAGGTTGTCTCCCAGCCGTGTTGGGTCCTCCCAATCCTGGACTCGCTGCTCGTCTTCCCGGCTATGTCATCCTGGCTGCTGTAGTTTTCCATCTGACTGCATGGCTGAGGCCTTGTTACAAAGGCTGAAAAAAGACATGCGTCCATCGGGTTCAGCCTCTCACACATCACCTGCTGTTGATCCAAAAGAAGGCAAAAAACTGTCTGAAATGCTTGCCAATATGCAACATACTGGAAAAAAATTCCTTCTTGACCGCAGAATGGCTGTCAGATTTCTCCTTGGATCAAGAAGCTTTTACCCACATATTAAATATTATAACACTTAATATTCTGTGCCTGCAGGAAGTCATCCAGTTGCTTTTTAAAAGTTTGTACAGTCTCTGGCCCAACCACCTCAACAGGCAGAGAATTCCACAGCTTTATTGTTGTCACCGTAAAATAACCCTTCCTATGCGTTAGGCTGAATTTTCTTCCAGTCTAAATGGGTGACACTGTGTCCTGTGTATAGTCCTGTTAATGAATAGGTTATCAGACAATGGTTGATAATAGCCCCGTATATATTTATATAAGGTTATCAAATCCCCTCTAAGGCGCCTTTTCTCTAAACTAAACAGGTTTAAGCTTGTTAGTCTTTCCTCATAACTTAACCCTTCCATTCCCCTTACTAATTTAGTTGCCCGCCTCTGCACTATAATATCCTTTAAGACAGGTGCCCAAAATTGCACGGCATATTCAAGGTACGGTCTGACCATTGATTTATACAGAGGCAAAATTATGTTTTCATCCCGAGAGTGAATTCCCCTTTTAATGCATACCAATACTTTGCTGGCCTTGGCGGCGGCTGCTGTTTGACATTGCACATTGTTACTTAGTTTGAAGTCGCTGATTATTCCAAAATCCTTCTCCTGCTTGGATTTCCCTAACTCCTGTACCATTTAGGGTATAAGTTGCTTGTGTGTTCTTCACTCCAAAGTGTTGAAGTCTCTGGGACTGTCTGCTCTGATTTCACTGTCTCCTGGCAAGCCTTCAAGACCTAGATGTATATCCACTGGATATGGCAGATGTTTCTCTCCTGGTGCAGTGTTAGACATCAGAGTCCTGTCTTTGCTTCAGTTCCTGACCTTCTGCAGTCCCTGGAGAGGAGTTTGCCGGGGACAGCGAATCTGGGTTCGTGGGGTGGCGGTTTCTTGAAGCGGTTTCCCGGGCTGTTTCTTTGCGTCCTTTTGTCAGAGTACTGGGAACTGCACCTAGTCCTGGATGCGCTGTGTGGGCCGCTGTTGAATCTTGCGGTCCTCCTTGAGTATTTTGTCTTTAGGCCTGTGTTCCCCTCTATTACCTTGGCCGGATGTGGGGGTGACTTACGAGCCCCTTGCCAGTCACCCCCACTCAGTTTTTCATGCCGGTAAGGTGTTTTTGTGTCCCTTGCCTTGTTCCATCCTCCGCTCTCCACAGTGGGTACTTACTCAGGGATTTGTTCGCCCCTCTTTCTGTGCCGCTACGTCTCCTTTCCAAAGCATTTATGGCACTCACTGGAATTGGTCTGGGCTTTGAGGTTATTCTTGGATCCTACGGGGGTCCTGGCTGTGTCAGTTGACTCCACCCCCCCCTCCCCCGGTGCCTTCATTGATGCAGGTGGTTCTTTGCCTTCTTTTGCTCAGTTTTATCAGGCTGGCTCTTTGGCTTATTTTGCCGGTGGTGTGGTTCCCCCTTGCGGGTAAATGTGGAGGCGCCCTCCGTTAGATCTGTGACTGCTTCTTGAGCGTTGCATGTAGATGCCTCGGTGGAGCAGCTGGTTAGGCTGCTACCTGGTCTTTTGTTCCACTCTTTCACTGGCCTTGCCGTCAATGTCCTCGCCTCTACCGGTGCATCTTGTGGGGCACTGCAGGTGGTGGTTATGGTTTGATTCCCTCCCTGTGGTTTTTGGGCTTTGTATGTCAGAACTGTACTGCCGCTAGACGTATGGAAAAACAGTGTTTTCGTACCGTAAAATTCTTTTTCCATAGTGGTTGCGGCAGTACTTCGCAGTCCCTCCCATTTCAGTTTTGCCGGGGTTTTTTTTTTTTTTTTATTTAAAAATTCTTTATGCTGTTCTGCTTTGTTATTGACTGGGGAGGTAGTTGTGCTGTAGGTAGTTATAGGGTCTAAGGAAAGGAGCTATAGGCCAGGGAAGGGTTTTTGTCTGGGGTGTTTTTTATCCTATAAAAAAAAGAGGCTTTGGTAACCTGTCCAAAAATGGAAGAGGAACCCCAACCGTACTGCCGCTTCGACTATGGAAAAAATAATTTTATGGTAAGAAAATACAGTTTTCCTTTTTAACTTTGTCTGTTCTCTTGTTGCCCTTTTTAATCAGTGATCTGATTGGAAGTGACGGGGATGAGGTACAGATCCTTGAAGATCCAGTTGTTGACTTGGATGGAACATTTATGCTTGAAGAACCTGTAAATAAGAGTACTGTTCCTGAGAGGCAAAGGTTTGGTAGAATGAAGCTGCTGCAGTTCTGTGAGAATTACCGACCTGCTTACTGGGGCACATGGAACCGTAGAAGTCGTATAATTGCTTCACGCAAGCCATGGGCTCAAGATACGGTATGTAGACAATGTGCCTAATGTTATTTTTTTATTTTTTTGTGTGTGATTCAACAGATGCTTTTTGTGATCAACAAAATAGTAGTAAAATATTTTGGGCACAAGGAGTGACTGGTACAGGATACCATGTAGCAGGGTAGACTACATATTTTAGAATTTGCAGCATTGTCATAAACTTGAACTTCCAGCTGCTTGAAATGCTTAAGCATTTGTAGCAGAAAGGTTCTAGTGCAGGGGTCTCAAACTCAACTTGTCCTGTGGCCCTCAGGTAATTTTTCATATCCCATGGGGGCCGCATGCAAAATTTCAAACTGCAAAAACATTAAACTATATACACGTGTGTGTGTGTGTGTGTGTGTGTGTCACTGCTTAATTCCAGATGCCTGGCAGTGTTTGCTCTGCATTAGATGAACAAAGTCTGCTTTAAGTGAGTTAGCAGTTGAAACCCTAACAGCCTAGAGATGGGCATCAGTTAGCCTAGACATGGTTCTAGATTTGTTAACGTTCATAGCTGAGAATTTTTCACACAGGTATGTACGTCCAAATAAGCACATTACACGTTTGGACAGCTCCGGAAAGGTAGCTGGTAGCTCTCGCAAAAATTGAGCTATCGTTTCTGGGTTTCCCTGTGCATCTCTGAACTTAGCTTTGAGGTCAGTGCTGCATTGCAGATCTAGAAGTTCTGGTGCTCTAAGTGTGTGGTGTATCTAAGGGCGTCAGAGCTCCACAGTAATGTGCAGTGTTTATGAGGGTGTCACAGAGCTCCACAGTAATGTGCAGTGTGTATGAGGGCATCACAGCGCTCCACAGTAATGTGCGGTGTGCATGAGGGAGTCACAGAGCTCCACAGTGTGCAGTGTTTGAGGGCATCACAGAGCTCCACAGTAATGTGCAATGTGCATGAAGGCATCACAGAGCTCCACAGTTATGTGCGGTGTATATGAGCACATCAGAGTAATATTTTTGTTTTTACTTTTTTTAATTAAATTGTTAAACAAAAAATTTGAATTTTACCAGGAAGGATACATTGAGATTTCTCTCGTTTTCAAGTATGTCCTGGGCGGCGAGTCTGTACCGTTAGGTGTCTCGCCCAAGGACACTTACTGGATTTACAGCAAAGCGTCTTTTTATTTATCTTTCTGAACATATTTTTGGTATTTTTCTGACAAAATTTTTGATTCCCAGGTTTTTAAAAAGCATTTTTATTTTAGTCTGTAGCAGACCTTTTTATTTTTTTAAAAGGACCCATTTTATTTTCCCCTCACATTTCCATGCATTTTTATGATTTTTAAACACCTTTTGAAGAATAGTTCATTTTTTTTTTTTTTTTTTTACCCATTCAGCAGTTAGCTTGGTGGTGTTCAGCAGCTTGTCTGAGGTTTTTGCAGCTCAGCGCACTTTGGGAAAATTTAAATGAATTTGCTGAAGCACACAGAACGAGAGAGCACCAAAATATCAGGGACATTTCCGTGCTCTCTGAATAACCCCTTTTGTGATTCTGGTCCTCAGTGCTGCAAGCTGTTTAATTCTATTTATCTCCCATACTGACCTTATAAATTAATTAAGACCAGTATAGGAGACGTGCTATAAATAGAATTAAACAGCTCGCAGCACTGTCTGATGAGCTGTATATTTATCACACATTTTTTTATTTATTTTATATTTTTATTCATAGTAATAATTAAACTTTTGCCCACAATACTATACTGAGGGGTTAAAACTGTTTTAATCCTTGTGAACCTGTGGAGGAATGATTTATTACCTGCAGGGTCAGAGAAAAACCTTCTTCTGCATCAGAATGCTAGACCCGTCAACACAGCCACGGAGCCGCTCACGTGAAAGACTCGGCCTTCGCTCATTTATGTCAGAGCATGATCTCTGACTCACACTGAGCGCGGGGGCCACTTGTAACTGGTCTGAGGGCCACAAATGGCCCGCGGGCCGGTACTTTGAGACCCCTGTTCTAGTGTAACAAACCTTAAATGCATCTCTTGGATATCTGCAGGTGAGATTGTGTTTAATTTTAAATGTGGCAGCTACTATTGCTCTCAATATCACTTTGCACACACTACTATTAGGTGTGAAACCTGAAACTGTTCTGAGTAGTATTTGTATACCCATTAATTTGTGACAATATTCTAGTTAAATAAGATTAGCCTTCATATACAATGGGAATTGTGCATAAGGCAACTGTTGTTAAACTGCTTGCTCAGAAAATATTTTACTCTCCGCCTCCCAAATTTTTCATAACTCTTACCTATTTAACAATGCTCAAGGGTCAGCAATCTTGGCCCTCAAAATCTTTTGAAAGTAAATCTTCCATAAGCCCACGTAATAGATTGGCGGATCCTCATGGGAAATGTTGTTCTGAAACCTCAGGCAGGCCAAGGTTGTTGACCCCCCCCCCCGCACTAGAGTATCAGGTGGCCCTGAGCTTCTGTTGTATTAACATTCAACCACTGCAGAATTTGCCATCTCATTTTTCCTGTAAGGATTTCAGAAGTAAGGCAAAATGTATTCAAATTTATCTTGTACATTATATTCCTATTTGAAGTTTTATTAGACAATCCTATAGGGGTTATTCATCAAACGCATGTTATATTTAAACGTGTTAAAGTACAATGAATTCTCTAGTTGGGAAAAATGCCACCATAGTAATCCACACTATATCAGAAAAAAACAGTAGCAGTCCCAGGAGGGGACCACTGGGTGGCGCACTGACCACACAATCCCAAGGGCCTAAACATTCGAAATCAGACAACCATACATAGAACAGCCCAGCACATGAAATGTGCATGGAATGCTATATATATGGATGGGATGTGGACCCCCAACCATAGACAAATTTATTAGAAAATCAGACAAGTCAACAAATCCGGTGTGCGGAGCTCATTTTGACGGTTTTGTGCTCATCCTGTATAAACACTATTTGAATTAATATTTTGAGACCCAAATGTATTGTATATCCTCATTTTCAGTAGACCTGGCAGATTCAAAATATATCACTATGTATACATAATGTCCTGTCACAATGCTATAACAAAATGTTGAAATAGAAATTTGGATATTTTTTTTAAAATTTTGGCACGTAAAAAATGTTTTCGTCATCCAAACCTTTCTTTTATGCAAAAAAAACCAAAACATTTTACCAGGAAGGATACATTGAGATTTCTCTCATTTTCAAGTTTGTCCTGGGTGGCGAGTATGTACCGTTAGGTGTCTTGCCCAAGGACTCTTGCTGGGATTCGAACATGTCTTCACAGTCGAATTGTATGTTCTATGGGGCACTCTTGGGCACTATTATGATCTA
Source organism: Leptobrachium leishanense (assembly GCA_009667805.1). Classification (NCBI taxonomy): domain Eukaryota; kingdom Metazoa; phylum Chordata; class Amphibia; order Anura; family Megophryidae; genus Leptobrachium; species Leptobrachium leishanense. The sequence continues at coordinate 342,975,002 of CM019063.1, forward strand.
CATGCTAAAACGGGGACGCTAGGGAGAAAAACCTGCGCCTGCAGGTTTCTCCGTTGCGTCTCCGTATTAGTGTGCTATTACGATGCAGGAGCTAGAAAAGCTGCCTGCATCGTAATCTGGCGCTAAGCGCCGCCGCGAGCATCCCCTCCATGTTGTCAGACACTGCTGGTCACATGACCTGCCAGATCTCCCCTCGCGAGATCCAGCAGGTCGGCTTAGTGATCCGCGGAAGGAGACTAGACCTTTTCCCTCAGTCTCTCGCGGCCGGAGGAGGCGGTTGGAGCTGCCGTTCCCGCCGCAGGATGGAAGGTATGTGATTTATTGGGAGTTCTGGCTGGTGCTGACGGATTCTGCAGCACCGGAATCGGCACCAGGTCCTGGCTGTGGTTAACTGCCGGGTTAACCGCAGCCTGACTGTAATTTACGTTGGGACAATGTAATACTAATTAACACTTTGCACTCCCCTTGTTAAGCATAGGGAGCACAAAGTACAGTAACCTCACGCTGAAGAGCACGATCCAAATCGCTGGTTTTTGGTTTTTTTACCTGTCCGCGTATGGTTTGTAATATGGTGTGTCCGTGCTAGGGCCACCAATGCTAACGTTAACGCTCACACAGGTGAGCGATTAACGTTGGCGTTATGATTGGACTAGTGTCCATTGTGTGTTTTTTTTTTTTTCTTAGGGATGCACTGAAATTTCGGCCATTGACCTTATCGGCTGAAAAATAGTGCTTTCGGCCGAAAATTTTCCTTTCAAAATGGGGCCTGGAGGCCTGGCCGAGCAGGGGGCTCACTTGAGTCTGAAGGCCGGCTGAGCCTCCAGGCCCAGGTCACGGATTTTGTTTGGGGGGGGGGGGGGTGAGAGCATTGCACATACTCACATCGGCCCTGAGCTCCTCCAGCGGTGGCAGTCCTCCTGCATCCAGTGTCCTCTCTCCGCTGGTCGCCGGGATGACGTCACAGAAGCCTTTGACCCTGGGTCAAAGGCTTCCGTGATGTCATCCCGGTGACCAGCGGAGAGAGGACACTGGATGCAGGAGGACTGCCACCGCTGGAGGAGCTCAGGGCCGATGCAGGGGAGCATGTGTAGGCAACATACTCTCCTAGTTCAGCCTTGAGCTCCAGCATTGGAAGTCTTGGGGTGGCAGTCCTCCGGCAGCCGGTTCCCGCTCTCCGTCAGAAGTAGGGATGACGTTGCAGAAGCCTTTGACCCGGACTGCCAACACTGGAGCTCGGCCGAAGTAAGAGGACGTAGGTGCAACCAATCAACCATCTGAGCCTGGAGGCCCGGCCGATCAGTCTGCTTGGCAGGCCTTCAGGATCAGGAGAGTCCCCGGCCTCCAGGCCCAGGTTCTCGTTTCTGATTTTCGGTATTGGTTCTCGGCCGACCCGATCCCAAATTTTCAGTTTTGGTATTGGCTGGAAATTTCCATTTCGGTGCACCACAATTTTTTTATTTTTTTTAAAAAATAGGAACCTGTTACGGCTTTTTTCTGAAATACTGTACGCAGTTTTACTTAAAATTGAGAAACAGAATTTTTGTATTTTGGAGGACTGTGTTTTATGAAAAAAGACTGAATAAAACATAGACGTTGCTCCCGACGTGGGAAATCAGAAGGTAATTGCAGTGGTATTGCTCATTCTGTATGTGACAAATGGATAAAGCCATCGCTTTGGAACCAAAAATAAAAAATGAAGTAAAAATATATTTTTTTTCTTTACATGGTACCTGTTTGGTATCGTTAGAAAGGCCAGACTCTGACCTGTCCAATGACTTTTAACTTGGTTTTTGTGAGATGTAAAGAATGAAAATACAGGGTTCCAAAGGACCCGCTCTCCTCACATTAGTGTGGCGGCTTGTGTATTCGATGAATCGGAGCGTAATAACACATGGTGCCATCACCTCCATTTGATCCCAGCATGGGAAATGTGAAGGTTAATCTACTGGCGTTGTTTACTTTGTAAATCAAAGCACATAATTGCTGACCAACACCACCAATCAATTTATCCACTCTTTTGTAATCTGACTGGCCTTCCTCTCTTCTCTCCCCCTGCAGCCCATCCTAAACACATCAGCCCGGTTTATCCATCTCAACTGTCGCTCTTTCTCTGCCGCCCCTCTCTGCGAATCCCTACACTGGCTCCCCATCCACAGCAGAATTCAATTCAAACTACTCACCCTGACCTACAAAACCCTCCCTAACCACCAAATACATTTGAAAGGCCATACTCTGCACTTTCCAATTATACCATGCATGACCTTCTATGGTTCAGGAGGTCCAAAGGTCCCATGTGTGGGTGGGGGTCCTTTTTGATGTCATTGCGTCAGGAGCGGTCCCAAGCCCACTTTATTAGGTACACCCAGCTAGAGAGTTGGACCCTCTTGTGTCTTTAGAACTGCCTTTTAGTTCTTCTTTGCATAGATTCAACAAGGAGTTGGAAACCTTTCTCAGATTTTGGTCCGCGTTGACATGATGGCATCACACAGTTGCTGCAGATTTGTCGGTTGCACATCCATCATGCTAGTCTCCCCTTCCACCACATCCCAAAGGTGCTCTATTGGATTAAGATGTGGTGGCAGTGGAGGACCGTGAACTCCTTATGTTCAAGAAATGAGTTTGAGATGATTTGAGCTTTGACATGATGCAATATCTTGCTGGAAGTGGCCATCAGCAGATGGGTACACTGTGGTTATAAAGGGATGGACGTGGTCTGTAACAATACTCAAGCTGTGGCGTTTAAATTGTGCTTAACCTCTTCACTGCTGAGCCATTTCACGTTTAAAAAAAACACATTTTTCTTTTTTTTATTATTATAATTTTTCTTTACTTTACACATGGTCATATTTAGTATCATTGGAAAGGCCATGCTCTGGCCTTTTTAATGATACCAAACATGACCCTGCTAGCTGAAAACAGTCGGGAGATATCGGGGTTCAAACAAACCCCTATCTTTCCTTAGGAGTCAATAAAGACGTTCCCCACACGTCCTCAGCAGTGAAAGTGTTAATTGGTACTTGGGGGCCCTAAGTGTGCCAAGAAAATCTCTCACAATTTCACCACCACCAGCCTGAACCGTTGATACAAGGCAGGATTGATCCATGCTTTCATGTTGTTTACCCAAAATTCTGACTTTACCCTCTGAATATCGCGGTTGAAATCAAGACTTGTCAGACCAGGCAACGTTTTTCCAATCTGCTTTTGTCCAATTTTGGTGAGCCTGTGCATATTGTAGCCTCAGTTTCCTGTTCTTAGCTGACATTGGCACCCGGTGTGGTCTGCTGCTGCTGTTGTGCATCTGCTTCAAGGTTGGACGTGTTGTGGGTTCAGAGATGGTATTCTGTATACCTTGTTTGTAACGAGTGCTTATTTGAGTTACTGTTGTCTTTCTATCCTCTTGAACCAGTCTGCCCAATCTCCTCTGACATCAAGGAGTTTGTCCACACAGCTGCCGCTCACTGGATATTTTCTTTTTCGGACCATTCTCGGTACACCCTAGAGATGGTTGTGCATAAAAATCCCAGTAGGTCAGCTGTTTTTGAAATACTCAGACCAGCCCTTCTGGCACCAACAACCACATTGCGTTCATAGTCTCTTAAATCCATTTTCTTCCCCATCCTGATTCTCTGTGAACTTAAAGTAGTCCTCACCACGTCTAGATGCCTAAATGCATTGAGTTGCTGCCATGTGATTGGCTGATTAACAATTTGTGTTATCAAGCAATTGAACAGGTGTGGAATAAAGTGGCCGGAGAACGTGTTTAGTTTTATTTTGTTTTTGCACTTGAAACAAATATCCATAAATTTTGTCCATGTAGGGCTTTTACTTTTCAGTTTGTTCTTGTGATCATGGAAATCGTTCACTTAATTTTCCAAACCCCAAGAAATGTGTGCATGTACTATACAGTAGTGTGGTTTTAATGGTACATTTAATTCGCTGCTGGTAAGAGGGGATGATGGAAGGGACCCCAACCATGTATAAACTTTTTGGTCTTTTCATGGTAGTTTACTGTGATGTTTAGACAGATTCCCCGTCTGTCTCAGAGGTTTCCAGGTTGGGAGTGGCTCTTTTGCCACTCCCCTCCTCCCTCCTGCATTGCATGCTGGAGAAGGAAGCTGTACCAGCCTTCTGATCTGTAGCAGAGAGAAGCGATGCAGGGAATCATTTAGGCACGGAGTATATGCTGTAAAGCCTTACGCCTTTATGTTGTACGTAAAGGAGGTCCTCCATTATATGGTAGGGATTGGATTAAAGCCCTGGGCATGCCGCCTCTTGCTATTGCTCAATGTACATTACTCTCTGAGGTGGACTCGTGGATGGAATCTCTGAAGTCACGATTTAAAGAGGGTTTTTGAAGACTCTCTGGGTGCAGTAAAAGGAAAACTGGCCCAACTCCAATTAAAGCCAGATGCCAAACCTTGGAATGAATGGGCTTCACCAATTGTTCCTGTAAAAAGAATGGCATTGTCAGAATTTGTGGGGATTTCAGAATGTCCCTGAACAACCAACTTCTTGTGGATCAATACCCATTACCTCCACTGGAAGATCTATTTAGCTCACTAGCTGGAGGGCAAAGGTTCATAAAGATGGACTTAAAACAAGCCTACCTACAATTAAAAGTACATCCAGACTCACAGCATTTGACCATAAACACTCACAAAGGATTATTCCAATATACCCGCATGGTTTTTGGTATAGCGCCAGCGATCTGGCAGCGAATCATGGATGAGCAGGAATACCTTACACACAATGTATGCTAGATGACATGCTCATCACAGGTCCCACAGATGCAGAACACAAAGAATGTGGAAGCGGTGCTGGAGAGACTCAACACATGGATTACGTGCGAACCTTTCTAAATGTGAGTTTCAAGACAGCATTAGAATTTTGCGCCGATACTGTAGATCAACATGGATTGCACACTACAGAAGAAAAGGTGAAAGCTCTTACTCATGCCCCAACTCCCCAAATGTAACACAGCTGCGGTCTTGTCTTGGCCTCTTAAATTACTATCACCGTTTCTTGCCAAACTTAGCACACTAGCTTTATCCATTACATCGCTTACTGGGTGCAAAGACCAAATGGATATGGACTGCCGAATGTGAAAAAGCCTTTACATTATCAAAAGAACTAATTCTGTCATCTCCGGTTCTGGTTCACTATGACCTAAAGAAACAAGTAACTTTGGCATGTGATGCCTCGCCTTATGGACTGGGGGGCTGTGCTTTCCCATGTCATGTCAGATGGCACAGAGCGGCCCATTTCTTTTGCCTCCAGATCTTTGACTTCAGCAGAACAAAACTACTTGGAGATAAAGAGGTGCTAGCCATTGTATGGACCACTAAGAAATTCCACACACATCTATGGTCAGGATTTTACACTTATTACTGACCACAAGCCTCTGTTGTCGATACTGAACCCTCAAAAAGGAATTTCGACTACAACTGCATCTCGTTTCCGAAGATGCGCTTTATTCTTGGGAGCTTATAATAATTCAGATACCACTCGCATGATGCCCATGGAAATGTAGATGCATTTTCCAGATTACCAGTTGGAGTACACCCACCGAGTGACATACGCATAGTGGAGGTACAAAGGCCACAAACTAGTATCTCAACCACACTGATGGCCAGAAACAGTCACAGATCCATGCCTGTCTCAGGAATTCTCTTTTGTTCAAACTGGATGGCCGGAGAAGGTGCCATGTGAATTTCGCCCATATTTTACTGGAAAATGTGAACTAGTGACATGCTGGATGCTTACAATGGGGAAACAGGGTTATCATGCCCAAGAATCTACAACCTACAATGCTAAAGATCCTGTATGAGGGCTATCCAGGCGTGGTGCACATGAAGCAGAGAGTGAGGGGGTTATGTTTGGCCACAAATGGATACAGCGATTTGAAGATTATGTGGCTAGATGTCAAGGGTGCGGTCAAGCTCAACAACCTTGAAGGGTGACATGCAACCTTGGCCATGGCCAAAGGACCCATGGTCAAGACTCCATATAGATTTTGCGGGACCGATCCACGGGAAAATGTATTTGATCGTAGTGGATGCACATTCCAAATGGCCTGAAGTTTTTCAAATGCTTTCCATCACCTCTACTGCTACCATTTTAATCTTTAAGCTTTTTGCTCAGTATGGATTGCCAGCAGCCATCGTCTCAGACAATGGGTCACAATTTACCTCTCATGAGGTAAATCATTTCAATAATTTCTTCGTTCCCTACAAATCCAACACTACACAACAGCTCCATATCATCCTTCATCAAACTGGCTGGCAGAACGGTTTGTTCAGACTTTTAAGAAGAACCTGCTTTCTAGTATGGACCAGATTGGAAATTCTGAGGAGACGCTGCTGGAGTTCTTGTTTGCATACCGAAACACGCCACATTCTACTACCGGACTGACACCGGCCTTCCTTTGTTTGGACGGCATCCTCGGACCAAACTTGATTTAGTTTGTCCTCCGACCCAGTTTCCAACCAGTTCATCACCATGTTGTTCTACATTTAGTGTTGGTGATCCTGTATGGATTCGTAATTAGAGGTTTTCCTCACTGGCTTCCTGGAGTCATTAATGGCACCAATGGAAGGAAAATGTACCTGGTTTGCATTTCGAATGGTACTGGTGTTCGTCACATCTCTCAGTTGAGAAAACGCAAACTCCCACCAACAGGGACAAGCCTGACCCCTCTGTTCAATCAACCACAAGCCACCACTCAAGAGTCTGCCGGTGACATATGGCATGGTGTATGGCAGGATCCAACATCTTTGCAATCGCACCCTGACGTTCTTTGTGACCATTTTCCTGGGGAACCTAGACCTGTGCCTGGAACTGTACGGACTGATTTTCTGTTGGGAAGGCACTCATGACTCCAACATTGACGGACACCACACCTGTGCAACTTCGCAAGTCTACCCATCAGCGGCGTCGGACAAAATTTTGGCAAAGCACTGAACCCTTGCATGATTCCTCTGGGGTGCAGAGAGAGCAGAAGGGCTGGTGACCTGCTGAGGGAGCATCAAGAATGTCCTGAAGATGCTCCTTTGGCAAACTGATCCTATTTACCTAGTTTGTCTTATGTCTGTTTTGATTTCTCTTTTGTGTTTTTCAGGGGAAGAAAAGTAGGTGTGATGTTTAGACATATTCCCTGTCTCTCAGGTTTCCAGGTTGGGAGTGGTTCTTATGCCACTCCCCTCTTCCCTGCTGCAGTGCATGCTGGAGAAGGAAGATGTACCAGTCACTAGGAAGAACACAGCCTTCTGATCTGTAGCAGAGCAGCCATGCAGGGAAGCATTTAGGCACAGAGTATATGCTGGAAACATGTCCTGTTATTATAGCACAGACCACAATCTGATTCTGTACAGAACTCTTCTGACAACTGTAATAAACCTTCCCTGGTTAATCATGCCATCTGGCCTGTGTGTAAGTTACTGGACAATACTCACAGAAATACATACAACACCTAATTGCATGCCCACACCTTTTGGGACATAACATTTACCACTCCATTTTGAAAAGCAAGAAAGATGTATATAATTTCACTAGTCGGGCTTGATTTTATTATTTTTGGGACTTTAGGCTCATCTGACGCTAGCCTAACGTCCGTTGTAGCATTGATTTGTGATTAATAGAGACCAACACACGAAGTACGTGCACACCGAAGTGTGCAGGTGGTAACGGACTCCATTTAGGCCTCCACGTAAAAGTGCTACAACGGATGGCCGGAGTGTGCCGCGTCTGCGAGATGAGGCGACGTCAGACACAGCGCATTTGTGACGTCCGTCACGTTGACATAGAAACATAGAAAAATGTTGGCAGATAAGAACCTTTCGGCCCATCTAGTCTGCCCATCTAGTCTGCCCAATTACATGGATACTTTACCTGGATTTATCTTTTGTTTAGGATAGCCTTATGCCTTATGACTCTCAGGAGGTTATTTTGGTCTGGCTGACGGTACCTGTAATTTAATTTTGATTCCCAGATTTTTTTATTTTTTTTTAAATCTCTACATCTGTTAAAAAAAAAAGGGACAGTGTGTGTGGTGTCTACAGTATCTTCCGTCAGTACGTCCGTCCGTTATGCACGCAGAGTGTGCTCAGACTGTGTTCGTCTGACATTAGCCTTAAACGTAAAAACTGATTTGTTGGTCGTTTATAATCTTTCATATTTGGAGTAACCTTTCAGATTAGTTTAATGGTTATATCCGAAAGAAATATAAATATCACTAGAAATGCATGAATGATAGGTGAACTATTTCTGTCATAACAGGTTAATCACACGTGTGAACTTTTTATTTGCGTTAAATGATTACAAAATACATCCTTAGATTTTTCTTGTACATCAAGGTTTAAATGAAGTGGTTTTAATGTCAGCACTTCTCATGAAGTTGCTTGCATTTTGCATGCACATTTGTTTTACCCATAGAGATGCAGTTTGAGAATATTAATGAAATTCCTCTTACAGTCCATTATTCTCAAGGTAGGGAATAATGAAAATCAAGCTATTTGCACATATACAAAGGCTTAGGCTGGGCGTTGAAAAATAGCACAACGAAAGGGGCACCAGGTACTCAACAAAAGGATATAACCCAAAACAACATGAAAAACGAATCAATTTGCACAAAGTGCAACTAGAGTACCAAGAGTAGGTTAATTTAATGATACACATAAACAAACAATGAAAAATTGCAAGGTTGGTAGTAGAGGGTGTGGAGGGTGGGACCAGGACCACCAATCAATAAGCAAAAATGCGCAATGAAAGGGTAGAAAGATCTATACCTCGGCGGTTCAAGCCACCTACATAAACAGTAATGTAATGAGTACCAGACAGCATATAGCAAACCCAAACAACTACCCTTTAGGATGTCCTGCTATCCAGTTTGATCTTTCATGTCACGCTTATAGCCTTATGGCAACATTATAGTGTATTCTTGCAGGCTGCAGTGGTTGATTATCATTCTTGCCCCTTTCTTAGTTGATCAGTATGTTGCAGAGTCCATTCTGATCATTTCTGGACACTGGGAGCCGTTGATTGGCCATTGATCGCATGTGACCTCCACTGTTTCTTGATTGGCCCATTTTGCACCCATGATGTTCCTGTTATCCTATTGGTTCTAATTGCCATGTGATCGCCGACATACCCGGAAGTACGCTGCAGAATCCACTCTGTTTATTCCTGGACACTGGGAGCTGTTGATTGGTCATTGATTCCATGTGACCTCCACTGCTTCTCGATTGGCCCTTTTTGCACCCATGATGTTCCTGTTAATTCATTGGTCTCATTTGTCATGTGATCGCCAGCGTACCAGAAAGTGATTTCCCCATATTGATTTTCGGTCCTGCTGCCTGGTATTTGTTTAATTTAGGTACCTATATATATTGGGGTGAATATTCAAGGCACACTAGCTTCAGACTAAGCCCAGACGGGCGAAACGCGTCAAGCTATGCCTCCTTGTTGTTTTTAACTGTATTCTGGTTGGTGAGGGTAGTTGTTTGGGTTTGCTATATGCGGTCTGGTACTCCTTATTACATTACTGGTTATGTAGGTGGCTTGAACCGCCGAGGTATAGACCTTTCTACCCTTTCATTGTGCATTTTTCCTTATTGATTGGTGGTCCTTGTCCCACCCTCCACACCCTCTACTACCAACCTTGCAATTTTTCATTCATTGTTTATGTGTATCATTAAATTAACCTACTCTTGGTACTCTAGTTGTACTTTGTGCAAATTTGATTTGTTTTTTAGGCTGGGCGTTCACTGGATCCGTATTCGTGCGACAATGACATTGCACAAAGTCGTCCGTGTTGTCAGACCAATCCAACACTTGTGTACCGTCATCCATTGGGTCAGACTTGCGACTTCAGACGAATTCTGAAGTCTGCTGCAGACTAGCGATCAGACCAAAAATTTTGGCAATATCATGCATGCAACAAAGATGGCCAATCAGGGAAGGAGATGGATGCTGAGAAGTTGATTGGGGGGGGTTAAAAACACTAATAACTTTTTTTGATATTTAAATGTATATTTTGTGTATGGGAGATGGGTGGGACTAGCCATGTTTGGGTAGGGTACAGGGTGAATGAATTTTAGGTCCTTTTTCAGCTGCACAAAGGGATTAAAATAAACACACTAAACTAGCGCGTCCAGCTTCTCCATATCCTTTTTCACACACAAAGGACTGCAGTGTTTCCAAAGGCAGAATGCAATATGCAATAGTCTCAGAAAAAAAGCGAACAAGAATAAACTAAACTGGTTTTTGGGTCCATAGTTGTCCATAGTCGCTGATCGTTAGTCTGATGCAGATACCCTTGTCAAAGTCTCATGACCGATATCGTTAAAAGTCTGACGACCAAGTCTGTTGCACAACTACGGATCCAGTGGACATCCAGTCTTTTTATTTATATTTATTTATCTTGCATGCTGCTCAGATTTCACTTTTTACTGCCTCACAATCGGCTCTTGATGCAGATGTATTTCACGCTGAACAATATTCTATTGGTTGAACTTTTTGAAACGTGTGCTTAATGCATCCATTGTTTGTATATAGATTTAACATAATGGGATTAAGGTCTTTACCTGAACTTTGTTTCATATCTTTATTTTTTTACTATAACTTACTTTAAAAGCACTTCAATTATCAGCTGTGTATCATCATATTTTTGTCTTTATCAGAAAATTCTTGACTATGAAATGGACAGTGATGAGGAATGGGAAGAGGAGGAGCCTGGAGAGTCCTTGTCACACAGTGAGGGGGTGAGTGTTTTCATGCTGGTATCAGATGGCTTTTTGAGGTGGTAGAACTAAAAAAAAATCCGTTTTGTTACATACTTTACCCATGATGCCCATAACATTTGTCTAAAAGAAAATTTTATATTTAAAGGGCATGCATGCTTTGTCAGTTAATGTTCAATGCCTTTTGAATAGGTCAGTCATTCAGCAAGCAAATGTGTTCTTTTTTCAGGTTTTTTTTCTTTGCGTTTTCCATGCCCACCTCGAGGCACTTAAACTAACCAATCGGTGTGTATTCTGTGAAATACACTGAGCATGTGTGATGGAGTTGCTCCTCCTCCCTCCTGTACATTGAGCTGTGAGGGGAGGTGGGGCAGAGTGCCATTCAAATCTGTAAATTTCACCCCCAGCTACTGCAGAGGCAGGGAAGGAAAAATCAATACACACAGGGAGAAAGACTGCAGAGAGGGAGACGGCAAGATAAAGGGGGTGGGCAAGAAGTGGCGCAGGGAGTATGTAAACCAGGAAAGCATGCAATTGAGTGTCAGCGAATTAGGGAATGTTAGGTCTGAACGGCTCTCCTTTCCAATCTCCGTTCTCCACGTGTCCCATCTCCATACAGGTCAGGATTTGCTGTACCCAGACATTGATGAGCGCGCGCTTATGCAAAATGAGACAGACAACCTACATGTCCTTCAAATTCAAATTGTATTCAACAGGAGTATGTGTCTATATAATCTTACAAACAAAATGGAGGAGCTGATGTGATGACCAGAGACTGCCACGTGTACACAATGATGTGTATAGTGGCTGTAGGCAGGTTTCAGGAATTTTGCCTAGAGCGATGGTGGCAGTTTCAGTTAAGAGATTATAGCTTAGGACAGAAATAGATCCTCTTGAAAGACCAGTATTGTCAGGTGCAGGGTGGGACAGATGGCCTGAGGACAATTGGGGGAGAGGCAAGCAATGAATTGCATATTTCAATTACTTATTTTGGATATAAAATCCCTTACAGGGAGTCGGCAACGAGTGAGTCTTGCTGTTACATTTGCAAAATGCTAATATTCAGTTACTCAGTTTCCCCAGTCTGAGGTCCTGAGCGTGCACAAGGTTTCACGTGCACAGCTTGTGTTGGTTCATGTGAAACTCTGAGGGGAAAATACAGGAAGTGGAATCTAAAACACTCGTAGCCGAGGGGGCGTGATAGAGGTTTAAAGCAAGAAAATAAACACTTATTTAAATTTTTTATTTTTTTTTAAATTTTTAACACTTTTGACTTACTATTGGTGTGTTTAACTGTCAATACTCGCCACCCAGGACATACTTGAAAACGAGAGAAATCTCAATGTATCCTTCCTGGTAAAATCCTTTTTTTTAAAAAAAAAAAAAAAAAAAAAAAAAAATTCTAGACCTGCATTTCCCTTAATAGTTTACATATTTAGAACTTTGCATTGCCCTAAAACCATACGATGCTTATTACAGGATGATGATGATGAGCCCAAGGAGGAAGAGGAAGATGATGATGGATTCTTTGTTCCTCATGGCTATTTATCAGAAGATGAAGGAGGTGCTTCCGATGAGGCAAGTAACATAATTTTATCGATACATTAATTTAATATGTAATGATCTGTAAAAGTATTGCAATATGGGTAAGCATCCACATGTAGACATTCCGTGGATCACTTGCAACCTCTTTTTGGGTTGGTGCTGTTTTGCATCCAGAGGGCTCCTATATAACAACGAACCAGATGTGGGTTAAACTGCAAATAGATTCTAGCCATTAAATACTTGGCACTGTGCAATTTAAGTCTCTTTTAATGAGACTTAAAAACCAATGTTGACGCTGCAGGGTGAAGAAGGGTTTCTACATATGTAACTTGTCGGATGTGGCCCCCCCCCCCCCTTCCGTCAGCGTAATTCAACTTTGGGTATCTGCTAATATAATCCGATTTTTCCAGGGAAAAGTGTTCAAATGGTGTGCTGTTAAGCAGCCGCAGCCCTTTTCATGGCAAAATTCATTTTTGCTGTTTTATGTTCACATCGCATGCTGACATGCATGCTGTTACACCCACATGAGATACAGTAACAAACCTCACACGGTTACTTCTAGGATCCCAAGCGCTTTTCAACATGAAGATTCCAGCACTGATGCTGGGAGTTGTCAGTTTGGCTCAGAATGGGGCACCACTTCGCAGTACACACTGTGGCCTCTGGTCCCTGACTCCTAATGTTTGCGTTTGGCCATCTCTGGTTTATAGGTCTGAAATTTTTAAACCTGCCACACTAGTGCTTTAAACTAAAACTATTGAATGCACAAACGGCTAAAACATGTGTATGGGGTGTTTCTGCATTATAAAAAGTACATTATACTACTTGTTATGCCAGCTTTGATCATGATTGTTTCCAAAATATATTTCCTTTCTCAGGAGTCTGCAGACCTAGAGAACCAAAAGGTGCGACAGAGATTGAAGGCAAAAGAGTGGGATGAACTACAGTCGAAGGGGAAAAGGTTCCGTGTCTTGCAGCCTGTGATCATTGGCTGCATATGGCAGGAGAGTAATGCAGCAGAAATCCGGCTACTTAAGAGATTTGCAACCTGCATACTAGAGTCTCCCTTAGCTGAAGAGGAGCTTACACAAGAAATTAGCTGCAACCGAAACTTGAAAGACAGACAAAGTAAGCAATCTATTTATATGCTAGATGCCTCTTCCATCATTTGGTCAGTTATTTTTATTTTGTAACTTTTTTCTTTCTTTCAGTTCTTTCACAGTTGCTTCCTTTGCTTCATGGTAATGTGAATGGAAGTAAAACTATTATCCAGGAGTTTCAGGAGTACTGTCGTCAGGGACTGTTTTCAGAAGGGGAATCCAATGTTTCTTCAGTTGGTTTGACCTCAAATTCAAGCAGTCCAAACTCTGCCCAGCAAACGCCTATTACTGTGCCTTCTAAAGCATGTTTGAAACGATTAATCTCAGAGAACTCTGTTTATGAAAAGCGTCCAGAGCACCGTATGTGCTGGTATGTACACCTTGAGGTTCTGAAGAACTTTGAGAAAGCGAATCTTCCTGTGCCCTGTCAGTGGACTTATATCACCCAAGTTAATTCATCAAAGGAAGACTGTGGGGTCCCTGCTGGATCAATGCCAACAGTTTCCAGCAAAAGAAAATCTGCAGGAAGCATGCCAATCACAAAATTCATGAAAAGAGCAAGGGACACGGTAAGTTGCTGACAAGTCCTGTTACTTTTTTATCTGCCTGCTCCATTTTATACCTTTTAATTTTTTTTTAGTTTTTCTCTCAGCATTGTAAGTAGGGATGCACCGATACCACTTTAAGACCTAGTACGAGTACCGATACTTTTTTCAAGTACTCACCGATATCGAATACCGATACTTTTTTTTTATGTCATCTGACCGCTTTCCAATAAAAACAGACCTCATATGGATTATGCCCCCCCAGCTCTCGTGGATTATGCCCCCCAGCTCTCGTGGATTATGCCCCCCAGCTCTCGTGGATTATGCCCCCCAGCTCTCGTGGATTATGCCCCCCAGCTCTCGTGGATTATGCCCCCCAGCTCTCGTGGATTATGCCCCCCAGCTCTCGTGGATTATGCCCCCCAGCTCTCGTGGATTATGCCCCCCAGCTCTCGTGGATTATGCCCCCCAGCTCACCTGGCACTCTCCGCGTTCATACTTACCTTCCTGAGCGACGCTGGGAAAGTCTTTGCGCGTGCGCTCCTTGGAAGGCCCCCAGCCGCGATCACGTGGTCCCACGTGATCGCGGCTGGGGGCCTTCCAACGAGCGCACGTGCAAAGACTTTCCCAGCGTCGCTCAGGAAGGTAAGTATGAACGCGGAGAACAGCTGCAGGGCCTGTCCGAATGCCGATGGAGCATTCGGACAGCCGCCCCAGCCCCTCGGAAGCCGGCTCAATGCCGGCTTCCGGTATTGGGGAAAATATCGGGGGTACTGCACGAGTACCAAGTACTCCTGCAGTACCCGGTATCGGTACTGATACCAGTATCAGTGCAACCCTAATTGTAAGTGAACATCCTGCAACCTGTCTTCACAGAAACTCCAGCTTTTTTTTTATACAATTCTACATTTTGAAGTCCCAGTGAGACTTCAATCAAATAATGCACTCGTTATTTTTACTTGCAAGTTGAAGGTCTCTAAAATGTTGCGTGTATTAATGGGCTCCCTTTAAATTATTTCCCAAGTACAGCTTCTTTTCTTCCTCCATAGTTTCCCAACAAAATATGGAGACGTAGCTGAAATGAGACATTCACAAAATCTATCAAATTGGGTTAAACCAAGCAAAAATAAACTCTTGCTTGAAATGAATGCACAGCTTCCTGCAAATGTGTTTTAAATTTATGAATTGTATTCTCACTATTAGCATTTTATTCGTACAGTAGCACTTGCCTCTTTCTTACAAGTGTAAATAATTTTTTTTTTGTCTGACATGAACGTTTAGTTTTTATTGTAAAAGAATATTTACTAATTCTGTATTTTTCCTTTGGATGTCAATGCTGCTCCCTCCTGTTTTGATTTCCAAAAAGGAGTGTAACTCTGAATTGACATTTTTATGTGGCTGGAAGATAATTTGCAAAAAAAAAATATCAATTCTTCATGTATTGGGCTCAACCAGGGGTCAATTCCTGGGAAAACAAGTGAGGAAACTCACTCAAGATTTCCACTACCTGAAAAAAAGGGTGGGGGGGGGTGTTTAGATGTATCTCTTAGCTCACACCACGATTGCTCTTTTGTGGTACTAGTAGCAGCAGAGGTGGATACTTTTTTCAGGTACTCACCAATATTTTTATTTAATGTCAGCAATTTTTCAGCAATTAAGTTTGGATTTTGTTGAAAGCCTGTCCAGTTTATGTTAATATCGACATGTATGGTCAGACACCCCATTTACCCACTGACAACACCCGCCTCAGAATGTGCGCGTTGGCTTCACCTTTTGATGCAAATCAAAAGTGCCTCGTCCAAACTTAGGTGGCGGTGGCCTACTCGCCCTGCGTGGTCACCGCCAGGAGAAAGTGCACCGCACGCCCAAACACCTGAAATAGAACAAACGTAGGAGCCTCAAGCAGAGAATAGTGCTGGTAAAGTTTATTGGAGGGAAAAGCAACCCCACAGGTAGTGATGTTTCGGCCAAAGGGCCTTATTAATCATTATGTCTGGAAACCATAAGCATATGTTGCTAGTGTCTTTACAACAGGGATCTCAAACTCTGGCTGCCAGATGTTTATTGCCTAAAATTCTCAGAATTCTTGAATGCAATCAATGGCCAGAGAATCATGGGAGTTGTAGTTCAGAAACATCGGGAGGGGGGGTAGGGTTTGAGATCCCTACTTTACAACCATCCAGAAATAGGCTAACAAATATAGTTTAAGTACACTTATTTTGGTTTTATTATGAAGTTCTGTCATGTAAAATATGCATGTGGGAATTCTGTTGCGCAAAGGATTGTTCTTGTCATGGTGAAATGCTTCTGAATTGATTTTAATACACACATTGATTTCAGTGTGACATAAAAAGGGTATATTTTTAGAATAATAAACATTAAATGCAATCTGGCAAAATAAGAATTTTAGCGGTTGAAACTTGTCTGCCAAAAACAAAATATGCTATATATTTAGAAGCCTAATTGTCTGTTTTCCCTGCAATAGAAGGAAGTCCTACTTTGTTCAGTGTTGAGGGGTTGTTGTACTAAGCTGTGAAGATGGCTGCAGGAAATGAGCAGAAACTAAAAAGCTCACGACATTTAAGTTGTTTGAAAGTTATGTATTTTTAAGTTATGCCACGTCAATCTGCAAGCGGCACATATGGGGTGTGATTTAAAACTAATACAGTATATGCAAACTCCAGAATATTCTTGTTTTTAAGGCATTGAGCACATAACTTATTGCAACTTTCCTTTGTTTAACTATACTCAAATTGTTTCATACAGACAAATGCTATGGTAATAGATGGTTTTCAGGCTGACACAGAGGAAGACAATGAAGACTGTATGATTGTAGAAGAGCAACCGAATACAGGTAAATATAGACAAGGGGGGTTTGTCCTTTTAGGATTTGACCTTGGCAGGCAAAACCTTTTGTCATTAATCACATTATCGCAAGTTCTGCATATGCTACTATTCCTGATATTGTTTATAGGCACACTTTAAACTTTGAAGATTTTACTATAAATCGACTATTTTTTTAGCCAATTCAAAAATATTGTGTTTTGAAAAGACTTGTAGGGTATTCTGTTCAATCAGTGGGTTCCTAATTTTAATAGAAGGACTCAGAGGCTCATATTGCAATCTCCCTTCTTGCTTTTAATACAGCAGCAAGCAGAAATGTTGAAAAAATAAGACCTTTAAAGAAGCAAACATATTGCTAACGATGGAGTAGTAGTAACCCCCCCCCTTTCCCACTGAGACAGTCCAGTGCTCTGCAAGTCTATAAGTATATCCACGTTTCTGCCTTTTCTCCTTTTCTTGCTGCTGGAGAAGATAAGTATAATTTATTTGTTTCTCCGTTATTTTGGTTTCCGGTCATCCAACTGTAACGGAGGCGACCAGAGTGGTTTAGATACGTTTTTATGACTCTCTACACAGGGAGTTCTGAGCATAGTTTTGCGTTTCTAACGTTTAATATTATGGCGTTGTTTACCTCGCTGCTGCGGCCGTTGCTAGGGTTGGGGCGCATGCGCGTTAGCTTTGCGCACTTTTGCTCCGTCGGCAACTCCGTGTCTCCACGCTGGGAAGAGAAATGCCGCGCTCGAAAGCAGCACCACGAGTGGCCTCAAAAGATTCTTCCCCTGACAGGGAATACGAATCGGAGGACAGCTCCACTCATATGGAGGGCACTCAGGATAAGGCTGGTTACCCCTTCTGGCTCTAGAGCCGCTAACCCTTCTGACGTCACTCCTCCCAAAAATTTAGAGCCCCACATTTAGGCCTCTATTGAATGCTGTTTTTAAAGCCGTTTCTGCTCTTTCCACCTCATTTTCCCAATCCCTCAGGGACGCCATCTCAGAGGCAAAAAAATATTCTGCCCCGGTTCAACCGGGTAATTTGGGCAATGCTCTCACCGAGGTGAGGCCCTCTGATTCTCCCCGAATCACGGGGAAACAGCCCATGAATAAAGATATATGCAGGGCTGGAGGGGTTGGCATCACTGCCCAGGGAGTCAATGCAGGGGACACACTTGCCAAAGAATCGCACTCAAAAAACCACCACGTGGAGTCTGAATCTGCAAAGCTGGTTAAACGGTATGATTCTTCCCAGACACACGATCAACCTTCCACTTCAAGTGGACAGGACAATTCCCCCCTTCTCAGGGGAGGAAAATAGAGAAGACTCCTTTAGAAGTTTATGCCTCGGACGAGGAATTTACTATTATGCCCCTTATTCCCCATCAAGGGTCTGATAAGTCAGGACCTATTTATGATCCAATGGGGAACCCCATGTTCACCCCGGAGGATCTGTCTCGCCCTCTCTCCAGAGTGGACTCTCAGCCCACATGTGGAAGCTTGGGTGAATGCGTGAGTGCGTACGCCTCTGGACAAGGCTTCCAGGAACAGAATGAGAGTGGAGTGTCGCCTACCTACTACTGTAGGGAAACCTTGCTTGACCCCTGATGTAGATAAAAAATTTATACAATTTGTTGAATAAAGGTTGGTCCCAGAATAGGGGCATAGACTTAGCATTCAAAAATTGTCAGGACAAACTGTTAGATGCAGTTGGCCCACTAGCTAAGCTCCTAGATGTTGCCGAACAAGCTAAATTGGCAGATGCTACTCTTGATCCTTATGACGTGACGAATTGGGTTCAAAGAGCTTAGTTTTGTGGACAATACTAACATGGCCCTTACGACAGAACGTCGCAAATGTATTTTGTTAAAAATGGATCTGCAGCTGGTGACTGTAGCGGACAACGAATTGGGTGCAAAAGCCCAAGGATGGTTGTTCGGCCCAGGATTTTTATGTGACATGTCTGATTATACTGGGGCATTTACTACCATGGAAAAAGTTACAACTTCCATTAAGAAAGTGTTCACGGCTGGGGTTTTTGCAAGGGCCGGCAGGGTCAGGGGTCGCACTGCCGGCCATGGAAGAGCGGGCATCTCCCGCCAATTTACAGGCTCCGTGGCGTATGACGCCTCACAATCCGAGACCAGAGTGGCCAACTTCTTCCCCTCCTGTTCTGCTACCCTGGCGTGCCAGAGGTTTCTGATGTTACCGTGGAGGACGGAATTTCAGATACAAGTATCAAGGTACACCAAATGTTAATTCATCACTTGGATGTTCAAGTGGGGGGGGTCGTTTATTTAAATGTCTGCCACGTTGGCAGGAAGTCAGATCGGATGCCTGGACATTAGACACGGTACAAGGGCAGAGAGAGCGTTGGTGGAAGAGGAGATTGCCGAACTTTTGCGGAAAGGGCCATAGAACGGTCTGGTACCCAAGAAGGGCGGAGGAAACAGACCCGTCCTCAATTTGAAAGAACTAAATCTGTCAGTTGATTACACTCATTTCCAGATGGCGGGCTTACACTTACTGAAAGATGTCCTTCGGCCCGGAGATTGGTTAGCAAAGGTAGACTTGAAAAATGCCTATCTGGCGGTACCTATGGCAGAGGAATCCAGGAAGTTCCTCTGTTTCCATTGGAGCCCCAATACATGGCGTTTTCGTTGCCTCCCATTCGGGCTCTCTTCGGCTCCTTGGTGTTTCACCAAGCTGTTGAAACCGGTGAGGAGTCATCTCAGATCCCAGGGTGTATGTCTCCTCATCTATCTGGACGACATTCTTCTGATGGCGAAGTCTGCGCAAATTCTACTAACCCAGGTCCAACAGACGATAACTCTTTTACAAGAGCTAGGGTTTCTGGTGAATGTGGAGAAATCCATTCTTCAACCAGTTCGGTTTCTGGAATTTGAGTCTTATGGTTCACCCCGTTCAGATGTGTTCTGGCAGTACCAGAGACAAATGCAAAGCCATTCTGAAATGGGTACGTGCACTTCTCGCCAACGTCTCCCCGGCCTTGCGAGAACTCTCACGCGTAATAGGGCTCTTGGCGGTGCACCCAGCACCTCTTCACTATCGGACCCTCCAACGCCTGACGACCCTTTTCCTTCGGAGGGGCCTCGCTTTATTCGGATCAAGTTCAGCTCTCGGAGGGAACAAGAGAGGATCTCTGGTGGTGGACCGGGAACCTCTGATCCTGCAACGGCAGGTCCATTACGATTCTTCCCCCATCAGTGACGATAGATTTGGATGCTTGTCTATCTGGTTGGGGAGCCCGGTATGGGAATTTGACAGGGGGTCTGTGGTCCACCCAAGAGGCGTGTTTCCATATCAACGGACTGGAGTTGTTTGGTGGGTCTCTTCGCCTTACAGAGTTTCCTCAAACTGGCTGGTCAGTTGTCCGTTCTTCTGCGGATGGACAACTTTCCAGCAGTAAGTTACATAAACGCTCTGGGGGGCCCTCGCTCCTCACTCATAACTGTTATGGCAACGCGACTTTGGGAATGGTGCTGGTCACGAAAAACAACTCACTAACGAGGACAACAATCCCCTGCGCCCGCTTGCCTAACTGTCCCAGCAATGGCTACGCTCGCGACCCGCATGCAAACGTGATGAAATGGGCAGATTCAACGCAGATAATCGCGTTACTATCATCTACGGCTCGCGACCCCTGACGTTGATTCCTGCAACAATCCCTGACCACTGACTGTTTCCACACATCCTTATTCCTAACTATTCGTCACACTGACACCACAGACCAGGGCTTTCCCAGGATGCCTACCTGAACCAGAGCTGGTCTGCTACTCTGATTACGCACCCCACAATAGGAGAACAGTACAGCCACTGCACCCCAACTCAACTCAGTTTTGTAGATAGACCCCAACTTACGCAAACCTCTAATTCAGTCCTTCAGTTAGCGTGGATCGGATATCAGGCAGAAACAGAACTTAATTTTTTTATATCATAAATATAACCTTTATTATCACAGTGCATTTGTTACAGATAAATGGATATGATAAATCAATTACACACAACGGCAAATAAAAGAAAACTGATTAAAAACACAGATCCTTACTTACACGTCAATAAGCTAACCAGCCTCTGACTCCTTGGGGCTGGAGATTGGAGCATGGACAGATCATCACTGAGAGTGAACCCCCTTTGAAAAGCTCCAAGCCCATGCTTGGTTCAGGTGTATATATAGGCTGCCTTGTTCCTCCCAGGACAGCCTCCTATCTGGAAGAAGCCTGCACTAACGGCACACATACCCTTTCCTGGGCACGCTCCGTTCCCTTCGTCATTAACTTCATTCCCAAAGCTTGTTTCTAGTGATCAGAGGATATGACCGCTTCTTTGAAATGCATGATCACTTACAAATTGGTGCCGCGGCGTCTGCGATGTGCCTTTTTTCAATCTGCCCAAGGTGTGAAATGCTTGCACGAGACCAAGGAAATGCCATTAGACCACCTAGGGGGTAATTTCCCCTCCTTGGCCTGCAGATCAAAGCAGACTCATTTCCCTGGTATTCTGCAAAAAACTGGTGATATCCTTTCACCAGGGCTCAGTGATAAACATCTTAATTACTTTCTTGGAAACTCAGGCATTTATTACTACCACTGCACAAAATGGCCACTGGTATCCATAGATAGCCATAGAGTTATATATGTACGCATAGATATACAGATAGGTAGATACATATATACATATCAAGCTAGATATACAGATCTAATCTGCCACAGTGCTTCCCGAGAGAGATCATGGTACAGGCCCAATTCATTCCAGGTGTGTCCAATCTTCTAGCAGATTGGAGTTTGAGACACACTGAAGACTCCAGGGACTGGGGTTTGCACTGGTCGGCCTTTGTCAGCGTGACGACATTGTGGGGTCTGTTTCAGGTCGAGCTCTTCACCTCCCATCTCAATACCCGGCTACCCCACTTCTACAGCTGGCGTCTGGATCCTATGGCTCTAGCCACGGATGCCTTTCTGCAGAACTGGAAGGGTCCTCGGTATTATGCGTTTCCCCCGTTTCAGCTAAACTCTTGGACGTTACACCAGGTCCGGGTTCAGGAGGCGGTGTTGGTTTTAGTGGCTTCATTCTGGCAAAACCAGCCTTGGTTTCCGCTGTTCCTGGAACTTCTGGTGGATGTCCAGCGATTACTCCCGGGCCTCCCAGATCTGTTGGTGGACGGACAAGGGCAACCTCATCCGCTGTTGTCACAAGGAACGTGCCCGGTCCTAGCCTTCTTGGTCTCAGGGAGACCGGAGGGGTTTCGAACGGAGCTAGAACGCGCCTACGGGCAGCATGGGCCCCGGGCACTTTGTCTTGCTACGACTTGGCCTGCACCCAGTGGTCTGGTGTGTCACGGGATCAAGATCCCTTTCGAGCCCCTCTACACTTCATCCTGAATTTCTTGTCAGAATGTTTTGATGAGGGTAGAGCGTATAGGACTCTTAGGCTGGGGTCAGACGAGCGTAGTGTTCACGTCTGTGATTGCGCCTAAAAGTACGTCCGTGATAGCATGACAGACCATTGGAGCCTGTTACACAAAGTACGTCCGCACTGAACTGCAGACACACAATGGCCACGGACGCAAGGCAGGCAAGAACGTACAACCCCTAGAACGGCCGCACAAAGTGCGCTGCGTCCGCATAGCTTTGTGTGTGAGTGATGGAACGTGGTCAGACGGACTGCATTTATACGTCCAGCATATTTCACGGACAAAATGGTTTTGCTTTTTAATTTATTTTCCCTCCTACATCCGTCAAAATATACATCAGTGAAAAAAACGGACTGTGTGGCCACTACTGTGTCTTCCGTACTGACGTACGTCCGTGTGCACGGACGTACAGTCCGTAGAAATCACGCTCGTCTGACCCTAGCCTTAACGTTTACAGATCGGCCCGGTCGGTCTATCATGAGGGTTTCCAAGGTATCCCGGTGGGCAAGCATCCATTGGTCTGTCGTTTGCTGAGAGGCATCAGGTGTTCGCACCCTCAGCTCCCTCGGTACTCAGACCTGGGATGTCGCACTATTGCTCAATTTCTTAATGGCATGGCCATCTGAGACTATCCTTGAGACCGCTCTCGGCCAAGCTGTTGGCCCTCCTGTCTCATTTCTTGTAAACGCGTAGGTGATGTCCGCGCCTTGGATTTTCAGATCAGATCCTTTGTTCTGGAGGGGGTGCGTTTTGATGTCTCTCGTCGTACTAAAACATCTATTACATCAGTGTTCTATCCTGCGTTTCCAACGCAACCTGCATTATGTCCAGTAGCTTGTTTGAAGGTTCATGAAACCCGTATGGCGGCGCTGCGTTCGGCAGGTGTATCGCCGCTTTCGTATCAGTCTCCTCATGCCACGGTTAGTTCCACTACGCTGGCGCGTTGGCTTAAGTGGTTATTGGCACTGGCAGGAGTGGACGTAGCTAGGTTTGGAGCGCAGTCGGTTCGCGGCTTTGTCGGCAGTGGTTGCGGGTTGCTGTCTGCATGATCTGCTTAGGTCTGCTGATTGGTCTTGTGAAACCACCTTTCGGACCTTCTATTTTAAGCCTATAGTTCATTGGTCGTCTGCTCTTATGGATCAGCTTTGAACTTGCAATAGGAGCCTCTGAGTCCTTGTATTAAAATTTATAGAATTTAGCGAAGTTAGAATTTTAATAAAGGACTCAGAGGCGAGTATTGCCCTCCCGCGCGGACTCATTGGTTGGCTGCGCATTCTGCATCTCGCACTGGTTTCTCACTCTTGTTTCAGCTCAGTGAGATGTTGCGAATCATCTGGTGGCAGTTCCTGTCTTCAAGGTCCGGCTGGATCATCATGTTTCTCTACGCCTGTGGACCAGTTATTAGCAAGGAAAAGAGAGAAAAGGCAGAAACGTGGATATACTTATAAACTTGCAGAGCACTGGACTGTCTCACTGGGAAAGGGGGGTTAGACTACTCCATTGTTAGCAATATGTTTTTCTTTGTCATTTTTTTCGACATTTCTGCTTGCTGCTGTATTAAAAGCAATAATTGCAATACGCAGTCCTTTAATAAAATTCTAACTTAACATCATACTTGACTAAATTCTATAATTTTGACATATACCTAGGGTTGCCACATCGGCCATGTTTTCCAGGACACCGATTTAGGGCTGAAACAACTAATCGATTAATCGATTTTTTTTTTTTTTTATTTTTTTTTTTGTGTACAGCACACACTGTCAGACGGAGTTAAACATTATAACTTCAGACTCTACTTTGCAGTCGATGTGCTGCGCTTTACTTGGTATGATTGTGTTCTAGGTTTATGTCAGACATACCCAGTTTGTTTTTTATTCAGTTTACAACTGTAGCAATGCTATAGCACAATCTCTGGGATACCATCCACTGTACCTCTGGTGTTTTATCTTTACTTGAAGCTGGAGTCCTGTGTCACTACCTCACCTTCCCAGTCTCCTCCACTTTGGTCTGGAGTTTCCATACCCTCTCTTTGGTCTGTTTCCTTCCCACAAACTCTGTCCCACACTCGGGTCCAGTCTTTTGCCCAAACTCGCTCCCTCTTACACTCGGGTCAAGTCCCTTGCCCAATCTCGCTCCCTCTTACACTCGGGTCAAGTCCCTTGCCCAATCTCGCTCCCTTCCACCTATAGAACCCCTCCCACTCAGTTTGTTCATGAAATTGTTTTAACCCTTTCACTGCAGAAGACTTGGAACGTCCTCATTGCCTCCCGCTGTATGCGGAGGACGTTCCCCACACGTCTTCTGCTCGGCAGGGGGCCAGAGATACTCCCCTCTCTGGTCCGGGGTTCTGCAGTGTTCTGACTTCCTCGACGTCAGACACTGCTTTTATAGACACCCACCTGCCGTTATGACGTCATCGCGTGGGATGCAATGGTGTCATTTTTCAGGCGGCGACCCCCCCCCCCCCCCCCCGACAAAACTGGGAGATCACCTGAAGGGAGGAGGGGGATCCTTTCCGATCCCTCTCCCTCCCGATCGGGAGGGTCTACAAGAAAAAGACAGGCACCGCTTTGAAGGGCAGGGTCTGCCCTAGAGCTCCGCATCTTCACTGGTCTCACGATTCGATTACGATTATCAGGTCAACGATTCAATGCGATTCGATTCCGTGATGCATCACGATTACTGATAGGCCAGACTCTGCCCCGTCCAATGACACCTTTCTAATGATACCAAACATGACCATGTTAAATTTCACAAAAAAGATAAATAAAACCTTTTCTAAGGCAGTGCATTGTACATTTTTTCCATATATAGTGAACAATAGCACTGCTGTTACTCACCTTCTCGTTTCCCACGCTGGCAGCAAGTTCAGTGTTTAATACAGTCATATTATTAGTTAAATATAATGGCCAAAATGCATGCAAACATTTTAGTTTTTTAAATTTTGATTAAAATTTTATATTTCCATCGCAAAATGCAGTATCGGGTACCCCCGTGCGATCTAAAGCCACAAGGTCTGGATGATAAAATGTGGAAAAATTGTTGCACACGGGAAATTACTATCTGAATAGAAATGGACATATTTTTGTTTTTGCTATAGCGCTCTGACGGCACACTGTCACACACGTGGTCAGACACCGCACTGAGGTGGGGTGGTCACACAAACACAGCGCTGAAGGGGGTGCACACCCATCACTGGGGGATCACATACACACACTGCCCCCCCCCCCCGATCGGTTTATGCATGTCCATTTCAATTTTTTTTAACCAGTGCACCCCATAGAAAATATAACCGCAAAGGCTCGTGTGATTTAAAATGTGAAGAAAAATAACACTACACGCTGTAGGTGATTAAAAATTCAAATTTTATTGCATTTTTTTTGTTCTAGTATACAGGCAGGACATGACGTATACATATGATATATTATGAATCTGCCGAATCTGCTGGAAAGAACAATATATAAAATGTGGCTTCAAATTGCGTTTAAACCTGAGCAAAAGCGGTAAAAATTAGCTCAGCACACAGGGGTGAAATGGCTCCGCAGGGAAGGGGTTAAAGGCACCCTGACCACTTTACTCAGCCTGACCACTTTAATAAGCTAAAGTGCCCCCTTCTCACCCCGCTTTCATACTGACCTTATGTCTATCTGAGCTCTCGTGGCAGTGTTCGTTTAGGGAGAAAGCCGACATGGACTTAAGCCCCGCATGTAGCATCAATCCATTGCTGTGACCAGGTGGTCGTGCACCTTGTGTTTGAAAAGTATGCAATCTGCATATGTATGTACGGAAGTTATGTACACTACTCAAATTGTTTATGAAAAAAGGGGGAAGCAGGAGTTGATTGTTTTTTTTTTTTTTTTTTTCCGATGAATCGATTTCATTGAAAAATATAATCTTATGAGAATAATCGTTAATTGCAGCACTGCACCTATTACTATTCCATGCACAGGAAAAGTGCTGCCCTGCAATTCATATGCTGCAAGAAGGAACTAAAGACGCCAGGGATTCCTTTATTTCCTACGTGCAGCATATGGATTCTACATGCCGCAAGGTAGCATTTTTCATACACTGCCCCTTGGCAAAGAGCAGGTCTACGACTTATGACCTCTTGAGTCTGCAGCCCATCCAACAAAGGTCAATATTATTGTTGGGTCAACTATGGATTTTTAGCCATGAAAAAGTTGTTTAAAAAATAAAAAAAATGCAGGCCTGGCTTTAAAAAGTCTATTGACCCTTAACAAGATGTGTAAAAAAAAAAAAGTGCATCCTGCCAGATTCACTGTGCAACCCCCCCCCCCAAAACCCACCACGCAAATCGCTATGAATACCATTAACTGAGTGCATGCTGCCAGGTTATAGAGAGCAAAATCGGGTCACGTCCTATAGGGACCTTGTCCCCAAACCCTGCAATGATCAAATAGTCCCAAAATAAAATGAGCAGCACAAATTGCAATTAATGCCAGTAAACTGTCCAAGCCGGCAGGTCGTAGACAACAAGAGGTTCAAAGAGGGTTTATGTAATTTTTTTTATTAACCTGGCAAACAGTTTAAAATTCCACAGAGGCCTTAAAACATTATAAAAGGCAGCACTTTTGCTGTTAAAACAATTGCAACCATGAGAAATAAAATTTAAACCTACAAAAAATTCTGCTTATTCATGGTAAAGAAAAACACGCAATCAATACAGAACATGAAACCGTAACAGTCAATTTTATATAAAAAGTAACTTTTTTTTTTCTCCATGCAATCGAGAACATTGTATGATTTTACAAAGGAAAAGCTGAATCTTGTTGGCGATTAAATTTTTATGTCTCAGGATTGTAATTGTTTGATCAGCAAAACTGCTGTAACCATTTGCCATGTTAACCCCTTCACTGCTGAGGCATTTCACAGCTGTGTGCTGAGCTCATTTTTACCGCTTTGGCTCCTGTTTAAACGCGATTTGAAGCCACATTTTATTATGACCCAGACATATTATATATCGTTCTTTCTGGCAGACACGGCAGAGTCATATCATTTTTATATGTATACAGCATGTCCTGCCTCTATATTACAACAGAAAATGCAATAAAATTTGAATTTTTTTATCATCTGTAGCGTGTAAAGTGTTTTTTGTCACACTTTATCACATGAGCGTTTGCGGTTATATTTTCTATGGGGTGCGCTTGTACAAAAATTAGAAATGGGGACTTGTTACATTTTTTTTGGGGGGCATTACGTGATTTTTAGCAAACGCACCCCATAGAAAAAAATCATTAGTGCAGCATCATTGTTCACATTCTAATTGAAATGTGAACAATATTGCTGCATTAATAAAAACAACACACAAAAAAAAATTTTTTTAATTTACTTTAACCCTTTCGCTGCTGAGGCTTTTCCTGCCTCTGTGCTGAGGTCATTTTTACCGGTTTTGCTCATCATGTTTAAACGTGTTTTTAAGGCTTATTTTAGTATATGACCCAGACATATTATATATCGTTCTTTCCGTCAGACTCGGCAGATTAATAATATGTCATTATTATATGTATACGTCATGGCCTGTCTGTATATTATAACAAAAAATGCAATAAAATATGAATTTTCAATAATTTACAGCGTGCAAAGTGTTTTTTTTCCACATTTTAACATGCGAGCAATTGCGGTTATATTTTGTATGGGGTGCGCTTGTTAAAAAAAATTACATTTTTTTTTGGGGAAAATTACACGATTTTTAACAAACGCACCGCATACAAAAATCGTTAGTGCAGCATCATTGTTCACATTATAATTGAAATGGGAATGGGAAATGGGAACAATATTGCTGCATTAACAAACCAAAAAAAAGAAAAAAAAGTGTTTTTTTTTTTTTTTAAATATATATTTTTGTTTTTACAAACTTTTTTCACTTTCGTGTTTGGTATCGTTGGAACGGCCATGCTCTGGCCGATCCAGCAATACCAAACGTTAACCCCTAGCTGCCACGGATCGGGAGATAGGGAGTTCATTGGAACTCCCTATCTCCACCGTTGGTGGCAGTTAGGGGTTAACTCTAGGACTGGCGTCATCGTGCTATGCACGATGACGCCAGTCCTCAGGGGGAGTTCCCGGAGGCTTGGTCGACATCCAAGATGTCGGCCATCTCCGGGAAAGGATCACGAACCGGCGCTTTTCAGCGCCGATTCGTGATCCGGCTCCCCAGGGGTTAATGCCAGGTACCATTTGGAAGGGCAGGCTGTGCCCTTCCAAATGGTGCCTGGGTTAACCCCCGCAACGCCGCTGATCGGGAGGGAGAGAGGTCCGAAGGACCTCCCCCATCCCCCTCCCTTTCAGGCGCCTCCTCCGCACATGCGGGGGGGGGGCCTGAATTAGGTGTCATTGCGCTGTCGCGATGACACCTAATTTCACCGGCGGCGGTTCCGGATGCTGGGCTGACATCGAGGATGTCAGCCCGCACCGGGGGGGCCAGCGATCGGCCGGAACTCGGCCGAACGCTGACCCCAAAGTGAGGACACGCTCAGCGCGTCGTCAGCACAGCAGCAGCCATGCGGAGGACGCGCTGAGCGCGTCCTCCGCATTGAAGTGGTTAAACATGGTCATGTTGGTTATCATTCAAAAGGCAATGCTCAGGCCTTTCGAACGACACCCTCCATGACCCCCTAGCTATCACGGTTCTGGAGATATCGGGTTCAAAGGAACCCCATATCTCCACCAGGGGATTTCCTTGGGAAATCCCAGGCAGCTAGGGGTTCCCCGGCTATCTGACGTCATCACGCTATGCGTGATGATGTCGGGCAGCGAGGGGGGACTAGTGGTGGAGCCGCCATCCAAGGTGGTGGCCCCTACCGGAGCTAGGCCGCATTTCGGCGCTGAAGTGCAACCCGGTGCCGGAGAGGTTAAAGCCAAGCACAGTTTAAAAGGTAAGACTCTCCCCTTTTAATCTGTGCCTGGCTTTTGAAGCTGATCCTTCCCGATCGGGAGGGAGAGGGATCTGAACGGATCCCCCCCCTCCCTTCCAGCCAATCTCCCGGCATTGCCGGGGGTCGCCTGGAAATGACGTCATCGCACATTGACGTCGGGAGGGGCTTAACTTCAGCGTATGAGGACGCTGAAGTCATACTGCCGTGGGACCCCGGACAGAGGCGAGTATCTCTGCCGGGGCTCCCGCAAGCGGATGACGTGTGGGGCACGTCCTACGCATATAGCGGGAGTCAGGATGTGCCCCACACGTCATCCGCAGCGAAAGGGTTAACATACATGATTATTTTTAGAAAATCTTGTGTGACCCTATTTTGTTATGACCCGACAGCTTCCACAGGGATAGAGCATGGACTTTAAGGTAGTTAAGGGGTTTATAGGGTGGGTTAGGCCCTTGGCTAGGATAGAGTTAATGGGGGGGGCGCAACCAGCAGTTCAGACAGGGTACCCATAGGCTTTACTGACTCCGCTGGGATGCTCGCAGTTTTTTTTTTTGTTTTTTTTTAAATATTTAAAAAAATTTAGGCCGATTGTCACACAACCTTTTTTTATGATGTAATTTCCATAGGATACCATACTGGTTCACATTTTTACGCACAATTGAGGGAGAGGTGTATCCCCCGAAAAAGCATTTAAAGGAATGATATGGAAAAAATACTTTCCCATGAAGAATTAGGCCTATGCTGCTGACATTACCTGCCCAATTTTGTTTTAGGATATGTATACGTACCTTTTTTTCCTTGGAGCTCTGCTGCTCCTCCTCAGGGGGGCTCAGGGCTTCTGAAATGTGGAAGTGCCTCGAGATTCCTATGCAATTTGGATAGCATTCGTACCTTTCATACATTCACTACACAAATCGCATATCATTTGTAACTTGCTCCCTGGGCCATCTACTGGAAAATGGAAGCCTCTCTGTATACTCTGTTGCAAGTCTATCTTCGAAAGCCTCAGGACACCCCCCCCCCCCCCATCTAATGGAAATGTCTTTCATTTGCAGCTCAAGATGTTCTATCCTGGTAAGTGACCCCGGGCTAAGAACTTGAGTGTGGATGGAATGTCCATGAGAACAGAGGTTCTGTCCACTCGAATGTCCGTGTGACCACCTCGCTGAGTGCACACATGTTAAACAATGTGGCCCTCTTAGTTGAGCTGTCATAACGCTGGGGGGGGTCACTACTGACACACTAAGTGCACTCGTGTGTCCCTAGCCTTAGTGTACTTGGCAACAAACCTGTGTTTTAGCAGTGGTCACCTCGAGGTTCACAGTGCAGGACCTTAGGCCTTACATCTCTTCAAAGATTTGATATTCTGGCCACCTACACTGCTGAAAAGGTCAATTTCTGTAGCAGCTGGTCCATGCTGGCTGAGAGGCAGTTGTTTTGAAATGCACAGCTGTATTGGGAAGAGTACGTTGAGAGTGTTGTAATAGTGCAACGTCTGCTAAACTGTAAAATCTAGGATTTCTTTTGGCTGGGGGATAATATCAACATGACAATGATTGGAGTCAGTCAAAAAAACACAACAAAGGGGTTAAACAGAATTGTGTTTGACTAATGAATTTACTTTTGTAATTGAAGCTGCAGCATTCCTTCTAGCTAAACTTCTTATTGTTTATTCCACAGAGGCAGAGACTTCATTACAGAGGATTGCCCGGGATGAAGGAGCTGTCCCTGCATCCTGCCAGGCTTAAAACTTAAATACTAATCAATATATGTATGTAGAATGTTTGGATATTTTAAATATTTTTAAAAAATACTTGTCTTCGTATGTATGTGTCATATACAAATGTCGCAATGTAAAGAGGACCGCACGTTCATGCTCAGAACTCCAAAAAATACTCTTTCCAAGCTGTAAGACTAATTTTGTTTCTAATAAAGCATTATTCAAATTGACATTTGTAAGACTGTTTTCTCTTGCATTTGCTCTGGCAACCAGTTTTAACCTACATATTCTTGAATCTGCATAGCTTTGTAGCATTAGAGCTGTAATGGTAAGACTTTATGGCTAGAAAATGTTTATTGGTTTTCAGAGTGTAAATAAAGACGAAAGTGTATAAATCCCCTAAATAAAAGGAACAATACCCTAAGCCCTCCCCTACAAGATGCTTGCGAACATCAAAGGTAAAACACAATATGTGAGTGTATATAGTCAGGAAAACAGTGGCATTTACATATACTACTATGGCCCCCGCATATAGCAAAACCGAACCAAATGATGAATAGGTTGGTAAACTATAAACACAGAAAAAAGCTCATAGCTTAAAACCCGCATAACTTAATAAAACATAGAATAAAATAAAGGTACTCACAAAATAAGTGGAGCTACATAAAAAAATAAGTGCACAATAGCATGAGTAATAACTCCTGGTATCACTGTTACATAAAAGCAGTCCTCTGTAAGCGACGTGTCCGCCAGGGAAAGCCACAACAAAATCAGCTGTCAGGCCCTTTGGTTTATTCCATGTTTTTAGTTTACCAACCTATTCATAATTTTGTCCTGTTTTTGCTAAATACAGGGCATAGTGGTATATGTGGGTGCCATTGTGGTGTTTTTTCACTATATTCGCCTAGTGTGTATGTATAACAGATTTGAGGGAGGAGCCCTAAAGTTAGGAATACATAATTTCAATGTCACGCACCCATACATACATCTGTTGTATTTGTGCATCCCCTGCCATAACCTACATTAGTGTGCACCAACACACTCTTTTTATACAGTATATTAGGAATGGGACCAGCTTTAAAAAAATTTTTATGAATTCTATTAGTTTTTGTTACATTATGCACAAAGTTTAATGAGGGTCGTAAGAAGGAAAAGTAAATTTTTAAAAAGCTAGTAATCTTGCACATTAACCTCATCACGGTCACATTTGCCAAGTGTAAACGCCGTACAAAATAAAAATAAAAAAAACTTTGAAATATTCCACTGTACCAAAATGTATTTTTTATGACTAGCACAGCGCTACAGGTTGAGAAAGGATCCTTTATATTTGTGGCAGTCTAGAACATCCTGTGGTACGTGTAACCAAATTCTTAATGACGAACCTCGCCGCTGTCACTTCTGTAATGGATAAGCAGGACAGACTCCTGGCTCCTCCTTTACACAGCGTGCAAGCGCCATGCTTAGCGTGGTTGGGGCCCGTGCTTGTGACGTAACGTCACATGGACTTCCTGTGTTGGGCTGCCGAGTGGTAACAAGCAGGAGCTGCCGGATGAAAAGAGAAGTATTTAGGTAGGCTCTTTGTGTGGAGTGCCCACATTAGTGTTGGTGCCTCCTCCACATTGTGCCTGGCAGTTCAGGGGGTACAGTGTGCAGGGCACTGACACGTAGAGCGCCACCTGGCCTGTCACAGGAGCCCAGCATCCTTCCTTTTCACCCAGGCACCTCTCCCTGCCCCAGGCCTATCCAAGAACTGTGTGCATGGTAGTTCGGGGAGTAAATCTCATTTACCTGTGCCTTTTTTATTTTACCTTCTAAAGCAAGCACAATAATTTCAGAAAAATCATCATTATTATTGTGCTTTCTTTAGAAAGTAAAATAAAGGCACAGGTAAATGAGATTTAAAAGAAAAACAATGCATGTGCTGTTGGGATTCAAACTCTCAGCCTTCTCGTTACAAAACCGTATACTTAACACGCTGAGCCACACACCACCCAGTTATCAGTACAGTGTTATTTAGTTCTTTAAGCCCTTAAAAACCCGGGTCAGGGAGCAGTACATGTATGTGCAGCCGGTGAGGGAAGGCTGCAGAGGGGCTCTCATGCTCGCCAGTATCCTCCATTACTCTTCAGACAACATATCCCGCCAGCCACCATCCCCAAATAGGGTATGTGAACCTCCACACTTTTTATGCCTCCCTGCTCAATTAGCCAGCTGCAGGGGGAAGATAAACAGTGCGATTCTTGTTTCTTTGATCTCCCATAGAGCCCTTATCAAATTTCTGGACACCGTAATTTATTTTTTTTACTCTGCCTAGCAACAGTTGGAGAGGCAATGACGCTGCTCAAAGGGACTGTCACAGAACCCCGTGCTCAGACTGGACTGTACTAAAATCTCGTTCCTCTGCTATTCCCCTCATTTAAGCTATTGGTTTGTTTTAATTTTAAGTGGTGGTTTGTGACTTTTCCCCCATCATAATATAATCCAGATGCCATTAATCATAATCCAAAAGCATGTCCCTCATGTTCCCTGACACCAGGGGAAGCCTGGTTTTGAAACTGCAGGCAATCACCATCCAGGAGCTGGGTTTGAAACAGGGACGTGCAGTCAGGGGTGGCAGGGGAGGCGGAGCTGTGCTTGCTTCTTCTCTCTGTCTGCTTTTTTTTCTCCTGCGCTTTTACTTCAGTTTGCCGGCTGCTGTCTGTGTGTGTAATACACTACACAGACAGCAGGGGCAGCACTGAGCCAGCCTAGGCTACGCAATTTACGCAGCTCAAAGCTACGCTAATTGCGGAGCTCAAGCTGGTGGCAGGCACACTCGTCATTGCCTCCAGGCAATGACCGCAAATGAAACTTGAGCCAATGGGAAAGCTCCATTGTCTCAAGCAATTTTTTTTTTTTTTTTTTTTAAAAAAAGCCCACCATGGGAGGCAGTGCTCCCCATGGTTTGATTGACGCAGGACAGTCATGTGACTGTCCTCGTCAATCGTGGGGGTGGGCAGACAGAGCACAGCAGGATGACTGAGACTGTGACCCCCCCCCCCCCAGAGTGTGCTGAGCGCATGTGCGTGCGATAAACACACACATACTGTGTGTGTGTGTGTGTGTTTATCTTTGCGCGCACATGTGCTCAGCACACTCTGGGGGGGCCACAGACCGTCACAAGCACACAAGCTCAGCTCACCGCGTGCACTGGCTCTGACCAGCTCCTCCTACTCACTAACGTGGCAGGAAGCCGCTGGAGGAGGTGCGGTGCTAGCAGGGACCCCATCACTGACCTCACCCCTTGCCTCTCTCGGACAGGCAGAGCACAGCAGCATATGACAAACAAACCCCGCCCCAGAGTATGCCAGGGCCAGCACCGGGATGGGATGTAAGCCAGTAAATTCATTCCCAGAAGGACGACAACAGACCCCCGTATGGCCGGTCCTTATGGAAAGGAGGGTGGATCTTTCCTGCATATACCTTCCCCAGGGAGAAAATCCTCCTTCTTTTGGATCCCTGGAAGTCAGCAAGCTGTGGCTCCTCGCTACTCCTGCCCATAGTCACCATTCACAGCAGTAGGTAAGGGGGTCTGGGGCAGAGTGCTCTGCATCATGTGAATGGAGTGAGTGTGCTGCCTGGGACAGGTCCTGCTCTGCATGGAGTGTGAGTGTGCACAATGCTTTGCTTAGGGTCTGTGTATGAGGGGAGTGGAGGACATAATGCAATGCTTAAGGTCTGTGTATAAGGGCACATAATGCATTGCTTAGGGTCTGTGTATGAGGGCACATAATGCAATGCTTAGGGTCTGTATAAGGGCACTTAATGCATTGCTTAAGGTCTGTGTATAAGGGCACATAATGCAATGCTTAGTGTTTCTGCATGAGGGCATTTAGTGCTGCAGGGTCTGTGGTGGCAAAGTGCAGTGCTGGAACCGTATTGGATATTGTGCTGCAGGATCAGGACACACAGTGCTCTGCTGGTATGTGCAGAGTGAATATACTGTACCTCTCTATAGTTTGTAACAACTCATATGGACAGCAGATCCTGCCATGTTCAGTCCTTTCTCAAGTATTTGCTTTTCCTGAATGAGAGTTTAATTTCTTACCATGTCTCTCCTGTCTCTTGTATCATTGTGTTAGAAACGTTGTATCCTAATTCAGTCACTTTGTTCCACATGGTGTGAATACCATGCCCTAAGATAATAGCATGCAGGGGACTCCAGATTATTATTATTCCACTTATTGATGCAGTTTTAGGGCCACTTCCTCTGATCACCTATTGGACTAAATAGAGGAAACCCATCAGACTTGATACATTGTAAATGACTGTGTGTTTCTTCAATAATGGATACAATTGGATGAATATTTAATGAATTGTTTGGGGACAAGCATCTACAAGTGGTTTAATTATGGTGACTTTACGATGCACAAAATATTGAATTTATGAAACAAGACACTTATTCATAATGCAAATGGGAAAGAGTGACTCATGTCTTCATGTGGTTACAACTGAATTTATATGAAATACCAAATCCATGAGTTTTTCTTATTGGAAAAAAATCAGACTGGTAAACTTGGACCCACTATGATGAAATTGGCTAGATCGGGGTGTCAAATTCCAACTCCAGCCACCCTCCAGATGTTGATCACCTACAATTCCCAGAACTTTTGAAGGCAACGAATGGCCAGGTGGGAAGTGTAGTTCAGCAACATCTGGGGGGCACAGTTTGACAGCCCTGCTCTAGATGGTGGGATCTTCTGAGCAAGGCTCTATATAATTATGGGGTCCTTTGTATATCTGGCTCTGATACTAGCCAGTGCCTCACCAGCCACTGACATCACCGCACGTCACTGGTTTGAAACCCCAGCCAATCACCATCTAGGAGACAGATGTGCCAACCAATCCCATTCAAGGACCACACAGCATTCACTTTAATTGAAACATCTGCAGAAACTTTAAACCCTGGTGCCCTGAAAACCCAGTTAGTTATTTATAAGGCGCCACAAAGTTCCGTAGTGCTGTACAATAGAGGCAGAACAGCCAATATTGCCAATACATGCCAATACACGTTAAACACACACAACTGTAGGAGAGAGGACCCTGCTCGAGTTTACAATCGCGACCATGGCAAACTGCGGTGCCGGGATGTCTGGCCATTTCACATGGCATCTTTTTATTTGGTACAGAATCGGATAACAACATCCCAGCCCACCCAGAGAGTCTGCTTATCCCAATAGGACCAGTGACATCTGCTTTATTGGGAGAAATTAAGAACTGACATTGATTCAGCGCTGAGAGGATAATCTGGGACTGGCAGAGGAAAATGAGTCACGACAGCAGAGGGAAAATATTTGACCGTGGCTCTCATAACAGGGACATAACACATTTTATCAACCAAGCACATGTTCAATGATACAAAAGAACAGAAAATAATTGTTTACATTTTTTTATTTTTTTCCAAAAGAAATTAGGGAGTGCGTTGCCCTATGGATGAGCCACCACTGAGGTAACCCCTTGTGGGAAAGAATACAGATAAGAACACTGATAGGTAGGGGAATCAATAAATGCAGCAGTGGCAAATAACAATACAGCTGCCAAAGTATGGTAATATTGGGTACATAAAGGAGGTTTGGTAAAGTGGTCAGGTAATACTGGATATAAGGGTTACTGTTCGATAGGACAGTCTACCAACGGTCAACACTGAGAAAGTTTGCTAATAAAGGGCTATGTTAACACTGAACAGAACGGTAGATTACTGGAGGTAAAGCTAGATGAGATGGAGGTTGTTCATGCAGTGGTAATTCAAGTGGAGCAAAGGACTGTCAATGGGGATCATAGTGAGACCATTTTTTGAGGGCTAATAATGCAGCATAATTTGCATAGACCGCAAGACTATAGATGTAGCACCTAGGGTTACCATATCAGGCATTTTATCCAGGGCACCTCTTAACTACTGCATGTGAGTGTTATGAAACACACACACACACACACACACACACACACACACACACACCACACACACACACACACACACACACACACACACACACACACCACACACACACACACACACACACACACACACACACATACACATACACACACCTGTGGGCTTTGATCTCCAGTAGCATCTATGATAATCCAGCCCTGGGTGTAAATCAGGTTTACAATGGCTGCTGTATTCCACTAAAAGTGATAGACCTTGTATAACTTTTATTACAGAAAAATTTAAAGAACATTTCTAAGTAAATTGGTCATCTCTCTGTGTTCCTCATAACATCTTTACATTTTTGTTTAATTTATCTTTGAGTTGTAGGAATAGCTGTTTTCATGCAGCTAATATGTATTTTCAGATTCTATGCTTGTGCAGCGTTCGTTTCATACCTATTCGTTGTTTCATACTTATTATTTGCTAATGTTGTAAAAGGAACTTCACCTTTATTGACTTTATTATAAATAGGGCTACCTTGAAATTGCACAGATAAACTTAGCTGAAAAGCCGATAACATGCAGCACAAGGTAGTCAGGTTTTAGAAACAAAAGTGTTGCATTCAGGTCTAGTGGTACACTAGGTGCTCCAAATTCTGATGCCCAAGTCCACCACGTGATATTAAATAATCATTAGCATGTACATAAACATGAAATTCTGAAATATTACTGACCTATCGGGGTTATTTATATCAATAAAATATAGTTTTGAAAAGTTTATTTATACAAGGTGATTTCCAGTGAGTTATATCATTGTCTAAGGCAGGGGTCCTCAGACTTGGCCCTCCAGATGTTTTGGAACTACAACTCCCATGATACTTATCCCACATATTGAGAGGCAAAGCATCATAGAAGATGTAGTTCCAAAACATTTGGGGCAATATTCCAAAGTTGGTGGGAACTTAACCAGAGCTGTTGTAAACTTAACTCCATAGTGTAAAATCCAGAAGGTGCGTTGTGATGCAATTAGCACCGTGAGTTTTAGAAACCCAAATATAAATTTTGTTATGCAGCTGTTGCAATCCACCCTCTCAATAGGATTTCTAAAAATAGACCTATAAAATTACCGATATTCCGAAAGCGTAATGGTATTTTTACTATACCATATGAACAAGAAGTATCCTATCTGTATGGCATATAAAGGTTTAAAAATACTTATGTTTTCAGATGAATTTCCTGTTCTTTCCGGTGGTGGGTCACCATGTCTGCATGTCTTCAATGTCTCTGCACCTCAGCCATCCGATTTTTCAGACATACTGCAACTGGGAATCGATAGATTTAAGGGAGGTAAACACGACCAATATACAGTATATAAGTAAAAACATAAAATATATTACTAATGTCCAATTACTGAACTTGTTTAAATACCGGACATACAAACCCATGCATCGAGACTCTTACTGGGACTGATGAAGCTGGCATTGTAGCGTATCCCCCACTTTATTTGATTTTATACTACATTCAGCCCATTTTTATTTCATCGGCAATAAATTATATAAAACATGTTTACCTCAAATCTATCGATTCCCAATTGCAGTCCGAAAATCGGATGGCTGAGGCTCAGACATTGAAGACATGCAGACATGGTGACCCACCACTGGAAAGAACAGGAAATTCATCTAAAAACTAGGGCCAAAACAACTAATTGATCGACAACTAATCGATGATTAAAATAGTTGTCGGGTGTGTCCTGACCGAGCGAGATGGCCGCGTGATCGGAGAGCTCCGCAGCCAGAGCCGGCTCCGACCCTTCACACCATCTAACCCACGATGGTCAAGACACGCAAGCCTCCACACAGCCCTGGACTGTCTGAGACCTCAGCCGACGCTCGCCTGGGCTCCATCAGGCAGTTTTTGGCCCTTAACAAAGAGGCCGCGGACTCGGCAGCGACATCCAAGATGGCGGCCGCACGCGGTGCATTGATCCCCAGCTCCCCAAACAGATCCGAATCAGGACATGCAGGTGAGCGCTGGGACCCCCCACCAGACCTCCATATGCTCCTCTGCTCCCTCCCCACCAGAGAAGACCTGGCGAACTCGACAGCCGGCCTACAGACCTCGCTGCTCTCAGAAATCAGAGGCCTGCGCGACGACCTTAACGGCCTACAGGACAGGATCTCTCAGGTGGAGGTGTCCCAGGCCCACCAACAGAAAATTTCCGCTACCCATGACTTGGCGCTGGCGACCCAACATGACACTGTACAGGCCCTGGCTGGGCACGTGGAAGATCTTGAGAATAGGGGCCGAAGAAACAACATCCGAGTAAGGGGCCTCCCTGAAAACGAAAATTCGCCTACTGATTTACGCCGCACACTCGACTGTTTAACGAACTACTGGACAGAGATCCCTCTACGGACATAGAATTCGAGCACTGCCACCGCGCTCTGTGCCCCCATGGCCCGCCCGACGCACCACCCAGAGACGTAATCTGGTGCTTACTCCGACACATGGTTAAAGAAGACATCATGGCGGCTGCGCACGAGACGCGCTCTATTGTATTCGAAGATACCAGCATCTCACTGTTCCAGGACCTGTCACCGGCCACGTTGCAGTCACGACGTCTCCTGAAGCCACTCAACTCGACCCTCCAGGCTCAAAACCTCCAATACAAATGGCTGTTTCCGTTTGGGATCCAGGTCCGCACCCAGCACGGACCCATTGCGCTTCGCACTGGCTCGGATCTCCCTGCCTTTCTGGAGGCCCTCTCTCTCCCATCAGACACTCTCCTAACTTGGCTGGACCTCACGGAGATGTATTCCTCCCCGCCGGGACCACCTGCGTGACAGCAATGTCCCAATCATCATCGCAAGCCTCGCACAGACCGCGAAACAACGGACATCACCCTGTGACTCTCGATATGGCCTGCCTTACGCACGAATACCGGCCTGCCAGTACAGAAGGTGACCTGTGATGTTGACACAATGGACTGGCACCTCACCGATATGCTTAACCTATTTCCGGATCCCAACCCTCGCCTCCCGCCTGACTACGACGCACCGATGCGCTGCTGGACTTCGCTACCCGGACATGTATCCTTTACTACGCAGCTCTGGGCTCTAACGCCTGTACTTGGCCTGGACCCGAGGCGTTACATGACACGACTGTAGCCACTGGCCGAAAGGTCGCAGACTCTGCAGTCCATGACTCCCAGCCCCCTGCAGGCCCCCACACTTAGATGGAGCCGGTAGGCTGGCTGCAAATCCGACACTCTGTTCCTATTATTTATTGTTTAGTGTTTACACTGTTTATTGATTACTGTTATCTTGCTTACGGAACCTTGAGGTGCCATCGCTCGGCGCTCGTTACTACCTCCCTCGAGATAGTGCCTTTGGGCTATAGCCCCCCTGTAGTGTAACTAATCTCCGTCGCCTGTGCAGCAGGTATAGATTACATTTGGCACGTACTCATTGACTTGAACCCTCTGTCGGGTATATTACACAAAGGAAAAATTAAAATGGATGTCTGTAGCCATTTTGTTTTTAAAGACAGTTTTTTTTCTTTAAAATTCTCTCTAGGTTTAGAAATGAACGAGATTTTTTTTAGAGAGTTCATTCCTGGGTGAAGTCTTTTATATTTTTTTTTAAGAAGTGCCAGACATGAAGGAACCTAGAATGTTTTTGTGTGATAAGGCTAGAGTTAAGTGCTAAGACGTGTCATAATTAAATTTATTGGTCTGTCTTAAGTTTTTAAAACAAAAGATATTTTGTCTTTTGGGTATAGGAATAAGAGTTAATATTCTGTAATATAGATTTATATTCACAAAATATATGTTTATAATCAAGGTATATTTTATTATTTACAGTAGGAAATATATACTCCAATAAATATTGTAGAAAGTATATAATTGGTAAAGAATAAAAATTACTAAAGAATAGATTCTGTTGAGTTAACCAGAAAAGAATTTAGCTGATAGGACTCTGAGTAACCAAAAGGGAGTGAGGATATAAATTAGATAGAGACACTGTGTCTAGTTGGGAGAAGAGAAGGTCTTTGTGTAGATTGATCTTTTGACCCGAGATAAGAATATTAAAAAGAAATGGTGGAATTAATTAAGAAGTGCAATACTGCCCTCTAGAGGATAGTAAATATTATAATTGATATACCAATAATATTGCCGTCGTCAAATTGGCTATAATAAGCGGCAATGTTGGTTGCAAATCAGTCGGAGATTCCAGCATTCAGACTCACACCGCAATGCATTCAGATGTCCAGTACACATAGCAGATCCCAAGACATGAGGCAATCAAGATTCTCACCAAATTTCTGACTCTCACCAAATCTCTATCTCACATGCATTGATTATCTGATATCGATAATCTTCACATATTCCAAAACAAAGCATCACATAGAAAATTCCAAGACTTATCAACATCCAAATTGGACAGGTAATGTATGAAATTAAGGAATTAATGTAATTCTATATATTTGTAGATATTCTTGCAACGTAGACTGAGACTTCTCAGAT
The DNA here is from genome assembly GCA_009667805.1 of Leptobrachium leishanense. Lineage (NCBI taxonomy): Eukaryota > Metazoa > Chordata > Amphibia > Anura > Megophryidae > Leptobrachium > Leptobrachium leishanense. Next base: position 343,016,250 of record CM019063.1, read on the forward strand.
ACTGGCTAACTCCAAAAATTCTAAGTATTCCTATTCTGCAGATAGAAATATGAAGAAGTGGACATAAGGATTTATTCCTAAAAAGAAATGTTGGATTGATACATACATATATATATATATATTATATTGAATTTGGAAATTACTGTGATTAAAATTAATAAGCAAGGAATTATATAACTACAAAATAAAAAGCAAAAGATTAGAAGTTTAATTCTCGATTAGGGGAGGATTGACTAAATAAGTTTTTATTACTTATCATTAAATTAGTTTATCTTTTGTTGATCCATGTAGCATAGAGATATATATATATCTATAAGAGCTGGCTGGTTAAACATTGTTTGCTGGGAAATGCATGTTGTATTAAGCAGAAATGTTTATTAACCATTTGTGTATTAGTTACTAACTGATAAGGTAAATGATATTAATCATATATGCAGTTACTAACCGGAGATACATATATTGTGAAGCTAGTTTTTATATGTTGATGGATTGTGGTTTATAAATTGTTGTTTATGATATGAGATTTTAAACTTTTTTGTATACGTAATAAATATATTTTTTTATCCGATTATTGATTATTGTATTTTTCAAAGCAAAACACAGACAATTAAAAGAATTCAGGAGAATTTATGGGAAATATAAACGATTGATATTTGTGTCTCGTATAAGTTTCTTATGAAATAATAGTCCCTGATATATTGGAGGCTTGGCTGATAAATCCAATATATATAACGTGTTGTATTCACGTGCAGAGATTATATCCGACACCTCCCTCCACCCCCACCCACCCCCGCCCACCTACCTCTTCCCGAGTCACCCACTCGCTCAGACGCTAGCACCCTCCCACCAACAACTCCCATGGCCTCACTCCCCCGCCCCCTTAAAGTCCTTACCATCAATGCCAAAGGCTTAAATCTCCCAGAGAAAAGGCACTCAGCCCTCAGAGAATTCCGCTCATACCACGCTGATGTGGTCCTCATACAAGAGACTCACGACGGAGCCCCACGACTTAGCAGCCAGAAATTCCCTCTGGGGTACTTTAGCAATTCCACGGCCGGTAAGGTCTGAGGCACAGCAGGCCTGATTTCTCGAGACATCCCACTTAATGTCACAGACACGAAACTTGACACGGAAGGTCGTTACACCTTTGTTAAGGGTACAATAGGCGACCAACCATACACTTTTGCCTCCATATACCTCCCGAACCGGAAACAACATCACGCGCTCCGCTGCATACTGACGACTTTAGCTGACTTCCAGGAAGGGGTACTAGTACTGGGAGGGGATCTCAATCTCCCTTTGGACGTCCGCCTTGACACTTCCAAGGGGGTATCTAGTATCCCACACGCGGTGCTTCAGCAAGCGCGAGCCACCTTACACGCACACCGCCTTGTTGACTGCTGGCGCACACTGCACCCCACCACCAGGGACTATACTCACTACAGCTCACCCCACCACTCCTACTCCAGGATAGACTGCGTCTTCCTCCCCTTTGGGCACCTCCGCCTCTTAGACTCAGCGACTATAGGCCCCATGACATGGTCCGACCATAACCCAGTGATAATCACTATTCACTCGCCCTTGATACGGCCCAGAGAACGGTTATGGCGCCTCAACGAGACCCTTATTGCCGACCCACTGATCAAGGAGGGACTCAGTTGTTGCACAATTACTTCACAGAAAACGTGACTCCACACCTCAGATCATTTGGGAAGCTCACAAAGCGGTGATAAGGGGATACCTCATACAACAAGGGTCGCTGAAAAAGAAAACTTACACGTCCACGCTTGAATCCCTCCTCCAACGCATTCATGCACTAGAGCAGACACATAAATCACATTCAGACGACGCGAGCTACGCTTCCCTTCTGATGCTTTGGACTGAACTCCAATCCCTACTCAATGGTAAAGCACAGAAAGCCTTTCTAGCGACTCGCAGACTCTTCCACGAACATGGTAACAAGTGCGGGAAGCTACTAGCCCGTAGATCCCACAGACATAAATTTTACATCTCCAAACTCCGCACACCCCAAGGATCCCACGCCACGTTACCCCAGGACATGATTGCGCTGCTTCAGGAACATTTCCATCACTTATACAACCTTTCCCAGGAAGAGGGTAGTTCCCCCCCCTCCCTCTTTAATGCTCCAGTTCATACGCAAACATGCCTATATTAAATTGTCCCTACCCCAGCGAACCGCCTTGGAATCACCTTTCACAATAGAAGAACTGTCGCAAACAATCAAAAACACACCGACAGGCAAAACCCCTGGACCGGATGGGCTATCCCTACGGTACTATAAAGTATTGCTCCCCTCCCTTGCCCCGGCGTGGCTCGCCCCTTTTAACACGCTGATTCAGAGGCCTCACTCCCTGCCACCGCAAACACTAGCGGCCACTATCACCCTTATCCCGAAGCCAGGAAAAGACCCGGATGTTTGCGCAAATTACCGCCCCATATCGCTGCTCAACCAAGATATCAAACTGTTTGCAAAAGCCATTGCCTTGAGACTTGCTTGCTATGTCCCTGGGCTGGTACATCCTGACCAGTCCGGTTTCATACCGGGCAGGGAAGCGAGGGATAATACCGTGCGAGCGATCAACCTGATACACTCAGCCTTCCTCCCCAAATCTGAACCCATACTCCTGCTTTCCATGGATGCCGAGAAGGCATTCGACTGAGTGCGGTGGGCCTTCCTCTTCCAAACACTGCGCTGCATGGGCTTTGGCCCCAATCTTATGATATAGGCACCCTCTACTCATGCCCCTCGTCCAGAATTAATCTGAACGGCATCCTCTCCCCCTCGTTCCCTATTCGGAACACGGCAGGGTTGCCCCCTCTCCCCGATGTTGTTTGCCCTCTCCCTAGAACCTCTTCTACAAGCAGTCAGGACAGACACCTCAATACACGGTGTGACAGTAGGACTGCAGCATCACAAGGTTGCCGTGTATGCTGACGACCTGTTGTTCTTCATTCGCCAACCACTGGTGACCCTCCCATCCCTCACGGCACTCCTACGCGAATACAGCTCGTATAGTCACTACAAAATTAATATTACAAAATCCGAGATTTTAGGGTTGAATATCCCATCTCCAATACGCGCGCGGCTGCAGGCAGCATTCCCGTTTAGATGGCGCAACTCTGCGATCAAGTACTTAGGCGTCCAATTGACTTCAGACCTGTCCACACTGTACTCAACGAACTTCCTCCCCTTGCTACAATCCATTTCCTCGGACCTAGCATCTTGGGCCTTCCCTCAGGTCACCTGGTTTGGCTGCATAAATGACCTAAAAATGAATGTCCTACCCCGCATACTGTACCTCTTCCAGACACTACCGATCACCATACCTAGACTGTTCTTCAGCTCCCTGCAGTCGACCTTTACCACCTATGTGTGGAACAGCCGCCAACCCTGACTTAAATTTCACCTTTTGACTGCCTCGAAACTCAAAGGCAGCCTGGCCCTACCCAGCCTTAAGCAATACTACCAAGCTACACATTTACTTCGCATTTCAGAATGGTCGAACAACCCCTCCCAAAAGCTCTGGATACCCCCTAGAGAGGGATCTAACTGGAGGTGACCTAGCCTCGCTCCCGTGTCTTCTGGGCACTAACACAAAATGTATGCTCCCCTCACACCCCACCGTCTCCGCTACCCTTAAAATCTGGAAATCCCTACAACATTCCACGACAATTGCCCCATGGCCCTCCCCCCTCCTTCCTATTGATCGCTTACCTGTATTCTCCAGACACGTCCTCCCCACTCAGGATGGGACCCAGCAGATACGAGCCTCACTGTACATTGACGGAGACACATTCAAGCCTCCAGCAGCTATCCCACTGCCTCACCCACACTCATTTCTCACACGATTACATCTACACCGCCTGACCTCGTACTTACGCACCTTGGCACAGCCGTCTGCCTTTACACGACCCCTCACACCTTTTGAAATACTGATACGCCACAGTACCCTGTCCCATGGTATATCCCTCCTTTACGGCCTGCTTCGGGACCTGACTGTAACGTTGGGGGCTTCCAGCCTCTCCAGTGTGCGTGAAGGCAGCATGTCTGATGCTGCTCGCTGACCAACACCCGGTTTAAATAGAGACAGGCAGGGAGGTGACTGCATGAGGTGCGGCTTGAGAGGGGGGCGCGGTCTGGTGAAGGTCTTTAAAAACCCACAGTTCCTTCTCAGCAGTGCCAGATCGTGGTTATCATACCTGAGCTCCCTGTACCTGAATTCTCTCGTGATTTAACCTGTTATTGACCTCTGCTTGTTTTCTGACCATTCTACCTTCCGTTGCCCTAGATTATTTTCCTTGTACTACGCTACTGCACTGATATCGACCCGGCCATTCCATTTGACTATTCTATACTCTGTATTCCTGGATTCTGGCTTGTCTGACTACCCCCGTGTTGCTGACCTGGTTTTGTATTACGACATTGTCTTTGATTAACCCTTTCTGTCTAGCTAGTATACTTATACCTGACCAATTTTTAAGGACCAGACAGTTAGGGATTGTTCTACGGCTACTCTGTTGGTAGCTTTTTAGCTCTGTGGAGTGTTGGGCTTTAAGGGCTGCGTGGTGGGATCCGGGAACCGTGACACTGACCTGCCCTGAGCCCCCTTATAGGGCCAGATGGGAGGCAGACCTTCAGCAGCCCTTCACAGATGACGAATGGGATAAAATCGCCACAAAATGCTCCGTAGCTAGCAGAACGCAAGAAACGGCCTATAAGCTTTTATCGAGATGGTACAAACCTCCCGTGCTGATTGCCCACTATGACACCCGAACTGATGGTTCCTGCTGGAAATGTCATGCTCCCCATGCCGACTTGCATCACATGTGGTGGTCCTGCCCGCATCTCCAACCATTTTGGCGTACAGTCCATGACACCATCTGTAAGATCTCCACTATGCCCCCTGACTTTTCCCCTGTTCCGATGCTTCTGCACCACACAGTATTGTCGGTAGGAGATTATGCGAACTCATTGGACATCAGACTTTTGAACGCGGCCAAGGCTGTTATCCCCCGACATTGGAAATCGCCCACAGCCCCCTCCTTTAAGGAATGGGTACAGGAGCTACAAGACCTCCGCAACATCGAAGACCTTCATCGAGCGGTGGGCACTACATACAAACATCTGTGCCGATGGTTTCACTGGCCAACCGCCTGCCCTCTCACACGTAGCTCTTCCACTACATGAGATTGTAAGACTCTGAGTAGCAACTGTGGTACGCACGAGAATCAAAGATGTTCTCTGGTATTTCAGGACTGCGGCTTAAAAGAATGAAAATCTCTACCCCAAGGGACGTGGATCCCCAGCTAACATGACTCCCGATACCCCCTTTCTAACCCCCCAATCTCCCTCACACACCCCCACTCTCACCCACACTTCCCAACCCCCCTAGAAAGTAAATATGTACCTCCCTGAAGGTCACCAAACATGCCTCCTGTATGCACCTTTACATTACCGCTGAAAGTATATAGATGTCTGCATATCATATTGTATCTTTGATGTACAACCTTTATTCACGGCACCCCTCCATTTTCAATAATTTGTTACAATAAGAAAAAAAAAATCGTTGTCAACTATTTCCATTATAGATTAATCGGTGTCGATTAATCGTCCTGTGTACAGCACACACGGTTTAGAGTCAGACTGCGTTAAACGTAAATAACCTCAGCTTCGGAGCTGATTGGAGAAGACGTGTCACTGCTTTACTAGGTAGGATTTAGTTCTAGGGTTATGTCAGACACAACCAGTTTAGGATACTGCCACTGGGTGAAGGAGCTGTATGCCTGTGTTTTATCCTTACTTGAAGCTGGAGTCCTGTGCCACCACCCTCCCTGTCACACCCTCTTTGGTCGGGAACTATCATTCCCTCCCTTTGGTCTGGTCCCTTTCCCCAAACTCACTCCCACACCCAGATCCAGTCTTTTGTCCATATGCACTCCCTCTGACACTCAGGTCAAGTCACTTGACCAAAGTCACTCCCTTCCACCTCCAGTCCCTCCTCCCGCTCAGTTTGTTCACAAAATTATTTAAACGGGACACTCTATGCACCCTGACCACTTTAGCTTATTAGACCAGCTTTCATGCTGTCATCATCTATGACCAAGTGCTTGTAGCTGTCTTCATTTGAGAAAACAAACATGGGCTTAAGCTGCGCATGCAGCATCAACCCATCCCTCTGACCAAGCACTCGCATACCATGTGTGTGAAAAGTACGCAAGATACACATTTTACGTATGTACGTATTAAAGTTACATACACTAAGCAAATTGCTTTTGAAATATGGGGGAGGGGTTATTAAAGTACAAAAATCTCCTTTTTTTTATCCGATGAATCGATTAATCTGCCAACTAATCGATTATGAGAATAATCGTTAGTTTCAGCCCTACTAAAAACATAAGTATTTTTAAACCTTTATATGCCATACAGATATGATACTTCTTGTTCATATGGTATAGTAAAAATAACATTGTGCTTTCGGAATATCGGTAATTTTAAAAACTGCATAGACTATGGGCCAGATTACAATGGTAACACTAAAATGTGGTAAAGCTGCACCCACTGGTTTCCCCGTAGCGTCCCCATTTCAGCATGAGATTCCAGGGCAGGCACTACTTCAGCACCTTGCCCCAGAACCATGCGCTACCCTCAGGGATACTCGCGGTAGTGCTTCTGCGCCACCACGAGTATCCCCTCCTGGACTCCATGGAGGGTTGCGTCGCTGGGCCCCAAGCCTTGCGCAATCTCGCTCTCGAAGATCGTGCAGCGCCAAGTAGGGACTATTTGTCCCCAGTCTCACTGCTTCAGGCATCAACAAGCAGCAGATCGGGCTGCCATTTTCGCAGCAGGAATAGAGGTGAGTATTGGATTTATTGGAGGTGGGTGTTTAGCTGTTGCTAAATGATTCTGCAAAAGGGAAATCATTTAGCACCAGCTTTTAGGACTCAGTAAAAATTAGTTAAGTCCATCAGTGTGGTAATTAGCACTGGGACTTTGTAATACCTTACTTATCATGATGCTATTTAATGATTGCACATCCTATACATAACATGGGGAGCGCAAAGTACAGTAATCTCAACAAGCTAGTGCAATAACTGATGCACAAATGGATTTTTATAGGGTTTAGTGATAGGAAGGTAATGGGGGCATGCATTAACCCCTTAGTGACCAGGCGGTTTTGCACAAATCCGTCCTTTAGTGACCGCTGCTGTTTTTACGTTTCTGCGCTGTTAGTGTTTAGGTCAAATTTTCCTCTTACTCGTTTATTCAACCCACACATATTATATACCCATTTTCCCACCATTAAATGGACTTTCTAGAAATACCATTATTTCCATCATATCGAATAATTTACTATAAAAAAATATGAAATATGATAAAAAAATGGTAAAAACACACTTTTTCGTAATTTAATCCCCAAAATCTACAACCACCAAAAAAGACCCCGGCTAAATAGTTTCAAAATTTTGTCCCGAGACTAGAAATACCCAATTTTTACATGTTTTTGCTTTTTAACCCCTTCACTGCTGAGCCAGTTCACCTATGTGCGCTGCGCTCATTCTGACCATTTTGTGCTAATTATTTTGAGATGACAGCCTAGGTCCTATTTAATTAACCCCCACCCCCCAGACAAAAAAAACTTTAAAAAAAAACTTTTTTTTCTTTTATTTTTTTTAACAAAACCTGGTCATGTTTGCTATCATTGGAAAGGCCATGATCAGGCCTTTCAAATTATGTCAAATATGACCATCTAGCTGCCATGGATCGGGAGATAGCGGGATCCTTAGGATCCCCTTATCTCTACATGGCAGCTAGATGGTTAACTGGCCCACTGACATCCTCACACATATGGTGAGGTTGTCAGTGGGTGGGGGGACCTGGAGGCTTGGCTGACATCCAAGATGTCAGCCCCCTCCAGGTTCGAATCGCGTTCTGGCGCCAATTAGCGCCGAAATGCGATTCGGCGGCGAAATGGTTAATGCTATACACCTCCCCTTTCTCTCCCCTTTCCAGTGGTGCAAAAAGCATCTCCCTAGCTTCAATGGTTGGGGAGATAGAGGGCTCCGAAGGAGCCCCCCCTCCCCTCCATTGATTTGAATGGGGGCACCTGCTGATGATGTCACCACGCAGCGTGGCGACGTCATCAACCTCGCCGGCCCATGTAAATCACATGGGCAGGCTTCCTCCCTGCCAGATCGCCGAGGGATGTAAGTATCGGGCGGGAGGGGGGTAGGCGCGGCTGATGTACCTTGTACGTCCGCGGGTCTAAGGGAGACCCGTGGACAGGACATACAGGGTACGTCAGCAGTCCTTAAGGGGTTAAAGTCACTTACCCTGACGCTAATGCTTACATATTAGCGATCGGTATATAATCTAGCCCTAAAATGGCCCTGGTAAGTTTACAACAGCTCTGGTTAAGGTAGCACCAACTTTGGAATAGGGTCTTTGGAATGCCATGGTTGCTGACCCCTGGTCTAGAGCCAGTTTGCTGGAAGTTTTATTGCTTTGCAGCTCTGGTAGATACATATCCCAAACATACTGGACATCTAAAAAGAAGGGAGTAAATGCTGCCCTCCTGATCTGAAAACATTTTTTTTTTTTCTTATTTTTTTTTATTCGAGATACTGTAATTGTACACTCCGTTAAACTGTAACCTAGACATCACAACAAAACCAAAAAAAGTCCCCGTACACTCGCACACTGAAAAAAGTTGTTTAAGAAATACAAAAAAGAAAAATGGAGGAGTCCCTTATTACCGGCTTAAACCAGTTTGTTTGTTTTCTTTTTAATCGTATTTCCCCAAAGAACTATACTATCAATTCTCGCTGCGTAATATACCCGGCATCGAGAAATAAATCATAATTGACTGTTGCTTACAAGCAAAACATTGATGAGATTTTTCTTTAACACACTGAATCTAACAAAGCTTGTGTTCAACAACTCGATGATGCTGTATTATACGGTTAGGGAATCCTAGTCAATCATACTTTTTCAGCTGAAAAACAATTCAGCTTAAAAGGGAAAAAAAAAAAAAGGTATAAAACATACCAAGAGTTACTATGTGCGTTTTGCGTTTGAAAAGTGTCAAAACAAAATGAAGGTGTTTAGATGCGATTCCGTACAAAAACAATCTCACATGGGTAAATAATTTTTTGCAAACCTGAATTCCCCCCCCCCCCAAAAGTCACTGCATTAGTGAAGGGGGGAAAACTAACAAAGCAGGCTTCTCAAAAATTATCCCAAAGGATCGAAAGATAACCTAAATGAAAGCAGAATGTGTATAGGACGCCCCATAGATGTAGAAGGACCGCTTCCTGGTGCTGAGCTAGTGAGAGCAAGGATTAAACTCTGCGCCCCCCCCCCCAGCTGTCTATAGCCTACAACTCCCAGAATTCTTTGAATGCAACAGGCCTGAGAAGCGTGGGAGTTATAGTTCAGAAACATCTGTGGAGCCGGAGTCTGAGATCCCTGAATTCGTGTGCTCGCAGTAACAGAACAATGTACTCGTTTACAGTAACAGTAACGCTCAAATTTTGATCAGGAGCCTTGACTTTGATCAGCCAAGTTATACGATAGTGGTTTGCTTTTATTCTTGCATTTTCTTCGAAGAACAAAACAAGACAAAAACCTGCCACACTTAGAGTTATTCTAACCAAGCAGCGAATTGGAGCTTTGCAAATTTTAGGTTAAAAATGCCATGATACTACTGTGTAGGCATAAAAACTGCAATTCCTCGATTCACCGCACGAACAGAACCCTACATTGAAATAAGATACTGCTCACTGACTAGGTCAATGTATAACAACTATCTAGATACCAAATTGCAGCCTTTTCTGAGCGGCTGTGTGCAGCCATTTCCATTTCAAACCACCCAGAATATACAGTCCATTGGGAACATTGAGTGGCAATCCACAACCTATCGTCCCGGCTACGATGGAATAAGTGGCCAGATATTTCAATTAGAACCAGGGTATCTGAATAACCCTCCGTCACTTCCTACCGGGAAAACCAAATCGGTTCGGTACAATGAAATCAACATAAAAAGAAATCGAGCGGACAATTTGTTTTGTGACCCAAACAAACATAGCAGGTAAAAAAAGGAAAGCCAATGTAAAAAGAGTGCTTAAAACTAAAAAAAAAAAAGATGAAGTTTCTCCACAAATGGCGACTTCTACAGTTTTCTTATTGCGTCATCGATGTCAGATATCTGCTCCTTCAGCTGGCTCCACTGCTCAGGATTTAAAGAGATACCTTTTTTCCCTGGCTTCATCTCTCCGTCTTGATTCATCCAGTACTCCCTGATGTCAATTAGCACTTTCCCTTTGAAATCTCTAACATTGACATATCTCATTTTTCCAATCTGAAACATGTTATCATCTCTGTTGCTGCTGCTTTGCTTGGAGGACGTGGCTCCTTTGGAGCTTTCTCCGGTCTTCTGTTTCTTAGCCGGCTTCTCCTTCTCTGGTGGTGGCTGACTTTTTCTCTTAGGCTTTTGGTCAACCTCGCTGTCTGAATCACTTCCAGACCAGCTTGAAGAAACCAGCTCCTTTGATTTCGGCATTCTGTCAACTCGCCCTCCTGATCTGATGCCTTAGGCCCAGGCTGAGTTGGCCTTTGCAAGAAAATAACCCTTACAAACTGTGTTATATAGTGGCCAATTATCTCTTAGCGTATGTTTTAAATGCCAGATTTAAATCTAGAATATATTCATGAAAATAAGTTTTTATTTAATAATCCCTAATTATTTTAATCAAAGTATTGTACAGCCTATTTCAATCTAGAAAGCAAAAAAACAAAAACAAATCAAAAAACAATAACAACAGAAAGGGTCATAAAGTGCCCTGAAAACACCTAGAGTTCCATAATAACGCGAAAACTAGGGGATAACCCTTGGGAATTCAACAAAAAATGGAAAGTACAGGGGCAGACTGGGAAATGGGAAGAGGGAAAAAATAATGGAGGAAAATCCTTTTTGATGCGGGATAAGATGGGAGTATGGGATTTAATAGGGTTTAGAGCATGTTAAATGATTTTGCTCTAAATCATTTAGCACCAGCTTTTAGGAGTTGTTAAAATGTTTGCTTGCGTCCCAACGGTAAATTGCACCAGCATTTTGTAATACCTCACTTGTTGAGATGCTAAAAATAGATTAAGGATAGATTAAGGATAGGAGACGCATCCATACTGTAACCTCCCGCAAGCTGCAAGGCGCAAAACGTTTTTACTGGACTGTAGTGTCAAGATCAGAATATCGAAGCCAGATGTTAAACTTATCCTAGTGGTGATGATTTCATATCAAGACACTACACTAGCACCAACTATGGAATAAAGCCCATAATAGGGGAGAAGAGGTTGTACTGTAAATCTGTGAGACATTACAAATGTTAGTACATTTAAATAACCCTTTTCAGACACTATCACGTTGCCCTCGCTAAAACCAGTATGCTAAGGGGAAAATTAGTGTTCTTCAATTTCCCCCTAAAGTCCCGGTTTCCCCGAGTCCAGCAGCCTGCCCCTTAGCAATCACTAGGCTCGCGGATGCTGGGGGCAGCACTACAGCGCTGTCCCCAGCATCCCCTCCATGGCGTCCATAGGACTCCATGGACGATCGTGCTGCCGGGTCACATGATCGACAGTGTCACGACCACCACTACGCGTGCTGCTGCGAAAGACGCCGGGTTGCGCCACCCACTATCTGTCTCTACGCACTTCTCTCTCGCAACAGTGCGCAGAGCGCGATACAATGATCCCAAGATTGCAACACAGTACAAATCTTCTCTTGAAGCGGGTAATGACTTCGTCTCCCACAATCCCTGAGCTCACTTTCCTATTCTATTAGTTACGCTGCCACCAGTCCTCATGGACACTACGAGCGCTGCAACGGAAGACGCAGGGCTAAGTAACCGCACTATCTGCCTACCCTGGACTCGGACAGTGACTACAGACCCCACAATCCCTGCCGTCCCGACGACCGCAATTCGCAATTTCTTATCTAACTGAGCTTAAAGCAAATAGCAATACTCCCAATCTCTTAGTTAGCGTGGATCTCATCAGCCAGAATCAGAACTTAAATAGGTTAGGTTTATTTATATAGAACAAAGATATATATAATCACAGTGCATTTCTTACAGGAAAATTATAGCTAGAATGAATCAATTAATTACACACTACACAGCAGATAAAAGAAAAGGGTTAACAACAGAGCATTACTTATGACAAACTAATCAGTAAGCTAGCATTGATGGCTCCTGGAGCCTGGAGATATAAGCATGGACAGATCAGTCATCTTTCGAATGTACCCCAAGTGATCAGCCATAGCACGTGGCCAGTTTTCAGCATTTATACACTTCCTGGTCCTTCCAAAACCCACCCACAAATGGCCCAGCCTCCTGCACTACATATCCCAGAGTTCTCCTCTCTGGAGCATGCTCAGTACGCTTCATCGTTAATCTTTATTCCCTGGTCTATCAATCATCTCCCAAAGACCACCTTCTGTGATCAGAAAATGTGATTGCTTCTTTGATATGCGGTTGGGGTGCCGCTCTGTCTGCGTCTTCTCCCTGCCAGGAGAAATTGCTCTTTCTGCCTGCTGGGTAGACCCCAAAGAGGTGTTATCTTTAATTCACACCTTTGATGACTCCAGGGAAAACTGTCACGAACCTGCTTAATTGTTTCCTCCAGCAGACTGGAAACGCAGCCATTGATTTCTGAGGCCAGCTGCGCCAAATGGCCTGGTATCTAAAAATTATGCATATTTATAAATTTGCCTATATAATACATATTGCGGTAGATATGCCGATAGCTAGACACAGGTAGGCATACCCAGCTCTCTGTGACATCTCCCCTTAAAAAAGAGACGCAAAGAGGGAGGCTCTCACGCTTCTCTCGTGCGTCTTACAATGGGTTCGCCAACAGGCATCTGGCACCTGCACCAGTCGCCGGCGCTGTTATGGAGTGGGGGACACACAGGTGTCCGTGCACTTTGCCCACCAAAGTGTGCACTCCATCTCGTAACCGCATCACACATTGCCCCATGCAGGCCTTTGGCAACTTCACCATTCTACCCCACCTCTCCCAAATCTGGGGGAGGGGGTCACTCACGCTGCACTCACCAACGGTCGCCTGCTTGGGAGCCAATCTTACAGCATGGGGTCTGGGGAACCAGGGTGAAGCGCCCTGCTCCCCGGGAAAATGCCCCCCTGCATCTGCCAACGGAGTCAGGCATTGCACCTGGCTCTGGGCAGATGGCTGGGAGATCACAGGGGCCCCAAAAAGACCCGCTGCCTCCCCTTCTCTCACTGTCCCCGCACATTCAGAATTTGGGGAACCATACAGATGGGGCACAGGATTCTTCACGCTCATCTTGCCCCCCATTGCACACAGTTTCCCCACTGTATCACAGTTTATCAAGCACGCCTTGCTTCGTAACCGATGAGCATACAGCCGTATGCCACCCTCCTCCACCGGGAGGTTGCTCAGTACCAGTTTCCTGTGGTACTGGGAATCTGGTTGGCTTTCCCCCAGGGCAACACGCGTCCACCCCAGGCCCTTCCTCCTGACCACACAGCATGCGCTCGGTGCCACCCGCAGCCTCAGACACATGCGACACAGACTGGCATACCACAGTATCCAGCCCATTCAGGATGTTCTGCCCTCCACTCCTTTCACCTGGCACCGCCAACCTGGATGGTTCAGGCCCTGGATAACCCTCTGCCACCCTAGGCCTCTCCTTCCGACCACCCAGTATGCCCTCTGTGCCACGCACAGTCTCAGACACCCATGGCACAGGCTGGCACACCGCGGCATTCCCTCCAGCATCACCGACCCAGTTGGTTCAGCCTTAAAGGAACCTGCCTTGGTCCTTTGTTCTCCCTCCTAACCACGTGGCGTCACAGACACACCTGAGTCTGGTCTAGGCAGGCACACCACAGTATCCTGCCACCCCTCCCAGGCATTCTGATCCACACCATTCTCACGGGGCACTAGAGTACTGGTTGGTTTAGGCGCAAGCAGACCCGCAGTCATCCCTTGCCCTTGCTCCCAACCATATGGCGTCACAGACACACCTGAGTCTGGTCTAGGCAGGCACACCACAGTATCCTGCCACCCTTCCCAGGCATCCTGATCCACACCATCACACGGCAGAGACAGGCCTTGTGCCCTACTCCCCGCAGGCTGCCAGCGGGTACCCACTTCGACCATGGGCACTGCGGCCTCCCCACGCATGGGGTCTGGGGAACCAGCTTACTCAGGTGCAGGCGAGCATTCACTCGCCCCCTGCCTTTCTTCCCAGTCACACTGCTCCCTCATGCTACCACACAACACCTCGGGCACACCTGGTGCAGGCGCAGACTGACTCACTGCCATCCCCTGCCCTCCCGTCCAGGAATCCTGTTGTGCACCCCCACATACAGCCCTCCCCACTGTAGAGCCTCTAGTGGGCCTGGGTAAATCCCCAGCATCCCTTTCCAGTACATACTGTGACACCAATTTACCCAAATCCATGCCCTGTAACACATCTGCAGGAATATTTTCAGACACTCCCACCTCCCGCAGACCTCTCCTCGCTCCCCAGTCCAAATAAACCCGTGCCATCGGCACCGCAGGACGTACCCCACCAAAACCCTTTACTGCTAGAGTCCTGCCAGGAATAAAGTCTGCAGGGCTGACTAACCCTGGACGCACCAAAGTTACTTCAGCCGCCGTATCTCTTAAACCCACAGATACCTGAGTCCTGACAATGACTGCTTGCTGGTTTACGTTGGCACTGCCCTCCGATCTGGTCACGAACAGGACAGAGGGTGATGCCGAGGGGTATCCTCCCCCAGCTGTGGATGCAGGCTTCTTCCTCTGCGGGCACGCTGCCAGGAGATGGTTGGCACTGTCAAATAAAACAGCGACGGCGTACACTTCTTCCAGGCGAAGAAGGACTTGTTCCCCCCTCCCCAGCAGAGACTGGCACAGAGGAGGGCGCTGCTGCCGTGATGTCGGGGGGGACGTGATGAGTTGGGCTTCCATCCAGACGATCCTTTGGGGGGACCTCTGCTCCGGTCCACAGACGCTCTGTTGGCCGCATGTAAATCGGCCAGCTCACCAGCTTCCAGGGCCGTCTCGGGTCTGCGATCCAGAAGCCATTCCTGGATCTCAAGTGGGCATAGCTGCACAAACTGCTCTTTGATTAACAGGTCTTCCAGGGCATCCAAGATGTCAATCTTCAGCCCCCTGACCCATTATCGAAATAGGGTGGTCAGGTGGCTCATGACTGCAGAGTAGCTCTCCGCGGCCCGCTTCTGCAATGACCTGAACTTTTTGCGATATACCTCTGGCGTGAGGTTATAACGTCTCTGCAACACGGCTTTAATCACCTCATAGTCCTGGTCGCTCTCAGCTGATAACTCTGCCAAGGCTTCGAGCAGTGGTGTAGCGTGGGGGGGGCTGGGGGGGCGGTGGCCCCGTGCGCAGTTTTTTTGGGGGCGCCAGGGGTGCCATAGTGGGCCCCCGCCGCCGGTTTTCCTGCCCTGTGACGGTCAGTGCACACAGGCAGCCAGCGGCGCACACTGGAAATGCCACGGTGGCGCCTGCACCGCCCCCTCACGTGACGTGTCACGTGAGGGGCGATGCCAGTGCAACGTGCTTAGACTGGGCTTCAGGCGCCACCGCGGCATTTACAGAGTGTGCCGCTGGCTGCCCAAGAGCACGATGTCCATTACAGGGAAACCAGCGGGGGCCGAATATGATGCCCCAAACTGCCCCCCCGACCGACCAGCGGGCCCTCAGAGCTGGTGAGCGGGGGGGAGAGGGGGCAAATATATTCATGTGTGAGCTACTGGTGGCAAATATATTCATGTGTGAGCTACTGGGGGCAAATATATTCATGTGTAAGCTGCTGGGGGGCAAATATATTCATGTTTGAGCTACTGGGGGAAAATATATTCATGTTTGAGCTACTGGGGGCAAATATATTCATGTTTGAGCTACTGGGGGCAAATATATTCATGTGTGAGCTACTGGGGGGCAAATATATTCATGTGTGAGCTACTGGGGCAAATATATTCATGTGTGAGCTACTGGGGGCAAATATATTCATGTGTGAGCTACTGGGGCAAATATATTCATGTTTGAGCTACTGGGGCAAATATATTCATGTTTGAGCTACTGGGGCAAATATATTCATGTTTGAGGTACTGGGGCAAATATATTCGTGTTTGAGGTACTGGGGGCAAATATATTCGTTTTGAGGTACTGGGGCAAATATATTCGTGTTTGAGCTACTGGGGGCAAATATATTCATGTGTGAGCTACTGGGGGCAAATATATTCATGTGTGAGCTACTGGGGGCAAATATATTCATGTGTGAGCTACTGGGGCAAATATATTCATGTTTGAGCTACTGGGGCAAATATATTCATGTTTGAGGTACTGGGGGCATTGGGGCAAATATATTCATGTTTGAGCTGCTGGGGGCAATATATATATCCATGTGTGAGCTGCACATTACTGTGGGTTTTAGTACTGATGAGAGACTGAATGGGAGCGAAAAAGCTTAAGCAATTTCCCTGTTTAAAGAAAAGAGTAGAAAGTTGGGAGGAGTTACAATGGTTCACCCTTTTGTTTCAGGGTATCACTGGGATTGGGTCTCGGGGCAGATAACAGAAAGGGGAGGGGCAGGGGTAATAGAAAAGGGTAAGCAAAGGACAGAAGAAATCAACCTTTGTCTTTTGAGAAACGAGCGGCAGAGACAGAGTGGTGGCTAGCTCCATTTTGCCATCACCATCATCGTATGAAAACCAATGACTGGATGAGGATTACTTGCTGTATCAATCTGTTATGCATACTCTATTATCATAAATCTGCTACATATATATTCCTAGTTCCATTATTTATTGGAAGGATAGGTGTGGGTTTCCCATTGTATGGATTTGTAGCTTTTATTTAGTGGATGCTTATTTATATTTGTTTCAATTTGCAATACTGTATTCCTTGTTCATTTGGTGTAGAGCTGCGTGATAGTAATTTCTAATGGGTGTTATTCTGGGATAACTGTGCCAGAATTCAGTGATTTGTTGTTTTGTATGTTATTAGCGGCATTGGGGTTTCCAGTAATTTTGCCTTTGGCTGTCTGTGGACTGCTGTGCCTTATTAGTTTAAGTGCTCAGTATAGCACATGACTGACTGTCCAATTTTAGTATCATCCATGGCTGCAGTCAATTTGTAGTGTACTGTACAGGCCAAAATAATACTAAGCAACCCATATAAACATAGTAAATCAAACAAAGGGCCTCCCTATACAAGCATGTGCTCTCACCATACACACAGAAGGAACTCACTATACATAGTGAAATCACACGTAGGACCTCGGTATAACACACAAAGTCACGCTAATGATGTAGCTATCATACACCCTGAAATCACGAAATACCTCTCTATAACACACTGAAATCACTAATGTATAATAACACTAAAATAAATAAAAAATAATTTAATTAAATAAATATAAAATAAAAACTTGCTATAACACGCTGTAATCACACAATAGAAACATACAGAAACCTAGCCCTAGCACACGGAGATCCCACAAGGACCTAGCCATAGCACACGGAGACAACACAAAGGGAATGTAATCACACATAGGAACTTGATATAACAGACTGAATCACTGGACATTAGTCACTGTAACTCTATAGTGTGCCGAATGAGAAAAGCACCATACGTGCATTACTGAGTAACACCTTTAGTGGATTCTCAAGCAGCTTCACATGCTCGGCTTTTATGTGGGTTATGATTTACTGGGTTATTCAAAAAGCTGTGTGTTTTAAAATAATGTTGGAGTAACCCAAAGGGCTAAGCAATAAGTTGATGAACAAATTAATTTGTATACTGTATTTAAGTTCACTATTCTAATTGTTGCAATTTTTGAAGTGACACAGCAGTAATGTCCAATTTTTTGTTTTGCGCATTTGCTACAGTTGAGTAAATAATTATTTAGAACGGTAACTTTGTGTTTATTGAGGGAGAGGATAGACTTATTTCAGAAATAGAGGAAACATGAGCAGCAACTCCCTCATATTTCCCACTTGCACCATCATCGTAATAATAAAGCCTGGGAAAATTAGTGTATTAATTCTGTGAATTTGTCGCTATGTTGATAATATACTATATGTGTGTGTGTGTAATCTATTGGGTTAAATACGTGCTAATTTACCCGTTCTAGTGATTTGCATTTTTAGCTAGAATATGCTCGTTGATATTTGCTTCACTTTGTAATACTTGATCAAACCTTGTTATTGGTATAGGCTGTATGATCTTATAAACATAGGTAATCAGTGACCGCGTGGCTGGCAGCCATTTTAAACCTCAAAAAGTCACATGTTCTGCTGTCAATCTGTTTAAGCTTACATTTGCGCAACTAAATTAATCTAGATTGTTTCTGCCAGACTTATGAATATATAACAATTACTAACCAAATACACATCTAAATGTGTCTGTTATAATTTCTGAAGAGGCTTATCAACTAAACAGTGATTTTGTATGTTAGCAAATGCTGTGTCATTAGGTTAGTTCGGTTGATTTAACTTCGGGCCTATAGATTAATATACTAAGCAAGAATCGGTTTCATTGTGGACGGAGGTTAAAGACTTTCACATGTGCAGCTTGGTACTATTGATAAAGGATTCCAGGGCTGAGGACTCATAAAATGGAGGACAATGCAGCCACTAATGTACAGAACATCCTTGCTCTTTTTCAACTCAAAATGGAGACTGCGTTTATTTACATTTCGCAAGTGGACACACACACAGAGGGGGAAGGTGCAGAAACAATAGAGTCACTCTCAGATAGGAACAATGGATCAGATAACAGTGAGCTGGTGACCTTAGTTGCTGGGGGAGGGGAGGGGCTGATGGAAGCATGTGAAAACAAAAGGAATTCATTCTTACAGGGGGTGTACACTATACAAAGACTGGATCGTAAAACAGAGGTTACGCTATACAGAGGGAATACAATACTCTACATGATACACAGAGCAAGGGAATGTAAGGAAAATACATACAAATAAACATTGGGGCGGCCCTTGCTTTGCAGAGGCAATAAGTAAGGAAGATGTTTCTGTTAGCTACCATTCATTCAATCAGGTGGTAAATTTGATAAGGGTAGCTGGCGAGGGGACAGAGTTAGCTAAGCTCGATCTAGAGTCAGCCTTCAAGCTGTACCGCTGTGTCCAGGGGGTTTTCTTTTAATGGGGTGCAGATTCGATGGGTAATTGCCGTTGCATCCGGAGAGTTTTAGTTTAATTCCTTTCGGGCCGGCAGTAAGGGTATTGTGCATTACTTGGATGATTTCTTGAGAGATTTTGGGAGCAGAGAGTGACTGTGGAGGAGATACAGCTGTTTACAGACGCGGCAG
This sequence comes from Leptobrachium leishanense, assembly GCA_009667805.1. NCBI lineage: Eukaryota > Metazoa > Chordata > Amphibia > Anura > Megophryidae > Leptobrachium > Leptobrachium leishanense. The sequence continues at coordinate 343,035,670 of CM019063.1, forward strand.
GAGGTGCAGGGTTTGGGGCATATTTGAATGGTAGATGGTGCGCAGGAGAATTGCCTCTGGAGTGGATTCAAAGAGGTTGGGTGAAGAATTTGGTTCTGCTGGAACTCTTTCCCATTATAGCAGCAGTCGAGCTGTGGGGGGAAGAACTAGAGAATAAGAGCATCCTGTTCTGGTCAGATAACCAGGGAGTGGTGCAGGTACTCAATAACATGTCGGCATCATCCCCCCAGGTTATAGCCTATGTCTGGTATCTGGTGTTGATCTGTCTGAAGCGGAATATAAATTTCAGGGAAAAGCATATTCCGGGGGTAAAAAATACGGTTGCAGATGCATTATCTAGATTTAAGTGGTGATCTGTTTCGGCGTTTGGCACCCGAGGCGGAGTTACAAGGCAAAGCGTGCCCTTCATTTCTCTGGCAGATCAGGAGCAGTTAGGATTAAACAGCGATGGGGGAAGGGAATTTGTTTAAAGGGCACCGGTCTAGCTGGTATTTCATAATTTACTAAGGTAAAGAGAAGAGGGTTGTAAATAAGCAGGGGGGGTAGGTAGATAACCTTGATTCAATTTACAGTCGCCACAAAAGTTGGTATGTGTTTGAGCATTAATATTCTGTTTTTTGGGTTTTTCTTTCAGAACGGGCGAAGAGAGTATGGATCCTGGGACACACCTATGTGCTCTGGGCGGCTGTTCACGCTGCGGGCACAACGATGGGAGTGAACCTAGGTTTCAGCCTCACTAAAGCAGGCATTAGGTGGATAGGAAGGAGGGGTATTGGGTGGGCGCAGCTTTTAGGGGTAGCACAGGAATCTATGAGAAGGTGGGGGAAGCCAGATATAATGATAGTGCATTTAGGGGGTAACGACATAGGGGCTATGACGACGATAGATTTGCAGAATAGGGTTCGGGAAACACTTAGGTGGTTCAGGAAGGAATGGCCGGATGTTCAGATAGTGTGGTCTAACGTAATTGCTAGATTAGTGTGGAGGAACTGCAGGGAGCAGGGTGCAGGATACATCGGGAGAAAGAAGCTAAACCAGGCAGCGAAAAAGATTATGCTGGAGATGGGAGGAAAGGTTTTGGAGCATCAGAACATAGTGACAATGCAGGAGGAATTGTTTAGGAATGACGGCGTCCATTTGTCCGAGGCGGGGAACAACCTTTTCGTTGGCAACATCGAAGGGCTGATAAAGACCCTTGTGTAAGGTAAGTTAAAAGGTCACGGTCTTTTATTGGTGGCGGAAAAAGAGGGTCCTCATTTTTGGTGGCGGTGAAATATGCGGCCCTGGCACGTTTGAGAGGCGATAGAGGGGGAGGATCTGGGGGTCTGTGTGGTGGTTTGTGCGGCCAAACACAGGTAGCCTCCTGTTTGAAGATCCTCCCGGCCTGCTATCTGCTATAAAGAGAGCAGCGTGTGGTCGCGCTAGCTTAGCCACGTGGAGCCGGCCGCTATTTCTGGGCAATGCTGGTGGTTCATTGCAGTTGCCAGTGTTATCTGGCTGGATCTATGGTACCAGTGTTATCTGGTGTTACCTATTCCAAGAAAGCGAGGATCGCTGATAATTCTGCCACAAAGGCAATGATTTTTTGGCCTCGATTATAAATAAAAGATGTGACCTTTTCAAACCGCCAATACTTTTGTCATGTGTTTTTATTTATGGGGAGAGCGGGGGTGGGGGGGATGGTTTGGGGGGTTGAAGGGAAGTAAAGGTAACTTAAGAGAAAGGTAATGGTGGAAAAGAAATAAGGGTAAATGCTTATTGCTGTGGCGCTCTGTGATACAATGTAATGTGCAGAGTGTATGAGCGTATCACAGTTAAGGGGTTCAATGACCTAATGGTGGAAGGGAATCGGGCATGCTAACGTGTCCACAGGTTGGGGGGAGCACAATTCTTGGCTGGCCCCGGGCGCTGACAACCCACACTACGCCACTGGCTTCGAGCGCTGGACCTTTTAGTCCAGGAGTGAGGTACCTGGCCCATTGCTCCTTGGGCAGCTGGTATTGTCGACAAGTAGGGATGTGCGTTTCGGGTTTCTGAATTTCGAATTTTCACGAAATTTCCCGATTCGTGTTTCGGATTCGGCCAAACTTCCGAATCGGATCGGACCCGAACCGACAGATCCGAAAAGTTTTCCGAGCCGAAACAAAAATATTTCGGTATTTTTCGAATGGACTTGAAATGTGTCAAATCTAAATTTATTTTCGCTCTATTCATGATTTCGGTTCCATTCGTGATTTCGGTTCCATTTCGGTAATTCTGGATATCGTATATTTAACTATTATCGGTTATATCGCTGATTCTGTAAATTTGTATTTGTAAATGCGTATCACTTGTTTTTGTTTCCAATGATCGATAATTCTGTCGATACGAAAATTCCTTCGTAATCGGGTCGGATCCGATTCGTCCGCGGGTCGCGCATGCGCGCGCGCGGATGTCATAACTTTATTGAGCCAGCTATACAGGTTATGCAGAGGTTATGATAGTGCATTTAGGGGGTAACGACATAGGGGCTATGACGACGATAGATTTGCAGAATAGGGTTCGGGAAACACTTAGGTGGTTCAGGAAGGAATAGCCGGATGTTCAGATAGTGTGGTCTAACGTAATTGCTAGATTAGTGTGGAGGAACTGCAGGGAGCAGGGTGCAGGATACATCGGGAGAAAGAAGCTAAACCAGGCAGCGAAAAAGATTATGCTGGAGATGGGAGGAAAGGTTTTGGAGCATCAGAACATAGTGACAATGCAGGAGGAATTGTTTAGGAATGACGGCGTCCATTTGTCCGAGGCGGGGAACAACCTTTTCGTTGGCAACATCGAAGGGCTGATAAAGACCCTTGTGTAAGGTAAGTTAAAAGGTCACGGTCTTTTATTGGTGGCGGAAAAGGAGGGTCCTCATTTTTGGTGGCGGTGAAATATGCGGCCCTGGCACGTTTGAGAGGCGATAGAGGGGGAGGATCTGGGGGTCTGTGTGGTGGTTTGTGCGGCCAAACACAGGTAGCCTCCTGTTTTGAAGATCCTCCCGGCCTGCTATCTGCTATAAAGAGAGCAGCGTGTGGTCGCGCTAGCTTAGCCACGTGGAGCCGGCCGCTATTTCTGGGCAATGCTGGTGGTTCATTGCAGTTGCCAGTGTTATCTGGCTGGATCTATGGTACCAGTGTTATCTGGTGTTACCTATTCCAAGAAAGCGAGGATCGCTGATAATTCTGCCACAAAGGCAATGATTTTTTGGCCTCGATTATAAATAAAAGATGTGACCTTTTCAAACCGCCAATACTTTTGTCATGTGTTTTTATTTAGGGGGAGAGCGGTGGGGGGGATGGTTTGGGGGTTGAAGGGAAGTAAAGGTAACTTAAGAGAAAGGTAATGGTGGAAAAGAAATAAGGGTAAATGCTTATTGCTGTGGCGCTCTGTGATACAATGTAATGTGCAGAGTGTATGAGCGTATCACAGTTAAGGGGTTCAATGACCTAATGGTGGAAGGGAATCGGGCATGCTAACGTGTCCACAGGTTGGGGGGAGCACAATTCTTGGCTGGCCCCGGGCGCTGACAACCCACACTACGCCACTGGCTTCGAGCGCTGGACCTTTTAGTCCAGGAGTGAGGTACCTGGCCCATTGCTCCTTGGGCAGCTGGTATTGTCGACAAGTAGGGATGTGCGTTTCGGGTTTCTGAATTTCGGAATTTTCACGAAATTTCCCGATTCGTGTTTTCGGATTCGGCCAAACTTCCGAATCGGATCGGACCCGAAAACCGACAGATCCGAAAAGTTTTCCGAGCCGAAACAAAATATTTTCGGTATTTTCGAATGGACTTGAAATGTGTCAAATCTAAATTTATTTTCGCTCTATTCATGATTTCGGTTCCATTCGTGATTTCGGTTCCATTTCGGTAATTCTGGATATCGTATATTTAACTATTATCGGTTATATCGCTGATTCTGTAAATTTTGTATTTGTAAATGCGTATCACTTGTTTTTGTTTCCAATGATCCGATAATTCTGTCGATACGAAAATTCCTTCGTAATCGGGTCGGATCCGATTCGTCCGCGGGTCGCGCATGCGCGCGCGCGGATGTCATAACTTTATTGAGCCAGTTTTTTGACAAGTTTTTTGACAGGCCAAAAAATATTGATTTTATTATTTATCATGGCTGAAAGAGACGAGTGCCATTCGGAGACGGACACCTCCTCATCTTCTTCCACCCATGAGACACCACCCAGGAAGAAGCGGGCCAGCAACATGGCATTTGAGGAGATGTTGGAGCTGGTCCGCATCTTTGATCGCAAAGACTACGACTGCCGTAAGGGCCCTTACGGCAGGAAGAACAACGTCCGCAAGGACCGTATCCTCAATACTGTTCGGGAAGGACCGGACGAAGGACCAGCTCCGAAAACGCTGGTCCGACCTCTAGATGCGCGAGGAGGAGCAGCTGAGGCACATCCGGCGTGTCATAGCCAAACGTAAGTGTCATGTTATATTGTAAAGCGCTGCGCAAACTGTTGGCGCTATATAAATCCTGTATAATAATAATAATGTGCTTGCATGTGCTAATGTGCACAGAAATACGTTGATTTATCTAGTCCTTTTTTCATGCAATGTGATTGTGTATAGCTTTGCGTTTTCACGACTCGTCATACATGCATTTTTGCCATAGCTCTTCTTTTTTGTGATTTTACGTATTCGTGAAAATTGTGACATTTGATGTATGTAGATGAAATTACAATGCTGGATTTCTTTTGGCACTGTGTGTACTGTAGTGTACGGGGGGGGAGGTTGTTTTGATTGAGTGATGCATACGAGAAGACCCGCAGCTTGCCCAATATTGGCTCCCACCTGCGCATCAACAAAAATCTCTGCGTCTCTGCTAAGTGGTAGGATGGGACATGTAGTTCTTCTGAAAGTGCATCCAAACAGAGCCGCGTTCAATAAATCCTCAGCAGCTGCTGAATTGTTGCAGCGCAGCAATTCAGTTTGCTGCAGCAGTGTCATTATTGAACGCTTTAGATGCAAATTTCAAAACAAAATGGCGGGTTTCTGTTGTTTCTGCTATATCCACAGTTTTATTCGCAGAAACTGAAAGTGAAACTGAGGCTGAGGCCATCTATAAAATAACTAAAAGCAGTCGCACAATGCGTTTTGTATGCACACAACACAAATAATAGTTTTATTGAATAAATGTAATGTTTACTTCTGAAAAAAATATATAATTGAACGGTAATATAGGTCTATGTGCAGGGGAAATAATAAATATTTTGTGACTTTAGAACTATGAGATGGGAGTAGCGGTGGGTCAAGCTGGTAGTGCTAGTGGGTAGTGGAGGGGTGTCGCAATACTTTCGGCAATATATTGTATAGATATACCATTTTTTCCAGTCTGCATTATTTACATGTTATTTTTTGGATTTGGCAGAAGACCGGAAGAAGGCAGCATCGGCCCCGGCGGGCGCCACCAGTGCCCCAGTGGAGGAGGAGGAGGAGCCACGGGCGACCACCAGCGCTGGTATATACTGTTTTATTTTGCAACGACTTTTGGTTAAAAACAGAAAAATTTTTGTTTACTGTATTTTAATTTAATTTTTTTATGTATAGCACAAGAGGAGCAGGAGGAGGAAGAGGAGAAGCAGGAGGAGGAGCAGGAGGAGGAAGAGGAAGAGAGGAGCAGGCGATGAAGAGGGAGCCGTAGCCGCAGCAGGAGGCCGCGAGTCCAGGTTTTTTTTTTTACTGTTGTATTTTGCATCGACTCTTGTTCAAAAATAAATCAGTTTTGTTGTTTACTGTATTTTTTATTTCTTTAATTTCTTAGATATAGCACCGGATGAGATGCGGACGGTAGTGGTGGAGGAGGAGGAGTCAGAGCCTCCGGAGGCCGCCAGCACTGGTATATACTACTGTTATATTTTTTCAAGACTTTCAGTCAAAAATAGAAACCTGCTTTACTTACTGTATTTTCCTTCTTTCATTTATTGGATATATAGAAGGAGAAGCCAGACCGGACACGTCCAGCATTAGAATAATAAATAGGATGGCGATCGGCAAGCTACGCCTGGCTTTTACCACCATCGATTCCATCCAGGAATTGCTCCAGGAATTGCGGGAGCATATTAGCAATGCCGCTGACATCCTGGAGCGGCAGTGAGACCAGCCTCCTCCCCTATGTTTGTTTGTGTTGTTTGTGCCCCTGTTAGGCAGTTTGCCATCCTTGGCATGTTCCCCATGTTGTAAATAAATTTTATATTTTTTCTATATTTTCCTGTTTGTGTGCGTTGCTTTTCCTTACTTAATAAGTTAATATGTATTGCTTTTTTTCCCACACTGTTAAAATTATATGTACATAAATTTATTGACATTTCTATGGACCCTTTGTCATAAATTTGTCAACATATTTGTGGCCATGAATGTGACTGTGCACATTCTACACTGCCTGCCTGGCCAAAAAATGTCACACACTAACTAACACAACCTTGTTGTACTGCCTTGAGATTTGATTACAGACGTGGCATGGTTTTGTTAAACTTAGGCGATGTCACAACAACACGGATTTTTGGCCACAGTCACATTCATTGTATAACCGAGAATTTATCTAAAAATATTGATGGCAGCACTGCGTGAAGTCTTCTCCGACACAACCCAAAGATCCTCAGTGCGGCTCAGGTCTAGTTTACTTTATTTGTCCCTGTTTGCAGCTTCACGCAACACCTCCTCCCAGCTATGAGCTCTCTCTCTCCCACCGCTGCCGCTAAGACGCTGCCCGCCAACATGTCACGTCTTTGCAGGAAGACAACAGCGTGGGGGAACGGCAGCTGCCGACAGTCCCAAGACCTCGTCACAATGACGTCAGTTCTGGAGTTAAACCCTAACTGCGACCAATGGTGGAGATAGGGGGTTCGTTGAAACCCCCTATCTCCCGATCCGCGGCAGCTATCGGTTGGTTAATGTTTGGTATCTTTGGATCGACCAGAGCATGGCCTTTCCAACAATACCAAACATGACAATGTTAAAAATTATAAAAAATTTAAATATAAAAAAAATAAACAGGTTTTTGTTTTGTTTTGTTAATGCAGCAATATTGTTCCCATTTCAAATATAATGTGAACAATGATGCTGCACTAAGGATTTTTGTATGGGGTGCGTTTGTTAAAAATAGTGTAATTTTCACCCAAAAAAATATAACAAGTCCCCATTTCAATTTTTTTTAACAAACGCATAAAATATAACCGCAAACACTCGCATGTTAAAATGTGAAAAAAACACTTTACACCTTGTAAAACAAACATTGAAAATTCAAATTTTATTGCATTTTTTGTTATAATATACAGACAGGACATGACGCATACATATGATAATGATATATTATGAATCATCTGCCGAGTCTGCCGGAAAGAACTATGTATAACATGTCTGGGTCATATTATAAAATAAGGCTTAAAAAAAACGCGTTTAAACAAGAGGAGCGAAACTGTTAAAAATTAGCTCAGCAGCAGACCGCAGTGCCGCACACAGGCGTGAAGGGAAGCCGTGAAATGCCTCAGCAGCGAAAGGGTTAATTTTTTTTTTGTCTGTTTTAAATCATTTTATTTTTATTTTTTTTCGTTTCAGATCATTTTGATCAACTATTTTAACGATTTAAAACCTTTTTGTTCTGGTTTTTATTTTTAAAGTCAGACCATTCGGGTAAGTTTAGCGTTTTTTAAATCGTTTTGTTCTTTTTTTTTTGTTCCTTGGCTTTCATACCATTTTTTTAATGTGATTAAATAAAGTTGTGAAATGTATATTCATAAGAAAAAAAGGATCTTTATTTAATTAAAAAAAAAGCACGATAGAATCGCCAGAATTATCGTAGCGACAGAATGAATTATCGGATCCGAAAAACAAACCAAAAATTTATTATAAAAAAATATATAAAGTATAAAAAAGTAAACCATGGTAGTTTACGTCAAAACGAATAGAGTTAGACAGCTTTGAAACGAGAACAGACGTTCCGAAAAAACGAAAATTTCCGAAATCACGAAAAGTCGATACAAAAGACGAGCAAAGTGACACGAAAATACGAAAAATGGTCGATATTCCGAAAAAAAATGTACACGAAAAACGAGTCGAATCGAAACAGAAATCGGTCGAAACGAGCCGAATCGAAAAGTTTAAACATCCGAACAAATCGAGCCGAATCGAACCGAAAAAAAAATCGGTGCACAAGCCTATCGACAAGTCTATCCAAAACTTCGCAGGAACACATCCAGGTCCCCATCTTTGTCCAGGGTGGGAAAGTTCTCGGCACGAGGTCTGGGCATTGAGAGCTCTGCAGCGCCCGCAGGGGCAGGAGATAATTGCATTCTGCCTACCTGTGCCAGAGCGAGCTGATGTGCCCGTTCGGCTTGGCGCTCTGCCGCTTCTCGCTCACCCACAGCCCTGCGCTCCACAGCTTCTCTCTCAGACTCAGCTCTGCGCTCCTCTCGCTCTTGGTACTGCAGGATGAGCTGAAGCCGCATCTGAGAGTCCGCAGAGTCCACATGTTTTAAAACAGTCTTCAAGTAAACATCCAGGGCAGTAACACCCTTGGGCGAAGCACTTGACACTGTCCTTTCCACTGGACTTGCGCTTCCTTCGGCTGGGTCAAGCGTGGTACCTTGCTCTGCTGCGTCCTGGACTGCTTGCCTCGCCTCATAATCCTCGAGGGCTTGCAAAAGTTCATCCTTCTTCTTATCCTTCGTCAAAATATTTTTGTCTTTACATAATTGTTCCAAGGTTTTTTTTCGATGGTTGTTGCGACATTCTCATAAAAGATAGAAATATCTGACATAATATACGTACAGAATATAGGTAGTGGGTTCAGGATATGATCTCACCCACTGCCAGATAAAACATCGCGTCCTGTCAAGCCTTTATAAACAAAACCACCCGGAGCTCCCGGGCTGCTTCCAAGGTGGTCACTCGATATCAAAGTGGGACCGCGATGATAAGTGACGTAGTGCTGACGCGTTTCGTCCCGCCCACAGGGACTTCATCAGGCTCTGATGAAGTCCCTGTGGGCGGGACGAAACGCGTCAGCACTACGTCACTTTATCATCGCGGTCCCACCTTTGATATCGAGTGACCACCTTGGAAGCAGCCCGGGAGCTCTGGGTGTTTTTGTTTATAAAGGCTTGACAGGACGCGATGTTTTATCTGGCAGTGGGTGAGATCATATCCTGAACCCACTACCTATATTCTGTACGTATATTATGTCAGTAGATTTCTAATATATATTAATAAAAGGTAATAAAAGGTATAACACTATCGAGTTTTTCCTTTTTCGAGATATATACTTTTAATGAAGATTCACCAAAGAAGTGGTCGTTCGTTCCAAAGGATTGGAAGATTTCACTGAAAATCCTTTCCACAACAGGGACTGGATATCCACTGAACGAACTATAGAGAAATAGAACTTTCTTTCTCTCCTTGCTGTGCATAATAGCATGCTTCCAACATAGTCTATACAAAAGTTTTAGTTTTTTATTTTATTTTATTTTTTAGTGCAACACCACCAATTTTTTGTTTTTCATAATATACGATATACGGCCGCACAAAAGTACGGCCGTGCAACGCAAGTGGAATTTGAACGCATTTTTCTGAGAACGCTGAACCGCTAGTACTGACGTACTGAGTGCGCAGCTGCGGCATAGCGGCGTGTATGCGTGATTAGGAGATGTCAGACGCTGCTAATGTCCAGCCTACATAACGTCCAGACGCAAAAAGAGTTTTATTGACGATCCGTACAAAATCACGCCCGAAAATGCGCGTCGTCTGACCGTTTTTGCGCATTCTGTGAAAAAATACGTCAATGCGTTCGGACGCACTTTTTCACGTTCGCGGGGAAAAATGCTTTCGTCTGACCCTAGCCTAAATAGTGGGTATCAATAGTACAGTTTAATAGGAAACAAAAGTGTACAGCAATGTTATAGTGCAGATTAAATGTTTAATTAATATAGGAAGGAAACAAGTGCAATAAAGCTCACATATTTAAAAGCCCAAATAACTTATTTTGTGAATAAGCATTTACAAGTAAATCTTCCCAATAAGGGAGACATAAACCTGGAAACCTTAACCCTCATTACCTTGCAGACACTGATTCTCTATTCTCTTGCTTGTTATTTCTGCCCCTTTTCATGAAGATTGAGTATTATATTAAAGAATAATTTGTCCTACAGCTTAACTATCTACTATAGATAGAAATTATCATGCTACAAGCCGTGTATATTTGCATTGTACAATTTTGCACAGTGACATGTATACTATGTCAAATAAGTTTCTGAAATAGAAAGTTTAAGGATTCCATCTGAGACTGTTTCATATTCTAGTCTTTCTTGGTTGCACTTCGGTACTGAGTGCTAAACTGGATTTCTTGCATCTTGGTTAGTTTATTGAGTACTCTCTCTGGAAGGAACCTAGAGAAAATAGATAGAATACTTAGCACATATAGTAAAGACTAAAAACATTAATATCCTTAACATCAACCGCATCACGATTTGCTTTAAGTCTTTGACAAGTTTGCTTAACAGCTTTTTTGACCTTTTTAAGTCGAATAATACAGAAGCTTCTATTTGTTTTCTATCATCTCTTTATTTCTTTCCTTGTCTTCCCCTTATTCACGCAACATTTAACAACATAGCAGGAACTTCCACCCCCTGCTGTGAACCAGTAATATAAAGATCACTAGCTGAGTCTGCAGTATTCTGAAGGTTGCTAAAGAAATAGGATTATTTTTAGACAGAAAATAAATTAATGATTTCAGTAACTAAAATGCTTATTTTACCAGACTGGAATTACTAAAATTAAAGAAGCCACCATGACCAAATTTATTTAGGATTTGCATGGCATTACAAAGAAAAACCACCTTATAAAGCACATGCTGTTGTTTTTTCTTTTTCTTTGTTTGAATTAATTGCATGTAAAAAGGTAAAATAAAATATTTTTATCGCCTTTTTCCATTTTGTGCATTTTTTACATGATGCAACCAAAATCTGTGCAAAAGCTTTACTTTACTGCAGTTGTTTAACAGTTAATGAGGTGGAGAAGGGAAGGTTTAGAAAAGGCAGCAGGAGGCTACTGCTCTCCAGGCTGAGATAAGAGATGGCAGCTTAAAATATTTATAATCTACCCCCCCCCCCAATAATCTACCTCTTCAGTAAGTGTCCTTGGGCAAGACCCCTAACGGTACATACTCGCCACCCAGGACATACTTGAAAACGAGAGAAATCTCAATTTATCCCATCCTGGTAAAATCCTTTCTCAAAAAAAAAAAAAAGTGCATGTATGATATCAGCAACATAAACAAAATAAGAAAATTTCACTTGTTGATAGTAGTGCCCTTTAAATACATTGAAATGGTCATGGTGCCTAGAGGGTCCCATTATGATAGTTTTACAGCTACTTTGCCTATTGGACATTCATACTACAAAGAGTGACTTACTTTTGAAATAGCAAGTGGTGTTTCACAGAGGAAGGAACGATAATCATCTTTTTGTTAGTTAAAATGCCATCCATTAAACATTTAACAACATCCTCTGGTGCTAGTACTGGCCATAGTCTAAAAAAAGTTGAAATGTCATAAATAACAAACAATAAAAGAGCGTCTAACATCAGGATGATTCTGTTCTACAGTCATGGGTTAATGTTTGGAATATTTACTGAAATACTATTGTAAGGTTGTTCAATGGTCTTAACAATGTCCCTTTACAGCACAAAAGGCAATCTCTCTACATTCCTAACATAAATAAATAAATGAAACCCAGGACATACTTGAAAACGAGAGAAATCTCAATGTATCCTTCCTGGTAAAATACTTTGCAAATAAATAAATACACAATAGTATCCAGGACAGCTAAGATGTTTGCTTTGGCTGTATTATAAATCTCTGCAGTTTAAATGCACACTGAAGTATGGTATACGATTATGTTTTACACTAGATTTTTATGCAAACAAATGCGAACATCTAATATTATGTCTAGAATTACACCAGATAAAACACAGCTCTTTTGCATTCTTTGCTTTTTTCAGAGTGTGTAATTTAGAGGTTTTTTAAAATATATTTTGCAGGAAGCAGTGATTCTGGGACAAAATCCAGCACTGTTAATCTTCTTTGAAAGGCGATATCCAATGCCAAAAAGACCAATGCACTGTAATTAAATTTATTTGGGAAAATATAAAGAAATCAGAAGAAAAAAAAGAATCCTACACGAAAGGTGGATTCTAAGGGCACTATCGTATGCCGCTTGCTAAAACCGGGAAGCTAAGTGGAAAAATTAGCGATCACTAATTTTCCCTTTGTGTCCCGGATTCACCAGCGGATTATGGGCAGGCGCTGAGTCCAGCAGCCTGCCCCATAGTGGCCTGTGGCTCGCGGATGCTGGGGGTAGCGCTAACGCGCCTTCCCCAGCATCTGCTCCATGGAGTCCATAGGACATCATGGAGGCTTTTTCTGCCGGGTCACATGGCTGACAGGATCTTGCCTCTCGCAAGCTCCTGTTGGTCGGCAAAGTGATCACGTAGGGAGACTGGGGACTTTCTTTCCCCGGCCTCACTCTTCTCCCGGCAGCCAGATGCAGTGGAACAGGCTGCCGTTCTCGCCCCTGGATAAGAGGTGAGTATTTGATTTTTTTTGTGGGGGGTTTGAGATGCAGCTAACGGATTTTGCAGAAGCGGAATCCGTTAGCTACAGCTCTGAGCTGGTGTTACCTAACGCTAGTTAATCTGTGCTTTCACTTTGCGCTCCCCTTGTTAGGTATAGGGGAGCGCAAGGTACAGTAAGTTTGTGCTACAAATCATAAATTAATGAGCGCTAATGGGTTTTTTAACCCGTTAGCGATTCGAAGGCTATCTGTGCGGTGCACTATGACCTCCTTTAAGCTAGCGCTAACGTGCGCATTAGCGCTAGCTTGAAGGAGGTGATAGAGCCCTAAGGGGGCCTACTTAACCCTAAAAGGAATACACTTGAAAAAAGCCCACTGTAGGGCTGAACTGGGAACACCCACTATATAAAACCCCCCTTTTATTATGTAGATTAAAAACGGAAAACTCCTTCTGCAAGTAAAAATAACTGTATAACCTAGATGTCTTTCCTTCAATCTAATGCCAAACTATTCGTTACCTATTGTTGTCTTGTGCTGAAATAACCATACATCTATTCCATATTATTATTTCACATCTATATATCAGCTCTATAGCAGGCACTACTGAATTCATTGTTCATCACTATAGCTTATTCAGGACACATTGTCCCAAAATGTTTGTTACAATGTGCACATATTAGCAGGAGAGATAATCTTCAGAAAATATATAAATTCACAGACCATATGGGCAATAACAAGAATTGTTCTCATCGAGTAAGGCTAGGGTCAAACGAACGCATTATTCACAGCGACCGTCAAAAAGTGCGTCCAAACGCATTGCCGTATTTTTTCACGGAATGAGCGAAAACGGTCATACGATGCGCATTTTCGTGCGTGATTTTTTACGGATCGTCAATAAAACACTTTTTGCGTCTGTACGTTATGTAGGCTGGACATTAGCATAGTCTGACATCTAATCACGCACACACGCTGCTATGCCGCCGCAGCGCACTCTGTACATCAGTACTAGCGGTTCTGCGTTCTCGAAAAAATTCGTTCATTTTGCACTTGCGTTGCGCGGCCGGCTTTTGTGCGGCCGTACTTCGTATATTGGCCGTCTTTGCGCGTCATTTGCTGCTACTGCGGCCGTGATTAAGTGCGCCTAAACGCACATTAAAAATGCGCTAGTCTGACCCCAGCCTAAAGTGTTACTATCAAGCCTCTTATACTGCACCACCATCACCCTAACCAAGCATATATGAAAATATTTCAAGAATTGCATTATTCAGAGCAGGAGAGAGAAAGGCAAGTCAGGAGGTTGGTGAGAGGTTTCATAAACTAGCCTTTCTAGTAGTTTTGACACTAGTGGAAGTAATAATACAGTGCGTTTGTTTTCAGGAGAATTTGGGTCAAGGGAGGGTTTCTTGAGAATAGGTGTGAGAGTGGCATGCTTGAATGGAGAGGAATGATCCAGATGAGAGGGATAAGTTGACGATATGAGTAAGAGCAGGAGTGAGAGATGGTCACGGCTGGGTCCAGCGATGCTTAGCGACGGTCTTGCTGGCCGGCTGCTGAGTGATTCTGCTGGCAGCCGTGGGTCAGTGACGCAGGCAGGGCATGGCGTGGAGTATCATTGCCTTGTCATGGCTTATTCTATTTAGTGTGCTTGTTGTTCCTACTTTACTGGTATACCGCGTATTGACTCTGGCTTTGTTCCTGAAAACTCTCTGGTGTTAACCCTTGCTCTCATTGATTTATTGTGTACCAACTCCTGGCTTTGTCTTATTACCCATTCTGGTTCTGACCCCTGGCTCTAACTATCCGCTCTGGTTTTGACTCCTGGCTTTGTCTGACTGTCCTTTCTGGGTCTTATTCCTTGCGTTGTCTGACTATCTGCTCTGGTTCCTAACTTCAGCTTGTTCTGTCTTTATTTTTCTGTGTGTCTGCTAGGCTTGTGCACCGATTTTTTTTTTTCGGTTAGATTCGATTTTTCGGATTTTCAAACTTTTCGATTCGGCTCGTTTCGACCGATTTCTGTTTCGATTCGGTTCGGCTCGACTCGTTTTTCGTGTACATTTTTTTTCGGAATATCGACCATTTTTCGTATTTTCGTGTCAGCTCGTTTTTTGTATCGACTTTTCGTGATTTCGGAAATTTTCATTTTTCGGAATTGTAGATGTTTTCGGAATATCGACCATTTTTTGTATTTTCGTGTCACTTTGCTCGTTTTTTGTATCGACTTTTCGTGATTTCGGAAATTTTCGTTTTTTCGGGACGTCTGTTCTCCTCGTTTCAAAGCAATAAATTTCGATTTGACACATTTCAAGTCCATTCGAAAATTCCGAAAATATTTCTTTTCGGATCTGCCGTTTTCGGATCTAAAAATTTTCGGAAAATCGTCCGCATCCGAAAACACGAATCGGGAAATTTCGTGAAAATTACGAAATTCCGAAACCCGAAACGCACATCCCTAGTGTTTGCCCCGTGTTTGGCAATCTGGCTAGTCTAAAGATGACAGTGTAAGTAGGCAGTGTCTGCTTGTAAGAATCCAGGGATTCTTTGACAGAGATGACTGTTAAAATAGTAGATGTGAGGGGATAGGGTTGAGAGGGCAGGCAGTGAGGCATGAGAAAGACGGTAAAGATCGAATTTAATCCTCTGCAGGGAGTCACAGTGGGGTTGACTGGAGGGGAGTAATATTATGAGCTTGTGCTCGAATTTTGTTGAAAATTGTGTTTTCTTTATGAAGTAGTCAGGTAGATCTTGAGTGCTGAGTTTGGATGGGGGAGGTGGCGCAGGCGGGTAGAGGAGAGAGATAAAGGTCTAGAACAGACTTACAGGGTTGGAGAGAAGCAAAGATAGAACAGAGGAGAAGTATGTTTGTTTGCCACAGTGACGGGCAGCTTACACTATTTTTTTTATATTTCAAAATTTTTATTTTATAACATTGTCATCAATACAACTAACAGTAAACGGCCGCGCAGGGCCACAGCAGGCTAGTCAGCAGGAAATCAACGCAGATAAACATCCCCAAATAGGGGGGTCTCATCAAAATAAAAATCAAAAATTAGTTTGTCAGCAGGAAACATTGCATCATCACAAGGAATTATGTTCACAACGCTATCAAAAAGATGGTAATCCAAAGAACAGAGAGGGGAAAAGAAAAAAAAAAAAAAAAAAGGGGGGGGGTGTGTGAAAAATGGCAAAGGCCATTGCCGTGACGCTCCTGGCACGCTCCTGAAGGAGGCCATGGAGGGACAATGTCACGGGGCCTAGGACCCTAAGGGCCAATCATAACGCAAAGTCATGGTGGCGCGCCTCAGGCATCCCAGTAATGCCAGAGAGAGAAAAAAAAAAAAAAGGGGGAAGGGGGGTGGGGGGAGTGGATACACCATCTTCTGCAGTGCAAGTCTTTGGGGAATAACATGAGAGAGAGAAAGAAGAAAAAGAAGGAAGAAAAAAAAAAAAAAAAAAGAAAAAAATCAATTAAATAAACATCCCCAGATAGGGGGGTCTCATCAGATAATAATACACATATATAAGGGTATCACCGCTAGATCACAAAAAGTAAAAATAAAGAACTCAGTCCGCAGTATGCTTCATAAAGGGGTAAACTCACAAAATGACAAAATAATTCGCGTGCACAGCATTAAAAGGGAACATCAAGAACCTGGGACAGAGGACAGTCCAGTGGGGTGGGTTACCGGGCCAGACAGGCAGACATCCGTCGAAAGGCAGACCCCTTCAGCCTGTATCTCGCCACAAAGTGGAGCCATGCGCCCCATCGGCTCCAAACTGTCCGCAAAATGCCCTCTGCCTAAGAGGGACCGAGGCCCCCGGTGCAAGGCAAGGGAGGCCCTGCAAAACACTAGAGCCCTCAATCTCACAACAGGGACGGCGGGCTTCTTCCTTCCTCGAAACCTCCATCACCCCTCCAGCCACAACACTCTGCCGGGAGGATCCTAGCCGCATGGCGGCGGACAGTCCACGGACGGCGGACTGCGTCATCCCGCCGACCGAGAAGGAGCCACAAAGATCGCTGCAGCGATCACCGGGTCGTCCAGCACCCCACAATCGGCTGGCTCCTCTTCTTCTGGAAGGTAAGGGACGTCATTTTCTTCATCCAGACCGCTCAATTCCGCACCGCAGAACCCGTCAGCCATCTTAATTCGCCAGGTATCTACCATCTCAGCCGCTGGTCTCGCAGGCCTAGGCCGCAGGTCCAACATCCGCAGGCGTCCACCGCTCCCGGTACAACTCCCCGACGCAGCCGCAGTAGGCAAGCAGGCCGCAGCCGCACTGGATCCCGAGGTGGCCTCCGTCCTCTCCGTCTCACTCGCGTTCGTCGCCTCTCTGCAGCTTCGCAGCGAGGCCATCAGCCGGCGCCACACACCCCTCGTAACCGGGGCTGCATCATCTTCCTCCGCCAGGATGCGCAGACAGGCATCCAGGCCCGAGATCATGGCTGAGTCACCCCGATCACGGGCAGGTGAGCTGCTCTTCCATCTCTCTTCAGATCCGGTCGCCGCCACCGCAGGACAGTCAGCCGGGTCGGCCAGGAGACGAGGGCCCTCCATCTCCATAGCCCTCCGCATAAGGTTGTCCTGGGGCAGGGCAGTTCGTGCAGCAGAGCCAGGCATGTAGGCCACAAGATGGCCGCCAGCACCACGCTTTAGTCACGAGGCGGCAGCCGCAATCCGAGTCTCTGGTCCGGAGGGGGACTAAACGGGCTCCGGACTGTACTATGCCGATGGCCAGTCACCCTGGGACCCATAAATGTTAAAAAATACCGCGTATAAACTCTTCTGAAGGTCCAGCTTACACTATTTAAGGCTTAAGCTCCTTGCATTTGGGTGCTCTGTTGTGGTTTCTGCTTCCCATCAGCATGTTACTTTATTTATTGCTCTGTGATACTGACCTTGGCTTTTCTTGGATTACTCTACCATCTCCTACCCTTGACTGGGCTATCTTTATTGTTTTTAGGATTTCTCCGGCCCTTGACCTTGACTTGTGAATAGTCTTTCCTGTGTGTTCTATCTACCCGGCCATACTAAGAATGATGGTATAGGGTTCAATGTTTCTCTGTATTCTCTTCTATTGAAGATTCAGATCTGGGCCTTCTTCGCATTTGTGACACAATCTCATTTATAAATCTCAATGTGAGTGATCTCTGTCTTTTGGCAGTGACAAGATGTTAGAGATGATTTTTACCTTATTCTTTGTTTATATAGTCTACCTTATATTTCTGTATATCTAACAAAGTTGAGTACAGACTCTGTGAAAGCTGCTGCAAGTCATCATAGTGACAACTTGTTTATGTTCCCACATGTAAGATATTAAACACACTGGGAGCTGGCTCAGCATCTTGGATCATATTTGCTAAGGATTAGGCTGTTCTCTTTTGTCCGTATGTATCAAATATATTTACAGTGGAAACAATCCATGTTAACAAACTGCCAGAAAAACGTTTGGAAGGAATGACTGTAATATTAAAATAGCAACATGTATTCAAACGTCAACATGAGGGTTTCAAAGGATCCCAAATAAGCCTATGCAGCACAAAAATAGGGTTCTCTCCCTGTGTCCAAACTCTGCAGAGCGAGCTAAAAGAAAACAGAAAATTCGCACTATTATATGATTGGTATTTTTCCAGTGTACAGTGAATGACCCTGGTAACAATTTTAGCAACCAGTAACTTTGTGACAAATGGCCCTTCTTATGTTCTTAACCCAGTGTGTAGGATCTGAGTATTTGATAGACTTATGCATGTTTGGTTCAGTTTGGAATATTTTAGAATCCCCAAATTTCGTAAACTAAAATAATCAAATTCAGCTTGTTCAGCATATGTGAAGCTTTCAGCTATTTTGGCCTTGGCCTTGTTTGGAATAGTGTCCAATATATTCGTCCGTTTCTGATAGCAAAGACCATGATGTAGTTAGGTTTGCTGTTTCCACTTGTTTTATGGTTAGGGTTACTATTAGGTATAATGTTAAGCTTAAAGTTGCTGCTTGTTTTGAAATTCGAGTTAGGAGTACAGTTTCTGTTTGTTTTCTGAATAGGGTTATGGTGAGGGTTAGATTCTGCTTATTTTTTGAATACGGTTATGGTTACAGTTAGGATAATATTTTCCGCTTATTTTTTGATTAGTGTTACTGTTGTGGTTAGGGTTATATTTAGAGATAGGGTTACAGTTTATGCTTGGTTTGTTATCAGAGATACTTTTTTGTTACTGTTTGTTATTATTTGGAGTGTGATTCAGTTCGGACATCCGAATTGACTTGAGCTAATCTGAAGATAATTGACCAGATCCAATTATGACTGGATCTATTCGGATTAATTGAGAATTTTAAGGTAGAACCTTTAAGGAAGAAAGGTTAAATATGCTGCATATGGATGCTTATGGGGACCCTAATACCGGTACCCAAGGCACATAGGGTATTGAAATACAAGTGCTATATACTTGACAGGTTATTCACTAACCTCAGAATTGGCCCCAAATTGCGCCGTTCGGTGAATTTCACTGTTCGGTGCAATTTCGGGCCAATGCATCTATTCACTAAGCTGTCGATTTGCGAAATACTGGTTAATTGACAGCAAACTACGGTGCAATTCGGCAGTGCCGAAATTGCCAGATAGAAGACTATCATATCTTCTATTCACAGAACGCTAAACTGTACCAAAATTCCGGCGAAATGTCCTGATTTTCAGTGTTCCGGTTTAACAGGTTTAAACAGGCCAATACCATAGGATTCAATGTAAAAAGTTAATATCTTTTACATTTTAAAGACCATTTATTCTATTCAGTTTCAGCAAAAACACTTTCTTTTGTTTAGATGAAATTTGTGTTTCCTTTTTTTTAATGGTGTTTTTTTATTCTGTAATAGACCTTTTTATTATTTTTTAAAGGATCTGTTTTATTTTTTAGACACATTTTTATAATTGCTTTATTGGTTTAAACTCATATTAAAAGAATAGGAGACTTTTGTGCAGTTACGTTGAATTCGCAAATTCCAATTCGGCAGTTTTCGCCAAGGTCCTATAACTGCTTTGGCTACTCCAATTTTGGCAAAATTAGATGACCGTTCACTAAATAGTGAATTCACCATATGTTCAGTGAAATGCTGAAATGCAGCAAAGTGGGCCGAAACAAAGCACTCAGTTTCGGTGCATTGTGAATAGACCCTTTGTTGTTCTCTGAGCTCTCTCATAGTGGTTGTCTTTTTTTTTAAATTTATATTTGTTTATTAGTTATAGTACATAATACAGTTAACCTCATACACAAAGAAAAAGAAAGAAAAAAAGGGGGGGGAGAAAGAAAAAAAGGGGGGGAGGGAAAACACAAAACAATATCACTCCAATCAGATTAGTCTATAACTGCTTGGTTACAGAGACATACCCGAAGATCTGAAAGACAACCAACCTAACCACCTTTTTGATAGTCATTAAATCATGTACTTTTGCAAACATTTCTTCATATTTGCATATCTTATCCACTTTACTTATCAGTTCAGATATTGTAGGTAACAAAGACGACTTCCAATGGCTTGCTAAAACTAATTTAGCCGCTCCTAATATTGTTGATATAAAACCTCTAATGGATAAAGGCAGAATAGTAGGAATAATATGTAAGATTTAAACTTCAGGGTTAAAAGGAATGGTCACAGATATGCATTCATGAATCAAATGGCTTATAGCTCTCCAGTATGAAGCTAATTTAGCGCATGACCAAAACACGTGGGAAAGAGATCCTTTAGCCGAGTGGCATCGCCAACACTTATGAGACACCGGGAATATGTGCTAAACGTGCTGGCATAAGATACCATCTATAGATCACTTTAAGATGAGATTCTCTTACCCCATCTATACACCGATGATGTGGCATATAACCAGTCTGGTATTAAGAGATCTAGGTCTTTTCCCCAATTTAACATATATGAAAGTTTTTTTGTCATTTTTAATCGCTAAACCTTGATAGCATAATGATGGTGGGTTTTTAAAACTCTTTTTTCCCAAACATAATTTATGGAATGCCGTGGCTTCTGTAATAGGAATAATTTTCACTTCCTGACTTGAGATAATATGTTTCATACGAAGATAAGTAAAAATGCAGTTTAAAGGAATATCAAATTCCTTAACTAAATCAGGGAAAGATTTTATTGTAGACTGAGTAAGCAGTTGTTGAATATGAGTCACACCTTGGGTCAACCAGGGGGTTATATGTAGATCCGGCGTAAGGAGCTGCAATGATCGTAGAGTAGCAAAGCTCATCAATGAGAATGGTTTAAGAAGTGGGACACCCCATTGTCGCCAGATTGAGATAAATAGATATGAAGAGGGCAGCATTACCTCCTTTTTCTTCCTGACATAAAATCATGCAAAGTATGTGGTGCTAAAACTGCATTCTCAAGTTGTAACCACAATGGTGTTTCTAAAGAATTCAATGTAGCCAATATTTGGGCCATTACTGAAGCTCTATAATATCTCTTTAAATCTGGGAGTCCCAATCCCCCCATGGCAGTCGGAGATGTTACAATTTTAGCTGATACCCTAGGGAGGTTTACGTTTCCAAATATGACGAACAGTAATTTTTGTAGTCGTAGAATAAGGTATGCTGGAGGTGTCACTGGAATATTGCGAAAAAGATATAATATTTTTGGTAGTATAGTCATTTTTAGTGATGCGATATGGCCCATCCAAGATAAATTTACTAAACGCCACGTCTGGATTTGCTTCTCTAGTTGCTGAAGTAAAGGGGTGTAGTTGTGTCGGGCGGTGGAAAAACTGTCATAGTGGTTGTCAATGCACAGAGGTTTAATCTAAATAACTCGTTGTATTGTGTTTTGAGGAAGAGCCATGTGAAATCAGTTTGCAGGGATATATAAATACAGAATGAGAGTCCCCTTGCACATACATAAGTCTATATAGAAGTTATTGAATACTGTCACTATATCACTATGTCAAACTCTCCCCTGACCTTCAGGCCTTCAAGAAATCCCTCAAAACCCATCTCTTCAGATTAGCGTACCACATCACTGACGCAACTCCTCCCTCTGCTCACCTACGCACACATGATTGAAGCTGCTTCTATGGCTCCACCATTCCCAAACCACTGGCACTAATGATCCTGTTATCTAGTGAAATTCCTCTTGTCTTCCTCAACCCCAATCCCTCTAGACCAGTGATGGCGAACCTATGGCACGCGTGCCACAGCAGGGCCGTATTGACTTCCCCTTGTTTGTTCTAACACTGCGCATGCCCAGCTCACAACGCGCGAGAGACACAGATCTAGGAAGGAGGGGCGTGGACACAGACTCAGGCCAGAGGGGGGGGGGTTGAGGACAGTAAGAAGCACCAGACGGAGAATGCGTGTGGGGGGGAGAGACTGCCTGCTGACAGAGCTCTGTTAAACACAGGCTGGGCATGGTATGTGTCACCCTCAATGCTCCATCAGGATTTGCAGTCACTCTGTCTGCAGACTGCATGAAGCGAGGGGGAGTTGCATGGCTCACTCCCTGCCATCTTCACTGTCCCCCCCTTTTCTTCCCCCTCCATCTGTCTCCTCTCTCTGTCTCTTTGTCTGTCTGTCTTCTCTTTCTGTCTCTTTCTCTCTGTCTCTTTCTGTGTCTCTTCTGTCTTTCTCTCTGCCAGTCTTTCTCTGTCTCCTCTCTATTTTTATTTCTTTCTATGTCTCTGTCACGCTCAGCCACTATGGCGGTACCCGGCATGTGCCAAGTATGCGCATGCCAAGCATGCGCCCAGGTATGAGTAAAAGCCGCTATATGCAGAGATGCGTGACACAATGATCTAGGATACGTAAATAAACCACAGGAGACACTGGGGACCTCTGCACGGCTCTTACCGAAGGAGCCCTATACTGATAGATCGGTCCTTAGAGTGGCCGAATCTGCACTAATAGAAAAAGGTTACCTTGTAGCCGTGCAGAGTCCTGGGGAAAACACAGACACCTGAAGGAGTTATACTCAACAACTTGCAGGGAAGGACTTCAATATACAAAAGCCGTGGTCAACAGGGATACACAACATATAATTCAAAATGCACAGAACAGCTAGGGATGTCCAGAAGAGTCGTCAATAAATAAGCCAGGAGTCAAAACCAAAACGTATACCTTGAGCCAAAGCGGGATATAGCACCAGAGAAAATCCGTCAGCCAGGCCAGAGGGTCAATACCAGGAAGTCAATCAGAAACCTAGATCTCAGACAAGGGGGAAACACTGAGAAAGCACTAGGATAGAATAACAGGGAGCTCTCAGGAACAAATTTGTAGCTGAAATGAACCAGGATGCAAGAGCATGGTGATATGGGCCCATGGCTTTATATAGGGGAGTAATCAGCCCATATCACCAGCAGAAGCTCAACGAGCAAAGAACTTAACCCCTGAGCTGCATGTCAGGGAAAGCAGCACAGGGAAACACAGACATAAGGAATACAGAGGGCAGGGAGACAGGGTTGGAACGTGGGAACGTGACAGTCTCCTCTCTATTTCTTTCTCCGTCTCTGTCTTTCTATGTCTCCTCTCTATTTCTTTCTCTGTGTCTTTCTATGTCTCCACTCTATTTCTTTCTGTGTGACTTTCTAGGTCTCCTCTCTATTTCTTTCTCTCTGTGTCTTTCTAGGTCTCCTCTCTATTTATTTCTCTCTCTGTCTCCTTCTCTGTGTCTCTTTCCTGTCTCTCTCTGCCTGTCTCTTTCTCCCTGTCTCTCTCTCTCTCTCTCTCTGCCTGTCTCTTTCTCCCTGTCTCTCTCTCTGCCTGTCTCTTTCTCTCTCTCTCTTTCTCTCTGGCTCTTTCTCCCTGGCTCTTTCTCTCTGCCTGTCTCTTTCTCACTGTCTGTCTCTTTCTTGCTGTCTGTCTCTTTCTCGCTGTCTTTTTGTCTCTTTCTCGCTGAATTTCTGTCTCTTTCTTGCTGCCTGTCTCTTTCTCACTCGGGCTCTTTCTCTCTGTCTCTTTGTCTTTCTCTCTGCCTGTCTCTTTCTGTCTGCATGTCTCTTTCTTTCTGTCTTTCTCTGTCTGTCTCCTCTCTATTTCTTTCTCTCTGTCTCCTCTCTATTTCTTTCTCTCTCTCTTTCTCTTTGCCTGTCTTTCTCTCTGTCTCTCTGCCTGTCTGTCTTTCTCGCGGTCTCTCTTTCTCACTGTCTTTCTCTCTCTGTCTCTCTGCCTGTCTGTCTTTCTCACGGTCTCTCTTTCTCACTGTCTTTCTCTCTCGGTCTCTCTGCCTGTCTTTCTCGTGGTCTCTCTTTCTCACTGTCTTTCTGCCTGCATGTCTTTCTTTCTGTCTTTCTGTTTCTTTCTCGGTCTGTCTTTCTCTCTCTGTCAGTCTCCAGATCTGTCTCCTATTTCTTTCTCTTTCTGTCTCCTCTCTATGTCTCCTGTCTCTTTCTGTCTCCTCTCTCTGACTCCATCTCGTTCTGTCTCCTTTGTCTCCGCTCTCTTTCTCCTTCTCTCCGTCTCTTACTGTCTTTTACTCTGTGTTTCACTCTCTGTCTCCTCCTCCCTCTCTGTCTCCTCCTCTCCCCATCTCCTCCTCTTCCTGTCTCCTTCTCTCCCCGTCTCCTTCTGTCTCTGTCTCCTTATGTCTCCGTCTCCTCTGCTCTGTCTCCTTATGTCTGTCTCCTTCGCTCTCCTCCCTCTCCCCATTTCATTCTTCCTCCATCTCCTCATTTCATTCTTCATTTCTTCCTCCCTCTCCCCATTTCATTCTTCCTCCCTCTCCCCATTTCATTCTTCCTCCCTCTCTCCCCATTTCATTCTTCCTCCCTCTCTCCCCATTTCATTCTTCCTCCCTCTCTCCCCATTTCTTTCTTCCTCCCTCTCTCCCCCCATTTCTTTCTCCTTCCCTCCCTCTCTCCCCCATTTATTTCTCCCTCTGCAGCGATAGGTATATATATTAGGGCTTTGTAGGCATATGTACAGTGGTTTGAGTCCAATTAAACTAATTACAGGGTTGGCACTTTGAGCCACATAAGTTGGTTTAGCTATCCAGTTTGGGCACTCGGGCTCAAAAAGGTTTGCCATCCCTGCTCTAGACTGTAAGCTCCTATGAGCAGGGCCCTCTACACCTCTTGATTCCATCATACTGTATGTCCGTTTACATGTATCTCGTTCCCTTTTGGTTATTGTAAAGCGCTGCGGAAACTGTTTGCGCTATATAAATGATGACAATAAATAAATAAAATACATCGGGTAAAATAATATTATGAAATGTTTTCTTGGATCGCAACGTGGCATTCTTTTGTATGAATATTTATTTATTTGTATTTCTAATACAAGTATACAACAAGAATAACGAAAGCTATAAATTGCTTATGTAAAAAACAATGGGAAATCAGGAATTCTACATACGGTGAAGTTGGGTTGTGTGGCAATACCTTCTTGATAAAACCTTGTAACTCCTTATTAAAAAAAAAAACCTCTAAAAAGCATCAGTTTTTTCATGATAAAATAAAGCATGGTACAGCCCTATTTTCTTACCTTGTTTTTGGGTTTTGAACAAATCCAGTGTTAACAAATACAGGACACAAGCACGAAGTTTTAATGCCATCATACCCCATTGCATTGAGTTCTTCTGTGAGACATTCATGAAAACCAACTGCACCAAACTTAGAGGCACTACAGTGAAACAAATATTCCGGTCACATGACATGAATACTAATATTTTTATATAATGAGGAGTTTATTTATTAAATTATTCATTTAAAATATTTTATAATAACACTTATATGTTGTAACTGGAGAGTTTGAGCTAATCCGCAAATATTAGACCTGAAACAGTTCATGTAAAAACTAGGACTATCGTATATATTTTGGACTAATCTTCTGAATAATACTTTCAGTACTGGTTGTTTATACTGAATTTATTTTGGAATGGCTAAATAATAGCAACAAAGGGCCCTATTCACCTCTTGCCATTAAGATATTGTCTGAAGTAGAAATTTGAGATTAGGAGAACAGGCTTTTCCAAGGTAGCTTCTCTTCTATTATAGAACCAGTATGTCTCAGAGGAATAACTACCAGAATCTGATGTTGTGAGATTCCTTTTGCAGAATCCCTTAACACCTTACAATAACGCATCCAAAAAAATCTCAAATTTACCTCTGATCCTGCAGTGCAGACGGCAATATGTTCTGCTGCTTCCTTTGGCCATGAGCATCAGAATAAAGGGAAAAAATTTCCCAAAGTCTTACCACGTTTCCTAAGCAGCATGTGGGCAGCAGGATCGCGCTCTGCTCTATGGAGTCCCATGGACTCCAGAAGCCTATACAGTATTTGTCTATGACTCCCTGTTATTTCAACGCCTGCCACTAATACAATTGGAATACTGTAGGTACGGTAACAGGGAGCAGATAAGAGGAATCGTCTCGCACCTCTTAAAGGGATATACATGTCTAGAAAAACATTTTTTAAATTGACATTTAAACACTTTTATACCTATAGACAAACTAGAATAAATCAATAAAAGCTTTTAAAATGTGTAATTTTTTTTTATTATTTTCTTGCTTTAAACTGACATTTCATCTTCTCTGGCCACGCCCCTCAGCTAGGGGTATTTCTTCAGCTCCCACTTCCTGAATAATCCCCACCTCCTCCCCGCACACTACTCCACCCATCAAAGTTTCACATGAACTAGCACACGTGAAACCCTGTGCATGCTCAGGACCTCAGATTGCAGAAACTGAGGACCTGAATATTAGCATCTCTGCAACTGTGAAAGCAAGACTCCCTCGCCCGCTGACTCTCTCAAATGCTCACTCACCCACTGACTAGCTCACACCAATTGAAATGCTCATTTGCGCTCTTTCATGGTTTACATACTCACTGTCTCACTCAAACTCCCTCACACAGTCATTCCCTCTCACTCTTTCTTGTGTGCGCCCTCTCTCACTGCAACTTTAATTGCACTTTGCTTTTCGCTCTTTACATTTTCTTGCGGTAACTGTCTGCTTTTTTGCTGTACCTCTCTGCTGTCTCTTTTTCTCCCTGTGCGTATTGATTTATTTCCTTCCCTGTCTCTTCAGTAGCAGGAGGTGAAAGAGTTACAGCACTCATACTCATTGTTCGGCTCGCGTAGCCGGCAGTGGTGGCTCTTCCTCCCCCAATAGCAGCAAAGATGGTGGGTGTCTTCTGGTGATGCGCGGGCGGCACCCGATGGCAAGCAGGCATCACTAGGCTTGTGCACCGATTTTTTTTTTTTCGGTTCGATTCGATTTTTCGGATTTTTAAACTTTTCGATTCGGCTCGTTTCGACCGATTTCTGTTTCGATTCGGTTCGGCTCGACTCGTTTTCCGTGTACATTTTTTCGGAATTTCGACCATTTTTCGTATTTTCGTGTCACTTAGCTCGTTTTTGTATCGACTTTTCGTATTTTCGGAAATTTTCGTTTTTCCGGAACGTCTGTTCTCCTCGTTTCAAAGCAATAAATTTCGATTTGACACATTTCAAGTACATTCGAAAATTCCGAAAATATTTAGTTTCGGCTCGGAAAACTTTTCGGATCTGCCATTTTCGGATCTAAAAATTTTAGGAAAATCGCCCGCATCCGAAAACACGAATTGGGAAATTTCGTGAAAATTCCGAAACCCGAAACGCACATCCCTAGGCATCACATGATGATGCATAGGTGACATGTGATGGCACAGAAGAAAGAAAAGGCAGAGGGGAGAAAGAAGAGGAAGAGTTTCAGACAAAAGAAGAGGCACAGAAGAAAGGCAGAGGTAAGAAAGGCACAGAGGACAGATGAAAGTAATAGGAGGCACAGGAAAGAAAGAAAGGGGCATAGAGGGCAGATGAAAGGGGCACATAGGGCAGATGAATGAGGCACAGAGGGCAGATGAAAGGAGCGCAGATGGCAGAGGAAAGTAATAAGAGGCACAGAGGGCAGAAGAAGGTAAGAGGCACAGGAAAGAAAGAGGCACAAAGGGTAAATGAAAAGGGCACAGAGGGCAGACGAAAAGGGCACAGAGGGAAGATGAAAGGGGCACAGAGACTAAAGAGGCAGATGAAAGAAAAGAGGTACAAAGGGCAGAGGAAAGTAATAAGTGGCACAGAGGAAAGAAAGTTGCATAGAACCTTATGAGGTTACTGCTATTTTATGCAGAAAAAGGACGCTTCAGCATCCCCTGAAAGCTGGGCCGGATTTACATCTTAGGAGCCTGTAGGCACAGAAATCTGGATCGCCGCTCACCCAAAAGTACCAGATAAATATTAAATTTTTTGTTTTGGAGAAACAAAAAATAACATTTTAAAAAATTGAAAACCATTTCTTGCTGCGCACACATCAAAATAAAGGGCAGAATCTTTTGCCTTAAAATTAAGCAAAAAATGGAGCAGAATTTTAGGGCTCAGGATAACTCTACAACAAACACAAATAGTAACCTAACCCAAATTTCTAATCCTAGCTATGGAAATAACAATCCATTTCGGCCTGGAGCAACTAAAATCCTGGGCATCGAAATATGGTTATGGCTGAGGGTCTATATTCAAGACTTTTTTAATCACTTCATATGTGACAAATGGGCATTGTGTTTGCAGCAAAAGGGGGAGATGGGTTGTTTATCTTTTTTTTCCAATTTCATGGTTGTTATTTTTTCTTTTCTACAATTTCATTAGAAAGGTCAGACTCTAACTTGTCCAATGAGACTGAACTTGAACTTGTGGGGGTGTAAATGTTGGAGATACAAGGTCCAAAGAACTCCTCTCTCCTCACAGCAGAGATTATCAGGGTTATTCAGAGAGCGTGAAAAGCAGGAGAATGACTGGAGAATGGAAAATTCTAGATCAAAATAGCCAAACCAGAAAAATTCTCCCTTTCATCTCACTTTCCAAATCGGCTATTTTGACCTAGAATTTTTCATTCTCCAGTCATTCTCCTGCTTTTCACGCTCTCTGAATAACCCTGTGTGTTTTAGATAAACCAATGCGTAATAAAGCATTGCACTATCACCAACACGTTTGCTCCCGGTGTGGGAAATGAGAAGGTGAGTTCATGCAGTGGCATTGTTTGGTTTATATGTAAAAGCTCATGTATAATGCCTTAGCACAAAAAAAGTTATTTTTTCCCAGATTTATTTTTATTTTTGCACATTATATGGTCATGTTTGGTATCGTTGGAAAACCAGACTCTGTCCTTTCCAATGACACCTTACTTGACCTTGTGTGGTGTAAAAATCAGAGGTGCAGGGTTCCAAAGTACCCGGTCCCGCCTTATTGCAGTACCATTGTCTAGGTTGTAGATGAAACAATGCATTAATGCATTGTGCCTTTGCCTCCACACTTGCTGATAGTGTGGGGAATGAGAAGGTGAGTTAGTGCAGCAACATTGGTCACTTTATAATTGTAAAGTGGTTAATAGTTCTGCATTAGCAGAATAAAAATTAAAATATGTATTTGTTATTTTTAAACTTACTGAGACATGGTTGGTATCATTGGAAAGGCAAACTTTTCCAGTGATACCTTATATGTCCTTCTAGCCCATATGGCTCCATAGATTCAGGGGTCTAAATGATTGTACAATGTAAATTTTGCTTTTACATCGCATGGCGACCCTTGTGGCAGCCCCTATAGGCACATGCCTACTCTGCCTAATTATAAATCCGGCCCTGCATGAAAAAAAATTGCTTATATATACTCTTCTTTGCTCACCAGTAATCCACAAGGTAGCATATTCCAACATGGCCAGCTATTGAAGCAACTGTAACAATGTGTCCTCGGTTTTTCTTTATCATGGCAGGTAAGAAGCTTTTTGTGGTCTTAGGTTTAAAAGAAAAGAAGATGTAACTATTAAAGTGACCTGTTGTGCTCTAAACAAATCTGTCTTATTTGATAGGAAATAAAGGAGAGAATAGAAGGAGAGCTCTGGGGTCACTCACTGCTGTACAGGGATAAGGTTCAGGGGGTTATAATGCTTGAAAATCCCTCTAAAGTACAGATACAACATGTTACTGTAATTTCATTACACAGGCAATATACCACAGATATTATTTTTATATTATATTGGTATAGTTTGGAAGCTGTATTGCTAATAATCTCATTATGATCACTACAAATCCCTGCAAGCAGGAGATCTGATAAGCTGTATTATCCATCTTTATCACATTTACTGTATTTAAAAAAAAATGCCATTTCTGCCTGTGTGCTGTTATTCTGTTCCCTGTTTAAATATGTGTAAGGGGCACCATGTAGAGTTTAGAATCTTTCATTCCAACAATATTTCTGTCAAGGATATTAAATACATGAAAAATTTTAAATGAGCAAATTTACATTATTTCAATTTTTCTCAGAACAACAATTTCTGTATATAATTTAGGTTTTACCCTAAATTTAATTGTTAACTTTGCATCCCATGTTTCCAATAAATATTATAGCAATTTAAAAAAAAAAAATCCACTTGTTAGTGAAGGGGTTAATAACATGTCAATGCTTAAAAGTATGTAATATCTGGTACATAAACTATTTTTTTTAATCCATGTAGTGCTTTCTCATATTTCATTTAATAATAACTTGCTTGTTATTTTGTGAAATGTAAACTCAGGTTAAAGTGTTCAGACCCAGAAATGAGCGAGGATGTTGACTTCAAATGTCTTCTCGATTTGGTGGTCCTGAAGCTGAAGGAATTCTGTGCCAAATACAACGCCTGCATTATTTATTAGGATATCAACCTCTCCGATCTCCCTCTTAACCTAAAATAAATCCAAAAAATATATATTTGCGATAAGACAATTAAGCAATTTATGTAAACAATAGTAAATACTAAAAGAAAACAGAAACAAAAGCAATGTTGATTTCAGAAACTGTTAACACATCTATACCAGAATCAGAGAGTAGTACTGTCTCACCCATTCACAGTGTTTTGTCAAACTGCTTGAAAACAACACTGGAATGGTCTCGTAGAACCGCTTAATAATGTTTTTTGCTAGTACAGTATTTTAGAAATGATCTTCCAAAGTCACTTTGTAGCATAATATATAGATAGAATTTAGGTTCCCGTTAATGGAACTGTCCCGGATACCGGCTGCAGGGATTTGAGAGACTCCTACTGTTATATATGCTGGTGCTGTATAAATACATGTAACTGTACCTACTGTACAAATTCAATGTTCTTGAACCCAGGACATACTTGAAAATGAGAGAAATCTCAATGTATCCTTCCTTTTAAAATACTTTATAAATAAATATTGATACTTTCCTTTACATGTATGTGTTTATTGTGTAGGTTTCTCCCCTAAAGAGCATAAATCCTGTCCCCCTAAATCTCAGTACATAGCTGTCTATTGAGCTGCCAGGTGGTCTTGAGTGGGCATTGTTTTAGTCAATAGGATTATGCTCTTACCTGATCATGTAACTGTATAAATACTGTGCAAATCTTTCATACACTCACACTCCTGCTCTCACCTAATACTAGTCTCTTCTAGTTATTGGGTGAATCCCTGCTACAGTATAATCACTACACATTGGTTCTGAAAAGACGAGGGAATCCAGAGTGAGGAGAATATCAAGTCGGGGGATCCAAGCCAATCGTCTCATAAGCAAAAGTGAACCTGTCCATGATAGGATAATTCAGACCAGTATGTTCCTGTGAGTTATATATTTGCCTACCTTCTCAGCAGCATTGTAAATATCCAGTCGTTTACTGCAATCCACCACATATATGTGTGCTGTAGCTCCCAGTCGCCTACATTCTTCTGCTGTTTCTGTCACTCCATTCTATTCAAAAGAAAAGTCACTTTACTTTATAAATCCAACTTCTCCCTTTGAATAATTCTCCATATTAAATGCAGAACCTAACCTACCAGTTAAAACAAACATCGATAAAATGTATTTGAAAGGGCACTTGGTCACTCTTACTTTGTAATGTAGAAGGGTAATTTTAATTAGGGACAGCGGTAGTGGTCATAAAATTACACTTAGTACATTATTATTATGTTCTGTAGATGTACCATATTTTCTGTAGCGCTCTCATATGGGTATGTACCAAAGTGCTGGCATTACACATCACAAGCACAGTGCACCAGTCTGTTGACAGATTTATGGTTAGTGTACTTTTTTAAAATTGTTGAGGGATTTTGCAATCGTAAATTTATGTAATAACAGCTATTGGAAGCTTGTCATGTTTTCCACTCTTCTGGAATAAAGGTCCAGTGTAAATCCTTTGTTATTCACAAATAAAAATGTGAGCGGGATTCCTCCCTCTAATGCTTCCCCACCACCATACCTCTCTGTCACGGCCGATGGCATCACCATCTCCCCATCAAACCAGGTTTGCTGTCTCGGAGTTACACTTGACTCCTCTCTGTCCTTCATCCCCACATCCAGTCTCTCTCTTCCTTGTGACACAACCAATTATGTAATATTTACAAAATTCGGCCATTTCTTACCACTAACACCACCGAACAATTCGTCCACACCCTTGTGTTCTCCCAACTTGACTACTGTAACAATCGTCCTGTTGGCCGCCCTCTCTCCTGCCTCTCCCCCTACAGTCCATCCTAAATGCCTCTGCCAGGCTTATTCACCTCACCCACTGCTCTGTCTCTGCAAGTCCCTTCACTGGTTGAGCAGCACAAACAGACTGACCTGCATCTCTTCCCTCTGCGCCCTGAACCAAGCATTGAGCATACACAAACAGACTGACCTGCATCTCTTCCCTCTGCTGTACCACCCAGGCCCGGTCCCCAATTTCTGCTCTTCTTTACAGCGGTTACCACTTCTCTCTCTAATTACTCTTACTAACTGGACGCTCCCAAGCCCTGCTACTCTTTCTGGCCACCTTCCCTCTGCTCCCATTTGTTTCACTTATCCCTGCCCCTTAGACTGTAAGCTCATGGGATGTCTGGCTGAGCACTTGGTTTAAAGTGCTGTATTACCTGGAAAGTTATCCTATGGGCAGGGTTGTCTTTCCTCTTGTATCATGTACGTCTCCTGTTTGTGCTTCCCCCTTTGTAAAATGCTACGGAATATGCTGCCTCTGTATAAATGCCTGTATCTGTAACTGGTTCCCCATTTACTGCAGAATTAAATTCAAAATTCTCACCCTGACCTACAAAGCCCACACTAAATCTGCTACCTAATCATCAAATAGCCCACTCCTACTTGTCACGCTGTGGTGATTTAACCACTTCAGATAGGCTGCAAACGTCTTGACTATCCACTGTTACTGCATGCACCTTATTGCTACATTTTACAATTGGTGCATGCAAATTGTAGCAAAGGAATTGCCACTGATATACTAACAGCCTTGAGTCAGGGATTCTGTATGTGACTGTGATTATGTCAATTCTCTATGGATCCTTTATTACTAAATACATATATACATAGTGGCACAACGACCTGTGAGGACTAAACTGCACCTAATGAATGTTAAATGATCTTGGACAAACTTATTGTTATTATATATCTCTAGGGTGTGGAAAGTTCACCTAGAGCAAGGTGCCTTTGTTTTTATTGCTTTTTATCTTCTGATCTTTGGCGTATGGTCTCTGTTTTAGACCTATTAGTTTTATAATTCACCTTTTGTGTGTGCATTTTTGTTATGTGTCTAATAAAATTTGAGATTTTTATATATATGCTTTGTAACCCACTTTCCTTTGGATCTGCCTTCCAGTAGAAGTGGTAGAGGCCAAAACAGTGATTGAATTTAAGCAGGCATGGGATAGGCATAAGGCTATCCTAAATAAAAGATAAATCCAGGTAAAGTATCCATGTAATTGGGCAGACTAGATGGGCCGAAAGGTTCTTATCTGCCGACATTTTCTATGTTTCTATCTGTGTGATCCAGTTGGGCCTACAGATTACTTCAGTTTGGGAATACATTGGGTCTCCCGCCATAGAGACTCTCGGGAAGGAGCGGTGGGTGGTTACCTTTTAAGCGCGGTGACTCTACGTTGTGCTGGGGATTTGGAGGCTGGTCACTCAAGAAGTACCAAGAGGCGAGAAACGGGTGGATTCAGGGGCGATTTTCTTTTTCAGGTTCTTCATTGGTGGTGGATCCACATCAGGATGGACAGGGTTAGGTCCAGCTTTGAGTTGGCAGTAGCAGTGATCTGAGTCAAGATTCAGAGGCAGTTGCTACGGTTCCGGCTACCACAACTGGTAATATGAGTGCAGCGCCAGGGACGGGGGGTGACTTGAGTTCTCTTCTAGCGGGATTACAGGATCTCATTTCAGCGTGGTCTGTGATGCTAAAAAATGGGTAGTGGCAAGCGTAGAGGAGAGAACCTAGTGGGTGGGACTCGGGTGTGGTTCGGGCTCAGGAGGTATATTTAGATTCTGAGTTGGGGTAGAAGGGACGTCGGGTTTGCTGGAGGAGGTGGTGGGTCAGGTGCTCTATGTGGACAGGTACAATCCTTAGGTTTCCTTTGCGGGCATGTATCGGAAACAGGAAGTGACGGACGGGATATGGAGGGGGGTGTATATAGAGCAGTTTTCTTTGCTTCCTTTGGATGACTCATCCGAGTAGAAGGATATCACAAAAAAGGATGCAAAAGAAAGAGGAAGAATAAAAAAAGAGGTATCGTAAAATTCACAAATCTTTTGGGAATTGGTTTAGGGCTTTTTGCATCCTGGCCAGTGTTATTAATTGTTAGCATTGTCCCCTCAGCATTATTCGGCCCTGTATGGCTATGTGACAGAGATCTAGGACGCTTGTCGCACACGTGGGGGGGGGGGTGGGCATGGTGGAAGTACGATGAACCGTTTCGGCAATGCCTGCTTGTGCATCCTGAGATCAAATGGATATAACACGGGAACACCATGGTTGCCCAGTGGGCTATGCCCTTTTAGGGAGTCGCCGATGGGGGATCTTTTAGTCCCTCCCAACAGGGCAGAAAAAGGTAGTGTGTTGGCAGTTCAACTAAGGCACCGCTGCTATGGGAGGAGGAACCCCCTGGCGAAGTGTTTCATATTTTGGCTTCTTTTGGATCAACAGCAGTAGGTGATGTGTGAGAGGCTGAACCCGATGGACGCATGTCTTTTTTCAGCCTATATAACTATGTAATACTATTTAATACTATGTAATATGCACCAAATCAGGGGGATCTATTGCTGCAGGGCCTGGGGATGGGGGACATGCCAGTGAACCTCAGTGCAATATTGTCGTGGCTAAAACATTACAGTAGGCGGCAGTGGCGTAGCGTGGGGGGTGCCTCGGGGGCGGTCGCCCCGGGCGCAATTTTCTTAGGGGGCGCAAAATTTCAAAAGGTATTTGAACCACTAATATTTTCCAGCACGGATCAGTAAGGTGTCCGCCAATTTTGCCATGCCAATGGTGATTTAGCACTCAGCGTCCAGAAGGGAGGACCAGGACATAAAATTCTGGTCCTGTCCCGACTCCTCCTTAATGCTGACATGAGTCACATGAAGCAGCGCAGCATTATTCAACGGAACACCCTGTACCACACTTGTCAGCTCCCCTTGAAGCCCTGTTCCAGCCCCCCGCCGCTGGCAGCCCTGCAGCCGCTGAACAGGAAGGAGGGAGGGAGGCTCCTTCCCTGCAGCACATTTAAAATCCGGTCTCCACTAAGCCCCCTGGACAGCTCCCCCCCGGGCCACCAGCAACGCCACGCAGATAGGCAATACTGTATGACACCAAAGCAGCGTGACCACCACACAGTGAGGGGGTACAGGGAGAGGGTGACTGGAGGTTCAGGGAGAGAATGACTGGGGATACTGGGAGAGGGTGACTGGGGATATTGGATAGAGAGAGAGAGTGACTGGGGGTACTGGGAGAAAGTGGGGGTACTTAGAGTGACTTGGGGTACTGGGAGAGAGTGTGACTGGGGTACTGGGAGATAGTGAGTGATTGGGGTACTGGGAGAGAGTGAGTGACTGGGGGGAGTAACTGGGGGTACTGGGAGAGCGAGAGTGACTGGGGTACTTAGAGACTGGGGGTACTGGGAATACGTGGGGGTACTTGGAGAAAGTGACTGGGGGTACTTGGAGGAAGTGACTGGGGGTACTTGGAGAGAGAGTGACTGGGGTATTTGGAGAAAGTGGGGGTACTGAGAGTGACTGGGGGTACTTGGAGGGAGAGGGTGACTGGGGTACTGGGAGAGAGTGACTGGGTATAGTGTGAGAGTGGAACTATGATAGGGTATACTGGGACAGGGTGACTGGTAGCAGTGGCGTAGCGTGCGGGGCATGTGTGCTTCATTTTTTTATTATATCAGTATTTTGTTAATGTACAATACATGTGCTTGTGGGGTAAGGGGGTCAATACTCTACTAGTGTCAGGGAATCATGGTTTGTTACTGTGTCCACAGGTTGGGGGCGCACAATTCTTGCCCTGCCCCGGGCGCTGACAACCCACGCTACGCCGCTGGTAGGCGGGGTGATGCGGAATTTTTAAAAGAAGCTTTTGAGTCTTGATTCAGGAATCCTTTTCTGAAGAGGTTGAGTAAGTTGTGGAACTTGAGGTCTGCAGCAGCATTTCCGGCGGTCGTTCGGGAAAAACCTGAAAAGTAGGTGAAGGCTGTTCGTACAGCTGGCCCCTTCACATATCCCCCCTTGGTGGGTTTGTGAATCTCTCCTCTCTGGTCCCCAAGCGAACTCTAGGTGCTTTTTGGTTAATTCATCATTTGTCATACCCTCGCGAGGGATCAGTGAACGATGATATCTCCCCCAAACTGTTTTCTATGTGATATATCTCTTTTGATGCGGCCATGCAGATGGTATGGGTGACGGAAAAGGGCCTTGATGGCAATGATTAACATCGAGGCAGCTTCCCGGCTGTTGCTGATTCATCCAACCGGTTACCATTTGGTGTGGTGTTGGTTTGAAGGGGAGTATTACATTGACCTCTGCTTACCCATGGCATGTTCCATCTCATGCGCCTACTTTGATCGATTCAGCACCTTTCTTGAATGGGTGGTATACATGGTGTCAGGTTCGAAGTTTCTGGCACATTATCTGGATGACTTCTTGAGGCGGAGGGGGGGATAGGGGATGCTTGCACATTCCTTTCTATTTTCAATGGGTGGCTAAACTGTTCAGTGTTCCGTTAGCCACAGGGAAGACGGAAGTGTCACGGATAGCATGTGACCCAGCATGCAGACAAAACCCAGTTAAGCAAAGAAACCCCTAATGGCCAGTTTCTAAGCTGAATAGAGAATATGAACAATGACAATACATAGAAGTGCTGAATCCAGAGACAAGAGAAAGATAGCAGTACAAATACAAAGCCAGAGGTTGGTACACAAAATCAGTATAATAAATAACCAAAACATGGAATTAAGAGCAAAGCCAGGGTAAGTACCAGGTTTCTATAATTATAGTTCACCTATTCCAAACACTCTAAAGCAAAAACAATTTATCGCAATGTCACCAAATTTGCAGTACGTATTAATGACGACATGGGAAGGACATTCATGGCAAGAATTTTTTTTTTAAAGTTGCCCCACAAGGGGGCATTTCACACTTTTATTTTGAATTTTATAATGCATTACAGTTCCAATATGGGTACAATCACATTAAAACATGTGCAATATGCTTATATGCTTACCACCTTTATCTGCTACCATCTGAAATTGCAGAATAGTATGTCCCATTGTTGAATGCAAGATGTCCCTGGAAATACTCAGCACATCATGTGATATGCTTGCCTTCAGATCTGCCAAGATTGTTACGTGTCACACCAAGAGGGCCGGCCCAAGCCACTGTGCTGCCTGGAGCGATGGACGAATTGCTGCCCCCCCAAAAAACATGCAATGTTTATGAGCTTATTACAAAGCTCCACAGCAATAAAACTCAGTAATGTGCGGTGTGTATGAGCGTAACAGCTCCACAGCAATAAAACTCACTGTCTGCGAGAGGCTGTGACAAGGCTGCAAAATTACAACATGCACAGTGAGTGTGATATAGAGATTTGAACTGTCAGTCTGGAAATTGATAGCTGTGTGTACAGGTCTGACCTCCCTGCTTGGTAGAGGTAAAGGCAGTAGTAAGTGTGACAGGGCCTCTCTCCTTGGAACCCGTCATCACTACCCAGCTCGTCTCCATCCACAGACTCAGCCATGGAGCCCTGAATCTGCAGCATCCCAGATCCTAGCCAGCACCGCATTCCCTGCAAGGACTAGACGTCAAGTCCCTCCCCCAGAAACAGGTCTAGCTCAAAACCTGTTCTCCCGGAAACAACCAACACATTAAACGGAGCCCCCTGGATATACATAGACGGGCACCAATATTATCCAGGGGGTCAGACAGGTCTGGAGCACCCCCATATCTCTAATCCAAGTTCCGGTGTATCACTCATTGGGCAGATCAAGTGGCCAGTCTATCCCTAATAAGGGGTGGGCGAGGCCTGCTGAAAGGGGTGGGCACAGCCTGCTAGAGGGGCAGGCGTGGCTGGCTTTGTCCACAAAATGACAGCCTGTTGGAGGGCCGTGCTTTGTTCGGGCCAAGCACTCTCCATGCCACAGCCTTGCCAGGGTGGCAAAATGCTGCCCCTGACAAAGGGCTGCCTGGAGCGGCTGCTCCACCCTGCTCCATGGACGGGCCAGCCCTGCACACCAAACTGTAATTTTCAGGGAATGTAATGGAATTTCTAAACTTGCGTTGGGATTTTCCCTAACCCAAATGCGACAGTTATGCGTGTTAACAGCACCATACAGATGGAAATGTGCCTCGTCCGTCCAGAGAATATTCCAGGGCCATTCAAGGTGAACCTCGATCCTAGCTAAGAACTGTAACGCAAAGGTCTGTGGGTCAGGCGGCAGCAGTTGTTGAACGGTAGACATTTTGTAAGGACAGTACTGCAGAACATTCCGAACAATTTTGCAAACTGTGGCAACACGCTGGCCCAACGATTGGGCAATTCGCCAAACACTGACGCTGGCCCTGACACTTGACATCCTGTCCTCTTCAAATTTGCTCGCTACATCTTCAACCACCTGGATGGCTTTCGTCCTCTTCCACCTTTCACATTAAACGACCCTGTTTCTTCAAATTTCAGGATCATTTTTCGTAACCCATTCGCAGTGATTGGACCTCTTTGAAGACCTTTCAACAATCAAAACTTCTGCAAGCAGCTCTCAGTTGCTGCTACTTAAAGGCCTCCTAGCTCTATGACCAGGTGCAGAAGGCCCAGAGGTTATGTGTCCAGAACTGCACCCTGTCTGTTCAGGAGGATTAACCGCGGCATCAGCAGGCCCAGCGTCATCACCAGGCATGATGGTACCCCCACCCTGATGACAGCCCCCGGGACAAAAAGGAAACCGTTGATGGAATGCAGCGACTAGCCGAGGAGCATGTACCTCATCAGAAGGAACCCAAGATCTCTCTTCCGGGCCATAACCCCTCCAGCGTATGAGATACTGCAAGGAACCCCATGATATTTGTGAGTCTATAATAGACCGGACTTCATACTCGTCATGACCCTGTACCTGCACAGGTGGAGGAGGTTGTATATTGGTGGTATACCGATTGCAAACAAGGGGTTTGAGCAAAGAGGTGTGGAATGTATTAGGTATATGCAAGAAAGAGGGTAACTCCAGGACGTACGTAACAGGATTAATGCATCTGAGGATTCTGTAAAGACCAATATATCTGGGGATCAATTTCATAGAAGGAACCTTAAGCCTAATGTTCCATGTAGAAAGCCACACTTTTTGGCCAGGTACATATGAAGGACCAGATCGACAGTGGCGATCTCAAAACCTTTACTTTTTGTATAAAATGCCTTTTAAAAGTTGCGATTTTGTTTTTCGGTTTGGTGGCTGGCCGGCTTTTTTCGACGGCTGGTTGGCTTTTCCTGGTGCTGTTCGACAGTCTTTTTGGTGGGTCATCTGTCGTGTTCAGCGGCTTGAGGATGCACTCGGTGGTTTATTGAATTGATTCGGTGATTTTTCTGCATCGTTCGACGGTTTATCGGATCGATTCGATGCACTTTAGGGACCCTGCTGTGAATGCTGAATTAAACACAGGGCTGGCGAATTGAGCTCGCCGAAGTGTGCCAGATGAAAGAACACCAAAATCTACTACTTCAGTTTCTATGATGGTGTCACGGTGTTGTATATATATATATATATATATAAGGAACCAGGTGTAATGGAGACTTGGTCTGTACAATATGACTGTAGAAGATAAGGTTAGACGTAGCCAAACTGGTCTTGGAAGTTTTATTTAGGAATATTAGTGTGGTCGAGGTCACAGGCAGAGTTTGGCAACTTGGGCACAGGATAACGTGGTCGAAGTCACAAACAGGGTTCAACAACTTGGGCAGCAAAAGATAACGTGGTCGAGGTCACAAGCAGAGTTCAGCAATTTGGGCAACAGAAGATTACCATGGTCGAGGTCACAGGCAGGGTTTCAGCAACTTGGGCGGTAGAATATAACGTGGTCGAGGTCACAGGCAAAGGTTCAGCAACTTGGGCGGCAGGAGATAGTGTGGTCGAGATCACAGACAAAAGTTCAGCAACTTGGGCGGCAGAAGATAACGTTGTCGAGGTCACAGGCAGGTTTCAGCAACTTGGGCAGCAGAAGATAACGTTGTCGAGGTCACAGGCAGGTTTCAGCAACTTGGGCAGCAGAAGATAACGTTGTCGAGGTCACAGGCAGGTTTCAGCAACTTGGGCCGCAGAATATAACGTTGTCGAGGTCACAGGCAGGTTTCAGCAACTTGGGCAGCAGAAGATAACGTTGTCGAGGTCACAGGCAGGTTTCAGCAACTTGGGCAGCAGAAGATAACGTTGTCGAGGTCACAGGCAGGTTTCAGCAACTTGGGCAGCAGAAGATAACGTTGTCGAGGTCACAGGCAGGTTTCAGCAACTTGGGCAGCAGAAGATAGCGTTGCCGAGGTCACAGGCAGGGTTCAGCAACTTGGGCAGCAGAATATAGCGTTGTCGAGGTCACAGGCAGGGTTCAGCAACTTGGGCAGCAGAAGATAGCGTGGTCGAGGTCACAGGCAAAGGTTCAGCAACTTGTGCGGTAGGAGACAGCGTGGTCGAGGTCACAGGCAGGTTTCAGCAACGTGGGTATCAGGATTAAGAGGCTAGGATAGAATGGTTAGCTCAAGGTAGGGAGGACAATAATTGAGCAATGACTTACCCAGCAAGCATCTCTTTTATGGGCCTCTGAGTGGTGTGAGATTGATCTCAGGTGCTCTCTAAGTATATCTCTGTAATCCCGGCGCTCTTCTGATGACATCATTGAGATGCTGATCTTTACACACATACGAGACGCTCTGGTGGCTAGTTTGGGGTAAGGAGATATTTTTTTTTTTTTTTTATTAAAAGTTTTATTTGGTGAACAGAAATAAAAACAAAGTATCCAACGAAAGTGGCCTCGCAGGGCCATAAGAAATCACATAGGTAACATAGAAGAGTTGACAATATAGTCATATTTTGACAGAAAATTCTCATAAGGAAAGGAGGGGAGGGGGATAAAAAGAGAAAAATAAATGGGGAGAGAATGGTGCTGTATATATATTGCTACTGAGAAAATGGTGAGCCGCAGGATACACACAAAAAAAAAGGGGGGGTAAGGGGAGGAGGAGAATGGCAAAGACCATAACCGTGACTCTCTTGGCACACTCCCGAGGGAGGCCATGGAGGAGCAATGTCACGAGGCCCAGGAGCCTGAGGGCCAAACATGACTCAATGCCATGGTGGCGCACCTCCGGGACCAACCTGAAAAAATGCCCAAAAAAAAAAAAAGGGGGGGAAGGGTGGGTACACCATCTTCAGCAGGTCAAGCGCATATCATACCAAATAATATAAAAGGGGGGAGGGAAAAAACATTCAGAATCAAAAAACTAATCAGAAGCACTCCGTAAAAGGGGGGGGAGGGGAAAATGACAAAGGGAAACTTCAGAAAAATAGCTATAAGTCCCCGCAAAACAGATGTACTCTGAGGGAGAGACCAGAAACCTGAAAAAGAAAAGAGTCAGAAGTCTCAAAATCTATCCCGGGTCCGAGGTAGCAGGGGAAAGACCATCGGGGCCGCAGCCGGGAGACACCAGTGGGGGCGACAGGCCCAGGGAATATAATAAACGCCATGCGTCTTCGGGAGTGGACGC
Source organism: Leptobrachium leishanense (assembly GCA_009667805.1). Lineage (NCBI taxonomy): Eukaryota > Metazoa > Chordata > Amphibia > Anura > Megophryidae > Leptobrachium > Leptobrachium leishanense. Next base: position 343,077,274 of record CM019063.1, read on the forward strand.
CAAATGGGTCAGATTATCACGGCAAATATACAGGCTACCCGCCACCCCCCATCTGTAGCGGATCTCATTGCCCCTCAAGAAAGTGGTAACCTCCCGAAATCTCCTCCTGGCCATTAACGTAACAAAGGGGAGATCATTGTAGAGCAACAAAAGAAGGTCTTCAAAAAGTATTGGGGCTCTGGCAGCTGGTGATGACATTAGGCGCTGCTTATCAGCCTCTTCTTCTGCGACCGCGAGCACATCGCGTGGTGAATTCACAGGTGCCGTAGCCGCCCTCCGAAGTCGAATTGCAGTAGAAGACAGCCGGTGTCCCCGGCGGTGTCCCCAATACTTGAGATGCGAGCCTGTTGACGTACAGCAATAGGGAATCTGCGGAAACCTTCTCGGGGATCCCCCTAATCCGCACGTTCTTCCTGTGATGCTGGGTCTCCGTTGCCTCCACCGCCCCTGTCAGCAACTTAACCTGGGCTTGTAGGGACTCCACCTGTGGCTCAAGGAGAGCCTGCGATGCTGCTGCTCCCTCCATCTGTGACTCAACCGCTGTCAGCTGTCCCTGAACTGTGGACAATTCTGCCCTCATGACCGCAAAATCGGTACGCCAGACTGCTCTCATTTCTTCGAGTGTCTCTCCTAGCATACGTCAAATATCACTTTGAATGGAGTGTGGGAGGCCGCTGCAGCCAGATGACCTGAGTAGTTCCAGAGGTGTGGAGTCAGCACCATGGGGGTCACCACGCGTTTCTGAGATCCTGCGTGCTGCTGTAGATTTAGTACTGCTGGGGCTGACAGGCACCCGTTTCTGAGATCCCAGAGTCCGATGCGATTTCTGGGGAGCTGCATAGGACTCCGACCAGCAGGAGTCCTCTTCCTCTGAGGAGCTCACCGCTGGAGTTGGGTTTTTCCGTGGAGTACTCTGGTGCCGCCGACCATCCTCCACCAGCGATTCCCGTATGTCTCGCTACCGGGGGCCCTCCGGCAGCTGGGACTTCTTCCCCGCTTTCTTACCCATGGGTAGGCCGACTGCCAGGAAGTATGTGCAGTTCAGAGGAGAACACAGCACGCTCAAGGAGATATTTCTGAGTGGTGTTGATAATGGAGGCAGTGCGGTAGGTCCGCGACAGATGGTAATTTGCATATACTCCAGAATGTTATGAAGAGTTGAATTGCAATTAATTGCTATGTCCCTCTTTGCCATGAAAATGAACTTAATCCCAAAAAAAGGAATTCCACTGCATTACAGCCCCAGCTGACATGTCAGTGATTCTCTCGATAACACAGGTCAGAGTGTTGACAAGATACAAGGCTGGAGATTACTCTGTCATGCTGATTAAATTAGAATAACAGACTGGAAGCTTTAAAAGGAAGGTGGTGCTTGAAACCATTGTTCTTCCTCTGGCAATCATGGTTACTTGTAAGGAAACATCATTGCTTTGCACAAGAAGGGATTCATAGGCAAGGATATTGCTGCTAGTAAGATTGCATCTAAAGCAGCCATTTATCAGATTATCAAGAACTTCAAGGAGAGAGGTTCAATTGTTGTGAAGAAGGCTTCAGGGCTCCAAAGAAAGTCCAGCAAGCGCCAGGACTGTCTCCTAAAGTTGATTCAGTTGCAGGATCGGGGCACCACCAGTGCAGAAGTTGCTGAGGAATTGCAGGAGGCAGGTGTGAGTGCATCTGCACGCACAGTGAGGCGAAGACTTTTGGAGGATGGCCTGGTGTCAAGAAGGGCAGCAAAGAAGCCACTTCTTTCCAGAAAAAACATCAGTGACAGACTGATATTCTGTAAAAGGTATAGGGATTGGACTGCTGAGGACTAGGGCAAAGTCATTTTCTCTGAATCCCATTTCCTATTGTTTGGGGCTTCCGGGAAAAAGCTTGACCAGAGAAGAAAATGTGAGGGCTACCATCAGCCCTGTGTCATGTCGACAGTAAAGCATCCTGAGACAATTCATGTGTGGGGTTGCTTCTCAAGGAAGGGAGTGGGCTCACTCAAAATTTTGCCTATGAACACAGCCATGAACCAAGAATGGTACAAAAACATTCTATGAGAGCAACTTCTCCCAACCATACAAGAACAGTTTGGTGATGAACAATCCCTTTTCCAGCATGATGGTGATAACTAAGTGGCTCGGGGAACAAAACATCAAACTTTTGGGTCCATGGCATTGAAACTCCCCAGACCTTAATCCCATTGAGAATTTGTGGTCAATCCTCAAGAGGCGGCTGGACAAACAAACCCCCACAAATTATGGCAAACGTCAAGCATTGATTGTGCAAGAATGGGCTGACATCAGGCAGGTGTGGCCCAGAAGTTAAAGGGACATGCATGCTTTGCTAGCGTGCTTTTAAAACCATGCAATGCCTTTTGAGTGAGTCTCATTCAGCGGCATAAAAAGCAAGTAAATATGATCTTTTTTTCATATTTACCTGATCTTCTTTCTTGGTGTTTTCCACGACCACCTCAGGAGGCATTTTAAGCCAACCAATCAGTGCCTATACCTAGGTATAGCTAAAAAACGCACTGAGTATGTGCGTCAGAGTTGCTCCTCCTCTCTCCTGCACTGTGAGCTGAGCGGAGGGCGGGGCTGAACTTTCACCCCCAGCTACTGCAGAGACAGGGAAGGAAATAAATCCATACACACAGGGAGAAAAAGACAGCAGAGAGAGGGACAACAAAGAAAAGCACAGAGACACAGCAAGAAATGGTAAAGAGAGAAAGACAGCAGGATAAAACAGAGAGAGCACAAGAAAAGGCGCAGTATGAGAGAGCGCACAAGAAAGAGTGAGAGGGAATGACTGTGTGAGGGACTTTCAATGAGACAGCAAGTATATAAATCTTGAAAGAGCGCAAGTGAGCGTGTCAGTGGGTGAGTGAGTGAGCGTGAGTGTGTGAGCGAGTCAGTGGGTGTGTTTTGCTTTCACAGTTGCAGAGATGCTAATATTCAGTTCCTCGGTTTCCCCAGTCTGAGGTCTTGAGCTGCACAGCTTGTGTTAGTTCATACAGTCACAGGAATTTAAAATGCGCTAGCAAGTTCTGTAGCGCTGTACAATGAGAGTGGCAGAATACCAAATGTCCATACAAGTTAAACACACAGAACAGTAGGAGAGAGGACCCTGCCCAAGAGCTTACAATCTAAGAGGAGAGGGGTGACACGCTGAGTATGTGAAGTAGTGGGGTACATGAGGGCTGTGGGCAAAATGGAGCAAGAAATGTAGATCATGTGAAGCTTTGATGGGTGCAATAGTGGGTGGGGAGGAGGCGGGGAATATTCAGGAAGTATGAGCTGAACAAACACCCCTAGCTGAAGGGCGTCGCCAGAGAAGAAGAAATAACAGAGTTTAAAGCAAGAAAATAAAAAAAAATTCACATTTTTAAAACTTTTAATGATTTATTCTAGTTTGTCTATAGGTATAAAAGTGTTTAAATGTCAATTTAAAAAAACTTTTTCTAGACATGCATATCCCTTTAACTGACAGCATGCAAGGGCACCTTGCAGAGGTCTTGAAAAAGGGTCAACACTGCAAATATTGACTCTATGCATAAACTTAATGTAATCATCAATAAAAGACGTTGACACTTATAAAATGCTTGTAATTATACTTCAGTATACCATAGTAACATCAGACCAAAAAATCTAAAAACACTGAAGCATCAGGCTTTGTGAAAATTAATTGTAGCGCTGTGATAGTTTGGCTTTATATAATGGACTGATGCTACCACTAGAGGGAGACAGAGCCAGAGACATTGTGGACTATGTTGTGCCAAGAAACTCCATCTCCCAGAGACCTTTGCAAAAAAGAACAGGAAGTGGGTGTGTGGCGCCAAGAGAGACCTCTGAAGCCTCGTGCAAGACAGGGGGCAGAGCGAGCAGAGCGACGGAAGGAGTAGGACGCACGCAGGACACTGTCAAGAATCGCAACCAGGCTGGAGTGTGGGCGCTACCATATCCAGTGCTGGAGATCGGGGACGGAGATTGTGCTGTCGCTTACCACCTTTCGCTGAACGATTGCAGGAGAACAACCAGGTTCCAGAAGGACCCCGAGTGAGGAGGCTGCGAGGATCGAACGGGAGTTCAGGCAGCGGATCGATTCCAAACTTTTGGCCATGGCTATATACAGTCAGGTCCAGAAATATTGGGACATCGACACAAATCTAACATCTTTGGCTCTATACACCACCACAATGGAATTGGAATGAAACAAACACAATGTGCTTTAACTGCAGACTGTCAGCTTTAATTTGAGGGTATGTACATCCAACTCAGGTGAACGGTGTAGGACTTACAGCAGTTTGCAGATGTGCCTCCCACTTGTTAAGGGACCAAAGAATAATAATCCTAAATCAAACTTTCCCTTCTTAATACTTGGTTGCAAATCTTTTGCAGTCAATCACAGTCTGAAGTTTGGAACACATAGACATCACCAGATGCTGGGTTTCATCCCTGGTGATGCTCTGCCAGGCCTCTACTGCAACTGTCTTCAGTTCCTGCTTGTTCTTGGAGCATTTTCCCTTCAGTTTTGTCTTCAGCAAGTGAAATGCATGCTCAATGGGATTCAGGTCAGGTGATTGACTTGGCCATTGCATAACATTTCACTTCTGTCCCTTCAAAAACTCTTTGGTTGCTTTTGCAGTATGCTTTGGGTCATTGTCCATCTACACTGTGAAGCGCCGTCCAATGAGTTCTGCAGCATTTGGCTCAATGTGAGCAGATAATATTGCCCGAAACACTTCAGAATTCATCCTGCTGCTGTTGTCAGCAGTCACATCATCAATAAATACAAGAGAACCAGTTTCATTGGCAGCCATACATGCCCATGCCATGACACTACCACCACCATGCTTCACTGATGAGGTGATATGCTTAGGATCATGAGCAGTTACTTTCCTTCTCCATACTCTTCTCTTCCCATCACTCTGGTACAAGTTGATCTTGGTCTCATCTGTCCATAGGATCTTGTTCCAGAACTGTGAAGGCTTTGTTAGGTGTTGTTTGGCAAACTCTAATCTGACCTTCCTGTTTTTGAGGTTCACCAATGGTTTACATCTTGTGGTGAACCCTCTGTATTCACTCTGGTGAAGTCTTCTCTTGATTGTTGACTTTGACACACATACACCTACCTCCTGGAGAGTGTTCTTGATCTGGCCAACTGTTGTGAAGGGTGTTTTCTTCACCAGGGAAAGAATTCTTCGGTCATCCACCACAGTTGTTTTCCGTGGTCTCCCGGGTCTTTTGGTGTTGCTGAGCTCACCGGTGTGTTCCTTCTTTTTTGAGAATATTTCAAACAGTTGTTTTGGCCACGCCTAATGTTCTTGCTATCTCTCTGATGGGTTTGTTTTGTTTCTTCAGCCTAATGATGGCTTGCTTCACTGATAGTGACAGCTCCTTGGATCTCATCTTGAGAGTTGACAGCAACAGATTCCAAATGCAAATAGCACACTTGAAATGAACTCTGGGCCTTTTATCTGCACATTGTAATTGGGGTAATGAGGGAATATCACACACCTGGCCATGGAACAGCTGAGAAGCCAATTGTCCCATTACCTTTGGTCCCTTAACAAGTGGGACGCACATCTGCAAACTGCTGTAAGTCCTACACCGTTCATCTGAGTTGGATGTACATACCCTCAAATTAAAGCTGACAGTCTGCAGTTAAAGCACATTGTGTTTGTTTCATTCCAACTCCATTGTGGTGGTGTACAGATCCAAAGATGTTAGAATTGTGTCGATGTCCCAATATTTCTGGACCTGACTGTATCTTAACTTCTTTCAGACTCAGATCATTTTCTGGAGAAGAACTCACAGGGATGAAGAGGCGCATCAGCGATCTCTCTCTGTGACAGAACAGCCCCTACACCTGTCTCTGAGGCATCAACCTCCTTAATAAATGGTTTAGCTGGATCATGACGTTCTAGGACTGGTGCAGACAAAAAAAGCGGTTTTAAGAGTCTCAAAAGCAGTAAGTGCAGCAGCAGGCCAATTATGGGTATCAGCCCCTTTCTTTGTCATGTTGGTTATAGGAGAAATGACAGAGGCAAAGTTCTTTATAAACTTCCTGTAATAATTAGCAAATCCTACAAACTTTTGGATGGCTTTTAACCCTTTAGGCAACGGCCAAGATAGTATGCCCTGTAGTTTTTCTGGATCCATTAAGAATTCTTTAGAAGAATTGATATAACCCAAGAACAGAACATGTTCTAGGTGGAAAAGACATTTCTCTAGTTTGCAATATAAACCATTCTGCAGCAGAGTTCTGCGAACACTATGTACTTCTGCATAGTGCGTTTCCAGATCTGGTGAGTGAGCCAGGATGTCACCGAGATAGACGATAACACATTTGGATAAATATTCTCGCAACACGTCATTAATGAAATCTTGGAATACAGCAGGAGCATTGCATAATCCAATCGGCATAACAGTATATTCATAGAGACCACTCATCATTTTCCTTGATACGAACCAAATTGTATGCCCCTCTGAGATCTAACTTAGAGAACACCTTAGATCCCTTAAAGCAGGAAAATAAATCTGTGATGAGTGGGATTGGGTAGGCATTTTTTATTGTAATGCAGTTAAGCCCTCTATAAATGATACAGGGTGCGAATCACATTATGTTTTGGACACAAAGAGAAATCTGCCACTACAGTGGAAAAGGATCTTCAAATAAATCCTTCTGAAGTGCGTCCTGAATATATTCCTCCGGCGGCAGTGGATAGATCCTTCCCATTGGTGGCATAGTGCCGCGGTAAAGATGTATAGCACAGACATAGGGAGGATGCAGAGGACATTTATCAGTCTCTTTTTATCAAAAATCCCCTTAAGCTCAAGATAGTTTGGATATAGACTCCGTAAGAAGAGCAGCAGTTGAAACATTCAATAAGCATACAGGGATTACAGGAGACACACCGGAAAACATGACATTTATTTCCCCATGAAACAATTTCCCAATCAATATGAGGATTATGTTTCCAAAGTTAGGAATAACTCAAAATAACTTGACAGTTAGGGAGGAGATTACCAGGAATCTAAGGGTCTCTCAATGGAGAACCCCAACAGACATCTTAATTTCTTTTGACTCTTTAGTGATTAACGGATTGCTAAGGGGTCTATCATCATGCACCTGTACTGCCAAGTGTAACGTTAGGAAGTAGTGGGATTTGTTGTGAGAGGGCAAACAGTGCTGGATTTATAATTAGGCAAAATAAGCATATGCCTACCACAGGGGGGTGCCTTTCTCTTTCTCTCGGTTCTCTTCCTACCTCTCTCTTCGCTCCTTCAATGTCTCCTTTGCCAGTGCCTCTTCACCACCTGTTCGTCTCTCCTGTTGGGGTACCTCAAGGCTCTGTTCTGGGTCCACTACTCTTCTCAATCTATGCTGCCTCTCTGGGCAACCTCATTTCTTCCTATGGACTCCAATATCATCTCTATGCTGATAACACCCAAATCTTCCTTTCCTCCCCTGATCTCTCTCCTCCCGTTGTTGGACTGTGCTACTGCCTGCCTGTCAGCTGTCTCCGACTGGATGACCTCCCGTTTCCTGAAGCTCAACCTCTCTAAAACTAAACTTCTAGTCTTCCCCACCTCTAAAACCTCCATTTTGGCGCCCATTACTTTTTCCTCTCAGGCTCATTGCCTAGGGGTCCTCTTGGACACTACTCTCTCCTTCATACCTCATGTGACGGAACGGCTGCCACAGGATTTATTTAGTTTAATTTCATGTACAATAGGTTTGAGTAATTTGTGGATTATGCAAAAGTGCTTTCTCTTTGGGTATCTGTTATCTGTTTACATGTCTGAAAGGTTGAGAGTCACATTGTTTCAGCCACCCACTATCTGATTCCCTTTACAATGGATTATGTAAATCACTGTATGTGGTCACTGTGGGGTCAAGACTTCATCTACATACAACCAGTGGACCAAAGTGAAGACTGAAGAGGACCTGAAAGAAGCCTGCAGTGGTCTTGGAACCAACCAATCAGAACTGTTGGGGTGGGCGGGAAGTCTGAATGTGCATGGCTGTATTTTGTATATAAGCAATGTCTGTTCCCATTCTAAATACACTCTGATTTACCTTCAACCTACACTTTTGTCTCGACTAAGTGATTGGGGAGGGATACAGGGCTATTCTCACAGAGCCTCGGTATTCTCGGATCCAGGCAGAGACAAGCAGCGGATTGATGCCCTCTTAATAACTGCCTTACAGGCGCCATTCAGCAGATTGGCTGATTCTGAGCAGCCACCTTCACTCCATCCAGGGCAGACACCTCAGCTGGCATGCTACCTCCCAGTGCTCCAAGGCAAGGACGGAGTTAATGGCGAATCTACTCCTGCTGAGTAGCAGATTTCGTTACACCTCATATTCAGTCACTAACCAAATCTTGCTACGACCACCTAAAAAACATTGTACGCATACATCCTTTTCTTAATCAGGACTCTACTAAAATGCTCATCTAAGCTCTTGTTATCTTCTGTCTTGACTACTGTAACCTCCTTCTCTCTCCGGCCTTAACAAATCATTAACCTCACATCCTGCACCTCTCACACCTCACCCCTCTGTCAATCTCTACACTGGCTCCCTGTTTCCTTTAGAATCCATTTCAAAACACTGGTGCTCACTTACAAAGCTCTCCATAACCGCGCCCCTACCTACATCTCCTTCCTTATTAGCAGGTATATCCCGCCTGACTATTTCGCTCTGCCAATGATCTGATGCTATCAGTTCCTCGTACCCACACCCCCAACTCTCATCTTCAGGACTTCTCCCGAGCTGCCCCCTTTCTATGGAACTCCCTCCCCGCAACATTAGATTCTCCCCCTCTCTCCTGTCCTTCAAGAATTCTCTGAAAACACATTACTTTAGAGAAACCTATCAGCTCACTCCATAATCCCCCACTGTACATTTCTTGCACCATCTTCCTATTCAGCCCACACGCTCTCACGTACTCTGCTAGTCATGCTCACCTAATGTGTCACCCCTCTCCTCTCAGATTGTAAACTCTCAAGCAGAGTCCTCTCTCCTACTGTGCTGTGTGTGTAACGTGTATGTACATTTGTTATTCTGTCTCTCCCATTGTACAGCGCTACGGAACTTGTTGGCACTTTATAAATACTTGTAACTGTCTTGTTTTCAATTTGTTAGCATTTTTAAGAAGGGCTTGGTATTCTTGGGGAGGAACCCGGGCAACATCAGGTCTCACTCATTGCAGATTGGGGTGGCGACTAACGCGTCACGTTTTGGCCTGGAAAGAGGGTAGATTCAGAATTTATGGAGATGGTTATCT